>CM038147.1:486423557-487831238 GCA_021437245.1 Aegilops speltoides | reverse complement strand
GGCTTCTAAGGTCGTGAAGGCTCGATTACCAACTTATAGCGCCCTCGATGCGGCTATATCTCCCACGTGTCGAAGCATGACTTAGAGGCATAACCGCATTGAAAGCAATGTCGCAAGTGAGGTAATCTTCACACAACCCATGTAATACATAAGGGAAAAAGATACATAGTTGGCTTACAATCGCCACTTCACACAATTACATGAATAAAGCATTACATCAACCAGATACAATCAAGGTCCGACTACGGAACCAAAATAAAAGAAGAACCCCAAATCGATAAAAGGTCCCGATCGACCCCAATTGGGCTCCACTACTAATCAACTAGAACGAAACATCACAAAGGGCAAGATCTTCATCGAGCTCCTCCTTGAGCTTGGATGCGTCACCTGCTCGGTAACATAGGCACCTGCAAACTGGTTTTGGAAGTATCTAGTGAGCCACGAGGACTCAGCAATCCCATTACCATGGGTATCAAGACTAGCAAAGCTTAATGGGAAAGGAAGGGGTAAAGTGGTGAGGTTGCAGCAGCGGCTAAGCATATATGGTGGCTAACCAATGCAAATAAGAGCGAGAAGAGAGCAAGCGGAACGGTTGTGAAACTAGCAATGATCAAGAGGTGATCCTGAACACCTACTTACGTCAATCATAACAAAGAAACCGTGTTCACTTCCGGACTCCGCGAGAAGAGACCATCACGACTACACACTCGGTTGATGCATTTTAATTCGGATATGGTGTCAAGTTATCTACAACCGGACATTAACAAATTCCCATCTGCCACATAACCGCAGGCACGGCTCTCGAAAGTTTAAACCTGCGGGGTGTCCCAACAAGCCCATGACAAGCTCTCGCGATCATCGAAGAATATACCTTCACCCAGAAGACTGATCGGTCTCGGAATCCGGTACATCAAAACATTTCGACAATGGTAAAACAAGACCAGCAAAGCTGCCCGATCGCCGACAAATCCCGATAGGAGCTGCACATATCTCGTTCTCGAGGCAACACGGATAGGTCGACCTCGAGTAAAACCAGCCCTCGAGTTGCCCGAGGTGGCCCATGATCTGCCGGTTCGGACCAACACTTAGACAAGCACGGCCGGGGGCTAAAATAAAGATGACCCTTGGGTTAATTACTCCCAAAGGAAATATAGGTGGTGGTGAGGCAAATGGTAAAAGTCAATGTTGGGCCTTCTTTGGACAAGTTTTATTCAAAGCGAACTGTCGGGGGTCCCATAAATCACCCGACAGCGTTAGGAGCATAAAATCCGGGAACATAACACGGTATGGCGGAAACTAGGGCGGCAAGAGTGGAACAAAACACGGGCATAATGCCAAGCCTTCCACCCTTTACCAAGTATATAGATGCATTAATAATATAAGAGATATTGTGATATCCCAACATAACCACATCCACCATGGAGAAATCTTCAACTTCACCGCAACTAGCAACGCTATAAGAGGGCTGAGCAAAGCGGTAACATAGCCAAGCAATGGTTTGCATAGGAAAGGTGTCAAAGGTTAGGGGTTCATGGCAATATGGGATGGCTTGATAAGCGGTGATAGGCGCATGACATAGCGATAAAGCGAAGCAACTAGCATAGCAATGATAGTAGTGAGATCCAAGGTAGCGGTCATCTTGCACGAAATCCCGCAAGGAAGAAGAACGAGTCCATGAAGAAGACAAGCGGATGAAGCCGAACCAATCGTGAGCGAGCGCATCCTCACGATCATAGCGAAGCGGAACTATCAAGGAGAAGCACACAACATGGTAAACACACCACACATGAACAAGACATGATGCACAACAAGTATGATGCATGACCAAGCTACATGAAGCTACTCATGGCAAGAGATGATGCAAACAAGAACAACACATCAAGGCAAGTTTAAATGAGGCCGGGAACAACATATAACAATTCCGCCTCATATGCATATTTCGAAATTGGTCCAGAACTGAATAAACCTTATGTTGAAGTTGTTAAACAGCAAGTTAAGGATCACCAAGATGATCTACACGAAATTCTAGTCAAGTTACATATAAAGTTCATTAGATTCGGAGCTACGGCCTAGAAGATATGAGCAAAACAAGTTAAGCATGGCATTGATGCAAAATGCACCCAAACATCAAGCAAACACACCAAAACAAGGATGCAACATGGTAATATGAAGCTATATGCAAAAACAAGCAAGTTTCATATAGAGCACACTCAAAAGCGAACAGCGGTTCAACACATGCACACTATACAAGTCATAGCAACAAACTGTCCATAACAGCAACTAGGCATATTGCAAGCATCAAAACAACATGCTACAGCACCCCAACATAATAACAAAAGGCATGGGCATGAAGTACACGTAAAGCATAACAAAACATGAACACTGAGCTATCTCCAGAAATCACTAGAACATGCTCAAAAACACATGGGGATATTGCAAGTAATAACAGTTTCAGACTTTAGTAGAAATAACATCAGGTTGCAATGTTTAGAGCTATCAAACAACATGTTACAGGAACTTATCATGGCAAACAAAGGCATGGCATGAATCTACTAATTGCATATATCAAAAGACCCTTACTGACCATGAGCCAAAAAGGATCAGAAAATATGATGGCACCCATGTAAACATGGCAAGTTATATTACTGATTTATACATGGCGGGAACAACAATAAGTAGGCATGTTAGTGAGCTTGAACCACTCACCACAGAGCAATACATGGCATGGCAAGGCAACCAACAGTAAGAAGGCATGTTTGTGAAGCTAAGCATGGCAAGAGCAAGTTCATAGGGTGCATGGATCACTAGGAAAACACATGGGAACAAGTGAACTTAATGTAAACAGGCTGATAACAACATTTTCAAGCAACTTTAGAGCAAGATTACAACATGTTTCAGCAGGCTATAATGTCAACCAAGGGCATGAATGGATAGGGCATGACATGAAGTTCAAAACATGTTTATGGGACATCTCCAGATTATGCATAGAATGATTACTAGAAGCATGTTAACATAGCAACAAAATATAACAGAATATGTCAGGAAAACAGCAACAACAACTACCCTACTTAACAAGCTTGATACACTCAGCACACAACTCACAAAAATACATGGTTAACACCCCTGGAAATATGGCATGGCATAGTTCAACATTCATGTAGACATCAACCCCATAGGATGCACACATAAATCATGGCAAAAATGATAAAACAGCAAGTTATAACAGTTTCAGCAGATTAACATCAACATGCACTCTTCCAACAGCATTTCGGGCATCAAGATGAGCTCAAATGAAAATGATGCAATGTAATGAAATGAAGTACTCGTCGAGACGAACAATTTGACATATTATACGCGTGAAACGGACCTACGGATGCAGAGATGTGATGCGATGAACATGGGTCCAGAATGTAAAATTTCTGAGGACTTAGCAGTTTTGAGGGGTTGACCTTAGGGTGCCACAGTTTTGAGGCACGCCGGAAAATTTGCCGGAGACGACGGGGACGGCGCCGGGGTGGCCGGAGATGGCGGATCCGGGGTCTCCTTCCCCGGATCTGGCCGGAGGCGGGGGAGAAGAGGCGCAGGCGCCGAGCAAGCGGAGTTGGCATGACGGCAGCGAGGAAAGCGGCAAGCGGCGGAGCGCGTCTGGCGGCGGTTGAGAGGCGGCGGCGAGGCGAGGCGAGGCGCCGCTGGCATGGCGGCGGCGGCGGGCGGCAGAATGAGGCCGAGAGCCGAGGCGGCGCTGCGGCTGCGGCGGCGGCGGCGGACAGTCTGTGAACCATGATGGGCCCCATGGTTTTGGCCTTATTGGAATGGCGGCGTGTGACGTGGCGGCACGGGAGTGGCTGAGGCGGCGGAGGATGTGCGTGGCGCGCCCGATTGGCGGGGTGACGTGGCCGGACGACGTCCGGCGAAGGTGGACAGCGTCCGTGCAGGCGAAGGAAAGGCTAGGGTTAGGGGATTTTCATCGCGAATTTTTAAGGGGGAGGCATATTTATAGGTAGAGGGAGCTAGGAGAGTCCAAATGAGGAGCGGTTTTCGGCCACGCGATCGTGATCGAACGACCGAGAGCATGGAGGGAAGTTAGGTGGGTTTTGGGCCACTTTAGAAGGGGTGTTGGGCTGCAACTCAAAGAGGGCTTTGTGGATACCCGGTTAACCGTTGGAGTACCAAACGACCTCCGAATGGCACGAAACTTGACAGGCGGTCTACCGGTGCTATACCAAGGCCGCTTGGCAAACCTCGGGCCATTCCGAGAAATTTTAATACCCGCTCACAACAGAAGACAAAAGGGGACGCCGGGGAACATAGGAGTGCCGGATTGCAAAATGGACAACGGGGAAAAGGCTCGGATGCATGAGACGAACATGTATGCAAAATGAAATGCACATGATGACATGATATGAAATGCATATGATGACATGGCAAAGTGCAACACACAAGCAAATGACATGGCGACGACGGCGAATAACTGGCGGACACCTGGCGCAACGAATCCGGGGCGTTACACTTCCCAACACCGAAGGAGTAGGGTGACACCTCGATCTTGATACTAATCTATCGACTGGCTTCTCTCTCAAACATACACACACACACACACACACACACACACACTACCCGGCACCGAAGGAGTAGGGTGACACCTCGATCTTGATACTAATCTATCGACTGGATTCTCTCTCAAACATACACACAAACACACTACCCGACATCGAAGAAGTAGGGTGGCACATCGATCTTGATAATAATCTATCTACTCCTCTTCCAAACACACACACACACACACACACACACACACACACACACACACACACTCGCTAGTTGTGCCTCTGTGCCTACCGCGCACACTCTCGATATGTCTTTCTCCCCCCCCCCCAACAATGACAGCAGAAGGGTGACAACTCAATCTGATCATAATCTGTCAATTGGTTCCTCTCTCAAACATTGTGTCTCAGTGCCTCGCTCGGTAGCCCCCTCGATATGTAGACTTCTACGCGACGCATACAGCTGTAGTACGATGGCGTTGAACCAAGTGTGCCTTGTTTTTACCGGCCTCATGTGATAGTTTTCACCTGTTTTACATTAATTAACAAGGCAACCTTTTCTTTGTTACTACTAGTGAATCTGAAATCATTCGGGGAAGACATAAAATATATCACTTCAACCCAATTATCGCAGCAACTATTTTAAAAGAAATTAGCTAGCTGCTTGTGCGTTGCATAGAACATCAAGATGCATTTGTATGAGTAGTTTATCTTGTGAGAGAAAAGGCTGAATGAGGGAAGGCCTTATTTGCGAACGTGGAGAGACGTGTGGGTATATTTTTGCAAAATTGCCTTAGTTTCTTTCCTATCTGTTAGATATAAATCCGATGGCCTATATTGCAGGATGGCACGCACACCATCATCACCAACTTTGTTTTCTACTCCCTCCGTCCGAAAATACTTGTCATCAAAATGGATAAAAAGAGATGTATCTAAAACTAAAATACGTCTAGATACATTTCCTTTTATCCATTTTGATGACAAGTATTTCTGAACAGAGAGAGTATTTGTCTTTTTAGAGATTTCAACAAGTGACTATGACCGGACCTTACCAACATACTCAAAAAAGTAGTCCATAATTTTGATGTTACCCTCTTTTCTTGGCGGTGCAGTGCCATCTGGATACCTCATAAATAAATCAAGGACAAATCTAACCCCTTCCTGAAAAGACATACGTAGAGAAAATGAGTGAATCTACACTCTAAAATATGCCTACATACACATCCGTATGTGGTAGTCCATTTGAAATCTGAAAAAGACAAATATTTAGGAACGAATGGAGTATATATAAGAGTAGACATGGAGATATATCTCAAAGCATGGTCTACAACAAAAATGTCTTTGGGCTGGTTAGCGTCGGATGCTATAGCGATAACATGAGTTCAATTCTGTCTTTTAACTTTAGATTTTTATATTATATATTACTCTACTTATTTAATATATACTTCTTTTCTCATTGTCTTGACAAGTGGAACCCACAGTACTTAGAATATTAAGGATGGACTTGTTTCTTTTTAACTTTACATGCGAAGTTGTAGCCACCCCGCAAGTCATGTGTACCTTGTACATGCAATTAACTTTTATAGAGGGACAATCATACAGCAATTAACTCAAATGGTTGGATGTCACTCTATTATTTCAACATAAAGAGCATATCCAACGGCGGCCGACAAATTTCCTCCGCTTCCTTCCGTGGAGGGCGACATCAAACATGGCGCATACATTTTTACAACTCTAACCAACCAGATGAAATTCGTGCAAACACGGACTGATTTCATATAAGCATGAAGGATTTAGTATAAAAAAGTCGGATCTTCATATAAACATGATGGATTTCATTACATTTACATGAACTAAGAGGTGCCAATCCGGCTCTCTTGTATAATTAATACTCCCTCCGTCCGGAAATACTTGTCCTAGAAATGGATATATCTAGACTTATTTTAGTTCTTAATGGCGCTGCAGATCCCTTTGTCTTCCTCATGTCCATCGGACACTTGCGGGTGTAAGTGCATCTAGTGCCCTTAGTGATTTTGGTGTATTGAAGACTTATAGGTTAAATGGCGATCGTTTGTGAGTGTACACAGGTCTATAAGTCTATGAGGAGTTTGATATTCTGAGAGAAAGTCGACCCTAAAAATGAAGTTCTTATTTGAAGACTTTGATATTACGAAGACTTTACGAAGACTTTGAAAGTGAAGAAAATGGTGTGACCTTGAAGACTTGGTATTTACTTGAGGAACATGAAGCGTGAAGACTTTTGTTTTCGTAGTTTCATTTTCTCTTTCTTGAGTCATAAAACACCGTCTTTGTTAAAGGGGTCGAGAAATACTAAGGAAAAATTTCCATGTGATGCTCAACTCAAAATCCTACACCTACCAATCCCTTGAGTGAAGCCATTGGAAATCTCATACAGATTCAATCAATTTCTTGATGTGAGAGCGCATTTCTTTTGGTCACTGAGGACTTTCTCGGCGAAGAGTTAGGAATTCGCCGGTGCAAATTGCCTACACGATGAGGAACATGATATACGAGGAATTTGAGAGTCAAATTTCCGACCGTTGTTGTCTTCTTGCGCGGCTGTCCAAAATATCTTATCCACCTAACGGTCATATCATTGAAGGGCATTTATGTCTTATCATGTCGGGCTGCTCCTAGGCTATAAATAGCCGCCCCTACAACCACTAGTTGGTTGGCTGCTCGAAGAACTTGACACTTGTCATCGAGAGCAACCCATCCTCGAGGACTTTGGCGAAAATCATCAAGTGAGGAAAATCCCAAAACCAAACCCCACAAACCCAAAGTGATTGAGCATCTTGAAGAAATTGATCTGCGTGGATCCGGCGCTTATTACCTTTGAAGATTGTGCTTCTTCCGGATGGTTAGGCGTCAAGGTCTAGAAGCATCAAGAGGAATTGTGGATCGCCGAGTGACCAAGTCTGTGAAGGTTTGGAAGTCACCTAAAGACTTACCATGAGTGATTGGGCCGAGGCTGCGTGGTCTTAGTTCAAGGAGAATCGGTGAGGACTGGGTGTCTGAGTTGCGGCTCGAGAGGCTGGGTGTCGGGATTGTGTGTCCTCGAGTTTAAATACTCAATCGCTCCAACCAGACGTACAAGCGAGACAGCAGTTGGAACTGGTCTACCAAATCATTGTCTTCACCAACTAACTGGTTCTATTTCCTCAACTCATTCATTTCCTCATTCTTGTGTTGAATGTTGTTCATATCGTGTTTGAAGACTTTGGTGAAGACTTTCACAAATTCCTCAGTTCAATTTCTTGATCTGTTTGTCTTCATCTTGTTATCCTGTGTTTACGCTTTATGTACTCTGTGCTAGTCCTCATTTCATCATGATGACCATGTTTGTATCCTGTTATATTTACTTCGAGTACTTATTCCGCTGCAAGTAGTTCTTAGCTAAGGAATTTCCTCACCAACAAATTCCTCGGTGAAGAATTCATAAAATCGCCTATTCACCCCCTCTAGTCGATATAGCACTTTCAATTGGTATCGAGCAAGGTACTTCATTGTTACGTGTGATTTTGGTTTAACACTTTGGAGTTTTAGTTATGTCGATTGCAGGTATGATCAAGGTCTCGGCTGGGTGTCCTACCTTTGATGGAGCGGACTACCCCTCTTTGGAAGAACAAGATGCGAATGCATCTTGAGGCAATTGATAATGATCTACGGTATGTTGTGGAAAATGGTGTCCCCCTTGTCACTCCCTCCTTTGAACACTACCGATGTGAAGAGATTCAAACAACTCGATTCTCAAGCGAAGAATATCATATGTGGTCATCGAGCAAAGGGCGGTATGGAAGAGTGAGTGCTTTGGAAGCTGCTAAGCTTATACGGGATAGGCTGTCCAAAGTAAATGAAGGAGTTTCAACTCAGCGTGACTCTCAAGTCGATGTTCTTGGAATCTCTTCAACGCTTCAAAAGACTCGACAATGAGAATGTCCAACAAACCTTTGATCGCCTCCTTGACATCTCAAATGAGCTTCAAGCCCTCGGTGCCATGACATCACCGATCATGAAGTTGTGAGAAAGCTGCTGAGATCACTTGATTCCTCATTTGATACTCTGGGACTGATGATACAAGAGCGTCTTGACTACAAGTCGCTTGATCCTGCTGATATCCTCGAAAGACTAAACACTCATGAGTTCGACTTCTGAAAAAGAGATCTCTATGGCTCAAACTATGGCAAACCACGTGCCACGAAGGCTAAGGTTGTGTCGACTCTGAATGTGAGGATTACGGTAGTAGCCTTGGTGATCTGAAGGCGAGCAGGATCTAGCTTTGCTTGTGAAGAAATTCGAGAAATTCACAAGGCGTGGTCGCTTTGGAAAATCCTCAAGAGAAATGATTCCTCATCCGGTGACTATAAGAAGACTTGCCACAAATGCAAGAAGCCTGGTCACTATATTCAAGATTGTCCTCGATGGGAAAAGGAAATGAAGAAGAAGAAATACAAGGATTACGAGTTACGATGATGCGAAGAAGAAGAAGAAATAGTCAAAATCTTAAGTCATCAAAATCCTCAAAGTCTTCATCTCACAAGAAGAGCAGCTCCAAGAAGGCTCGGGCATTCATTGGCAAGGAGATGGACTCTGAAGCTGAATCTGAGGAAAATGATGAAGAGGAGGAATCTGAAGAATCTGAGTCTGGTGTTGCGAGTTTGGCCGTTGCTACTGCCTTCGTCAGCAAGTCCATCTTCAACACTGAAGAAACTGACTCCACCGACAAGCCTGATGAAGATAATGATGGCTACGCTCCCACCTATTGCTTCATGGCGAAAGGTGCTAAGGTACTCAAATACAACTCCTCTGACTCTAGTGAAAATGAATCTGATGAGGATCTCAAGCCCAGCTACTCTAAACTTGCTAAAATTGCTGTGAAACAACAACGGGCTCTTGAAAAGGTTCAAAACATGCTAGATAAAAGTGATGATATGTTGGGTGAAGAAATGGATCGCACTAAAGCCTTGGTGAAAATCTTGAGACTTTAGTCTAGGTATGATAACCTTCAAGGTCATCATAACTCTCTCTTGTCGATCATGAGAAACTTTCTAATGAATTTCTTCAAGAAAAGCAAGATCACGAAGCTTTCTCTTGAATCTCTTCAAAGAAAGGAAGATCTTGAAAAGCTAAGAGTGTGTTATGAAGATCTTGAAGGGCGCGATTCATTACTAGCTCAACAAATCAGCGCTTCTCGGGAAGAATTTGTTCCTCCATGCTTAAAGTGCATTGAGCGTGAATCGCTAATTCTTCACTGAATGTTCAAATGCTTCAAGTGTTACAAATTCTTCATCGCCTCTGCTATCACTAATTCCTCATCGAGGACATTGCTAGTATCCTTGACAATGCAGGGCTGAAGGAATTGTACATGACGAGCATGTACAAAAGCCTCAAAGGGCATCGAGACACTTTGTGATGTGCTCAAAAGCAGATCCTCAACGAAACCCTAGGAAAGAGGTATTGCCTTTGAGAGGAAACTCAATCTTGATGGAACATATTGGAAGCTGGCGGTACCCCAAAACCTCATGGGTTCTTTGCAAAGGACCTCGATTGATCCATCTAACTTATCGGCTTTACATGTGAATCTCCTCATTCTTGATGAGTCATTTGACTCAACTATAAAATGTTCAAAAATCAGAATGGTGAAGTATTTGCTAGATATGTTGGCACTAAGCTGCAGGAATGGTTCCCCTATGAAGAAAATCTGGGTTCCCAAAAGTTGTGTTGAAAGTCTTGGTGAATGTCCTCATGACACACACATGAAGAACAGGAACCCCAGATCAAATTCTTCATATGGACCAAACTCTTCATATGGATCAAAGTCCTCATATGATTATCATCGTGCTAACAACTCTGTCTCACAGGGTAGAGCTAAGGGCTATGAATATGTGCATTATTCTTCAAACCATTATGTTCATAAGTCCTCGAAGAATTACTCTGCTTATTCATATGCTTACCCTAACCCCTCTTATGCTAAGCGAAATGGTTTGGCATCTTTGCCACCTTTCTCACATGGTGCTCGCAGGATGATGAACTCTTTGCCACCCCTCCAGATGTGGGTGGTGAAGAAAAAGAACTAATCTCTTCTGCGGGGTCAGGTCTCGGGCGTGCTCTAACGTCTGAAGAATTTCTTTGGGGACGACAAAAATGCTGAAAGGGCCTTGGTGAATCATGATGAAATGAACTTTCATTTCTCACGTCCTCATCTTGCTATATTGTTTCTTTGCTTGATGAAATTCATCGATGAACTTGATATCATATTCTTCAGCGATGAAGCATATGAGATTGTAAGCTACACTAATTCATCTGCGGGATGATCAACCCAAAACCACTGAATGGGTCCTCGATAGTGGATGTACAAATCACATATTGGTGACAAGAATCTATTGATGGATGCTCCTTATCACCGTCACCTCTGAAGCATATCATCTTTCTTGACAAAGGCAAAAGTCGGTATTGGGTCTTGGTAAGGTTGCTATCTCTAAGGATAAGCACATGGACAAAGTCATGCTTGTTGAGTCCTTAGGATACAATCTCATGTCGATCTCAATGCTTTGTGATCTTGATATGGTTGTTGTCTTTGGCAAATATCGCTGTGTTGTGATTATGGAAGTGACAATTCCAAAGTCTTGAAGGCTTTAGGAGAGGAGATCGTATATTGTTGATTTCTCTCTGGGACCACAACCAGCCGTGTGTCTACTTGCAAAAGCTTGAAGGCTGGCTATGGCATCAACGACTTGGTCATGCGAGGCATGAGGAATTTGAACACGCTTGCGAAGAAGAAGCATGTCATTGGCATTGAGAATGTCAAATTCCTCAAGGATCACTTATGCGGAGCATGTGAAGCGGAAAAATGACCAAGGCCAAGCATCCGATGAAGACTATCATGACCACTACCCGTCCATTGAATTGCTTCACATGGACCTCTTGGACCTAATCATTATTCAGCGGTCACTAATGATGCATCTCTATATGGTTTTGTCATTGTTGATGATTATTCTCGATATACATGGGTACACATTGTTGCTTACAAACATGAAGTGCAGGAAGTCTTCAAGCGATTTTCCTCGAGGGCTTCAACCAACTTTGGTGTGAAGATCAAGCATATCGAAGTGACAATGGGCCTGAGTTCAAGAATTCTGGTCTTGATGCCTATCTTGATGAACTTGGTATTACTCATGAGTTATCTGCTCCCTATACTCCTCGGTGAGAATGGCGTCGTGGGCGCAAGAACAGAACTCTTGTTGAGATGGCTCGCACTATGTTGGATGAATACAAAGCGCCTCGGCGTTTTTGGATTGATGCAATTGATCTTGCTTGCCACATCATCAGCAGTATATCTTCACAAATTCTTCAAGAAGGCGCTTATGAACTCCTCAGCGACAAGAAACCCAATGTGAGTTATTTCAAAGTCTTGATTGCTAAATGTTGGATTAGAGATCCTCACCACAACTCTAAATTTGCACGAAAGCACATGAGGTTTTATGCTTGGTTACGGAAAGGACTCGCACACCTCTGAGTCTTCAACATTGTTCTTCACAAGATTGTTGACCTTTGTAGATGTGCGGTTCGATGAAACTAATGGCTGCAAAGAGAGCACCTACCTACGTGTTAGATGAACCAGCTTTTGAGGATGCTATCAAGCTCAAGGCAGCGAGGATGTCATTCCTCTTGAAGAATCTCTTTGAAGAATTCATTCCTGTTAGTGAAGAGCGTCAAGTGATGCACTGAAGAACAAGATGAGGAAAATGGTCTTTGAAGAAAATGCTGATCAAAATCCTCGGTGACAACCAACTCATCCCAGCGTTGCAAAAGAAGTGCAAGTGGAGAAGATCATCGATGACATTAGCGCACGAGGTCCTCTCACCGCTCAAAAGCATCACATTTATCTAACTTTTGTGGGCACTATGCTTTTGTCTCTATCACAGAGCCCACTAAGGTAGATGAAGCATTTACGGGCGGAGTGGATTCAGGCTATGCAAGAAGAATTACATCGATTCGAGCTGAACAATGTGCAGGAATTGGTCAATCGCCCAGATCCTCGCAAGCATAATATCATTGGCACAAAGTGGATCTACCGTAACAAGCAAGATGAAAATGGCCTTGTGGTGAGGAATAAGGCACGACTAGTAGCTCAAGGCTACACACAGGTTGAAGGAATTGATTTCGATGAAACTTTTGCACCTGTTGCTAGACTTGAGGCTATTCGCATTTTACTTGCCTATGCTAACCATCATGATATCATCTTATATCAAATGGATGTGAAAAGTGCATTCCTCAATGGTAAGCTTGAGGAAGAAGTATATGTTGCTCAACCCCCAGGTTTTGAAGATCCCAAGAATCCTGACAAAGTCTTCAGACTTAATAAGGCTCTCTATGGCCTCAAGCAAGCCCCTCGGGCGTGGTATGATACATTGAAGGAATTCTTCGTGAAGAATGGCTTCACACCCGGTTCACTCGACCCTACTCTCTTTACTAAATCATATGATGGTGAACTGTTTGTGTGCCAAATATATGTTGATGATATTATCTTTGGCTGTACTAATCAACGTTATAGTGATGAATTTGCCTATATGATGAGTGAAGAATATCAAATGTCTATGATGGGAGAGTTGAAATTCTTCTTAGGTCTTCAAATTAAATCGGCAGCGCAATGGCATATTCATATCTCGGAGAAATACCTCAAAGATGTCTTGAGGAAATTCGGCATGCAAGATTGCAAAGCGTCAAAATTCCTATGCCCACAAATGGCCATCTATGCCTTGATGAAAATGGTATTGACTTGATCACAAGGTATACCGCTCCATGATTGGTTCTTTATTGTACTTATGTGCATCTAGGCGGATATAATGCTTAGTGTTTGCATGTGTGCCCGATTTCAAGCTGCAGAAGGAATCACACCATAAGGCTGTGAAGCATATTCTTGATATCTAGCTCACACACCAACACTAGGATTATGGTACCCCAAGGGCTCTGCTTTTGATCTCATTGGATATTACGACTCGACTATCTTTGGTGATCGTGTGGACCGCAAGTCAACATCGGCACTTGTCATTTCCTCGGACGATCTTTGGTCATTGGTCCTCGAAGAAAGCAGAACTGCGTATCATTGTCTCTTGCTGAAGCTGAATACATTGCTGCTAGCTCATCTGTGCTCAAGCTGCTTTGGATGAAGCAAACCCTCAAGGACTATGGCGTCAGCGTGAAGAATGTGCCTCTCCTCTGCGACAATGAGAGTGCCATCAAGATTGCTCACAACCAGTTCAGCACTCGAAGACTAAGCACATCAGATTCGTCATCATTTTCTTCGTGATCATGTGTTGAAGGCGACATCTCCATTGAGCATGTGAAGGCGAAGAACAGCTAGCTGATATCTTCACTAAGCCCTTGGATGAGAAGAGATTTAGCAAGTTGCGGTGTGAGCTAAATATCTTAGAATCTTGAATGTTCTTTGAAAAGGACACACATCCTAACCCTTATGCAGAATTGATGACTTAGATGTGCAACACATGAAGAAAGCGTTTTCTTCAATCAATGAAGAATAACACTCTAAGTGTGAAGAAATTAATGAAGAATTTGATTCTCAGAACCCTCGACAATTATGCGCGTGTCTGAAATCATCATTCTTATCTGATGGGTCACGCCACCACAAAAGTTGAAAATCTTCAATTTGAGTTTTCCTCATTTTGAAATTCTTGATCTTACAAATTCTTCAACTTTGCAAAATCTTCATTGTTTCCGTCGTTTTTCTTCATTGGCTATATATATATGTGAGTTTATGTCCTCTCTGACATTCACTTATTGCTATTTCTTCAAGTTGTGATTTACGCTAAGTGAATGTGATCGGACCCTTCCCCCTCTATGCTATACTCAACCCAATCTATTCACAAATTCTTCATGTGCGTTCTGTTTGAAACTCGTTCAAAGTATTAACTGTGTCCTTGACAGTTGAAGAAATTGCGAACAAAATTGTTAAAACAAATCTTATCCGGATTTTCGGTTTTACCGTTCAAACCGTTCCGCATCCCACGATGCATTAGTTTATTCACCCACGATCTTACGATCTCATACGCACGATACGTGGGTGACACATGTCGCATGAAGAAGAAAGGTAGGGGCATGTTAGTCCCAAAATCTTGGACGAACAGTTTTTACCGTGGCTATAAATACCCTCTCCTTCCTTACTTCATTTACTCCGCTTTCGATCGCTGTCTCTCGCTCGAGCTCTCCTCAAACCCTAGCGCCGCCGCTACTCCATTGCCGTCGGTGAGGAAGAGCTTCCTTGCCTCGACCTCGTCGCCCGTCGTACTTTCATGGCTGCGGAAATCTTCACTCTGCCGCCGCCGTAGCTGTCTCCCTCTGCCAAGTTAGGGCGTGGGAGATCTAACGTGACGAACTTCACCATGGTTCATCTCTATTAAATCGTGTTCTTGATTCGGGTAATTAAAAGTCACTTTTATTACTCGCTTTGATTCTCAAACTTTTACGAAAATCTTCAAAGGTGTTTTATTCTTCAAATCTTCACATATGAACACCTCACACTTTGTATGCTCTTGATTCATCTCTCTAAGCACTCATTTCTTCAAGATTCCTCAATTGTGCGGATTTTCGATTTGTACAACTCTGGAACCTAAGACAAGAACGCTTAGTGAAATTCCTCAAGGCTCAACTGGTCAAATTCCTCAAAACTTGTCTTTTTGAAAAATCTTACGAGAAGCATATGACCTCTCCAAATTCCTCGCACCTACACTCTGTTCACGGTACTCATGTCATTCTTTGAATCACTAGGTTCTCATCAACTTAACTCATTTGCAGCGTTCCTCGAAGAAAAACTGCATACTTCTTGAGTGTTCTATTGTTCAAATTCCTCATCTGAAGAAAATGGCGAAGCAAGAGACCGCAGAAAGGAGGAAAGAAACCGGAGGTCATGACTACTTTGAGATCACGATGAAATATACAAGGATTATTGCACACTGATGAAGCCAAGTTTGGCAAAGAAAACAAGAATCAGCGCAAAGTCGCATTCAGAGGATAGAGCGAAGATGGGGCGAGAATGGAGGAATATCGCTATTTTACTCCCAAGTACATGAAGAAATTCGCCTTAAACCCTCCATGCCCAAGAGCTCCATTGGCACCTGGCCAAGTCGCTGATCCCACCAGCATCAAGCGTGGTGAAGACTTTCCTGAAGAATGGTCTAGGCGTCAAGCAAAACTGGCAAGACAAGCCAAGGAGGCAGTGAGGAAATTCAATGAGGATTCTGCTGCTGCTGCTACTGCTGAGACCTCGGAAAGCCAAGGAAATCAATGCCGAAAAAGCCCGCTCGCAAGCCAAGTGCTTCACCATCAGTGCCCTCACGGCCCAGTTCCTCAGCCGCGCCCTCACGGCAAATTCCTTAGACTACTCCAGCACCACCAAAGTCCTCAGCAGCTCCCTCCAAGTCCTCAACTCCTGTGCATCTGGCTACATGTCAAAGGACTCGGGGTTTCTCAATTGCTACGGTGTCTCGGCAAGTTCCTCGGCTGCACCAATGTCCTCATCTGGCCCCACTCTGAAGACAAAAGACAAAAGACTAGAAAAGGCCCCACTTGGGCCGGTCCTCGGCCAAGTCCAAGAAAAAGCAGGTTGCTTTCAAGTGCCCTCGATGGCGAGGCTTCGATGAAGAACTTGCGAAATCATCGAGACAGACTAGCAAAGGCCGCTAGAGCCAAAGGAACAAGCTGTGCCTCTGCTTTTGGATCGAAGAAGATCCTTGACTTCATCGACTTATGGCATCAGGATCCAAACACTCCAATGCCTGACCTGCCTCTGACTCCTGGTCAAAGTCATATGCTGACCCATTTCATCTCTGAAGAGAAATGGAAATTTGAAAAGGCTCGTGAGATAAAGAGAGCACAAGCCAGAAAGGAGAAGCTTCTGAAGAAGAACATTGTCAGTTTGTCACCTGAAGAACTTCTCAAGGCTCAATCTGAGATTCAAGCCCTCAGCAAAGATTTTGATGCATACAATGCTGATTGGCAAGGAGCCAAAGTGAGATTAAATCAATTTGACGAAGAAAATGACAACTATTGCAGCCCCATCGCAACAAGAAAATCCTCGAGCTGCAGATTCTGCTCAGCTGCTGAAGAACATGCCGGCATCGCTGATGACTTTCAACCTCTTGATGAGAATACAAGTTCGAGGCTGATGACTCCATTCCAGCCGCTGAAGAAATTCCAGGGCATCCACTAGTGGTGCGCTGAAAAAGCGAAGAGATCGAGAACAGCTGCACGATTCGCTGAAGAAAATGAACCACAGATCCTCGGCTCCTCCTGCGCCAACACCAACTCCAATTCTTCCTTACGCTTATGAAGTGAAGAAGACCAAGGCTGCAGAGCGAGCTGCGATGAAAAGGAAGGCATCGATTGCGTCAAATTCTTGACCGTGAAGAAAATGAAGCCAATGACCAGCTCGCTTGAAAATCCTATTGATGCCGTTCCCATTTCCTCCATGTCGTCTAAGGAAATTGTTCCTTATGGAGAAGACTACAAGATCCCAAGCGGATCGATGAAGAAAATCATATGTTGCTACCTCGAACAGTTTGATGAAGAAATTGAAGTGGAAGCATTCCCTTCAGCGCCCGATCGTTCCTCACCCATGCCTCGGTTCACGGTGAAGAGGTTGGTGTTGAGAAATTGAAAAAGAAGATAAAGGCGTGGATATTGGATGCACTACACGGTGATGAGCGATGACTTTTGGGAAAGTCGGCATCCAAATACTCCTCTCTTCACTCCTATTCAACAAATTCCTCGGCCCCGGCTACAACTGTTCAAATGGGCTCTGAAGAAACTCATCCCACATAAATCATTCATGAAGAAATTCCAGCCGCTAGTCTTTGAAGAACCTGCTTCTTGATCCCCAAACTGCACAAGAAGAGGAACCAGAAATTCCTCGGCTGAAGCACACGAGATCGCGATTTACGAGGTTGTCTGCAAATCACGACACTCCTCTGCCCAAACCAAAGAATCCGTTCTCTAGCAAGCAAAAATTCAAGGCTGAAGACTTCTTTTCTGAGCATGTGTTCTTCACTGATTACAATCCATATGACTCTGCTCGCATAAGGAAGAGACGTTTCTGGACTACTACTCAAGCCAACTTCTATTCCTCAGTGCTCTTTGACAAGGACAAAATCTTTGATCATGAGCATATTCCTCATGTGGATATGGAATCTCTACCGTGCTTCGAGCTAGTTCTCCGAGTTATTCATGATGCAGGACTACTGAATTTCTGCACTGATATCTATGATTGGAATGAAGAACTCATTCTTCAGTTCTATGCCACTTTGCATATCACGGAGATCTTTGAAGATGTCAATTCATGGGTGCTGGATTGGATGATGAAAACACTCACTATAAGGCACCAACAACTGAATTGCTTCGTGTCCTTCCTCTTGATCCTCCCCATGGCGATTGCGTTGCATCTACAATGACCACGAACTGACAGATCATTATATGCAAGTGCTCATGAAGCCTTTGAAGCCAGGGCAGGCCCCTCGAACCAAATTCCTCGTCAAGGAATTGTTGTATGTGCCTCGGACTGTCTATCGAATCCTGACGAAGACAATGAGTCCTATCAAAGGCCACGACTCAAATGATGAAGATGTCGTTGGCATCATGAAGAACATGCTTTTCAACATCATTCATGGCGTTCCCATCAACTTCCATGATTTCTTCATGAGGACTCTGGCTAATGTTGCAATGTCACCTTTTGAGCTGAAGCCATATGCGCCTTGGATTATGAGATTCATAAGGGCAAGATCTTCACTGAATTACAAGGCTGACACTCTGAACCATGGTAGCTACTTGCCGCCCATTGAAGTCCTCAAGCGACCAGTTTCATCATATGATGATAAGGGCAAGGCAGCTGCTGTGATCGATGAAGGCACTCGTCCATTGGATGGTCAATTCCGTCTAGCTACTTCTCACTCCACCAATGACGACCTTGCAACACATGACACTGCCGCAAATACCTCAGCTAAGCAAAATCCTCAAGCCACAGCACCCAGGGTGATGACTGACCGTGAGTTACTCCTCAGTCTTCATCAGAAGGTTGATCGCAATCACAAATGGGTGAAGCGTCAATTTGCTGCAATTCTTCACAACATGACCTCAACACATAATGCAGTGAAGAAAAATCAGTATCACCTTCATGAAACCCTCAACCGCACCTGGGCTGTTCTCACTCATGTATATTCAGCGGAAGAATTGAAGACTATGGGTCTCGAGGAAGCATTTGGTGTGCGCACCACCTCGAAGAAATTCAAGAGAGTCAAAGTTCGATCGGTGGCGAGTTCTTATTCTTCATCGCGTGAAACTGATGAACATGAAGATTTGAACGACACTGCGGCAGGCCCTACTTCAACAAACAACCCCGACAACGCTGGCGCTCCTCCATCAACTTGAAATTCTTCAGGGGCGTTAGTCCTCAGTTTCGATCCTTTTGGTCATTTGATGACAAAGGGGGAGAAATCTGAGTTAGTCTTCAAGCGGGTTTATATTATGGGTGTTTTGTTAAGTTACAACTCTCGTTCTTCCGAAACTTTTATTGGATCGAGTTGTAATCTTAAATCCGATGGTGCCTTGATACTTTTGGTCGTGCTCTGATGTTTTTTTATGCACTGAGCTCTGATACTTTTGATGTGCTATTCTGCATGCTTATTCCTCGTTAATATTATTGCACGCATGCTGAATCTCATCGGGCACCATATTTCATCATGCATTTCAAATTCTTCATATTATATATCAAATGCGTGTATGAATTACAAGATATAGGGGGAGATCTCCATGATTCGATTCTTCAAATGTGCATTGCCTCAAAAGCAAATTCCTCACTATGCACATATTCAGGGGGAGTTCTTCTATATCTTGCAATCAAATTCCTCAATATCAGTATTTACACTTCATATGTTTATCCCGTTGAAAACTTAACCTATGTTGTCATCAATCACCAAAAGGGGAGATTGTAAGTGCATCTAGTGCCCTTAGTGATTTTGGTGTATTGAAGACTTATAGGTTAAATGGCTGATCGTTTGTGAGTGTACACAGGTCTATAAGTCTATGAGGAGTTTGATATTTATAGAGAAAGTCGACCCTAAAAATGAAGTTCTTCATTGAAGACTTTGATATTCGAAGACTTTGAAGACTTTGAAAGTGAAGAAAATGGTGTGACCTTGAAGACTTGGTATTTACTTGAGGAACATGAAGCGTGAAGACTTTTGTTTTCGTAGTTTCATTTTCTCTTTCTTGAGTCATAGGAAACACCGTCTTTGTTAAAGGGGTCGAGGAAATACTAAGGAAAAATTTCCATGTGATGCTCAACTCAAAATCCTACACCTACCAATCCCTTGAGTGAAGCCATTGGAAATCTCATACAGATTCAGTCAATTTCTTGATGTGATGAGACGCAGTTCTTACAGTCACGAGGACTTGCTCTGATCGAAGAGTTAGGAATTCGCCGGTGCAAATTGCCTACGATGAGAACATGATAGCCATGAGGAATTTGAGAGTCAAATTTCCGACCGTTCTTTGTGTTCTTGGCCGGCTGTCCAAAATATCTTATCCACCTAACGGTCATATCATTGAAGGGCATTTATGTCTTATCATGTCGGGCTGCTCCTAGGCTATAAATAGCTGCCCCTACAACCACTAGTTGGTTGGCTGCTCGAGAAGAACTTGACACTTGTCATCGAGAGCAACCCATCCTCCGAGGACTTTGGCGAAAATCATCAAGTGAGGAAAATCCCAAAACCAAACCCCACAAACCCAAAGTGATTGAGCATCACTGAAGAAATTGATCCTGCGTGGATCCGGCGCTTATTACCTTTGAAGAATGTGCTTCTTCAGACGGTTAGGCGTCAAGGTCTAGAAACATCAAGAGGAATTGTGGATCGCCGAGTGACCAAGTCTGTGAAGGTTTGGAAGTCACTGAAGACTTACCACAGTGATTGGGCCGAGGCCTGCGTGGTCTTAGTTCAAGGAGAATACGGTGAGGACTGGGTGTCTGAGTTGCATCTCGAGGCGGGTGTCGGGACTGTGTGTCCTCGAGTTTAAATACTCGGCCGCTCCAACAGACGTACAAGCCGAGAGACAGCAGTTGGAACTGGTTTACCAAATCATTGTCTTCACCAACTAACTGGTTCTATCTCCTCAACTCTTTCATTTCCTCATTCTTGTGTTGTGTGTTGTTCATATCGTGTTTGAAGACTTTGGTGAAGACTTTCACAAATTCCTCAGTTCAATTTCTTGATCTGTTTGTCTTCATCTTGTTATCCTGTGTTTATGCTTTCTGTACTCTGTGCTAGTCCTCATTTCATCATGATGACTATGTTTGTATCCTGTTATATTTACTTCTGAGTACTTATTCCGCTGCAATTAGTTCTTCGCTAAGGAATTTCCTCACCAGCAAATTCCTCAGTGAAGAATTCATAAAAATCGCCTATTCACCCCCCCCCTCTAGTCGATATAACGCACTTTCACCATGCACCCGGCTTCTGTCTCTGCCTGCATGGCACTGCCGCAGGCACGGGAGGCGCACCCATAGACACGGGTGGCGCGGCCACTGCAGACACTGGTGGTGCGGTACGACGCGGCAGCGACGGCGCCCGTACTGGCGTGCTCGCCGCCGTGCCGGAGTGGAGCAACTTGCCACTCCTCATCGAGCTGAACTGGAGCGGCGAGTTGCTGAACCACGCGCCTGCTTGGGGCGGCAACTGGCTCCGTCGGGCCAAGCGAGGTTGGTGAAGCACCGAGCGGCCTTGCCCATATCCGGAGGGCTCGGCGGGCCACCCAGCCGGGTAATATGCCGGAGAACAGCTCATCAGAAGCCATCGGAAGAGTGGAGAAAATGGTGAAGGAGGAGATGGGGGAGCGGCGGGGGGGTGCGATTCTTGTCCGCTGTCTGTCTGGCCTTGTGTAAATAGAGGGCGGACGGTAGGAGCTTGGCTGGCGTCTGGCCTCGTGTAAAATGAGGGCGGACGGGAGGAGCTCGGCCGGTGTTGCGTTTAGTTCCGGCCCGCTCATGAACGGACGTGTGGCCGGAGTAGGATTTTCGGTTTGCATGAGGGTTTAACGGAGGGGTTTAATGGAGGCGTCGGGCGTGCAGCGGGCGGCGCAGTACTATTCGATTTGATAGCATTAATGAGCCGTCAAATCACAAAGGCCCTCGCCTCTCGTGAAACCAGCCGAGCTAGACTGCCCCGCCCTCTAGCCTTTTAAAAAATGTATATACTCCACTTTTGTACAGTAGTAGTATCAATGGATTGCGCCATGGAGCAAAACTTGAAATTAAAAAAAAGGTGGTACATATAGAGAGCGCTCGTGAACTATGTGGCATACATGGCAATAAATAAAGTACTACATGATACTAATATATGATATATGGCGCAGGAGTACTAAGTATTATTAATACAATTTTGCTAGAACTCATCTAGATGAGATATAATTTGGTCTCATTCATCTTTTATAGCCATCTATCTATTATATACTTAAGACAGAAGACAAACAAGCCATCACGTTAATCCACATAAGCTTAAAAAATATGCTCCGTTGATCTAAATAATAACGAATGAGATTAAAAGATGAAAAAGTTACGTACAACACGAACCATGTACAAACAGGTCTATTGTTGACACGTTGGTCTAAAATAAAAAGGCCAGCACAAAGATAACCAAATCTTATGGGAAAAAGAAAAAAATCCAGCGTGAACACGTACATGGGCTGTACAACTCTTTCCAGGCAAAACATGCAGGAAAAGCAGGCATGCAAATATGGGGCTGTACAAAACCATGTTACCTATACACGTCAGAAAAACATGGACATGTCCTTCCAAGAAAAAAGACATGCCTAAGTAATTGTCTCTCGGACGTGGACACGTACATGGAATGGAGACCTCTTCTTGGAAAAGAAATATGCACGTAAAAGGCTGGCATGCATATATGTGGCCTGTACAAAACCAGGTTACCTATACACGTTAAATAAAGGTGGGCATGTCTTTCTGAGAGAAAAAAAACATGCCTAAGTAATTCAATCTATTAGGCAAAAAACTGGAAAATCAGCTCCCCTACACACTTTAAAAGAACGTGGGATTTCCCTCAAAAAGAAAAAAAAAGAAAAAAAAAGGGCAGGTCCTTGAGATAAAAAAGGCACACGCCTCACTCCTCTCTCCTCCCTCCGTGCCATCAGTAGGATTGGCTCGGACCATGTCCCCCTCCTTCTCTCCTCAGCGGATGAGCGTCCTCCGATCTCACCTCGGTTCCGCTTCGAGACCTTCTTGATCTCCCAGGCTGGCTTCACGGACGCCGTGTCCGCCCGGTGGAGTGAGGCCCGGGCGCACCCCCACCCCCGTCCTCCCTCGGCGATTGACACGTGGCACTTCTGTGCGAAACGTGCTAGACAGTTCATGAAGGGGTGGGGCGCTAACCTCGGACGCGATGCAAGAGAGCGCAAGAAGGCTCTTCTTGCCGCGCTTCAGGCTCTTGACCTCCGGGCCGACTTGGTGGGTCTGTCCCCGGATGAGTGGCTTGCCCGGTATGACCTCGAGGACCAGCTCTCCGTGATCTACTCTGACGAGGAGGCCTATTGGCGCATTCGGGGCGCCCAGAAGTGGGTCCTGAAGGGTGATGCGAATACCGCCTACTTCCAGGCTATCGCAAACGGTCGCCGTAGACGCAACACCATCCCCCTCCTTTGGGATGGGGACACTCTACTCCAGGACCCGCGCGACATAAGGTCTCATGTTGACGGTTTCTATAGGTCCCTTTTCTCTGCCACTCCTCGGAGCAGCATCTCCCTTGCCCACGATTGTTGGACCGGCTCTCGGTTAGTATCCAGGGCGGAGAACTCTGCCCTGACGGCCCCCTTCTCCGAACAGGAGGTGTGGGAGGCTATCAAGGGTATGAACGCTTCCTCGGCCCCCGGCCCTGACGGCCTCCCGGTTATCTTCTTCCAGACTTTCTGGAACATGATTAAACCTGAGGTCATGGCCATCTTTGAAAAATTCTTTGTGGGTGCTATAGACCTAGGGCGCCTCAACTATGGGATCATCTCCCTTATCCCCAAGGTCCCTGGGGCGTCCGACATTCGCCAGTTCTGGCCGATCACTGTCATTAATGTGATTTTCCGGATCCTGGCTAAAGGGTACGCCAATAGGGTGACCCTGCTTGCTGACCGGATCACACACCCTAACCAGTCGGCCTTCATTCGTGGGCGATATATCCTGGATGGTGTTCTGGTCCTCCACGAGGTCCGGACCAAACGCCTTAAGGTGGTGTTTTTGAAGATCGACTTCCACAAAGCCTATGATTCGGTCAGCTGGCCTTTCCTCCGAGAAGTCCTTCTTCGGAAGGGCTTTGATGACCGCTGGATCACTAGGGTCATGCAGCTGGTCTCTAGCGGACGCACGGCGGTCAACATCAATGGCGAGGTTGGCCCCTTCTTCCCCACCATCTGTGGGGTTCGCCAGGGCGACCCCTTCTCCCCGTTCCTCTTCAATATGGTGGTGGACGCCTTGGCGACCATTCTGGATAAAGCTAAGGCCGCTGGCCACATTAGGGGGATCACCCCACATCTCTCTGGGGGATCCGGGATTTCCATCCTTCAGTATGCTGACGACACGATCATCATGGTCGAAGGCTCGGAGATGGACATCGCCAACCTCAAGTTCCTCCTTCTTTGCTTCCAACAGATGTCGGGGCTCAAGATCAATTTTGATAAGAGCGGCGTCATGGTTTTGGGCTACTCCCCCTCTAAGTCTCTGGCCATTGCCAATCGGCTTAATTGGCGCTTGGGCTCGTTCCCCACCTCCTACCTGGGGACTCCCATTAGTGACTCGCGCCTCTCTGCCGCGGACCTGAGGCCCGCTATCTCTAGGCTACAGACCCGGTGTGAGCCCTGGCACGGGAGATGGCTCTCGAAGGCGGCCCGAACTATTCTCATCAACTCCTCTCTATCTAGCCTTTTGCTGTTCCTTATGAGCTTCTATAGCCTCCATGAGTCCCTTCATAAGGAGATCGCCAAGATCCAGTCTCGCTTCTACTGGGCTGGCGAGCATGATAGCAGTATACCACATGGTTAGCTGGCGGACATCGCAAGCCCTGGGAGCAAGGTGGCACGGCATCATGTGCTCTAAGCGGATGAACATTGCGCTCCTCTCCCGCTGGCTCTAGCGCATTGCCCAGGGTCATGGCGGCCTCTGGCTGGACATTATCCGGAATAAATACCTTCGGGGACAACCCCTTGCCTTCTGCCAGAGATCGGGCGGTTCCCAGTTCTGGCAGTCCATTGTTCAGCTCCTCCCGGTTCTCCGCATTGGGACCTCGATCTCGGTCGGCTCTGGCCTCTCGACTCTCTTCTGGTATGATCGTTGGGCCAGTGACTCCCCCTTCGCGGCTCGCTTTCCCTCCCTCTTCTCTATCGCCGTTGACCCCATGATCTCGGTCAACAGGGCCCTTCTCGTTCTGGGGTGCCTGGCCTTTCGTCGTCCGTTCGGGCCGGCGGATTCCGCCGCCTGGCGTGAGTTACTTGACTGCGTCGCGCTCCATGAGCCTCTGGTGGATGACCGACCGGACCGCACCCGATGGCGGTTAGAGCCGGCGGGCGTGTTCACCACCAAGTCGCTCTACTCGGCCATCGCCCCCTCCTCCGCTCCTCTTCCCTTATCTTTGGTCTGGTCCGTTCGGTTGCCACTGAAGATTTGCATCTTCATGTGGCAATGGATTCGTGGTAGGCTCCCTTCTGGCGTGGAAGTGCGCAAGCGCAATGGCCCGGGCACCGGTATCTACCCGCTCTGTGGCGTCCCGGAGGACTCGAACCACATCTTCTTCTCTTGCATCGCTGCCCAATTCCTCTGGAGCTGCTATCGCGAAGTCATCGGCGGGACTTGGTGCCACACCAACTTCCCTGACATGTTTGACGAGCTCCAGCTGTCCCCGCATCCTCGCGCCACATTAGGTGGCTGCAAGTTGGGGTGCTGGCTTGGACGATGTGGACCGTTCACAACAAACTTGTGATCCAGCACTCTCCCCTCCGTCGCCCTACTGACGCCCTCTACAAATTCTCGAGTTTCTTGCAGCTTTGGCGGCCGCTTAGCCGCCCCCAGGACCGTGACGCCATCTCTGCCTTCATCGCCGACATCCGATCGATGGCCGTCCGCCTCTCTCCGCCGCCCCCGCCGCCTCCGCCGGAGCCTGATTAGCCATCCCGTGGGTGCGCTGTGCTAGTGTTTGTGTTTTCTTCTTTTTTTGGGCTTGTTGAGCTGTGCCCTCAGCAGAACCCTTGTACTGTGCTGTGTGACTTGTGTGTGTGGTTGTGGACCTATGTGGGATGTATGCTTTGTGGCGGTTGCTTTATTTATAAAGCGGGGCGAAAGCCTGTTTCGGTAAATCAGCAGTGGGAAATATACTAAAAAGTCTTGCCTCCAATCACATCTCACGTCTGATATGAATTTCAAGTCGTACTTGATAAATCTCTTATTGGATGTACAAACAATACACCACGATTTTTATATGAAGTTCAAAATAAATAAATAATAAATTGTCAGCTTCTGTTATATAAGGTTCAGCTACGACTATCATCATAGATAAAAAAACTGACCAGTATATCTAAGAATGAAAATAAAAATGGATAATTTGATTTGATTCTGGTCTTATTAAACCGTAAGTTGATGAACATAAAAATGGACACAAAAACAATATATTGTACTGCCAGGAAACTGCAACCGCAACAAAAATAATAGAGATACAGATCCAGGAAGAGGGCATAAATAATGCATTTTATTAGTGGTGATATAATTTTGTGTGCCTCAATTCATTAGTCACATGGCGATGTCTTCAACAACAATATATATTTTTGCTAAGTCTTGATCATGTTTCCATAGGGTGCATATTCCAAACAACATGTTTTACTGTAAATTGTATCAATGGGAACTTTGCATGCCATGTAACATTTTTTTTGAGAGTGCAAATAATTACTGATGGTGATAAGTAGAAGAGAGAAATACAAAGATCAATATGAAATTATACGGATGTGTTTGCCAACAATAATGTAATTAAAATAGGTTTCCAATCAAAGTCTTATTTATATCATTGATCAGGTGTACATTTTGGCTGTTATATTTCCATATAACTTAAATACTACATCAATGCAAACATGTCAAAAAAATTTATATAACATTCGGCTAGAACGGTGGATACTGATGGACACAATAAAAACTATCACACAATTAGCCATGAGTGAGTGAATATTTTTATCAAATAAGTAAGGACGAACTCATGAGGAGTATGTAATGGATAGTTTTACTTTTCTTAAGTGCACAGGAAATAGGCGTCATCAAATGTAACATGCTCAAAAGAGGGCCAATGAGAGAAGAGTTCAACATTTTACACACCAATCAAAGATCAGAATGGTCTACATTGGTATAGAAAATACATTAATAAGAGAAGACGTGAAAGCATGTATATGTCAATAAAACCACAAGCATAGTTTGGCCAATGACGAGGTAGATAATGAAACATATAACAATATAGTGGTACAAGTAATCAGTGTTTATATTTTATCAGTGAAATTTCTTCAATATATAGTAGCTAGGTACAAAGATAAATGTGCAAGAATGACAAAAGAGGGAACAATACTACTAAAATAGTTTGCATGGCGCAAACATACAATGATTCTCTTGGCCTTCCATGTCTTCAAGGACAAATGTACGTATATGGTGGAAATATTTGGACCAAAGTTTAATAAAGCTTTCATAACTTCCAAGTCTTTTGCATAAATATTGAAAAAAAATGAAGCAATATATGTAGAAAGAAACACCATTAGATAAATATATACATCACGTCTAGCCGCGCAAATGCGCGGGTCACTCCGCTAGTTGGATGTGATGCTATAAGATGCGTGTGTGCTGACGTGGGTTGTTTTTGTTCTTGTGCAACGAACTGACCACTTATTGTCATGTTTGATAGTCTCAAGTCATTAAAAGCATACAAGCCCCACATCTCTTCTTGGTTGATTCCTCTATTTATGTCAAAAAGTAAGAAACAATGTGAGAGTTAATGCACCACGCCTATGTGTTTACTAATATTTGGTTTTCATAAGATAACTTAATACTCACCTAGATGGAGGGAGTATTCAATTTGACATCGGGCGGCGCAGTTCCCGATACGGCTTTAATGCAGACGAGGGAGGGAGTAGCGGTTCCCGATATGTTAAACGGCCAATGCATCCTCCTTCAATTAATGCATGAGGGAAGTAATGGGAGGAGGTCCGGGAAACGAGGCTGCACGATGTGAATGCAACGCAGTTTGCCCTCATTGCCCTCATATAAAGGCACCCCTCCATTCCAATGCATCTACCACATCGTACGCACCTAAGCATTTGCCTAAGCACCTACACTAAGCGCAAAAGATCTCGCTCCAGACCCATGGTGGCGATGCGTGTGAGCGGCCAGCGGCCGCGACAGATGGTCCACGACGCCGGCCTGTGGCATGGCGCCGAGGATCGTCTCCAGATGGTGTTGGAGACCGGCTGGTGGATGGCCGCCGTCGACGCCAACTATGACTTTCAGTTGGACCAGATGATCGTTGCCACCAGCAACAAGTTCACCATCCTCAAGAAGCTCGCAGACGACATCGCCATACTCCTCCAGCCCACGCACCCGGGCTCCTCATTGCCTGCCACCCTAATCGGCCTCCATGGCCGGAACCTCTTTCAAGCACTGGTGGCCCTGCGACTGCCCGCCGACGCCACGAAGAATGTCCACCTGGAGGTTGCGCTTGCCGCGAGGCGCCTCGCCCTGCAAGAATTCGTTGACCTACACATCCACGTGTACGAGCAAATCGTGTACATAGGTATCTACAAGGCTAGTGAGGATGCTATGATGTTGGCCTTCCTCAACCGGCTGGAAGCCTTGGATGCCTTTGCTGAGAAGCACCTCGACCTCGCCACAAAAGCCGCCGCTCCTTAGCCGCCAGTCGGTGGCCCGGCGCACTAAGTTGAGGAGGAGGAGGTCGTACGTTCGTGGATCCATCTTTCTTCTTACCTTCTGTAACCACCACTGCAATTGCATCATTTTGGCCTTAATTCTTATTGTGTTGTTGCATTCTCGTTCCAGTCAATATCGACATGTGCGATCCCTTTGCTCAATTATATGCATCACTATAACTAGTACTCCATCCGTCAATTTATAAGTTGTGCTTACCTTTTCCATCAACTTCGTGCAACGCGCGGGCATCTTGCTAGAAACACTAGAATATGTCTATATAATCTGTATGTGATAGTCCATTTGAAATATCAAAAAAGACAAATATTTAGGTACGGAGGGAGTAATATATTAGGAGTGTATCAAAACAATAGTGATTTCTTTCAAGTTTGTGAACAAATACTACTATTCTACTACTTTGGATCATTCGCAACGCATGGGCACATTGCTAGTAAAAGGAAAAGGCCTGCCGCGTTCGCGTCGCACCCCCACACGCCCGGGAATCAGGAGTACAACACGACCCGTCCGGCACGACACATAGCTTAGGGAAGGCGTGTTGCCTCGCATTTTCACTTTCATGTGGGACCGCCGTTGAGTAAACCGACACCCCGCCGGCCGCCGGGTTGGAAAACAGAAACAAGGGGAAGATCTAGCTGTAGCACGGAAGCCAAGAAATTTTGTGTCAGACGGGGCTCGTTGATAGAGTAGGAGCATCCGTACTAGTACTACTCCGACTAGTACCAAGTTTGTACTCCTAATACTATATTACTAGTACTACCACTATACAACTAGTAGATACGTGCACGGCACAACATCGTAGGAACAAAAAACGGGAAGATCTTATTTTGGGTGATTTGTCTTTTTTTCAATCAACGTAGTATGAATAATATGATGTGGGGGAACCCATGAAGCTTATGTGGCTTGGTTGCATGGCTACGGAAGGTTAGAGAAAAATAAATAGATAATGTGTTTAGACTGCACTCCACTAAATAGATATACTTTGGATCCATTGCAATGGACCGGCACATCTATATCTATACCCCCTATATAGTGTGTGAAAAACTTTGAAAGTTGGTCGTTGGATGAAGCCAATCCGACGGTACAAAGATGGCAAATCCAAGCACTACTGGCCGTTGGATATCATCCACCAGATTTTGCCACATGTATAATCTAGAAGACTCCACGGTTGAACTTAATTCATGACTAACTTTGCCACAACTAAGCTTAGGCAAAGTTATTAGTTCTTCAAAATGAGAGCCACAAGTTGGCAAGCCTAAGGGAATCTTGCCACATTTTTTGTGTGTATGTCATGTGGGGCCTTAGTGTGGCTTGCCTAAGGTGTGGCTTGAACCAAACACTCACCTAAGTTAAGAAAACTTGCCTAACCTTACATTCCACCAGATTTTGCCACATGTTAGAATCCAGAAAACTCCACATGTAGAAACATAATGCACAAACCACCAGAATCTCATGCGTGCAATGCACGTGTACCTTACTAGTACTAGTTGGTAGTAGTAAGAAACAAATTCCAGTTTTGGCACGAGCTCGTACTGTGGGAGCACCACAAGGCCTGCCGCAGGAGTTACATTTCCCTTTCGGGGCCCACGGGACCGAACTTCAGTGGCTTAGTGCCCGGCCTATGAGTCAATGACATGCGGACCTTAAATGCGGCTAGCCCACATGTCATTTTGGTGGTGGTGGCGTGGTTCGCGACTCACTCATTCGAGATGAACCGGCCGATGGTGGTGTGGCTGTGGCGAGGGTTCCACAGCTGGGCGTCGGGGCGTTACGAGGCGTAGATGGCCATACCGGCAGGTACTACCTGTAGTACATAAGTACTCCAGCTGAGGATTGATACCCAGGACAAAATGTGTCATGGCCACTGGATGAAAATTCGATGGTGCGGGAGTATGGATCGGAGCACAGCAGCGGAGCAAGCAAACCGCGTCCAATCGGGTGTGTCTGTGGTAGAAAGTTGATGGTCGCCGCAGTTCAGCTGGCCCGCATGTCATGCACACGAAGGCAGAGGAGCGGTGGGGCCAAGAGGGATGAGGGGCACGAACAATCCTACCATTCTGTCACTAACATGTGGGACCCATAAGCGTGGGTCCCACCTGTCAGCGAAGGAAAGGCAGGGCAAGGCAGTGATAGCCACGTCAGAGGATCCATGTCCACGTCGGGGGACGTCGTGCCGTGGGTTGGAGCGGCGTCATGGGAATCGCGTGTGGGTGTGGCAGTGGTAGAAACAAGAACGTGATGGTCGCCGTGGTTCAACTTCCATGGACAAGCTGTCATGTCTGCTGACACATGTATATCAAAACTAGAATGTTTATATTTCAAGCACGTGAACAAGTATTATTCTACTAGTTTGGATTCATTGCAACGCACGGGCCAGCACATTGGTAGTAGTAGTGTCCATCTCTATCTCTAGAGGCCTTCCCTCATTCATCCTTTTCTCTCACAAGATAAACTACGCATACAAATGCATCTTGATGTTCCGTGGAACGCACGAGGATGTTTCCTTGGGGGTCTCTCCAGCGCCAGGGATGAGCGGCTTATTTAGCCTATGCGAAGCGCGAAGTGGCTTGGCCGTAGTTGCAAGTTGACGCCCCTTGAGATGCCAACGTTGAGGGGCACTCGGATTTCCTCCGATGAGCGGGTAAGATGAGTTTGATCACGTAGTAAATGCATTCTAAAGACTACTTCCGTGTCCATTTCCTTATTCTCCCCCCCCACTTGTTTCACGTGCTAGGCTCGGTCCGAGTGGAGATTGGCTTGCATATGTACGGGAGGGTACCAACATCAATTTGCACAACATTTACAACGGTGACACCGTTCCCGTAGAACCTTTGTCCAACATTGGGATCAGGCATGCAACGGGCCACCACATGAATTGGTACGATGGAACCATGGTGAGATTGAATAAGATAGCACAAACCTTGCACATGGCGGTCAAAGGCGAACCATGCTGTCTGCGGCCGATTTATTGTCGTACGAGTAGGAAGACGCTGTGCTCCTTTCTAACCGCATCTTCGCGGTGACAAACCAGGGGACTTATTTTGTATGGGACACATCCTACGATATACTCCCTCTCTCCCAATTTATTTGTTTTGAATCTTTTCGTTTTATAAGTTGCAAATTCAAATTTAGAGCTCCCCATCACATGTTGAGATTACAATGTCCATTAAATCGTTGCGTGCATGTATAGTAAAGAAACAAATCTCGAGTTTGGCACGAGTTCGTGCTGCGGGAGCACCACAAGCCCTGGCGCGGGAGTTACAGTTCCCTCACAGGGCCGTCGGGACTGAGCTTCAGCGCCTTACTACACCTACCTTTGAGTCAATAACATGTGGACCCGATAGGTGACTGGTCCACATGTAATGCTCCAAGGTAGAGGGGATGGGGCCAAGAGGGTGAGCCGCATTCGGGGACGTGTGGTTTCATGGGTTCGAGCGCGTCGTGGGAATCATGGTGGCTGTGGTAGAAACTTGATGCTCGCCGCATTTTAGGTGGCTCACATGTCATGCACACAAAGGCAAAGGGGTGGTGCGACCGAGAGGGGTGAGGCGCACGTCGGGGGGGGGGGGCGTGGTGCCGTGGGTTGGAGAGGCGTCATGGGAATCGCGAGATGAAACGTGATGGTCGCCGTAGTTGAACTTCCATGGACAAGCTGTCATGTCTACGGACACATGCACTGCATACCGATCACTGGAAGGAGTAGCAGAGAAAGCTATATATACAGATAAATAGTTCCTTATAGTCAAGCGGACCCACGTTACTACTCTGTTCCAAAGACATGCACACCATGGAAATAGTCCATCTATATCAATATACACCGAGAGGGAATAAATTTTTTTATAAGAGAGGAAATAGTTCATCCATCCATAATGCCCTCCTGCTGGTGTGGCGTTTTCTTCTTCTTGTTGTTGTTGTTGTTCTCATTCTCTGTGGGAGACGGCTTCGCAACAAGCTCTATGGACCTTGAACCTATCTCGAAACTCACACGGGCATCGAGGGCAGCATATTTTATCTGCTCGTACGTCAAGGGATAATTCTCCCATCCAGACGACCTTAATGCCACCGTCTCGTCACCCTTCTGAAGATTTGTACCGAGCACAAAATTTGCTACGTCTAATAGGGATGGTGTCTGTTTAGCACAATCTTCTACAGGAATTTTGATTCTGGTTTGTAGGTCAGCGATGCTTTTCAAATCAAGGTTGTACGGCTCCAGCTTCTGTTTGTCCCCTTCGATGGCTGCCCCACAGAAGTATACGTCCTCCCGAGACAAGAAATCGGCGCGGACAAAAGTGGCGGCCCAACGCGCCGACCCAAACTCAAATCGTGTCCTCCTGGCGTCCACGCCGACCCATTTCCGTCCCAAAATTGCGCCTGGAATGCGTCGCCGCGGACGAGAAGCGGATGCGCCGCGCGTCTCCTCACCGTCCGCCGCGTCCCCACCTGGCGGCCACCCAACCGCCACCGGTAGTCTTATTTATGACGACCACCGACAACGGGTCCACGCGTCAGCCAGTGCGCGCGTCCTTTTTTAACCACGCGTGCGGCGGGGTCGGCCTCATCCACTTCTCCCGTCCACATCTAGACCCCCACCACTCCCTTTGCTTCCTCGCCGGCGACCGCAAACCCTAGCGCGCCCATGCGTTTCTTCGGGAGCAGCAAGGGCAAGGGCACCCCTGGCGCCTCGTCATCCCGTGCTCCCCCTCCCCCTCCACCGCCGGCGCGTTTCCGCCCTGAACGCCGGCGCCTGCACATCCCGGTGCACCAAGCGCGGTGGCACTGGGAGTAAAGGCAGCCTCTTCCCTACCCCGACGTGACGCTGCCGCACCATTAGCATTTGGATGCAAACCGGATCCCGGTGCCAGCGGTTCCGCGGACCCAACGAGCGCACGACGACGAGGTGCGCCGGCGCCGCGCGCTGCTCACGCCGGAGCAGCGTCAGCTGCCCGAGTACGCCGCCGATTCTCCCAACTGGGAGGCTTGGTTCGCCCTCAAACACGAGGAGCAACGGCGCTCGGGTGTCGACACCGCCCCGTCGTTCCACCGCCGCCCGGAGGTAGAGCCGAGGACATGGAGGCGAGGCGAGTACCAAGCCGCCCTCGAGGAGGCCCCGCAAGACGCTACTGGAGGCTAGCCGCATCGACGAGGACGCCAGACCGGATGGGCTGGAGCAAGCCCTTGCCTGTCGGGCGGCGGGGACTCCATCCACACCCCGCTCTTCGTGCCGCCGCCTCCACCGTCGCCGCCCGTCCAGCCCAAGCCGGGCCCGGAGCCGGAGCCGTCGCGTAAGCGCTCCCCGCCTCCATCCACTTGGCCGGAGGAGGCCTACTCGTGGACGAGCCGAGAACGTGGGGGGCGAAAGCCCCGCCCGCCGCCGCCACGCCGGAGGAGGAGGCGGCCCGCCTCAGCGATGGAAGGAGCACTGCCCGCCAGAGCAGCCGACGGCGAGGAAGCGATGCGCCACGAGGCCATGCTCCAACGCGACGCGGAGGCGCCTGCTCGAGGAGGAGGAGACGCTGCTGCTTGCCGCAATGCCGCCGCCCAGCCAGATGTCGGAGGAGGCGCCTGGCGGCATCAGCGGCGGCGTTCGGGGTGGGTTGGCCCTGCTCCGGTCTTCATCGACCTCACCGACGACGGCGGCGTCGAGGGCAAGGGCAAGGCCGACGACGTCTAGGGCAGCGTGCGGGGCGGTAGCAGGCGGGCGCAGACTTTTTTTAACATTCTATTTAATGTTTATTAGATTTAGGTGGACTTTGGCCGGCGTTTGACCGGCCACTTTATGTTTAATTATGTTTATTTCGTGCAACTTGTTTTTTTCCCACGGCGGCACATTTAGGTCGGCCTCCCCGTTGAGCGGTCAAACCAACCCATTTCAAAATGCGGAGTACGTCCGCCTGGCCGACCCAAACGGACAAAAAAACAGACAAAGCGCGCGTCCGTTTGGGTCGCCCGTTCGAGTTGCTCTCACTGCCCTTTTGTAAAGAAAAAAGTCAAAGTCGCCGGCGACACACACAAGTTCACCGATAGATACGTGTCGCGCCCGCGCCCGTCAATGGCGGCAACGAGTGCAGCAGCGGGGAGCAGCGAGCATGGCGAGCGCATGGGACAGCCCGTCGAGCAGCCTGTGGGGCGCCCTGGGGCAAGCCTCCACCATGGCGCAGCTGGTGGGCGTCGACGCGCTCGGGCTGGTCTCCATGGTCGTGCAGGCCGCCCTGGTGGCGCGCCGCCACCGGGATGCCTGCGTGCGGCTCGCGCAGCACGTGGAGCTCGTCGGCGGCCTGCTCGGGGAGCTGGAGGTCGAGGATCTGATGCGGCGGGAGGCCACCAGGTGGCCGCTGGAGCAGCTCGGCAGCGCTCTGCGGCGGTGCTACGCGCTCGTGACCGCGTGCCAGGACTGCGGCTACCTCCGCCGCACAGCACGAGGTCGATATGTTCATCCGCCTCATCCCGCTCATCGCCCTCGTCGACAATTCTACTGCAGATAGTCGCCGTGTCAAGGTCAGTAGTATCAAAGTTCACTGATTTCAGAGCTGATATCAAAACTGAAACCTCACTGGTTGAGGAAAATTACTGATTTCAGAGACTGATCTATTCAAGTGACTGCGTCTGAATTGGGGTCCAATTGCAGATTGTTAATAGCCGTTAAACAATTCGATATGAATTTTACAGTGAGTAATTAATTGTGGACCAATAGGATTGGAGATTGGGGGAGTGAGGGGCTACAGCTAACCTCAATCATACAATCTGCGCTGGTTAGTTGTACATAAATAACGATGATATTTGATATTGTCTAGCAGGCTCATGAGGGGGTGCTCACTGTAGTCATAGATAGTTCAAATCGTCACATCAGGTCAGATTATTCTTCCATTATGTAGCTTATTACAGGATGTACGCCACATCAATGAATTTGTTTGACTTACGGTTGAAAATGATTTGCCATATTCCTGGTATCTTTGTCAATATAAGCAAGAATTTTCCTTGTTAACTTGATTTAATGTCATGTTCAAGTTATGTACTATGCCATAAGTTCAGTTACACAGACTCAAATGCATGAAGTTTCCCACTTCTTATGACTGTTGAAACCAAAGATGGGTGGCACAAGAATGATAATTTTCCTACATTTAGGCTTCCAAACAAAGGAGCTACTGAACTCTGTGATAGCGGAGAACAACCATTTGTAGGTAAGTTCTTACTTCAGTGAATTTCCTAATGCGCTTAATCATGGACTCAGGCATGGGAACTACTGTAATAGACTGAGGTTTCATGTCAATGTTATATGCTTCAAGGATTTCGGATTGCTTCATTGTCTCCATATGAATGATTTTGATATTACTTTTGTTACACATGCATACTTTTTCATGAATAAATATTGTGTCACCACATAGAATTTAACTGTAGTAAATAGAAGTTAATTAGCACGTCATGAAAGAGCACTAGCTACTGGAAGCAATCATACATGTATGATACTACCTCTGTAAACAAATATAAGACCGAACATAGACTTCTGTACTTGAGAAGTTCCTTTAGCACATACTTACTCCATTATTAACCACATGAAACACAAACAAACTGGAGCATTTTTCTAAAAAAAATTATACTTTTAATACTGTCAGTGTTCGTTAAATTCCCATTGGTGACAAGGGTAGATTATCTGTGAGTCAGGAAAAGTTGATGTTCGAGAGCAGAATATCGTTGACATTGAAGAACTTGTGGAGCTTTGTACCCGTATGGAAGAGGCTTGCGCGGGATTCACAAGGTTCGATTTCTGTCAGATCTTGGATGCTACAGAGAATTTCTCAGAGAAGATGATAATTGGACGGGGAGGATTTGGGAGGGTGTACAAGGTAAGCCAACATAGAAACAAGTTAAAAAAGTGAATGCATATCCCCCTTGTCTTCCTAATAGCGTGGATGTCCGCTTAGAGAAAGTTAATTTTAACCCCCTTAGTAAAAATTGCAGGGCCGGTTGCCTGGTGGACTTAATGTTGCCATCAAAAGAGCTGATGAGCACGCAGCAATGGTTGAAGTCAACAGTGAATTGCAGCTTGCAAAGCTTCAGCATGCCAATGTGATTAGGTTATTGGGGTGGTGCATCCATGGGAAAGAAAGGATTCTAGTGTATGAGTTCATGCAAAATGGTTCCTTGGATCGTTACCTATGTGGTAAGTTTTCCCTACTGTAAGTTTTTTCATGTTCTGTTGTTCATATTTTCTACTGCATCCAGGGATAGGGGCCTTGGAATCTTTGCAAGCTTGATCTTTAGGTTTCTGAGATCATACATGGCAAATCGGAACTGACACTTAGTTGCTATGTTCAATTTTCAGAATAAACAGACATCCTCAACTTGACAAGCAGCAACTAAGATCTGTAGGTGCACACACTACAAACACATCAGGATCTCCAAAAAAACGCTGTTCTGGATTGAAAAAAACCTTGATGCACCTGAACATCCATGCTCAGGTAAGACTCTGAACTGAAGGTGGTCCTCTGTGTGTGTGTGTGTGTGTGTGTGTGTGTGTGTGCGCGCGCCATAGAACTCTGAACTCTGAACTGAATCAGAAGCCATTAGTGCGCGTTTAGATTTCTAATACTCGGAATTCATTAGCTATGCATGCCTGGGCCGACTCGGATTCAAAAACCTGAGCCGACTCGGATTCAAATTGCTTACCGCCTGTTCTCCCGCGTCTCTTCTTTCTTTCTTGATCGCCCCGTTTCCCCCAAATCCCGATCCATCTGACCTCGCCCACCGATCAGCCTCCCTCGATCCATCTTCCTCTCCCTCCCAACGCCGGATTGTTGCTCCTCGATCAACTCCGCGGCCGCGACCATGGCCGGCACCACGGTGCTCCCGCCGTCTCTGCTCCCGCGCCGTAGCGCCGCCGACCTGCACTCCTGCTCCTCCCGCGTTCGCGTGAACCCCGCCTTGATGGCCAACCCCGCGGCTGCCAAGAAGCCAAAGCGCCCCGGATCCGTGCGCGGCGAGCAACCGCCGCCGGCGAAGCGCGTACGCGGTGCCTGCTCCGGGGGCGAGCTCCATGTCGCCGTCCCCGCCAACATCAAGAACGGCAGCAAGCTTCCGTCTCCCAGCAGCGGCAAGGATCCGCTCCACTCCTCCGCAATCAAGAACCAGGTCGCCGAATCTCCGGCTGCCGCGACGCAATCCAAGCCGCAGATGAGCATGCGCGAACTGATCGCGAACGCTCGCCTCACCATGGCTCGCCTCGACAAGGCTCGATCTGCCTCCAAACAAGAGGCCAGCCGTCGGCAGGAGATCGAGCGCAGCAGAGCAGAGGCCCGGCGAAAGGTGGAGCAGATGACGGACACCGTGCAGTTCAACGACCCCTGGATCCATCACTCCGACGTGACCAAGTCCCCTGAGGAGCTGCTCCAAGCAAGACAGCACGCATGGCGTTATCAAGCTCGCCTCCTCGAGATGGCTCGTCGACGGGACTTTGCTCAGGCGATGCAAATCCACGGATGACTGCAGTCCACGGGTGATCGAAGCAGAGGAAGAAATTGCATCAGAGGAAGCAAAGCAGAGGAAGCAGAGGAACCAATTCCTTTCTTGAGTCAGTTAAGCTAGTCCTTCCTAAACCATTCACACATGAGTTTCATTTAATCTTTGCATCTCTAGGTTCTGCACTTAATCACCAAGATTTCTAGTGTTCTTTCAATCTCTTTCAGTCATTAGTAATTTTACAAGAGTGTCAGCAGAGTCTCCATCTAGCTAGGCAGCAAAAACCTTGTTAAGATGTGTACGGCATAGTTACACTACATCCACACCTGGTCCTAAGTAAGGGTTTAAGTAAATAAAGGGCATTTTCAATAAATCAAAGTAAAGCAGATGAGCCTAAAAACGAAGCTCATGTACTGCAATTCCGGCATGAGACAGAGCGTGAAACGACTCGCCAAAAAATCCAAAACGCCTGCTTGCTACCCGGCTTGTAGCAGGAAAAAGGAGTAGAATTGAACTTGTCGATACACACAGTAATCATGTGAGCTGCCTAGCGTCTGGAGACTATGCTGACTCTCCTGTAAAATTAATCTTGGCTGACTTGGATTCTTAGGCATTGGCGTCGTGGTGAGTTAAAGTTGCAGTTTCTGACGAGTAGCATTGGTTTGGTGAACTCTTGTGTGTATGTGTGAGTGAAGCTTTGAGCTAAGCAAGTCCTTGATGTACCGACTATCAAGTCATACTGTAATCAATTTTGGATATGAATGAGAGAATTGTTGGTCTGAATTTTGCAGAGCATTTGAGTAATCTTTTCGTATCTATTTATTCTTGTATGCTTCTGTGGCTTCTTAAAGCATTCTGCTGCTCTAGTCGGAAAAGCTTCTTGGTGTTGTTGGTAGTCTTACATCGGAGGAAGCAAAGCAGAGGAACATAGTCAGCAGTTTTCCAGTAGCTGAGAAAATCAGAGGAAGCAAAGGAAGGGATGGAGTAGTTGCAAGTGTGTAGGAGTATTTCACAGGCATGTTTTCCAGTAGTGCGAGTGAGATTCTGAATTTGGCCATTAAATAGTGTGCATTATGATCACAATTGATCAATTTTAATTCAAGGGATTGTTTTATGTAGTAAAAGCATTGGATCTGATGTATGCAAGCATCTGCTACTAGCTCCATTTCTATGTTTTCATCTGTTGTATGTTCCCTCCTAATAACAATTCTTTTCATGAGCAAAGAAGATTACTTCTGTGCTTCAACTATTCCAAATGACTGTTATTTTTCAGGAGAAGAACAGATATATGTGCCCCGTCTAGAAATTTTTACACCACAACAATTCAGAATTTGTTTGTCGCATTAGGAAGGCGCCAAAAAGCATGTCTCCTGAACTCCTGAATTTTGCAACTCCTACAAATTTCGTTCGGTACTGTTGCTGTATATGCCAGACCAGTTTCATGTCACACTGCAGAGAAAATCAATATTTGACGACAATTGTGTTTACTTCATTTAATTAACATATTCATTGACATTGATCCCCTGAGTTAAGGGAATTACAATGCATGATACATCATCTGAAGCTTTATAAAGATATGACTTCAGTGAGAGACAACACAATATTATCCTGAAGCTTCTATTAAAGTTTAGTTTATTTTCGAGTTCATAAGCTAGCGGCCTCTACAAATAATGAATCGATGATCTGCGTGACAAAGAAAATGGAACAGCAAGCCTGCAAGAACAGAATACAGAAAACCCTCGACAACAAAGAATTAGTATTAAACCCTACACCTATCGCTCTCTCTCTCTCCCTTGTATGACAGGCTCTTCTTGAGCTAATTATATGAAAAATCAGGTGGGCAGTCTTTTCTGCCCCCCCCGGTGACGTTTCAAAAAAACAAAGAATTAGTGGAACTTTGCATGCGCACAGGAGAAAATTACCCAGGATTCACAGTGTTCAATTACTTTTAATCGTGGATGCTACAGATAATTTCTTAGAGAAGAGATATCTTGGATCTGGTGAATTTGCTACAGCCTACAGCATACAAGGTATTTGTAACCAAATAGAAAGGAACTAATTATGTAAATGCCTATGATATCTAAACTCTATTTGTAATCGTTGCAGGGTCAGTTGCCCCATGGACTTGTGGTTGGCATCAAGAGATTCGATCACCGTGCAATGTTATCTGATTTCAGCAATGAACTGCAGCTTGCTAGGCTTCGGCATACGAGGGTAATAAGGATACTGGGGTGGTGCATCCATGGAGAAGAAAGGATTCTGATCTACAAGTTCATGCACAATGGTGCCTTGGACCATCACATATTTGGTATGTATCACTATCATCCGATTTATTTTATAAGACATGCTTCTTTGTATTCTGAGTATATATGTGCACAAATTTATCTACAGGTAAGTGTAGTGCTTGTTTTTACAGCAACTGATTTAAAGACTATTCTGATTTGATTTAGAGCACAATATAAATCTTATTTTATCTGAAAGCTTGTTGTTTCAACATTCCACAGACAGAATAAAAGGGCCATTACTAGACTGGTCTAAGAGACACAAAACTGTACTAACAATAAAACTGAGATATGTTTTTTGTGTTTCGGCTTCGGTTTGCATTCGGTTGGTCGGTTTTTATGCCCACCCTTGGTCGCCTAGTTGGGCCAAGGCCTAAGTTTTTTTTTTCTATTTTTTCGTTTTTCTTCTCTTTTTTCGTTAATTCATTTTTCTCCCTTTTGAACTTTATTATTATTTTTGAAACATGTTCGAAAATTTGAAATATTGTTTGGAATAGCAAAAATTTCTTGTTTTCAAATGTTTTTTACAATTTGCAAAAATGATCTGCAATTTCAAAATTATTCCTGTTTTTTAATATTATTGTTTAAAACATGTTTTTGTTTTAAAAGAAGTTGATATTTTTTTAAAGTACGTTGTTTGAAATTTGTATTTAAAAATCAATTGTTGGGTATTTATTTACAATGTTGGAAAAGTGTTCAAGTTTCTTAGATATTTCATACATTATTTAAAATTCCAAAACTCTGACAAATTTTATGAAATGATTAGGATATAAACAAAAGTTCATGTTGATAGATAATGCTAGAAATTGTAAATAACAGAAGCATTTACATTAGAAAAAACTACATGCTCACGGATGCACCCGTCTGGCCTAGTTTGCCACAGTTCTCTCAACTTGTGGTTTTCTTGGAATATGCATAAATGACCGAACTTCTTGCAGCAACTTAGCACAGACATATGAGGCATCCATGTCACACCGTATGCAAGTTGCGACACGTCCGACCATTTATCGGCATTTTGAATGAGAAAACTCTAGAAATTGCAAAATGCCGAAAACCTGGTACCTTCAATTTGTCATACGATGCCATGGAACAAAATTGGGGCCATTTCAAGGATGTCAAAAAACAATGTGCTCTCAGGTGGAGCTTTCTGGCATACCTGAACACCCTTCATTGCACATGGTGTTTTTGTGGACATCCCTGAAATGACCCCAACTTTTACAAGCAGGTGGACACCAGGGCACACCCATGGTAGGCATCCATATCAGGTTTGAATGACTTCTGACACCATGAATTGTCCATACCAGGCCATGGAAAAATGAAGTCATTTGATGGATGTCAAAAAACACATGCTCTCAAATAGAGCCTTCTGGCCTACCCGGACACCCTACGTTGAACATGGTAAATTTTTAACATCCTTGAAATGACCCCAACTTTTGCCATCGTATGGGTATGACCATGGTACGTAAGCATACCAGGTTTGAAGGACTTCCGACACATTAGGCACATTGCGACACGTACGACCATTTATCGATATTTTTCATCAAGAAAACTCCATAAAATGCAAAGCTTGTCGAAAATACAAACAAATTGGCATGGTGCCTTGAATTGGACATACAAGGCCATGAAAAAAATGGGGTTATCTGACGGATGTTGAGAAATAATGTGCTCGCAAACAGAGCCTTCTCGCCTACCCGAACACCTAACATTGTACATGGTGTATTATTGGATATTCTTGGAATGACCCAAACTTTTGCCAGCAGGTTCATTCCAGATTTGAAGGAAAACGTATTTAAACCATAATTCCAACATGTACTTTAAACTGTTATTATTCATTTTAAACATAACTATTAAATACAAAAAGATAAAATTGAAACAATAAATGCTTTTTAAAAGAATTTAAAATCATAATTTAAAACAGTTATTAAAACTATAATTTTGTGTAGATCGAAAGTATGTCTAGAGGGGGGGCGGGTGATTAGACTACTTGACCAAATAAAAATCTAGCCTTTTCTCAATTTTATGTCTTGGTAGATTTTAGCAACTTAACACAAGTCAAGCAATCAACCTACACATGCAATTCTAAGAGTATATCAGCGGAATGTAAATAATTGCATATGAAGGTAAAAGGGAGGAGTTTGGAGGGAGCAAACGCAATGTAGACACGGAGATTTTTGGCGTGGTTCCGATAGGTGGTGCTATCGTACATCCACGTTGATGGAGACTTAACCCACAGAGGGTAATGGTTGCGGGAGTCCACGGAGGGCTCCATCAATAAAGGGTCCACGAAGAAGCAACCTTGTCTATTCCACCATGGCCATCGCCCACGAAGGACTTGCCTTACTTGGGTAGATCTTCACGAAGTAGGCGATCTCCTTGCCCTTACAAACTCATTGATTCAACTCCATAATCTTGACGGAGGCTCCCAAGTGACACCTAACCAATCTAGGAGACACCACTCTCCAAAAGGTAATAGATGGTGTGTTGATGATGAACTCCTTAATCTTTTGCTTCAAATGATAGTCTCCCCAACACTCAACTCTCTCTCACAGATTTGGATATGGTGGAAAGATGATTTGAGTGGAAAGCAACTTGGGGAAGGCTAGAGATCAAGATTCTTGTGGTAGGATTGGAATGTCTTGGTCTCAACACATGAGCAGGTGGTTCTCTTCAGAAAATGAGTAGTGGAAGCGTAGGCACGTTCTGATGGCTCTCTCACAAATCGAGAAGGGGGTGGAGGGGTATATATAGCCTCCACACAAAATCTAACCGTTGCACACAATTTACCAAACTCGGTGAGACCGAATAGTGAAACTCGGTCAGACCGATCTGGTTCAAAATGTGAACGTTACTTTTAGGTGGGACCGACAAGATCAACTCGGTGGGACCGATGCACTAGGGTTAGGGCAAAACCTCATCTCGGTGAGACCGATCGCATGAACTCGGTGAGACCGATTTCAGTAATAAGCAAACAGAGACTTGGCCAGGCAAACTCGGTGGGACCGCAAAATGTTACGAAAAGGAAACAGAGAGTTTGCATTGCAAACTCGGTGGGACCGATCGCTCATCTCGGTGAGACCGAAATGTTATGAAGGGAAACCGAGAGTTTGCAATCCCATCTCGGTGAGACCGAGATCCCTATCGGTGAGACCGAACTGATTAGGGTTTTTGGCTATGGCTATGTCAAGTGAACTCGGTGGCGTCGGATAGATCAAATCGGTGGGGGCCGATTTTGACTTTAGGTTTAGGACATATGTGGAAATGAGAAAGTGGTTGAGGGCTTTTGGAGCATATCACTAAGCATTTTGAGCAAGCAAGCCATTAAGCAATACCTCACCCCCTTTTAATAGTATTGGATTTTCCTATGGACTCAATGTGATCTTGGATCACTAAAATGAAAATGAAGAGTCTTGAGCTTTTGCCAATATGTGTCCTTAGCATTTTGAGGGGTCCACATCTCTAGTCCATGCCATACCAATCATTAAACTTTCTGAAACATTAATCTTGAATGGATATTAGTTCAATGAGCTATATGTTGTTATGAATTACCAAAACCACGCGGGGATTAGTTGCACTCCCAATCTCCCCCTTTTTGGTAATTGATGACAACATATAGATCAAAGCTTCGACAGATGATAATAAAAATGAAGTACATCATCTCTTTGAGAAGTATGTGATAAGCAAGAGCTCCCCTAAATTTGTGCATTATTTAAAATTTGCTTTTGAATGCAAATGCACAATCGATTAGGATCATGGGTTACTCTTCCATGTCATATACATCTTGGTGGAGCTCTCAAAATGATAGAATATGAAATATGCACTCATCACCAAGGCAAGATATGAATGATCATACATAAGAGATAGAATATCATCATTCAAGCACACAATAAAGCATAATATGATCAGACACATGATCATAGGAGTATCTCACACACAAGCACAAATAGTGTATCAACCAAACAAGCAAGCAAAAAGGCAGCAAGAGAGACAAAAGAGGCAAAACACACACACACACACACACTCTCTCTCTCTCTCTCTCTCTCTCTCTCTCTCTCTCTCTCTCTCTCTCTCGAAGCCTATGATCTATACACTTTCTCCCCCTTTGGCAACAAATTACCAAAAAGCTTGAAAATTCATAGTGCTATGCGACTCTCTAAGCACGACCTCCGGGAGCTACAGTGTGCGAAGGTGGCGTGGAGAGGAGTCCTGCAACAAATGCATCTGAAGAGGTCCATGGAGATGGTGGAGTTGCAACTAGAGGAACAACATAGGTTGTAGCTACTGGTGCTGAAGTAGTAGCTCTAGTGTCACGGGCTGGCACAGCTGCAGACCTTTGTGCCCTTGGCACTCTCTAAAAAACTTCAGTGGTAGCTCTCCCTCTTCTCTCTTCAGCCTCTTCTTGGAGTTGCTCAATTGTAGTCTGGATCTCTGTGACCTTCAAGTCTAGATCATAAAACTTTGTCTTGATGATCCTCTCAAGACTCTCTTGTTTTTGAGTCAGGGTTGCCAATCCTTTCTCAATTCTCACAATGGCCTTAAGCAGATAGCTAAGCTAATCCTGCTTGGTCTTGAGGTGTACAGCTGAAGCATCTCGAACTTGTGAAGATTGTGCTGCCTTCTCTGCCTTTGCTTTTTCCCTCTTCTCCTGAGCCTCTACTGATGTAGGATGTGCTGCATCCATGACAACCTCGTTGTCCTCAAATTCAGGCAACAAGGAAAGGTGCTCCTTGTCCAAAATATATATGCCTTTGCCCATCTTGGAGTTGATGAGCATCTGAATGTGTGGAGCATAGCCACATGATCCCTTTTGATCAGCAGCAATCCTCTTTATTGTCTCAACTATCAAGGCCATCACCTTGAAATTCTTTGGCACATCAAACATATGCAACAAATTAATTGAATGCCATCTGATCATCCACTCATCTCCAGACTTGGGCAGCAATGTGTGCCTTAGAATAGTGTTGATGGTGGGCAGCCCAGACAGCAAATAGTATACTGAGCCATACATGTGAGTCTCTAATGCAGCATCAGGAATCTCCTTGTACATGTGTGCCATGGAGTTGTGTCCTTTCCTGGGCTTGGCATATACATTTGTGTCATCCTCTTGTTCTTTAGGAGCATTGATAATCTGGGCCCACTTAGCAACAGAAGACTGGTATCTTGTACCCTTAATCATCCAGACAATTTTACCATCTGGGTAAAAATGTGCAGTGGAGTAGAACTGCATCACCATCTCATCATTCCATTTAGTGAGCTTCTGACCAATAAACTTATCAACTCCAGTCAGTCTGAGGCTGTCATGAAATCCTGGGAAATAATCTGCATTGTTGTCAATGTACTCCCAATCAACCCATCTCATATCACTGACTCTGGGCTTCTTGTCCAAGAGCACTGTCTCATAGAAGTCCTGCTGCTCCTTGGTGTGGAACTTGTAATCTACATTAGTCCTTCTCCTGGTGGCATATGGGTTTGTCTATCTCCATAGCCTAAGACCTGTATCTTTCCTCAGCTTCATATTCTCAGCCACTGGATGTGTATCATCATGATCTGGTATCTTGGGTTTTAACTTTCCGAGCACTTGGGCATCTTCTTCTTCTTCAACTTCAGGCACTGAGCCTTGTTCTTCTCAGCAACTGGAATGTTCCTTGTTAATCTCTTAGGTGCTATTGGCTTAGAACCTTGTGCAGCAGCAACAACAACCTTGGGGGCAGTCTTGGGCTTTGATGGAGCATCCCCTGACTTGATGGCATCCCCCATCAGTTTCTGAGTTTTGGCAGGAGGTGTAGCTGGCTCTTCCTCCTCCTCTTCATCTCATGACCTTATCATGGATGGCTTCCCAATCACTCTAGCCATGGTCTTCTTGACCCTTTCCTTTCTCTTCTTGCCCTCAACAGCCTCTTTTGGCTCAAGAGTGGGCTCAATTGCTTCCTGTGTTGAGGCTTTGGCTTTGGACATGTGAATCATTCTGGCTGGTGCCTTCTTCTTAAGACCTGGCTTGGTTGCAGCTGCAGTGTGATGCGTCTCCAACATATCTATAATTTTTTATTATTCCATGCTATTATATTATCTGTTTTGGATGTTTATGGGCTTTATTATACACTTTTATATTATTTTTGGGACTAACCTACTAACCAGGGGCCCAGCCCAAATTGTTGTTTTCTTGCCTATTGCAGTGTTTCGAAGAAAAGGAATATCAAACGGAGTCCAAACGGAATGAAACCTTCGGGAGAGTTATTTTTTGAACGGAAGCAATCCAGGAGACTTGGAGTAGACGTCAGGGAAGCTTCGAGGTGGCCACGAGGGTCCAGGGTGCGCCCTACCCCCTGGGCGCGCCCCCACCCTCGTGGGCCCCTCGTGGCTCCCCTGACCGACTTCTTTCGCCTATATATACTCATATACCCTAAAAACCTCAAGGAGCACCATAGATCGGGAGTTGCACCACCGCAAGCCTATGTAGCCACCAAAAACCAATCGGGACCCTGTTCCGGCACCCTGCCGGAGGGAGGATCCCTCACCGATGGCCATCTTCATCATCCCGGCGCTCTCCATGACAAGGAGGGAGTAGTTCGCCCTCAGGGCTGAGGGTATGTACCAGTAGCTATGTGTTTGATCTCTCTCTCTCTCTCTCGTGTTCTTGAGGTGATATGATCTTGATGTATCGCGAGCTTTGCTATTATAGTTGGATCTTATGATGTTTCTCCCCCTCTACTCTCTTGTAATGAATTGAGTTTTCCCCTTGAAGTTGTCTTGTCGGATTGAGTCTTTAAGGATTTGAGAACACTTGATGTATGTCTTGCCGTGCTTATCTGTGGTGACAATGGGATATTCACGTGATCTACTTGATGTATGTTTTGGTGATCAACTTGCGGGTTCAATGAACTTATGCATAGGGGTTGGCAGACGTTTTCGTCTTGACTCTCCGGTAGAAACTTTGGGGCATTGTGTTGGTTGAATAGATGGATCTGAGATTGTGTGATGCATATCGTATAATCATGCCCACAGATACTTGAGGTGACATTGGAGTATCTAGGTGACATTAGGGTTTTGGTTGATTTGTGTCTTAAGGTGTTATTCTAGTACGAACTCTATGATAGATCGAACGGAAAGAATAGCTTCGTGTTATTTTACTACGGACTCTTGAATAGATCGATCAGAAAGGATAACTTTGAGGTGGTTTCGTACCCTACAATAATCTCTTCGTTTGCTCTCCGCTATTAGTGACTTTGGAGTGAATCTTTGTTGCATGTTGAGGGATTGTTATATGATCTAATTATGTTATTATTGTTGAGAGAACTTGCACTAGTGAAAGTATGAACCTTAGGCCTTGTTTCCTACCATTGCAATACCGTTTACGCTCACTTTTAGTTACCTTGCTGTTTTTATAATTTCAGATTACAAAAACCTATATCTACCATCCATATTGCACTTGTATCACCATCTCTTCGCCGAACTAGTGCACCTACACAATTTACCATTGTATTGGGTATGTTGGGGACACAAGAGACTCTTTGTTATTTGGTTACAGGGTTGCTTGAGAGAGACCATCTTCATACTATGCCTCCCACGGATTGATAAACCTTAGGTCATCCACTTACGGGAAATTTTCTACTGTCCTACAAACCTTTGCACTTGGAGGCCCAACAATGTCTACAAGAAGAAGGTTGCGTTGTAGACATCAAGCTCTTTTCTGGCGCCATTGCCGGGGAGGTGAGTGCTTGAAGGTATATCTTTAGATCTTGTAATCAAATCTTTTAGTTTCTTGTTTTATCACTAGTTTAGTCTATAAAAGAAAACTACAAAAAAATGGAATTGAGGGTGCCTCATATGCTTCATCTTTTTAATGTCTTCCGTGAAAATGAGGATTCCGATAATTGTGCTCAATTGCTAGAGGAAGAATGCATTAAAATGTTTGGCACTAAATCTTTGAATGATGAGCATGATGGCAATGTTGTTAGTATGAATTCTTTGAATACCCATGATGCTAATGATATGCAAAGCTACAAGCTTGGGGAAGCTATGTTTGATAAAGATGATATTTTTTGTCCCCCAAGTTTTGATGAGCAAATTTATTATGATGAAAGCATGCCTCCTATTTATGATGATTATTGTGATGACACGTATGCTATAAAAAATAAAAATAACCATGAAACTTGTCATCTTGATTTTAATTTTCAATTGGATTATGCTTCACATGATAGTTATTTTGTTGAGTTTGCTCCCACTACTATTGATGAGAATAAATTTGCTTATGTGGAGAGTAGTAAAATTTCTATGCATGTAGATCATGAGAAGAATGCTTTATGTGCTGGTTATATTGTTGAATTCATTCATGATGCTACTGAAAATTATTATGAGGGAGGAATATATGCTTGGAGGAGTTGCAATGATATCAAATTTCCTCTCTATGTGCTTAAAGTTTTAAAGTTATGCTTGTTTTGCCTTCCTATGCTAGTTGATTATTGTTCACATAAGTTGTTTGCTCACAAAATCCCTATGCATAGGAAGTGGGTTAGACTTAAATGTGCTAGTCATATTCTTCATGATGCTCTCTTTATGTTTCAATTCTTATCTTTTATGTGAGCATCATTGAAATCATCATGCCTAGCTAGGGGCGTTAAACGATAGCGCTTGTTGGGAGGCAACCCAATTTTACTTTTGTTCTTTGCTTTTTGCTACTGTTTAGTAATAAATAATTCATCTAGATTCTGTTTAGATGTGGTTTTATGTTTTAATTAGTGTTTGTGCCAAGTAGAACCTATAGGATAACCTACGGTGATAGTTAATTTGATCTTGCTGAAAAACAGAAACTTTTGCGCGCATGAGAATAATTTTAATAAATCGCAGAAACGTGATTTTTAGTTTATTATTTTTTGAAGTAGATCAATAGATAAATTTCCTTGGACTTCCTATTTTGGTAGGATTTTTAGAGTTCCAGAAGTATTCGAAAGTTACAGATTGCTACAAACTGTTCTGTTTTTGATAGATTCTGTTTTCTATGTGTTGTTTGCTTATTTTGATGAATCTATGAGTAGTATCGGAGGGTATGAACCATAGAGAAGTTGGAATACAGTAGATATTACACCAATATGATTTTAGAATGAGTTCACAACAGTACCTAAGTGGTGGTTTTAATTTCTTATACTAACGGAGTTTACGAGTTTTCTGATGAGTTTTGTGTTGTGAAGTTTTCAAGTTTTGGGTAAAGATTCGATGGAATATGGAATAAGGAGTGGCAAGAGCCTAAGATTGGGGATGACCAAGGCACCCCAAGGTAATATTCAAGGACAATCAAGAGGCTAAGCTTGGGGATGCCCCGGATGGCATCCCCTCTTTCGTCTTCGTTCATCGATAACTTTACTTGGAGCTATATTTTTATTCTCCACATGATATGTGTTTTGCTTGGAGCGTCATTTTCTCTTGTTTTGTTTTGATTGCTGTTTGAATAATATCCCAAGGTCTGAAATTCTTAAATTTTTGAGAGTCTTCACATAGTTGCATAATTATTCTACCACTCATTGATCTCCACTTATATCTTTCGGAGTAGTTTGTCTTCTGCTCTAGTGCTTCACTTATATCCTTTTAGAGCACGGTGGTGGTTTTATTTTGAAGAAATAGATGAACTCTCATGCTTCACTTATATTATTTTGAGAGTCTTTAGAACAGCATGGTAATTTTCTTTGGTTATAAAAACTTTCATATAGAGTGCATTGAATAATATGAGAGATTTGATACTTGATAATTGTTTTGAGATATGAGGATGGTGATATTAGAGTCATGCTAGTTGAATAGTTGTGAATTTGAGAGATACTTGTGTTAAAGTTTGTGATTCCCGTAGCATGCACGTATGGTGAACCGTTATGTGATGAAGTCGGAGAATGATTTATTTTTTGATTGTCTTCCTTATGAGTGGCGGTCGGGGACGAGCGACAGTCTTTTCCTACCAATCTATCCCCCTAGGAGCATGCACGTAGTACTTCGTTTCGATGACTAATAAACTTTTGCAATAAGTATATGAGTTCTTTATGACTAATGTTGAGTCCATGGATTATATGCACTCTCATCCTTCCACCATTGCTAGCCTCTCTTGTGCCGCGCAACTTTCGCCGGTACCATACACCCACCATATACCTTCCTCAAAACAGCCACCATACCTACCTATTATGGCATTTCCATAGCCATTCCGAGATATATTGCCATGCAACTTTCCACCATTCCATTATTTATGACACACATCATCATTGGCATATTGCTTTTGCATGATCATGTAGTTGACATCGTATTTGTGGCAAAGCCACCTTGATAATTCTTTCGTACATGTCACTCTTGATTCATTGCATATCCCGGAACACCGCCGGAGGCATTCACATAGAGTCATATTTTGTTCTAAGTATTGAGTTGTAAGTAAATAAAAGTGTGGTGATCTTCACTATTAGAGCATTGTCCCAAGTGAGGAAAGGATGAGGGAGACTATGATTCCCCCACAAGTCGGGATGAGACTCCGGACTTTGTGAAAAAGGGGGGGAGGCCAAAGAAGCCCACCAAAATAAAAAAATGAGAGAAAAAGATAGAAGGGAAAATGTTACTATCCTTTTCCACACTTGTGCTTCAAAGTAGCACCATGATCTTCATGATAGAGAGTCTCCTATGTTGTCACTTTCATATACTAGTGGGAATTTTTCATTATAGAACCTGGCTTGTATATTCCAATGATGGGCTTCCTCAAAATGCCCTAGGTATTCGTGAGCAAGCAAGTTGGATGCACACCCACTTAGTTTTTTTTTGTTGAGCTTTCATACACTTATAGCTCTAGTGCATCCGTTGCATGGCAATCCCTATTCACTCACATTGATATCTATTAATGGGCATCTCCATAGCCCGTTGATACGCCTAGTTGATGTGAGACTATCTTCTCCTTTTTTATCTTCTATGTCCATGGCTCACGCTTATGTATTGCGTGAAAGTTGAAAAAGTTTGAGAACATCAAAGTATGAAACAATTGCTTGGCTTGTCATCGGGGTTGTGCATGATTTAAATATTTCGTGTGATGAAGATAGAGTATAGCCAGACTATATGATTTTGTAGGGATAGCTTTCTTTAGCCATGTTATTTTGAGAAGACATGATTGCTTTGTTAGTATGCTTGAAGTATTATTGTTTTCATGTCAATATGAACTTTTATCTTGAATCATTTGGATTTGAACATTCATGCCACAATAAATAAAATTACATTGAGAAATATTCTAGGTAGCATTCCACATCAAAAATTTTGTTTTTATCATTTACCTACTCGAGGACGATCAGGAATTAAGCTTGGGGATGCTTGATACGTCTCCAACGTATCTATAATTTTTTATTGTTCCATGCTATTATATTATTTGTTTTGGATGTTTATGGGCTTTATTATACACTTTTATATTATTTTTGGGACTAACCTATTAACCGGAGGCCCAGCCCAAATTGCTGTTTTCTTGCCTATTTCAGTGTTTCGAAGAAAAGGAATATCAAACGGAGTCCAAACGGAATGAAACCTTTGGGAGAGTTATTTTTGGAACGGAAGTGATAACCCACAAGTATAGGGGATCGCAACAGTTTTCGAGGGTAGAGTAATCAACCCAAATTTATTGATTCGACACAAGGGGAGCCAAAGAATATTCTCAAGTATTAGCAGTTGAGTTGTCAATTCAATCACACCTGGAAACTTAGTATCTGCAGCAAAGTGTTTAGTAGCAAAGTAATATGATAGTGGTGGTAACGGTAACAAAAGTAAAGACAACAAAAGTAATGTTTTTGGTATTTTGTAGTGATTGTAATGAGAGTAACGGAAAAGTAAATAAGTGTAAACCAAGATATGGAAAACTTCGTAGGCACGGATTAGCGATGGATAATTATGCGGATGTGGTTCATCATGTAACAGTCATAACATAGGGTGACACAGAACTAGCTCCAGTTCATCAATGTAATGTAGGCATGTATTCCGTATATAGTCATACGTGCTTATGGAAAAGAACTTGCATGACATCTTTTGTCCTACCCTCCCGTGGCAGCGGGGTCCTATTGGAAACTAAGGGATATTAAGGCCTCCTTTTAATAGAGAACAACAACAAAGCATTAGCAATAGTGAATATATGAACTCCTCAAACTATGGTCATCACCGGGAGTGGTCCCGATTATTGTCACTTCGGGGTTGCCGGATCATAACACATAGTAGGTGACTATAGACTTGCAAGATAGGATCAAGAACACACATATATTCATGAAAACATAATAGGTTCAGATCTGAAATCATGGTACTCGGGCCCTAGTGACAAGCATTAAGCATAGCAAAGTCATAGCAACATCAATCTCAGAACATAATGGATACTAGGGATCAAACCCTAACAAAACTAACTCGATTACATGATAAATCTCATCCAACCCATCACCGTCCAGCAAGCCTACGATGCAATTACTCACGCACGGCGGTGAGCATCATGAAATTGGTGATGGAGGATGGTTGATGATGACGACGACGACGAATCTCCCTCTCCGGAGCCCCGAACGGACTCCAGATCAGCCCTCCCAAGAGAGATTAGGGCTTGGCGACGGCTCCGTATCGTAAAACGTGATGATTTCTTCTCCCTGATTTCTTTCTCCCCGAAAGCCAATATATGGAGTTGGAGTTGGCGTCGGAGGGCCACCAGGGGGCCCAAGAGGTAGGGGGCGCGCCCCCACCCTCGTGAGCAGGGTGTGGGCCCCCTGGTCTTCATCTTTTGCGAGGATTTTTCTTTATTCTTTCTAAGGTGTTCCGTGGAGTTTCAGGACATTCCGAGAATTTTTATTTTCTGCACAAAAAACAACACCATGGCAGTTCTGCTGAAAACAACGTCAATCCGGGTTAGTTCCATTCAAATCATACAAGTTAGAGTCCAAAACAAGGGCAAAAGTGTTTGGCAAAGTAGATACGACGGAGACGTATCAACTCCCCTAAGATTAAACCCTTGCTTGTCCTCAAGCAATTCAGTTGACAAACTGAAAGAGAAAAAGAAAAAAATTTACAAACTCTGTTTGCTCTTGTTGTTGTAAACATGAAAAGCCAGCATTCAAGTTTCAGCAATTATTATGACCTAACCATACACACAATGACACGTAGGTCTCACAATTACTCATATCAATAGCATAATAAGCTAGCGAGCCATAATAATAAAACTCGGATGACAACACTTTCTCAAAATAATCATAACATGATATAACAAAATGGTATCTCGCTAGCCCTTTCTGAGACCGCAAAACATAAATGCAGAGCACCTTTAAAGATCAAGGACTGACTAAACATTGTAGTTCATGGTAAAAGAGATCCAGTCAAGTCATACCCAATATAAACCAATAATAATGAATGCAAACGACAGTGTGCTCTCCAACGGGTGCTTTTTAATAAGAAAGGTGATGACTCAACATAAAAGTAAATGGATAGGCCCTTCGCAGAGGGAAGCAGGGATTTGTAGAGGTGCCAGAGCTCGGTTTTGAAATAGAGATAAATTATATTTTGAGCAGCATACTTTCATTGTCAACATAACAACTAAAAGACGACGATATCTTCCATGCTAAACAGATTATAGGCGGTTCCCAAATAGAATGGTAAAGTTTATACTCCCCTTCCTCCACAAGCATCAATCCATGGCTTGCTCGAAACAACGAGTGCCTCCAACATTCAACGGGTCCCAAGGGGAGTTTTGTTTGCAGTTATTTTGATTTAGTTTGCACGAAGCATGGGACTGGGCATCCCAAATACCAGCCATTTTCTCGTGAATGAGGAGCGGAGTCAACTCCTCTTGAGAATAACCCGCCTAACACGAAAGATAAGGACAACTCTAGTTGACATATGAGCTATTCGAGCATGCAAAACAGAATGTTTATTTGAAGGTTTAGAGTTTGGCACATACGAATTTACTTGGAACGGCAGGTAAATACCACATATAGGAAGGTATAGTGGACTCATATGGAATAACTTTCGGGTTTAAGGAGTTTGGATGCATAAGCAGTATTCCCGCTTAGTGCATGTGAAGGCTAGCAAAAGACGGGAAGCGATTAAGCGAGAGAGCGACAACAATCGTAAACATGCATTAAAATTAATTCACACCGAATACAAGCATGAGTAGGATATAATCCACCATGAACATAAATATCATGAAGGCTATGTTGATTGGATTCAACTACATGCATGAAGATGTGCCAAGTCCAGTCACTCAATACATTTAAAGGAGGATACCATCCCATCATACCACATCATAATCATTCTAATAGCATGTTGGCACCCAAGGTAAACCATTATAACTCATAGCTAATCATGTATGGCACAAGCAACTATAATCTCTAAATGTCATTGCAAATATGTTTACTTCATAATAGCTGAATCACGAACGATGATCATCATATTTACAAAAACAAGAGAGGCCGAGTTCATACCAGCTTTTCTCTTCCCAATAAGTTCATCATATATCATCATTATTGCCTTTCACTTGCACGACCGAACGGTGTGTATAATAATAAGAGTGCACGTGCATTGGACTAAGCTGGAATCTGCAAGCATTCAACTCAAGAGAGAAGACAAGTAATATGGTCTCTAAGTTTAAATAAACAATCATGCATATAAGAGCCACTAAGCATTTTCAATATAGTCTTCTCGACCCCCAAAGAAAGAAAAAGAAATAAAAACTATTTACACGGGAAAGCTCCCAACAAGTAAAAGAAGAATGGGAAATATTTTTGGGTTCTCTTTTTAATTCTACTACAAGCATGAAAAGTAGACTAACTAATTTTTTGGTTTTTCTTAAAGTTTAATAAACACACAAGAAGAAAGTAGGAAAAAGAAATTTAAACTAGCATGGATAATACAATGAAAGAGTATGAGCACCGACATCTAGCAATGAATGTGTGTGTAAACATGAATGTAATGTCGGTGGGAAATACGTACTCCCCCAAGCTTAGGCTTTTGGCCTGAGTTGGTCTAATGCCAGGGATGGCCTGGCGGATATCCGTAGGTGTAGCTGGGCTCGTAGTGTGACGAAGAAGATTCTGACTGCCACTGGCTTGCAGCCTCCTCCGGGTCCCAAGAATAAACAGATAGTCGTGGAGGCTCATCTTGTGGCTCCGGCTCCGGGGCTGGTGCAGGGTTCCGATAGGCTTGAACAGCCGACCACGGAACAATGTGAGGCTCTACATACAAGTTAAACAAAGAAGGAGCAGGCAAAGTAATAGTCTCAAGGTGATGTTTATCAAAGTATAATTTATATTTGAGCTCCCCATCGTGACTCTTAACAAGAAAATCATGCGCTATCATACTCTTGTAATCTAAATAAGCACGGGGCAGTGCTGTTTCTTCTTTCTCCGCGTGCCTAATAGGTATTTCAAAATGTTCAGCTAGGCGTGAGGCATAGATGCCTCCAAAGATGGGGCCCTTAGTACGGTTCATACTTAACCGTCTAGCAACAATTCCACCCATACTAACAGAGTTATTGCGGTATAAACCATGGAGCAAAATAACAATATCAGGAATACTAAGGTTCCCACAGTTCCCGTGTCCAATCAAGCAACGACTAGCAAATAAGGCAAAGTAGCGTAAAACAGGATAATGTATGCTAGTGATCCTTGCATCAGAAACCTTCCTGGTTTCTCCCACCGTGATAGTGTTAATAAAAGCTTCTACTTCGCTACGGTGGGGTTCATCTAAGGTGCCCTCAAAGGGTATTCTGCAAACCTCACAGAATTCAGCTCATGACATCTCTTTAACAATGTCATATAAATGAAACTCTACTGTTGGAGGTGATTTCTTAGGGAAAAAGTAGAAGTTTTGCACAAAAGTATCTGTGAGTAAGAGATACTGATGACGTTGGTCGTGGAGGAAGTCGGTGAGGCCGGCGTTCTCAATCAATAAATAGAAATCTTCATGAATCCCAGCAATCCTCAAGAAGTCATCGGAAGGCCATTCACACGGCCGGACCTCCGCGGTGCGAGGCAAATTAAATTTGGGTTTCTCCTCTTCTTCCTTTTGTTTTTCCTTGGAGCTTCGGCTCGACGAGCCTCTCAAAAGTCTCTCCATTATTTCTGAAATAATCTGAAATTTTCAGTAACTTCAAATAAAAGTGAACCAACTTCAATAAAATTGATAGTAACAACTCCCACAAGTGCCTAGAGCCTATATAAAGCATTGGAACTACTTGGAACCATACAAATTTGACATGCAAGCTCAAGAACATGGTCACCTACGCAGCACAAATTTGCAATGAATAAAGCACTAGAACAAAAACTAATTGGACCAATGGAGGAGTCACATACCAAGGAACAATCTCCCCAAGCAGTTTTGCGAGAGGTGCTTTGAGCAAGGAGATCGAAAATCACAGCAACGGGGGCTGGAACTTGTGCTTGAGTTGGTTTTTTCGTGTTTGTGTGAGGCAGAGGAAGAAGATGGGTGCAGGAATAAGTGGAGGAGGGCCACCATGGGCCCATGAGGCAGGGGGTGCACCTAGGGGGGTAGGGCGCGCCCTCCACCCTCATGGCCAGGTGGCAGCTCCCCCCGTGGTAATTTTTGCACAGTAAATTCTTAAATATTCCCGAAAAAATCATATTAAATTGGCATGGCATTCTCAGGACTTTTATTTTCGGGATATTTTTATATTGCACGGATAAGTCAGAAAACAGACAGAAAAATACTATTTTACTCTATTTCTACTAAATAACAGAAAATATAAAGAGGGTATAGAAGGTTGTGCTTCTAGTTTCATCCATCTCGTGATCATCAAAATTAACCCGCTAACAAGGTTGATCAAGTCTTGTTAACAAACTCATTCCGAATAATCACGGAACCGGAGAAATTTCGAATGACACTAAGTTACCTCAACGGGGATATGAAAATCCCCAACAATAAGAATGTCATACTTTTTCTTGACAGTAGGGAGAGGAAATTCAAAACCTCCAAATATAATCGATGGAACTTTTCCAATAGAGTTGATACTATAAACTTGAGGTTGTTTCCTCGGAAAATGTACCGTGTGCTCATTGCCATTAACATGAAAAGTGACATTTCCTTTGGTGCAGTCAATAACAACCCCTGCAGTATTAAGGAAAGGTCTTCCAAGAATAATAGACATACTATCATCCTCGGGGATATCAAGAATAACAAAGTCAGTAAAAATAGTAACGTTTGCAACCACAACAGGCACATCCTCACAAATACCGACAGGTATAGCAGTTGATTTATCAGCCATTTGCAAAGATATTTCAGTAGGTGTCAACTTATTCAAGTCAAGTCTACGATATAAATAGAGAGGCATAACACTAACACCGGCTCCAAGATCACATAAAGCAGTTTTAACATAACTTCTTTTAATGGAGCATGGTATAGTAGGCACTCCGGGATCTCCAAGTTTCTTTGGTATTCCACCCTTAAAAGTATAATTAGCAAGCATGGTGGAAATTTCAGCTTCAGGTATCTTTCTTTTATTAGTAATAATATCCTTCATATACTTAGCATAAGGATTTGTTTTGAGCACATCAGTTAATCGCATACGCAAAAAGATGGGTCTAATCATTTCAGCAAAGCGCTCAAAATCCTCATCATCCTTTTTCTTGGATGGTTTAGGAGGAAAATGCATGGGTTTTTGAACCCATGGTTCCCTTTCTTTACCGTGTTTCCTAGCAACGAAGTCTCTTTTATCATAACGTTGATTCTTTGATTGTGGGTTATCAAGATCAATAGCAGGTTCAACTTCTACTTCATTATCATTACTAGGTTGAGCATCAACATGAACATTATCATTAACATTATCACTAGGTTCATGTTCATCACCTGATTGTGTTTCAGCATCAGAAACAGAGATGTCATTTGGATTCTCTGGTGGTTCAGTGATAGGTTCACTAGAAGTTTGCAAAGTCCTATCATTTTTCTTTTTTTCCTCTTAGAAGAACTAGGTACATCAATATCATTTCTTTGAGAATCTTGCTCGATTCTCTTAGGGTGGCCTTCAGGATACAAAGGTTCCTGAGTCATTCTACCAGTTCTAGTAGCCACTCTAACAGCATAATCATTTTTCTTACTATTCATTTCATCAAGCGCTTCTTTCTGAGCTTTAAGTACTTGTTCTACTTGAGTGATAACCATAGAAGCATGCTTGCTAACAAGTTTAAGTTCACCTCTAATATCAGCCATATAATCACCCAAGCGTTTAATCATAAAGGTATTCTGTTTTAATTGTCTACCAAAATAAGCATTAAAGTCATCTTGCTTAAACATAAAGTCATCAAACTCATCCAAGCACTGACTAGCAATTTTAGTAGGAGGGACTTCAGCTTTATCATATCTATAGAGAGAATTTACCTTTACTACCTGTGTTGGGATATCAGGAGGTTCTTCGTTAAATAAGTAATTGAGATCATATACTTCTTCAACAGGCGGTAAATTAAGACCATGTATTTCTTCAATAAGAGGTATATTCTTAAGATCTTCAGCTTTAATACATTTTTATTTCATAGATTTCTTTGCCTCTTGCATATCTTCAGGACTGAGAAATAAAACACCTCTCTTCTTCAGAGTTGGTTTAGGAATAGGCTCAGTAATTGGCTCAGGAACTGGCTCAGGAGGTAGCTCGGGAGGTGCCCAATTATTTTCATTTGCCAACATATTATTCAATAGAAGTTCAGCGTCATCCGGTGTTCTTTCCCTGAAAAGAGAACAAGCACAACTATCCAGGAAATCTCTGGAAGCATCAGTTAGTCCATTATAAAAGATATCAAATATTTTAGGTTTCTTAAGAGGATGATCAGGCAAAGCATTAAGTAACTTGAGAAGCCTCCCCCAAGCTTGTGGGAGACTCTCTTCTTCAATTTGCACAAAATTGTATATTTCCCTCAAAGCAGCTTGTTTCTTATGAGCTGGGAAATATTTAGCAGAGAAGTAATAAATCATATCTTGGGGACTTTGCACACAACCAGGATCAAGAGAATTATACCATATCTTAGCATCACCCTTTAATGAGAATGGAAAGATCTTAAGTAAATAAAGGTAGCGCGATCTCTCATTATTAGTAAGCAGGGCAGCTATATCATTTAACTTAGTAAGATGTGCCACAACAGTTTCAGATTCATAGCCATAAAAAGGATCGGATTCTACCAAAGTAATTATATCTGGGTCAACAGAAAAATCATAATAATCCTGATCAGGCACACAGATAGGTGAAGTAGCAAAAGCAGGGTCGGGTCTCATTCTACCTCTAAAAGAGTCTTTACTCCATTTAACTAGCAACCTCTTAAGTTCATGTCTATCCTGGCAATCAAGAATAGCTGCAGAAGATTCAGCATCAAAAAGATAACCCTCAGGAATAGCAGGCATAGGTTCATCATCACTAACATCATCGTGTTCAGGTTCAACAATTTCTCTTTCTCTAGACCTAGCAATTTGCTCATCGAGATATTCACCAAGTGGCACAGTAGTATCAAGCATGGAAGTAGTTTCATCATAAGTATCGTGCATAGAAGAAGTGGCATCATCAACAACATGCAACATATCAGAATCAATAGCAATAGTAGGTTTAGGTGTCGCAAACTTACTCATAACAGAAGGAGAATCTAGTGCAAGGCTAGATGGCAATCCCTTACCTCCCCTTGCAGTTGAGGGGAAAATAGTATCCAGCAGATATAAATCCCAAGTGACTCAAAGAATAGAGCTATGCTCCCCGGCAACAGCGCCAGAAAAAGGTCTTGATAACCCACAAGTATAGGGGATCGCAACAGTTTTCGAGGGTAGAGTATTCAACCCAAATTTGTTGATTCGACACAAGGGGAGCCAAAGAATATTCTCAAGTATTAGCAGCTGAGTTGTCAATTCAACCACACCTGGAAACTTAGTATCTACAGCAAAGTGTTTAGTAGCAAAGTAATATGATAGTGGTGGTAATGGTAACAAAAGTAAAGACAGCAAAAGTAATGTTTTTGGTATTTTGTAATGATTGTAACAGTAGCAACGGAAAAGTAAATAAGTGTAAACCAGTATATGGAAAACTCGTAGGCACCGGATTAGCGATGGATAATTATGCCGGATGTGGTTCATCATGTAACAGTCATAACATAGGGTGACACAGAACTAGCTCCAGTTCATCAATGTAATGTAGGCATGTATTCCGTATATAGTCATACATGCTTATGGAAAAGAACTTGCATGACATCTTTTGTCCTACCCTCCCGTGGCAGCGGGGTCCTATTGGAAACTAAGGGATATTAAGGCCTCCTTTTAATAGAGAACCGGAACAAAGCATTAGCACAAAGTGAATATATGAACTCCTCAAACTATGGTCATCACGGGGAGTGGTCCCGATTATTGTCACTTCGGGGTTGCCGGATCATAACACATAGTAGGTGACTATAGACTTGCAAGATAGGATCAAGAACACACATATATTCATGAAAACATAATAGGTTCAGATCTGAAATCATGGCACTCGGGCCCTAGTGACAAGCATTAAGCATAGCAAAGTCATAGCAACATCAATCTCAGAACATAATGGATACTAGGGATCAAACCCTAACAAAACTAACTCGATTACATGATAAATCTCATCCAACCCATCACTGTCCAGCAAGCCTATGATGCAATTACTCACGCACGGCGGTGAGCATCATGAAATTGGTGATGGAGGATGGTTGATGATGACGACGGCGACGAATACCCCTCTCCGGAGCCCCGAACGGACTCCAGATCAGCCCTCTCGAGAGGGATTAGGGCTTGGCGGCGGCTCCGTATCGTAAAACGCGATGATTTCTTCTCCCTGGTTTTTTTCTCACCGAAAGCCAATATATGGAGTTGGAGTTGGCGTCAGAGGGCCACCAGGGGGCCCACGAGGTAGGGAGCGCGCCCAGGGGGGCGCCCCCACCCTCGTGAGCAGGGTGTGGCCCCCCTGGTCTTCATCTTTTGCGAGGATTTTTCTTTATTCTTTCTAAGGTGTTCCGTGGAGTTTCAGGACATTCCGAGAATTTTTATTTTCTGCACAAAAAACAACACCATGGAAGTTATGCTGAAAACAACGTCAGCCCGGGTTTGTTACATTCAAATCATACAAGTTAGAGTCCAAAACAAGGGCAAAAGTGTTTGGAAAAGTAGATACGACGGAGACGTATCAGGAAGCAATCCAGGAGACCTGAAGTAGACGTCAGGGAAGCTTCGAGGTGGCCACGAGGGTCGAGGGTGCGCCCTACCCCCTGGGTGTGCCCCCACCCTCGTGGGCCCCTCGTGGCTCCCCTGACTGACTTCTTTCGCCTATATATACTCATATACCCTAAAAACCTCGAGTAGCACCATAGATCGGGAGTTGCGCCACCGCAAGCCTCTGTAGCCACCAAAAACCAATCGGGACCCTATTTCGGCACCCTTCCGGAGGGAGGATCCCTCACCGGTGGCCATCTTCATCATCCCGACGCTCTCCATGACGAGGAGGGAGTAGTTCACCCTCGGGTCTGAGGGTATGTACCAGTAGCTATGTGTTTGATCTCTCTCTCTCTCTCTCTCTCGTGTTCTTGAGGTGGATAATGTATCGTGAGCTTTGCTATTATAGTTGGATTTGATGATGTTTCTCCCCCTCTACTCTCTTGTAATGAATTGAGTTTTCCCCTTGAAGTTGTCTTGTCGGATTGAGTCTTTAAGGATTTGAGAACACTTGATGTATGTATGGCCGTGCTTATCTGTGGTGACAATTGGATATTCATGTGATCTACTTGATGTATGTTTTGGTGATCAACCTGCGGGTTCAATGAACTTATGCATAGGGTTTGGCACATGTTTTCGTCTTGACTCTCCGGTAGAAACTTTGGGGCACTCTTTGAAGTACTTTGTGTTGGTTGAATAGATGGATCTGAGATTGTGTGACGCATATCGTATAATCATGCCCACGGATACTTTAGGTGACATTGGAGTATCTAGGTGACATTAGGGTTTTGGTTAATTTGTGTCTTAAGGTTTTATTCTATTACGAACTCTATGATAGATCGAACAGAAAGAATAGCTTCGTGTTATTTTACTACAGACTCTTGAATAGATCGATCAGAAAGGATAACTTTGAGGTGGTTTCGTACCCTACAATAATCTCTTCCTTTGCTCTCCGCTATTAGTGACTTTGGAGTGACTCTTTGTTGCATGTTGAGGGATTGTTATATGATCTAAGTATGTTATTATTGTTGAGAGAACTTGCACTAGTGAAAGTATGAACCTTAGGCCTTGTTTCCTAGCATTGCAATACCGTTTACGCTCACTTTTATCATTAGTTACCTTGCTGTTTTTATAATTTAAGATTACAAAAACCTATATCTACCATCCATATTGCACTTGTATCACCATCTCTTCGACGTACTAGTGCACCTATGCAGTTTACCATTGTATTGGGTGTGTTGGGGGCACAAGCGACTCTTTGTTATTTGGTTGTAGGGTTGCTTGAGAGAGACCATCTTCATCCTATGCCTCCCACAGATTGATAAACCTTAGGTCATCCACTTGAGGGAAACTTGCTACTATCCTACAAACCTCTGCACTTGGAGGCCCAACAACGTCTACAAGAAGAAGGTTGTGTAGTAGGCATCACAGTGCCAAACTCCTTCCTGACAACTCTCTTCTTTGAGGTGACCTTCTCATCAGCCACAAAGTCTTCCATCTTTTGAGTCAAAGGTTTTCTTCTTCTTGTGCCTGGTTGCAGCCTTAGGCAGGTTGCTAGGAGTGCTTCTGCTCCCATCATCATAGATGTTGTTAGAGGGACTAGTGCCCTCACTCATGTGTACCTGCTCCTCAGATCTGTTCTGGCTGTCACTGTTGTCTGACATGGCTGACACTGAAAGCTGACCATGTGAATAGATAAGTTGAGATAGAGTGGATGAGCATCACAAAGTGCAGACATTTTGCAAAACAAACGAGTCAAAAACTTAGTTTTAGTTTTCTACATAAATCATTTCGGAGCTACCGATATGTCAAACTCGATGACACTGAAGCAACTTTTAGAGTCTAAGCATGTGAAATCGGTCAGACCAAGACACGGTTTGGTGACTTCGAGATTGCTAGGGTTTCACAGAGAAATGAACTCGGTCACACCGATTTGTATGTTTCGGTCGGACCAAAAAATACAAGTGCAATGGCCCCGGCCAAATCGGTGAGACCGAATTCTCCAAATTAGTCGGTCCGAGATGAGTTCGGCGGGAACCTAACCCTAAGTTTTTGGATCAAAACTAATCTAGAGGAAGTTTTGTCTGGATAGGAGTATCTCAAATGTGGCAGGAATCATGGCATTGACCTTAGTGCAAGAATCAGAGGTAAAGATTGCACAAGGGGTCGAGTTCATACCCTAACTCGGTGATGAACTTGCTACGGCGGCGAAGATTCCCCTTGATGGTGGCGGAGACCAGCGGCAGGAGGTCGCTGGCGATGACGGAGACGATCCGGAGACCTCGAGTCGGCAGAGCTGGACAGGTGCAGGCGAAGGGTTTGGAGAAATTTCCAAAATTTGACCCGTGGGTATTTATATCCAGACCCTGTCGGTGTGACCGAGTGGAACAACTCGGTGGCACCAAATGCAGAATCGCAAGCGGTTACTACAACTCGGTGAGACCGAAAAGTTCGAATCGGTTGCACCGAGATTGAAACCTAGATCAACTCAATGAGCTCGGTATGACCGAATGGGATGAATCGGTCAGACCGAAATGCATTAAGAGGTTTTAGAAGTTTAAGTGTATGATGAATCGGTGACTCCGAGTGCTCCTCACCCAGAGGGTTCGAATATGACTTGATCAAACTTTGTGATGTAGCATGAATAGAGTTTGAGACGAGAAAAGCATAGATAGCTAGAGGGAGTTCTTAGGCATTCTTGCCCATCCATTTGGCAAAAATAAAAAGGCAAACAATCAAAGCAACAAATGGATGTCCTCGAATGAAGAAAACTATGCAACCAACATGCTCACACAATAAGATAGCAAATGAAATATGTGGCAAAGCATGCACAAACACTCTAGCATCTATCAAGCAATTGGCAATGACTAGGTCATCTATGTATGAGTATATTGACTTCGGAGTAAAATGAGAACATTTGATCATAGGTCATACTCATCGTTTAAGCACAAGTGGGGTTACCACTTTTACATAAAGCATTGTTGTATTCACATTATTAGAGTTGCTTTAGCTCAATTCTTAGAGTAAAGCTCCCCCTAGATGTGATATCCCCTTTTAGAGGGATGAACTTGTTGGGTAACGTAGTAATTTCAAAAAAAATCCTACGCACATGCAAGATCATAGTGATGCATAGCAACGAGAGGGGAGAGTGTGTCCATGTACCCTCATAGACCGAAAGTGGAAGCGTTAGCACAACGCGGTTGATGTAGTCGTACGTCTTCACGATCCGACCAATCAAGTACCGAATGCACGACACCTCCGAGTTCAGCACACGTTCAGCTCGATGACGTCCCTCGAACTCCGATCCAGCCGAGCTTTGAGGGAGAGTTCCGTCAGCACGATGGCGTGGTGACGATGATGATGTTCTACCGACGCATGGCTTTGCCTAAGCACCGCTACGATATTATCGAGGTGGATTATGGTGGAGGGGGGCATCGCACATGGCTAAGAGATCTCAAGGATCAATTGTTGTGTCTCTAGGGGGTGCCTCCCTCCCCGTATATAAAGGAGTGGAGGAGGGGGAGGGGGCTGGCCACCCTTGGTGCGCCCCATGAGGAGTCCTACTCCCACCGGGAGTATGACTCCCCCCTTCCTTGTTGGAGTAGGAGAGGAGAGGGAAGGAGAGAGAGGGGGAAAGGAAAGGGGGACGCCGCCCCCCCTCCTTGTCCAATTCGGACTTGGGGGAGGGGGGAAGGGGCGCGCGGCTGCCCCTTGGCCGCCTCTCCTCTTCCACCACTTGGGCCCATGAGGCCCATTAACCTTCGGGGGGGGTCCAGTAACCCCCCGGTACTCCGATATATATCCGACCGAAACAATTTCGGTGTCCGAATATAGTCGTCCAATATATCAATCTTCATGTCTCGACCATTTCGAGACTCCTCGTCATGTTCGTGATCACATCCGGGACTCCGAACCACCTTCGGTACATCAAAACACATAAACTCATAATATAACTGTCATCTAACTTTAAGCGCGCGGGCCCTACGGGTTCGAGAACTATGTAGACATGACCAAGACACGTCTCCGGTCAATAACCAATAGCGGAACCTGGATGCTCATATTGGCTCCTACATATTCTACGAAGATCTTTATCGGTCAAACCGCATAACAACATACGTTGTTCCCTTTGTCATTGGTATGTTACTTGCCCAAGATTCGATCGTCGGTATCTCAATACCTAGTTCAATCTCGTTACCGGCAAGTATCTTTACTCGTTATGTAATGCATCATCTTGTAACTAACTCATTAGCTACATTGCTTGCAAGGCTTATAGTGATGTGCATTACCGAGAGGGCCCAGAGATACCTCTCCGACAATCGGAGTGACAAATCCTAGTCTCGAAATACGTCAACTCAACAAGTACCTTTGGAGACACCTGTAGAGCACCTTTATAATCACCCAGTTAAGTTGTGATGTTTGGTAGCACACAAAGTGTTCCTCCGGTAAACGGGAGTTACATAATCTCATAGTCATAGGAACATGTATAAGTCATGAAGAAAGCAATAGCAACATACTAAATGATCAAGTGCTAAGCTAACAAGAATAGGTCAAGTCAATCATATCATTCTCCTAATGATGTGATCCGTTAATCAAATGACAACTCATGTCTATGGTTAGGAAACTTAACCATCTTTGATTCACGAGCTAGTCAAGTAGAGGCATACTAGTGACACTCTGTTTGTCTATGCATTCACACATGTATTATGTTTCTAGGTAATACAATTCTAGCATGAATAATAAACATTTATCATGATATGAGGAAATAAATAATAACTTCATTATTGCCTCTAGGGCTTATTTCCTTCAGTCTCCCACTTGCACTATAGTCAATAATCTAGATTACATAGTAATGATTCTAATCACCCATGGAGCCTTGGTGCTGATCATGTTTTGCTCGTGGAAGAGGCTTTGTCAATGGGTCTGCAACATTCATATCCGTATGTATCTTGCAAATCTCTATGTCTCCCACCTGGACTTGGTCCCGGATGAAATTGAAGTGTCTCTTGATGTGCTTGGTTCTCTTGTGAAATCTGGATTCCTTTGCCAAGGCAATTGCACCAGTATTGTCACAAAAGATTTTCATTGGACCTGATGCACTAGGTATGACACCTAGATTAGATATGAACTCCTTCATCCAGACTCCTTCATTTGCTACTTCCGAAGCAGCTATGTACTCCGCTTCACATGTAGATCCCGCCACGACGCTTTGTCACCAACTGACAGCTCCATTGTTTAATATAAACATGTATCTAGTTTGCGATTTAGAATCGTCCGGATCAGTGTCAAAGCTTGCATCGACGTAACCATTTACGACTAGCTCTTTGTCACCTCCATAAACGAGAAAGATATCCCTAGGCCTTTTCAGGTATTTCAGGATGTTCTTGACCGCTGTCCAGTGATTCACTCCTGGATTACTTTGATACCTCCCTGCCAAACTAATAGCAAGGAACACATTAGGTCTGGTACACAGCATTGCATACATGATAGAGCCTATGGCTGAAGCATAGGGAACTTCTTTCATGTTCTCTCTATCTTCTGCAGTGGTCGGACATTGAGTCTGACTCAATTTCGCACCTTGTATTACAGGCAAGAACCCTTTCTTTGCTTGATCCATTTTGAACTTTTTCAAAACTTTATCAAGGTATGTACTTTGTGAAAGTCCAATTAAGCGTCTTGATCTATCTCTATAGATCTTGATGCCCAATATATAAGCAGCTTCACCGAGGTCTTTCATTGAAAAACTTTTATTCAAGTATCCTTTTATGCTCTCCAGAAATTCTATATCATTTCCAATCAATAATATGTCGTCCACATATAAAATTAGAAATGCTATAGAGCTCCCACTCACTTGATAAAACCATATGCTTTGATCACACTGTCATCTCCAAAAGTCTGTATAAAACCATATGCTTTGATCACACTGTCAAAGCGTTTATTCCAACTCCGAGAGGCTTGCAACAGTCCATAAATGGACGCTGGAGCTTGCACACTTTGTTAGTACCCTTTGGATCAACAAAACCTTCTGGTTGCATCATATACAACTCTTCTTCCAGAAATCCATTCAGGAATGCAGTTTTGACCAAATTTCATGATCATAAAATGCTGCAATTGCTAACATGATTCGGACAGACTTAAGCATCGCTATGGGTGAGAAAGTCTCTTCGTAGTCAACCCCTAGAACTTGTCGAAAACCTTTTGCAACAAGTCGAGCTTTGTAGACAGTAACATTACCATCAGTGTCAGTCTTCTTCTTGAAGATCCATTTATTCTTGATGGCTTGCCGATCATCGGGCAAGTCAACCAAAGTCCACACTTTGTTCTCATACATGGATCCCATCTTAGATTTCATGGCCTCAAGCCATTCGGCGGAATCTGGGCTCATCATCGCTTCCTCATAGTTCGTAGGTTCACCATGGTCAAGTAACATGACCTCCAGAATAGGATTACCGTACCACTCTGGTGCGGATCTTACTTTGGTTGAGCTATGAGGTTCGGTAGTAACTTGATCTGAAGTTTCATGATCAACATCATTACCTTCCTCACTAGTTGGTGTAGTCGTCACAGGAACCGGTTTCTGTGATGAACTATTTTCCAATAAAGGAGCAAGTACAGTTACCTCATCAAGTTCTACTTTCCTCGCACTCACTTCTTTCGAGAGAAACTCCTTTTCTAGAAAGGATCCATTCTTGGCAACGAATGTGTTGCCTTCGGATATGTGATAGAAGGTGTACCCAACAATTTCCTTTGGGTATCCTTTGAAGACACATTTCTCCGATTTGGGTTCGAGCTTATCACACTACTAGGAAAAGGGCTATAGATGGAATTGACACTAATGGCGCACCAGACATGTGGTGCGCCATTAGTATATACTAATGGCGCACCACCTTCTGATGCGCCATTAGTGTTGAAACTACTAATGGCGCACCCTGCCCACAGTGCGCCATTAGTACTAAATTTTTTTTGAACTAGTGCGCTGTCCAATCATACTAATGGTGCATCCATTGGTGGTGCGCCATTACTAGTTGTAACTAGTAATGGCGCACCAGCGAAAAATCGCCACTAAAGTTATTTTTTATTATTGTTTTTATTCCTTTTTTGCAAAAGTACTAATGGCGCACTCACAGCAGTGCGCCATTACTAGTTCAAACTAGTAATGGCACACCGTGGCGAGTGCGCCATTAGTATGTTTTTTTGCAAAACTACTAATGGCGCACCACCGAAGTGCGCCATTAGTAACTGGATTACTAATGGCGCATTTGTTGCTGGTGCGCCATTAGTAAGTGGGCAGCAACAAGATATTTTGGACAGCCTCTCCTCCCACACTCACTTTCTCCCCACTTCATTCTCTCCACCGCCTCCTCCTTGTCTCGGTGCCTCCTCTTTTCACCTCATTTCCACCATAGATTCATTCAAATTAAGTGGTTAAGTTACCTTGTTTTGCTAGGTAAGTAAGGGGAAGCTATATTTATGTTGTTCTCCCTACAACAATGTGCACATGCACTTTTTATGGCCTAGCTAGATCTATGTATGTTCGTGGTGTTGCATATGTTTGTGGTGTTGCATATGTTTTTGTGTTTGGAGGTGTACGGTATTTGAAATCGATAGTTGCCAATATTTTGCGGAATGTTGATTCATTTCCGTTTAGCGAGAATTTTGGCATTAAGCATTCTTTTGGTCCTATTTTTAGGAAAGTCATGCCAAATTTTTTCTTGGTTCTAAAATATCGTTTTGCTCTACCCATGACGACCATGGTCCGCACGATGACGAAGGCATCGTGAATAGGTTTTGAGGTCATGAAGGCGAGATGCTTCAAAAGAACAAGGCGGAGATAAGATGTCCGTGTCGAAGATGCAAGCTGAATAGCCTTATTGCGGACCGGATTCGGGCAGGTGCGGGACCACCTGCTCTTGCGTGGTTTCATGGATGGCTATCGGTGGCAAGGTGATGAAGATGACTACGAACTTCGTCCATGGGGGTCGGGCAAGAAATGAGGAAGGGCGACAAGACAACCACCGCGGCTCGGGGCGAGAAGACGAAGAATCCCCAGGAGATGATCACGACGGTGATGCTGTACATAGTCATCATGTAGAAGATGCAGGACATGATGATGATGCGGCGAGAGCGACGACGCTGGACCATCGATGGGCTGGGTGCAGGACCCTCATATTCAAGAGCTGCTTCTCAAGCGGACGGATAACGCAAGAGCTGCCGCCGAGAGAAAGCCAAGATGGATCAACTTGAGTTAGGCGCGGTTACTCCATTGTATGAGGGATGCAGGCCGAGGATACCCGCTGAAAGTGCGCTCATGGCTCGGAGATGAAGGTAAAACACAAAATGACCGATGCATGCTTCGACGAGAACATGTCATTCTGGCACGAACGTCTTCCCAAGGGGAACAAGTGCACGACCAGTTTGGAGGAGGCGAAGAAAATCATGTGTGCTCTAGATTTACCGCACGTGAAATACCATGTGTGCATGAACAATTGCATCATTTATCGGGACGAGCACGCGGAGTCTACCATATGTCTGGTGTGCGGTGTCACTCGATACAATGAGAGGAAGAAAGCTCCTCGAAAAGTGGTGTGGTACTTTCCGATCACTCCTCGTCTGCAGCGGTCTTTCGCGGACCCTAAGGTAGCAAAGCTCTTGCGTTGGCACGCGGATAGGGAGGAGAAGAAGCAAGAAGATGACGCAAATGATCCGGAGATAGATAAAAAAGACAAGATGCTTTGAGTCACCCTAAGGATGCGAGCGGTGTAGCGTTGAACTTCGAATACCCAGAATTTGGGAGCGATCCAAGGAACATCGTCTTTGGCGCGAGCACCGATGGAGTCAATCCGTTTGGCAGCGAGAAGCACACATAGCACCTGGCTTTGTGTTTGTGTGGATGTACAACCTTCCCCTGGTTGTGCATGAAGAGGAAGTACATTCACATGAGTATGCTAATTGAAGGGCGAAACAACCAGGAGCGACATCAATCTGTATCCGGGGCTTTGAAGAGGAGCTTGACGCTGTGGAAAACGCCACCAATCGTGGGACGCCGAGAAAGAATATTTCCCTATGAGAGCCGCCTTTGCTCACGGCGGTGCACGACTATCTCGATTACGGATATCTTGCGGGCAGGTAGTCCACGGATTTTACGGATGCGTAAGGTGCATGGATGACACAACGTATCGCCAGCTAGATAGAGATCTCGAGTCTTGAAAACCGTGTTCATGGGACATCGAAGGTGGCAGCGGCGATGACCCGTGGAGAAACGCAAGGATCTGTCCGATGGTGAAACCAAACCCAGCGCCCGTATGCGAGGCGGCGAGGAAATAGACAAGCTGTTGAAAAATTGGAAAGACGCCTTTGCGGAAAGAAGCAAAAGGCGCGAGCTGGGAAAGAAGCGAAGGCGCGAGAGCTGCTGAAGGTATGGAAAGCGAGGTCTGTTTTACGGGACTTGCCGTCTTGGAAGATCCACCATGTGCCTCACATCCTTGATGTCATGCATATCACGAAGAGCGTGTGCGAGTCTGCTTGGTACCTGCTCAACATGCCGAGAGGACCAAAGATGGGCGAAAGCAAGGCGGACTTGAAATCAATGGGCATCGGCGGGAGCTTCACGCTATATATGATGATGATGATGATGATGATGATGATGATGATGATGAGGCGAAGCAGGACACGAAGAAAGTCGCCAAAGGCAAAAGGCCAAGAAGACCGGAAATGACTACCCTCCGCGTGCTTCACTCTAAGTCGAGGAGGAGATCGAGCAGTTTTTCACTGCCTCCTAGGAGTAAAACTTCCTTCTGATTCTGTGGGGAAGATAAGCGGATACCTAGACCCAACAAGCGAAGTTCAGCAGGATGAAGTCTCATGGTATCACGTGCAGATGGCGTAGATACTTCGGTTGCAATCCGTGGGATCATGGACGCGCACGTCCGTGAAACGCTATTTGGCCTATGCAACTTCTTGACGTCATCTCGGAAGTCGATTGGCGTGAGGCAACTCGAAGGCTACGAGGAAGAGATCGTGGTGATACTATGCGAGCTTGAGATGTACTTCCGCCGCATTCTTTGGCGTTATGGTGCATCTGCTGGTCCATATAGTGGAGGATATCATCCAACTCGGGCCGGCGTTCTGCACAAAGCATGATGCCGTTCGAAAGGATGAATGGTGTCATCAAAGGATACGTTCGCAACATGTCACGTCGAAGGAAGCATAGCGGGTTTTCGACCGAAGAGTGCATCTCCTACTGCACGAATTATCTAGGCATCGAGAACCCCATTGGTCTGCCCGTCAACAGGCACCTCGGTAGGCTCGCTGGATGGGGTCACCGTGAGGGTCGCCGCGAAATGCATGTCGACTTCGAGGGTCGACTCGCCGACTTTGAAAGAGCAAACCTAGTCGTGCCACAACACATAGACGTGGTCGATCCTTGGGTGGTAGAGCACAAAACCTTTATTAAGAAGACGTACAATAACCGAGGCCAACAGAGGACGGACGGAGATATACTCAAAGAGCACAACTAATGTTTCACGCGTTGGTTCAAGCAGGAGCTTCTGTCGTACCCTTTACATGAGGATTCTTCCGCGGAAGAACAACTCATATTCGCCTTGTCACAGGGCGCCGAGCACAACCTGATGACCTATGAGGCGGACGATATCAACGGCTACACATTCTACACCGAGGCCAAGGACATGAAGAGCAATGGTTATCAGAACTCGGGGTAATGATGGAATCCTACACCGGTAACGACAAGGACAGATACTACGGAAGGATTGAGGAGATATGGGAGCTGAGCTACGCTGGAGAGAAGGTCCCGATGTTCCGTGTCAGATGGGCCAAGAACGTCATAAAAGAAGACCGGTATTTCACCACCATGGTTATACCCGAAGCCAAATCCAAGACCACGGGCGCAAACGTGACCGCGAAAAATGAGCCATGGGTACTGGCTTCCCAAGTGGAATAATGCTTCTTCATTACCGACCCGCCAAAGCCCAGTCATGTTGTCGTGAGGAGAGGCAAAAGGAAGATCATCGGAATGGATGGAGTAGCCAATGAGCAAGACTTCGACAAATCTGGCGACCGAGGATCAAACATGACGACGATGATGAAGTAGCAGCATACACCACAAGAAGAAGCGGGACCACCCTACCTAAGGGCGTCCGTTCCACGGAAGAACTCCATTTGCGAAAAAGAAGGGCAAGAAGATTGTGAACAGATAGCTAGCTAACATCGATTGTATTTAAATCGTAGCCTTAATTTTTCGATTGTATTTTATGGGTACTTTTTGAACTATCATGAATATTTTTAAATTTCATGGACACTCGATCTCGATCCCCCTCCATCTCGATCACTATCCCACCTCGCTAGATCCGGTCCCCTCGCCGAGCACCCCAGATCCACCGGCCCCGCCCCGACCCCCCCACACCTCGATTCCCCTACTCAACCGCCGCCGCCGACCCCCGCACCGCAGCACCTCCCCGCTCCACCGGCATTCTTGTTTGATGATATTTTTAAAAAAATTATTACTGTCTTATAAAAAAATATTACTGTTATGATTTAAACAAGTTTGAACATATTTAAACACAAATAACTATCAAACAACTTTTTAAATGCTAAAAAAAATTTGTGGAACCTGGGAGTTGAACCCAGGACCTTCTGGTGTGAGAACTGGCTGCTGACCAGTCGAACTAGTAGAGGGGACTTGATGTGGATTAGTTCTGGTGGTACATAACCTGTTGGCTCGAGTTGAAATAAAAAAAATACTAATGGCGCACCACGGTGAGGTGCGCCATTAGTATGGATGTACTTATGGCGCACCGAGGGGTGGTGCGCCATTAGTATTGTGCCCGATCCCCCCTTCCCTCTCCCCCTTCGCCCGATCCCCCCTTCCCTCTCCCCCTCGCCAGTTCCCTCTCCCTAGCTCGATCCACCGCCGCCGCGCTGCCGACCCCTTGCCCAGCCACGCCCGCGCCCGCCGCCTCCTCTCCCCTTCCTCCCCCTCGAGCCCGCGCCGTCCGCCCAAACCTAACCCGCGCGCCGCTGCCCGCCACCTCGGCGCTGCCCGCCGCCTCGACGACCCGCCGCCCGCCGCCGCCCGTCCACCACCGTCGCCGAGCACCACCACCACCGTACCTCGTCCCGACATCCTCCCGCGCCCACTCCCGGCATCCTCCCGCGCCCCACTCCCGGCCTCCGTGAGCTCCCCTCCTCCTCTCCCCTCTCCCCTCTCCCCTCTGCACAAGGTCTTGGCTTTTGGGTTAATGCCGCTGCTCTAGTACATTTTATTGGTAGTTCATTTAACTGCATTTTGTATCGGAAAAGGTCTCAGTTCTGGAGTTACATTGTAACTGGACTACTACTATGTAATACTAGCAGATAAGAAGCTCACGTTTCTATCCTCTGCTTGTAGTGTCACAGTGAACTGGCAGTATGTTTTTCACGGGGTAGTGTCTTTGGTGAACTATGCAAAGGCGGCATGCTTACTTAATCTACTCCTAGTGCAATGAAGCTTTGTAGAAATCATTAGCTATTGCCCGGTGGTGTTGGTTGAATTCTTCCTTGCATGCTGATCCCATCTACACAAGGTCTCAGCTTTGGGTCACATTGTTCTTGTTGATGCATTTTAGTGGCAAGCAGTTCTTTGCATTTTACGTAAACAAGGCCTCATATTTGGAGTTGTATTCCAACTTGGGAAGTAGTAACAGATATAAAGCTCATGTTTCCGTCCTCCGCTTGTAGTGTCACAGTGAACTAGTAAGTTTTTTCACAGAATAATTAAGTAGTAACTTCTGCTTCTAGTGTCACATACTAATCCAAATGCAACATAAAACTGCGGCGAGGCAGGCCTTAGCTATTGTCGCTTATCTTCAATCATGCATTTTATATCTATAAGCAAGGTATCGATTAAGAGTCATTGCAACTGGAGTACTAGTATGTAACAGATAAAAAGCTCATGTTTCTGTCCTCTGCTTGTAGTGTCATAGTGAACTACTACTAAGTTTTTCACAGGGTAGTGTGCTAATGAACTACACAGTGCCGCATACTTAACTTAACCCTATGCGGGAGAATCTTTGTAGAGGCATTAGCTATTTCCCAGCTGGGGTGTTGGTTGAATTCTTCTTTGCATCTGATCCTATCTACATAAGGTCTTGACTTTTTGGTTATAGTGCTGTTGTATGCATTTTAGTAGTAGTGCAGTTCGATTGCATTTTGTCCAAAAAAGGCCTCGTTTTTGAGTAGCATTGCAAGCTGCAGCAAGTATGTCGAGATGTAAGGCTCATATTCTTGTCCTCCTGCTTCTCGTTGTGATTTGTCAAGTGATGCTGCTGCTACTTGTGTTCTTCTAAAATAACCCCTTTCTCCTGAAACGTTGATTAATTTCCGTTTCGGTTGAGAAATGGGGCACTCCTAGGTCAAAAAAATTAGCAAAGGTCATGCCCAATTTTCTTGACCTAGAAGGTGCCCGATTCTCAACCGAAATAAAAATTAATTTGCTTTAGTGGTTGGATTAGTTTAGTATTTTATTCACACACTCAGACACCCTTGCTTGCCATGTGTGATAGAGAGATAGTGAGAGGAGACAATAAGCTATCTGCAGCTTAATTTGCATTGCATACTAGCTAGATAGCTTTTGTTTTTCAGGACCAACCGAACAATACATACATATATCTGTAGGCACCAGCTTAATTTCCAAGGCAGGACAATTACTTGCTTCATTATATTCATCCATCCATCCATTTTGCATCATGTACTGAGAACCAAAAATAATCGGAGTTTCATGCGGCTTCGAAGTCATAACACATGCATTTGGGTAACCCTAAATGTCAAAATTGCACAAGTCTAAACCCCTTTATGCCATATACTTTCTATTTTTCTTCATCAGAGTTCGACTGTGCATTAACCCAACGTGTGCATGACTCGATGGTCCAGGAAGGAAATCGTTTCCTTTCATCAGCTAGAAAAACTGCCAACGTTTCAAAACTGCAACTTGATGAAGATTGGAGTATATATTAATAAGTTTACCCTGTTGGGGCACATCACATACACACATTTGCTCAAGTCCACTCTGGCCCATGTAGAGCTGAAACCCAGTTTAGTTCCTTGTATCACTTGTCGCTGAAAACTGTTTGATTGTTTTCACGGAAATGATTTACAAGTTCAGCAAGTGATGAGCTGTGAGAATAACATATTCATTAGGGTAGGCGTCTCTGCCCTATCTGAATGTGGTGCAATTTTCGACGCAGATTCATAATTTGCAGCTTAGCTTATCTCTTGGCCCTCTAATTAAAATATAGGGTTGACCTTCACCACGGCGAAGCTTCTCGCATCTATATATAATGGACATTCCCTAGCTTACGAACAATCAACACAAAGCAGCGGCCTGAGTGTCTCCAATAGTCATCCTTGTGTTTGTGTAGGTTTTCTTTCCTTGGTCCATTGAGCCTTCATTCATGGTTATGAATGATATGCAATAATCAGCACGCTAGCGTTTATCCTCTCGCGTGTTTGAACACCTGCGGTGTAGTAAAAAGTAATTCTGATCTGATCACCCACATAAGTATTCAACACAATGAAAAAATAGTACAAATTAAGGAAAGGCAATACCATTTCAGACGCTTGTCTTCTAAAAAGAAGAGTGAACTTTCTAGACGCCCCTCAAGAACTAGGTTACCACGAGAACGTGGACTTGGACCTTAGCAACAACACACTAACGGGTTCTATCCCAAAACACCTAGGCAATATCACAAACATCTCTCAATTGTTCCTTGACAATAACCAACTTTTTGGCGACATTCCTCGAGAATTAGGTTATTTGGTCAACTTAGAGATCTCGTTCCTTGACAATAACCAACTTTTTGACCAAACTTTGTTTCTATTTAGAGAGAAACATGGCCCACAATGATGAGGTCGGGGGTTCGGGCGGCAAGGCATTCTGGGAGCTGTCCCAGGAGATGGAGGAACAACCTCACTTGTATGAGGCCGCCGCCTTCCCCACCGATCCTGAGACCACTGATGGTGCCGCCAAGGATGACCACACTGATGCCACCACTGATGGTGCCGCCGAGGATGCTACCACTGATGATGGCGGCGCCCGCACAGATGGCAGCCAACCGAAGAGGCAACGGAAGGACCGGCGCCGCATCGTGCTCCTCACCCTCAAGGAGGAAGTTACTGAAGTGGACTCCAACGGGTATCCAACGGCGCCGAACGAATAGTCAAGGGTACTCGCTTCAGCTCGGGTGCATTGTCCGGAGCACCGTCTCGATCAACACCGAGAACACGAGGCATCGACCGAGGGAATTTGCGCCACCTCCTCTTCACGAAGCTGCCTGAGCGATACAAGTTCCCGCTGAATTTGCAAACACAAGCCTCAAAGGGAATAAAGTGAACAATGCTGCCCTCACGAAGATGAGCAAGGCCCATCTACTTGGAAAAGCAATGTGAAGAAAATGATCGAGAAAGGTGAGAGTTATCGAGAAGATCAAGGAGAAAAATCCCGATCACCGAAGATGACTACAACGACTTCAAGATCAATTGCTCGAGCACCGCAAGCTCCCAATCAAGTGAGTGGAAACAAATGCGGAGCTGAACATAGGGGAACACACACTCGGTCCCGCGGTTCTGAGTGGCGGAGCCTATATGGGACAAGGAGGAGGCGGACCATCTTGAGCAAGGCCTACCGCCCCTCGAGAAATCTGCGGTAACAAGCGGACCGGGAACTTTGTCGGGGCCCGGTACAAGAAGGACCGAAAACAAAGGAGCTTACCACGGATCCGAAGACCGGGCAGCTTGAGCTTGTTACGGTAAGGAATACACCCCGCGTAATTAGCTCCATATGGTTGCATTCTAATTAATGAAGCCAAATTTCTAAATGGTTCACATTCCTTCCGTAGGCAGCTGAAAGCGATGGCAGCGGGGTCGACTAAGAGCAACCCTTGGGACACCACTCTAAATAGGGCGTTGAATGTAATGAAGAAGAAGGATAAGCTCGATGGTCGGCGTCGGTGGTCGTGTGGCGGCAAAGGCTTGTCGACAAAATGGGGTCATACTATACCGCTGGTGTGCGGAAGGAGAAAAAGACCAGCTCGGAAAGCGGTAGCGAGAGGTTCAAGAACTCAAGGAACAGGTGGCGCGGATTCGGAGATTGTCCAAACAAGTGGAACAACGACTCGGGCGATGATCACCGCCATTGTGCCTACCTTGATCTCGGGGTTGAGTCGTGGATTGCGGGCGCCAACGAGGCCGCCCGATTCCTAGCTTCACGGCCAGCAACTTCGCATAATGCGATGGCGGGGCCATTGGTGCCTCCGGCGAGGCGGCATTAGTGTCTCCGGCGCCGCACGGAGCTTAATGCACCGGGTGTCGCCGCCGGCACCTCTGCGCAAGCGGCCCCTCCGTCAAGCTGCACGCCCGCCGTTGGCGGTGCGTCGACGATAGCCGAGCTCGGCGCCATCTTCACGGTAACTAATTAAGCTCTCTCGGTCGAGGACTTCATCTCCTTGCCTTTGATGGGCATCCCGGCGCCCTACATGTTTTCGCAGAGGCGCCGCCGACGTTCGTGCACTCTCCTCCGCCGTGAACAATGAGTTGGTCGATGTCGCCAAGGGCAAAATCGTTCAACCGGCAACCCTTGTTCCACGGTACCCGGATGCCACCCAACTTGTTTAGGGTTCAACTGGTTCGGGTGCTGCCAGGCTGCGACGACTTGTTACCTCCGATTCGACCCGTCGGGGCCGACGATGAAGACGTGATGACCCTCAGCGCCTGCCTGAGCTGGCCCCTGCTTTGGCCAAAGAGCCAGATTCGTTTGGGGGCGGGGGACACCACCCCAAAGACAACACCGCCAGTCGTGCCGGCGCCAAGTCGGCCCCATGGCAAGACCACTATAACGGTGCCGGACATCCCTATGCCACTGGATCCAAAAATGCATATGGCACAGGATCGAGCGGCGGCGGCGGCGGCAGCGATGATACATTTGGCAGCGTCGATTAGTACTTTGCCGATCATGGGTGCGATGGCGACTTCATGGGGCCTCCTTCTCAAGAACCAAACCCAACAAAAGGCGTGTGCGATCTAGCTGGTACCGCGGAGAAGCCAAGTTGTATGGCGCCGTCTGGCGTTCAGCTCTCGAGAGCGCCTCCACCTGCCGACTTCACCGAGCCTCGAGATAGGCGAGGTGCAAAATATTATCAGCCCCAACACACTCAAGAAGGCGGTCTGTGAGCGAACTCGGTCCCATTACAGGAGAAGAAGAAGGCACGCAAAAGAAAGACTAAGAAGGGTGCGAGCCAGCCGGCACCGAAATGCGATCGGTGCTCGGGGCGGGCCACCTTCACCGCAGGATATCTCGAGGAGGTGCATGTGGCGGGTAGGGCGATGCTACCGACAAATATGCTCAATGCTGCAACCGGTGCTATGCGGTGTCTGCATGATGGTGTTCTTGCTTTGGAGAAGCGGCGTCTCGAGAGAAGGATGTGGCATACTCGGTTTTCGCGGCCAAGGTGCCAGAGGGCAAGGGCTTTGTGGATAACTCCATCGAGCGTACGATCGTCCTGCGTTTTCATGACATCCACGCTATGTTGAACCTTCATCCGCTGCACTACACCTTCGTTCGGCTATTTTCGCTGAGTATGGAGATGCGGATCATTCGCGACAAGACCCCAGACATCGTGATAGTTGACCCCTTCTACATGCGTGCCAAGATCTTGGGCAGCGCTGGGGACCGCCAAGTCGCGAGTTCTTACCTCGAAGGCGTCATTCTGGCAAACCAAGATAAGGATAACTTCCTCGTGCCTTACTTTACCGAGTAAGTCCTCCCCTCAACCGGCCCGTAACATATGAATTCTTACATTTCGATCGTTTTTCTTTTAACATTCCGTGTTTTCTGCAGTGACACACGTTTCACGCTCATCCTCCTAAGCCCCAAATATTCCATGGCCACATATTTCAACCCGGACCGTCAGTCGAACGTAGACTACACAAATGTCAAGAAGGTTCTTGATGATGTTCTCCCCGGCTACGCCAAATCTGGAGGCACCTTCACCAAGCCTAATCGTAAGTACGGCAAGCATGTGTTCTCCCCTGTCGATGTTACTGCTGCGTCAAGCAAGCCGCTGGCGGTCGAAGGGTGCCTACTATGCCATCCATCACATGCGAGGCGATCGTGCGGGACCATCATCAACTTCGCTACCGAGTAAACTCAAAGATTGGGCAAAAGCGTGTCGGCAATCCGGGGCGCGGACCTCCGACAAGAATTCTTTCGCATCTAGTCGAGTTTGCGGAAATCATCCATCAAGATGTCGCCGTACCTCGGGGCAGTTCTACCTCAACAATCAACCGTCCAACGGTGACATCGACACAATGCTACAAATGCAGGTGACAACGACCGTTATTTCATGACTCCCATGATAGACGGCGGCTTCATCCACGCTCCGGTCCCTTGAGTCGAGTCGAAAGCGGTGATCTTGTGTCTAGTTCGAAACATCGATTGGCTCTGTTGTAATTAAACTTTAATGAACTTGTAGTATGTCTCTTTGGTTTCGAGAGTCGTTCAACTTAGATGTAATCGATGCTATTAATGTCTTGCTTTTCTCTTCCGATCGTTCTTTGCATACTTATATATTGCTTATGTATTATGCGTGAATTGGTACTAACGTTTTGTTTGGCTAGTGCATAGCGATGCCGGCGTATGTCGTGTACAAGGGTAAGGTTCGGAGTCTCGATGGTGGGAGGAGTGTCGGAGACAGGTTCACCGATTCAGCGATATGATTACAAAGGTACACCACTAGGGCGAGGCGAATCTAGATCGCCCGCTATCTAGCGGGAGAGGGAGGAGCGTTGGAGGAACCGGATGAAGGCGAGTTTCATCGTGATGATGCTCATCGTGATGACCACAGCTCTCTTCTATGTGATGGTAGTTTAGATGATCGATATCGACTTTTAATGTGAAGACAAACTCGCTACTCGCGGTCTCGAGACTTGTAATATAATGTTCTATCTTTGTTCGGTCTTTTCAATTAGGAGACTAATATGATGAATTGTATTAGGAGACTAATATGATGAATTGTATTCAAAGACTAATCTTCTATTGTATTCGATGAATCTGTTGTTGATGTGTGCTGTCTATATTTTGTCAAATTATACATTTTGTAACCTGTGCAAAAACAGAAAATAAAAATAAAAACCTAATATTCATACTAATGGCGCATCACATGATGATTGCACCATTAGTATGATAGTGCATACTAATGGCGCATCTTTGGATAGTGCGCCATTAGTATCTGTGATACTAATGGCGCATCCGGTGGTAGTGCGCCATTAGTATGCCAAAGCACTGGTATACATGGCCTGGGAGGCATACTAATGGCGCACCTGGCCTATACTAATGGGCACTGCGGTCGCCATTAGTATACCAGATACTAATGGCGCACCAGGTGGTGCGCCATTAGTAAAAATTACTAATGGCGTGCTATTAATGGTGCACCATAGATGCGCCATTAATGGCCATATTAGGTGCGCCATTAGTAGGGGTTTTCTAGTAGTGTCAGGTTGAAGCTTTTTCACATAAGCATCGCAACCCCAAACTTTAAGAAACGACAACTTTGGTACCTTGCCAAACCACAGTTCATAAGGCGTCGTCTCAACGGATTTTGATGGTGCCCTATTTAACGTGAATGCAGCCGTCTCTAAAGCATAACCCCAAAATGATAGCGGTAAATCAGTAAGAGACATCATAGATGGCACCATATCTAGTAAAGTACGATTACGACGTTCGGACACACCATTACGCTGTGGTGTTCCGGGTGGCGTGAGTTGCGAAACTATTCCGCATTGTTTCAAATGTAGACCAAAGTCGTAAGTCAAATATTCTCCTCCACGATCAGATCATAGAAACTTTATTTTCTTGTTACGATGATTTTCAGTTCACTCTGAAATTCTTTGAACTTTTCAAAAGTTTCAGACTTATGTTTCATTAAGTAGATATACCCATATCTGCTCAAATCATCTGTGAAGGTGAGAAAATAATGATACCCGCTGCAAGCCTCAACATTCATTGGACCATATACATCAGTATGTATGATCTCCAACAAATCAGTTGCTCGCTCCATAGTTCCGGAGAACGGCATTTTAGTCATCTTGCCCATGAGGCATTGTTCGCAAGTACCAAGTGATTCATAATCAAGTGGTTCCAAAAGTCCATCTGTATGGAGTTTCTTCATGCGCTTTATACCAATATGACCCAAACGGCAGTGCAACAAATAAGTTGCACTATCATTATCAACTCTGCATCTTTTGGCTTCAACATTATGAATATGTGTATCACTACTATCGTGATTCATCAAAAATAGACTACTCTTTAAGGGTGCATGACCATAAAAGATATTACTCATAAATAGAACAACCATTATTCTCATATTTAAATGAATAACCGTCTCGCATCAAACAAGATCCAGATATAATATTCATGCTCAACGCTGGCACCAAATAACAATTATTTAGGTCTAAAACTAATCCTGAAGGTAGATGTAGAGGTAGCGTGCCGACAGCGATCACATAAACTTTGGAACCATTTCCCACGCGCATCGTCACCTCGTCCTTAGCCAGTGTCCGCTTCCCGTAGTCCCTGTTTCGAGTTGCAAATATTAGCAACAGAACCAGTATCAAATACCCAGGTGCTACTGCGAGCTCTGGTGAGGTACACATCAATAACATGTATATCACATATACCTTTGTTCACCTTGCCATCCTTGTTATCCGCCAAATACTTGGGGCAGTTCTGCTTCCAGTGTCCAGTTTGCTTGCAGTAGAAGCACTCAGTTTCATGCTTAGGTCCAGACTTGGGTTTCTTCTCTTGAGCGGCAACTTGTTTGCCATTCTTCTTGAAGTTCCCCTTCTTCTTTCCTTTACCCTTTTTCTTGAAACTGGTGGTCTTATTGACCATCAACACTTGATGCTCCTTCTTGATTTCTACCTCTGCAGCCTTTAGCATTGCGAAGAGCTCGGGAATTGTCTTGTTCATCCCTTGCATGTTATAGTTCATCACAAAGCTCTTGTAGCTTGGTGGCAGTGATTGAAGAATTCTGTCAATGACATTATCATCCGGAAGATTAACTCCCAGTTGAATCAAGTGATTGCAATACCCAGACATTTTGAGTATATGTTCACTGACAGAACCATTCTCCTCCATCTTGCAGCTATAGAACTTATTGGAGACTTCATATCTCTCAATCCGGGCATTTGCTTGAAATATTAACTTCAACTCCTGGAACATCTCATATGCTCCATGACATTCAAAACATCGTTGAAGTCCCAGTTCTAAGCCGTAAAGCATGGCACACTGAACTATCGAGTAGTCATCGGCTTTGCTCGCTGACATTCTTAACATCGTCGATTGCATACGCAACAGGCACGGCACCAGTGGTGCTTCGGGGCGTAATTCTTCTGTGCAGCAATGAGGATAATCCTCAAGTCATGGACCCAGTCCATGTAATTGCTACCATCATCTTTCAACTTTGCTTTCTCAAGGAATGCATTAATATTCAACGGAACAACAGCACGGGTCATCTATCTACAACAAACATTGACAAGAAAAATACTATCAGGTACAAAGTTCATGATAAATTTCAGTTCAATTAATCATATTACTTAAGAACTCCCACTTAGATAGACATCCCTCTAATCATCTAAGTGATCACGTGATCCAAATCAACTAAACCATAACCGACCATCACGTGAAATGGAGTAGTTATCAATGGTGAACATCACTATGTTGATCATATCTACTATATGATTCACGCTCGACCTTTCGGTCTCAGTGTTCCGAGGCCATATCTGCATATGCTAGGCTCGTCAAGTTTGAGTATTTTGCGTGTGCCAAACTGGCTTGCACCCGTTGTAGATGGACGTAGAGCTTATCACACCCGATCATCACGTGGTGTCTGGGCACGATGAACTTTGGCAACGGTGCATACTCAGGGAGAACACTTTTATCTTGAAATTTAGTGAGAGATCATCTTATAATGCTACGGTCAATCAAAGCAAGATAATATGCATAAAAGATAAACATCACATGCAATCAATATAAATGATATGATATGGCCATCATCATCTTGTGCTTGTGATCTCCATCTCCGAAGCATAGTCATGATCACCATCATCACCGGTGCGACACCTTGATCTCCATCGTAGCATCGTTGTCGTCTTCCCAACTATTGCTTCTATGACTATCGCTACCGTTTAGTGATAAAGTAAAGCAATTACAAGGTGATTGCATTGCATACAATAAAGCGACAACCATATGGCTCCTGCCAGTTGCCGATAACTCGGTTATGATCATCTCATACAATAAAATATAGCATCACGTCTTGACCATATCACATCACAACATGCCCTGCAAAAACAAGTTAGACATCCTCTACTTTGTTGTTGCAAGTTTTACGTGGCTGCTACGGGCTTAGCAAGGACTGTTGGGGATATTACCACCGGGCGTGAACCGGCCTACCTGGGTCGGGTTAACTTCAGTAGTAGTATAAGCAGATGAAGGCCCAAGGCCTACAGTCGGTTTAGAACTTGTAGCCATAAACCGGCTGATATGTAAACTTGTATTGTAAGTTAGGAATAGAGAGATACCAACCGGGATACGAGTATGAACCGGTTGGGACTCTATGGACCGACGGGCGTCACCCATGTATATAAGGGGACGACCCGGCGGCGGTTCAAGGACAGACAACAACAACTCGAGCCTAGGCGAAGCTTGTTTACTCCCTAGCCATCGAGACCACATCAATTCCATCACAACTAGACGTAGGCTTTTACCTTCATCGAAGGGGCCGAACTAGTATAAACCCTCGTGTCTTTGTGTCCGCTTTAACCCCTTCAAGTTAACCCGTAGCGATGGCTCCACGACTAAGTCCTTCCACTAGGACATCTGTCGTGACAAATCCACGACAGTTGGCGCCCACCGTGGGGCTATCGCACGATGGTTTGATGAGCTTGGAGGGCAAGCTCAAAGGACTCGAAGGCTATGCTGTAGGCCGGATGACCAACAGTCGTCGCAGCAAGCTCTACATCGACGATTCAGGATAGGGTCCCGAAGCCAGCTCGATCGAGTACGGATATCGGGTCCCCTTTGGTGGCATACACGTGTTCATCAGCAAGATCGGTGAGCTCGGGCTGGCGGACATCTGACCGACCTCGTCGAGGCGGCTCGGCGGCGAGATCTACCTGGGTTAAACCGGCTGTGAAGCGTGCCTTCGTCGGAGTCATCCACGGAGGAGAGCATGAGGACGAGTCAGAATACGGTGGTGAGACCATCGTCTATTCCGGCGACGAGTCCTCAACCGGAGAGACCGAATCATTATACCAGTTGCAAGACGAACAGATTAGGGGCTGTTCCGATGGCGGCGATATTCGGACCCCGGATCGGATCAACCGGGTTGGAATATTCATGGCCGCACGCAGCGGCGAATCACTCCTCGACCGCAGCAAGCAATGCTTTCAGATCAGCAGCGGCAGCGGTAGCAGGGGCAGGAGGCCTTGTGCGCCCGCCGGTTCAAGTTCTGTCTGACCTGTTTGACGCACTAGCTGCACTTATGGCAGAAGCCAATCCGGCAGATCAGGAGGCCCATGATGCGGAGATTGCCAAGGTGAGAGAGCAGATTGTATAGGCCAAAGCCGACCTGGCAGCAGAGAAGGACAGGATGGCTGCAGAGCGAGCAGCTTTGGACGCCCAGGCCTATAAGCTCATGCTCGACCAGAACGCATCACAGGAGGTCTTGAAGCGGAAGCACAGATCACGCCTGCCGTAGGGGTTCGACCCTCGAAATCTCTTTTACTCGCCAGGAGCTGGAACCAGTAATCCTCCGGGGCACCAGGAGGTAAACCGGGTCGAGGCACCAGGGCCAGGAGCGACGGTCCAACCCCGCCTGATGGAACCTCCTCGACAGAACATTGTGATTCGTCCGCCGGTCCAGACACCTCCGGGTCATTATTCTAACCCTATGGACAATCTTGTTGCAGCTGCTGCGCGATTAGAGGCTATCCCGGTCGAAGGAGATTCTCCGCAAGCAATAGAGACGCGCCGGGTTAAGGAACTTCTCCGGACCGCTTTGATTCAGCAGGAGGCATATTCATACAGCCGCGATCGGATTCACTCCACACCTCGTCCAAGCCGAAGCTATAGCAGGTGCTTGGATGAACCGACCATATCGAGCAATGCGCGAGGCCGTGAAGCGGCCCATGGCAATAACCCGGCAGGTGGTGTTCGCGATGCTCAGGAGGTAGTGGACCGGGCCTGGGCACGAAGGGAGGCCGAGTTAGCAGCATAGAACGAGGCGGGTCAGCTTACACCGGTTCGTCCCACCACTTCTGCCGGGCCAGGGGTCGCATCCGCTTTGGAAGTACCCTATTTAGTCCCCGCTTTACGCAATGTACGCCTACCCAAAGATTTCAAGGGTCCGCGCAAGGTGCCGAATTACACCGCTGATTTATCTCCAGGAGCGTGGGTAGTAAGTTATGAGATGGCCATGGAGATGCTGGATGTGGATGAGACCGCTTGTGCAAAGTACTTCACTATGATGCTTGAAGGCACGGCCCGTACGTGGTTGAAGAGCCTGCCGCCTAATTCTATCAGTTCATGGGCCCAGTTGTGGGCCCGGTTTATCCAGAATTTGAAAGATACGTGTAAGCAGCCCAAATCCATAGTAGACTTGGCGGCTTGTGTTCAGGAGGACGGAGAGTCAACAACCCATTGGGTACGCTGCGTTTCCGAAGTCTTGCACTTGTCTGACAGGATCAATGCTGATTCTGCGATCTTAACCCTGGAAGGCAACTACCGGTTTATGCCTTTAAAGCGGGGTCTCTGTCTTTTCATATCATGCGTGGTTACATGGAGTGGTTCTGTTTTAAAGCGGCCTCCGGTTTACCCCTTGAAATTTTCGTTTTATATCACATGGGGCCTTGGTCGTGTCCGAACCAACGCGACACCTTTTGATAGGCGAAAGCCACCAGATCACAGGGACATGGTCAAGTCTGAACCGATCCGCCTCTTGATCGGCCTAAGGCCACAAAATCACTTGGGGGCTTGGTCGAACCCGAACTATTGCCACGCCTTTTGATTGGCATACATGCCACGGTTTCATTTGGGGACCTGGCTGACTTGAACCATTGTCACTCCTATTGGGGGCTTGGTCCTGTCCGACCATGGTAACACCATCTGATTAGCTCAGTATAGCATGTTTTTTGCAAACGGTTTTTATCATTGACTTTGCTTCCATATTTCTTTTATGGCTATTTCTTAATTTTTGTTGTGTTTCATTTAAACCAACAACACTTTTTTACCGGTTCAGCTGACGGATTTTGGTTTATTTTTAATCCGGAGAAGTCTGCCCGGTTTACCTTTCCTGTTAACATCATGGAGTAACAGGGGGGCTCGCAATGACCCAGCACGGTTTACATGGGAGCTGTTTTCTCCCCTTTGACGGTAATGGTTTATAAAACCTCCGCTTCAAGCCTGGCTAAGCCAACTTCATGCCCAGTGATGGCAGGTACTCTGTATCGCTTAATTTGGTTATATGTTTTAAATACATTGATGATATATATATCAAGATCATAAACCAGCTGGCGGTATAACAGCCACCGAAGTTCAAGATTTTCTGATTGCAGGAAATATAAATTGAAATTTTTCAAGCAAAAGCATCAGTACTTATGCACGAAGGCATATTCAAGGCAGAAGTATTAACTATCCTATTACAAGGAAACACGGTGCCCAAATACGATCATTGTTCTTCTGGCGGGTCATAATAAAGTAACTATTTAAACCGGCTTCCGGTTCAAGCCTGCTCATCGTCCTGCGCCGCTTCAGCTTCCTCGTCTCTATCCATTGGCTGGAAATCAAGTGGTCCAGTCGATTCCCATTAAAGCTTGAAAGACAGCTTCTTCATGGATCAAAGAAGACGGTTCAATATCAGGAGCGTAAGTATGCTTACGGATTGGAGGAATCAGATTCTCCGCTTCAAGAGTTGGTGCAGGCACTCGTTTGTTCTGATCGTTGTATTGGGCTTGATAATGTGACAAGTCTGCCTATTCAGCCAACTGACAAGCCAGAGGGTGCACTGCACGGTTTATCGCCCTCAAATCATCTTCATTGAACTCGGAGCCATCTTCCTTCAGGCTGGGATAGCCTTGAGCTGCTTCAGCAGGATCGAAATCCGGCACCCATGCTTTTGCCCGGATCAGGGCATTTATGGCTCCGGTTCGAGCAGTAGATTTTTTCAGCTCTTCAATCTGGGCAGGAAGCATTGACAACCTATTAAGAGTGTCCTGGACTAAAGAGGGTGTCGGATTGTTATGAGAGGCTGTGGTGATGATCCGTTGCGCTCAAGTATACAGTTGTTCAACTAAAGTGTAGGCAGCCTTCAGCTTCTTTCGCACATCTGACCCTAAGTGCCCAATGTGTGTACCTGCAACAATACAGGGACGATCTCAAACCGGATCTATTATAAGCAGGCCAGAGTTGTCACAGAAGCCAAAAAGAGCTTACCAAAGATAGCAGCGGTCATGGAGTGTATTTGCCGCTTTACGGCAGTTAGCTCATCTACCACCGGTTTAAGGGCAGCTTCAGCGTTTTCAGCTCTTTTTATTAAAGCGGCCTTTTCAGTGGCCCAATCAGCCCGCTCCTTCTTGAAGCCCTCCTTCAGCTGTTCCGTGATGCTCAAAGTATTTGGTCAATTCCTCCCTTGCTTTGTCAGTTTCGGCTTGTTGGGTTTTCAGAGTTTCTTGCAGATCAGTAATCCGGTCCTCTTTGACCCTCACTTCAGCCTGCATACAGACAGTACTTGGCTTTACACAAAACAGTACAATAATTTTAAGTATCAACCACATAACAAGTTATACGCTTGATACTTGGGGGCTAATGCACCTTCAATTTTTTACTAAATCACAAAGTCCCAAGCTCAATACAGGTATTCAACTCGGCACTTGGGGGCTAATGCCTATTTGCTCAGTTATGTTATGATGTTAGAATCTTTATTAAAGTCCCGGTTTAACTATGCTAAGTTGAACCGGCCCTTTGGGGCTATATTGCCGGATTTCAAAATACTGAGGATTATATTCAAGTCCTGGTTTGAAGAAGGTTACAAACCGGCCCTTGGGGCTAGGAGGATTATCTGATGGCGATAAGTAAAGAAAGAAGAAGCACAAGGAAGTTACCTCAAATTTGTCTCTCATCATCTTTACCAGGCCAGCTTCACAGTCACGGCTAGTATATAGCGAGTTCAAATAGCCAGAATGAAGATCTTGGGCACTCAGAGCAGCATATGTTTCCAGTTCCACATCCCATTTGCCTTTGTTTTTGGCAGAAAAATCCTCTTTCCTTTGTATGCTTGGTTAAGCGGCAGATTCCACAGTTCAAAGCGACCCACGCCGTAATTACAACATCATCATCCTTGGACTCACCGGTTTGCGTTGGCGTGGTCGGTTTATCAGCAGGACTGCGGGATCTTTCAATCCGGACAGAGCTGGCTGGCGGGTCAGCAGGGACTGAAGTATTGATAGGCCTTTCCTCAGGAATAGCATCATCTTGCAAAGGAGGATCATTGGGAATATCCTCATGAATGAACGCTTCAAGATCTGGTGCTTTGTCCTGTTTGAGGCGACATCTTCCTCAGCCGCTTTGTCGAGCGAGCTTTCTTGCTCGATTTAGGTTTAGCCCTGAAAAAGAAACAAAGAGTCAGGAGGAGCATAAGTTATGACCTGATATACGAAGCATATGTTCAGCCTAACTTACCCAAGGACCGTTTTGATGGCGGCAGCTGGTGGCGATGATTCACGGAGGAAGAATGAGAAGTAAACGATAATCGAGTCGGACGGATTAAGAGGTTGTGGATGAAACCAGCTTTAGGATATAAATTAATAAAAGGTCGGAGACCTCGGAGCGGCGTTTTCGAACCGGACTGTTTGGTAAACCGGCGGAGGTAACTACGGCTTGTCTTGCGGGTTGTGCGGCGAACTTCATGTTCTTGAGTCTTCACAAGAAATTTGGGATCCAAGTAAGCAAGAGGATGAAAAATTTAACTTTCGGTTTGCTGGCGAAATTTTGGCAAAGGCAAAGGATCTGAATCGGAGAGAGAATAGTTACCTCGGCGACATCGGCATTCTTGGCTTCAGCGTCGTCGACAAGTATCGTCATCAATAAGGCGTGTAAAAAGTAAGCCTAGTGAATCGAGTTCTACCTCAAGGTCCGAGTTACCCACATCATCATCAACAGCCGGATCAGATGAAGCAGTGGTTTTCCTCTTTTAGCGAGCTTCTTCATGACCTTGGTCTTTGGCGGGTTGGCGTTACGCTTTCTCCGTTTTGTCTTGTGGAAGCTTCTTCCTCCAAAACGGATTATCACCCTGGTTAAGCAGTAATGGATGTCAAACAGAGATAGCGGTAACAGGTTCAATAAAAGAACAATCAAAATCTTACAGCTGGAGGTTTATTGGTAGCGCAGAAAGGGAGCAGGCCGGTTTGAGCGCAAAGGTGCTCCGGTTCATTCAACATTTTCTTCACAGAATCTGTGACTTCGTCATCGGAGAGCTGGATTTTAGTGTGTCAGAGTGGGTCATCGACGCTATCAGTATACTTACACATCAAACCGGAGCGGCTGAGAGGCAGTATGCTCCATGATATCCAACAGCGTGCAAGATCTATTCCTGTTAAACCGTTGGCCATGAAGGCTTGGAGCTTGGACAGTTGCGGAGCATATTTACTTCTCTCCTTGGCACTTAATCTTTGTGGAAAGGGGTGAGTATTGCTGAGCCGCTCCGGATGAAAGCCAGGTAAAGGATTTTCATTCTCAGGAGAAGTGTCTTTGCAGTAGAACCATGTTGCATTCCACTCCTTTGGGTGACTGTGTAGTCTGGCATGGGGATAAGTGATTTCCTTTCTTTTCTGAATTGCCATACCGCCCAATTCAGTGTTGGGGCCATCAGTGAATTCTGTGCGGTGGTTTAAGTGGAAGCAGTCTCTAAACAATTCAACTGAAGGCTCCTCTTGAAGGTATACCTCAGAGAGCACTTGGAAGTGACATAGGTTGGTAACAGAATTGGGACCAATATCTTGCGGGCGGAGCTGAAAATTGGCTAACACGTCCCGGTAAAATTTAGAACCGGGCGGTTTGAAGCCCCAGGCTAAATGATCTGCAAAGATCACAACCTCTCCCTCTTGAGGTGTGGGAGGACATTCATTTCGAGGAACCCTCCGATGGATAGTATCTTTCTTTGTCTAAGCGCCGATCAAGACTAAATCATCCAGCTGAGTTTCTGTGACGCAAGAAGGAACCCAATTGCACTCATATACTTGTTTGGCCATGATGAGATCTACAAGAAATAGGTGATGCCGGTTCAAGAACATGTTGAATAAAGGAAGGCGCTGGAATGAGCAATGCTAAACCGGAGGTAGTATATTTAAACCGGATTTCTATGAAGTGGCATTGTATGGCTAAAGAATTCTGGCGGTTCAACCAGAGGACTAATGGTATATACCGGTTTATTAACTTTTTCTATATTGAGTTAAACCGCCGGATCTAAGGTTGCGGATGGCTAAGTATGCAGAAACAGGTTTCGCAAAGTCTTATTGCAGCAATGGATCTGAAGCAAGTTCAGAAAAACAGAAAATATTCAAAAGGGTAAAGACAGAATGGAAGCGAACCAATGGGCAGATATGTAGATGAGATCTATGGACTTAAGCGTAAAACTACAGGCAGATGCTAAAAGGCCACCGCTAATCAGAGCAGAGGTTCACAGATTTATCCAGGTGTCTGGGTTCGAGCATGAACAAGTGATGAACACGGCAGGAACATGAAACCCTAAGAACAGATCTATGTCAAGAAGAACAGAAAGCTTCTTTGAAGCGAAGAAGGCGGGAGGCTACGCGGTGCTCGACGATGCGTTCGAGGTTGATCTGTGACCCAAGGCGATCAGAGGTCGACGGCGGCGGCGGAGCTCCGAGGCTGGCGACACGAGGAAGACGAAGAAGAGAGAGACGAAGAGGAGAAAAGGAAATGACCCTTCGGTCCTATTTATAAGGCAAGCGAGGCGTGGGTCGGTAGCGAATCCAGAGCCAAAATTTCGGAAGTGGAGCTGATGACTTGGGTATCGCAGATCTACTAATAAAAGAAGGCGTCATAAATGTTAGCTTCATGATGACTTCATGCCGGTTTACAGCAACCAGAGATGATGATGACATGGCGGTTTACCAATTACCAAAAGATGTTGAAGACAAAGATTTTTATGAAGGATTGACATGAACCAGTTCAAATCAATCTGGGGCCTAATGTTGGGGATATTACCACCGGGCATGAACCGGCCTACCTGGGCCGGGTTAACTTTAGTAGTAGTATAAGCAGATGAAGGCCCAAGGCCTACAGTCGGTTTAGAACTTGTAGCCGTAAACCGGCTGATATGTAAACTTGTATTGTAAGTTAGGAATAGAGAGATACCAACCGGGATACGAGTATGAACCGGTTGGGACTCTATGGACCGACGGGCGTCACCCATGTATATAAGGGGCGACCCGTGATTCAAGGACGACAACAACAACTCGAGCCTAGGCGAAGCTTGTTTGCTCCCTAGCCATCGAGACCACATCAATTCCATCACAACTAGACGTAGGCTTTTACCTTCATCGAAGGGGCCGAACTAGTATAAACCCTCATGTCTTTGTGTCCGCTTTAACCCCTTCAAGTTAACCCGTAGCAATGGCTCCACGACTAAGTCCTTCCACTAGGACATCTGCCGTGACAAATCCACGACAAGAACCGTTCTTACCTACGCATCAAAACCACAACGATAGTTTGTCAAGTTAATGCGATTTTAACCTTCTCAAGGACCGGGCGTAGCCACACTCGGTTCAACTAAAGTTGGGCCGACACCTTGACACACGTGTGCAAAAGCACGTCGGTAGAACCAGTCCCATGTAAGTGTACGTGTAATGTCGGTCCTGGCCGCTTCATCCAACAATACCGCCGAACCAAAGTATGACATGCTCGTAAGCAGTATGACTTGTATCGCCCACAACTCACTTGTGTTCTACTCGTGCATATAACATCAACGCATAAAACCAGGCTCGGATGCCGCTGTTGGGTAACGTAGTAATTTAAAAAAAATCCTACGCACACGCAAGATCATAGTGATGCATAGCAACGAGAGGGAAGAGTGTGTCCATGTACCCTCGTAAACCGACAGCGGAAGCGTTAGCACAACGTGGTTGATGTAGTCGTACGTCTTCACGATCCGACCGATCAAGTACCGAACGCACGGCACCTTCGAGTTCAGCACACGTTCAGCTCGATGACGTCCCTTGAACTCCGATCCAGCCGAGCTTTGAGGGAGAGTTCCGTCAGCACGATGGCGTGGTGACGATGATGATGTTCTGCCGACGCAGGGCTTCACCTAAGCACTGCTACAATATTATCAAGGTGGATTATGGTGGAGGAGGGCACCGCACACGGCTAAGAGATCTCAAGGATCAATTGTTGTGTCTCTAGGGGGTGCCTCCCTCCCCGTATATAAAGGAGTGAAGGAGGGGGAGGGGCCGGCCACCCTTGGCGTGCCCCATGAGGTGTCCTACTCCCACCGAGAGTAGGACTCCCCCTTCCTTGTTGGAGTAGGAGAGGAGAGGGAAGGAGAGAGAGGGGCAAAGGAAAGGGGGGACGCCACCCCCCTCCTTGTCCAATTTGGACTGGGGGGGGAGGGGCGCGCGGCTGCCCCTTGGCCGCATCTCCTCTTCCACCACTTGGGCCCATGAGGCCCATTAACCTCCGGGGGGGTTCCGGTAACCCCCCCGGTACTCCGGTATATATCCGATAACCCCCGGAACCATTCCAGTGTCCGAATATAGTCGTCCAATATATCAATCTTCATGTCTCGACCATTTCGAGACTCCTCGTCATGTATGTGATCACATCCGAGACTCCTAACTACCTTTGGTACATCAAAACACATAAACTCATAATATAACCGTCATCTAACTTTAAGCATGCAGACCCTACGGGTTCGAGAACTATGTAGACATGACCGAGACACATCTCCGGTCAATAACTAATAGCGGAACCTGGATGCTCATATTGGCTCCTACATATTCTACGAAGATCTTTATCGGTCAACCGCATAACAACATACGTTGTTCCCTTTGTCATCGGTATGTTACTTGCCCGAGATTCGATCGTCGGTATCTCAATACCTAGTTCAATCTCGTTACCGGCAAGTCTCTTTACTCGTTACATAATGCATCATCCCATAACTAACTAATTAGCTACATTGCTTGCAAGGCTTATAGTGATGTGCATTACCGAGAGGACCCAGAGATACCTCTCCGACAATCGGAGTGACAAATCCTAATCTCGAAATACGTCAACTCAACAAGTACCTTTGGAGACACCAGAGAGCACCTTTATAATCACCCGATTCTGCTGTGATGTTTGGTAGCACACAAAGTGTTCCTCCGGTAAACGGGAGTTACATAATCTCATAGTCATAGGAACATGTATAAGTCATGAAGAAAGCAATATCAACATACTAAACGATCAAGTGCTAAGCTAACGGAATGGGTCAAGTCAATCATATCATTCTCCTAATGATGTGATCCCGTTAATCAAATGACAAATCATGTCTATGGTTAGGAAACTTAACCATCTTTGATTCACGAGCTAGTCAAGTAGAGGCATACTAGTGACACTCTGTTTGTCTATGTATTCACACATGTATTATGTTTCCGGGTAATACAATTCTAGCATGAATAATAAACATTTATCATGATATGAAGAAATAAATAATAAATTTATTATTGCCTCTAGGGCATATTTCCTTCAGAACTAACCTTGGGTTTTTGTCGATGATGACTTCATGTAGATGTTGAAGATGTGGATGCTCAATGTTGTAGTAGATCATTTGGAGCAATCCATTGGAGTGAGTTGCACTTTCAATACCTACATGGGTTAGTCCCACAAGGAACAAACAAGGATATCCATAGACATAGAGTGAAGTACACATGTGATGATGTCCATAAAAGCATTAGGTTACCTTGTCCCTTGACTTACTAACAAGAGGGTTTGTGACTCCTTGAACTAGTGCAAGATGTGGAAGTTGATTGCACTTGTCCTTGCCAATATGAATATGAGTGAAGTATGTTGGCATAGTCACCCTCAAGAACTCTCTAGTTCTTCTTCTTCAGGATCCACATCATCTCGATGGGAATCCTTGGGGTTGTAGATGTACTTGATAAAGTAGAACTTGAAGTAGTCTTGGGAACCCACTTGACCAAAGCCTTTGGAGCTTCTTCAAATGCATCAATCTCCTCTTTAAGCTTGTCCTTTCCTTTTAGCTTGTGGTCTTATGGTGGAAGATCATCTCGAGCTTGTGTTCCCTTGAAGGAAGTAGGATCATACTTCTCTTGTTGAGGAACAAACTTCGTCTTGGGGTATTGATCTTCTTCCCACTCAACTCCATTGGCATTGAACTTTCGTTCAAAACCAACATCTTGATTCTTCCGGTGCCTTCCTTGCTTGCGTACAATTTCCTCAAATTGCTTACTTCCGGCAAGGCTCTTGTAAACACATTTCTCTATAATTCCCTTCAATAAGCTATCTTCTTTCTCAAGTGTAACTTGGCTAAGAGAATCATTAGTGGAATCAAGAGAACTACTAGAAGCAACAATATTGGATTTAGCATGATTATTGTTACGACTAGAAGAAGAATCTTTCTTACTGTTGTTGCTAGATTTTACTTGTGGCATGTAAGTAGACAAGAGTAAACACTTGGCAATGTAAGAAGAACTTTTCTTCTGAAGATCATCATTGATTTCTTTTAAGAACCCATGCTCTTGCTCTAGGTTGAGCTTCTCGAAACGTAGCTTCTCATGAGTTTTTAGAAGTTCTCGATGATCTTCTAAAGTAGTTTCATGAGCTAACTTAAGAGTGTTTAGTTCTTTAGTTAGATGCTCAATCTCCTTCTTATCATTGTCATTTGTTTCATCTTGATTAACATGATCAGTAGCAATTTCATCATAGTTTTCATCACTAGCATTGTCAACAAGTAACTCATCATTACCTAGCAAATCATCTTCATCACTATTGAAATCAATATACTCTGGGTGTGATACCTTGGGGCCTTTAGCCATGAAGCATCTTCCATTTCCTTCATTTGGTGAGTCAAATATGTCATATGAGTTGGTTGACACAACTGCAAGACCAGCAACACCTTCATCTTGAGTATATTCGGAGTCGGAGTGATAACTTCTCTCGGAGTGGTGGTCGGAATTAGAACCAGATACCCATTTGCCAACATGATCTTGATGTCTTAGTTTTGTGTAGCTCCTTGATGACTTGTCCTTCCTTCCTGAATCCTTGCTTCTGCGAGAGGTTATTCGTTCATAATGATCATCTCTATTCCCTTTCTCTCTTGGAGGTGATTCTTCTCTTCTACTTCTCCTTTTAGGTGAGTCTTCTTTTCTTTAGTAGGGAACCGTACACTCATTTGAGTAGTGTCCGGGTCTTCCACAATTGTAGGAATTATGATCACGACTAGAAGATCTTTTGTCATGGTAGGATCTTTACTTGGAGCTTCTCTCTTTGCTTCTACTCTGTAGAATTTTTTGAACTTCTTCACCATTAAGCTCAATTCTTCATTGAAGACTTGTTTTTCACTTGATGTAGCAGGAGCATCAATGAAGTTTTATAAGCACCACTAGACTTGTTGTGAAGCTCTTCCTTATCCTTGAGTGACATCCCATGAGCAACAATCCTTCCAATGACTTCCATTGGCTTGAGATCTTTGTAATTGGGCATCATTTGGATCAATGTGCACATGGTATCATATTTTGCATCCAAGGCTCTTAGGATCGTCTTGATGATGAATCTGTTAGTCATCTCTTCACTTCCTAAGCCGACAATCTCATTTGTGATGAGAGCAAGTGTAGAGTACATTTCAACGACACCTTCACCATCCTTCATTTTGAACTTGTCAAGCTGACTTTGAAGCACATCCAACTTGCATTCCTTGACGGACTCGGTACCTTCATGCATATCAATCAAAGTATCCAAAATTTCCTTTGCATTTTCAAGACGGCTGATTTTGTTGAGTTCTTTGGGGCACAATCCATTGAAGAGGATATCGCAAGCTTGAGCATTGTATTGCAGCATCTTCAATTCTTTCGCAGTTGCTTCACGATTCGGTTCTCTACCATCAAAGAATTCACCTTGCAAACTAATACACACAATAGCCGAAATGGCAGGGTTATGTCCAAGAATATGCAGTTTCATCTTATGCTTCCAACTAGCAAAATTAGTACCATTAAAGTAAGGACCTCTATGATGGTAATTTCCTCGCTAGACACCATACTCTCCTAGGTTGTGAAACCAAGGCTATGATCACCAAAGCTATGGAAATCAAGGCAAAAGGAGACCAAAGCTCTGATACCACTTGTAGGATTGAAAGTATGTCTAGAGGGGGGTGATTAGACTACGTGACCAAATAAATATCTAGCCTTTTCCCAATTTTAAGTCTTGGCAGATTTTAGCAACTTAACACAAGTCAAGCAATCAAACTACACATGCAATTCTAAGAGTATAGCAGTGGAATGTAAATCATTGCATATGAAGGTAGAAGGGAGGAGTTTGGAGGGAGCAAACGCAATGTAGACACGGAGATTTTTGGCGTGGTTCCGATAGGTGGTGCTATCGTACATCCACGTTGATGGAGACTTCAACCCACGAAGGGTAACGGTTGCGCGAGTCCATGGAGGGCTCCACCCACGAAGGGTCCACGAATAAGAAACGTTGTCTATCCTACCATGTCCATCACCCACAAAGGACTTGCCTCACTTGGGTAGATCTTCACGAAGTAGGCGATCTCCTTGCCCTTACAAACTCCTTGGTTCAACTCCACAATCTTGACAGAGGCTCCCAAGTGACACCTAACCAATCTAGGAGACACCACTGTCCAAAAGGTAATAGATGGTGTGTTGATGATGAACTCCTTGCTCTTGTGCTTCAAATGATAGTCTCCCCAACACTCAACTCTTTCTCACAGATTTGGATATGGTGGAAAGATGATTTGAGTGGAAAGCAACTTGGGGGAGGCTAGAGATCAAGATTCTTGTGGTAGGATTGGAATGTCTTGGTCTCAACACATGAGTAGGTGTTCTCTCTCAGAAAATGAGTAGTGGAAGTGTAGGCACGTTCTGATGGCTCTCACACAAATGGAGAAGGGGGTGGAGGGGTATATATAGCCTCCACACAAAATCTAACCATTACACACAATTTACCAAACTCGCGAGACCGAATAGTGAAACTCGGTCAGACCGATCTGGTTCAAAATGTGAACGTTAGGGATTTTCGGTGGGACCGACAAGATCGACTCCATGGGACCGATGCGCTAGGGTTAGGGAAAAACCTCATCTCGGTGAGACCGATCACATGAATTCGGTGAGACCGATTTCAGTACTAAGCAAAGAGAGACTTGGTCAGGCAAACTCGGTGGGACCGATCGCTCATTTCGGTGAGACTGAAACGTTACGAAAAGGAAATGGAGAGTTTGCATTGCGAACTCGGTGGGACCGATCGCTCATCTCGGTGAGACCGAAACGTTACGAAGGGAAACAGAGAGTTTGCAATCCCATCTCGGTGAGACCGAGATCCCTATCGGTGAGACCGAACTAATTATGGTTTCTGGCTATGGCTATGTCAAGTGAACTCGGTCGCGCTGGATAGATCAAATCAGTGTGGATGAGTTTGACTTTAGATTTAGGACATATGTGAAAATGATAAAGTGGTTGAGGGCTTTTGGAGCATATCACTAAGCATTTTGAGCAAGCAAGCCATTAAGCAACACCTCGCCCCCTTTTAATAGTATTGGCTTTTCCTATGGACTCAATGTGATCTTGGATCACTAAAATGAAAATGAATAGTCTTGAGCTTTTGCCAATATGTGTCCTTCGCATTTTGAGGGGTCCACATCTCTAGTCCATGCCATACCAATCATTGAATTTTCTGAAACATTAATCTTGAATGGATATTAGTTCAATGAGCTATATGTTGTTATGAATTACCAAAACCACCCAGGGATTAGTTGCACTTTCATTTTGACGATTTATTCCATATTTTCACGCGCGACAATTGGCTGGACCAGTCGGGCGGCCTCCGGTGCGTGGTACTGCCTATTTGACGCTACTCCCCAAACATATGGAATTTATTGACGCTCGTTGCTTCAAGTTGTCGACCAAACACATAGAATGATCGAAGTGAGTAACATTGTGGGCCGGCCCATTTACCATCCTTAGCGTAGGTTTCTCTGTATATGTTTCTACCACTAAACCTTCTAGAAGGTTCCCAGCCAGTTCTTTTATTTTGGGAACCTTCGAGGAGGTTCTTAAACCATTGTTTTCCTTCTTTCGTTTCTCGTTCTTGATACCATTTCTTTATTTTCCCTTATCTTCCATCTCCTTTTTACTGTTTAATTTTTTCAAATTTACTTTTCCTTATGTCAAAAAGTGATTATGTTTTTTTAGAAATTGTTCAAAACTTTAAAAATGTTTTCATTTTCAAATTTTGTCCAAGAATTCAAAAAATGTTTGTTTTTTCAAAAAATATTTGGGACTTAAAAAAATGTTCATGCCTTTCAAAATTGTTCTTGTTTTCAATTTTTGTTCAGAAATTCAAAAAATGTTCGCCTTTTTCAAATTTAGTGTAGTTCAAAAAAAATCACACACCCCTAAACCTGGGCCATTGCCTAGAAATGTGATCATTGATGACCATAGTAGCAACCACTAAATCCTCACACCTTGTTTAATTCCTAGTAAATATGTGCCCAAATTCAAAATATCTACAGTTAAATGGAAAGCTACAACAGAACTAGTTATCACCTGACCTGATTCTTTGTTGCTCGAATCATAAAAACTATTCTAGTTTAGTTTAGAGCAATACGTCAATAGTTGATAGGAACTGCGATTGCATTATCTTTTGCAGACAGAAGAAAAGGACGTTTGCTAGACTGGGATAAGTAATTCAAGATAATTATAGGGTTAATAGAGGGACTTGTTTACCTGCATAAAGGCTCCATTTTCTGGCTGTCCACAGAGACTTGAAACCACATAATATCCTCTTGGATTATAACATGAACCTGAAGCTTACTGATTTTGGATCAGCTAGAACACTGAGTTCAGATGTAGGAGAAGAGTGCACAAGTAGGGTCGTAGGAACCAGGTACCAATAATCACAAATTCCCATTGAGGGAGTCCTGGACTAAGGGGTGTCCGGATAGCCGAACTATCATCATCGGCTGGACTCCAAGACTATGAAGATACAAGATTGAAGACTTCGTCCCGTGTCCGGATGGGACTTTCCTTGGCGTGGAAGGCAAGCTTGGCAATACGGATATGTAGATCTCCTACCATTGTAACCGACTCTGTGTAACCCTAGCCCTCTCTGGTGTCTATATAAACCGGAGGGTTTTAGTCCATAGGACGACAACAATGACAACAATCATACCATAGGCTAGCTTCTAGGGTTTAGCCTCCTTGATCTCGTGGTAGATCCACTCTTGTACTACCCACATCATCAATATCAATCAAGCAGGAGTAGGGTTTTACCTCCATCGAGAGGGCCCGAACCTGGGTAAAAACATCGTGTCCCTTGTCTCATGTTACCATCCGCCTAGACGCACAGTTCGGGACCCCCTACCCGAGATCCGCCGATTTTGACACCGACATTGGTGCTTTCATTGAGAGTTCCTCTGTGTCGTCACTAATAGGCTTGATGGCTCCTTCGATCATCAACAATGACGCGGTCCAGGGTAAGACTTTTCTCCCCGGACAGATCTTCGTATTCGGCGGCTTTGCACTGTGGGCGATTAAGCAGGCCATCTGGAGCAGATCGAAGCTTCGCCCCGCCGTCGGTCAGATTGGAAGTCTAAACTTCACGGCTGACATCCGCGGAGACTTGATCTTCGATGGTTTCAAGCCACAGCCGAGCACGCCGCACTGTCTCGATGGGCATGATTTAGCTCTGCTGCCGGACAGTGCCTTGGAGGCTGCACACGAGTCCGTTCCGATCCGTAATTCGGAGCCGACTGCGCAGATCGAGGATGCGTGGCTAGACACCGCCTTGGGGGCTGCAACCCCTACAGTGATAGAGCCGAATACCGACTTTGTCCCTTGTAAAGCTTGTGACTCCGAGGTGCCGGACTCCTCGCCGGACTCCGAACCTCCCGCGCCCCCTCCAATCGAATCCGATTGGGCGCCGATCATGGAGTTCACCGCTGCGGACATCTTTCAACACTCACCTTTTGGCGACGTCCTGAATTCGCTAAGGTATCTCTCGTTATCAGGAGAGCCCTGGTCGAACTGCGGTCAGGACAGTTGGGACGCGGACGACGAAGAAATTCAAAGCCCACCCGCCACCCACTATGTAGCCACTGTCGACGACCAAACCGACATGCTAGACTACGACTCCGAAGACATCAATGGTATGGACGATGATGCCGGAGACGACCAAGAACCAGCGCCTACGGGGCACTAGAAAGCCACCTCAACTCATGACATATACATGGTAGATACACCAAAAGGAAGCGATAACGAGGAACAACGGGATGCGGCGAAGGATAATTCCCCTGAAAAACAACCAAAACGGCGACGCAAGCGCCGCCCAAAGTCCCGCCTCGATAACAACAGCACCCATACTGGCCCAGCTGTAGAGCAGGACGAACCAGTGGACGATGAACACGCCACCAAGCAGTCATCCGAACAGGATGAATTGGGCGAGCAACCCATTCCCGAAGAAAACAACAGTCCAGACGATCTCACGCCGGACACATCACCGGAGCATAAGAACCTTCACAAAAGGCTCGGCGCCACTGCAAGAAGTTTGAAGAAGCAAAAGCGGAAGCTCAAAACAGTGGAAGACGTACTCAGAATGAGATGGAGCAAAGTCCTCAAGACCGCAGATAAATACGGCGATAGTGTCGGTGCACTAAAGTAGGGGTACCTTAGTATCCCGAACTTGTGCACGGGCAGTCGCAACGTCCCGTGGCAAGGCTTGCCGGGCGTCCGCCAAGATCCTTCGTTATTCCTATTACTGCCATTCAAGAACAAAGTGTTTAACTGTGAAGACAAGGCCCCGGCAAGAGGAGCTTGCCGGGAAGGACAAGACCCCGGCAAGAGGAGCTTGCCGGGAAGGCCAACCAAGGCATTTCAAGAGGCTTGCCACGACGCACCGCGCGTCCAGGCAAGGACCGGCGAGCGACAAGCTTGCGGGTGCGACAAGATAGCGACCGCGGCAAGGCGCTTGCCGTGGCGAAGCCACCACTATGCGCCCACGCTCCAGCGCATCCGACGACGTGTCACCGCAGGGTCGTTCCTGGCGCACGTGGCGAGTAGCTGTGCAGCCAAGCGGTGCGAAGTGGCAAGTGGAGATGACGAGAAGGCCATCGTGGTCATCGGTGGCACCCCTAACGGTCGTTTTCCTGCACTGTTCGGGCGACCGGACGGGCATTAAATGCCCTTGTCCCCTGCCGTCAGAGTTAGGTAGGGGGCACTGTTGATAGCGGTTGTACCAACCCCTCTTTTTACTTTTTTACCCCTCTCTCTGCGTTGCCACCTGTCGGTGACCCCTTTAGACTATAAAAAGGAGGCCCATGCGCATGTAGAAGGGGTTCGACTCATTCGAAACTACAACACACCCACGCTTTCGAGCAAGAACAGAATAGAAACACAAAGCAGCAGTAGGAGTTTTATCTCTCCGGAGAGCTCCGAAGCTGGGTAAAATCCCTCGCGTGCTTTACCTCGATCTGCTCTTCGTGCCTCCTCCGCTCCCTGCCGGGCCGAAAAGGGGCCCTGCCCCATAGGTGTTCGTTTCCCACGACATCTTTGGCGAAGGACGCTGCCGCGGCTGCCGAGGCCGCCAAGGAGTTAGAGGTGAAGGTGACGCAGCTGGAGGCAGATATGAAAGCGAAGAATGAAGAGCTTGCCGCACTCCAGCGTGAACGCGAGAAGGATGCACTTGCCCATGGCGATCTGCAAGTTCAACTCGCCGACAAGGTCAAGGAACTGAACGCCGTCAAGGACTCAAGCGCTGATCTGGAGCTGAAGCTGGCAACCTTGATGGAGACGCTGGATGGTGCCAAGAGGCGGGAAGATGAATTGAAGAAAGAGATCAAGGGCAACGAGGAGCTACTGACGAGGGCCGCTGAGACTCAAAACACCTTCAGGGCTACGGTGGAGCTCTGGACGGAAGGCCTCGTCAACATCGCCGCAACCATCGACGAGAGCTGGGCGAATGGACTTGGCGGGCTTCGGGTACTCCACCGACGAGAACCTCCAGCCCAGCGTCAAGCTTACTTTGTTCTTCAAGGGTGTGGCGACGGCTCTCCAGCAGCTCCGGGAAAGGATCCCAAAGAGGTTGGCTGATGAGTCGCGTGCAATCTGCGCCAAGGTCTTGGAGAAGGTATTGGTGAAGATACTCTTCCGCAACCCGGGCCTCGACCTCACCCGCGTCCTCAAGAAGCTGCCGGCGGGTGCTGATCTTGAAGAGCTCAAAGCCATTGTCGCACCCATTGTGGACAAGGTCAATGAAGTCAAGAGGGTCAACGGCGATCGTGTAGATTAGGCCGCCCTTTTCCTCCTTTTTCTTGTCGCTGCTAGATATGTCATGGGAACAATCCATTAGAGCGCAGCAAGTTATTTATTGTAATATAACTTTATTCTGGGCAATGCTTGCTATGTTATCTCCTTTACTTGATTCCATCCCTTGTATGTTTTTACCGTACGCTTTTAGGGAACTTGCCGGCGCAAGCACACTTGCCTGAAAGCGCCGAGTCTTGAACATCGGCAGCTCTTTGGCGGTGTTGCCTCCGACAAGAAACCTTGTCGGGACTAGTCGCAGCACACTTTCATTGTTGAGCGGACTCGAAACAAAGTAAGGGTGCAACTAGCCACGAGCGGTTCCTCCGCCGCATGTGTTTTCCATACAAAGCACGATCGCTCAAGGAATATAACTTAAGGATTTTTAAAACTGATTATGCTCAAACTTTGGTAACTTAGCTTTTACGTAAATGCGTGTCGGCAAGGCTATACTTTTTTGAACGACGCCTGGTCCATACCTTTATCCTCTCCTCCCCCCCCCAGTGAACTTGTGGGCGAAGGGACCTTCTTTTTGAGCAAAAGAAAGAAGAGAAAATAAAGATATGGAGCCTTAAGGCTCGTTATTGCTTACTGGGGGCAAGTGCTGCACAAAGTGTCAGATAATGCATGCAAAAAAGAAAGAAAGCATGAAATTTGACAACATGTGCTGATCATACGATCTTTATTTATGCACGGGATCAGCGCCCGGCTTTGTACAAAGGGTTACATGCAACAGCGGCAAGGCTTGTACAAAAGGTGGTTGTCGGAACAGCAGGCTTCGGAGGTGGCCGCTCCGTCCACATCGATCCCACTGCCGTCGGAGCAAACGGGCGGTGGGGTAGACACCGGCGGAGGAACGGGCGTCGACGGGGGGACTCACATTGTCACCATATCCAAGGACAAGGCCCCGCAAGCTTCGGCATCCGTACATGCACCGCACCCCCCTCAGGAGGTGCGGGATCGACAACGCCATGGTGCTCCTGGCACCGTGCTCGCGTTGGAACAAGGCCAGCCGATCGATCGGACGCCAAGGCCAACGCACGCCAACACATTGGCACGAAGCGCGCGATGCCGCCGGACGAGATGCTGCTCCTTCTAACACCGTTCGAAGTTTGAGCATATCCCGCTCCTCGCGTCGTTCGCCCCCGCCGCCGAAAACACCAGAAGAACCGTTGGCCCGAGCCCAACTGCTTCTAGACTACCCTCCAGCGCCGGACAAGATCGACGACTCGAGGATCACCATCCAGAGCCTCATCGGCTTCGCCAACGGCGACAAGCCCGGGCAACCAAGCACGTCGAAGCCGCGGCAAGACGCCCAGGCGCAAGCCGATGGCGACAAGACTGGTGGGGGTGCCACCACCGTGCACTCCCCACCCAGAAGGCCAAGATCGCCGACTCACCGGGCCAACCTCGACACCAACTCCACCGCGTCGTCGGATCCGCGAGCCCGCCGCGATCAGCGCCAAGTTCTCCAAGAACGACGACAAGAAGACGCTTGTACTCGTATCGAGCGTCGAAGAGAAGCGCGACGTCAGTCAGACCAGCGCGCTAGGCCCACTGTTGATATGCATGCGCCAGGGGAACCAGGCGACTTGCCGTACGCGGTAGGCTGCTCTGCGTTCACTCGTGAGCTGCGGCAGGTCCAATGGCCCAGCACCAAGAACTTCAAGCCAGATGTACCCGAGAAGTACGATGGCAGGATACATCCGTCAGAGTTCCTCGGCGTCTACACCATAGCGGTGCAGCGCTGCGGGCGCCACGAAGATCTCGCCAACTACTTCCGCGGTGCTCAAGCCCAACGCCGATCTTGGCTCATACACTTGCGGACAACTCCATCTCTTCGTGGGCGGACTGTGTTATCGGTTTGTCGGCGCCTTCACAAAGCGGCCACAAACCCCATGGCCAGAGAGCGATCTTCATCTGCCGCCCGAGAAGAAGGAGAACCCTCGCGCAAGTACATACGGAGATTCAGCCGGTGCAGCGCAACATCGAGACATCCACCCTGCGCGGTTATCGGTATGCTCCATCGAACGTGCGTAATCAAGAGATGAGGGAGGAGATGGCGATGTGCAAAATCAGAGATGTCAGCAAGCCATATGCTCTGGCCGAAAAGTGTGCACGAGCTGAGGAGGGGAGGAAACTCCCCGGAGAGAACGTAGGAGCAGGAGGATCTAACAGTGAGGATACCCCTCCGGCGAAGAAGAACCGGAGGTGGAATAACAGAAAGAGGAAAGCTAAGGATGTGCTAGTTGTCGAGCAGTCCGGCAATGGAGGCGGCGCCGAGAAGGCCAAAGCTGGTGACTCCAGCGAGGCTGTGGTGGCGCCCGACAAGGTGACGGCTCCAAGCAAGATCTTGCAAGATCCACCGCACCAAGGTCCATGATCTCCAGGCCTGCAAGAAGGTTGAGCAGCTTGTTGAGCTGCAAAAGCTGAGTACGAGCACCGCGACAAGGAGAAGGCCCAGGAAGGTGGGGAAGGATCCGGCAAGAAGCGTCCCGCCCGGGGAGGGCGCCGCGGCAAGGCCAAGCAGCGGCAAGGAGACAGACCTCCCCGTGGCCGCGACAAGGACGAAGACGAAGACGAAGATGATGAGATGGATGAGGACGAGACCGACGAGCAGGAGTTTCAGAAGGCGACCGAGGTTTTGTGCATTGACGGCGGTGCTTCTCTGCACACCTTGCACCGCCAACTCAAACAGTGGGTGCGGGAAGTAAATGCGGCAGAACCGTCAGTTGAATCGCGTAAGCCCCTGAAGTGGTCCAGCACGCCCATCATCTTTGATGTTGAGGATCACCCTGATCATATCACTGCGGTCGGGTGATTGCCGATGTTGGTTTCGCCAACCATCCGCAACCTCAAGGTCACAAAGATTTTGGTTGACGGCGGGGCCGGCCTAAATCTGATCTCCTCCACGGTGCTCAAGAAGCTCCAGATCCCCGACAGCGAGCTCGAAGAAACTGGTACCTTTCAAGGAATCAACCCGGGAAGGAGCAAGCCGAAGGGGAAGATCACACTGCTAGTGACATTTGGCAGTGAGCTGAATTTCAGGACAGAGAAGGTCACCTTTGACATTGCTGATTTCCCATTGCCCTACAATGGGATACTCGGCCGTCCAGCACTCGCCAAGTTCATGGCAGCATCTCACTACGCCTACAACGTGCTCAAGATGCCCGGTCCGATAAGTGTCATTTCTGTCCAAGGCGACAAGAAAGACGCACTTATCTGTGACAAGATCTACCGGGAAGCAAAGCAGCAGCAGAACATAAACCACTTGCCGCTGAAGCTCCCGGGAAGAAGAAGACCAAGTCCGGCAAGAGTAGCTCGATGCCCACTCCGCAAGCGCACCTCTTGAGTGCTTGCGCTACCCTCAAGACGCACCATCGAGCTCCACCGCAAGTGCAAGAAAGCGAAGAGCTTCACGAGAGACTAAGAAAGTGGTCGCTAAGGAGGGCGGACTTTGGTGGTACCTTCACCATCGATTGCCACGCTTGACCCTAAATAGGAAAGCGCTCGTTGCTCTCTGTGGGCGAATGTCGATGTGTTTTCATGGCAACCATCCGACATCCCGGTGTTCCGGGGAAAGTAATTGAGCACCACCTTGCCGCCCGTCCTCACGCTGCCCGTCAAGCGAGAGTCGAAGCAAAGGGTGGAACGCCAAGAGTTCATTGCGAAGAGATCAAGAAGTTGGAAGCGGTAGGCCTCATCCGAGGAGTACTCTATCCAACGTGGTTAGCCAATCCGATGAGTCGTGCGCAAAGGCGGCGGGAAGTGGAGGCTTTGTATTGACTTCAGCGATGTTAATAAAGCTTGTCCCAAAGATCCATTTCCCTTGCCGCGCATTGACAGATTGTCGAATCCACGGCGGGATGTGATCTGCTTTCATTTCTTGATGCATACTCAGGATACCATCAGATCTTCATGGCAGAAGAGGATGAAGAGAAAACCGCAATCATTACTCCATGTGGCACGTACTGCTTTGTACGAATGCCTTTCGGACTAAAGAATGCTGGTTCAACGTTTGCAAGAGTAGTCAGTCATGCTTTTGAACCACAACTGCACAGGAATGTAGAAGCCTACATGGATGACATAGTGGTCAAGAGCAAAGACAGAGAAACTTTGATCCAAGATTTGGACGAGACTTTTGCAAATCTGCGCAAGATCAATCTCAAGTTAAACCCTGAGAAGTGCGTGTTTGGAGTTCCTTCCGGCAAGCTTCTCGGGTTCTTTGTGTCCCAGAGGGGGAGTGAAGCCAACCCCGATAAGATCAAGGCCATTGAGCAAATCGAAGCACCGAAGCGCGTCAAGGATGTGCGAAGGCTTGCCGGCTGCGTTGCTGCTCTCAGTAGGTTCATCTCTAAGTCTGCTGAGCGCGCCTTTGCCATTTTCAAATTTTGAAAAGGCAGGTCCAATGAAATGGACTCGAAGCGGAGGCTGCGCCACAGACTTGAAGAGATACTGTCCTCCACTCCGAGACTTATCGCACCTAAACCACAAGAGAAGTTGCTGCTGTATCTAGCGGCAACCAATCAAGTGGTTAGTGCTGCGTTAGTAGCAGAGAGGGAGGCGGATGATGAGTCAGCAACAACGGCAAGCGAGTCCAGCGACAAGCAGGGGGCTTCCCCGACAAGCTCTGGTCCCGACAAGGATGAATCTGAGCAGCCACAGGAAGAGAAGCAAAAGAAGATGGTGCAGCACCTAGTTTATTTTGTCAGTTCCCTTCTGCAGGGGGCTAGGTCAAGATACTCTGGGGTGCAGAAGTTGCTCTTCGGCCTCCTCATGGCCTCGAGGAAGCTGCGCCATTACTTTCAAGCACATGAGATCACAGTTGTCACTCGCTTTCCGTTGAAAAGGATATTGCAGAATCCGAAATGTGAGCGGGATTGTCGAGTGGGCCTTTGGGCTATCGAGCTTTGGCCTCAAGTTTGAAAGCACTTCAGCTATCCAGAGCCGAGCATTGGCAGAATTCATAGCAGAATGGACGCCAACACCTGATGAAGAAACTCCGGAGACGAGGATCCCCGTCAAGGAAGCGAACAAAGAATGGATCATGTACTTTGATGGTGCCTTCTCGCTGGAAGGCGCCGGTGCGGGTGTGCTACTCGTCGCACCTACTGGAGAGCACCTCAAGTACGTGATCCAAATGCACTTTCCCAAGGAGCAAGCAACAAAAAATACTGCAGAGTATGAAGGCTTGCTTACCGGACTCAGGATCGCGGCAGACCTTGGGATCAAGAAGCTTATTGTCCGGGGTGACTCACAGCTTGTCGTCCGCCAAGTAAACAAATATTATCAGAGTCCGTTGATGGAAGCTGAGGGAGTCCTAGACTAGGGGGTGTCCGGACAGCCGGACTATCATCGTCCGCCGGACTCCAAGACTACAAAGATACAAGATTGAAGACTCTGTCCCGTGTCCGGATGGGACTTTCCTTGGCGTGGAAGGCAAGCTTGGCGATACGGATATGTAGATCTCCTGCCATTGTAACCGACTTTGTGTAACCCTAGCCTCCTCCGGTGTCTATATAAACCGGAGGGCTTTAGTTCTGAGGACACAACATACATTACAACAATCATACCATAGGCTAGCTTCTAGGGTTTAGCCTCCTTGATCTCGTGGTAGATCCACTCTTGTACTACCCATATCATCAATATTAAACAAGCAGGACGTAGGGTTTTACCTCCATCGAGAGGGCTCGAACCTGGGTAAAACATCATGTCCCTTGTCTCATGTTACCATCCGCCTAGACACACAGTTCGGGACCCCCTACCCGAGATCCGCCGGTTTTGACACCGACATTGGTGCTTTCATTGAGAGTTCCTCTGTGCCGTCACCGATAGGCCCGATGGCATCTTCAACCAACAACGCTGTCCAAGGTGAGACTTCTCTCCCTGGGCTGATCTTCGATTCGGGCGACCGCCTTGCGGGCTAATTCACTTGGCCATCCTGGAGCAGATCGAAGCTACGCCTGGCCGTCAGTCGATTCGAAGCTTAAACTTCACGGCCGATGTCGCGGAGACTTGATCTTCGACGAAATCAAGCCCTGACCAAGCGCGCCGCCTTGTGGCGACGGGCATGATCTAGCTCTGCCGCCAAGCAGTGCCTTGGTGGCCACACGAATCCGCTTCGCCATCGGTCCGGAGCCGATCGCCAGATCGGGGCGGTGGATGGGCGCCACCGGGCCGACATCCACGGCGATGGGGCGAACACTAATCTTATCTCTGCGAAACTTCGTGATTCCAAGGCACCGGACTCCTTGCGGACTCGAACCTCCGCGCCCCTACCAATCGATTCGGTTAGGCGCGGTTATGGAATTCACCGCGCGGACATCTTCCAACACTCGCCCTTTGGCGACATCCTAAACTTCGCTAAAGCATCTCTCGCTATCGGAAATCCTGGCGGACTATGGCGAGGATGGTTGAAATGCGGACGATGAAGAAATTGAGCCCACCCACCACCCACTTTGTAGCCACCGCCGGCGATTTAACCGACATGCTAGACTACGACTCGGCGACATCGGCGCTATGGGCGGCGATGCCGGAGGCGAACAAGAAATTGCCTATAGGGCACGGGAGGACCACCTCGTCATATGACATATACATGGTGGATACCCCAAAAGAGGCGATAACGAGGACCAGCGGGCGCGGCGAAGATAACCCGCCGATAAACAACCAAAACAGCAGCGTGACGCGCGCCCTAAGTCCGCCTCGACAACAACAACGCTCCTAAAGACCCCGCAATCAAGCAGGGCACAAAAGCGGACGATGAACATGCAGGTAAGCAAACGTCCGAACAGGGGCCGAGTCGATAATCAGTCCAGGCTCGGCAAAAGCAGCGATTCGGACGATCTCACGCCGGACACGCTGCGGAAGGTAAAACCTTCGAAAAGACTCGTCAACACAGCAAGAAGCTTGAAGAAGGAAGCGAAGCTCAAAACAGCGGAAGACACACTCGAATGAGATGGAGCAAAGTGCTCAAAACCGCGAGATAAATGCGGCAATGGCCACCAATCAAAGAGCTACCCGGCGCAAGCTGCTACGAGTTGACGAGGAGGCCATAGAGCCTCCACCGTCAAAAAATAAAGAGGCCGCCTGGTTGGATAGACGGCCAGATGATAGGCCAAATTCTGAAAGCGGCGCCACACATAAACCAACTAATGAACCTGGAAAGACAGATGGCCCAGCCAGGTCCATCTACGAGCCAAAGAAGAGGGCCCCAGGATGCAAGGCAACACGTGAAGTGTCCGAAGATAGTGGCACACCCAAATACAGGGGCGCCGCACACCCACTATGTTTCACCGACGAGGTGCTGGACCATGACTTCCCAGCAGGATTTAAACCCATAAACATAGAAGCCTACGATGGAACAACAGACCCTGGAGTCTGGATAGAAGATTACATACTGCATATACACATGGCCAGAGGAGATGATCTCCACGCCATAAAATACCTACCCCTCAAGCTCAAAGGTCCAGCCCGCCATTGGCTTAGAAACCTCCCAGAAAATACTGTGGGAAGTTGGGAAGAGCTCGAGGATGCGTTTAGAGCAAATTTTCAAGGGACTTATGTCCGCCCTCCGGACGCAGATGATCTAAGTCATATAACTCAACAGCCCGGAGAGTCAGCGCGGAAATTCTGGAACAGGTTTCTTACCAAAAAGAACCAAATAGTCGAATGTCCGGACGCCGAAGCCTTAGCAGCTTTTAAGCACAATGTCCAAGATGAATGGCTTGCCAGGCACCTCGGTCAAGAGAAACTGAGGACAATGTCCGCACTAACAAGCCTCATGACCCGCTTTTGTGCGAGAGAGGACAGCTGGCTAGCAAGATGCAGCACCAACGACCCAAGTACATTCGAGACAAGAGATGGAAACGAAAAAGCACGGCGTAGAAAAGAGCAGCGCCGGAATAAAGAGAAAAGCCAAAAGAGCACGACAGTTAACACCGGATTCAAAAGCACGCGGCCAAACAACAAAACAACACCCCTTAAGGATGACAGTGACGATCTGTCCAACTTAAATAAGATTCTGGGTCGGATATGTCAAATCCACAGTACCCCCGGAAGGCCTGCAAACCATACCCATCGGGATTGTTGGGTTTTTAAACAGTCCGGCCGACTAAATGCCGAACACAAGGGGCTCGATCGTCAGCGAAGCGATAAACCCCACCAGCAGAGCCTTTGGAAAACAAAAGACTTTCCCACAGGGGTAAAAGCGATAAACTCACTTCATGTGATAATACGGAAAAATAGTGCGGCACTTTATAAAAAAGAGCTTCAGCGGTCAACCCAGCAGACCATAGAGATTGGATATCAAAACCAATCACTTTCGACCACTGGACTATTCGAAGCGTTAAAGCGGGGCCAGACTCCCGATTTTGAATCCCATAATAGACGGACTACAATTTACTAACGTCCTAATGGACGGAGGCAGCGACATAAACCTGCTGTATTCAAACACAATCCGTAAGATGGGGATAGACCCTACCAAAATTCGACACAGCCACACTTCCTTCAAAGGAGTGATGCCAGGCCCTTACGCCAAGTGCACAGGCTCCATATTACTAGAAGTCGTGTTCGGATCACCGAACAATTTTCTACGTGAAAAATTAATTTTTTACATCGTCCCATTTAAAAGTGGATATCAAGCACTCTTGGGACGAAAGGCTTTTGCCCGCTTCAACGCCATACCGCATTACGCGTCTCTTACACTCAAGATGCCCGGTCCGCGTGGCGTCATTTCAGTGCGAGGGTCACTTAAAGACCCGGACTCGGATAAACGAATCCGGCTTGGCCAGGCTTAGGGCTCCCTAGCCGCATACCTCTTCACTGTGGGGCTGCACGCACAAACAACAGCGGGTTCATACCAACCCCGCCTTACCTATTCATATTCCTTCTTTACACATATTTTTCGCATACTAATTGTTTTCAAACTAAGCGTTCCTCTCTTTTATAGATGAACAACGTGCATACCGTCGAGGATAACGGCGCCAGCGGAACCTGGCGCACGCGTGCAGTAGGGACCCGTTGTGAGGATTCTTTTCAGATTAAGAACCCATGTAAACCTTTTTCTGTCTCTTGTTGTTATTCTCCTTGGTTTCTTCCTATAGCCAAAGCGGAGCTCGACGTTTTGGCATCGGCAGCGTCGAAGACCGTGCACTGCACAGGACACTAGGGACTTAGGGCATTATTACGCCCATTATTATAAAGACCGAACACCTTAGGGAGTGTTGGCGTCTCGAGTTAGGCATTATATGCATCAGCTCGAATCATGTCTTTGGTCAAATGTTGGGTTTGCCCGGCTCGTGTTTTGCTGCTTCGTTCCGTATCATCGGCTAATGCGGCACCGGAGAACTATCTGCGATTGTGCCCCAGTTAATTTGGCGAGCACCTCGAGAGAAAGCAAACATGACCATCATGATCTGCGAGAGTAGTCGACCACTCGATCGACTACGGAATGTTTAGAATTCCCGCTTTGTGAAGGACTGTTTCCGGTCGAGGCACACAGCGCCCGAACTTCGGAGATGCGCGGTGCCCGAGGGCTATATCGTAGCCCCACCCTCGAACTCCACGGCTAAGTGAAAGTGATAAAGCATTATAGTCCGGATTGCCTCGTTTGCTCGCTATCACCTCCTTAAACAGGACCGAGGCGCCGGATTAAGTGTGAAAGCGCTATTTTTGCGAACACCCCGCACCTTGTGCGTGGGGCTGAAGTCAAGACTGCAATCTTTCAAGTTATACAAATGTATCGTAAGCGGCCGCAGAGAAGTTTTACTACTTGGGACGCACAAGTATAAAAAGCAGTTATAGCATAATCATCGTTTTACAAGCTAAAATGTTCATTTGAACATGACATTTTTTGAGCACTGCGAATCTATTACACGAGCGCCACGCATAACTTCCCCGAAATAGTGCTCGGCGGGGAGCCGGCTTTCATCCGAACCCTGGGCGGCAACAGCGGTGGCATCCATCTCCGGACAATGTGCCTTCACACGGGCAAGAGCCATCCGTGCGCCCTCTATGCAGGCCGACCGCTTCATCTCCTTTATATGCGGCACCGCTCCAAGGAATTGCTGCAGTAAGCCGAAGTAGCTCGTCGCCTTGGGCCTCTCTGGCCAGACATGGGCCACGATGTAAGTCATGGCAAGTCCGGACAATCCATTTAGCTCAGCCCATTCGGCCAACCGGTCTGTCAACAAAAGTGAGCGATCCGGACTATGGAATTGAGACCAGTATAGCTCTTTCGTCTTGTGATCCTTCTGGCTCCGGAAGTGCTCAACGGCATCAGCTGCACTTGCAGCTAAGTCCATATAAGGATCCTCCGGACTCCACAGCCGCTCAAATTAAGCATACTTTTGATCCATAAACCGCGACGAGAGAGAAAAGGCTTGCCACCACGATATCTCGACTGGCGCAGTTCCTCCTTCATGGCCCGCATTGCGAGCGGGCATCCTTAACCGGCGGTGGCCTTCTTCAGTCTTCCCGCCGATAAGCGCTCCTTTTCAAGAGCCTCATTACGGTCGGCGGCATCTTTTACTTTCATGGCCAATTCGCCACCTCGCCTCTTTCGGCGATCGCGCAGCCCTTCGGCTTTCAACTCCTCGGCCGCCCTCGAGGCAGCCGCGTCACTCCTTCGGGCTTGCTCCTTAGCTTGAGCAAGTTCGGCCCGAAGGCTCTCCACAGCAGCAGCACCGTCTGTACAGACAGCATAAAATTTATCAGAGGAGGGCTTTGACCCCCCTTAATAAAGCGACTGCGGAGAACTCATTTACCTTGCGACTCGTCAAGTCGCCGGTTGACAAGTGCGATGTCCGCATCCGCCATGTCAAGTTGCCGATTTAACTCGGCAAACCCACTAGTCCGGCTAGCCCTCGGACTATCCGCCACCTGCACAGGAATGGCGGCATTCATTACTTTCGATTTCGATCCTCGGCACGCTGTCGTTTTCGACAACCTACCGAGTCTCAGGGGCTACTATCTATACAGGGCGCATTTTCATGTGCAAGATTGTCAATAGACAAAGAGATGCGTCATTCTTGCGTACCTCAAACCCCGCCAGCAAACTCATAGCGGCATTGCGCAATCCGCTCTCGGCGGACGAAATCCTTCCAATCACCATACGCATCAACGCACGGTGATCTTCTGAGATGGACGCCCTCTCAAGCAGATTCTTCAGTTCTCCCGGCCGGATACTAGCGGGTGCCGAACTCTCTGGCCCCTCCGGACTCGGGGATACCCTCCGTGACGATACTTCAGGCTCGCCTGCCTTATCTGACGGCGCAGCAGACGGAGGCGTTTCGCTCTCCATCATCTCCGGAAGAAGGTCCCCCGAAGATGAACTCATCTGAGAAGGCTGCAGATCCGAACTGCAAGATAAATATTTCGGTTACCCACAGAAGCACAAATGGAGGTATTTCCTTACTAATTAACTCCCCTTTTCATACTCACGGCTCGCTGGAGGGCTGATCCTTTGGCAATGATTGTGCGTCCGGATTCTCTCCGGACGCCGGACCCCCCGGTGAAGATCTCTTCTCACACTTAGGGGCTTTGGCCTCCGGGTCTTCGGAGGCGGTCCTCTTCTCCCCCTAGAAGGAGGGGTTTTTGATTCCCCTCTCTTCGGATGCCCCTTTGGGCGAAATAATAGCTCCTCTACTTTCCCCATCGCTCCCCTCCATGGGTGCGACCTCCAACATTCTGACCAGCACGGGCTCCAGTGCGGTCTCTGGGAGGGGGGCCGGACACCTTATTAGCCTCGAATGTGCTACCCACTCTTGTGAAGAGTAATGGGTCAGGAGGTGAACTCTGGAAAAGAAGATAAATAGGGCGTCCGGACTCTGAGCTATTTACCTGAGTATCCGGGCGATTGCGGCTTAGGCCTGCGTCCTCGGCCAATTCCGGACACGCCACCTGCAGTCTGAAGAACAACTTGTACATCTCCATGGGTGTCGCACCCATGAAGTGTTGGAGAATCCGAGGTCCCTCCGGGTTGAACTCCCATAGACGGAGAGGACGACATTTGCAGGGCAAAAGATGCCTGATTAGCAAAACCTGCATCACCACAATCAGATTGATCTCCCTCGCCTGGAGGTCTCGAATCCGGCCCTGCAATAAGGGCACGTCTTGAATGACCCCAACCGAGCCCTTGGTTGACCCATGACATCGATCGGCATGGAGGTCCGAGGCGGAAGGAAGGCGGCTTTGCTTGCGCCCTTCGAGCGGTGATATAGAACCACTCCTGTTGCCACAGTCCGAGTTCCTCTTGGAAGGAACCCTTGGGCCATGGGGCATCGGCCTTTTTGCTTATGGCTGCCCCGCTGCACTCCGCTCGACGCCCCCCGATCATCTTCGGCTCCACATTGAAGGTCTTCAGCCACAGGCCGAAGTGGGGGGTGACGCGGAGGAAGGCTTCGCAGACGATAATGAATGCGGAGATGTGGAGGATGGACTCCGGAGCCAAGTCGTGAAAGTCCAGCCCATAGAAGAACATGAGCCCCCTCACGAAGGGGTCCGTCGGGAAGCCTAAACCCCGACGGAGGTGGGATACGAAGACAACAAACTCACCGGGCTCGGGGGTGGGCACGGCCTGCCCTTGGGCAGGCAACCTGTGCGAAACCTCATAGGCCACGTACTTGGCCTCACGTAACTTCAATATGTCCTCCTCCGTGACGGAGGAGGGCATCCACCGGCCCCGGAGGTCGGATCCGAACATGGTTGAGAATTCGAAGCGCTCGAATCTGAGCCTCTGGGTGTTGGAACTGAGAGCGAGGGAGATTCGATGCGAGATTGAAGAACAAGGACGAACCTTGGTGCTCTTATAAAGGGGGGAAATACCAAGAGTCGTCTCCGTGACCGTTTGGGATTCACCTTCGATAGAGGAGGTGTGGCGACGGGAACGGTTGGGTTACCCACGCGCGTATTGATTAGAATCCGGAATAAAGGGAACACGATCTACGCTTCGACAAGGCGTGCCAAGAAACGCGCCGCTAAACGTGCTGAGGTGGTATAAAGTAAAAAATGATTCAAGTAAAGGCCTGGTAGCGGTGTGATGTCACGCCGCATAATACGTCAGCAGATTGAACTGGTGTACATTTTATTCTCTCTACGGTGGAATGTGGAATTTATTTTGCAGAGCCGGACACTATCCTGATGTTCATGATCTTCTCTGGACTATTCAAGGGAGGAACCAGCCTTGCAATGCCAAACATTATGCGCGCCGGACTAATCATCATTGAAGCCTGGTTTAGGGGCTACTAAGGGAGTCCTGGACTAGGGGGTGTCCGGACAGCCGGACTATCATCGTCCGCCGGACTCCAAGACTACGAAGATACAAGATTGAAGACTCCGTCCCATGTCCGGATGGGACTTTCCTTGGCGTGGAAGGCAAGCTTGGCGATACGGATATGTAGATCTCCTACCATTGTAACCGACTCTGTGTAACCCTAGCCTCCTCCGGTGTCTATATAAACCGGAGGGCTTTAGTCCGTAGGACACAACATACATTACAACAATCATACCATAGGCTAGCTTCTAGGGTTTAGCCTCCTTGATCTCGTGGTAGATCCACTCTTGTACTACCCATATCATCAATATTAATCAAGCAGGACGTAGGGTTTTACCTCCATCGAGAGGGCCCGAACCTGGGTAAAACATCGTGTCCCTTGTCTCCTGTTACCATCCGCCTAGACGCACAGTTCGGGACCCCCTACCCGAGATCCGCCGGTTTTGACACGTACTACTTTGTACGAATGCCTTTCGGACTAAAGAATGCTGGTTCAACGTTTGCAAGAGTAGTGAGTCATGCTTTTGAACCACAGCTGCACAGGAATGTAGAAGCATACATGGATGACATAGTGGTCAAGAGCAAAGACAGAGAAACTTTGATCCAAGATTTGGACGAGACTTTTGCAAATCTGCGCAAGATCAATCTCAAGTTGAACCCCGAGAAGTGTGTGTTTGGAGTTCCTTCCTGCAAGATTCTCGGGTTCTTTGTGTCCCAGAGGGGGATTGAAGCCAACCCCGACAAGATCAAGGCCATTGAGCAAATCGAAGCACCGAAGCGCATCAAGGATGTGCGAAGGCTTGCCGGCTGCGTTGCTGCTCTTAGTAGGTTCATCTCTAAGTCTGCTGAGCGCGCCTTGCCATTTTTCAAAATTTTGAAAAAGGCAGGTCCAATGAAATGGACTCCGGAAGCGGAGGCTGCGCTACAGGACTTGAAGAGATACATGTCCTCCACTCTAGAACTTGTCGCACCTAAGCCACAAGAGAAGTTGCTGCTGTATCTAGCGGCAACCAATAAAGTGGTTAGTGTTGCGTTAGTAGCAGAGAGGGAGGCGGATGATGAGTCAGCAACAACGGCAAGCGAGTCCAGCGACAAGCAGGGGGCTTCCCCGACAAGCTCTGGTCCTGACAAGGATGAATCTGTGCAGCCACAGGAAGAGAAGCAAAAGAAGATGGTGCAGCGCCCAGTTTATTTTGTCAGTTCCCTTCTGCAGGGGGCTAGGTCAAGATACTCTGGGGTGCAGAAGTTGCTCTTTGGCCTCCTCATGGCCTCGAGGAAGCTGCACCATTACTTTCAAGCACATGAGATCACAGTTGTCACTCGCTTTCCATTGAAAAGGATATTGCAGAATCCAGAAGTAACAGGCAGGATTGTCGAGTGGGCACTGGAACTGTCGAGCTTTGGCCTCAAGTTTGAAAGCACTTCAACTATCCAGAGCCGAGCATTGGCAGAATTCATAGCAGAATGGACGCCAACACCTGATGAAGAAACTCCGGAGACGAGGATCCCCGTCAAGGAAGCGAACAAAGAATGGATCATGTACTTTGATGGTGCCTTCTCGCTGCAAGGCGCCGGTGCGTGTGTGCTACTCGTCACACCTACTGGAGAGCACCTCAAGTACGTGATCCAAATGCACTTTCCCAAGGAGCAAGCAACAAACAATACTGCAGAGTATGAAGGCTTGCTTGCCGGACTCAAGATCGCGGCAGACCTTGGGATCAAGAAGCTTATTGTCAGGGGTGACTCACAGCTTGTCGTCCACCAAGTAAACAAAGATTATCAGAGTCCGTTGATGGAAGCCTACATTGATGAAGTGAGAAAATTAGAAGAGCATTTTGACGGCCTGCAGATGGAACATGTTCCGAGAGCTCAGAACGACATTGCAGATGGCCTGTCAAAATGTGCCGCACTTAAGTTACCTGTGGAACCAGGGATTTTTGTACTCAAGCTGACTCAACCATCTGTGACACCATCAACTGGACAGAGCAAGAAGAGAAAGTTGGTTACTGGCGACTACTTTCCGGCAGAGCTCCCCAAAGCCGCCGCCAAGAAGGTCCCCAGGATCAACACAAAAAGTGCTGAGGAGCAGTCTGCTCCGACAAGCCCTAGGGTTTGTTTCGTTGAAGCAGATGCTCCCGACAAGTTGTGTCCCGACACACTTGCCGGGGAACATCACGCTCCGGCTGAATCACAGATTCTTGCCGTGGAAGCAGATGTTCCCGCAGCAGCATTTGCGCCTTTAGTCCTTGTCGTTGAGCCACAAGCTCCAGCATGGGCACAGCAAATCGTCCACTTCCTTCAAACAGGAGAACTTCCCGAAGAGTAAGAAGAAGCAGAGAGAGTAGCCCGGCAATCAAGTATGTACCAGTTTGTCGATGACATACTGTACAGAAGAAGATTCAACGGAGTGAAATTGAAGTGTATTTCCCGGGAAGAAGGACAGGAGCTGTTGGCGGAGATACATGGAGGCATATGTGGTCATCACATTGGCGCAAGAGCACTTGCCGGCAAAGCCTTCCGGCAAGGTTTCTTTTGGCCAACAGCCCTCCAGGATGCAACTGCACAAGTAACCAAGTGTGAAGCGTGCCAGTTCCACTTCAAGCAGATACATCAACCAGCTCAAGCTCTCCAAACAATCCCTTTATCCTGGCCATTTTCGGTCTGGGGGCTCGACATCCTCAGCCCTTTTCCCCGAGCTGTCGGGGGCTTCAAGTACTTGTATGTGGCAATCGACAAGTTCACGAAGTGGCCGGAGGTGGAGGCAGTGAGGAAGGTGACAGCACAATCAGCAGTCAAGTTCTTCAGGTCAATTGTTTGCCGCTTCGGAGTCCCTAACAGGATCATCACCGACAATGGCACTCAATTCACGAGCTGCACCTTCATGCAGTACGTCCAAGATCTTGGCGCCAAGATCTGTTTTGCTTCTGTTGCTCACACGAGAAGCAACGGTCAAGCTGAGAGGGCGAACGCTGAAGTGCTGCGCGGGCTCAAGACCAGAACTTTCGACAGGCTGCGCAAGTGCGGAAAAATTGGATCGAGGAGCTGCGGTGGTTCTTTGGTCGTCAGACGACGCCAAATCGAGCCACCGGCGGACACCTTTGCTCTTGTCTACGGGCGAGCCAGTTCTCCCGTGGAACTCAGATACGGATCGCCTCGAGTGCTCGCTTATGATGAGCTTGAGCAAGAGCAGCTGCGGCAAGATGACGCGCTGCTCCTCGAGGAGGATCGTCTTGAGCTCTGCAGACGAGTTGCTCGCTACCAACAAGCTTTGCGCCGCTACCATAAGCCAAAGTTAATGCCGAAAGCTTCGAGGAAGGCGACCTTGTTCTTGGTAGCGTTCAATCCGCCAAGAATTCCAACAAGTTGGCCTTGGCGGGAAGGCCCTTATCGGGTAAAGCGAGTCACTAGGCCTGGCGCTGTCCGCCTTGAGACCGAAGATGGCTTTCCGGTGAGCAACTCCTGGAACATAGAGCATGTTCGTAAGTTTTACCCATAAGGCGCGGTTGCCGGAGCCTGCTGTTCCGACAACCACCTTTTGTACAAGCCTTGCCGCTGTTGCATGTAACCCTTTGTACAAAGCCGGGCGCTAATCCCGTGCATAAATAAAGATCGTATGATCAGCACATGTTGTCAAATTTCGGTCTTTCTTTCTTTTTTGCATGCATTATCTAAAACTTTGTGCAGCACTTGCCCCCGGTAAGCAATAACGAGCCTTAAGGCTCCATATCTTTATTTTCTCTTCTTTCTTTTGCTCAAAAAGAAGGTCCCTTCGCCCACAAGTTCACCGGGGGGAGGAGAGGATAAAGGTGTGGACCAGGCGTCGTTCAAAAAAGTATAGCCTTGCCGGGACACAGACGACAGAAAAGCTAAGTTACCAAAGTTTGAGCATAATCAGTTTTAAAAATCCTTAAGTTATATTCCTTGAACGACCATGCTTTGTATGGAAAACCTGTGCACGGAGGAACCGGCTTGTGGCTAGTTGCGCCCTTACTTTGTTTCGAGTCCGCTCAACAATGAAAGTGTGCTGCAACTAGTCCCGACAAGGTTTCTTGCCGGAGGCAACACCGCCAGCAGGCTGCTGATGTTCCGCACTCAGCGCTCGCAGCAAGTGTGCTTGCGCCGACAAGTTCCCTAAAAGCGTAGGGTAAAAACATACAAGGGATGGACTCAAGTAAAGGAGATAACATAGCAAGCATTGCCCAGAATAAAGTTATATTACAATAAATAACTTGCCGCGCTCTAATGGATTGTTCCTATGACATATCTAGCAGCGACAAGAAAAAGGAGGAAAAGGGCGGCCTAATCTACACGATCGCCGTCAACCCTCTTGACTTCATTGACCTTGTCCACAATGGGTGCGACAATGGCTTTGAGCTCTTCAAGATCAGCACCCGCCGGCAGCTTCTTGAGGACGCGGGTGAGGTCGAGGCCCGGGTTGCGGAAGAGTATCTTCACCAATACCTTCTCCAAGACCTTGGCGCAGATTGCGCGCGACTCGTCAGCCAACCTCTTTGGGATCCTTTCCTGGAGCTGCTAGAGAGCCATCGCCACACCCTTGAAGAACAAAGTAAGCTTGACGCTGGGCTGGAGGTTCTCGTCGGTGGAGTACCCGAAGCCCGCCAAGTCCAGTTGTGCCAGCTCCTCGTCGATGGTTGCAGCGATGTTGACGAGGCCTTCCGTCCAGAGCTCCACCGTAGCCCTGAAGGTGTTTTGAGTCTCAGCGGCCCTCGTCAGCAGCTCCTCGTTGCCCTTGATCTCTTTCTTCAATTCATCTTCCCGCCTCTTGGCACCATCTAGCGTCTCCGTCAAGGTTGCCAGCTTCAGCTCCAGATCAGCGCTTGAGTCCTTGATGGCGTTCAGTTCCTTGACCTTGTCGGCGAGTTGAACTTGCAGATCGCCATGGGCAAGTGCATCCTTCTCGCGTTCGCGCTGGAGTGCGGCAAGCTCTTCATTCTTCCCTTTCATATCTGCCTCCAGCTGCGTCACCTTCACCTCTAACTCCTTCTTGGCGGCCTCGGCAGCCGCGGCAGCGTCCTTCTCCTCCTTGAGCGCCCCGCCAAGTGATTGCTCCCGTGCGGCGAGCTCCTCCTCGTGGCTGTCCAGGTTAACCTTTTTCTGCGTCAGTTCACCTTCCCGCCTGGACAGCTCCTCGGCGGCGAGCCTCTGCTGCTCCTCGGCTTCAGCCTTTTCAAGGATGAACACCTTCTTTGCCTCCACAAGCTGCGCCCTCTCCTCAGCAATAGACCGGAGGGCCTCTTGGTTGCGGCTCTGGAGCTCTTCCGCATGCTTTTCTATGTCAACTCCCGCCCGCGCGACAAGCGCTTCCCGGGACTCTAGCTTCGCTTGCCGGGCGCGGTAGAGTGACACCAGCTCTGGAGCAACTGCTCCTCCTCGGACTCGCTGCTGCTTGCTATGGCGCGTCAACCACCGCCACCCAAGCAGAGGCGAGTACTTCCCGTCACCTCCTCTCCTTCGACCGGGCGCCACAGGCTCGGCGCTTGAGGAAGCTTGATGTAGACACCCTCGCCCGGCCTTCAAGTAGGCGCTGGCTGGGGCTCCTCGGGCGGCGCTGCATCGGCAAGCGGAGGGTCGGCGGTCGGTGTAGCGCCTGCGCTCCTGCACCCTCGGGGTCGTCGGTCGACCGCCCGGACCCCTCGCCAGGCTCCTGCGCCCGGAGTCCTTGGTGGCTTTTCTGTCGACGGGTTCATCGGTGCGGCCTCTTCCTCGTCGCGGCGTCTTCATGACAGCCGCAAGGCGCCTTCCTCGTTAGTGGCCTCGGTCTCCATCGGGTCCGTGAGAGGGGATCTCGAGGGCAGGAAGAGGAAGGAAAAAGTCAAGCAAAGATCCAAAAAGAAGATCGGAAGAAGAACCCAAGGGAAGATTCCCGACAAGAAGGGTTACTGTCTTTGGGCTCTGTGACCATGGGCTCCACCACGAAGGCTCATGGTTCCATCCTTGCGGGGACCCCTCCTTGCGGGAGCGCTCCTTGTCGGGAATCGCCCCTTGGCGGCGTAGTCGAAGCAGACAGCACCTTCGGGGCGGCTTCTAGTTGCTCCTGATGGGCCTGTTCTGCTCCTACACAAATAAATCAACAATCAACATGTCAGCAAAAGAAAAAAAACACCCATGCGCGCCCCACAACAGGAAGTGAACCAAACACTTACACTGGGGGCTATGCTGGGGGCTGCTGCGAGGAGAGGGAATCGGGTCCGTCAAGGTGGCCTCGGACGTGTCTTCTGCCATCACAGCAGGATCGTCCTCGATGACAACCACGGGAACCTTGGCCCTCTTTGCCGCTCTCTCGGCCAGAGTCCTGAAAAGGAACGAGATTCAGAGAGAAGCAGATCAGATGCAAGGCAAGAAACAACAAAGATCGAAGAAAAACAAGTACAGCGAGGAGAAAGCCTTACTCCTCCTCCTCTTCTTCCTCCTCGTCGAGCTCGGTAGCGCAGAGGTCAAGTCTAGTACCCTTTCTGCGCAGTGAGGCGGAGGAGTAGGCTCCCTTGGACGTTTGCCGGGAGCTGCGGCGGGATCAGGCGTGGCGGCTCGGGAAGACCCGCCTCGATTCTTGGCACGGCTCGAGATGCTCCAGCAACAGCAGTACTTGCTGCGGTGGAGCGTGGTCGCCGGCGCTTGCGGCTGTTGGCCTACTGCCGCCTGCTATGTCCCCCGCCGACGCAGGCGCCTTCTTGGTTGAAGTGGGGCTGCGCTAGGGCTCCGCCCATGCAAGCTGCTCGAGGGCGGCTGGCGCTCGCGCCCTCGGCGGGCTCACTCGCTTCGGCTTCGGGCTCCCCCTTGCCAACGACCCCTCCGGCAAGGTCCTCCCGGTCGGCAAGGCTTGCCGCCTCGGCCGCCTCTGCCTCCTCAACGTGAAGCCAAATTCGCCCTGGCGGCGCGGCGCACGCCCTCTTCGCCCCTGGTGGCGATGTACGCATCTCGCCGTCGGTGGTGTCGCGGGTGAGGAGCCTCGCTTTCGTCGGGCGCGGACTGCTACTTCCACCAGTTGTCGAAGAATTGCCGCACTACGTCGTCAGCGGGCTCCTTCCAAGTCGGGATAACCCCGTGCGAGTCGCACTCCGGCATCATTGCACGGATGCGATCAAGACTGGAGTTGTTGCACAGTGGGATGACGCCCTATGGCAGCCTGAACAACTCCGGGTGGTGGGCGTCGTGCTTGAATAGCTCCTTGAGCATCCCGTCAAGCTCCAGACCCGTGAAGTTGAAGTTGAGGCCCGGGCGCAGCCTCATGATATCCGCCGGGCCGCCAAACAGCCAGGCAGGCCTCCTCCTCTCCTGCAGAGGGGCGATGCAATGGCGAAGGAAATCCGCGCCAACGGCCCCTGCTGTGAGCCCGGCAAGCCTAAGCCGCAGGATTCGGGTGGTGGCGATCTTCAGCTTGGCGTCGTCCGGCGACAGAGCGCTCCAGTCGCCGCCGCGCACTACCCGGTCTGGCGCAAGTTGGTGAATGGCTGCGGGTTGGCGTCAACAATCCAACACCACTCCGCCCTCCACTCGTCCCATTTGCTGCGGAGCTCCCCCTCCAGATACACCTCCTTCAAGCCGACTCGTGAGATCCAGGCGACCCCGCCGGCTAAGGGCTCTCCTTTCTCGGCTCGGGGGATGAAATAGTGGCGAAAAAGAGCAACATTTGGGTGGATGCCAACGAAGTTCTCGCAGAGGTGTCGAAACCGCCATTGTCGAGCGGCGTTGGGGTGAAGTCAAGAAGATGAAACCCGTGAGGTATTCATGATATCAGAAGAAATCAAAAAAGGTGGGCGAGCCCACGATGAAAACACCGGAAAGAAATGGTACCCTTTTGGGCACCGCTTGAAGTAAAGCTTGGCGGAGAAACGGCGTGCGTGGATGCGCCGCGTCTCCGCCAACCAGAAGAGGTAGAACTCCTCCCGCAGCGCCGGGGTGAGATCGGGGAAAAGCACTCGCTCCTGCGCAGCGCCTCAAGCCGCAACGCCTCGGCGATTCGTGCTCTGCCGATCTTGAGCCATGGCGAAGCGGCGGGAGCGCGAAGCGTTAGAAGCGGCAGGCGGGCGGCGCGAGCGCTACTCCCTTCGGCAGGAAGCGGAGGGGAGCAGTGGAGCTTTCTGAGGAAGAAACTGCAAGTGGCGAAGGTGGGGGAACGGCCCCTGTTTCCTCTGCTTATAAAGGGAAGACGCGAACGTTACGCATTTCTGGATTTAAGAAATGCCCATGATCTCTCCCACGACGCCGCATTTGATGCGTGCCGTTACGGGAGGGCGCGGTGGATACGGAGTAGATTTGGTATGGACCCAGGCCGCGCGTGCCCGTGCCCTATTTTGGGCTGGCCGTTGATTTTCGGCACCGTGTATGGCCCAGGCCGGGGGCTCTGTCGGTGCACTAAAGTAGGGGTACCTTAGTATCCCGAACTTGTGCATGGCGATCGCGGCGTCCGCGGCAAGGCTCGCCGGGCGTCGCCAAGATCGCCGTTATTCCTATTATCGCCATTCAAGAACAAAGTGTATAAGCTGTGAAGACAAGGCCCGGCAAGAGGAGCTTGCGGGAAGGATGAACCCGGCAAGAGGAGCTTGCCGGGAAGGCCAACCAAGGCATTTCAAGAGGCTTGCCGCGACGCACCGCGCGTCCCGGCAAGGACCGGCGAGCGACAAGCTTGCGTGTGCGACAAGATAGCGACCGCGGCAAGGCGCTTGCCGCGGCGAAGCCACCACTCTGCGCCCACGCTCCAGCGCATCCGACGACGTGTCACCGCAGGGTCGTTCCTGGCGCACGTGGCGAGTAGCTGTGCAGCCAAGCGGTGCGAAGTGGCAAGTGGAGATGACGAGAAGGCCATCGTGGCGATCAGTGGCACCCCTAACGGTCGTTTTCCTGCACTTTTCGGGTGACCGGACGGGCATTAAATGCCCTTGTCCCCTGCCGTCAGAGTTAGGTAGGGGGCACTGTTGATAGCGGTTGTACCAACCCCTCTTTTTACTTTTTTACCCCTCTCTCTGCGTTGCCACCTGTCGGTGACCCCTTTAGACTATAAAAAGGAGGCCCATGCACACGTAGAAGGGGTTCGACTCATTCGAAACTACAACACACCCACGCTTTTGAGCAAGAACAGAATAGAAACACAAAGCAGCAGTAGGAGTTTTATCTCTCCGGAGAGCTCCGAAGCTGGGTAAAATCCCTCGCGTGCTTTACCTCGATCTGCTCTTCGTGCCCCCTCCGCTCCCTGCCGGCAACTGGGGTGGGGTCTTCCCGGGCCGCCACGCCTGATCCCGCCGTAGCTCCCGGCAAACGTCCAAGGGATCCTACTCCTCCGCCTCACAGCAGAAAGGGTGCGGACTTGACTCTCTGGCTGAGCTCGAAGCGAAGAGGAAGAAGAGGAGGAGGAGTAAGGCTTTCTCCTCGCTGTACCTGTTTTTCTTCGATCTTTGTTGTTTCTTGTCTTGCATCTGATCTGCTTCTCTCTGAATCTCGTTCCTTTTCAGGACTCTGGCCGAGAGAGCGGCAAAGAGGGCCAAGGTTCCCGTGGTTGTCATCGAGGACGATCCTGCTGTGATGGCAGAAGACACATCCGAGACCACCTTGACGGACCCGATTCCCTCTCCTCGTAACAGCCCCCAGCACAGCCCCCAGCGTAAGTGTTTGGTTCACTTCCTGTTGTGGGGCGTGCATGGGTGTTTTTTTTCTTTTGCTGACATCTTGATTGTTGATTTATTTGTGTAGGAGCGAGCAGGCCCATCGGGAGCAACGAAGCCGCCCGAGGTGCTGTCTGCCGACTATGCCGCCAAGGCGATTCCCGACAAGGGCGCTCCCGGCAAGGGAGGGGTCCCGGCAAGGGGCGGAACAGTGAGCCCGGTGGTGGAGCCCATGGTCCTGAGCCAGCCAGGTAACCCTTCTTGTCGGGAATCTTCCCTTGGGTTCTTCTTCTGATCTTCTTTTTGGATCTTTGCTTGACTTTTCCTTCCTCTTCCTGTCCTCAGATCCCCCTCTCACGGACCCGATGGAGACTGAGGCCACCGGCGCGAAGGCGCCTGTGCTATCTTGAAGACGCCGCCACGACGAGGAAGAGGCCGGCGTGATGAACCCGCCGACGAAGAAGCCACCAAGACTCTTTGGCGCAGAGGTGGCGAGGGTCGGCGGTCGCCCGGCGACCCCGAGGTGCAGGAGCGCAAGGCGCTACACCGACCGCCGACCCTCCGCCCGCTGATGCAGCGCGGGCTCCGAGGAGCCCGACCGAGCGCCTACTTGAAGGCCGGCAAGGGTGTCTACATCAAGCTTCCTGGCGTCGAGCTGTGGCGCGGCGAAGGAGAGGAGTTTGACGGGAAGTACTACGCCTCTGGTGGGCTGGCGGTGGTTGGCATAGCAGCAGCAAGCGAGTCCGAGGAGGGCGATTGCTCCGAAGCTGGTGTCACTCTACCGCGCCCGGCAAGAGAAGCTAGAGTCTGGGAAGCGCTTGTCGCTGGGGGAGTTGACATAGAAAAGCATGCGGAAGAGCTCGAGCCATGCAACCAAGAGGCCCTCCGGTCTATTGCTGAGGAGAGGGCGCAGCTTGTGGAGGCGAAGAAACTGCAAGTGGCGAAGGTGGGGGAACGGCCCCTGTTTTCCTCTGCTTATAAAGGGGAGAGGCGAACGTTACGCATTTCTGGATTTAAGAATTGCCCACGATCTCTCCCACGGCGCGTTTGGACGCGTGCCGTTCTACGGAGAAGCGCGGTGGATACGGAGTAGATTTGGTATGGACCCGGGCGCTGCGTGCCGTGCCTGTTTTGGGCTGGCCCAATAGCGCTTCGGCACCGTGTATGGCCCGGGCCGGGGCTCTGTCGGTGCACTAAAGTAGGGTACCTTAGTATCCCGAACTTGTGCAGGCGATCATAGCGATCAGCGGCAAGGCTTGCGGGCGTCGCCAAGATCGCCGTTATTCCTATTCGCCATTCAAGAACAAAGTGTTTAAGCTGTCAAGACAAGGCCCGGCAAGAGGAGCTTGCGGGAAGGACAAGACCCGGCAAGAGGAGCTTGCGGGAAGGATAACAAAGGCATTTCAAGAGGCTTGCCGCGACGCGCGCAGCGTCCGGCAAGGACCGCCGAGCGACAAGCTTGCGGGTGCGACAAGATAGCGACCGCGGCAAGGCGCTTGCCGCGGCGAAGCCACCACTCTGCACCCACGCTCCAGCGCATCCGACTACGTGTCGCCGTAGGGTCATTCCTGGCGCACGTGGCGAGTAGCTGTGCAGCCAAGCGGTGCGAAGTGGAAAGTGGAGATGACGAGAAGGCCATCGTGGTGATCTGTGGCACCCCTAACTGTCGTTTTCCTGCACTGTTCGGGCGACCGGATGGGCATTAAATGCCCTTGTCCCCTGCCGTCAAAGTTAGGTAGGGGCACTATTGATAGCGGTTGTACCAACCCCTCTTTTTACTTTTTTACCCCTCTCTCTGCGTTGCCACCTGTCGGTGACCCCTTTAGACTATAAAAAGGAGGCCCATGCGCACGTAGAAGGGGTTCGACTCATTCGAAACTACAACACACCCACGCTTTCGAGCAAGAACAGAATAGAAACACAAAGCAGTTGTAGGAGTTTTATCTCTCCGGAGAGCTCCGAAGCTGGGTAAAATCCCTCGCGTGCTTTACCTCGATCTGCTCTTCGTGCCCCCTCCGCTCCCTGCCGGACCGAAAAGGGGCCCTGCCCCATAGGTGTTCGTTTCCCACGACAGATAGTCACCAAGCAAAGGGCTACCCAAAGCGCAAGCTGTTGCCCGAATTTGACGAGGAGGCCGTCGAGCCCCCACAGTCAAAAAACAAAGAGGCCGCCTGGCTGGATAGACGACCAGACAACAGGCTAAGAGCGGCAAGCAGCGCCGCACACAAGCCGACACACGATCCACATAAGGATCCTCGCAGAATGGATGGCCCGGTCAGGTCCATCTATGGGCCAAAAAAGAGGGCTCCAGGAAGCAACACAACACACCGAGTGTCCGAAGATAACGGCACACCTAAATACAGGGGCGCCGCACACCCACTATGTTTCACCGATGAGGTGCTAGATAATGAATTTCCAGCGGGATTCAAGCCCGTAAACATAGAGGCATCTGACGAACAACGAGACCCGAGTCGGATTGAGGATTACATCCTACACATACATATGGCTAGAGGCGATCTCCACGCCATAAAATATCTACCCTCAAGCTCAAAGGGCCAGCTCGGCATTGGCTCAAAAGCCTCCCGAGAAAACACCATTGGAAGTTGGGAAGAGCTCGAGGATGTGTTTAGAGCAAATTTTAGGGGACTTATGTCCGCCCTCCGAATCAGACGATTTAAGTCACATAACTCAACAGCCCGGAGAGTCAACATAAGTGCGGAACAGGTTCCTCACCAAAAGAACCAAATAGTCATTGTCCAGGACTTGAAGCCTTAGCAGCTTTTAAACATAACATCCAGAGACGAATGGCTGCCGAGACACCTCGGCCAGGAAAAACCAAGAACAATGGCGCTAACGAGCCTCATGACCCGTTTTTTGCGAGGAGAAGATAGCTGGCTGGCAAGATCAGCACCAGCGACCCAAGTACATCCGAGGTCAGAGATGGAAATGGGAAATCACGACGCAGAAAAGATCAGCGCCGAAATAAGGAAAATGGCCCAAAGAGCACGGTGGTCAACGCCGAATTCAAAAGCTCTCGGCCGAACAACAAAACACTACCTCTTAAGGACAACAGTGATGAGCTATCCAACCTAAACAAAATCTTGGATAGGATATGCCAAATTCACAGTACCCCCGGGAAGCCTGCAAACCACACCCACAGAGATTGTTGGGTCTTCAAGCAGTCCGGCCGATTTAATGCCGAACACAAGGGGCTCGACACACCAGCGAGGGCGGGCGTACCCACAAGTAGGCGCGGAAAACAAAAGACTTTCCCACAAGAAGTCAAAACAGTAAACTCACTTCATGTGATAATACGGAACAATAGTGCAGCACCTACTAAAGCACATGCCGCACGGTCCACCCCAGCGGAATCCCGAGGTTGGATGTCAAAACCAATTACTTTCGACCATCTGGATTACTCCAGAAGTACTCGAAACGCAGGATGGACTGCTTTGATATTGGATCCTATAATCGACGGAGTACAATTTACACAAGTCCTAATGGATGGCGGCAGCAATTTAAACCTGCTATATCCGGACACAATCCGCAGAATGGGGATAGACCCTACCAAAATTTGCCATAGCAGCACTTCCTTCAAAGGAGTGACGCCAGGCCCTTATGCCAATTGCAAGGGCTCCTTACTACTAGAAGTTGTATTCGGTATATCCGACAACTTCCGTCGCGAAAAGCTAATCTTCCATATCGCCCCATTTAAAAGTAGCCATCAGGCACTCTTCGGACGCGAAGCTTTCACTCTCTTTAACACAATACCGCATTACGCATCTCTTACACTTAAAATGCCCGGTCCACGAGGCATCATCTCCTTAAAAGGTCGCTCAAGACCCCGGACACGGCTAGGCAAGTCCGGCATAAATAAACTAGGGGCTTCCTAGTCGCATACCCCTTCACAAGGGGCTATGCACATGAACAACAAGAGCCAATAAAGCTCAACTTTATTCATTTTTAATCATACTCTGTTTTAAATACATTTCTTGCACGATGTCTTTCCAAACTAAGCTCGTCTCTTTTACAGATGAACAACATGCTACACCCGTCCAGGATACTGCACAATGGAGACACAGGCGCAGACGTGCAGCAGGGACCCGTTGCAAGGATTCTTTTCAGATTAAGACCGTACGTAAACCTTTCTTACTCTCTCTTGTTGATACACATCCCCCGGTTTTTTACCATAACCAATGAGGAGGCTGGCGTTTTGGCATCGGCCGCGTCAGAAATTTTCGCCCGTACCTGTACACTAGGGGCTTAGGGCATTGTTCTGCCCGTTATCATAAGGACCGAATACCTTAGGGAGTGTTCGGCGTCTCGAGTTAGGCCTTATATGCATCAGCTCCGAATCATGTCTTTGGTCAAATGTTGGGTTTGCCCGGCTCCTGTGTTTTGCTGCCTTACATTCCGTATCATCGGCTAACACGGCACCAGGAGAACTACTACGATTGTGCCCCGGTTCGGCCGGGCGAGCACCTCAGTAGAGAAAGCCAAAAACTGACTGTCATGTTATAGCGAGAGACTGGTCAACCACTCGATCGACTACCGGAATGTCTAGAATTCCACCGCTTTGATGAAGGACCGTTTCCCGGTCAGGCACACACGCGCCCCGAATTCAGAGAACGTGGTGCCCCTAGGGGCTATATCGTAGCCCCACCTTCGAACTCCTATGGCTAAGTGAAAGTGATAAAGCATTATAGTCCGGTTGCCTAGTTTGCTACGCTACCACCTCCTTCACAGGACCAAGACGTTGGATTAAGTGTGAAAATGCGCTATTTTGCAAACACCCCCGCACCATGTGCGTGGGGGCTGAAGCCGAAGACTGCCATCTTTCAGGTTATATACACGTATACATTAACGGCCGCACAGGAGATATTTCAATACTTAAACACACAAGTATAAAAAGCACTTATATTATGAATAGCGTTTTACAAATCATACATGTTATTTGAACATAACATTTTTCAAGCACTGCGACTCTATTACACGAGCGCCCTACAGGACTTCCCCAAAATAGTGCTCGGCGGGTAACCGGCTCTCATCCGAACCCCGGGTTGCAACATCGGTGGCATCCATCTCCGTCCAGTATGTCTTCACACGGGCGAGAGCCATCCGTGCGCCCTCTATGCATGCCGACCGCTTCATCGCCTTGATATGCGGCACCGCCCCAAGGAATTGCTGTAATAAGCCAAAATAACTCTTCGGCTTGGGCCTATCCGGCCACAGATGAGCCACTACATCCGTCATGGCAAATCCGGACAATCTATTCAGCTCAGCCCACTCAGCCAACCGATCGGTCAACGGAAGTGAACGCTCCAGACTGTGGAATTGAGACCAAAAAGGCTCTTCCATCTCGTGATCCTTTTGGCTTCGAAAGTGCACAACCGCATCCGCCGCACTCGCCGCCAAATCCAGATAAGGATCCTCCGCACCCCATAGCTGGCCAAGCTGAGCATACTTCTGATCTGTGAACTTCCTGCGCAGCAGAAAGGGCTTTCCAGCCACAATGTCTCCGGCCTGACACAGCTCCTCCTTTATAGCCCTCATTGCAGAACGGGCATCCTTGGCTTCAGCGGTGGCCTTCTTCAGGTCTTGTTGCTCCACTCGGCGTTCTTTTTCAAGAACCTCATAGCGGTCGGTAACATCCTTCAGCTTCACGGCCATTCCGGCCATCTCCTCCCTGCTTCGGCAGTGAGCAGCCCTTTCGGCTTCTAGCTCTTCGGCTGCCTTCGAGGCAGCCGCATCACTCCTTCTGGCCTGCTCCTTGGCTCGAGCAAGCTCTGCCCGAAGGTCCTCCACAGCAGCGGCACCATCTGCATTAAGCATACATGTGGTAAGGAGTGGGGATCAGCTCCCTTACTAGGTGACCACGGAGAAACAACCTACCTTGTAACTCGTCAAGTCGTTTATTGACTAGCGCGATGTCCGCATCCGCAACGTCGAGTTGCCTCTTTAGTTCGGCAACTCCATCAGTCCGGCTGGCCACCGAACTATCCGCCACCTGCATAGGAAAGGCAAGAATTAATACCTGAGATTATGATCCTCGGCACGCTGCCGCTTTCGACAACATACCGAGTCTCGGGGCTACTATCTATCTGGCGCACTTTATGTGTAAAAGCGTCAAAAGGTATGTCATTTTTACGTACCTTAAACCCCACCAGCAAACTTCTGACGGCATCATGCAACCCGCCCTCAGCGGATGAAATTCTTTCAATCACCGTACTCATTAATGTACGGTGATCTTCTGAGATAGACGCCCGCTCGAGCAGATCTTTCAGCTCCCCCGGCCGTACACCAGTTGGTGCCGAACTCTCCGGCCCTGCCGGACTCAGGGATACCCTCCGCGACGACACCTCAGGGTCGTCCGCCCAGCCTGACGGTGCGGCAGATGGAGGCGTCTCGCTCTCCATCATCTCCGTATGAAGGTCCCCCGAAGACGAGCTCAGCTGAGAAGGACGGAGATCCGAACTACAAGATAAAAACTTCGGTTATCCTCAGAAGCAAAAATAGGGATATCCCTTATTACAAAACTCCCCTTTTTTACTTACGGCTCGCTGGAGTGCTGATTCCTTAAGGGAGATAGTGCGGCTGGGGCTTCCCCTGGCGCAGGACCCTCTAGTGAAGATTTCTTCCCCTGCTTTGAGGCCTTAACCTCTGGGTCTTCGGAAGCGGTCCTCTTCTCCCCCTGGAAGGAGGGATTCTCGATCCCCCCTTTCTCGAAAGCCTCCTTGGTAGAGGCGGTAGTTTCTCTATTTTCCCCTTCGCCTTCCTCTGAAGGCGCAACCTCTAGCATCCTGACCAACACGGGATCCGACGCAGTTTCCGGGAGGGGGCCGGACACCGTATCAGTTTTGCTTGCGCTATCCACTCCTGTTCAAAGGACGATTGGTTAAAAGGCAAATCCAAGATATGCAAACAAACGGTATGTCCGGACACAGGGCTACTTACTTGAGTTTCCGGGCGATTGCAGCTTAGGCCGGCGTCCTCGGTCAATTCCGGACACACCTCTTGTGATCCGAAGAACAATTTGTACATCTCCACGGGTGTCGTACCCATGAAGTGTTGGAGAGCTCGTGGTCCCTCCAGATTGAATTCCCACTGACGGAGAGGGCGACGTTTGCAGGGTAGAAGACGCCTAATCAGCATAACCTGCGTCACCACGACCAGATTGATCTCCCTCTCTTGGAGGTCTTGAATCCGGCCCTGCAATAGGGGTACGTCCTTGGACGGCCCCCAGTCAAGCCCTTTGCTGACCCATGACGTCAGCCACTGTGGAGGACCCGGGCGAAAGACGGGCGGCGGCCTCTGCCTGCTGCCCCCGGGAGCGGTAATATAGAACCACTCCTGTTGCCACAAGCCGAGCTCCTCCTGAAAAGAGCCCTCGGGCCATGGAGCATCGGCCCTCTTGCTTATAACCGCCCGCCAAGACTCGCTGGCGTCCCTCAATCATCTTCGGCTCCACGTTGAAGGTTTTGAGCCACAAACCAAAGTGAGGGGTAGTGCGGAGGAAGGCTTCGAATAAACGATGAGATATGGAGGATGGACTCCGGAGCCAAGTCATGGAATTCCAGCCCATAGTAAAACATGAGCCCTCTCACAAAAGGATCCATCGGGAAGCCTAAACCCCGACGGAGGTGGGACACGAACACGACGCTCTCGCCTGGCTCGAGAGTAGGAATGACTTGCCCTTGAGCAGGCAACCTATGCGATACCTCATAGGTTAAGTACCTGGCTTCTCTCAGCTTTAACACGTCCTCTTCCGTGACGTAGGAGGGCATCCACCGACCCTGTAGGTCAGAGCCGTACATTGTCGAAGGTCTGAAGCGCTCGAATCTGGAGCCCTGAGTGCTGGAACTTGGGGCGAAGGGTGGATTCGATTGAGGATTGAAGAAAAGAAACGAGCCTCGGTCTCATTATAAAGAGGGAGAATACCGAGAGCCATCCCCGTGAACGTTTGGAACCCGCCTTCAATGGAGGGGGCGTGGCAACGGGCGCGGTTGGGTTACCCACGTCCGTATTGATGGGAATCCCGGAATAAGGGGAACACGATCTCGCTTCGACAAGGCGTGCCAAGGAAACCGCTTAAACGCTACCGAGGTGGTATAATAAAAACGATTCAAGTAAAGGCTTGGTAGTGGTGTGATGTCACGCCACAAAATACGTCAGCGGATTGAACTTGTGTGAATATTATTCTCTCTACGGTGGTATGTGGAATTTATTTTGCAGAGCCGGACACTATCCTGGTGTTCACAATCTTCTATGAATTATTCAGGGGAGGAACCCGCCTTGCAATGTCGAAGACAATATCCGCGCCGGACTCGTCATCATTGAAGCCTGGTTCAGGGGCTACTGAGGGAGTCCTCGACTAAGGGGTATCCGGATAGCCGAACTATCATCATCGGCTGGACTCCAAGACTATGAAGATACAAGATTGAAGACTTCGTCCCGTGTCCGGATGGGACTTTCCTTGGCGTGGAAGGCAAGCTTGGCAATACGGATATGTAGATCTCCTACCATTGTAACCGACTCTGTGTAACCCTAGCCCTCTCCGGTGTCTATATAAACCGGAGGGTTTTAGTCCATAGGACGACAACAATGACAACAATCATACCATAGGCTAGCTTCTAGGGTTTAGCCTCCTTGATCTCGTGGTAGATCCACTCTTGTACTACCCATATCATCAATATCAGTCAAGCAGGAGTAGGGTTTTACCTCCATCGAGAGGGCCCAAACCTGGGTAAAAACATCGTGTCCCGTGTCTCCTGTTACCATCCGCCTAGACGCACAGTTCGGGACCCCCTACCCGAGATCCGCCGGTTTTGACACCGACACCCATCATTTTTGTTCTGCCTGCTATATACAAATTCTCATCATTTGTGTTCAAATGTTCTAATCTTACAGTTTTGACATCCTTTGTTTCAATTTTTTAGTGGTTAGAAAGCTCTAGAGTATGCATCTCGAGGAGTTTACTCACTGAAGACAGATGTATTCAGCTTTGGTGTCTTGGTTCTGGTGATTATTAGTGGACGAAAGAATACCATTCTCGACAAGCAAGGGGATACTGTTGGTGATCTTGTCTGTGCACTACTAGGTAAAAGCCTAGCAGCATCGCGGGTTTTAGGCCTATCAGTAGCGCGGGACGATGCGCTATTGATAAGGTGCTATAGCTAACGTATAGCAGTAGCATCTGTCGTCCCACGCTACTGCTATACATGGATAGCTGCAGCGCGCTTTAGAGAAGAGCGCTGCTGACATTATCTACAGCGCTTTTTATAGGGAAGCGCTACTGGTAAGGCGGCACTACTGCTAAATTTTTTCCCCTCGCTATTACTAGTTTTATTATTTTTTCCCTACATATTTGTTTTGTATTTGAATAGGCTTTATACAATAATCTTTAACATATCATACACATACAAATGTAATCATAGCATATACATACAACTAGTCTCATCAAATCATGTCATCATCATAATCATCATCCAACACAAAGTGGTCTCTCATCATCATCTCGAAAATAGCAATACAAGTCTCGATTACTTGCAAATACATCGTCATCCATATAAACAATGATATACGCAAGAAGATCTATCACTTTGAGTGAGAGCGGAACTATGCAGTGCATGAGTTTGTATCCCTCTCTCGCATTAGCGTGAACCTAAACTAACTACTGCCTGTCGCTCGGAAACCGGTACACCTGGGCCTGACACTCCGGCCACTCGTCGTATATATACTCCTGGCGTAGCACTTCTTCGCCATCGATGATCTATGCACCTGCATCGTCACATGAGTCGATGATATGCAACATATATAGTTGAGCAACAGAAAGAGACAGACTTGACAAAATAGAAACAACATATCATAAGCATAAATAACAAAGTTCATCGTACCCAAAATGCCCTAACTAGAGTGATCTTCACTAGTCGAGGAGGAGGACGGTTTAATTACATCACAAATAGAGTTTTGCCGTGCATAACTCAAAGTTTTGTCATACAGAAAGTATGGACTAAACGGACACATTGTCATATATCGACAATCACTCCACCATGTCGTGCCATCCATCCATGTCAGGGAGATAGTCCTCGAGCTTAGTGAAAGGCTTCATGTCGAGATGCTGAGAGGCTACCCATGTTCGGACGTCTTCCCACTACATTTGTCCTTCTCCGTAGAACATCCCTGTTTTTCCGACGACCTCCTTCATGATGATTTGGGCAAGTTCACGCTGGATGTTATAGAAATCAGCTCGAAGTCGATGGTCCTCGATATCTCATATGTCCTTTGCCCATTTTAGATTATTGGCATCGCCGGATCTAGGTGACATGTGAAGGTTCTGGTGATCCCTTCTGTACTCCAGTATGTGGTGTAGGACATAGAATCCATCATTAAGAGAATCGCTCGATTCTTTGGATCGCAGAAGTCGATCTTATGGTGAAGGCGAGCCTGCCTTCTCTTCTCTTGTCCTTGACCTCTCCACCCGTGCTTGGTAGTAAAACATAGCATTGTCGAGAACATCCTTGATGTGGGTGTAATCCTTTTTGTGAATGTTCTTCGACGAGTACAAGTAAAGAGCGTGGGAGAATCTGGGGTAGAGGATGATGAGGACGGCACGCCCGCCACTGCGCAAAATAAGTACACCTCAAATTAATTAGCCTCCACCGTGCAAATGAATGATTGAAATTGAAGGAAGGATAGCAGCGCGGATGACTTACACGGGATGATAAGGCACGAGAATCGCCTCCTTGTCCTTATTGGCGAGCACGAAACTCATGATGTATTCCCTCCCGTATTCATAGTGCTTTGCGCAGACTCCCAAGAAGCCCTCGTGCATGTAGTACAGGTCAGTGACACAGATATGAGGTATCTGATCAACCCCGATGATGTAGTTCATGTGCAAGGCATAAAGGCGGACAAACGTAAAATCCAGCTTCTTCACGTGAAACATGTCGAATATGTAATTGAATCGAAGGAAGAACTTATCCGCGGGGAAGCAGTCGATGTACGACATTTGCCGCAGAACGTTAACCACGTAGAGTGGGTACCCTGGATCTTTCGAGGCGATGAGTGAAAGATCGTGGATGTCGCCTAGAGGGGGGGTGAATAGGCGTTTTAAAATAATTACGGTTTAGGCTTGAACAAATGCGGAATAAACCTAGCGGTTAATTTGTCAAGCACAAAACCTAAAACAACTAGGCTCACCTATGTGCACCAACAACTTATGCTAAGCAATATAAGCAACTATGAGATAGCAAGATATATGGCAAAGAACAATATGACTATCACAAAGTAAAGTGCATAAGTAAAGGGGCTCGAGTAAGAGATAACCGAGGCACGCGGAGACGACGATGTATCCCGAAGTTCACACCCTTGCGGATGCTAATCTCCGTTTGGAGCAGTGTGGAGGCACAATGCTCCCCAAGAAGCCACTAGGGCCACCGTAATCTCCTCATGCCCTCGCACAATGCAAGATGCCGTGATTCCACTAAGGGACCCTTGAGGCGGTCACCGAACCCGTACAAATGGCGACCCTTGGGGCGGTCACCGAACCCGTACACTTTGGCAACCTTTGGGGCGGTCACGGTGCCGTCAAAATGCTCAGGCGATCTCCACAACCTAATTGGAGACCTCGACGCTTGCCCGGAGCTTTACACCACAATGATTGAGCTCCGAACACCACCAACCGACTAGGGGGGCCAAGCAACCAAGATAAACAAGCTCAAGGGCACCAAGCACCCAAGAGTAATAAGCTTCTCAACTTGTAACTTCCACGTATCGCGTGGAGAACTCAAACCGATGCACCAAATGCAATGGCAAGGGCACACGGAGTGCCCAAGTCCTTCTCTCTCAAATCCCACCGAAGCAACTAATGCTAGGGAGGAAAATGAGAGGAAGAACAAGAAAGAGAACACGAAGAACTCCAAGATCTAGATCCAAGGGGTTCCCCTCACTTAGAGGAGAAAGTGATTGGTGGAAATGTGGATCTAGATCTCCTCTCTCTTTTCCCCCAAAAACTAGCAAGAATCCATGGAGGGATTGAGAGATAGCAAGCTCGGAGAAGGTCAACAATGGGGGAAGAACACGAGCTCAAAGGATAAGGTTCAATGGGGAAGAAGACCCCCTTTTATAGGAGGGGGAAAATCCAACCGTTACCCCACTGAACATCCCCGCACAGAGCGGTACTACCGCTCGGGCAGGGCGATACTACCGAGAGCGGTACTACCGCTCCCTACCCAATGTACTACTACTGGCGAGAAGACCAGGCCCGCCCAGGCGGTACTATCGGGAGAAGAGCGGTACTACCGCTTGGAGCGGTACTACCGCTCCTAGTACCACTCCTAGTACCGCAAAACCCGACACGAGAAAACACCGGTCTCGAATCGAGGCGGTAGTAGCGCGGAACAGCTGCGGTACTACGGCCGAAGCCCGCAAGCGGTACTACCGCCCTTCAGAGCGGTACTACCGCCCTTCAGAGCGGTACTACCGCTGAGAGCGGTACTACCGCTTCGTGGAGCGGTACTACCGCTGGAGAGCTTCGGCGGTACTACGCTGTGAACCATGCAGTACTACATTGGCGCCACCCTTATGCCACTACCACAAAAATAGAGTATACACCAAGGAAAACCAGAACTGCCATAACTTCTTCAAATGAGCTCCGAATTGAGCAAACTCAAGCTTGTTGGATAGAGGAAGACGAGTAGCATCAAAACAGCGACATATGGTAAACAAGAGAGGAGAGAAACCTCCAACAGAGAAGAACCGGCAGAGCCTCCAACATCGAAAACATCATAGAAGATGCAAGTAAACTCCGTTTTCGATGAACTCGAGCTTGTCATGTAAATGACCAAAAGCTCCAAATCTCACAAGGAGAAGAACCAAACAAGAACCAATAAAGATGATGCAAGGATGCAATGGTTTGAGCTCTCTCGAATGATCACGATCAAGCAACTCATCGAGAGCCCCCTTGATAGTACGGCAATCGATCCTATAACCCGGTCTCCCACAACTACCATGAGACCGGTAAAATAGAAAACCTATCAAGGAAAACCTTTGCCTTGCACAAAGTCCACTTGAGCTAGATGATGACGATCTACTCCTCCTCAAGACGGACCACCTTTCTTGATTGCGTTGGCTCGATGAAGACTAGTTGATTGCTCCCCCATACTCCACTATGGGTGAGCCACTCTTCCGCTCATCTTCACAAGTCCATTGTCACCACAATGGACGGCAAGCTTCAAGCACTTGACCTCTTCGTGATGCATCACTTGAACTTGCACACGCAACCTAACCCCACAAAGAACTCTCACGAAGACCATGGGTTAGCACACAAAGCCTAATGGATAATGCTTACCATACCCTGGGATCACTTGGTCCCTCGATACATCTTGTGCGCTTTGTGTGTTGAATCTTTCCAACTCTCTTAATTTAGATGATGTCTTGAAGGTGGACATGAATGATCACACAATCTTTTTCTTCAAGACATGCTTGCAATAAGCTCAACACTCACATGACCAATCTTTGGATAATTCCTTAATAGCACCGTGGTCATCACAAACTCTCCTTGAAACCAACAAATGGACTCCAAGAAAAGCCTATGGACAAACCCTTCAAATATAACTCAAGGCAACCATTAGTCCATAGAGATTGTCATCAATTACCAAAACCAAACATGGGGGCACCGCATGTTCTTTCAATGAGGCCTTTCTCTATCCGCAGAACATCGTCATGAAGTCTCCTTTGATCGCCGAATCGGGCCCGTAGCGCTGTTGCAGGTAGGATTGGTTGGCCGGGGATATGCCATTTATCCGCATCGGGGATATCTGTACGGTCCTGAAGCCGAGGCTGCTGAGGCGGCTGGATCATAGAATCAGCTTTTTTGCCTTTCCTTGCTCTCTTCCTAGACTTCTTTACTACTGGAAGGTCGTCCATAATACGTTCAGCCTCTGGAGACGGCAATTCAGGCACCGACTCATGACGCTCAAACCCTAAGTAGGCGCCAGTATAGACATACTGTTGAGTGCCATCGCCATCCTCATCCTCATCCATGGCGACATCATCAGCGACTAATGGAGCCTCCTCCTTACCCCGTCCGCTATCACCCAACCCAACACCCGACGCTAATTGGGTAGGTGGGGTGTTGATGTTCATACCTTGATGAGGCTGCGTGCTCGTGGATGAAGCAGACTCTTTGGCCACAACATGACCCACCCATTGCAACAATCACCAAGCCGCAGCGGGGTCTCGTCGTCATCCCCCACTTGTATCAGAGGAGGCAAATTCTTGTGGCCCGGTTTGACACTAGCCACGGAAACCTTGAAGACGTTCGGGGGGATCGGCCGGATGTGGAACAATGGTTCCTTCGGCTCCATTATCGTCGCCTTCCCCACGTCCACCTTCTGGTCGTCGATGGTGTACAATATGGTGCACGGGGTTTCGTCGGCCTGCAAAGAAAAGTCTGCGACGTGAGACATCCGAAAGGTAACGAAACGGGAGATTATACATTTATTGAAGGGGGCCGGTGTGACAGATATCGTGAGGGCGTTGAGCTCAGCCAAAGATGAAGCACCGTCGAGCACGTCCGGTGCGGGAGCCGGTGCGGGAGCAGGTGCGGGAGCCGGTGTTGGTGCAACGCTAGTCGACCTGCTCCCCAAGAAGTCGGCAAGGGGAAAGTCCGCTGCATTTTTTTTCTGGATTTTCTTGGTCCAAGTGAAAACGGCCGGAACCAAGGAAGTAGATATATCTGCAACCACCTGTTTTGCAGCAGCTACCGTTGTTGCGACTGCCTGAGATGATTTCTTCTCAACCGCAATCTCAACCTTCTTGTCGATGTTTTCTTCAATTAACCTCCGTCTTTCCTTTCTCTCCTCCGTGGTCTCACGGTAGTACTTCTTCCACGTGGCGTCATCTCCGACACCGTGCATGCATCCATATGACGGTCGAGTATCCACCGGGAGTCGTTTCAATATGTTCAACGCCCGGTTGAATGGAGTGTCCCACTTGGGCCTCGCCAATGCCTCAGACGGCGAGTCTCTTTCGGCCGCAATCCCGTGCTGCTCTCTCTGCAAAAGGCACAAGGATCATTTACAAATATGACTAACGTGTGCAGTCGAATTGATCAGAAACTAAAATTACCAGCAGTCTCATGAACTCCGTCGTGATCGGGTTTATCTCGTAAACCTTCTTCACCGGGTCCCAACGGTGCCAGGCCCTGAGGACGTCACGCTCCTACGGGACGGTGAACTCCGCCAAGGGGTCTAGGATGCCCAGACTCGCGGCTTCCGCGTCCTCCTTGGCCCATTTGGACCTCTTTCCGCCGTAACCACGGCTTCCGAGGTGGTGGCTCCCAATGTTCCTCTCTTGAAGCCCCTTCATGTACTTAGACTTTTTTGGGTAGCTTCGGCCGTGCAAGCCTCCTTGAATATTTGAAACTGCTCTACCGTGATTGTCAGATTATCCTTTACAATCTCGGAGTAGGGTTCCTTGTCGATGATCCTTGCTTTCACCCTTGTTTTCCAGGCGGCCAACGCGTCGCTAAACTTGGTCATGGCGTGTTTGTTTATCTTCTTCATTGTCGGGTCCTTATCTGGATCTTCATAATCCTTTTCATTCCGGCCTGGGAACAAGAATATCTGGTGAAACTTCTTTAGGAGGGAGTGCCTCATATTATCTATCTTCTATAGTTTCTCATCATTGATGGTGGCGGTTGTCCGTACGATGCAGCCAATTTGATTGTCGTAGCACTTGCGCGCTTCCTCGGGTGCCTTTGGCTCAAAATTGTCGTCGTCCACCTTCGTGACCACCAGTCTAGTAGTCCTGAGTTTGTTAGAAAGTCGTTGCCTCTTTGCTTTCGGTTCTACACCGGCTCCGCTCCCCGAGGCAGCGTCGGTCTGAGTCTCAGTGCCGGTCTCAGTCTCAGCACCGGTCTGCGTGTCGGTCTCAGTCCCCGATGCCACTGATGGGCCCAGCAACAACATCGGTTGATTGTCGGCAAGGCTCAAAAATTCATCTGCCGCCCAGTAGACGTCGTCGCAATCACCAGAACCCTGTCCTTCATCGTTGCTAGCCATGTTTCCTATGATTAAATCTAGTTAATTAATTCTAGACCTAATAAAATTAATAATGACATAAAAAAGGCCTATTGTTTTGCAGGAACGTTGACTCCTTCCTGGTGCGGCAAATCCCGGTCACTCGATATGTCCTAGTTTGTAGCACAAGTCATGCCGAAATTCACGGAAAATTTCGGCATGACCTTTGCTAAAAAGTGGACAAATCGAGAACCTGAAATTTGCGGAACAGAAATGAATCAACATTCGCAAAAAACATAAAGGCCACTCAACTTCATTCCACGGAAATAGTGTTCAAATATCCCTCTTCGACACCGCAACACATGTCCAAATATACATGAGCAACCACATGTCCAAATTTCACAAGCTAATTCAAAAACAAAGTGTAGAAGAAAATTCATTTAACTACCAATAGAACAAAATTCAGTTAACTTTAGTGCTCTATAATGATGGAAGGAAAAAAAATCAGTTAACTACTAATTTTTTGCTCTAAACTAATTTTTGCTAACATCTACTACTTAACACCCTTTGCTCTAAACTAAATTTTTTGCCATAAACAAACTTTTGCTCTAAAATGCAGAGAGAGAGGAGTGGGGGGAGGGGTGGGGGACTTACAGAGAGGGGAGAGAAGGTGGCGGTGAGGTGCTCGGCGACGGAGGCAGGGGTGGAAAGGGCAGGCTCGGGCATGGGCAACGTCGGTCCTGGGCGGGCTCGGGCGGCGGTGAGGTCGAGGGCGGCCTCGGGCGGCAGCGGTGAGGCTGAGGGTGGCCTCGGGAGGCGGCGGTGAGGATGACGGCGGCCTCGGGGGGAGACGGTGAGGTTGCGGGTGTCCACGCCGGCAGGAGATGGCGGCGAAGTGGGGCGATGGTGAATTGGGGAGACGGCGGCGAGGGCGAGGGATTTGGGGAAGAAGTGGTGGCCGGGGAGGGAGGGCTGCTGTTTAAGTGTTTAAGTGAAACTTAACGGTAGCGCGTTTCCGAAAACGCGCTATAGCTAAGTTAGCTACAACGCGTTTCCTGAAACTCGCTACTGCTATTCCTTTCTCCTTTTTCCCCTTTTTTCATTTATTTTTCTTTACATTTTATTTTTTCCTTTCTCCTTTTTCTATTTCTTTCATTTTCATTTACTTTTCTACTTTTATTTTATTTTATTTTATTTTCGTTAGCAGTAGCGCCTTACACATAAACGCGTTGCTACAACAAAGTTAGCGGTAGCGCTGTTTCTAAAAGAGCGCTACTACTATGTGTAGCCGATCGGCTTAGCGGTGGGAATTTTTGTAGTAGCGCTTTTTACGGGGGACGCGCTCTATATATGTATATCAGAAGCGGTTTTAGCGCTGCTATTGCTATGTAGCAGTAGCGCCCTTTTTTAACACGCGCTACTGCTAAAGTTCTGTGTATAGGCTTTTCCCTAGTAGTGGTGATGTGAGTGAAAACATTTTTCTATGCTCAATACTAGAAAATAGACTCACTACAGTTTCTAAGTAAAGAAAGGAGTTTTAATCTTAACCATTGATTTAGATTTACATTGCATTTCTTTAAAGTCAAATATATTCTTTCATCCCTGGCATATGTGGAAGGACTAAAGGTTGCATGAGCTTGTGGATCCGTTGTTAGGAGGCAAATATGAAGTCACTGAGATAATGAGATGTGCTCAGGTGGCACTGCTTTGTGCCCAGGACAGACCGGTCCACCACGACATATGTTGCTGCAATGCTGAACTCTGAAAGCATAAGCTTACCAATGGAGCCTAAGTAGCCCGCTGTGCTGATCCATGGGTGTGCCGACAGAGGCACGACGTTGACATACATGGGTCAATCAAGCAGGACAATAGAAGTAACCATAACAAGTTCAGCTCCAATGTCGACCAGAGTTCGAATCATTCTAGACCCGGAGGTTTGATATGATGGCAAACATTCAGTACTAGAATATATTTAAAAAATGTGAGCGAGGATTATGGGCTTTTTACTGCTCAGGTAGCGTACATATTCGAGATATCAAAGATCACTTTTGTGGAGTGAAAATAAACATGTGTGTGTAGTTGGTACCAGCTACCAGACTGATTTTCTATCGACTACATCGTAATTCAAACGTATCACGTTTCATGTTTTTCTGCTGCTACTCTAGACCCAGAGGTTTTTATTGATGAAAACTGATTATCTAACAGTATTTCCTCGCTGCAGACATTACTATGGGCGGAACTTGTCAGCAAAGATGGTAAAAGTTGATTTGTGGTTTTGTAGGTGTAGTCCATTTGTATCCAGAGTGAACCAATGCACCAGGTAACTAAGCCAATGCACAATATTTCTTAAAATTTTGCAGCAAATATCAATGCATCAATATTTTTCACCTACTACTTGTTTTAATTGTAGTAAAACAGAGGATCCTACCCAACAACTTCAGCACCACCCAGGCCACCTACAGCAAGTGCACCTCCAGTTAGGGCCACATCATATGTTGCCACCCAGGCTTCTAGTCCTGCTGCAGCTTCATCAAATGCAGTTAGGGCCAGGAAACCAGCTGCAGCTTCAGTTAGGGCAACTACTACTGGTACTGCAGTCTCAACAGCGGGATCAAGAAAGAGAAAGTACCCAACAACTTCAGCACCAACCAACAACACCAGGTCAAGTGCATCATCTCCAGCAAAGAACACCCGATCAAGAGTTGCAACATGTTTCAATGCTCCAAGTGTAGCATCAACCTCAGGTCAAGCTGATGTTGGTTCAAAGAGGAAGAGTAAGGCCCCAAGCAAATTTGCTTTGTATTTCACAGCTAGTGGCAACCATTGAATATGTTGTAATATGGTTATGAAACATATATTTGTCATGCCCTGAACTATGTTTGTTAGGCATGCTTGGGACAATTAGTTTGCTATCTTTCTTTGTTGCCCTAAACTCTGTTGGTTGCCATGAACAAGGTTTGTTTGAACTGCTTGGAACAATTAATTAATGTGGTGTCATGTTGTTGCCCTGAACAGTCAATCTTGCCAACACCATCCTGCCAGTCAAACATCTTGCTAACATCATCAACCATTTTATGATAATCAGTGCGGAGATTATCATACTCCTTCAACTTGGCAACCTCATCCTCATATGCATGCTTGTCTTGAATCCTGCCAAGGTTTTGCTCATGGAACATTTCCCACAGCTTGATGAGGCAATTCTTAAGTACATCTGACCAGATAGGATCAACCCACTGAACTACACCACAGTTCACACCTCCCGGTTCAATCAAACAACAGTTATACATTTAGAAATAACTAAAGTTTCATCAGACAACACATACTTAAGAAAATGCATAAATTCAGTTAAAACCGAGTTAATATACAAGGAGGAGATGTACAAATTCAGAAATCTATGCAATTCAATACAGTTAATATACAGAGGATATATAAAGAGTAAAGCTAGAGAGGATATATACACATTCATAACTCAATCCAGTGCCAACTATTTTTAAATAGAGATAGATAACATTTATGCACTCTAGCTACAAAGACATATCATTTTTGCTCTCAAGCTACAAGGCAGAGCATTTCTGCTCTCTATTTAATGCAAACAGGAACCAACACTTAGCATAACCGAATCACTGACTTCCTGCAAACTTCAAACCACTACACAATAACTGAATCCATCCAGCATAACTGAATCCACTAAGCATAACTAATAACCACAAAGCATAAATGAATCACTCACTTCATATATCAAGTAGAAAACCACTCTCTGCAAATAAGAACACTGACTTCAGCTAACAATGAGCTATTGATTTACTACATTACTCACCTGAACAGGGCATCCGTAGAACCTCCTCCCAGTGTTAGCACCTTCAAAAGCAACACAGTTCGTAGGCATCATCTGGTGCAGAGTGCACATGGTAACTTCCTCCATGGGAGCACCACACCACAGTGGCTCAGGGATGGTGTCAGGTGTGTCCTACATGCAGTACATGGTAGATCAGACAACCAATGCATCCAATAGTTGCAGATCCATCAAACACTAGCTAAACCTACCCCCTTAACCATAGGAATCCATCCATATAAATGTGCATATCATCAACCCTAATTCCCAAATCGATTAAACCCTAACCCTAACCCTGAATAATGGCAGAGGGAGGAGGGTGAGACTTACAAAGTACTCCATGTCCATCAGGTTGACCCACATGTCGTCGTCGTCAGAGCTCTCATCTCCATCATTCCAAGAAGGCATCCTGGCCGGCGACGAGGAAGGGGAGGTGGTCAGCGACGATGGCGAGCTCTCAGGAAGGGGAGAATAGAGCGAGGGGGAGAGAGTGGGAGTGGGTGAGCGAGAGTGGGAGTGGGTCATCTTGACCTGGCCAGGACGACGCAGTCTAACGGCCGTCATCGCGCGCGCCGTCAGCCACGGCCGACAGAAACTTGACGGACGGGCCCCACGTGTCATAACCGCGCTTAAACTGTAACGATTCGGCCACTAGGGTTTTTGGAACAGCCCACCACTTTTATGGTAGTTTTTTTTTTAAAAAAAAGTTGTAGTTTTTTGCAACGGTAGCCCGTAATGTGGTGGTTTTTTGCTATTCACTCCTGGGAGAACAGAACAAAAGAGAGAAGACATGCTTGCAACGGTGAGGGGGGGTATGGATTTTATGCCCGGACATGCTTGCAACAATTTTGTTAGTTTTAAGCAGAATGTTTAGTGCTGGATTTTATGCCCGCACAAGCACATGAGTGATTAATATGGACTAATCACAAGATTTGGCCTTTTCATTCTTTATTAATTAAATAGGGGTTCTTGATACACACGAATTACCACTTTACCGGTATCTAAAGAGAGCCAATAGATTTGGTGACACAAACTCTCACAGACCCTTTGACGGAGCCGAATCGAATGTCGTCCAGGTAGGAAGAGGGCGGAGAGACCTTATTCCAAAATGAGCGAAGTTGCTTCCCCATATGAGTATTAGATAATTTCATGGTGTGAACGTAGAAGACTTTGTCTATGGTCGTGCTCTTTGAGTATGAAATTTTGAATTTTGAAAATCTTAGATTTGGCATTCCCCTTGCTGAAGGCATTGTCCGGAGCTTATCGAATCCTTTTTTTATTGATGAAAACCGGTTATCTAACACTATTTCCTCGCTGCAGACTTTACTGTGGGCGAAACTTGTCAGCAAAGACGATAAAAGTTGATTTGTGGTTTTGTAGGTGTAGTCCATTTGTATCCATAGTAAGCGAATGCGACATTCCACACACAAAAAAAGGCCATTTGTGTCCTTGTAAAAATTAAAACAAGAAATGTGGCGTTAGAATGCAACAAAAGTCCACACATATACCACGCTTAGTCAAAGTCGCCGGCGACACACAGACACGCCGATAGATACGTGTCAATGGCGGCAACGAGGCCTGGAGAGGGAGAGGCCGCAGAGCGCAGGAGCGGGGAGCAGCGAGCATGGCGAGCCCATGGGACAGCCCTTCGAGCAGCCTGTGGGGCACGCTGGGGCAGGCCTCCAACGTGGCGCAGCTGGTCGGCGTGGACGCGCTGGGGCTGGTCTCCATGGTCGTGCAGGCCGCCCTGGCGGCGCGCCGCCACCGGGATGCCTGCGTGCGGCTCGCGCAGCACGTGGAGCTCGTCGGCGGCCTGCTCAGGGAGCTGGAGCTCGCTGAGCTGATGCGGCGGGAGGCCACCAGGCGGCCGCTGGAGCAGCTCCGCGGCGCGCTGCGGCGGTGCTACGCGCTCGTCACGGCGTGCCAGGACTGCGGGTACCTCCGCCGCCTGCTGCTGGGCGCACGGATGGCGGACGAGCTCCGCCCGGCGCAGCACGAGATCGACAATTCTACAGCAGATAGTCGCCGTGTCAAGGTTAGTACTAGTATCAAAACTGAAACCTGTCTGGTTGAGGAAAATCACTGATTTCAGAGCGATTTACTTAAATTCGGTTGAACTGATCTATTCAAGTGACCCGTCTGAATTGGGGTCTAATTGTCGTTAAACAATTCGACCCTCGGAGATTTTACAATGAGAAATTAATCATGGACCAATAGGATTGGAGATTGGGGAGTGAGGGGCTACAGCTAACCTCAGTCATACAATCTGTGCTGGTTAGTTGTACATCAATAACGATGATATTTGATATTGCCTAGCAGGCTGATGAGGGGGTGCTCACTGTAGTCACAGATAGTTCAAATCGTCACATCAGGTCAGATTATTCCTCCATTATGTAGCTTATCATTACAGGATGTACGCCACATCAATGAATTTGTTTGACTTAAGCTACAAAATGATTTGCCATATTCTTTGTCAATATAAGCATGATTTTTCCTTGTTTAAGTTGATTTAATGCCATAAGTTCAGTTATATAGACTCAAATGCATGAAGTTTTCCACTTCTTATGACTCTGTTGAAACCAAAGATGAGTGGCACAGTAATGATGAGATTTTCCTACATTTAGGCTTCCAAACAAAGCAGCTACAAAACTCTGCGATATTGGAGAACACCCATTTGTAGGTAAGCTCTTACTTCTGTGAATATCCCAATGCGCTTAACCATGGACTCAGATGTGCAAACTAATTGACTGAGGTTTCATGTCAATGTTATATGCTTCAAGAATTTCGGATTGCTTCATTGTATCCATATGAATGATTTTGATATGACTTTTGCTACACATGTTACTTTTTCATGAATAAATATTGTGTCACCACATAGAATTTAACTGTAGTAAAACAGAAGTTAATTAGCACGCCCTGAAAGAGCACTAGCTACTGGAAGCAATCATACATGTATGATACTACCTCTGTAAACAAATATAAGACCGAACATAGAGTTCTGTACTTGTGAAATTCCTTTTAGCACATACTTACTCCATTAGTAACCACATGAAACATAAAAAAACTGGATCATTTTCTCAATATTTTTTATACTTTTAGTAGTGTCGTTTGTTAAATCTCCATCGGTGACAATTATAGATTATCTGTGAGTCAGGAAAAGTGGACATGCGAGAACAGAATATCGTTGACATTGAAGAACTTGTGGAGCTTTGTACCCGTATGGAAGAGGCTTGCGCGCTATTCACAAGGTTCGATTTCTGTCAGATCTTGGATGCTACAGAGAATTTCTCAGAGAAGATGATAATTGGATGGGGAGGATTTGGGAGGGTGTACAAGGTAAGCCAACATAGAAACAAGTTAACAAAGTGAATGCATATCCCCTTGTCTTCCTAATAGCGTGGATGTCCGCTTAGAGAAAGTTAATTTTAACCCCCTTAGTAAAAATTGCAGGGCAGTTGCCTGGTGGACTTAATGTTGCTATCAAAAGAGCTGATGAGCATGCAGCAATGGTTGAAGTCAACAGTGAATTGCAGCTTGCAAAGCTTCAGCATGCCAATGTGATTAGGTTATTGGGGTGGTGCATCCATGGCAAAGAAAGGATTCTAGTGTATGACTTCATGCAAAATGGTTCCTTGGATCGTTACCTATGTGGTAAGTTTTCCCTACTGTAAGTTTTTTCATGTTCTGTTGTTCCAATTTTCTACTGCATCCAGGGATAGGGGCCTTGGAATCTTTGCAAGCTTGATCTTTAGGTTTCTGAGATCATACATGGCAAATCGAAACTGACACTTAGTTGCTATGTTCAATTTTCAGAATAAACAGACATCCTCAACTTGACAAGCAGCAACTAAGATCTGTAGGTGCACACACTACAAACACATCAGGATCTCCAAAAAATCGCTGTTCTGGATTGAAAAAAACCTTGATGCACCTGAACATCCATGCTCGGGTAAGAACTCTGAACTGAAGGTGGTCCTCTGTGTGTGTGTGTGTGTGTGTGTGTGTGCCATAGAACTCTGAACTCTGAACTGAAGCAGAGAGACATAGTAATCAGAAGCCATTAGTGCTAGTTGGACTCGGAATTCATTAGTGCGCGTTTTAGCCATGCCCGGGCCGACTCGGATTCAAAAACCAAAGTGCCTGGGACGACTTCGACTCGGATTCAAATTGCTTACCGCCTGTTCTCCCGCGTCTCTTCTTTCTTTCTTGATCGCCCCGTTTCCCCCAAATCACGATCCATCTGACCTCGCCCACCGATCAGCCTCCCTCGATCCATCTTCCTCTCTCTCCCAACGCCGGGTCGTTGCTCCTCGATCAACTCCGCGGCCGCGACCATGGCCGGCACCACGGTGCTCCCGCCGTCTCTGCTCCCGCGCCGTAGCGCCGCCGCTGCCGACCTCCACTCCTGCTCCTCCCGCGTGTGCGTCAACCCCGCCTTGATGGCCAACCCCGCGGCTGCCAAGAAGCCAAAGCGCCCCGGATCCGTGCGCGGCCAGCAACCGCCGCCGGCGAAGCGCGTACGCGGTGCCTGCTCCGGGGGCGAGCTCCATGTCGCCGTCCCCGCCAACATCAAGAACGGCAGCAAGCTTCCGTCTCCCAGCAGCGGCAAGGATCCGCTCCACTCCTCTGCAATCAAGAACCAGGTCGCCCAATCTCCGGCTGCCGCGACGCAATCGAAGCCGCAGATGAGCATGCGCGAACTGATCGCGAACGCTCGCCTCACCATGGCTCGCCTCGACAAGGCTCGCTCTGCCTCCAAAGAAGAGGCCAACCGTCGCCAGGAGATCGAGCGCAGCAGAGCAGAGGCCCGGCGAAAGGTGGAGCAGATGACGGACACCGTGCAGTTCAACGACCCCTGGATCCATCACTCCGACGTGACCAAGTCCCCTGAGGAGCTGCTCCAAGCAAGACAGCACGCATGGCGTTATCAAGCTCGCCTCCTCGAGATGGCTCGTCGACGGGACTTTGCTCAAGCGATGCAAATTCACGGATGACTGCAGTGCACGGGTGATCGAAGCAGAGGAAGAAATTGCATCAGAGGAAGCAAAGCAGAGGAAGCAGAGGAACCAATTCCTTTCTTGAGTCGGTGTGGGTGAGTTAAGCTAGTCCTTCCTAAACCATTCACACATGAGTTTCATTTAATCTTTGCATCTCTAGGTTCTGCACTTAATCACCAAGATTTCTAGTGTTCTTTCAATCCCTTTCAGTCATTAGTAAGTTTACAAGAGTGTCAGCAGAGTCTCCATCTAGCTAGGCAGCAAAAACCTTGTTAAGATGTGTACGGCATAGTTACACTACATCCACACCTGGTCCTAAGTAAGGGTTTAAGTAAATAAAGGGCATTTTCAATAAATCAAAGTAAAGCAGATGAGCCTAAAATGGAAGCTCATGTACTGCAATTCCGGCACGAGACAGAGCGTAAAACGCACTCGCCGCAAAATCCAAAACGCCCGTTTGCTACCCGGCTTGTAGCAGGAAAAAAGGAGTAGAATTGAACTTGTCGATACACACAGTAATCATGTGAGCTGCCTAGCGTCTGGAGACTATGATGACCCTCCTGTAAAATTAATCTTGGCTGACTTGGATTCTTAGGCATTGGCGTCGTGGTGAGTTAAAGTTGCAGTTTCTGACGAGTAGCATTGGTTGGTGAACTCTTGTGTGTAGGTGTGAGTGAAGCTTTGAGCTAAGCAAGTCCTTGATGTACCGACTATCAAGTCATACTGTAATCAGTTTTGGATATGAATGAGAAAATTGTTGGTCTGGATTTTGCAGAGCATTTGAGTAATCTTTTCGTATCTATTTATTCTTGTATGCTTCTGTGGCTTCTTAAAGCATTCTGCTGCTCTAGTCGGAAAAGTGTGTACTGAGGCACAGATCCAATGGATTCATCTCTGATTTCGCAATACTTCGTTTGAGTGGTGATGCACATAACCATGTTCGGAAAAGAGTAACTAGTCAAGAATGTGAAAAAGGTGGCATCATATTGCAGCCATCTGTCAAACTCTACACCATCCTTGAAGAAGGTCTCTCGTTCAGTTGCTTGGTGTTCCTTTGGCTCTACAACATTGCCTGTCACTGCTGCTTCACCTAGCATGAAGAAGGTGACTCCAGTTTCAACTCTGCGTGCTCGAAGGCGTTGCTCAAGCGATGCAAATCCACAGGTGTGTGCTCAAGTGATCGAAGCAGAGGAAGAAATCATCAGCAGTGCAGGCTTGCATCAGAGGAAGCAAAGCAGAGGAAGCAGTGGTATTTCTTACCTAGCTGAGAAAAGCAGAGGATAAGCCACAAGTTGTCAACTATGTAACCTAGTACTTAGTTGCAAGTGTGTAGGAGTATTTCACCGGCATGTTTTCCACTAGTGCGAGTGAGATTCCTAATTTAGCCATTAATTAGTGTGCATTGTGATCACAATTGATCAATCAATGCAAGGGATTTGTTTTAAGCATTTTAGGTCTGATGTACGCAAGCAGCACCAAATCTCTTTCTGTTGTATGTTCCCACCAAGAAGATTACTTCTGTGCTTGAACTACTATTCCAGATGACTGCTATGTTCCAGGAGAAGAACAGATATGTGTGCTTGCTGAACTCCTGAATCCTGATGCAGAATTTACTTGTCGCGTCGACAATGTAGAATTTAGATGTCGCGCCAAAAAGCCTGTTTTCTGAACTCCTGAATCCTGATGCGTGCATTGCATCATTGCTGCCAACAGCTCATGTGTACTTGCTGTCTGAATTTTGCAGCTGCTGCATATTTCCTTCAGTACAGTTTGTGTCAATGCCAGACCAGTTTCATGTCACACTACAGAGAAAATCAATACTTGACAACAATGGCGTTTCCTTCATTTAATTAACATATTCATTGACATGGATCCACTGAGTTAAGGGAATTACAATGCATGATACATCATCTGAATTCATACTACACAGCTTCATTCAAAATCAACTCAACTAGAATGAGAAACGTTGGCAACATCCACAGGTATTGCAATTCTTCCTCCTCTGTACCTTCAGCGTCATCCGCAGCTTCTTGGCTTCCTCCTGAAGAGAAATTAGGAGTGCACATTTTGACACGCTGGGAAATGAAAACTTAGCTCTTCTCTGTAATACCCTCGGCCTCGGGTGACCAATTATTTTTCCTCTGTAAAGGCCATTAGTTTGTTTGCATCTTGCGTCCTAATAAAGGGGCTTGTGTGCCAAGATGATGCAGACACAAAACAGTCCTGTTTCTGGTTGTCTGGCTTGTAGCAGCTCTGAACTTCAGGGTTAATATTGTTATTTCCTTCCCTAAATAGCACTTGTCATTGGCAGTTTAACGAACTACCAGTTAAAAACATAGTATGATCAACTTGAACGGTCAAAACTTGGCCAGCGACACCATCATCAATCTTTGCCTCCATTAGGCCATCACCAGTCATTTGTCTCCAATTCTCAAGGCAAAAATTCCGGCATGACATTCAGAATACAACTTTTCTTTTCACTATAGCCATCGCGGACGTATGGGACTAGTAGTTCTCCATGTCACTATACAAACAAGCCCATTCTTCATTTCATTTTTCTTTCTTTCATTTGTGTTCTTTGCTTCATCACAAGTGGTTTGATCCGAAAACAACTATTGGTCTTATTTTCTACAACATGCAGAATAGTGATCTCAGAATCTCACCTGGATCAATCAAGTTTCTGAGATCATCGATGGCAAACCAAAACTTGAGAACCATCAAACTCAACTCGACAAGCAGCAATCACAGAGTTGAAGAGTTAAGACCTGTAGTTGCACCTTGCACATACATACAAAAGATTGCATCAGTATTCATTATGTATATGTGTGTACCATCCCCAATAGAAATCAGAAACCATTATTCCTAAAACTGCAACCTGTCATGTTAGATTGCCTTCCCTCGAAGATTAACAGGGCCATAGGCATTTCACCATTTTTCACACCGCAAAAGTGAACGCAATGCTACAAGCAGGTGGTATAGATTTCTTATACTGGCAGCAGGGCTTTATGCAAGGAAAACTCAACCGATGCAATATATCAACTACCCAACCAAATGCATCGGAAACTTGATACATTACAGGGAGAAATTTGCGCTTCTACTCATTAGATCTTAGTACAAAGGAAAAAGGGAACTATATGTGGGGATTTCCTTTTCGATGCGAGTTCTACTTGTGGTGAGCTTTTCTCCATCTATATGTGCAGGGACGGTTCTGAAATAAGCCATACGAGATACAACAACAGCACAAGAAATCAGATAATGCTGCACGGTTCAGAATCTTTTGATGCCAACCGAGGGGATACACAGTTGGTGATCTTGTACGAGATCTAAGTGAACACTTGGTGGCTTGCACTAATCCTTAACCCATATCTATGAATTTGGATTCACACTGCAGTTCCATTAACATCAAATGCACTCCCCCGCAAAAAAAAAAAAAAAAAAACATCAAATGCACTGAGAAATATTTCAGGCCTGGTGTATGCATGTGGAAGGACAGAAGGCTGTACGAGCTCGTAGATCGATCGCTGGGGAACTCGCCATCAAGCAAACCAGCCCGCGTTCGCTGGGGAATTTTTTCTAGAGAAAATTCCGAAATTCTTTGCTTTACATTCATTGTTTGTAACTCGTAAGCCCTATCTGAATTCTGAACCTGGCAGCTTTAGGACCTGTTTGCATGTGCGGAAATACCTTGGTTGAAGATGGGGCAAATGCAGTTGGAGGAAGGAATGTGTCCCGGTGCTATAAATATGTGTACACTCTACAAGTCTACATCAGTACGCAAGTTGCCATGAATCTTGTAGCTTCTGCAAGTATTTTACATACGTAGGCTTTTAGATCATTGTTGTCCGGTCTGGAGCCATGAACACTAGCATATCAAACAGGGTGCATACACCAATAATCGTGGAGATGCTACCTAGTGAACTAGTAGATGAGTTGAGCCAAGCATCTCAAAAGCTGGAGAGTGCTTACTCCAACATCTTCAGCAAGATCCATAGGTTCCCGGCATCCCTGCGAAGCCTGGATGGCGAGTACATCGTCCCGGGAATGGTGTCCTTAGGCCCTTTACCACCATGGCCGCCCGGAGCTGCAGGGCACGGAGGAGATCAAGAAGGCGGCGGCGCACCACTTCTGCGGGGACTCGGGCCAGTCTCCCGAGGCCGTGTACGGGAAGGTCCTCGCCGTCGCCGGCGATGCTCGAGGCTGCTACATTGACGGCGGAGCCGCAGGCGCGCTCGAGGGTGATGATGACTTCGCGTCCATGATGTTCACAGACGGCTGCTTCTTGCTGCAGCTCGTGCTCTGGTTCTTGCATGATTGCTCCGGCGAACGCGACGGCAACAAGCGTGGTGCGTGGCCCTCCGCCGTTCACGTGCCTGGTCAACAGCCTGGCCTTTCTGAGGGACCTCTTCCTGCTGGAGAACCAGGTCCCGTGGGCGGTGCTGGAGGCCCTCATGGCCTGCCGGCCGGCCGTTTTCCCGGCCGCGCTGTGTGAGTTCGTCGTCTACATGGGGAAGTTCTTCCAGCTGCACACCGACACCGATCTGCTCGCCAAGCCCCTGGAGCTGGACGGGCGCACAGGCCGGCGCACCTCCTTGCCCTCCTCCATTTCCACCAATCAGGCGGGTCGAGCACGACCGAGGAGCTCCGACTCCGGGCCGGCTCAGCTCGCTGCCCCCGGTGGTCACGAACGCCGTGGACTTCGCGGAGATGGGCATCAGGCTGGCCCCCAGCAAGACGGCGGAGTTCAGGGACATGGCTCTCCTCTCACCCAGGGCCTCCTCTTCCCGGAGCTCTCCATGCCGCCTCTGTACCTCGCCGAGCTCACCGCGAGCTGGCTCGTCAACATGGCGGCCTTGGAGGCGAGCACGGGGGTGCCTCACGGCGCCACATCCGGCGAGTACACGGTCAGCTCGTACCTCACCCTCCTGTCCGCGCTCATGGACATGGACCGGGAGGAGGACGTGCGCGAGCTGTGCGCCAAGCGGCTCGTCCAGAGCGAGCTCACCGACGGCAGGCGCAGGGCGGCCTCACCGGCTACGCGTACGTGAACGACCGCTACATGGCCATACCGCTACGCGTACAGGCGCAGGCGCAGGGTGTGGATCGCCGTTCACAAGTTCGTCTACACCAACTTCAGGACCATCGTTACGTTGCTGTCCGTCGTCAGCGTGCTCGTGGGCATCTTCAAGGCGCTCCTCTCTCTCACCAAAGCCTAGCTAGCGCTTCAGTTGCATTTGTGCCATTCTCGACAAGCAGTCCAAAGGGCCAAAAAAAAAAACTTTAAAAAACATGAAACTTCAACTTGACAAGCAGCACACGCTCACAAAAACGCATCAAGATTTCAAAATAAGCGGTGTTCCAGATTGCGAAGTCCCTGGTGCTTCATGCTGCTTAAGGTGTGTTTAGCTTTCAAAGCAGGAGGGAGGGCGGGAGTTAACAAAACATAACGTGCAACGGTTAGTTACCTTAGTGAGTAATCAGCTAGGAGTAATACTTAAGTATATATGGAGCTAGCCATACATCTAACAGCAGATGATGGCAACCCTCCTTCCATTCACAAAAAGAAGACCTCCGCTGCTCCCAGCGCTCAAGTTCCACGCAGAGACTCCACGTCTACGGCGCCATAGGCGGCCTCTTGCTGTAGATCGCCTCGGAGAAGGTGTCGCTTAGCTGGGCGGCGAGGCTCGCAGGGTCGTCGATGAAGGCGTCCACAAACACGCTGACCACCGTCTTCTCGTGCCGGGTCGCCCGCAGGCTCAGCCACGTCAGGAACTTCACCCTGAAGCCGGCCTCGACGTAGCCCTCACACTCCAGCCACCTGATCACCTTGACACAGTACACATAGGCGTCCGTATCCGTGCGCGCAGCGGCGTCCTCGGGTTTCCCTGGCTCTGGCCCAGGTTTCATAGGGCAAGGCTGAGGAACACGGCCATCATTCTTCGGTTTGCTCCCGTTCTCTGTTACAGGAACCGGCGAACCTGGCGCGTTCTCCGGCAACACCCCCTGCTTGTGGCGCTGCGGCAAGTTCGAGGGCTTCCGAAGAGGAGGCGCTTGAGCAGATGTGTGGGGCTCTGAAGGTCCATCATCGTTGTGTCCACTCTTCTCAGGTTTCCCAGGGGTTCCTTTGCATGACAGACTCCCAGGGTCCTCCGTTTCAGCCTTCGAATTGTCATCTTGAGGAGTATGGTCATCAGGCTTTGCTCCAACGCACCTTGCAGAAACCCCCTTGCGGTTCTCAGTGCCTTCCTGTGTGACGCGTGGCGGCGAGCCGTGGTGATCGGGTGGAGCAACCGACTCGCTTCCAGTGTGCTCCTGCGATGCAATCCCTGAGCAGATCGTCGCCAGGTTTTGCTTCAAAGCTTCCCGGCTGCACACCATTAACTCTGACGGCCTCTTTGGCAAAGCTGCTTCAGCAGCTGAACCAGGTTCCTCTTCGTCGTCGTCGTTGTCGTCGTCGTCTAGAGCTGACCCCCTAGGAGCTTCCTCCAGCTTGCCAACTTCAGTTTCCCCAGTGACACCTGTTTTAAGATCTCGCGAGTCACCGGCGGTTTCATTGCGGCGATGAGGTGCCTTCTCAAGACTTGTCCAATATTCAACGTCGCTTTCCGGCGACCTGCTGAGATCGGCGGAAGTGCTACTGTCATTGTACGATTCCACGTCTTCAGAAGAAGGATTCGACAGACCACTGCTATTTGTCTTCGCGCTTGTGTTATTCATATCTTTTCCAGTATCCATTGGCACTGAATCTTTTGCATCCATTTCCTTGGGGCAGTTGATGGTATTTGTCCTCACTTCCCACGACCCAATCTCCTTTGAGTTAGTGAATGCAACAACCTTGATGACATAGGATGTACATGGAGCAAGTCCTCTGACCACTAGCATTGTTGATGGCGTCGGTACTATGCCTGTTGGATTTGAGGGATAATGTTCTTCGCTGGCCTTCCGGTGCCACAGGTTAAAGCCAGTTAAACCTTGAGAGAGCATGGGGCATACATCCAGGTCAAAGACTACAGTGACAGATTCATGGGATATATCCTCAAGCTTTATGAAGTTTGATGGTACCACACAAGAGCCTGAGTTACAACAAGTGATATGTGCATAAGCATTCATTTCAATTACAGGTATACATACATGAGAAAAAAATAGGAAGCATGGAAACTCACTCTGGGTTTGCGACTCAGCTGTTAATGCACCAGATAACATAGATTCCAGAATCTCTATGGCACAGTTGCAAAGCTTCTGGACTTCAGCACCTACAACAAGGCGACCAACAATTCCCCGACCCTTATCTTCAAGGCCAGTAATCGGACCAAGCTCACCCTCCAGCTTCTTCAATGCTGTATCCACAAACTCATGGAGGACCAAGTACTTCTTAGTGGATACGAGGAGCTTATGACTAAGAGATATCCGATGGCACAACACATCAGACCTCCGAGCATCTCTTGCTATCAATAGTTGTTTCTTCCAGCACCTGAGAAAATGAAATTACATGGTCATCCTTAATAACTATACTTGCTTGCATTCTCTCTAATATACAGATTAGGTCTTCCAGTTGACAGGACCATTTCCCACTGGAAAAAACAAATCAAATTCCTGAAATCGCTTTATCATTCAGATGTTTACAGATAAAATGCTGAGGAAATAACTCATCCCCGACCAACTTTGTTATTCAACCATGCCAAGTACTACTGTTTCTTTCCTTCCATTTTGACATTATCTTTATGGAAGCATGGATAGCAAGGGTATCCTGACTACTATTCACAAACAGAGAGGTATAAGGAAGACACTCCAGCACCCCAAGTAAAATTATGAATCAGGGTTGGGTGATTACGAAAAAGTACGACCTGACGGGAGCTTATGAACAAGTATAAATCACAAGGTGAAAATACAAAGCACGCTGTTAAAAAAATGAAGTACTGTGGGTGCATAGTAAGAATTTGGCCCCATTCTTTTTATTTCACTTAATTGCCATAACTGAAATGCCTAGCATATAAATGAGAAATAATCTTATAGCACCAGAAACAAATAGTTATCTTAACCACTGTATTGAGTCTAGACAGCTCAGATCGACAACTAAAGAGACATTATTGCAATACTCGTGTACCAACTCTACACAACATATATCTTACACTGGTCATTTATATGGTAAATTTTAGGCTAAAAGCTGAACCATTCTGAATTTGCCAATCATTGTGAGATTTGCGAGAATAAAATTGATGCGATAAGGCAGCTAACAAGTAAGACTGGGAGCACAAGTACTGAAACAGATATGTCTGACTAATTATAACATTAGAATACAAACATATAACTGGAAAGTGTTTCAGAGAAATACCCAAGTAAATCATTTTGTTTCCCGCAGTGGATGCAGTAATAAGAACCATCAAGTTTCTTTGACTGTCCACTCTGCAGAATTCCGGATCTTTCATCCCCAAGTGCACATTCCAAGTGGCATGACAAACCACATGACTCTCCCTGCAAGGGTTGGTCTGAATTGCAGGACAGCCAGAGGCTAGGATCCTTATTGTCATCATACTTAAAACAGATGCAGCATGAGCAACGTCTGCAAAATTTATCCGCTGGATTAAGACTAGCCCTGCAAGCTGAATTTTGGCATGCACTGTTTGTTGGTGCACTTACACCAGCTGTTACTGGAGTGCTGGCAATAACTGGAAGCAGTGTAGCATCATTCTTTCGCAGTTTTTTGCGAGGGAACTGGAGAGTGCTTGAGTTTTGCTCAGGGTCTGACTTGGATACACGTTTCCCACGGCCAGATGGCTCCCCATTCACAGCTTGGAAGAGATACTTTAGCATTATTTTCTTTGATACCCCATCATATTTGTTCTCTCTACAGAACACAGAGAAGAGAATCTGCTTGATATCATTGCTTGTCCATTCATGTAGCAATCCAAGTGCAATATGCGGACACTTTGATAATTGAAGGACAAGTTCTCTCTTTGCATCGACACTCAGCAAACGGCATCTATCTGGATCAGCAATACATCCTGGAGAACCAAAATGTTACAGTTGCTGACAATTTGTTTTGGAATATTCTCAAAGTAGTGGTAGACTGGTAGCCAACAATATGTTATCCAACGTATAGTGGAGGAAATAAGCAGTAGGAGTATCGCAGATCTTTTCAAGAACATAATAGTTGGTTGCCTTAAGTTAAAGGTACACTAAATACATATAAGCTTGCGGGCTAGACATAATGTCTTATACTAAAAGGAGAACATGTTATCTGAAGCAGAATCAGTAATGTGCAATGCGTCTTTAGTATACATTATTCTTCTAAAGAAGATGTTATGAAGTAAAAGAAAACATGGTCCAAAAATGATTTATTTATGTATCTTCAGTGATAATGTACATTATCCTGAGTTTAATCATGTATGCAGGCATAAAAAATATGTGCTGTGCACTAATCACTGGATATAGCCAATGAGATCATGTCCTTGCCGAGCAATTTACACTAACTGAGAAGGAATGGATAGCATTGCATTTCTCCAGAAATGCTGATGAAAATCAATAATAATCATATGATTGCAATAAGATCACATTATAACATGAATCATGTGCTGGGTAACTCCAATACCCATTCGACAGTCAGCCAAATTCTGCCGACACAACTTCTAATGCAGCACAGAAACCCGGCGCGCAAACCGACTAACCTTACCCCTTCTCAAATGGGATATGGACAGTAAAAATCATATGTGCATTTCTGAATCCTGGCAAGTAAATGCGCAAATGGCATCTACCAAAAGCAGAGAAAACACAATGCAGCAACGATAACCGCACGCACACGAACAGAGCATTGAGGAAGGAGCAACCTTTGTCGTTTCTTGCCCATCAATTTCATCAAGGTGACGATACTACAGTACTACACTGACAGACCACCCACCCACAGACGAGCCCTAGTTTGCGACCAGGCGGTGAAATTCTACGCGCACATTGCAGGAATCGCAACCATGGTGATTCGTACGGCCTCAAATCCGCGACCGGACCGGGCAGAAATGGGCAGACGCGGGCGAGAATCGGCGCGATTTCGGCTTTTCGAGGACAAGCCCTAGCTCGCAGCCGACCCGGGGGGCAGGGGCCAATCCCCCCTCCCAAAAGAGCATGCAGAACAGGATCATCGCCGATCGCGTCGGGAATCGGCCGCCTGACGAGCTCGCCGGCGGATTGCGGGCGCCTCCATAGAGCTTGGCCAGGAAAAAAAAAACATCCCAAGAAAAAAGTGCGCGGAAATGTAGAGGGGGGAGAAAGCGGGCGGGTCGCGGGGTCGGCGCTGACCGGAGTAGAGGGAGGAGGCCATGGCGTGGAGCCGCGGATCGCGGGGGGAGAGGGGGGCGGAGGAGAGTAGTGGTCTCGCTTCTCCGGCTCTCGCTCTCACTCTCGCTCACTCACATGGCGGGTCTGCCTGGCTGCCACTTCTCCGGCGCCTCTTCACTTCGGCACACGACACGACAGAAACCCACACAAACCCCCCGAATGCGCGTCGGGGTTGGCAGCAAACCAATGGCAAAGGGTGCTTTTGGCAAACATTCATCGTGTGGTCCTTTTAGCTGTAACACCCCTGATATTATCTTTTATTTATAGACTATGTTGCATTTGGTACTATGGTGGATCATCGCGGTAATCAAGTTTTGCTGCGGGTATGATGATGAGCCATGATCCATGTTGTTGCTTTTGGATGTTCTATATACTCCATGTTGTTGCTCTTGGTTGAATTTTCTTGCGCAAATGTGGTTTGAGTTTGGACCAAATGTTTTTGAAATTAATTAAGTAGAAATGAGGTTTTATGTGTGCAAAAGGTGGGAGAAAATAGCAAAGAATGTTAAAGATATAGCTTGCCAATTAGAAATGAGGCATTGCACTAGTTACAAGCCTCCCGATAACCAAGGGATCATCATCGACCCCTGGTGTCGTGTCAAACCATTGCAACATCGATAGATTAGCATGATGATTTTAAAGTAAAATACATATGCGCACGACAGAAACTCCCGACTCCACAAACCCATCGAATGCGCGTCGGAGCTCACAGACCCCCATGGCGAGGGTCTTTTTAGCACACATTCATTGAAGGGCATTTTTAGCAAACATTCATTCAAGGTTGTATTTAGCAAGCATTCATCAAGGATCCATTTAGCTATAACACCCTTGGTGTTCTTGCATATTCATAGACTAAGGTTGTGTACAATACTGTGATGGATCGGCATAATATTCAAGTTTCCATGCAGTATGATGGTGAGCTACGATATATATTGTTGCCTTTGGGATTTCTGTGTTGTTACTTTGGGTTGGATTTCTTGCGCAAATGTGGTCTCAATTTGAATCAAAGATATTTAAAATTAAGCATTTAATTGTTGTTGCACTTGTTTTAATAATATGGCCGCATGCATCACTCTGATGCAGAGGCCGGGGTCATCCTCCTTTTCAAAAAAATAAATGTTGTTGAGATGAGTGTAGTGGAAATGTTGAGATTTGAATGAATATAATATTAAAAGAATTAGAAAATATAAAACAAAAATATGGGGAATTAAATTTAGGGATATGACTAGTTGCGAGCCTCTCAATGCACATGGATTATTGGGAGTTAAGTTTAGTACTTCCTCCGATCCATATTAATTGTCGCCGATTTTGTACGAAATCGACCACAATTAATATGGATCGGAGGGAGTAGGCGAGTTAGGAATTAAATAAAATGGATGGTTAGAGTTAAATTAGTTGATAATTAGGATTATTTGACTCTTCGGATTAGAACTTTGAACTTGTGAATAGAACTTAGAACTTGGGGTCCGTGCCTAGTTCATTTGCTTTCCTACTAACTACACCAAAATTCAACTTTACTCCTTTTTACGCGTAAATCAACTCCGCTTCATCAAACTTGTTTCTTAGATTGGTTTACCTTCCCATTTTAATACCAAACTAAACGACCTCCCAAGCATCGAAATTAGAGATTTCTTCTCCCCATCTGTACTAGAAGTTGTTTCGTCTGTATCATGGTGTGTTTATCTTTTCAATGAAAGTTGATATGTGGAGGTTTAAACTAGCAATCAGCTTTCCTCGACGTGTTCTTCTGCCTTACGTTGTAATGGTCAATCTGTCGAGCAGTTAGGATGCATGCTCTTTATCTTTGTCATTGTCGAAACTAGAACCTTTGGCGGTGTGATTGCTTCACAAGAAAAAGGGAACAATTAGTGACCATTGTTAGCCATCCTTGCAATTTCAAGTTTTACCAAACCACATTAGAATGGGTGAAATATCCGTGCTTTTGTGCAAGTGCTTAAACTCTAGAATTTCTGTCTAAGATCCACCTAAATCCTAAGATCGGTGATGTTTTGACATGAAAGTGGGAATCCGAGGATGTCCTCTCTACAAAGTCAGTTTGCACATCATATTTTAACACTTCGATCATTAACCCCACAACAAAGGTGATCTAGTCGTCTTGAGCTCCACTTGGATGCAAAAAATATCTATGATTGGTCACTCATGAAAGGATTTGGACAGTTGGTCACCTCGCTAAACGTGGTCTTCCCATAACGTACGATATGTTTTATATGGTACGCCTGGGAAAACATTTGCCACCCGTTCATGGAGTATTGTGCGATAATCAACATAACTAGCGTCGAGAATATAGGTCATCTTGTTTGTACAAATGAGAGACGACCAAATTTGAAGGGAGGGAAAAAATAAAAATACAATTACATCCTTGAATCCCGCTTCCTTTTAATAGAGCAACTTTGGCCATTGAACTAGCCATGCCAAAGAGGAATTGGCAAAAGCATCATACCTCTCTTATATCTATTATGACCTTTCTGGTGAGGGGCCTTGCACAAGAAAAGCTGATTCGGGACTCCTTCATTGTTAAAAAGGGTTACAAGAGCAAAATGTTTTTAGAAACAAATTTTAATAGGTGAGAGCCCCTAACGAAAAGAAGGAAGAGAAGAGAGGGCTTAGATTGCCACGACTTATCTAAGTGATCCAAACATTTCATACAATGGTTGAATACTGGTTCGATCGGTTGCTAGGGATTGGCCCAATTACTGGTAACGTATTTACTTCTTGTTTTGCACGTAGCTGGGTCTGATCAATCTTCAGTCTTACATGTAGTTACTTTGTAGGGTGTAGTACGTAGCATGTTAGCCATTTACCACCACATCATCACGGCTTTTATAATGCGTTCACCCAACATTATTTAATGACAAATCTATTGTCACTTAAGGGGAATTCATCACATATAGACAAGAAAAATAAGTGCTCCACCAACCATCACCTACGTGAATATTAATCCCCCTCCCCCCATTATATATGCCCCTTTGTTTTGACGGGAGTAGATAACATGGTGCATTTGTTTCACTTTCTTTTACCTTGTTTTGTAGAACTAGGTTAGTCCATCAAGTATGTGTCACACATAAAAATAGATGATACATGAGAAAGGCCAAAGAGTCTTATGGGCAGACCAAGGGGAATAGTAGGCATCGGTAACCGGGTTGTAGCAAATGGCTTCACACACCGAGACTCTACGTCTCATTCAGGACAAGAAAGATCACAAGCTCAAGTCGTCGTGGGAGGGTCCTTTTATCATCTACGAAGTGTTGCACAACAGAGCATATTGGGCCTGAGATCACAAGGCCGGCGTCGTCGAGTTATTCCTTGGAACATCCAATTGCTATGTTTCTTTTGCTCTTGACCTTTTTTAGTTCGTTTCTATTCATGTTTAGTTCGATCAGACATTATATGAGTTGAATAAAGATGGTTTAACCCAAGTCCGTCCTGTCTAAATTTCCTTTATCACTTGATCGTGCTAAAATACTGATCACCCCGCGCATGTGTCATATTGGTCAAACTGCAGATCCTGCAGACCGGGGTTGCATCAGCAGCATTATATACACCACATACCGGCTGAAAATTACTCTTCCTAAGTTGCATGCTTGCTTATGATTTAGCGTGTGCCTTCTCGCACACGTAGTCATGATAAAATCATGAAATCAACATGGCAGTGCATAAACTTTCAGCTGCGTTTGCACGATGTGGATGTCACACTTTTGTGTGGTCCGTAAAAGCTTGATACTAAGAATTGCAGTCTGAGTTAGTAACTGACATTTTCACAAACCAAATTTTGAGAGAATGGTGAACTGGCTATCGTCGGGAGCACGCGTGTACAAATAAAGCTGTCTCTCATACATAAATATGGCACTAGATGGAGTGTGACCGTTGTGCATGGCTACAGTCGAGCAATGTGTATGCGGTTTTAGATGGTCTGATCCTTGCATCGGTGATGATGGGTTGAGTTGAGCTTACCTTTTTTCAACCAAGTGTGTATAACATCTCTGTCTTGAATAAAGAGAATTGTGTAAACCAACCTGTGGTTGGATGTTTAAAAGAACAGTGGTATCCTCAGTCTACAAGGGTTCAAGTCCTAAACTTGACATTGATGCTCATATTATTCCTGAATTTATTTCAGACTTTCGGTGATGCTCCTTTAGTGGAGGGAGGCATTCCTGTCGAGGCGCTTGTGGTGACTCGAATGTGCTCATAAAGTTAGGGTGTGTGTGTGTGTGCGTTTATAGGGGTACGTGTATGCTCAACAAACTTAGGGCAAAATCTGCTCCGCCTGTGGCACGCACCCGCATGTTGTTTTTAAGATTAATTTATGAAATAAATTTTAGAAATCGTGGTACATATTTTAGATTTTTAAATACCTTTTTTTAATATTTAAAAATATTATTTTTTAAAAACAGTAGTTTTATATGAAATATAAGAAATTGGCTTGGCCAACCCAAAGCTACTTGCTGGAGGCTACTGTGTTGTACCAGAACTATATGAGAAAAAATAGAAGAGCACAACCACCAAGAGGACGGGGCGGTGCAGTTCCTTTTTTTTTTAACTTCATGCATAGCTTTATTTAGTCATCCCAGCCAGGGATTTCGTTCGCGATTGTCTGCAGAATAAACTCTGGGGGCACATGCAGCCACCCCTTGCTTAACCTAGTAGAAACTGCTTCCCTAGCTAATATGTGGGCAGCTTTATTAGCATCCCGCCTAACCCACGCAATCTTCCAACTCTCCCTTGAGGCCAGCAGGCGCTTGACCTCCTCGACGACATGCCCTAGCGGTGAGTAGTCCTTTTGCGTGCCTTGGATTTTGCCTACAATCTCCTTACAGTCCATCTCGATGTGAAGCTTGTCGATGTTCATCTCCTCAGCCACTTGTGCTGCCCTTTTGCACGCTAGGAGCTCAGCCCTTGTAGGGTCACTTCCCAGTGAAAGGACATGGCTAAACCCTCCTATGAAAGCGCCTTCATGGTTACGCAGAACCAGCCCAGCGCCACCGCTGTCACCGCCTTTTGAGGTGGCTCCGTCGACGTTCACCTTCACCCATCCCTCCTCCGGGGGCTTCCATTTCTCCTTCATCGTCGGCGTGTTCAGCTTGATCTTCCGGCCATGTATTGATTGCCACTCACCCATTAGATGGAAGACTCGCTTTGCTATCAACTCCGCCTCCTCGACCCGCTGCCCTTCTCGCTCATTATTCCTCGCGAGCCATAGTGCATATGTACCCTAAACCATGACCGCTCCCTCGTCATCTGTGGCCTCCGCGAACCACGACATCAACCATCTCGATAGTGCACTCTGGGAGCAAGCTGACTCCGGCGGGATCGCCACCGGTGCCCCCAATTCCGACTGCATTACCTTCCAAAACTTGGCAGAATGATAGCAACCCCAGAATCTATGATAGTTTGTTTCCTCCCGCCCACATGACGTACAGAAGACACCCTGCTTGATCTTCCTTCGTAGTAGTTCCGCACCCACGGCAAGGCCATTCCTAATCAGCCTCCACATGTGGATTTTAACTTTGCCCGGTGCGATCGTATCCCACAGGCTCAGCCAAGACTTATGATCCGCTGCCGAGGATGAAGACTCCGGCCGTCCGGATCTTCCCTTCTTCTGGTTCATTCGTAGGTGGTAGGCTGAGCGGACCGTGAAAATACCATTCTTGGTGTAGTTCCAAGCTTGGTAGTCTTGCACCCCGGTCCCCCAACTGGAATTTGAAGAATTTCTTGAGCCTCATTCGGGGCGAACATTTCATGTACTTTCCGTTTGTCCCATGATGACCCATCGGCTTCAAGAAGATCCCCTACTTGAGTGACGTCTGCGATGTAGCTTTGGCCCAGTGGCTTAAGACTACCGCTCCTTGGGAGCCAGTTATCATGGTGAATCAGTATACATGCCCCCGTCTCCAATGCGCCATATGAGGCCGTCAGCAAGCAGGTGATGGCCATGCAATATACTCCTGAAAGTGTATGATCCACCGGTAGGGCACGCTGCATTCAGAATCGAGCCATCGGGATAATACCGTGCCTTAAGAACACGAGCACACAGCGAACTTGGCACTTGCAGCAGGCGCCAAGCTGCTTTGGCGAGCATGGCTTGGTTGAAAGCTTCCGGGTCCCTAAAGCCCAGGCCCCCTTCATGTTTACGCGTGCACATTTTATCCCACCCAATCCAGTGCACCTTCTTATGACCATCTGTTTCACCCCAGCAGAAGTTTGAAGCAATTGATGACAGATTCCCGCACATTTTCTTCGTGAGTTAAAAACAACTCATGGTAAAAGTGGTGTGGATTGCAACCCGGATTTGACTAAGACCTCCCTTGCCATTTTTGATAAACCTTGGCCCTTCCATCCCGATACTTTGCCCTTTGCGCTATCCTTGACGTACTTAAAAGTACCGTCCTTAGCTCTCCCCACTACCGTAGGGAGGCCTAAATATCTTTCGCTCAAAGCTTCCTCCGTCATGTCCAACACCTGTTTGAGCTCATTCTTCTCTTCATCCGGGGTGTCCTTGCCAAAGAAAATCGCTGACTTATTGAGGTTAACTTTCTGGCCCGAAGCGGCTTCATATGCATGCAATATAGAACGTAGCGACTCGAAGTTTGCTCTTGACCCCTCCACAAAGACTACACTATCGTCTGCAAACAGCGGGTGAGTGACCGTTGGGCCACCCCCACCAAACAACACCCCCTTGATGTTTCCCTCCCTCTGGGCCTCCTTTAGTAATGCAGAGAACCCCTCCACACAAAACAAGAAGAGATATGGGGAGAGCGGATCACCTTGTCAAAGCCCTCTGGTAGGATCAAAACTCTCAGAGAGCCCACCGTTAAGTTTTACCGAGAATCTTGCAGACTTCACGCATCTCATGACCATCTCTGTCCAGTGACTCGAGAAGCCAAATTTCACCTACATCCGCTCAAGGAAATCCCACTCAACTCTGTCATATGCCTTCGTCATGTCCAGCTTGACCGCACAGATAGGTTTTCTCCTTTTCCTCTTCCTAATAGCATGGACACACTCATAGGCAACCAACACATTATCTGTGATCAGCCTCCCTAGCACAAATGCACTCTGCTCCTCAGAGATCATGAAAGGAAGAACAACTTTCAAGCTATTGGCCAGTGCCTTCGCCGCTATCTTGTACATCACATTACACAAACTAATTGGGCGAAATTGCGCCATCAATTCAGGTGACTTAACTTTTGGGATCATAACAAGAATCGTGTGATTGAAACCATCGGGGGCCGCAGATCCGGCAAGGAAATCACGGACCGCAGCACACACATCGTCCTTTACCAGTGCCCAGTGGCGTTGGTAGAACATGGTTGGGAGTACGTCCGGCCCCGGCGCCTTCGTCGGTCCCATCTGGAAGAGAGTGAGCTCAATCTCTGCATCCGTAAACGGAGCATCAAGTTTTGTGTTCATGGCCTCTGTCACGGAGTTCTAAATGTGTTGCAACACGTTCTCTCCATCCCTAGATCCCTCTGAAGCAAATAAGTGCGCATAGAACTGGGCAGCCATCCTCCTCATCCCTTCATCATCCGCACACTTTGTTCCGTCCTCACGCCGTAGGGCCTTGACCGTGTTTTTCCGTTTTTGGTGTGAGGCACAGTTTTGGAAATACTTCGTGTTTTGATCGTCCTCCTGCAACCAGTCCACGCGTGATCGTTGTTTGTAGAACACCTCCTCTCTCTCATACAACTCATGTAGCTGATCCTCGATCTCCTTGATCTCTATTCTGTAACCCGTCCTCGCAGCCCTCTCTTTTGCATCAACAAGTTGTGCTTTGAGATGCCCAATCTGCTTCCTAATCGAGCCAAAAACCCTTCGGCTCCAGTCCTGCATGGTTCGCGTGGTGGCCCGCGGCCTATTGCATGTCTTTGCTAGCTGTCCTCCTCCCTGGTTGGCTGCATGTGCCTCCTCCCATGCAGCGCCAACCATCATCTCGTACTGCTCATGCCGCACCCACGCCGCCTCGTACATGAATGGACGCTGCCCCCTCTCTCCTCTATCGCCTGTCATCTTCATTGCTTTTATTACTAGCGCCTGGTGGTCCAACTCCTCCGTCGTGACATGTATCACTTCAGTGGCCGGAAAGAGCTGAGCAAAGTCCCCGTTGCACGTTGCCCGGTCCAGCCGTACCTATATGTTCTCCAGGCCCTCTCTCTTGTTGTCCCAAGTAAACGGGTACCCCGAGAAACCGAGATCTGCCAAACCGCAGTCGGTTAGGCACTCCTCAAACCGTTCCATTTGCCTTATGTTCCTTGGATTACCTCCTAGCCGCTCCTCGTGGCTTCGTGCCTCATTATAGTCGCCCACACACAACCACGGCAAGTTATCTTGAGTACGTAGATAGCGTAGTGCATCCCACGTCCTCATTCTTTTATCCACACATGGTTCTCCATAGATTCCAGTGAATCTAAAGGAGACGTCGTCACAAGCAATAGTAGCATCTATGTAATATTGGCACCACGGCTTGACTTTTACATCAATATGGTCTCTCCAGCATGGCGCCAAACCTCCACTCTTTCCTTTACAGTCCACCGCCACCCCTTTTGAGAAACCCAAACTCCACTTAAGCCTGTCCATCGCTCCTGCTCTTTTTTTAGTTTATGATAAAAACACCACCTCTGGGTTGTATGACCTAACCAGGTCTCGAAGTTCACCGACTGCCGAGTCCAACCCCAATCCTCGGCAGTTCCAGGAAAGGATAATCATTGCTCTCGGCGGCCCTGCCCAGTGGCAGGGTCCGCCGTTTTATTATCGATCTCCTCAATATGATCAAACACCGAGGTTTTCTTCTGCCTAGTACCGCTAATGAAAGACTCATCCCCCTCATTCTTGTCACCATCTGATTTTGGTACCCACATCTGTCGCGGCCTTCTTTTCCTTGATCCAGGAGTGTCACGGGGGCTGTCTCCCTTGTTGGGGAACGTAGTAATTTCAAAAAAATTCCTACACACACGCAAGATGGTGATGCATAGCAACGAGAGGGGAGAGTGTTGTCCACGTACCCTCGTAGACCAAAAGCGGAAGCGTTAGAACAACGCGGTTGATGTAGCCGTACGTCTTCACGGCCCGACCGATCAAGCACCGAAACTACGGCACCTCCGAGTTCTAGCACACGTTCAGCTCGATGACGATCTCCGGACTCCGATCCAGCAGGGTGTCGGGGAAGAGTTTCGTCAGCACGACGGCGTGGTGACGATCTTGATGTTCTACCGTCGCAGGGCTTTGCCTAAGCATGGCTACAATATTATCGAGGACTATGGTGGAGGGGGGCACCGCACACGGCTAAGAGATCTTGGAGATCACATTGCAGGAATCGCAACCATGGTGATTCGTACGGCCTAAAATCCATGACCGGACCGGGCAGAAATGGGCAGACGCGGGCGAGAATCGGCGCGATTTCGGCTTTTCGAGGACAAGCCCTAGCTCGCAGCCGACCCGGGGGGCCGGGGCCAATCCCCTCCCAAAAGAGCATGCGAGAATAGGATCGTCGCCGATCGCGTGAATCGGCCGCTGACGAGCTCACCGCGGATTGCGGACGCCCATAGAGCTTGGCCAGAAAAAACATCCCAAGAAAAAGTGCTGCGGAAATGTAGAGGGGGAGAAAGCAAAGTGGTCGGGGGGCGTGACCGGAGTAGAGGGAGGAGGCCATGGCATGGAGCCGCGGGTCGCGGGGGGAGAGTTGAGGGGGCCGGAGGAGAGGAGAGGAGTGGTCTCGCTTCTCCGGCTCTCGCTCTCGCTCACTCACATGGCGGGTCTGCCTGGCTGCCACTTCTCCGCGCCTCTTCACTTTGGCACACGACACGACAGAAACCCCCACAAACCCCCCGAATGCGCGTCGGGGTTGGCAGCAAACCAATGGCAAAGGGTGCTTTTGGCAAGCACTCATCGTGCGTGTGGTCCTTTTAGCTGTAACGCCCCTCATGTTATCTCGTATTTATACTCTTATTTATAGACTATGTTGTATTTGGTACTATGGTGGATCATTGAGGTAACCAGGTTTTAGTGCGGTATGATGATGAGCTATGATCCATGTTGTTGCTTTTGGATGTTCTATATACTCCATGTTGTTGCTCTTGGTTGAATTTTTTTTCTTGCGCAAATGCGGTTTGAGTTTGGACCGGATGTTTTTGAAATTAATTAGATATGATGTTTTATTTGTGCAAAAGGTGGGAGAAAATAGCAAAGAATGTTAAAGATATAGCTTGCCAATTAGAAATGAGGCATTGCACTAGTTACAAGCCTCCCAACGACCAAGGGATCATCATCGACCCCTGGTGTCGTGGCAAATCATTGCAACATCGATAGTTTAGTAGGATGATTTTAAAGTAAAATACATCTGTGCACGACAGAAACTCCCAACTCCACAAACCCATCGAATGCGCGTCGGAGTTCACAGACCCCCATGGCGAGGGTCTTTTTAGCACACATTCATTGAAGGGCATTTTTAGAAAACATTCATTCAAGGTTGTATTTAGCAAGCATTCATCAAGGATCCATTTAGCTATAACACCCTTGGTGTTCTTGCATATTCATAGACTAAGGTTGTGTACAATACTGTGATGGATCGGCATAATAATCAAGTTTCCATGCAGTATGATGGTGAACTACGATATATATTGTTGCCTTTGGGATTTCTATGTTGTTGCTTTGGGTTGGATTTCTTGCGCAAATGTGGTCTTAATTTGAATCAAAGATATTTAAAATTAGGCATTTAATTGTTGTTGCACTTCTTTTAATAATATGGCTGCATACATTACTCTGATGCAGAGGCCGGGGGTCATCCTCGTTTTGAAAAAAATAAATGTTGTTGAGATGAGTGTAGTGGAAATATTGAGATTTGAATTAATATAATATTAAATGAATTAAAAATAGAAAATAAAAATATTGGGAGTTAAATTTAGGGATATGACTAGTTGCGTGCACATGGATTATTGGGAGTTAAGTCTAGTCCTTCCTTCGATCCATATTAATTGTCGTTGATTTCGTACAAAATCAGCAACAATTAATATGGATCGGAGGGAGTAGGTGAGTTAGGAATTAAATAAAATGGATGCATTAGAGTTAAATTAGTTGATAATTAGGATTATTTGACTCTTCGGATTAGAACTTTGACTTGTGAATAGATCTTCGAACTTGGGGTCCGGGCCTAGTTCATTTGCTTTCCTACTAACAACACCAAAAATCAAATTTACTCCTTCTTACAGGCAAATCAACTCCGCTTCATCAAACTTGTTTCTTAGATTGGTTTACCTTCCCATTTTAATACCAAACAAAACGAACTCCCTAGCATCGAAATTAGAGATTCTTCTCCCCATCTATACTAGAAGTTGTTTCATCGGTATCATGGTGTGTTTATCTTTTAAATGAAAGTTGATATGTGGAGGTTTAAACTAGCAGCTAGCGTTCCTCGACATGTTCTTCTGCCCTATGTTGTAATGGTCACTTGTCGAGCAGTTAGGATGCATGCTTTTTATCTTTGTCATTGTCGAAACTAGAACCTTTGGCGGTGTGATTGCTTCACAAGAAAAATGAAACAATTAGTGACCATTGTTAGCCATCCTTGCAATTTCAAGTTTTACCAAACCACATTAGAATGGGTGAAATATCCGTGTTTTGTGCAAGTGCTTAAACTCTAGAATTTCTGTCTAAGATCCACCTAAATTCAAGGACCAGTGATGTTTTGACATGAAAGTGGGAATCGGAGGATGTCTTCTCTACAAAGTCAGTTTACACATCATATTTTAACACTTCGATCATTAACCCCACAACAAAGGTGATCTAGTCGACTTGGGCTCCACTTGGATGCAAAAAATATCTATGGTTGGTCACTCATGAAAGGATTTGGACAGTTGGTCACCTCGCTAAACGCGGTCTTCCCATAACGAGCGATATGTTTTATATGGTACACCCAGGAAAACATTTGCCACCCATTCATGGAGTATTGTGCGGTAATCAACATAACTAGCGTCGAGAATATAGGTCATCTTGTTTGTACAAATTAGAGACGAACAAATTTGAAGGGAGGGGAAAACTAAAACTACAATCACATCCTTGAATCCGGCTTCCTTTTAATAGAGCAACTTTGGCCAATGAACTAGCCATGCCAAACAGGAATTGACCAAAGCGACATACCTCTCTTATATCTATTATGACATTTCTGGTGAGGGGCCTTGCACAAGAAAATCTGATTCGGGTCTCCTTCGTTGTTAGAAAAGGTTACAAGAGCAAAATGTTTTTAGAAACAAATCTGGTCGGGTGAGAGCCTAGCGAAAAGAAGGAAGAGAAGAGAGGGCTCAGATTGCCACTACTTATCTAAGTGATCCAAACATTTCATACAATGGTTGAATACTGGTTTGATCGGTTGCTAGGGATTGGCCCAATTACTAGTAACGTATTTACTTCTTGTTTTGCACGTAGCTGGGTCTGATCAATCTTCAGTCTTACATGTAGTTACTTTGTAGGGTGTAGTACGTAGCATGTTGGCCATTTACCACCACATCATCACGGGCTTTTATAATGCGTTCACCCAACATTATTTAATGACAAACCTATTGTGACTTAAGGGGAATTCATCACATATAGATAAGAAAAATAAGTGCTCCACCAACCATCACCTATGTGAATATTAATCCCCATCCCCCCTATTATATATGCCCCTTTGTTTTGATGGGAATAGATAACATCGTGCATTCGTTTCACTTTCTTTAACTTGTTTTGTAGAACTAGGTTAGTCCATCAAATGTCACACATATAAAAATAGATGATAGATGAGAAAGGCCAAAGAGTCCTATGGGCAGACCAAGGGGAATAGTAGGCATCGGTAACCGGGTTGTAGCAAATGGTCTCACACATCGAGGCTCTACGTCTCATTCATGACAAGAAAGATCACAAGCTCAAGTCGTCGTGGGAGGGTCCTTTTATCATCGACAAAGCGTTGCACGACAAAGCATATCGGGTCCGAGATAACAAGATCAGCGTGGTCGAGCTGAATCCTTGGAACATCCAACTGCTATGTTCCTTTTGCAGCTCACCTTTTTTAGTTCATTCCTATTCATGTTTAGTTCGATCAGACATTATATGAGTTGAATAAAGATGGTTTAACCCAAGTTGGTCCTGTCTAAATTTCCTTTATCCTTTGATCGTGCTAAAATACGGATCACCCCGCGCTTGTGTCATATTGGTCAAACTGCAGATCCTGCAGACCGGGGTTGCATCAGCAGCGTTATATACGCCACATACCGGCTGAAAATTACTTTTCCTAAGTTGCATGCTTGCTTATGATTTGGCGTGTGCCTTCTCGTGCACATAGTCATGAGCAAGTCATGAAATCAACATGGCAGTGTATAAACTTCCAGCTGCGTTTGCACGATGTGGATGTCACACTGTTGTGTGGTCCGTAACTTTAATACTAAGAATTGCAGTCTGAGTTAGTAACTGACATTTTCACCAACCAAAATTTGAGGGAATGGTGAACTGGCTATCTTCAGGAGCACACGTGTACAAATAAAATTGTCTCTCATACATACATATGACACTATATGAAGTGTGTGCCCTGGTGCACCTGGCTATAGTCGAGCAATGTGTCTGCTATTTTAGATGGTCAGATCCTTGCATCGGTGATGATGGGTTGAGTTGGACTTACTTTTTTTCAACCAAGTGCATATAACATCTCTCTCTGAATAGAGAGAACTGTGTGAACCAACATGCGGTTGGATGGTTAGGAGGATAGTGGTATCCTTGGCCCACAAAGGTTCAAGTCTTAGACTTGACATTGGTACTTGCATTATTCCTAGATTTATTTCAGACTTTCGACGATGTTTGTTCAATGAGGGAAGACGTTCTCATTGACTACGAGGCGCCTGTGGTGACTTTCTTAAAATCTCAAGATACTATGTTGGTTCAGTCTCTCAAAGGTGCTCATAAAGGTAGGGCGTGTGTGCGTGCAATCATAAGGGTAAGTGTATGCTCGTGTATGTGTGTGACTTTGATTGTATTGTGTTCAAGCAAAAAAGAATAATAAAAACCGCAACAACCAAACAAACTCGAAATAACCAACAGCCACCGAACAACCAACTTAGGGCAAACCCTGTTCCGCCTGTGGCACGCACCCACATGTTGTTTTTAAAATTAATTTATGAGATAAAAAATTTAAAAATCATGGTACATATTTTAGATTTCTGAACATATTTAAAAAATGAACATTTTTAATATTTAAAAATATTTTTTATAAATTCGAATTTTAAAAAATTTGTGAGTAGTTTTATATGAAATATAAAAATTCGCTTGGCCAGCCCAGAGCTACTTGCTGGAGGGCTACTGTGTTGTACCAGGTCCATACGAGAAAAATTAGAAGAGCACAACCACCAAAAGGACAGAGCGGTGCAGTTCATGTTGAAACATAGCGGAATTCTCTAAAAATTAATATGCCCAACCACACAAACTGATCCTAAGAATCAAACGTACACCCACCAATCCCCGCTACGGCCTCCGCTGCCATCCAGCAGGCCCCCCTTGCCTGGTAAAAGAGTACGCATGTACCTAGTCAGCTGAGTGAAACCGCAAATCCACGCACCAGCACGAGGACCCACACATCAGTGACCACGAACCTCCTGATAGCGTGAGCGCTGGGTTGTCTCTAGCCACGCATAAATTTGAAGGAATTTTGACTTTGGAGTTAAGCACTACAGCGGGCTGGATTGCAAGAGGTCGTCCCTCCCACTGACTCAACTCTGATCACTTGGTGGCATATGGCATTAAGCGTGATGCATGAGGACATGAGAAAAAGAATATCTTATTTCATGACTATTTTAATCTCGTGGAGCATATGGAGAGAAAGCAATGATATGATTTTCGACAATATAGTCAATCGAATGCACCTTACATTTTGATCAGATGCAAGCTGATGCTAACTTATGGGCGATGGCTAGCTTGGGTTGTTTTAACCATGTAACCCCTCTTCCTATAGTTGGGGTTTTCAGCTGCCGTATTTATTTATTCATTTATTTTTATTTTGGCTTGAACGCTTGAATGAGCTGTTGTACGTTTCAGTTGCCTGTGTTGTATTAGCCTCTTTAGTTGTTGCTGGTCCCTCTTTTCAAGTTCTTTTTAGAGAGTTTTTTGGTTCCCCAAGGTTGTTCTAAAATGTATTGTAAATTTTCTGAACCGGATTAGATTGCATTTTTTTTCCTTTTTTTCAGGCAAGGGGTACATGTTCACCTCTTACCTTGGTCTTGTAACTATTTGCATCTTATTTCATTTTCTCCACCTTAATACTCCTTCCGTCCGGAAATACTTGTCATCAAAATGAATAAAAGAGGATGTATCTAGATGTATATTAGTTGTAAATACATCTCTTTTTGTCCATTTTGATGACAAGTATTTTCGGACGGAGGGAGTATATGGGTAGCAAGCCTGCCAATTCCTCAATATTTGCACTATAGTTTTTTCTCGCTTAGTAATACTACACGTGCACTTCTCTTGCATAGTTCAAAATATATATATACCCCACACACAAAAAAGACTTAGTTTTTCAAGCGAACGGTGACGCTGGCCCATTTAAACTATGGGCCCAAGAACCATCAGTCAGTCACGCTGACAGACAGAAACATTTGCCTAAAAAAGACTAAAGAATTGCCTTAAAAAATACAGACAGACACAAGCATGCCAACCTTTTCTTCGTTGCGACTTGCGACACCACAGCAGCAGCACATACGTGCGATCGCCAAGGAAGCATTTGAGTAAAATGCATAAAATCATCGCTTTAGTGTTGTAGTCTCGAAAAATCACAATTTTACAAAACGTGACACGTTGCACCGCAACGAAATTTTGACAGTGACAAAAAACACTAAAAATGCTCCTCACTATTTAAAAAAGTAAGAAAATAAAAACAATAAAAATATATTATTAAAATGTCACCATTTCCAATTATAGTATTCCAAATTTAATAAAATAAACTACAATATATATACAAATGTTCACCACTTACAAAAAATGAAAAGGTAAAAAAATAAAGTCTCAAAATATTGGCTAAAATATTTAAAAAAATACTTAAGAACATTTTAATCAATTAAGAATAAATAATTGCAAATAAAAATAATTCCTAAAAATAGACACCACATCATATAGTGTTGTGGTAAGTCGTAACCACACATGACACGCCACAAATAAACATAACAGTGCTGACGTTCGATGTTATGCCACGTCACCAATATATGACGTCTTGTATCAACTATAAGCCCCACTTACAAGTGGCGTTTTAACTATTTTCTAATGCCAACACTATGATCTTAGTGATGCCACACTAAATATGCCAACACGGTGGCATTGATTGAAATGGGCGCCACCAAGTAAAGTTGTGGCTACCATTCCTCTACTAGTGCTTGACGCGTACTCCAAGACCTAGAGGTTGTCGTCGGCATGATTACCCTTAGATGTAACCAACCTATGTAAACCATAGGCACCCACTATTGGGGAACGTAGCATTTAATTTTAAAAAAATCATACGCTCACGTAAGATCTATCTAGGAGATGCATAGCAACGAGAAGGGAAGAGTGTGTGTCTACATGTCCTCGTAGACCGAAAGCGGAAGCGTTTGCCAACGCGGTTGATGTAGTCGTACTCTTCACGATCCGATCACGATCCAACCGATCTAGTACCGAACGTACGACACCTCCAAGTTCTGCACACATTCAGCTCGATGACGTCTCTCGAACTCTTGATCCAGCAGAGTGTCGATGGAGTCGATGAGTTCCGTCAGCATGGCGGCGTGATAACGGTGTTGGTGATGTGATCTGTGCAGGGCTTCGCCTAAGCACTATGATGATACTATCGGAGGAGTAAACTATGGAGGGGGGCACCGCACACGGCTAAGAGAATAACTGTTGTGCCTTGGAGCGCCCCCCTGCACCTGTATATAAAGGAGAAGGGAAGGAGCCGGCTGGCCTAGAGGGGCGCACCATGGGGGGAGTCCTACTAGGACTCCCAGTCCTAGTAGGATTCCCCTTTCTTTTCCTGAGTGGCAAAGGGGGAAAGAGAGAGGGAGTAGGACAGGGAAAGGGGGGCGCCGCCCCCTCCCCTAGTCCAATTTGGACTCCCATTGGGGGGGGGGGCACCCCTTGTGGGTTGTCCCCTCTCTCTCTCCCGTGGCCCATGTTGGCCCATTACTTCCCTGGGGGGTTCCGGTAACCTCCCGGTACTCCGAAAAATATCTGAAACTTCCTGAAACCATTCCGGTGTCCGAATGTAACCTTCCAATATATCAATCTTCACCTCTCGACCATTTCGAGACTCCTCGTCATGTCCGTGATCTCATCCGAGACTCCGAACAACATTCAGTCACCAAAACACATAACTCATATAATCCCAATCGTCATCGAACATTAAGCGTGCGGACCCTACGGGTTCGAGAACTATGTAGACATGACCGAGACACCTCTATGGTAAATAACAATAGCGGAACCTGGATGCTCATATTGGTTCCCACATATTCTATGAAGATCTTTATCGGTCGAACCGCAATGTCAACATAGCTATTCCCTTTGTCATCAGTATGTTACTTGCCCGAAATTCGATCGTCTGTATCTCTATACCTAGTTCAATATCGTTACCGGCAAGTCTCTTTACTCATTCCGTAGTGCATCATCCCATAACTAACTCATTAGTCCCATTGCTTGCAAGGCTTCATATGATGTGCATTACCGAGAGGGCCTAGCGATACCTCTTCGATACTCGGAGTGACAAATCCTAATCTTGATCTATGCCAAACCAACAAACACCTTCGAAGATACCTGTAGAGCATCTTTATAATCACTCAGTTATGTTGTGACGTTTGATAGCACACAAGGTATTCCTCCGGTGCCCGGGAGTTGCAGAATCTCATAGTCGGAAGAATATATATTTGACACGAAGAAAGCAGTAGCAATAAAACTGAACGATCATTATGCTAAGCTAATGGATGGGTCTTGTCCATCACATCATTCTCCTAATGATGTGATCCTGTTCATCAAATGACAACACATGTCCATGGCTAGGAAACTTAACCATCTTTGATTAACGAGCTAGTCTAGTAGAGGCATACTAGGGACATGGTGCTTTGTCTATGTGTTCACACATGTATCAAGTTTTTGGTTAATACAATTCTAGCATGAATAATAGACTTTTATCATGATATAAGGAAATATAAAATAACAACTTTATTATTGCTTCTAGGGCCTATTTCCTACAGCCTCCCACTTGCGCTAGAGTCAATAATCTAGTTCACATCGCCATGTGATTTAACACCAATAGTTCACATCTATATGTGATTAACACCCATAGTTCACATCATCATGTGACCAACACCCAAAGGGTTTACTAGAGTCAATAATCTAGTTCACATCCCTATGTGACTAACACCCGAAGAGTATTGGGGAACGCAATAATGTCAAAAAAAAATCCTACGATCACGCAAGATCTCTCTAGGTGATGCATAGCAACGAGAGGGGAGAGTGTGTCCACGTACCCTCATAGACCGAAAGCGGAAGCGTCTCAATAACGCGGTTGATGTAGTCGAACTTCTTCGTGATCCAACCGATCAAGTATTGAACGCACGACACCTCCGTGATCTGCACACGTTCAGCTCGGTGATGTCCCTCGAACGCTAGATCCAGCTGACGCCGAGGGAGAGTTCCGTCAGCACGACGGCGTGGTGACGGTGATTGTCGGTGTCAAAACCGGCGGATCTCGGGTAGGGGGTCCCGAACTGTGCGTCTAGGCGGATGGTAACAAGAGACGAGGGACACAATGTTTTTACCCAGGTTCGGGCCCTCTCGATGGAGGTAAAACCCTACGTCCTGCTTGATTAATATTGATGATATGGGTAGTACAAGAGTAGATCTACCACGAGATCAAGGAGGCTAAACCCTAGAAGCTAGCCTATGGTATGATTGTTGAGATGTAATGTTGTCCTACGGACTAAGGCCCTCCGGTTTATATAGACACCGGAGAGGCTAGGGTTACACAGAGTCGGTTACAATGGTAGGAGATTTACATATCCGTATCGCCAAGCTTGCCTTCCACGCCAAGGAAAGTACCTTCCGGACACGAGTCGGAGTCTTCAATCTTCTATCTTCGTAGTCTGGGAGTCCGGCGGATATTGACAGTCCGGCTATCCGGACACCCCCTAGTCCAGGACTCCCTCAGTAGCCCCTGAACCAGTCTTCAATGTCGATAAGTCCGGCGCACATAATGTTCGGCATTGCAAGGCGGGTTCCTCTCCTTGAATAATCCGGAGAAAATAATGAACACCAGGATAGTGTCCGGCTCTGCAAAATAAATTCCACATTCCAAACGTAGAGAGAATAAAACACATATACTGATCCAATCTGCCGACGTATTATGCGGCGTGACATCACACCGCTACCAAGCCCTTGTTTGAATTACTATATCACCTCAGCACGTTTAGCGAAGCGGTTTCCTTGGCACGTCCTGTCGAAGCAGAGATCGTGTTCCCCTTATTCCGGGATTCTCATCAATACGTGCGTGGGTAACCCAACCGCGCCATTGATGGTGGCGCTTGGGAGATAAGCGAGTTTTACCAGGCCGGTGAGGGACGCATATATTCGTCCGCCTATATATAAGGGATAAGGATTTACCTTCTCACCTACGCCTTCTTCCTCCTTAGCTCATCCATCCCTGCGAACCCAAGCTCCAACGCCTAAGCTCGCGCATCCCGCCTCGACCCTTCTCCGAACATGTCCGGAGGGGGAGGCAAATGGATGGCCTCCACCGCCAAGGAGGAGGACATCACCAAGCTGCGCGACGCCGGATACCTTTCCGGCGACATCGCGCATCGGCTGCCCGACGCGGGGCAGCTCATTCCTACCCCAGGGCCTTATGAGAGGGTTGTTTTTCTTCCCCACTTCCTCCACGGACTGGGCTTTCCGCTCCATCCATTCGTCCGGGGGCTCATGTTTTACTACGGCCTGGATTTCCATGATCTGGCGCCGAACTTCGTCCTCAACATCTCGGCGTTTATCGTCGTGTGCGAGGCCTTTCTCTGCATCCGGCTCCACTTCGGCCTGTGGCTCAAGACCTTCAACGTCAAGCGAAGGTTGTGAAGGGGCATAAGCGGAATGCGGAGGCGCCATGTTAGGCAGCCGCCCAACGTCCCTTGGCTAGAAGGGACCTTCGTGGACTCCGTCAAGGGGTGGCAATCGGGTGGTTCTACATCACCGAGCCGCGAGCCTACATGGGCGGCGGCCCCGAATTTAGATCTGGAATCCCCACGCAGCTCACCTCCGGAAAGAGAAGGGCTTGCGGTGGGGTGATCCAGTGGAGGTGACGGGACTTCGAGCCTGCATCAAGAAGCTGGTGAGCAATAGGCTCCGGCTCGTCGACGTGGTCCAGGTCATGCTCCTCCGGCGGATTCTCCCGTGCCAAGAACGGGTATTTAATCTGTGGGAGTTTAATCCGGAACAGCACCAGATGCTGAGCGGGCTCTTTGATACAACGTACGAAGGCGCCTGGAGGGTGCTGTTCAAGGGCGCCGAAGCCCCCGCATCCGCGACTGAAGACCGCGGATTCAGCTCGCAGTCTCCGACTAACGAGGTAAGTGATTCGACCCCATTACGGGACACTTATAGTAGTTAGATTGACTCTAGCGAGGTTTTTAATCTGCCTCTTCCTTTGACAGGACTGGATGGAGAAGGCCAAGCTGCTTATCAGCCCGGCTCCCATGCCAGAAGAACCGATGGATGCCCGCTTAGCAAGGTTGCTGGTCCCGCACCGCACGTGGTGCGGAGAAGAAGGCCAAGAAGGTGGCCACGGGACTCGAAAGAGTTCCGTAATCAAAGCGTCGACAATGGCGAGGACTCCTCCCAAGACGAGGAGGAGGAGGAAGAGAGTACTTTCTCCGGAGGAGGGAGAGAGGAAGAGGAGGGCCTCCCCAACCGGGGCGGCCGAAGGGTCCAAGAGGGGGAGAACTATTCCCCCGGACAGTTTTGCCAACATCAATGTTGGCGAGGAAGAGTGGCCTCCAAGGGCCAGGCGTCCGACAGGATCGTAAGTATTCAAATCGTTTATATGCCGTGCACTGTATGCCATGTAGTGTCCTTCTAACACCGCATTCTATCCGTAGTCCGTCCGTTGACGATCTTCCCGACTCGATGAGCGGGTCTTTGGCGCCGTCGGATGTAAATTCCATCCCGACTGCCTCTACCCCACGCGTCGACGAGGACGACGAGGCGGAATCCCACAGAGGGACTCGCCAGGAGGAGGCTCCGGAGGTGCCGTCAGGCAGCCCCCCGGACTTCGTGCCGGACTCCACATCGGAACCCGCAGCGGTTCCAGAGTCCGGCAAGCGGCCCCTTCGAAAGAAGGGCAGGACCGTGGCGCCGGCGGCCCCCGTCCAACCGGAGGCGCCGGATAACCTGCTGGAGGCGCTTAAAGGCGCTTCCATCGAGGAAGAACACCGCACTCTCATGGGTGCGGTGATTGAGAAGGTCCAGCTCGCCAAGGGCGGGCTGACCGAAGCCTGCAACAGCCTTCTAACAGGCTTTGAGGTAAGAAGTTTAAAATAATGTAATGTGATACCGCATAGACAGTAGCCCCTGATGCTTAGTTCGGTGTTCGAAAAGAAAAGCCGGACTAAGGATCTAACAAAATAGACGCAGGGTTGCTAAAAAATATGTCAATATGGGTGTGCAGGCTGCGCTGTTGACCATGCCGCATTAACGGCGGAGGTCGAGGCGCTGAAGAAGGACCTTGAGCGGTCGGAGCAAGAGCTCGGCCATGCCAAGAGGCAGCTCAAGGAAAAAGGAGGTGAATAACACCACTTTAAATAAGTACCTTACAGAAAAGAGTTTCGGTTGCAAACATGATTAATAAGGATAATATATGTAATGCAGGGGCCACTAACGAGGTGGCAGCCCTAAAGGATGCCGTGTCCGTGGCCGAACGCAATGCGGCCACAGAACAGACTGAGCGAGAAAAGCAAGCGGCACTGGTGGCGGAAGTTCGGCAAGAGCTCCAGGCTCTCATGGAAAAGCATGAGAGTTTGGAGCGTGACTCCAAGACTCGAGAGTCCGAGCTTGCCTCGGCTCTCGAAAGTGCCAAGTCCGCCAAGGCCGAGGCCCAGAAGGCCCATGAGGAAGTAGAGGACATGAAGAAGATAGCGGCGGGTAAGGCGTTTTTCATGCAGAGCAAGCATGTTAATGTAAATTACCGGATACTTACCCGAATTCGGAGCTCTCCAGGGGCATTTGCAGATCTGCCGCGTAGTGCGTCTGATGCCGCTGCGTTTTATCGTGGCGAGGAGGGGAGCTCAACGGAGAAGGTCTTCGGTCTCAAGTATCTTTGAGGCCGCCATCCGTGCCCCCAAGCGACCGGTGAAGCGGTGGTCGAGCTCCTAAGGTAGCCGAGGAGGCCATGAAGGGCCTCACAGTCCGGTGTGGGCTGGGCAGCCATGCGGCAGCTACTTTGGCCTAGTCGGCGGCTGGTCGATGCATGCCCCAGGCTGGATGTGATCAAGCGCTCCGCCTGCATTGAAGGTGCTCGTCGGGCCCTTGTCCGCATAAAGGTGCAATGGGGCAAGCTGGATGCGGAGAAGCTTCTCACGGATCCGCCGCCGCCGGGCAAGGAGCATTGCACGCCGGAGAGATATTATAAAGTTGTCCTGAAGGGAGCCCGCGATATTGCAGATGAGTGCCCCCTTAATGTAATATTTGAGTGAACTTGCTGTGTTTTTATCCTGTGCGCTGAAAACCTCGTTTATATGCGCCATGAGCAACGCTTGGTTGAATTTAAAATATTACCTTCTGTGCGGCCGTTTGTTAAATCGAGAGATGGCAAGTCGTTGGCTTCACCCCCAAGCCACAGTCTTTGGGGTGTTGGTGATAAACTTGAGCACTCTTGTTCCCATTTTGGGTCCATCTAGGAGGCGCTCAACACGACGAACAAGGCAACCGGACTTATAATGCTTGAACACTCTCACTTAGCCATAGAATTCTATAATTTTAAATTTGGTGAAGCCCCGGTATTCGGAAGACCGAATCCGGGCGCTATCCACCCTTCGTCGGACATCATCCGGAACTTCGCTCGAAGCGGCATGAGTCTTTAGGGACCCGAAAAGACCTCTCGAACAGCGACCAGTCTCTCGCCTTATCATGCCAGTCAGTTTTAGCTTTCTCCACTAAGGCGTTAACCCAGCTCAACCGGGGCGCAATCGCAGTGGTTCTCCCAGTGCTACCTTAGCCGACGGAACGGAACGTAAGGTACCAAAACATGGGAGCCGGGCAAACCCAACTATTGACCCAAGACATGATTCGGAGCTGATTCATATAATGCTATAAGTTTGGGGTGCCGCACTTGTGAAAGTGTTCGGACTTAATCACACCATAATCTGGGGAACAGAAGCCCCTGGTGTATTCGGCCGTACCAAAGTATACGGGTGCAAGATGTCATATAGTGAACATATGTAAAAGATAACGCAGTTGCAATGAAAAGGTAATGAACTTGCAAAAAAGGAAGTGCTGCGTTGTTTATGAAAGAAGGTCTGCTAATAAAGCGGACTGATACAAATAGTGCGGTAAGCGAGGGATTTGGACTAAATTAACATGTCACCCTCCAGGGATAAGCTGCAGACTTGGTGTATGTAATGTAATGCTCGTAATGGAGACCACCTGAGTGTTCGTCGCAGCCTTCTTTGATCCCTGACTGTTGCATCGTGAGTTCGGCAAGTTCGCCGTCGGACAGGCTTCATTTAGTGGAGTCTGTATATGCAAAAAGAAGAAAAGATAAAAAATAAAACCAAGGGGGGCGCTAGCATGAGCCCCTGGTGTGGTCGAGCCGCACTCTTTGGTCCTTGTGGTTAAGCCCCTCCCCTGCGCCCATGGTATCTCCAAAGCGTAATGATGTACGCGGAGTGTTATTCTTGTGATCATGCGCTGGCGAGGTGGGGCCGCATTACTACGCATGCTCGACCGCGCCAGTGGTCTTGGTTAGTGTTGCTCGGGCGCTTTAATGCATCCGCTTTTGATTGCCGGACTAGCGAATTGCCGTAGAAGGCTGCTCTGTATTTCTGCCGCGAGAGCCGCTGTATGTTCCTCCGTTCGGAGGGAGCGTTCCGTATTCCCATTGACCGTAATGACTCCCCGAGGGCCTGGCATCTTGAGCTTTAGGTATGCATAATGCGGCACCGCGTTGAACTTTGCAAACGCGGTTCGTTCGAGCAGGGCATGATGGCGCCACTGAGCGGGACTATATCGAAGATTAACTCTTCGCCGGAAATTATCCGGGATCCAAGACCACTTCGGTGTGTGAGCTGCATGAGTTGGCTTCCACTCACAGGATGACACCTTTAAAGGTTGTCTTAGTAGGTTTGATCCTGGATGGGTCTATGCCCATTTTGCGCACTGTGTCCTGATAAAGCAGGTTCAGGCTGCTACCGCCGTCCATCAGGACTCTTGTGAGGTGAAATCCATCGACGATTGGGTCTAAGACCAATGCAGCGAATCCGCCATGGCGTATGCTGGTCGGATGGTCTTGTCGATCAAAAGTGATCGGACAAGAGGACCATGGATTGAACTTCGGGGCGACTGGCTCCATCGCATAGACGTCCCGTAGTGCACGTTTCCTCTCCCTCTTGGGTATATGGGTCGCGTAAATCATATTCACCGTCCGCACTTGTGGGGGGAAACCCTTCTGTCCTCTGTTGTTCGGCGGCCGGGTCTCTTCCTCGTCATCGCTATTTAGCCCCTTGTCATTGTGTTCGGCAATTAACTTGCCAGCCTGCTTGAACACCCAACAATCTCTATTGGTGTGATTAGCTGGCTTTTCGGGGGTGCCATGTATCTGGCATGGGCGGTCGAGTATTCGGTCCAGATTGGACGGGCCCGGAGTTGTTCTTTTAAATGGCTTCTTCCGTTGACCGGGTTTGGAGCCTCGGAATCCGGCATTGACTGCCGTATCCTCTTTGTCGTCGCCGTTAATGCGGCGTTTGTTTTTGATTCGACGTGACCTGCCGTGGTTGTCCTTAGTGTCCGGACTGCCAGAATTTTTGCGGAGATTGTTGCTGCGGGCTAGCCAGCTGTCCTCTCCCGCACAAAAGCGGGTCATTAACGATGTGAGGGCTGCCATGGATTTTGGCTTCTCCTGCCCCAGGTGCCGGGCTAGCCATTCGTCCCGGATGTTATGTTTGAAGGCTGCAAGGGCCTCCGCATCCGGATAGTCGACGATTTGATTTTTCTTCGCCAAGAACCGTGTCCAGAACTGTCTGGCCGATTCGTCAGGCTGCTGAATAATGTGGCTTAGGTCATCGGCGTCTGGTGGTCGCACGTATGTACCTTGGAAGTTATCAAGGAACGCGGCCTCCAGGTCTTCCCAACACCCAATCGACTCTGCGGGCAGGCTATTAAGCCAATGCCGAGCTGGTCCTTTGAGCTTGAGTGGGAGATATTTGATGGCGTGGAGATCGTCGCCGCAGGCCATATGGATGTGGAGAAGATAATCTTTGATCCACACCGCGGGGTTTGTTGTACCATCGTAAGATTCGATATTCACGGGTTTGAACCCTTCGGGGATCTGATGATCCATTACTTCATCAGTGAAGCATAACGGGTGTGCGGCGCCCTGTATTGAGCAATATCGCGACGCAGCTCGAGGGAGCGCTGTCTGCTATGTTCGGCCCGGCCGGCGTTATGTCCGGCGCGACGGTATTCGTTGTGGGTCGTAGGGCGCCCACGTGATCCATAGATGGATCTGGATTGTCTTGCTTTGTCCTCCAAGATGTCTCGCAAGTCCGACGCGTTCCCTTTTGGCTTCGTACTCTTGGATCGATGTCGGGGTACGGTCTTGGCTGGGGGCCTGAATGCCTCTCTGTCGCGACCACGGGGTGGTCGGTCAGCCATGTCGTGCGCTGGTGATAAAGGTATGTATGCTTCCTCCTCTAATCGGGGGAGCCGCTTGCGTCTTGGGTAACTTTTGGAGGGGAGTTCGAGTTTATACTCTTCGGCCGCGAGGACCTCGGTCCATCGATCGGCTAGCAGATCTTGATCAGCTTGGAGCTGTTGTTGCTTTTTCTTTAGGCTATTTGCCGTGGCTATGAGCCTGCGCCTGAAGCGCTCTTGTTCGACGGGATCCTCGGGTATGACGAATTCATCATCGTTGAGGCTCGCTTCATCTTTGGAGGGAGGCATATAGTTATCATCCTCAACCCCTTTGTCTGCCGCCCTGTCGTGGGGGCTTGCTTCTGCGTCCTCCTGTGCTGAGTCTTGTAGGAGGGGATCGTCTTCGGCACTCTCCGGAGTGTTATTGTCTCCCGTGCTGGAATCTCCATTCTTGTTGTGGCGGGATTTAGAGCGGCGCCGCTGACGCCGGCGTTTGGGCTGCTTCTTTATAGAATCTTCCTCCGCTACTTTCTCGCCATCCCCTTCTTTTGGGGTATCCACCATGTAGACGTCATATGACGAGGTGGCTTTCCAGTGCCCTGTGGGCGCTGGGTCCTGATCGTTTACGGCATCATCGCCCATAGCGTCGATGTCATCGGAGTCGTAGTCTAGCATGTCGGTTAGATCCTCGACAGTGGCTACAAAGTGGGTGGTGGGTGGGCTCTGAATTTCTTCGTCGTCCGAACTCCAACCGTCCTGGCCATAGTCCGGCCAGGATTCTCCTGATAGTGAGAGGTGCTTCAGGGAATTCAGGATATCGCCAAAATGCGAGTGCTGAAAGATGTCCGCGGCGGTGAATTCCATAACCGGCGCCCAATCTGGCTTAATTGGCAGGGGCGCGGGAGGCTCGGAGTCCGGCGAGGAGTCCGGCGCCTCGGGATCACGAGTTTCGCAGGGGACAAGATTGGTATTCGGCTCCATCATCGTAGATGTTGAAGCCCCCAGGGCGGCGTCTATCCACCGGCCCTCGTCATGGGCAATCGGCTCCGGGCTAGTAGCCGGAGCGGATTCGAGTGCGGCCACCAAAGCACTGTCCGGCGGCAGAGCTAGATCATGCCCATCGTCACAGTGCGGCGCGCTTGGCTGTGGCTCGAGTCCGTCGAAGATCAAGTCTCCGCGGTCATCGGCCGTGAAGTTCAAGCTTCCGAATCTGACCTGACGGCCAGGGGCGTAGCTTTCGACCTGCTCCAGATGGCCAAGAGAATTGGCCCGCAGTACAAAGCCGCCGAATACGAAGATCTGTCCGGGGAGAAAAATCTCACCCTGGACAGCGTTGATGGTTGAAGATGCCATCGAGCCTATCGGGGACGACACAGAGGAACTCTCAATGAAAGCACCAATGTCGGTGTCAAAACCGGCGGATCTCGGTAGGGGTCCCGAGCGTGCGTCTAGGCGGATGGTAACAAGAGACGAGGGACACAATGTTTTTACCCAGGTTCGGGCCCTCTCGATGGAGGTAAAACCCTACGTCCTGCTTGATTAATATTGATGATATGGGTAGTACAAGAGTAGATCTACCACGAGATCAAGGAGGCTAAACCCTAGAAGCTAGCCTATGGTATGATTGTTGAGATGTAATGTTGTCCTACGGACTAAGGCCCTCCGGTTTATATAAACACCGGAGAGGCTAGGGTTACACAGAGTTGGTTACAATGGTAGGAGATCTACATATCCGTATCGCCAAGCTTGCCTTCCACGCCAAGGAAAGTACCTTCCGGACACGAGTCGGAGTCTTCAATCTTCTATCTTCGTAGTCTGGGAGTCCGGCGGATATTGATAGTCCGGCTATCCGGACACCCCCTAGTCCAGGACTCCCTCAGTGATGATGAAGTTACTAGCGCAGGGCTTCGCCTAAGCACTACGACGATATGACCAAGGTGGAAAACTATGGAGGGGGGTACCGCACACGGCTAAAGATCAACTTGTGTATCTATGGGGTGCCCCCTGTCCACGTATATAAAGGAGGGGAGGGAAGAGGTGGCCGGCCCAAGGGGGGCGCGCTAGGTGTGAGGAATCCTACTAGGAATCCCCAGTCCAAGTAGGATTCCCCTCCTCTTTCCTATTCCTAGTAGGAGAAGGAGAAGGAGGTAAGGAGGAAGAGGGGAGACGGAAGGAGGGCAACCTTGCCCCCTCCTAGTAGAATTCAGACCAGCCCATTGGGGGGGGGGGGCGCAGCCACCCCTTGAGGCCCTTCTCTCCTTTCGTATGTCCCATTAAGGCCCACTACTTCCCCCGACGAATTCCCGTAACTCTCTGGTACTCCGAAAAATACCCGAATCACTCGGAACCTTTCCAATGTTCGAATATAACCTTCCAATATATCGATCTTTACATCTCAACCATTTCAAGACTCTTCGTCACGTCTGTGATCTCACCCGGGACTCCGAACAAACTTCCGTCATCAAATCACATAACTCATAATACAAATCATCATCGAACGTTAAGCGTGCGGACCCTACGGGTTCGAGAACTATGTAGACATGACCGAGACACATCTCCGGTCAATAACCGATAGCGGGACCTGGATGCTCATATTGGCTCCTACATATTCTACGAAGATCTTTATCGATCAAACCGCATAACAACATACGTTGTTCCTTTTGTCATCGGTATGTTACTTGCTCGAGACGATCGTCGGTATCATCATACCTAGTTCAATCTCGTTATCGGCAAGTCTCTTAACTCGTTACGTAATACTTCATCCCGCAACTAACTCATTAGTCACAATGCTTGCAAGGCTTATAGTGATGAGTATTACCGAGAGGGCTTAGAGATACCACTCCGAAACACGGAGTGACAAATCCTAATCTCGATCTATGCCAACCCAACAAACACCTTTGGAGACACCTGTAGAGCACCTTTATAATCACCCATTTACGTTGTAACGTTTGGTAGCACACAAAGTGTTCCTCCGGTATTCGGGGTTGCATAATCTCATAGTCTGAGGAACATGTATAAGTCATGAAGAGAGCAGTAGCAATGAAACTGTAACGATCATAATGCTAAGCTAACGGATGGTTCATGTCCATCACATCATTCTCCTAATGATGTGATCCTGTTCATCAAATGACAACACATGTCTATGGTTAGGAAACATAACCATCTTTGATTAACGAGCTAGTCAAATAGAGGCATACTAGGGACACTATGTTTTGTCTATGTATTCACACTTGTACTAAGTTTCTGGTTAATACAAGTCTAGCATGAATAATAAACATTTATCATGAAATAAGGAAATAAATAATAACTTTATTATTTCCTCTAGGGCATATTTCCTTCAGTCTCCCACTTGCACTAGAGTCAATAATCTAGTTCACATCGCCATGTGATTTAACATCAATAGTTCACATTTGTATGTGATTAACACCCATAGTTCACATCGCCATGTGACCAACAACCAAAGGGTTTACTAGAGTCAATAATCTAGTTCACATTGCTATGTGATTAACACCCAAAGATTACTAAGGTTTGATCCTGTTTTGCTTATGAGAGAAGTTTAGTCAACGGGTCTATCACATTCAGAGCCGTATGTATTTTGCAAATATTCTATGTCTACAATGCTCTGCATAGAGCTACTCTAGCTAATTGCTCCCACTTTCAATACATATCCAGATTGACTTTAGAGTCATCTAGATCGGTGAAAAAGCTTGCATTGACGTAACTCTTTATGACGAACTCTTTATCACCCCCATCACCGAGAAACATTTCCTTAGTCCTCACTAAGGATAATTTTGACCGCTGTCTAGTGATCTACTCTTAGATCACTATTGTACCCCTTTGCCAAACTCATGGCAAGGTACACAATAGGTCTGGTACACAGCACAACATACTTTATAGAACCTATGACTGTGGCATAGGGAATGATTCTCATTCTCTTTCTATCTTTTGCCATTGTCGGGCTTTGAGTCTTACTCAACTTCACACCTTGTAATACAGCCAAGAACTCCTTCTTTGACTGATCCATTTTGAACTCTTTCAAAACTTGTCAAGGTATTTACTCATTGAAAAATATTATCAAGCGTCTTGATCTATCCCTATAGATCTTGATGCCCAACATGTAAGCAGCTTCACCGAGGTCTTTCTTTGAAAAACTCCTTTCAAACACTCCTTTATGCTTTCCAGAGAATTCTACATCATTTCCGATCAACAATATGTTATTCACATATACTTATCAGAAAGGCTGTAGTGCTCCCACTCACTTTCTTGTAAATACAGGCTTCACTGCAAGTCTGTATAAAACTATATGCTTTGATCAACTCATCAAGGCGTATATTCCAACTCCGAGATGCTTGCACCAGTCTATAGATGAATCGCTGGAGCTTGCACACTTTGTTAGCACCTTTAGGATTGGCAAAACCTTCTTGTTGTATCATATACAACTCTTCTTTAAGAAATCCATTAAGGAATGCAGTTTTGACATCCATTTGCCAGATTTCATCAAATGTGGCAATTGCTAACATGATTTGGATAGACTTAAGCATCACTACGAGTGAGAAAATCTCATCGTAGTCAACACCTTGAACTTGTCGAAACTTTTTGCGACAGTTCGAGCGTTGTAGATAGTAACACTACTATCAGCGTCTGTCTTCCTCTTGAAGATCCATTTATTGTCAATGACTTGCCGATCATCGAGCAAGTCAATCAAAGTCCATACTTTGTTCTCATACATGTATCCCATCTCATATTTCATGGCCTCAAGCCATTTTGCGGAATCTGGGCTCATCATCGCTTCCTCATAGTTCGTAGGTTCGTCATGGTCTACTAACATGACTTCCAGAACAGGATTACCGTACCACTCTGGTGCGGATCGTACTCTGGTTGACCTACGAGGTTCGGTAGTAATCTTGATCTGAAGTTTCATGATCATCATCATGAGCTTCCTCACTAATTGGTATAGGAATCACTGGAACTGATTTCTGTGATGAACTACTTTCCAATTTGGGAGAAGGTACAATTAACTCATCAAGCTCTACTTTCCTCCCACTCACTTCTTTCGAGACAAACTCCTTCTCGAGAAAGGATCCATTCTTAGCAACAAAGGTTTTGCCTTCGGATCTGTGATAGAAGGTGTACCCAACAGTTTCCTTTGGGTATCCTATGAAGATGCACTTCTCCGATTTGGGTTCGAGGTTATTAGGTTGAAGATTTTTCACGTAAGCATCGCAGCCCCAAACTTTAAGAAATGACAACTTTGGTTTCTTGCCAAACCACAGTTCATAAGGCGTCGTCTCAATGGATTTTGATGGTGCCCTGTTTAACGTGAATGTAGCTGCCTCTAATGCATAATCCCAAAATGATAGTGGTAAATCGGTAAGAGACATCATAGATTGCACCATATCCAATAAAGTGAGGTTACAATGTTCGGACACACCATTATGCTGTGTTGTCCCAGGTGGCGTGAGCTGTGAAACTATTCCACATTGTTTTAAATGAAGACCAAACTCGTAACTCAAATATTCTCCTCCACGATCAGATCATAGAAACTTTATTTTCTTGTTACGATGATTCTCCACTTCACTCTAAAATTGTTTGAACTTTTCAAATCTTTTATACTTTTGTTTCATTAAGTAGATATACTCATATCTGCTCAAATCATTTGTTAAGGTCAGAAAATAATGATACTCGCCACGAGCATCAACACACATTGGACCGCATACATCGGTATGTATTATTTCCAATAAGTCAGTAGCTTCTTCCATTGTTCCGGAGAACGAAGTTTTAGTCATCTTGCCCATAAGGCATGGTTCGCAAGCATCAGATGATTCATAATCAAGTGATTCCAAAAGTCCATCAGCATGGAGTTTCTTGATGCGCTTTACACCGATATGACCCAAACGGAAGTGCCACAAATAAGTTGCACTATCATTATCAACTTTGCATCTTTTGGCATCAATACTATGAATATGTGTATTACCACGATCGAGATTCAATAAACCATCAACATTGGGTGTATGATCATAGAAGGTTTTATTCATGTAAATAGAAGAACAATTATTCTCTGTCTTAAATGAAAAACTGTATTGCAATTAACATGATCTAATCATACTCATGCTCAATGCAAACACCAAATAACATTTATTTAGGTTCAACACTAATCTCGAAAGTATAGGGAGTGCTTGATGATGATCATATCAATCTTGGAACCACTTCCAACACACATCGTCACTTCATCCTCAACTAATCTCTATTTATTCGGCAACTCCTGTTTCGAGTTACTGATCTTAGCAACCGAACAAGTATCAAATACCCAGGGATTACTACGAGCACTAGTAAGGTACACATCAATAATATGTATATCAAATATACCTTTGTTCACTTTGCCATCCTTCTTATCCGCCAAATATTTGGGGTAACTCTACTTCTAGTGACCATTTCCTTTGCAGTAGAAGCACTTAGTTTCAGGCTTAGGTCCAGCTTTGGGCTTCTTCGCGGGAGTGACAACTTGCTTGCCATTCTCCTTGAAGTTCCCTTTATTTCCCTTTGCCCTTTACTTGAAACTAGTGGTCTTGTTTAATCATCAACACTTGATGCTTTTCCTTGATTTCTACCTTTGTTGATTTCAGCATAACGAAGAGCTCGGGAATTTCTTTCATCATCCCTTGCATATTATAGTTCATCAGGAGTTCCAGTAACTTGGTGATGGTGACTAGAGAAGTCTGCCAATCACTATCTTATCTGGAAGATTAACTCCCACCTGATTCAAGCGATTGTAGTACCCACACAATCTGAGCACATGCTCACTGCTTGGGCTATTCTTGTCACGCCCAATATGCGACCCTATCCAAAAGGAACTAGAAGGTCCCACCAAGGATAGACCCGCATATTGGAACGCTTTTGCAAGGTGGATATCATTACATCAACATTACATAATAGATGGGGATACATACAAAAGGCATACAATGCCACACAAATACAACAATACAACATACAAGAACAACATCCGACTACGGATGAATCATAAACAGAAACTCAAACAATATCCACCTCGCTAGCCCAAAGCTGCGACCGAACCTATCCCTTGATCGAAGAAGAAGCAGAAGAAGAACTCCAAACAAGCAAACATCGCTCTCGCGTCATGATCATCGCATAACCTGTACCTGCAACTGTTGTTGTAGTAATCTGTGAGCCACGAGGACTCAGCAATCCCATTACCATGGGTATCAAGACTAGCAAAGCTTAATGGGAAAGGAAGGGGTAAAGTGGTGAGGTTGCAGCAGCGACTAAGCATGATATGGTGGCTAACATACGCAAATGAGAGCGAGAAGAGAAACAAGCGGAACGGTCGTGAAGCTAGCAATGATCAAGAGGTGATCCTGAACACCTACTTACGTCAAACATAACCCAAAGGCCGTGTTCACTTCCCGGACTCCACCGAGAAGAGACCATCACGGCTACACGCGCGGTTGATGCGTTTTAATTCGGATCTGGTGTCAAGTTATCTACAACCGGACATTAACAAATTCCCATCTGCCACATAACCGCGGGCACGGCTCTCGAAAGTTTAAACCCTGCAGGGGTGTCCCAACTTAGCCCATGACAAGCTCTCGCGATCAACGAAGGAATAGACCTTCTCCCAGGAAGACCCGATCAGTCTCGGAATCCCGGTTTACAAGACATTTCGACAATGGTAAAACAAGACCAGCAAAGCCTCCCGGCGTGCCGACATCCTGATAGTATCCGCGCGTATCTCGTCTCAGGCCACGACCGGATGAGCAGTCCGTACAACTAAAACCAGACCTCAAGTTTCCCTGAGGGGGCGCTGCAAAGCGCTCTAGTTTGGACCAACACTTAGACAAGCATTGGCCCGGGGGGGCTGTATAAAGATGACCCTTGGGTTAATTACTCCCAAGGGAAATATAGGTGGTGGTGAGGCAAATGGTAAAACCAATGTTGGGCCTTGCTGGAGGAGTTTTATTCAAAGCGAACTGTCAGGGGGGTCCCATAAATCACCCGACCGCGTAAGGAACGCAAAATCCGGGAACATAATATCGGCATGACGGAAACTAGGGCGGCTAGAGTGGAACAAAACACCAGGCATAAGGCCGAGCCTTCCACCCTTTACCAAGTATATAGATGCATTAAAAATATAAGAGATATTGTGATATCCCAACATAAACCCTGTCCACCAAGGAGAAATCTTCAACTTCACCTGCAACTAACAACGCTATAAGAGGGGCTAAGCAAAAGCAGTAACATAGCCAAACAATGGTTTGCTAGGAATGGTGTCAAAGGTTAGAGGTTCATGGCAATTTGGGAGGCTTGAGGAGCAAAAGATAGGTAACGCAGCATAGCGATAGAACGAAGCAACTAGCATAGCAATGATAGTAGTGAGATCCAGGGTAGCGGTCATCTTGCCTGAAATCCCGCAAGGAAGAAGAATGAGTCCATGAAGAAGATGAAGCCACGAAGACGAACCACACGTAGACGAACGAATCCTCACGATCGCAACGAAAACAGGAACTAACAAGAAGAAGCACACAACATAGGTAAACACACCACACATGAACAAGGCATGATGCACAACAAGCATGATGCATGACAAAGTCTACATGAAGCTACTCATGGAAAGAGATGGTGCAAACAAGAACAACACATCAAGACAAGTTTAAATGAGGCCGGGAACAACATATAACAATTCCGGTAAGTCCTCATATGCAAATTTCGAAATTGGTCCAGAACTGAATAAACCTTATGTTCAAGTTGTTAAACAGCAAGTTAAGATGCATGAAGATGATCTACACGAAATTCTAGTCAAGTTACATATAAAGTTCATTAGATTTGGAGCTACGGCCTAGAAGATATGAGCAAAACAAGTTAAACATGGCATTGATGCAAAATGCATATAAACATCAAGCAAACACCTCAAAACAAGGATGCAACATGATAATATGAAACTACATGCAAAATCAAGCAAGTTTCATATAGAGCACACTCAAAACGGAGCAACGGTGTAACACATACACTCTATACAAGTCATAGCAACAATCTGTCCAAAACAGCAACTAGGCATATTGCAAGCATCAAAACAACATGCTACAGCACCCCAACATAACAACAAAAGGCATGGGCATGAAGTACAGGTAAAGCATAACAAAACATGAACACTGAGCTATCTCCAGAAAAGGCTAGAACATGCTCAAAAGGACATGGGAAGATTGCAAATAATAACAGTTTCAGACTTTAGCAGAAATAACATCAGGTTGCACTGTTTAGAGCTATCAAACAACATGTTACAGGAACTTATCATGGCAAACAAAGGCATGGCATGAATCTACTAATAGCATAGATCAAAAGACGCTTACTGACCATGAGCCAAAAAGGATCAGAAGATATGATGGCACACATGTAAACATGGCAAGTTATATTACAGATTCATACATGGCAGGAACAACAATAAGTAGGCATGTTCGTGAGCTTGAACCACTCACCACAGAGCAATACATGGCATGGCAAAGCAACCAACAGTAAGAAGACATGTTTGTAAAGGAAAGCATGGCAAGAGCAAGTTCATAGGGTGCATGGATCACTAACAATAAGCATGGAAGCAACTGAACTTAATGTTAACAGGCTGACAGCAACATTATCAAGCAACTTTGGAGCAAGATTACAACAAGCTACAACAGGCTATAATTGCAACCAAGGGCATGAATGGATAGAGCATGACATGTAGATCAAAACATGTTTATAGAACATCTCCAGATTATGCATAGAATGATTAGTAGAAGCATGTTTACATAGCAACAAAATATAACAGAATCTGTGAGGAAAACAGGAATAGCAACTACCCTACTTAGCAAGCTTGATGCACTCAGCACACAAGTCACAAAAATACATGGCATACACCCCTGGAAATATGGCATGGCATAGATCAACATACATATAGACATCAACCTCATAGGATGCACACATAAATCATGGCAAAAATGATAAATGAGCAAGTTATAACAGTTTCAGCAGATTAACATCAACATGCACTCTTCCAACAGCATTTCGGGCATCAAGATGAGCTCAAATGAAAATGATGCAATGAACAATTTTACATATTACACGCACGAAACGGAGCTACGGATGCAGAGATGCAGCATGATGAATATGGCATGAAAATGTAAACATACAGGGACTTGGGCGTTTTTGGACCTCGGGGAAAAGTCAACCACCGCGGGTCTCGCCGGAGTTCGAGGCGCCGGCGGTCGGAGTGGACGGGGAAGGTCGCCAGGGACGCGGGAGGTCGCCGGGGACGGAGGTGCCGGTCTGGTCCGGCCGGATCCGGCGCGGCGGCGGAGGAGCTCGGGCTCCGGAGCTCGACCGCGAGGAGGTCGGGCGGGCGGCGGCGAAGCGCGGCGGCGCAGCCAGCGTGGTGGTGGCGGTCGGCGCAGGGCGGCGCGGCGGCGGCGCGGACGCCGGGCGGCGGCGGAGGCGGCCACGACGGCGGAGGCGGCGAAGGCTGGCGAGGCGGCGCTGACGCCGAGGCGGCGGCGAAGCGGCGGTGGTCATGTGGAGGGCGTGGCGGCGGCGATCGGCAGCGGCGCGGGCGGACGGGCCGAGGCGGGCCCTGATGGGCTTGCTGGCCTGCGGCGGCGGGCGGCGCGGAGCCACGTGGCAGGCTCCGATTGGCTCGGGCGCGGCGGCGGACGTGTCCGACCCGATCCGGACGTGTCCGGCGGCGGAGGAGGAGTGGGCTAGGGTTTGGGGATCCGGAAATTCGGGGGAGTGCACATATTTATAGGTAGAGGGAGCTAGGAGTGTCCAAATGAGGAGCGGTTTTCGGCCACGCGATCGTGATCGAACGACCGAGAGCATGGAGGCGAGTTTGGTGGGTTTTGGGCCACTTTGGAAGGGGTGTTGGGCTGCAAACAAAAGAGGCTTTGCGGATACCCGGTTAACCATTGGAGTACCAAACGACCTCCGAATGGCACGAAACTTGACAGGCGGTCTATGGGTGCTATACCAAGGCCGCTTGGCAAACCTCGGGCCATTCCAAGAAAGTTTAACACCCACTCACAACAGGAGACAAAAAGGGGAATGCCGGGGGACATAGGAGTGCCGGATTGCAAAACGGACAACGGGGAAAAAGCTCGGATGCATGAGATGAACACGTATGCAAAATGAGATGCACAAGATGACATGATATGAAATGCAGATGATGACATGGCAAAGTGCAACATGCAAGCAAATGACATGGCAACGACGGCGAATAACTGGCAGACACCTGGCGCATCGAATCCGGGGCGTTACAATTCTCCTCCATCTTTTAGCTATAGAACTTGTTGGAGACTTCATATCTTTCAATTTGGGTATTTGCTTGAAATATTAACTTCAACTCCTGGAACATCTCATATGGTCCATGACGTTCAAAATGTCTTCAAAGTCCCGATTTTAAGCCATAAAGCATGGTGCACTAAACTATCAAGTAGTCATCATATTAAGCTAGCCAAAGTTTCATAACGTCTGCATCTGCTCCTGCAATAGTTTTGTCACCTAGCGGTGCATCAAGGAATAATTCTTCTGTGCAGCAATGAGGATAAACCTCAGATCACGGACTTAGTCCGCATCATTGCTACTATCATCTTTCAACTTAGTTTTCTCTAGGAACCTATAAAAAACATAGGGTAGCTTCAACGCGAGCTATTGATCTACAACATAATTTGCAAAATACTATCAGGACTAAGTTCATGATAAATTAAAGTTCAATTAATCATATTACTTAAGAACTCCCACTTAGATAGACATCCCTCTAGTCATCTAAATGATCACATGATCCAAATCAACTAAACCATTTCCGATCATCACGTGAGATGGAGTAGTTTTCAATGGTGAACATCACTATGTTGATCATATCTACTATATGATTCACGCTCGACCTTTCGGTCTCTAGTATTCCGAGGCCATATCTGCATATGCTAGGCTCGTCAGGTTTTACCCGAGTATTCTGCGTGTGCAAAACTGGCTTGCATCTGTTGTATGTGAACGTAGAGCTTATCACACCTGATCATCACGTGGTGTCTCGGCACAAAGAACTGTAGCAACGGTGCATACTCAGGGAGAACACTTATACCTTGAAATTTAGTAAGGGATCATCTTATAATGCTACTGCCGTACTAAGAAAAATAAGATGCATAAAATATAAACATCACATGCAATCAAAATATGTGACATGATATGGCCATCATCATCTTGTGCACATGATCTCCACAACTCTTTGTGTTCTACTCGTGCATATAACATCTACGCATAGACCTGGCTCGGATGCCACCGTTGGGGAACGCAGTAATTTCAAAAAAAATCCTACGATCACACAAGATCTATCTATGTGATGCATAGCAACGAGAGGGGAGAGTGTCCACGTACCCCTGTAGACCGAAAGCAGAAGCGTTTGAATAACGCGGTTGATGTAGTCGAACTTCTTCGCGATCCAACCGATCAAGTACCGAACGCATGGCACCTCCGCGATCTGCACACTTTCAGCTCGGTGACGTCCCTCGAACTCTAGATCCAGTTGAGGCCGAGGGAGAGTTCCGTCAGCATGAAGGCGTGGCGACGGTGATTATAAAGTTACTGGCGCAGGGCTTCGCCTAAGCACTACGACGATATGACCGAGGTGGAAAACTGTGGAGGGGGCACTGCACACGGCTAAAGATCAACTTGTGTCTCTATGGGGTGCCCCCTGGCCACGTATATAAAGGAGGGGAGGGAAGAGGTGGCCGTCCCAAGGGGGGGCGCCAGGTGTGGGGAATCCTACTAGGACTCCCCAGTCCAAGTAGGATTCCCCTCCTCTTTCCTATTCCTAGTAGGAGAAGGAGTGAAGGAGGAAGAGGGGAGAAGGAAGGAGGGGGGCGCCGCCCCTCCTAGTCATATTTGGACCAGCCCATAGGGGGGGCACGCAGACACCCCTTGAGGCCCTTCTCTCCTTTCCTGTATGGCCCATTAAGGCCCACTTCTTCCCCCGGCGAATTCCCATAACTCTCAGGTACTCCGAAAATACCCAAATCACTCGGAACCTTTCCAATGTCTGAATATAGCCTTCCAATATATTGATCTTTACATCTCGACCATTTTGAGACTCCTCTTCACGTCCATGATCTCATCCGAGACTCCGAACAAACTTCGGTCATCAAATCACATAACTCATAATACAAATCATCATCGAACGTTAAGCGTGCGGACCCTATGGGTTCAAGAACTATGTAGACGTGACCGAGACACATCTTCGGTCAATAACCAATAGCGGAACCTGGATGCTCATATTGGCTCCTACACATTCTATGAAGATCTTTATCGGTCGAACCGCATAACAACATACATTGTTCCTTTTGTCATCGGTATGTTACTTGCCTGAGATTCGATCATCGGTATCATCATACCTAGTTCAATCTCATTACTGGCAAGTCTCTTTAATCATTCCGTAATACTTCACCCCGCAACTAACTCATTAGTCACAATGCTTGCCAGGCTTATAGTGATGACTATTATCGAGAGGGCCTAGAGATACCTCTTCGAAACACAGAGTGACAAATCCTAATCTCGATCTATGCCAACCCAACAAACACCTTTGGAGACACATGTAGAGCACCTTTATAATCACCCATTTACGTTGTGACATTTGGTAGCACACAAAGTGTTCCTCTGGTATTCGGGGGTTGCATAATCTCATAGTTTGAGGAACATGTATAAGTCATGAAGAGAGAAGTAGCAATGAAACTGTACCGATCATGATGCTAAGCTAACGGATGGGTCATGTCCATCACATCATTCTCGTAATGATGTGATCCCGTTCATCAAATGACAACACATGTCTATGGTTAGGAAACATAACCATCTTTGATTAACGAGCTAGTCAAGTAGAGGCATACTAGGGACACTATGTTTTGTCTATGTATTCACACATGTAATAAGTTTCCGATTAATACAATTCTAGCATGAATAATAAACATTTATCATGAAATAAGGAAATAAATAATAACTTTATTATTGCCTCTAGGGTATATTTCCTTCAAAGAGTACTAAGATGCGATCATGCTTTGCTTCTGTGGGAAGTTTAGTCAACGGATCTGCCACATTCAGAGTCGTATGTATTTTGCAAATTTTCTCTGTCTACAATGCTCTGCATGGAGCTACTCTAGCTAATTGCTCCCACTTTCAATATGTATCCAGATTTAGACTCAGAGTCATCCGGATCGGTGTAAAAGCTTGCATCGGCGTAACTCTTTACGACGAACTCTTTATCACCTCCATAACCGAGAAATATTTCCTTAGTCCTCTTAGGTAACTAAGGATAACTTCAACCATTGTCCAGTGATCCACTCCTGAATCACTATCGTAGCCCCTTGCCAAACTCATGATAAGGTACACAATAGGTCTGGTACACAGCATATCATACTTTATAGAACCTATGGCTGAGGCATAGGGAATGACTTTCATTTTCTTTCTATTTTCTGTTGTGGTCGGGTTTCGAGTTTCACTCAATTTTACACCTTGCAACACAGACAAGAACTCCTTCTTTGACTATTACATTTTGAACTACTTCAAAATCTTGTCAAGGTTTTACTTGTTGAAAATCTTATCAAGCGTCTTGATATACCTCTATAGATCTTGATGCCCAAGATGTAAGTAGCTTCGCCAAGGTCTTTCTTTGAAAACTCCTTTCTAACACTCCTTTATGCTTTCCAGAAAATTCTACATCATTTCCGATCAACAATATGTCATTCACATATACTTATTAGAAATGTTGTAGTGTTCCCACTCACTTTCTTATAAATACAGGCTTCTCCAAAAGTCTGTATAAAACCATATGCTTTGATCACCTCATCAAAGCGCATATTCCAACTCTGAGATGCTTGCACCAGTCCATAAATGGATCCCTGGAGCTTGCACACTCTGTTAGCACCTTTAGGATTGACAAAACCTTCTGGTTGCATCATATACAACACTTCTTTAATAAATCCATTAAGGAATGTAATTTTGACATCTATTTGCCAGATTTCATAAAATATGGCAATTGCTAACATGTTTCAGACGGATTTAAGCATCACTACGGTTGAGAAAATCTCATTGTAGTCAACACCTTGAACTTGTCGACAACCATTTTGCGACTAGTCGAGCTTTGTAGATAGTAACACTACCATCATCATTCGTCCTCCTCTTCAAGATCCATTTATTCTCTATGGGTCGCCGATCATCGGGCAGATCCACCAAAGTCCACACTTTGTTCTGATACATGGATCCTATCTCAGATTTCATGGCCTCAAGCCATTTATCGGAATCTGGACTCATCATAGCTTCTTCATAGTTCGTAGGTTCGTCATGATCAAGTAGCATGACCTCTAGAACAGGATTACTGTACCACTCTGGGACAAATCGTGCTCTACCAGACCTACAAGGTTCTGTAGAAACTTGATCTGTAGTTTCATGATCTCTATTATTAGCTTCCTCTCCAATTGGTGTAGGCATCACGGGAACCGATATCTCGGATGAGCTACCTTCCAAATTGAGAGCAGGTACAATTACCTCATCAAGTTCTACTTTCCTCCCACTCACTTCTTTCGAGAGAAACTCCTTCTCTAGAAAGGTTTCGTTCTTAGCAACAAAAATCTTGCCTTCAGACTTGTGGTAGAAGGTGTACCCAATTGTTTCTTTAGGGTAACCGATGGAGACACATTTCTCCTATCTGGATTCGAGCTAATCAGGCTGAAGCCTTTTGACATAAGCATTGCATCCGCAATCTTTAAGAAACAATAGCTTAGGTTTGTTGTCAAACCATAGTTCATACGGTGTTGTCTCAACGGATTTTGACGGTGCCCTGTTTAATGTGAATGTAGTTGTCTCTAATGCATATCGCCGAAACGATAGTGGTAAATCGGTAAGAGACATCATAGATCGCACCATATGCAATAAACTGCAGTTACAACATTTGGACACACCATTACGTTGTGGTGTTCCAGGTCGCGTGAGTTGTGAAACTATTCCACATTGTTTTAAATGAAGGCCAATTCGTAACTCAAATATTCTCCTCCATGATCAGATCATAGAAACTTTATTTTCTTGTTATGTTGATTCTCCACTTCACTCTAAAATTCTTTGAACTTTTGAAATGTTTCGGACTTGTGTTTCATTAAGTAAATATACCCATATCTACTTAAATCATCTATGAAGGTCAGAAAATAACGATACGCGCCATGAACCTCAACACTCATCGGGCCGCATACATTGGTATGTATTATTTCCAATAAGTCATTAGCTCGTTCCATTGTTCTGGAGAACGGAGTTTTAGTCATCTTGTCCATGAGGCATGGTTCGCAAGTATCAAATGATTCATAATCAAGTGATTCCAAAAGCCCACCAGCATGGAGTTTCTTCATGCGCTTTACACCAATATGACCTAAATTGCAGCGCCATAAGTATGTTGCACTATCATTATCAACTTTGCACCTTTTGGCATCAATATTATGAATATGTGTATCACTACGATCGAGATTCAATAAACCATCAACATTGGGTGTATGACCATAGAAACTTTTATTCATGTGAACAAAATAACAATTATTCTCTGTCTTAAATGAATAACCGTATTGCAATAAGCATGATCTAATCATATTCGTGCTTAACACAAACACCAAATAACATTTATTTAGGTTCAACACTAATCCCGAAAGTATAGGGAGTGTGCGATGATGATCATATCAATCTTGGAACCACTTCCAACATACATCGTCACTTCACCCTCAACTAGTCTCTATTTATTCTGCAACTCCTATTTCGTGTTACTAATCTTAGCAACTGAATAGGTATCAAATACCCAGGGGCTACTACGAGCACTAGTATGGTACACATCAATAACATGTATATCAAATATACCTTTGTTGACTTTACCATCCTTCTTATCCACCAAATATTTGGGGTAGTTCCGCTTCCAGTGACCATTTCCTTTGCAGTAGAAGCACTCAGTTTCAGGGTTAGGTCCAGCTTTGGGATTTTTCACTGGAGTGACAACTTGCTTGCCATTCTTCTTCAAGTTCCCTTTCTTTCCCTTTGCCTTTTTCTTGAAACTAGTGGTCTTGTTTAATCATCAACACTTGATGATTTTTCTTGATTTCTACCTTCATTGATTTCAGCATCACGAAGAGCTTGGGAATCACTTTCGTCATCCCTTGCATATTATAGTTCATCACGAAGTTCCAGTCACTTGGTGATGGTGACTAGAGAAGTTTGTCAATCACTATCTTATCTGGAAGATTAATTCCCAATTGATTCAAGCGATTGTAGTACCCAGACATTCTGAGCACATGCTCACTAGCTGAGCTATTCTCCTCCATCTTTTAGGCGAAGTACTTGTCAGAGGTCTCATACCTCTCGACACGGGCATGAGTCTGAAATACCAATTTCAGCTCTTGGAACATCTCATATGCTCCGTGGCGTTCAAAACATTTTTGAAGTCCTGGTTCTAAGCCGTAAAGCATGGTGCACTAAACTATCAAGTAGTCATCGTATTGAGCTAGCCAAACGTTCATAACGTCTGCATCTGCTCCTGCAATAGGTATGTAACCTAGCGGTGCATCAAGGACATAATTCTTCTGTGCAGCAATGAGGATAAACCTCAGATCATGGACCCAGTCCGCATCATAGCTACTATCATCTTTCAACTTAGTTTTCTCTAGGAACATATCAAAAAACATAGGGAAGCTACAACACGAGCTATTGATCTACAACATAATTTGTAAATCATGATAAATAAAGTTCAATTAATCATATTACTTAAGAACTCCCACTTAGATTGAGATCCCTCAAGTCATCTAAATGATACGTGATCCAAATCAACTAAACCATGTCCGGTCATCACGTGAGATGGAGTAGTCATCAATGGTGAACATCTCTATGTTGATCATATCCACTATATGATTCACGTTTAACCTTTCGGTCTCTAGTGTTCCGAGGCCATATCTATACATGCTAGTCTCATCAAGTTTAATCCGAGTATTCTGCATGTGAAAAACTAGCTTGCACCCATTGTATTTGAGCGTAGAGCTTATCACACCCGATCATCACATGGTGTCTCAGCACAAAGAACTTTCGCAATGGTGCATACTCGGGGAGAACACTTATACCTTGAAATTTAAGTCAAGGGATCATCTTATAATGATACCGCCATACTAAGCAAAATAAGATGCAAAAAGATAAACATCATATGCAATTAAAATATGTGACATGATATGGCCATCATCATCTTGTGCTTTTGATCTCCATCACCAAAGCAATGTCATGATCTCCATCGTCACCGACTTGACATCTTGATCTCCATCGTAGCGTTGTGGTCGTCTCGCCAACCATTACTTCTACGACTATTGCTACCGCTTAGTGATAAAGTAAAGCAATTACATAGCGTTTGTATTTCATATAATAAAGCGACAACCATATGGCTCCTGCCAGTTGCCGATAACTTTTACAAAACATGATCATCTCATACAATAATCTTAGATCACATCATGCCTTGACCATATCATATCACAACATGCGCTGCAAAAACAAGTTAGACGTCATCTACTTTGTTTGTTGCAAGTTTTACGTGGCTGCTACGGGCTTCTAGCATGAACCGTACATACCTACGGCAGAGAAACCACAATGGTGATTTATCAAGTTTGCTGTTTTAACCTTCACAAGGACTGACCGCAATCAAATTCGATTCAACTCAAGTTGGAGAAACAGACACCCACCAGCCACCTTTATGCAAAACTAGTTGCATGTCTGTCGGTGGAACCGGTCTCATGAACGTGGTCATGTAAGGTTGGTCTGGGCCGCTTCATTCAACAATACCGCCGAATCAAAATAAGACATTGGTGGTAAGCAGTTTGACGATCACCGCCCACAACTCTTTGTGTTCTACTCGTGCATATCATCTACGCATATACCTGGCTCGGATGCCACTATTGGGGAACATAGCATGTAATTTAAAAAAAATCCTACGCTCATGCAAGATCTATCTAGGAGATGCATAGCAACGAGAAGGGGAGAGTGTGTGTCTACGTACCCTCGTAGAACGAAAGCGGAAGCGTTTGCCAACATGGTTGATGTAGTCATACTCTTCGTGATCCGATCACGATCCAACCGATCTAGTACCAAACGTATGGCACCTCCAAGTTCTGCACACGTTCAGCTCGATGACACCCCTCGAACTCTTGATGAAGTAGAGTGTCGATGGAGTCGATGAGTGATACGTCTCCAATGTATCTGTAATTTTTGATTGTTCCATGCTATTATATTATCTGTTTTGGATGTTTAATAGGTATTTATATGCTATTTTATATTGCTTTTGGGACTAACCTATTAACCGAGGGCCCAGTGCCAGTTTCTGTTTTTTTGCCTATTTTAGAGTTTTGCAGAAAAGGACTACCAAACTGAGTCCAAACAGAATGAAACCTTCATGATGATCTTTCTTGGACTAAAAGCAAGCTATAAGACTTGGAGATGAAGTCGGAGACGCAACGAGGCAGCGACGAGGCAGGAGGGCGCTACCCCCACCCTCGTGGGCCCCTCGTGGCTCCCCTGACCTAGTTCCTTCGCCTATATACACTTTTATACCCTAAAACATCTAGGAAGAGCCACAAAACCATTTTTCCACCGCCGCAACCTTCTGTACCCATGAGATCCTTTCTTGGGGTCTTTTCTGGCGTCTTGCCGGAGGGGGATTCGATCATGGAGGGCTTCTACATCAACACCATTACCTCTTTGATGAAGCGTGAGTAGTTTACCACAGACCTTCGGGTCCATAGTTATTAGCTAGATGGCTTCTTCTCTCTCTTTGATTCTCAATACCATGTTCTCCTCGATGTTCTTGGAGATCTATTCGATGTAATACTCTTTTGCGGTGTGTTTGCCGAGATCCGATGAACTGTGGATTTATAAACAAGGTTATCTATGAATATTATTTGGTTCTTCTCTGAATTCTTATATGCATGATTTGATATCTTTGCAAGTCTCTTCGAATTATCGGTTTAGTTTGGCCTACTAGATTGATCTTTCTTGCAATGGGAGAAGTGCTTAGCTTTGGGTTCAATCTTGCGGTGTCCTTTCCCAGTGACAGTAGGGGCAGCAAGGCACGTATTGTATTGTTGCCATCGAGGGTAAAAAGATGGGGTTTTCATCATATTGCCTGAGTTAATTCCATGCGTTACTCCATTCTTTATGAACTTAATACTCTAGATGCATGCTGGATCGCGGTCGATGTGTGGAGTAATAGTAGTAGATGCAGGCAGGAGTCGGTCTACTTGACACGGACGTGATGCCTATTGAAAGGATCGATATGGTTGACTAGAGGGGGGGGGGTGAATTGGCAACTAACAATTTTTTTAAGCTTTAATTTACCAAATTAAACTGTGCAACAAAGTAGGTTGTCTAGATGTGCAACTAAGTGAGCAACCTATATGATGCAATGACAACTAGTAGAAAAGCAAGCAAAGGATGTAACACAAGTAGGCTTGCAAAAGTAAAGGCACGAAATAACCAAGAGTGGAGCCGGTGGAGACGAGGATGTGTTACCGAAGTTCCTTCCTTTTAAGGGGAAGTACGTCTCCGTTAGAGCGGTGTGGAGGCACAATGCTCCCCAAGAAGCCGCTAAGCCCACCGTATTCTCCTCATGCCCTCACACAATGCGAGATGCCATGATTCCACTATTGGTGCCCTTGAAGGCGGCGACCGAACCTTTACAAACAAGGTTGGGGAAATCTTCACAACAATTGGAGGCTCCCAACAACACCACGAAGCTTCACCACAATGGAGTATGGCTTCGAGGTGACCTCAACCGTCTAGGGTGCTCAAACACCCAAGAGTAACAAGATCCGCTAGGGATAAGTGGGGGGAATCAAATATCTTGTGGTGGAAGTGTAGATCGGGCCCTTGTCACCCAATCCCGAGCAAATCAACAAGTTTGATTGGATAGGGAGAGAGATCGGGCGAAAATGCAGCTTGGAGCAACAATGGAGCTTAGAGATGGAAGAGGTAGTCAACTAGAGGTAGAAGACACCCCTTATATAGTCATGGGAAAAATCCAACCGTTATCCACATGTTCAGCCCGCGACACGCGGTACTACCGCTCCAGGGGCGCGGTACTACCGCGAGGCCGCATGGTACTACCGTGGCAGACCACGGTACTTCCGCGACAGCAGCACAGGACGGGACTTTCCTGACTAGAGGGCCGTACTACTGCTTGCGCGGTACTACTGCTCCCCCTTGCGGTACTACCGCAAGGCAGGAAAGTCATTGCCTGGGAAGGGCGCGGATGAAATAAATTACATCCGTCCCTACTTCCGCTGAAGATGAGGTGGTACAAAAATCCGACGCGGTACTACCGCTTGTGAGGCGCGGTACTACCGTGGCAGGCACGGATGTAAAAAATTACATCCGCTCCTACTACCGTGACGCTGCGGTACTAGGTAGGAGGGCCACGGTACTGCGACTCCTGGGGAGCGGTACTACCGTGGGCCCCCGCGGTACTACCGCGCTGGACGAGCGGTACTACCGTGGGTGGCACGGATGTAAAAAATTACATCCGCCCCTACTACCGTACCGGAGCGGCACTAGGCCTGGGAGCCGCGGTACTACGGCTCAAGAGGAGCGGTAGTACCATGACCCACAGCAGTACTACCGCTAGTACTTGCGGTACTACCGCAAGTACAACAGTAGTCATCAGATTTCAGCACAACCAAGATAACGAAGAGAAGCTCCAAAGTGCAGGGAAAGGTAGGACAAGTGTACGTGTTGATTCCACCCAAACCTTTCCGACACGGACCCCCTCTTAATAGTTCAGCTCTCCTACGACTCAAATCCACCAAAGAGAAACGTAGAACAACGCCGACTTCAATAGTCTCCGAGGGGCACCGAATCGTCTCGTGCCTAGTGATGAAGTATCTGAGGAACTCAAGGCACACGATTAGTCCGCAAAAGCATTGTCATCAATCACCAAAACACCTAAGGGATAAATATGCCCTTACAATCTCCCCTTTTTGGTGGATTGATGACAACGCGGGATTTGCACATAGATAAGATAATTTAGAGCAAGGGCAAACCCCGCCTCTCTAAAATATAGACGGGCTCCCCCTAGATGTGTGCACTCTAGATGAATGCTTTGGACTGCATAGCACACAGACTAGGATCAAACTCCCCCTATATTTTAGAGACCAAGGCACGATAAATAACATAGCATAGCATAAAGATAGCACAATATAACACAAGCTCGCTAGGATAGATAGAGTGCATATGTCTTACACCATACGAAGTAAAGCAACCGAGGTTCAAACGAGAAAGCAGCAAATAGTTCAACCGAGAAAGCAGCAAACACACGACACACTCGCAAATCCCTACACTCTATCCCCCTTTGGCATCGAGACGCCAAAAAGGCAGAGAGGACACCTACACACAAGAGGTGGCTCAAGCAGGGAACTCGTCCCAACCCTCTCCTTGGTCTCCTCGGCAGCAGGATGGTCTCTGGACATCCTCCTCGAGAATCAGTCCACCACAGCCTTGCTTCTCCATCCACTCGGCCTCTGGAGTGATGCGCTCCTCAGACCCTCAGACACTTCCTCACCATAGAGCTGCATGATCTTGTTGTCCCGGCGACGACTCTCCTTGGACGCCACGTGAGTCCTGTACTGCCCCTTGGCTTGCATGCAGAAAAGAGTCTTCATCTTGTCCTTCAGCTTCTTGGCCCATGATGGCATAGTGGCACTCTGGGAAGGCCTAGCAGCACGGCCCTCAGCAACATCCTCGGCGCCAGCATCCTCCTCATCAACAGCAGCCCTAGCAGCAGTCGCCTCGGCACGAGTAGTGGTGTTGGCCCAGTTGGATTTGATACGCAAGCAGATGGGCTCATGGCGAATCCAGTCTGGAGCAAGGAACTCCTCATCAGGAAACATCTTCTCCCAAGTCTTCGAGATTAGCCGAAACAGATAGGGCCCATAGATAGGCACCTTGCGGTTGAACACTGCAAACCGAAGCTCACACCACATGATGTGTGAGACATCAAGTGGCTGAGACTGAGACGAACGAGCCTCCTCGCAAATGAGCATCATATCCACCATATAGGCATGAACCTTGTCTTTGTCACCGATGCGAGGGAACAAGGAGTTGCGGAAGATGCGATACATGATATCCAGAAAAGAGTTGAGCACCAATGTTGTCTTGCCATTGGAGAGCACCTTCTCAACCATGAACGGTGCAAGCTTGTCCTTGTTGGCAGAATCAGCATTGGCATGGGGGCGAACACCCACTGGAGTGTTAAGCCCATCATCAGGAACCTGAAGCAGATCCATGAACTCCTTCCAGGTAGCAGACAGTTGACGGCCATTGGTCATCCGGGTCATCCTCCGCTCTTCATTATGGTGAAAATAAACTGAGGCAAAGAACTGACAGATAAGCTCAGGGTCATAGTCCAGGTGAAAGGAGATCACATGCTCAATGGCAAACTGCTCCACCAAGTCCAGAGCCTCTCCAAAGTAGTCACGGAACTTGTCCTTCCTCATGTGATGCATATCAATCCACTTCATCTCCACGTAGGTATTCTGCTTGTTCTTGATGACATCCAGATAGATGTTGGTCTGTTGCTTGTTCCAGAACAGCTCACATCCTCTGACAGTGGAACGAGGGTGCACATAAGGGTGAAGCTGCCTGAGACGGACGTACTCAGAAGGGGATATCTCATAAATGCCCTTAGCGGGCTCCTTGTGCTTGCTAGCTGAGGTCTTGACATTTCGCTTGGAGGCAGAAGAGCCCTCTGGTACTTCACCTGGGTTGCGCAGACGCTTGAAGCCAGTGTCACGACTAGGATTGGACCGGCGAGAGCCACCACCCGAGACGCACACACAAAACACCAAAGACGCGAAGAAGATCAATGCAAAGGCCACGATAAAGCACAAGAAACACATAGAAGGCATACGAGAAAGTTGGCATGCGATAGATGTGAGCCACGGTAGAATCAAGCCCTGCTAAAGATACTAAAATATTAGTACCGCTCTAAAACGCGGTAGTACCGCGCGAGGTCACGGTAGTACCGTGGTTGGAGCAGAAGTAAAATTTTAGTACCGCAGAGAGCGCGGTAGTACCGCTCCCGAAGGGCGGTAGTACCGTGCAAGCGGTAGTACCGCGCCAGACGAGCGGTAGTACCGCGTCGCGTCAGATTCAGCCGGCGGTTTGAATCTGAAAAGAACCGCGAAACAACGGCGATGCTACGGTGATCAAATCTAGCGCAAGACAACAATACAAGTATAAATCATACGCAATACCACGCTCCTTCATCCTACTCTTGCAGAGATTAAGCCTATGAATCTCAAGAAAACACAAGCCTCCCCCAAAACCTAGAAACACCAAACACAACCAACAAGGAGAGGGAGTTGGGGAAAAACCTTGGTCCATAGCAAGAGCACGTGGTGGGGAACGATCCCACCGGACGGAATCATGGGAGGGCAGCCGGTGGAGGAGATCCGGCGACGAACGCCGGCTCCGTTCTTGAGCGAGGGAGAGAAGGAGGCGATGTGGGGGAAGAACTGTGAATGGGTATGGGGAGTTAGAATTCCCCCTGCCCGTCCTTATCCCCACGCCCCCAAACTGGCGCGGTAGTACCGCTTATCATCGCGGTAGTACCGCTCGGGCGGAAGTACCGCACCGAGGCGGTAGTACCGCTCAACCAGGCGGCAGTAAAAAAATTACTGCCGCGTGGTGATGGTAGTACCGTGCTCCCGCAAGCGGTAGTACCGTGGCAGGCTGCGGTAGTACCGTAGCTGGTCGCGGTAGTACCGTGAACTCAAGTCACCGCAAGTTCCAACACGAGAAGAAAGCCTTTGCATGGAAACTTTTCACACACAAGAGATCACAAGAACACGCACAAACCAGAGGCAGAGAGACAACAAGAAACCACCAAGCGACAAAGCCTCTCGAGGAGAGAGGGCGGTGGCAGAAGCCACCTATGTTTGAGTTGGATGGTATGGCACCGCGAAGAATTATCCTTGGGCCCATGACCAAAACTCGTCTTTGACGCACAAGTGCCATAAAAATGGTTAATGTGAAAGAGGTGATCAATTTATGCATAATGGGGGGAGAGAGAGTTCATTGAGAAAACAACACTCCCCTATGTCCATGCCTACACCTAAACTAGACAACAAGTTGAGTGCGGTGGGGGGTACACGGGTTCACGTCACATTGCTCGAATCAATGATATTTAGCTCATGCCTTAACTCGCGAAATCTTGCTTCATCCAAGGGCTTCGTGAAAATATCTGCAAGGTTATCATGAGTGTTGACATACTTGAGCTTGATCTCCCCACGCCTAATGTGATCCCGGATGAAGTGATACCGAATCTCAAAGTGCTTCGTCTTGAAGTGTTGCACCAGGTTGAGAGAAATCTTGATGGCACTTTCATTATCACACCAAAGAGCACTTTCTCACAAATGACACCGTACTCCTTTAAAGTTTGCCTCATCCATAGGAGTTGAGCACAACAACTACCGGATGCCACATATTCCGCTTCGGTGGACGAGAGAGACACACAACTTTGCTTCTTGGAAGACCAACTTACCAAAGAGCAACCAAGAAATTGGCACCCTCCGGAAGTGGACTTCCTATCCACTTTGTCTCCCGCCCAATCGGAATCCGTAAAACCTTCAAGCTTGAAGTTTGCTCCTCTTGGGTACCATAAGCCAAAGTTTGGGGTATGAGCCAAATATTGAAAGATTCGCTTAACCGCCACATAGTGACTTTCCTTTGGTGCGACTTGAAACCGTGCACACATCCCCAAAGTCAACATGATATCCGGTCTAGATGCACAAAGGTAAAGCAAGGAGCCAATCATGGAGCGATATACCTTTTGATCCACCTCTTTACCATTGGGATCGATGTCAAGTTGACACTTGGTAGGCATTGGTGTAGTAGCCGGCTTGACATCACTTAGCTTGAATCTTTTAAGCATGTCTTGAGTGTATTTGGCTTGGTTGATGAAGGTTCCTTCTCTTCTTTGTTTGATGTCAAAACCAAGGAAGAACTTCAACTCTCCTATCGAAGACATCTTGAACTTGGAGGTCATGAGAGTGACAAATTCCTCATTGAAAGCTTTGTTAGGAGAACCAAAGATAATATCATCAACATATAGTTGGCATACAAACAACTCCCCTTTGACCTTCTTAGTAAAAAGAGTGGGATCGATTTGTCCTACTTCAAATCCACGATCTTGTAGCAACTCGGTAAGGTGGTCATACCACGCATGTGGGGCTTGTTTAAGGCCATAAAGTGCCTTATCGAGTTGATACACATGATCCGGAAGTAGGGGTCCTCGAACCCGGGGGGTTGCTTGACATAGACCAACTCATTAATAGGACCATTAAGAAAAGCACTTTTCACATCCATTTGTTGCAACTTAAAGTTGTTATGGGAAACATAAGCAATCAACAAACGAATGGATTCAAGACGAGCAACGGGAGCAAAGGTTTCACCGTAGTCGATACCCTCGACTTGGGAGTAGCCTTGTGCTACCAATCTTGCCTTGTTGCGAATGATGTTCCCATGAGCATCTTGCTTGTTCTTGAAGATACACTTGGTTCCAATGACATTGTGGTTCCCCGATGGTCTTGGCACTAATCTCCACACCTTGTTGTACTCGAAATTGTTGAGTTCTTCATGCATGGCATTGAGCCAATCCGAGTCTTCGAGCGCCTCATAGACCTTTTGGGGTTCAACACAAGAGACAAACGCGTGATGTTCACAATAGTTTGCTAATTGTCTATGAGTGCTTACCCCCTTTCTTAGGCTTCGAACCATGTTTTCCATGAGATGGCCTTGGGTGGTGAGCTTGGAAGCAATCTTCACGGCACGGTGCTCTAATTCCTCCTCGGGTGTGGAAGGAGGAGGGTTGACTTGATCATCTTGAGCGCCGTCTTGAGCTTGTTCTTGATCTTGAGCTTGCTCTTGATCTTGCACTTGCTCGAGGGGGAGAACTTGACCTTGGGCCTCATTTAGAGGTTCACCACCATCTTGAGGTTGATCTTGCCCTTGGTCTTGTTCACGTGGGTGAGGGCCTCACTTTGTTCTTCGGAAGCGTGTGGGTCTTGGGGAGGTGATGGATCCACTTGAGTGGAGCATTGTCCTTCTCCTTCAGCCACAAGGGGTTCCTCAATGGGTAGGATTTGACCAATACCCATTCTTCTTATGGCTTGGGGAGGAATTTCATCACCTAAATCACAAGTACCACTTTGCTCCACTTGGGAGCCGTTATTTTCGTCAAACTCCACGTTATACGTCTCCTCAATGAGTCCGGTGGACTTGTTGAGAACACGGTAAGCATGAGAGTTTGTAGCATAACCAACAAATATGCCCTCATGAGCTCTAGCCTCAAATTTAGACAAACGAACACCTTTCTTGAGAATGAAACACTTACAACTGAACACCCGGAAGTACTTGAGGTTGGGCTTGTTGCCGGTGAGTATCTCATAAGGAGTCTTGTTCAAGCCTTTGTGAAGATAGAGCCGATTGGATGCATGACATGCGGTGTTGATGGCTTCGGCCCAAAAGTTGTATGGCGACTTGAACTCCGCCATCATGGTCCTAGCCGCATCCATCAACGTCCGGTTCTTCCTCTCCGCAACACCGTTTTGTTGAGGGGTGAAAGCACATTTGCTCCCTAGGTGGTTTGGTAATTAATGACAACATACTTTGTGGTTGGACTAATGCTTTTATCAAGTATGTTTCAGGAAAGTCAATCACTCTGGCATGGCAAAAGGACTAGAAAGGTGGACCCCTCAAAATGCTAAGGAAAACATTGGCAAAAAGCTCAAGACTCCATTTTTGGTTTAGTGATCCAAGATCACATTGAGTCCATAGGAAAGCCAATACTATTAAAAGGGGATGAGGTTATGATGATGATCTGGTTGCTCTAGGTGCTTAGTGATTTATCTCTCAAACTATCAGCAATCTTTCATTCCAACATAAACCCATAAGTAATCTCGGTCCCACCGATTCCAAACTCACCACACCGAGATGAACCACCTCAGCCATATAGCCAAACCCTAAGAATCTCGGATTTTCCGATTCCAAACTCGGTCATTCCGAAATTGGTGTTGCCAAGCTTCTGTAACCTTCTGTACTCAAATCGGTGTCACCGAGATGAGAAAGTCGGTCCCACCGAGATTGGCAAACCCTAGACTTTGGAAGAATCGGACTAACCGAGATTGTATTTTCGGTCCCACCGAAAATCCCAACGTTCACAAGATTTGAACTTTCGGTCTCACCGAGTTGTCAACTTCGGTCTGACCGAGATTGGTCAAATGTGTGTAACAGTTGGATTTTGTGTGGAGGCTATAAATACCCTCCACCTCCTCTTCATTCGTGAGAGAGCCATCGAAAGAACTACCACTCCTACCTTACATTTCGAGAAGGAAACTACCTACCCTTGTGTTGAGATCAAGTTGCTCCACTCCTACCATATGAAACTTGATTTCTAGCCTTCCCAAGTTGCTTTCCACTCAATCCCATCCTCCACCACAGCCAAATCGGTGAGGAGAGTTGAGTGTTGGGGAGATTATCATTTGAAGCACAAGAGCAAGGAGTTCATCATCACCAACCCCATCTATTACCTTTTGGAGGTGGTGCCTCCTAGATTGGTTAGGTGTCACTTGGGAGCCTCCGTCATGATGTGGAGTTGAACCAAGGAGTTTGTAAGGGCAAGGAGATCGCCTACTTCGTGAAGATCTACCCGAGTAAGGCTAGTCCTCCGTGGACGTAGGCCATGATGGCATAGACAAGGTTGCTTCTTCGTGGACCCTTCGTGGGTGGAGCCCTCCGTGGACTCGCGCAGCCGTTACCCTCCGTGGGTTGAAGTCTCCATCAACGTGGATTGACGATAGCACCACCTATCGGAACCACGAGAAAAATCTCCGTGTCTCCAATTGCGTTTGCTCTTCACAATCTCTCCCTTACTATTCATGCAATTTACTTTCCGCTGCCCTATATTCTAGAATTGCATGCTTAGTATGTTGCTCGACTTGTGTGCATGATGATTGACTTGACCTTCATTGTGAACTTGCTATGAACTTATGTTAATCAAAAGGCATAAACTTTTATCTTGTCGAGTTGTCTAATCACCCCCCCCTCTAGACACTCTTGCCTTCAACGATCCTACAATTGGTATCAGAGCCTTGGTCTCCATTGCTTTGGTTTGCACACCATTGGAGGAAGATGGACGTGTCTACGTTTGGGAGTGTTAGTCATAGAGTGCCTATTCTTGATGGAGTGTCCTATAACTCGTGGAGGATTGAAATGCTTGCTATCTTTAAGATGTACAACTTGCGCAAATATGCTGAAACCCCATATGTACCACCATTTGACCCCTTGCACCCCACTATGGATGAAGAGCTTGATTTGCTTCGTAACATTAGAACTGTCAATCTTATCATTAGAGGTTTGCCTGATAACTTGCTTAAGCTTGTCACAAACTTTGAGTGCGCCCATGCTATGTGGAAGTTCTTGGAAGAACTTTATCCGGACTACTCTTTGAGAGGTCTTGATGAAATTCTATACAAGACTGTTGAATTCGATATGTTGCGCCCCAAAGAACCTAACTTTGATAAATGCTTCTTTGAGCTTCGTGATCTTATGAAAAAGAAGGGTGATCCCGGTTTTATCAATGTTCGAATAAGAAATGCTCTTGTATTGCATTCCGATGATTATTATCACGTTGATAAAACTGATGCAAGTCATTATCAAATTGACCTAGGTATTGATGATGAATTATCTATGGGTCAACATGATGATGAGCATGAGCATGATGACGACTCGGACACCGAGCTAGACAAGATCATGAAGAGTCTCAGTCTTATGGCAAATATGAGAGACTACACATCCGGTGGAAAAGAATGGATTCTTGATAGTGGATGCACCGATCACATGACCGGAGATGAAGACATGTTTCGAGAGCTTGCAAAGAACGATGGTCCACGCAAGTATGTGACTTTTGGAGACAACTCCAAGGGTAAGGTACTTGGCCTTGGTAAGGTGGCCATATCTCATGATAGCTCCATTAAAAATGTCATGCTTGTTGAATCACTTGGATACAATTTACTTTCCGTGTCTAGATTAGCTGACTTTGGATTCAATGTGCTATTCACCAAAGTAGATTGCCAAGTTTTTCGTAGTGACAATCATAACATGGTCTTTACTGGCATTCGTAGAGGTGACCTATACATTGTCGATTTCACTAAGAAAGCTCAACCTAGAACTTGCTTTATCGCTAAATCTGCTAAAGGTTGGCTTTGGCATAGAAGGCTTGGACATGTTGGTATGCGAAATTTAGATAAGCTAATTAAAGGTGATCACATTCTTGGTGTTAAAGATGTTTTCTTTGACAAAGATAGACTCTGCAGTGCATGTCAAGCAGGAAAACAAGTAGGTGGAAGTCATCCCGTGAAGAATATCATGACCACAAGGAGACCGCTTGAGCTTCTTCATATGGATCTCTTGGTCCCAATGCTTACAAAAGCCTTGGTGGTAACTCCTTTGGTCTAGTTATTGTTGATGACTTTTCCAGATTTACGTGGGTATTTCTACTTGATGACAAATCGCAGGTTCAGAAAATCTTCAAAACCTTTGCTAGAAAGGCTCAGAATCAATTTGAGGTGAAGATCAAGAAGGTTCGGAGTGACAACGAACGGAGTTCAAGAACGCCCATGTGGACTCTTTTCTCGATGAGGAAGGGATTCTACATGAGTTCTCAGCTACGTACACACCTCAACAAAGCGGGGTTGTTGAGAGGAAGAACCGAGCGCTCATTGAAATGGCGAGGACAATGCTTGATGAATACAAGACACCAAAACACTTACGGGGTGAAGCCGTCGAGACAGCTTGTCATGCCATCAACAGATCTTTATCTTCACAAGCTTCTCGGCAAGACTTCATACGAGCTCCTTACGGGTAACAAACCCCAAGTGGGATATTTTCGTGTCTTTGGTTCAAAGTGCTATATTCTTGATAAGCATCGTCGGTCTAAATTTGCTCCTAAAACTCATGAAGGCTTTTTCCTCGGTTATGGATCAAACTCTCACACCTACCGTGTCTACAATAAGTTCACCCGAAAGGTTGAAGAGACGGTAGATGTGAAGTTTGATGAATCTAATGGCTCGCAAGTAGAGCAAATGCCTATTGATGTAGGAGACAAGGACCCATCGGAAGCCATTCGAGATTTATCCATTGGAAAGATTCGACCCATGGAAGAGAAGGAGAGTACCTCATCTACATATGTGGAGCCCCCTACCTCACGGCAAGGTGAACCTCAAGGCAACATGGAGGCTTCCACAAGTGGAACTCACCAAGATGAGGAAGTGCAACAAGAAGATCCACCACAACCTCCTTCTCCACCACCTCAAGACAACACCAACCACACAGATGAAGAAGAAGATGAGGATGATGAGGAAGCTCAGCCTCGACCACGACAAAAGCTATCCCGAGTTCGAGAAAGAGTCAAGAAGGACCATCCCGTGGAACAAATGATGAATGACATCGACTCCGGGAGAATCACTCGCTCAAAAACTCGTTTAGCTAACTTTTGTGAGCATTACTCATTTATCTCGAGTCTTGAACCTATGAAGGTAGAAGAAGCGCTTGAAGACCCGGATTGGGTGAATGCTATGCATGAAGAGCTGCACAATTTCGAGAGGAACAACGTTTGGTCTTTGGTAGAGAAGCCCAATGATGACCAAAACGTCATTGGAACCAAATGGGTGTTTCGGAACAAGCAAGATGAAGATGGACAAGTCATCCACAACAAGGCTCGTCTCGTAGCACAAGGATACACACAAGTCGAAGGTATGGACTATGGTGAGACCTATGCCCCCGTTGCTAGACTTGAGTCCATTCGCATTCTTCTTGCTTATGCCAACCACCATAACATTACTCTCTATCAAATGGACATTAAAAGTGCTTTCCTAAATGGTGAAATTGAGGAGGAAGTTTTTGTGAAACAACCTCCCGGATTTGTGAATCCTAAAAAGCCCAATCATGTTTACAAATTGCACAAAGCTCTTTATGGTCTTAAACAAGCCCCTAGAGCTTGGTACAAATGCTTGACTAGCTTTATTCTTGAAAAAGGATTTGAAATTGGTAAAATTGACTCAACGCTATTCACGAAAAGGGTTGACGGTGAACTATTTGTATGCCAAATATATGTCGATGATATTATCTTTGGATCAACTAACCCTGATTTTAGTGAGAAGTTTGGGAAGCTTATGTCAGAGAAGTATGAGATGTCCATGATGAGTGAACTCAAGTTCTTCCTTGGGTTGCAAATCAAGCAATCTAAGGAGGGTACTTTTGTCTCACAAACTAAGTACACTAAGGATCTCTTCAAGAAGTTCAACATGCAAGAGAGCAAAGGTATGAGAACCCCCATGCCTACTAATGGACACAATGACTTGACTAAAGATGGAAAACCTGTTGATCAAAAGGTTTATCGATCCATGATTGGTTCACTACTATATCTCTACGTGCTTCTCGTCACGATATAATGTTGAGTGTATGCATGTGTGCTCGATATCAAGCTGCTCCTAAAGAATGTCATCTTAAAGCTGTTAAAAGAATTGTGAGATATTTGATACACACACCTAACTTCGGCATTTGGTATCCTAAGAGGGCCTCTTTCGATCTTGTTGGCTATTCCGACTCGGACTATGCCGGAGACAAGATAGACAGAAAATTAACTTCGGGTACATGTCAATTTCTCGGTCGATCCCTTGTATCTTGGTCATCCAAGAAACAAAATTCGATATCATTATCTACTGCCGAAGGAGAATATATTGCTGCTGGTTCGTGTTGTGCTCAGTTGCTATGGATGAAACAAATGCTTAAGGACTATGGGATACATGCGAGACATGTTCCTTTGCTTTGTGACAATGAGAGTGCGATTAAGATTGGACACAATCCCGTGCAACACTCTCGCACGAAACACATTGAAGTTCGTCATCATTTTATTCGTGATCACATTGCTAAGGGTGACATTGATCTTAAGCATGTTCGTACTGACAAACAGCTTGCAGATATCTTCACAAAACCACTTGATGAGAAAGTGTTCTGTCGCTTGAGGAGTGAGTTGAACATCATTGATGCTTCAAACTTGGAGTGAAAACTCCATTGATGCATGCAAGGCATGAGCCTAATTGACTGATCCTTGATATTTCTCTTATGATGATTATCATATGTCTTGGACACATTTGCCTCCTTGTATTGCATCTAACTCCTTGCAGGTACTTGGATGGTCTACATTCTACAAGATTATCACACTCTCTCAAATCATGAGTAATCTTGTCATTGACCAAGTATCTAGCTCTTGGGATGTTGAGTACAAGGAACAAAATTCCACATATCCTTTTTGACTATATACTTCTAGTACCTCACATATGTCATATTGGATATCTTTGTGTATTTCCTTGCTTGCCTGACCCATGTAGGAAGATGATCTATACAATTGGAATTGGTGCTCCAACTTCACATTCTATGAGCATCTACATCAAGTTCACCTACATGAGAACAAGCAACAACAAGCCCAAGGTATGTTTTTCACATCTTGAAAAAGCTTTGCTCAAAGACATGAGTACAAGCAGCTTCAAAAGATGTGATCACATCAAATGCTTAATCGAAAAATGGTAACCCCATTTTGAGCTTAAACGATGAGTATGACCTATGATCAAATGTTCTCATTTGACTCCTAAGTCAATATACTCAAACATAGGTGACCTAGTCGCCGACCCCTGTCTAGATGAAGTACATATGTTTTGGAGTTTTGATATTGTCTCTTTTGATTCTCTTGTTGAGTTTTCCCTTTTACACACAAAAAAAAACCTTCATCTAGCAATATTTTTCATTTCTGTTCTTGTGTATATCCTTTAGCTCTGATAAATTCCCTGAAAATCATTTACAAATTCATTGCAAATCTTTTGAAACATTCCTTGCAAAGTGAGCTGAATTATTTCTGTATTTCCTTGGAATTAAACTCGGCGTCACCGATTTAAATATTTCGGTCTGACCGAAAAAGGATCTGTCCTGCGTCTCTGACTTTCGGACTCACCGATCCATATCAATTCGGTGTCACCGATTTACATTTACCAGGATATCATCTTCTACAGCACATCTAAATGATTTCTTCTGCATACTTAATTTGCTCAGTTGTGATTCTTAATGAACCCACTTCTTTCCTTCCATCCTTCCTGCCCTTCCTGGGTTACTGCCCTTTTCGGCACTTGATGTCAAAGGGGGAGAAGATTTAGGGGGAGCTTAAGGGAAGATTGGAGGACAAGGGGAGAAAAGATATTTTAAAGGAAGAAAAACATCCTTACCTTAAGGGGGAGAGGATCACATCAAAGCTTTGCCATATTTCACTGTGATAATACTTTTGGCATTTTGCTTCTTTTGCTCTCACCATTGGTATCTTCTGAAAAGTACAATTGGTATCTTATACAATTGGTATCCTATACAATTGGTTTCTTATGAAAAGCAAAATTCTCTCAGAGCTCATTGAAAATCTTTTAGTCTTGGGAGACATGTTGGCTGATTCAAGCTAGTGCTCAACATGAGACACTTTTTATATACATGTCATCCCTGGCTTGGTACTCTTGATGTTCTTCTTTGTTGGTTGTAGGAATACTCTTGTGTTATCTAACCGTGTTTTCTCAAGTTTATTTCTTCAGGTACATCACCAAGGAACTTCAAGGTAAGTATATGCATCTTGCAGGATGTGCATGATGGTGACTTGCTTGTGAATACATGTTTGCAAGAAATCACCATGCACATATGCACCATCTCTCATTTACCTTCATCTGCTCTGATGCATATAGCCAAGCTGCATGTAGCACATCTTGCTTTTCTCTCATGTGTGCTTGTGGTAGTCCAAAACCAAAATCTAAAATCTTGCACACTTGTAGGGGGAGCTTGTGTACTACATGTTTGTCAAAGCTTTAATGTTATCCCTGTCTTTCTTTCAGTAAGCTTTGATATCTTTTTTCTGTGTGTTGCCATCAATTACCAAAAAGGGGGAGATTGAAAGCACATTTGCTCCCTAGGTGGTTTTGGTAATTAATGACAACATACTTTGTGGTTGGACTAATGCTTTTATCAAGTATGTTTCAGGAAAGTCAATCACTCTGGCATGGCAAAAGGACTAGAAAGGTGGACCCCTCAAAATGCTAAGGAAAACATTGGCAAAAAGCTCAAGACTCCATTTTTGGTTTAGTGATCCAAGATCACATTGAGTCCATAGGAAAGCCAATACTATTAAAAGGGGATGAGGTTATGATGATGATCTGGTTGCTCTAGGTGCTTAGTGATTTATCTCTCAAACTATCAGCAATCTTTCATTCCAACATAAACCCATAAGTAATATCGGTCCCACCGATTCCAAACTCAGTCACACCGAGATGAACCACCTCAGCCATATAGCCAAACCCTAAGAATCTCGGATTTTCCGATTCCAAACTCGGTCATTCCGAAATTGGTGTTGCCAAGCTTCAGAACCTTCAGACTCAAATCGGTGTCACCGAGATGAGAAAGTCGGTCCCACCGAGATTGGCAAACCCTAGACTTTGGAAGAATCGGACTAACCGAGATTGTATTTTCGGTCCCACCGAAAATCCCAACGTTCACAAGATTTGAACTTTCGGTCTCACCGAGTTGTCAACTTCGGTCTGACCGAGATTGGTCAAATGTGTGTAACGGTTGGATTTTGTGTGGAGGCTATAAATACCCCTCCACCTCCTCTTCATTCGTGGAGAGAGCCATCAGAAAGAACTACCACTCCTACCTTACATTTCTGAGAAGGAAACTACCTACCCTTGTGTTGAGATCAAGTTGCTCCACTCCTACCATATGAAACTTGATTTCTAGCCTTCCCAAGTTGCTTTCCACTCAATCCCATCCTCCACCACAGCCAAATCAGTGAGGAGAGTTGAGTGTTGGGGAGATTATCATTTGAAGCACAAGAGCAAGGAGTTCATCATCACCAACCCCATCTATTACCTTTTGGAGGGTGGTGCCTCCTAGATTGGTTAGGTGTCACTTGGGAGCCTCCGTCATGATGTGGAGTTGAACCAAGGAGTTTGTAAGGGCAAGGAGATCGCCTACTTCGTGAAGATCTACCCGAGTAAGGCTAGTCCTCCGTGGGCGTAGGCCATGATGGCATAGACAAGGTTGCTTCTTCGTGGACCCTTCGTGGGTGGAGCCCTCCGTGGACTCAAGCAGCCGTTACCCTCCGTGGGTTGAAGTCTCCATCAACGTGGATTGACGATAGCACCACCTATCGGAACCACGAGAAAAATCTCCGTGTCTCCAATTGCGTTTGCTCTTCACAATCTCTCCCTTACTATTCATGCAATTTACTTTCCGCTGCCCTATATTCTAGAATTGCATGCTTAGTATGTTGCTCGACTTGTGTGCATGATGATTGACTTGACCTTCATTGTGAACTTGCTATGAACTTATGTTAATCAAAAGGCATAAACTTTTATCTTGTCGAGTTGTCTAATCACCCCCCCCCCTCTAGACACTCTTGCCTTCAACGATCCTACAAGGGGTGTACGGAGAAGCATATTGGTGCTTGATGCCCTCATCACTAAGAAACTCATCCAAGGTGTAGTTCTTGAACTCGGTGCCGTTGTCACTTCTTATTGTCAAGATCTTTGCATTGTGTTGACGTTGAGCTTCATTTGCAAAGTCGATGACTGTTTGTTGAGTCTCACTCTTCCTCTTGAAGAAGTATACCCAAGTGTATCTTGAGTAGTCATCCACAATCACCAAGCAATACTTTCTTCCTCCAAGACTATCAAAAGAAGGAGGCCCAAAGAGATCCATGTGAAGGAGCTCCAAGGGTCTCTTCGAGTAGATGATGGTTGATGGAGGGTGAGCCTTTTCATGAAGCTTTCCTTCGATCTGAGCCTTCGCAAGCACGATCTTTGGCAAAACTAACATTTGTTAGTCCACGGACATGGTCCCCCTTGAGAAGACTTTGCAAAGATCTCATATTGACGTGGGCTAAACGGCGATGCCAAACCCATCCCACGTCAACTTTAGCCATTAGGCATGTTGCGGTATTAGTGGGTCGCTCCGAAAAGTTAATCACATAGAGACCGTTCTCGACATGCCCAACAAAGGCTACTTTAAGAGTATTGCTCCACAAGAGGGCCACGGTATCAATGTCAAAGAAAGTAGCAAAACCCATGAGTGCAAGTTGACGAACGGAAAGCAAATTGTATGCAAGGGACTCAACAAGCATGACTTTCTCGATCGTTAGATCATGAGAAATGACAACCTTGCCGAGGCCCAATACCTTAGAATGTGATGCATCACCCCACTCGACATTGGTGGGCATAGATGGAATCTCTTGCACGTCCACCACCAAGTCCTTGCTCCCGGTCATATGATTTGTTGCTCCACTATCGAGCAACCATGATCCCCCACAGGAAGCAAACACCTACAAGAGATCAATGCTTGGTTTTAGGTACCCATTTAGTAATGGGTCCTTTGATGTTAGTAACAAGGGTCTTGGGAACCCAAATAGACCATTCAATGTACTCATAAGGAGAACCAACAAATTTAGCAAAGACATGTCCATCACTAGCACGACACAACACATATGACGGGTTAAAGTCGCCAGCTTTGTTTGAGGAAATGCTTTTGCCCTTTTGGATATCAACTCCCTTCACTTTTTCCTTCTTCTCCTTAGGAGCACCCTCTCCCTCTTTCACAAACGTTTGCTTGAGAGGAGGAGGACGTTTGGTCTTGTTGTTGTTCTTCTTCTTGCTCTTGGACTTGGGTGCAAACCCAATTCCTTCCTTAGCCACAACTTCCTTTTGATTGCTCAAAAGGTCGTTGAGGTTTTTCTCACCTTGAATGCATGTCACAAGGCCTTTCTCAAGTTGATCCTTCAACTTGGCATTCTCCTCCACAAGATGCACATGCTCACAACACGGGTTAGTAGCACATGCATTATCAATTAATACCATATGAGGAAAGGTGGCCTTTTCCTTGATTAGCTTAACTTGGAGTTGAGCACGAGACTCCTTGAGGTTAGCGTGAGCACCCTACAAGACCTTGTGGGCCTTGTCAAGTATCTCAAACTTCTCCTTGAGTCTAGCATGATCAACCCCAAGCTTAGCCTTCTCGGAAGTTAGCACACAAGACACGACAAGAGCATGATCAAGATCTTTCTTTAACTTAGCATGGTCATCATTGTGTGACTCCTCAAAAGTCAAACGATGCACATGCTCTTCCTCGAGAGCATTAGAGAGATCCGATATCTCATCGGCATAGTCACGACTATGACTTTCCACCTTAGAGATGGTTTCTTCGTGAGCCTCGATCATGTCATTGGCCTCACCAAGTTGTTCCAAGAGAGCAACAAAGTGCTTCTTGGACTTACCCTTGAGCTTACTCATAAAAGACTCAAATTCATTCACTTCCTCATTAGACTCAACATGTTCATCAATGCAATCCTCCAAGGAGGGATTAATAATGATGGTGGTTGTGATGTTGGGGGTTACCTTGTTTGAAGCTTTAGCCATGAGGCACTTGGCGGTGATGTTTTCATTGGGTGAATCGAAGAGAGACACCGGGGGAGTAGTAGCAATGGAAACGGATGCCATGGCCATTGCTTATCCACTTTCATCATCATCGTCATCCTCTTGGTATTCTTCTTGAAACACCAACCCACGAGTTGGAGTCTTCTTGGCGAAGTTGTTCTTGTTGGGGAAGGACTTGGCTTTGTCTTTTCGAATGAATTTGCCACCATTGTCTTACCGCTTCTCGTAAGGACAATCCGCAACGAAATGGCTCACATTGCCACAGTTGAAGCAAGTTCTAACTCGTTGCTTGCCCTTGACGCCACTTGAGTTGTTCTTGTTGAAGTTGGGTCTTGTATTCTTCTTGCTCCAAAATTGTCTTGAAGCAAGGGCCATGTGCTCATGATAATCATACTTGGTGTCTTCGGGATTGCTCTCCTCATCTTCCACTTCTTCCTCTTCTTCCATGATGACCTTGGCCTTCAAAGCAAGATTGGGCTTCTTTGCCCTTTGAGAACGAAGCACCGCATTGTCGGCGGTCTTGTCCAAGATGCTAATTGCAACAAACTCATCCAACACTTCACTTGAGGTCATGGAGTGGAAGTCCGGTCTTTGGCGGATGACGGAGGACATGGCCTTGTTGTAAGGCATCATGGCCTTGAGGAACTTGCGCTTGATCCAATTGTCATCCGTGTCCTTGCTTCCATGATCTCGGAGTGAGACCGCGAGTTTGGTCACTCTTGGAAAGAGCTCATGAGGTTCTTCATCTTCTTTCATTGCAAACTCATCGGCCTCATCTTGCACCACTTCATAGTTGGAGCATTGAATGCTAGCACTTACTCGATAGAGAGACTCAACACATTTCCATGCTTCTTTAGCCATGGCATGAGGGCGAAGATGAGGGAGATCTTCGGGAAGGATTGCATCTTGGATGATGAAAAGAGCACTCTCATTGAATTGATTGTCCACGGCTTCTCGAGGGGTGAAGTTGCTTGGGTCATGAGGATAGAAACCTTCTTCAATGATTCTCCAAAGGTTAGTGTTCACATGTTTTAAATGACGCTTAAAGTGATAGACCCAAGAATCAAAATCTTCATGTTTCTCATATTTAGGAGGAGGACCGGCATGATTCAAATGAGTGGAGGGGATTGGCCCTCCATAAATTGGGGTTTCCACATGTGCAAACATGCCGGTACCATTTCTACCACTAATAGAAGGACTCTTTTCAATGTTAGCTTCCCCCTGTCGGAGGTAGCATCTGTCACCTTGTTGGTGGGATCACCCACTTTCATCGGCGAGGTAGATTTCTTAAGTCCTTCAAGGAATGCCTTAAACATGTCCTTGACCTCGGTCGTCATGGAGGTTTTCAATGTTTCCAAAGCCACATTGAATTCCTCACGTGAGATCGAGTCACCCCCATCTCCCGTAGATGAGATCGGATTCGCACCGGAGTGCTCTCCCACCTCATCTACGACATCAACCATACTCTTCGGACGGTAAAGCCCTTAAAAAGAGACGAGGCTCTGATACCAATTGAAAGGATCGATATGGTTGACTAGAGGGGGAGGGTGAATAGTCAACTAACATTTTTTTTAAGCTTTACTTTACCAAATTAAACTTTGCAACAAAGTAGGTTGTCTAGATGTGCAACTAAGTGAGCAACCTATATGATGCAATGACAACTAGTACAAAAGCAAGCAAAGGATGTAACACAAGTAGGCTTGCAAAAGTAAAGGCACGAAATAACCAAGAGTGGAGCCGGTGGAGATGAGGATGTGTTACCGAAGTTCCTTCCTTTTAAGGGGAAGTACGTCTCTGTTAGAGCGGTGTGGAGGCATAATGCTCCCCAAGAAGCCGCTAGGGCCACCGTATTCTCCTCACGCCCTCACACAATGCGAGATGCCGTGATTCCACTATTGGTGCCCTTGAAGGCGGCGACCGAACCTTTATAAACAAGGTTGGGGCAATCTCCACAACAATTGGAGGCTCCCAACAACACCACGAAGCTTCACCACAATGGAGTATGGCTTCGAGGTGACCTCAACCGTCTAGGGTGCTCAAACACGCAAGAGTAACAAGATCCGCTAGGGATAAGTGGGGGGAATCAAATATCTTGTCGTGGAAGTGTAGATCGGGCCCTTGTCACCCAATCCCGAGCAAATCAACAAGTTTGATTGGCTAGGGAGAGAGATCGGGCGAAAATGGAGCTTGGAGCAACATGGAGCTTAGAGATGGAAGAGGTAGTCAACTAGAGGTAGAAGACGCCCCTTATATAGTCATGGGAAAAATCCAACCGTTATCCACATGTTCAGCCCGCGACACGCGACACTACCAATCCAGGGGCACGGTACTACCGCGAGGCCGCGCGGTACTACCGTGGTAGACCACGGTACTTCCGCGACAGCAGCACAGGACAGGACTTGCCTGACTAGGGGGCAGTACTACCGCTTGCATGGTACTACCGCTCCCCCTTGCGGTACTACCACAAGGCAGGAAAGTCATTGCCTGGGAAGGGCGCGGATGCAATAAATTACATCCGTGCCTACTTCCGCTGAAGATGAGGTGGTACAAAAATCCGACGCGGTACTACCGCTTGCGAGGCGCGGTACTACCATGGCAGGCGCGGATGTAAAAAATTACATCCGCTCCTACTACCGTGACGTTGCGGTACTAGGTAGGAGGGCCACGGTACTACGACTCCTGGGGAGCGGTACTACCATGGGCCCCCGCGGTACTACCACGCTGAACTAGCAGTACTACCGTGGGTGGCGCGGATGTAAAAAATTACATTCGCCCCTACTACCGTACCGGAGCGGCACTAGGCCTGGGAGCCGCGGTACTACGGCTCAAGAGGAGCGGTAGTACCGTGACCCAGAGCGGTACTACCGCTGCTTGCGGTACTACCGCAAGTACAGCAGTAGTCGTCAGATTTCAGCACAACCAAGATAACGAAGAGAAGCTCCAAAGTGCAGGGAAAGGTAGGACAAGTGTACGTCTTGATTCCACCCAAACCTTTCCGACGTGGACCCCCTCTTAATAGTACGGCTCTCCTATGACTCAAATCCACCAAAGAGAAACGTAGAACAACGCCGACTTCAATAGTCTCCGAGGGGCACCGAATCGTCTCATGCCTAGTGATGAAGTATCTGAGGAACTCAAGGCACACGATTAGTCCGCAAAAGCATTGTCATCAATCACCAAAACACCTAAGGGATAAATATGCCCTTACACCTATGTTCATGATCATTGCCTTAGATATCATCATAACTATGCGCTTTTCTGTCAATTGCTCGGCAGTAATTTGTTCACCCATCGTAATATTTGCTATCTCGAGAGAAGCCACTAGTGAAACCTATGGCCCCCGGGTCTCTTTTCCATATTATTGAATCTCGTTTACATCTTGCTAGTTTCCGATCTACTATTCTGCAATCTTTACTTTCCAATCTATAAACCAAAAATACCAAAAATATTTACTTTCCCGTTTATCTATCTCTATCGGATCTCCCTTTTGCAAGTGAACGGGAAGGATTCACAACCCCTTTATCGCGTTGGGTGCAAGTTGTTGATTGTTTGTGCAGGTATTCGGTGACTTGTGCGTCGTCTCCTACCGGATTGATACCTTGGTTCTCAAAACTGAGGGAAATACTTCTGCTACTTTGCTGCATCACCCTTTCCTATTCAAGGGAAAACCAACGCAAGCTCAAGAGGTAGAAATAAGGATTTTTGGCGCCGTTGCCGGGGAGATCTATGCCAAGTCAAGCCATACCAATTACCCATCATAAACTGTTCTCCCTTGCATTACATTATTCGCCATTCGCCTCTTGTTTTCCTCTCCTCCACTTCTAAAATGATATTCGAAAAGATTAGCCTTTTCTTCGCCTTCTTCCCTTATGTATTTTTGTTTGTGTTTTCATGTGCCTTCTATTTTCTTGCATCTTTGCTTGCTAAAAGTCTATTGATATGGATCCACTTAAAGTGTTCTACTTGGATCATCTTCAATCTATATGTGCTCATTTTGAAACCCCAACTAGTTTAGTTGAGGGAAAATCTTTAGATGAGCAAGCTCATTTTGTGCATCACCGTTTGTCTGAAAAAGGGAGACTGTTCTTATGGAATCAAATAAACAGTTTGCTATGTTATGCTTGGAATCTTTGTGAAATTTATGATTTTAATTGTTGATCTAAGAACCCTAAAAACACCTTCCCTACCTTTCTGAGTTTAATGATAATGAAATCATATCTTCTTATGCAAAGGGTGTTTATAGTTACTATGATATCAAACAAATTGAAGAATTTGTTGCTTTTAATGGTGCTTATGAAGTTGCTTCTTTGATTGAAAAGTATGATATTACTCTCTACGAATCTGAAAATTTTGACATACTTAAATATTGCTATGAAAACTATGTCATAATGTCTATGTCAAAGAATTTATTGAAAGAATGGCCATTGCTTTGGAAGAAAATAATGATATGCATGAATCTATAGATAATTATGATTCCGATGATTTGATTGAAATTTCCCTTGATGAACATGATGCTTGCTATTCTTGTGGCCATGACGCCAATATTTATGAATACGAATTTGCTATAGTCCCTTATGTTAAACATGAGATTGTTGCTATTGCACCCATACTTGATAGTTCCTTCGATGAAAAGCATGATTGCAATGTTGTTATTATAAATTCTCTTCATGTCAATTGTGTTAATGATATGAAAAACCTCAGGCTTGGGGATGCTAGTTTTGCTATGACTACTATTTGTTGCAATGATCATGATTGGGGTGATTCTTATTATGATCTTGAAAATTTATTTAAGCCCCATGATGAATATGAGATTGATAGTAGTGTTTGCAATATTATTGAAAGTGGGTTTGGAAGAGTATCAAATTTAGATCCCATATATTTGGAGAATGTTCAATCAGATGAAATTTTTGATAAAAGTGGGTTTGTAGAGGTCATCACTTTAGTTAATGTTAATCCCACTATTTTGGAAGAGTGTCAACTTCGCATGCATGTGGATCATGCTAAAAATATCTTATGTGATAGCTATTTTGTTGAATTTGCTTATGATCCCACATGTAATTATTATGAGAGAGGAAAATATGGTTATAGAAATTTTCATGTTACTAAATTACCTCCCGTTATGTTGAGATTGCTATAGTTTCTTTCCGCTTCCTTGCATATGCTAGTATTTGCTTGCTATGATAATTTGTTTGCCTATAAGATGCCTATGCATAGGAAGTATGTTAGACTTATATGTGTTGCCACGTGTTTCATGATGCTCTCTTTGCACTTCAATTTTTGTCTTTCATGTGAGCATCATCGAAATCTCAATGCTAAGCTAGGGGCGTTAAATGATAGCGCTTATTGGGAGGCAACCCAATTTTATTTTTGTTCTTTGCTTTTTGCTCCTGTTTAGTAGTAAATAATTCATCTAGCTTATGGTTAGATGTGGTTTTATGTTTTAATTAGTGTTTGAGCCAAGTAGAACCTTTGGGAAGACATGGGTGAAGGTTAATGCGATCTTGCTGTAAAAAACAGAAACTTTGCGCTCACGAGAATAATTTTCATTTTTAACAGAGGAGTGATTTTAAGTTGATTATTTTTGTAAAAGATTAATAGACAAATTACTCACATCCACCAATTTATTTAAGAATTTTTGTAGGTACAGAAGTATTCGAAAGTTACAGATTACTACAGACTATTCTGTTTTTGACAGATTCTGTTTTTCGTGTGTTGTTTGCTTATTTTGATGAATCTATGAGTAGTATCAGGAGGTATGAACCATAGAGAAGTTTGAATACAGTAGATATTACACCAATATAAATAAGAATGAGTTCACAACAGTATCTTAAATTGGCGATTTATTTTCTTGTACTAACGGAGCTTAAGACATTTTCTGTTGAGTTTTGTGTTGTGAAGTTTTCAAGTTTTGGGTAAGGATTTGATGGACTATGGAATAAGGAGTGGCAATAGCCTAAGATTGGGGATGCCCAAGGCACCCCAAGGTAAAATTCTAGGACAACAAAAAGCCTAAGCTTGGGTATGCCCCGGAAGGCATCCCCTCTTTCGTCTTCGTCTATCGGTAACTTTACTTGAGGCTATTTTTATTCACCACATGATATGTGTTTTGCTTGGAGCATCTTGTATGATTTGATTCTGCGCTTTTTAGTTTACCACAATCATCTTTGTTGTACACACCTTTTGGGAGAGACACGCATGAATTGTGATTTATTAGAATACTCTATGTGCTTCACTTATAACCTTTGAGCTAGACAATATTGCTCTAGTGCTTCACTTATATCTTTTTAGAGCACGGCGGTGGTTTTATTTTATAGAAATTGTTGAAATCTCATGCTTCACTTATATTATTTTGAGAGTCTTTTAGAACAGCATGGTAATTTGCTTTGGTTATAAAATAAGTCCTAATATGATGGGCATCCAAGATGGATATAATAAAAACTTTCATATGAAGTGCATTGAATACTATGAGAAGTTTGATTCTTTATAATTGTTTTGAGATATGAAGATGGTTATATCAGAGTAATGCTAGTATAGTTGTGAATTTGAGAGATACTTGTGTTAAAGTTTGTGATTCTCGTAGCATGCACGTATGGTGAACCGTTATGTAATGAAGTTGGAGCATGATTTATTTATTGATTGTCTTCCTTATGAGTGGCAGTCGGGGACGAGCGATGGTATTTTCCTACCAATCTAACCCCCTAGGAGCATGCGTGTATGATAATCCCCAAGTGTAGTGAATCATCGTAGCAATTCCCAAAGGTGGAAGTGATAAGTATGGAGTGTCGAACCCACAAGGAGCTAAAGGCAAGATCAATATTCTCTCAAGTCCTATCTGCCACTGATACGACTCTACGTACACCAAACATTTGCTTCCAACTAGAAACGAGAAATAAAATTACGTTATGGGTATGAAGAGGATAACTTTATATGATATCGGAGAGCTAAAATATAAAAGTAGGTGTTTTTATCATAAAGTTAGAATATATTACTAAATATTATAAATAGCGAGTGTGGAATAATAATGGGTCGGTGTGCGGAATTATCCTAGGCAATTGTTAACAGGACTGGTAATCACTATTGCAATTTCATATGAGGGAGAGGCATAAGCTAACATACCTTGTCTTCTTGGATCATATGCACTTTGATATGTCTCCAACGTATCTATAATTTTTTATTGTTCCATGCTATTATATTACCCGTTTTGGATGTTTATGGGCTTTACTTTACACTTCTATATCATTTTTGGGACTAACCTACTAACCGGAGGCCCAACCCGAATTGCTGTTTTTTTTGCCTATTTCAGTGTTTCGAAGAAAAGGAATATCAAACGGAGTCCAAACGGAATGAAACCTTCGGGAGCGATCTTTTTGGAACAAACGTGATCCAGGGGACTTGGAGTGGATGTCAAGCAATAGAGGAGGCGGCCACGAGGGTTCCCGGCGCCCCCCTAGGGGTGGGCACGCCCCCACCCTCGTGGGTCCCTCGAACATCCACCGACCTACTTCTTCCTCGTATATATATACCCACGTACCTTGAAAACATCCAGGAGCACCACGAAAACCTAATTCTATCGCCGCAACCTTCTGTATCCGCGAGATCCCATCTTGGAGCCTTTGCCGGTGCTCCGCTGGAGGGGGAATCGACCACGGAGGGCCGCTACATCATCTCCAAGGCCTCTCCGATGAGCTGTGAGTAGTTTACCATAGACCTTCGGGTCCATAGTTATTAGCTAGATGGCTTCTTCTCTCTTTTAATCTCAATACAAAGTTCTCCTCAATCTTCTTGGAGATCTATTCGATGTAACTCTTTTTGCGGTGTGTTTGTCGAGATCCGATGAATTGTGAGTTTATGATCAAGTTTATCTATGAGAAATATTTGAATCTCCTCTGAATTCTTTTATGTGTGATTAAGTTCGTTGCAAGTCTCTTCGAATTATCAGTATGGTTTGGCCTACTAGATTGATGTTTCTTGCAATGGGAGAAGTGCTTAGCTTTGGGTTCAATCTTGCGGTGTCCTTTCTCAGTGACAGCAGGGGCAGCAAGGCACGTATTGTATTGTTTCCTTCGAGGATAAAAAGATGGGGTTTATATCATATTGCATGAGTTTATCCCTCTACATCATGTCATCTTTCTTAATGTGTTACTCTGTTCTTATGAACTTAATACTCTAGATGCAGGCCGGAGTCGGTCGATGTGTGGAGTAATAGTAGTAGATGCAGAATCATTTCGATCTACTTGTCACAGACGTGATGCCTATATACATGATCATGCCTAGATAATTTCATAACTATGCACTTTTCTATCAATTGCTCGACCGTAATTTCTTCACCCACCGTAATACCTATGCTATCTTGAGAGAAGCCACTAGTGAAACCTATGGCCCCCGGGTCTATCTTTTATCATATAAGTTTTCAATCTACTTTTATTTGCATCTTTTACTTTTCCAATCTATATAATAAAAATACCAAAAATATTTATTTTATCATATTATCTCTAAGAGATCTCACTTTCGCAAGTGGCCGTGAAGGGATTGAGAACCCCTTTATTGCGTTGGTTGCGAGGTTCTTGTTTGTTTGTGTAGGTGCGTGGGACTTTTGAGGAGCCTCCTACTGGATTGATACCTTGGTTCTCAAAAACTAAGGGAAATACTTACGCTACTATTGCTGCATCACCCTTTCCTCTTCAAGGAAAACCAACGCAAGCTCAAGACGTAGCACACTTATGATTGGAACTCTAGCAAGCATCCGCAACTACTAAAGATCATTAAGGTAAAACCCAACCATAGCATTAACATATCAAGTCCCATTTATCCCATACGCAACAACCCCCTTACTCGGGTTTATGCTTCTGTCACTCAAGCAACCCACTATAAGCGAATCACGAACGTACTGCAACAACCTACAGCGGGAATCCCTCACGCTTGCGTGACACGGAAGGCACAATAGGACAGCACCAAAATAAAACATACAACTCATACCAATCTAGATCATCAATCAACCCAAAGACAAAGGATATCTACTCAAAACTCATAGGATGGCAACACATCATTGGATCATAATATGTGGCATAAAGAACCATGTTCAAGTAGGGATTACATTGGGGTGCGGGAGAGTGGACCACGTAAAAGAGATGAGGATGGTGATTGTAACATCCCAAATTTCCAATTTGGAATATTATACATAGATCATCATTGCATATCATATTTTATTGCATTTTGGCTCGCTCCTAGAAATTCCACGCAACTCAAGGACCCACGGAGAGAGTTGGGAATTTCGTTATTTTCATTTTTGAGTTTTCTCAAATTTTGAAAATAGGATCATTTGATTTTATTTATTTTATCTTCAATTATTTCTACTATGAAAATATGAGAGAGGGAATAAAATGACTTTCCCAAAATAAAGTAATATTGAAGATTTGAAAATAAAATCAAATAATATTTTATTTTGGAGTTTATTGCTATTTTATTTGAATTTAGGAAAAATGCACGTTTTTCAACATTGCATTTAGGCCCCAAATAAATGTTCATCTAAACCGGCTTGATTTTAGAAGTCGGGGAAAATTTATTTCGGATTTTTGGGGTCCGTTTAGTATTTCTTTTATTTGTTTTTCTACGCATAATTTTTTTTAAAAGCAAAAAAACGAAACCGACTTTGGGCTGTGTTCGGCAAGGACTCCGCCTGGCCGGGCCTTTATAATGCGCCGCTCGAGCCCACCGGGCCACCAGCTCGCCCCCGCGCCCAAACCCTAACCTAATTTGCCGCCTTGCCATGCCGCTCGCGCCGCCGTCCCGGATCCCTTGCGCCGCCGCCGACGCCTTTGCCACCACCCACGCCGCACGCCGCCGCCACCCTCACACGCCACCGGACCCCGCCACCGACCCTACCGACGCCGCTGCCCCCTCGCCGCCGGCGGTTTTCCACCGGTTTTTCGTTCGGTTTTTAAAAAAACCCTAGATCTGTTTTTTTGGGTTAGTTTATTTAGCGGACGTTCGTCCATACGTTCGTTTTAAGGAATGATTTTCGTCGTTTAGCCGCAGACAGCAAACGTTCGTTCGTTATCCTGTTCGTCAGTTTTTCTTTTTCTCGGATTTTCTACGATTATTTCTAATCGCGATTTCTGATCCGATTTTCGTTTTAGTATAACTTTTCACTCGTTTATCGAAATCACGCGATTCAAGCACCTAGAGTTTCGTATCGAAAACCCTCTTTCCGTTTAACCAACTCAAACAAGTTTCTGCTACTGTAAAATTTGACTTAGGTCCGGATTAGTAAACGAAGCTTGTTTCTGTCGCCGTTTAACTTTCGTTGCTTCGTTTGATTTGATTCTTTTTGCAAACTGGAGTTCTTAAGTTGAACCTTCTGGTTAGATATCTTATTTGAGTTTTACCCGTGCATTAGATGAGTACTTATTGTATGCTTGTTTGTTTGCGATAGAGTACCCAGAGTGCGCCGCTTGCTACTTCGAATCTCTAGGTTTCGCGGATCATCAGGAAGGCAAGTAACACTTTGATCATACCTCTTTACTACCCAGTTTTATTGCATTAGATCAATCCTCAAACAAATGCATGATTAGGATCTGATTAATATGTGGGTTTTGGGAAGTAGCTGAGGTAGTACCTATTACCTGTTTTACTATTAAACCCTTGGGAGTTATCTCTACGTTTGCTTATTATGCCATGCTATGCTAGTAGACGTGGATTGGGTGAGTGTATCCATGACAGATGTGAGTTTGTTTAATTAATGGTTTATTTAAGGTGGAAACTTTAACACACATCTGGGTGGACTGAGGCACCTGGGTATTCCAGTGATTGCCTGTGTTTTTCTTTATGGACCGCCACCCAGACTCAAAGGGATCATGAGATTATTCATGCTAGAAACTTCCTTGTGCAGCCACAAGCTACTATGGGCTCTAGCATAGTTGATTAAGTTGTGCGAACTCTTACAGTGGTAGACTAGCAGATGTAGGGGAAAGTAGGTGTAACGGTCTACCCGATCGTAAGGTGCTAGCGCTTCTGAAAGACTATGTCTTGGTCATTCGTTTCTCAAACATCATGTAGTGCAAGAATCCCAACGGAGGAGATCAAGTCTTGTGGGGAATAGTGCGCAAACCTCTGCAGAGTGTATAAACTAATCATGGTTACCCGTGTCCTCGGTTATGGACATCTTGAGTATCTAGTACTTGGATTATCATGTGAATCTCATCATGGTACTCTTAATTAATATTGTTGGGTTTTTAATGATGTTGTTTAATTGGGATTGAGAGGGTGTCTACACTCTCAATGTTTAACAACCACCATGATAGTTAAATAAAATTTATTCCTTTGCAGTAGGGAAAATTTGGCTTTATGCAAAAATTGTAACCATAGAGCTTTCCACTAGGCATATATGCATGTAGTATAGCTTTATTCTTTTATTCCTCTCTATGTGTTACATTGCTAGCATATTCCATGTGCTGACCCGTTTTCGGGCTGCAACATTCATGTTGCAGACTTTTCAGATGACAAGTAAGGTGCCTTTAGGTCGTGGTTCTGTACTCAGTGATGTTATTGGAGTTGATGGACTCACTTATCTTCCAAGCCTTCCGTTGTTATCATTATTAGATGGCCTTAAGCCATATTTATTGTAATGAGTTCTCTTTGAGACATTTCGATGTAATAAGTGTGTGATTGCTACTCTGTTATAAATCCTTCAAGTACTGTGCGTGTTAGCATTACTGATCCAGGGATGACACTGATGCACAGAGATCAGACTGTTTGAGGTCTGGTCGCTACAAGATGGTATCGAGCACACGCCGTTGTAGAGGACACGACCACTAAGCTAAAGCCCTGGATCACTACTCTCTCTTCTCATTTCTGAGTCCTCATCTTTTCTACTCTTTTAGGATGGCGGATGCAAGGAACAAGTTCACACAACCGGATGAAGACACACCTTTTGGACGCCACGTGAAGGAAGTCACTAGATATCTGAACATCGGAGTACCAAGCTTCACCGGGACCTACAATGCCACTTTACCTGAAGAGGAGCGCTGGACGGTTTAAGTTCAAGTACCAGGAAGAACGTTCATGCCCGTCACTGAGCCCATAGAATTTTCCTTTGATGCACCAACCCGGAGTCTAGGAAAGAGCATGCAGCCCACATCACAATGGGATGTAATGGAGAAGTTTACCACAAGGATCTCAAGGATACTATCTACCGGATTTGTGGGCACCGAGATGAGCAATGGGAGATGATCAGCACCAGGAAGGATAGATCAATCGCAGCTTTCATCCAGGAGTTAAACCAGCACATTCGACGCCAGGAGAACCAGATGTGCGCAGGCATGATAGACCTGAAGAAGGCCATGACCAAGATCATGGAGCTGGAGGAAGAACTCAAGTCTAAACGCAATGGATATGAGGAGGAAATAGCAACACTAGTGGAGAAGAATGATGATCCGAAGAAGAAGCTAAGAGTGTTCATGCGATTTCCTGCAACTGGAGGAGAAGATGATTGCACTTGTCCAGAGAACTACATCATTATCGACGACACCGACTCGGACCCAGATGATAGCGATGATGACTATGTTGATGAAGCTGGAGCAGATATCATGGAATCTTCATCGGAGTAGTTTTTCTAGTCGACCACTATAATAGTAGTGTATTCCCCCCATGTATCTAGTATAGTCCGAGCACTTTTGTAACGCCAGTTAGACCGTTGTATGCCCTTGTTTGATTGAATGAAGTGATTTTGTTTGAAATTGTCTCATGTGCATATGGGTAGTGTTTTCTCTCTAGACCTCATTCTATTCTATATTCTCATCTTTTCTAAACCCTCAGATGCCTCCGAGACAGGACAATGGATTTGCTATCCCACCGGAGCTCACTCAGTTGATCCAGTAGCAGAATGCGTTGATGTAGTTGCTATTCCAGAATCAGAATTAGGGGAACAACAACAACAACAACCCACCACCACCACCACCTGTTGATCACTTAACACGTTTCCTTAGACTGAATCCGCCGGTGTTCTCTAGTAGCACCGAGCCGATAGTTGTAGATGATTGGCTCCGCAAGACAACAAGGGAGTTAACCACTGCAGGATGCACAGATGCGCAGAGGGTGCATTTTGCCGCACATCAGCTGGAAGGACCTGCAACATCATGGTGGGAGAATTTCACAGCCACTTATCCTATCGACACTGTCACATGGGATCAGTTTCAGCAGGCTTTCCGTACTTCCCATGTTTCAGCAGGAGTTATGGCCATGAAGAAGCGTTAGTTTCGCAACTTTGAGCCAAGGAGGACGGACCATTGGCCAGTATGTGGATGACTTTAGTAAGTTAGCACGTTATGCCCCAGATGACGTTGCTACGGATGCAGCTAAGCAGGAGAAGTTTCTGGAAGGACTGAATGATGAGCTGAGCATGCAGTTGATGGTAGCAACCTTCAACAATTATCAGGAGTTGGTAGATCGTGCTCTTATGATTGAAGGGAAGCAGCAGCAGATTGAGAACCGCAAGAGGAAGTATGGACAAGGAAAGTACAATTCTGGAGCTCAGCAGAAGCCACGTTTTACCCCGAAGTCGGGAGGACATTTCCAGCATACCCATGGAGGAGGTAGCTCGCACAACCATAATGGCCCTAAGAATGGTAACGGGAATGGAGGAAGCAATGGCCAGAACCGTACCAACCCGTCAACCCCAGCCAAGAGAGACCTGAGCCAAGTCACTTGCTTTAAGTGCCAGAAGACTGGACATTATGCCAATGAATGTCCTGAAGCCCAAAATGGAAATGGGAATGGAAGCTCAGGAAAGAAGCCGGACCCTTTCAACAGGGGACAAGTGAACCACATTAACGTGGAGGAGGTTGAAGCCTAGCCCGATGCAGTAATAGGTAAGTTTTTGTTTAAGTCATTTACTGCAATCGTTCTTTTTGATACTGGTGCATCGCATTCATACATATCAAGGGGATTTGTGGACAAGTATAAACTGCCCACCAAGGTTCTTAGAACACCTATGTTAGTAAGCTCACCAGGAGCGGAGTATATGGCCAGCCGAGGATGTTTTCAAGTGCCATTGAGTATAGGTAGGCATGTTTTCCCCTCAGATTTAATCATTTTGGAATCCCAAGGTTTGGATGTAATTCTGGATATGGATTGGTTGTCGATGTATGGAGGAAACATCGATTGTGCCAGTAAGTCAATTTTGCTTACTACCCCAGAAGGAAGAAGGATCAAGTATGTATCACGGCATGAGCCGAAGAGGACACAAGTAAATTCCTTATCTGGAGTTGTGCAGGAGGAAGTACCAGTGGTGAAGGATTTCCCTGATGTATTTCCAGAAGAGTTGCCAGGCATGCCACCAGATAGAGACATTAAGTTTTTGATTGAGCTTTTGCCAGGCACAGGGCCGATATCTAAGAGACCATACCGGATGCCCGCACAAGATTTGGAGGAAATTAAGAAACAAATTAAGGAGTTATTGGATAAAGGATATATTCGCCCAAGTTCTTCACCTTGGGGATCACCAGTGCTTCTAGTGGAGAAGAAGGATGGATCTTTGAGGATGGTTGTTGATTATCAAGGACAGAATGAAGTGACAATCAAGAACAAGTACCCACTGCCGATGATCAATGATTTGTTTGACAAATTGCAAGGAGCTAAGGTATTTTCCAAGATCGATTTGCGATCAGGATACCATCAGTTGAAGATTCGAGAGCAGGATATACCTAAGACAACTTTTACCACCAGGTATGGGCTATATGAGTATACCGTTATGTCATTTGGTCTGACTAACACACCTGCATATTTCATGAACATGATGAACAAGTTGTTTATGGAGTTTTTGGATAAGTTCGTCATGGTGTTCATTGATGATATGTCGGGACTGGGAGGGACGACACCTATGGGGCCGGAGGGCCCCTTCGTGAGTTCGGTACGAGGGCGGAGGAGGCACAGAGAGCAGATCGAGGCGATCTTGCTGGGCGCGTGGGATTTTACCCAGCTTCGGGCCGCGATGGTCGCGTAAAACCCTACTGCTGCTTTGTGTTGTATTTGATCTTGCTCAAGAATGCGAGCGTATGGTGGTGTGGTGTTGGGTGAATCCAACCAGCCGAACCCCAGGCGCTAGAGTTGCCAAGGATCCGAACCCCTTCTACGTTGTGCATGGGCCTCCTTTTATAGGGCAAGGGGTCACCGACAGGTATCAACGTAGGAGAGAGGGGTAAAAATGTAAAAGAGGTGGTAGTTGGAACAGTGCGGGAACAGTGCAGCTACAGTGTATGAACAGTGGATTCTACCTACTTTTGTGAGGGGACAAGGGCATTAAATGCCCGTCGCCGTCGACCTCAAAAGCTCCCGCCCTTGCGTCTCCGTTTGCCACGGCGATGGAGCCACCACCGTGGAGTGCCACCGCACCCCTCATGCTGCACAGCCATCCGCCACGCGTCTCTGGAGAAGGCTAAAGGCGACGCGTGGGCAGATGAGCTGGAGTGCGGGCACGCATCGCAGCTCTCCCGGCAAGTACCTTGCCGGGGTCTTGATCTTGCCGGGCCCGGGAGCTTGTCGGGCTCGTAACTTGTCGCTCCCCGGGCCCTCGCCGGGACGCGTATAGCGCCGAGGCGTGTCTTCTATGATGTAGTCTTCTGGTCTCCCCGGCGAGCTCCTCTCGCTAGGGGCTTGCATGAGTGATGTAATCTTGAGCCTAGAACGGCCTTCCCGGCAAGCTCCTCTTGCCGGGGTCTCGAGCTTCTGTCTTGTACACTTTGTTCTTGAATGGCTTGATATGGAGCAGGAATGGTCTCCGGCAAGCATGTGGTGGATCCAGCTGCGGGGAGCTGCGACCGCCCGTGCACAAGTTGGGGTACTGAGGTACCCCTACCTTAGTACACCGACAGGAGCCCCCGGGCCTGGGCCACACACGGTGCCGAGCGCTGTTGGGCCAGGCCCAAGGCGTCTGCAGGCACCGCGCCCACGGCGTACCGAATCCGCTTCTGCATCCGCCGCCTCCCCCGTAACGGCACGCGTCGATTGCGGCGTCGTGGGAGACGTGGGCGGCGCATGCAGCCTTTAAGGCATCCACCCCGTGATCGTGGGGCAGAGCGAGGTCGCTTCACCCGTCGCTCCGGCTCCGCTTTTTCGCCACGCGGCCCCCATGCACGGGGGTCGTGGGTGGCGAAGGTGGGAGACCGAGCCGTCACGGGCGGAGAAGGCGAGTCGGCCCCGCTCCTCTGGCCTCCTTGCTTCCTGATTGGCCGAGCGGGGCGGTTGAGCCCCCACATCGCCCCTTTAAAAGGGGCGGAAGGGGAGCACAATGGCCACACTCATCCTCTTCTCCCTTCGTCTTCATCTTCTATTCTTCTTGCCGCCATGGAAGGAGGGAATCCCGGCTCTTCGATGGTGGCGGCGAGGGTCGCCTCTAGGCAGCGCACCTCTCCCTATCCCGCTCCCGTGGCAGCGGAGCCGGCCACGAGAGGGAGAGGGAGGGGGCGTGGCATGACGAGGCGAGGGCGTGGCGAGGCGGTCGGAGGAGAGGCGGTCGTGGTGATCGCCTCCCGTCTCCCCGGCGTCTCTCATCCACGATGCAGTCCACACGGAGATGACCCCGAGTTCTTCATCAAGCCGCGGGCGCCTCGTCGCCGCCTCCGGCTGCCGGCCCGTTCGCGGACGCAATGGGGCGGATCCACCCGGCGTGATGGAGTTGCGCATGAGGGGCTGCGGGATCAGCGGCACTTTCGGGTGAGTGTCGTGTCCCCAGCCCGGCGTGATGTTCTTCGACCGAGGGTGGAAGGCGTTCGCCGGATCCATAGCTTGGCGGCGGGTTCACCCTCCATTTCAAGTTAATGGATGGTGACCTTCTCGCCGTCAAGGTCTTCGGCGACTACGGGACCGGGTGCGCTGCTGTGTGGACAGCTCCTCGGATAGCGAAGGCTCCTCCCGGCGAGAGGCGAGGAGGAGGCGACAGCGACGACGAGGGGGATGGCGGGCCCGACTAGGCGTCGGACACCGCTGCCTCGCGCGCCACCGGCGACCCCATCTTCTGGGTCGCCGGCCTCCTGAACTCCCCGGGGCCGTCTCCTTGGGCGGCTGGCGTAGGGAGGCTGCGGAAGAGGAAGAGGGGGAGTGGCGGCAAGGCCGTTAAATCGGAGTACGAGGGCGAGGTGCCCTCGTCAGCGTGCCGATGTCCCACTACCCCGTCTTCAAGCTCTGCCTCCGACGCCTTCGTCTCCGCCAAGCTCCTGGCCGGCCCCCGGGGTGTTCCCTTGGTGTCTTCTGGCGGCCGTGGCTCTCCGGGGATGCGTTCCCCATGCCCGTCACCTTGCGCAGCTCCTGGGGCACGGCGGCGTCACCGCCACGCTCTCCTAGGCGCTCCTTTCGCCCTTCTGCGACAAGCTCCTCTCGCCGGGGCCTCCTTCCCAGCGGGCTTATCTTGCCGGGGGCTCCTTGACCTACCTCCTGAACTCCTGAACAGAGAAACAGGAGAAGGATCACGGGCACCTTATCTTTTTAATTTGTAAGCCCTCGGGCATTAGCTGCATTTAAGAACTTGTAATCCTCTCTATCATGTTTTTCATCCTCTATGGACATGTACTAAACTAGGATGTTTTTAATGAAAAGAGGGGAAAGCTTGCCGGACCGAGTCTTTTACTTGACTGCGTGCCTTGTGTGTTCTTACGCTATCGGGGAGCTTGCCGGGGCGAACACGCTTGCCGAGTGCGGGACAGCCCGCTGGCGGTGTCGCTTCCGGCAAGCAACCTTGCCGGCAGTTGTTGGCAGACGCTTAACTTGGCGGCGGGCTCGAAAGCAAGATAAGGGTGCAGCAGCACACACTTGTGTTTGTTGAGCGGACTCGGAAACAAACCAAATGCATAAGCGGGCCACGGCTTGGTTCCTCCACGTACGGGTTTTACAAGACACGCTCGTTCAAAGACGCAGCCCCGCCTTTCCTGGTCCATAAGAGGATGCATGACGAGGGATGAAAAACTTATCGATATCGCAGCCCCAAAGCAACTCCGCTTGCTGGAGACAAACATTGCTTTTCGCAGCCCCGGCGACCACGGCTGCGGGGAAGAACACTGGCACCGCAGCCCCCGGCGACCCTGGCTTGCCGGGCCCTAGGTGCTGGTGTGATCTTTCGGTTCCTCCTTGTTGCTGCAATTTCAGCCATGAAAACAGCTGAGATAGATCTGCAACATCTTCATCACGTTCATGCGTATGTGTGTAAATACTGATTGTGCAATACGATGCCGCGGCTTGCCCTTCGTATGTTTGTACTCTACGCTCTCGGGGAGTTTGCCGGGGCGAACACGCTTGCCGAGTGCGGGACAGCCCGCTGGCGGTGTTGCTTCCGGCAAACAACCTTGCCGGGCCAGTTGCGACGCTTAACTTGCTGAGCAGGCTTGAAAGCAAGATAAGGGTGCAGCAGCACACTTGTGTTTGTTGAGCGGACTCGGAAACAAAACAAGTACGCAACTGGACTACGGCTTGGCTCCTCTCGCGCACAAGCCTTCTCATACGAAGAGCATCTCACGGCAGGGCTTGCCACGTTACACCCTCTGCTTTACATCCTTCGTGCGCTTTTACCCTACGCTTCTAGGGAACTTGCCGGTGCTTAACACGCTTGCTGAGTGCGGAACATCAGCAGCCCGGCTGGCTGGTGTCGCTTCCGGCAAGCAACCTTGCCGCGTCTAGTCGCGACGCACTTAACTTGCTGAACATACTCGAAACGAAACAAGGGCGCGAAGCTGGTCGCGGCTCACTTTTAACTCGTTGAGCGTGCTCGAAGCAAAGTAAGGGTGCGGCTATCTACGGGCAGGCTCCTCCGCGCACAGGTTTCGCGTACAAAAGACGAATGCACGAGGGATATAACATAAAAAAGCATGGAAATAAAGGGTGCTCTGCACAAAGGCTCGAGCGACTTAGCTTTTCTTTTTCTTGTTTCCTTGCACTTGCTGGTGGAGCTCGATGGCGCGTCCTCGACGGTCAGCGCAGCACTCCGGGGAGGTGCGCTTGCCGGAACGAGCACCAGAGCTGTCCTTGCCGGGCTTATAGCGCCTCCGAGGAGCGGCGCTTGTCGGAGTGAACACCAGAGCTGTCCTAGCCGGACTTGGTGCTCGATGGCGGGTTCTCGGCAATGAGTAGCGCCCGTGGAGATGCGCTTGCGGGGCGGAGGGAGAGCTGGGCGAAGCGAGCAGTGCGAGCAGGACATGCTCGGACTCCTAGTAGCGATAGGAGGAGCAGAGTCCTGCCTCGGCACTTTCGCTTTGCTCATGCATGGACAGCGGTCCGGAGCATCCCGCGAGCCTCCGGCTTATTCTTGCCCCAGCGGGCGGGTACCACCTCCCATGGCACGGCGCTGCTGGGTCGTCGTGCGCTGAGATGGACGTGGATCCACGGAGACCGAGGCGTGGTCATCCGTCCTGTCCCTGGATCTGGTGGCACCGCGAGCACCCTCACCGGTGTCCACCCTTCCGCTGGCGTCTCCTCCGCCCACCGCTGGCTCCGGTGGCGGCGGGTGAGACGCAGAGCAGGTCCGCAACCCTTGAAGCCCTCGTCTTGAGGCCATAAGCGCGATTGTCGATGAAGTTGCCGGCAAACCGGAGAGGTTGATGAAGAACGCGCGCGCTGACGCCGGATCAGGTCCGCGACAACCTCGGCGCCTTACCTGGCGCGCCAAAGATGTCGGGGCGGGAGGGGCGACACCTATGGGGCTGGAGGGCCCTTCGTGAGTTGATGCGAGGCGGAGGAGGCCTGAGAGAGCGGATCGAGGCGATGCGAAGCGCGTGGGATTTTACCCGGCCGGGCGCGATGGTCGCGTAAACCCTCTGCTGCTTTGTGTTGTATTTGATCTTGCTCAAGAATGCGGCGTATGGTGGTGTGGTGTTGGGTGAATCAACCAGCGAACCCCAGCGCTAGAGTTGCCAGGATCCGAACCCCTTCTCGTTGTGCATGGGCCTCCTTTTATAGGGCAAGGGTCACCGCGGTATCAGCGTGGGAGAGAGGGGTAAAAATGTAAAAGAGGTGGTAGTTGGAGCAGTCTTGGGAACAAAGTGCAGCTACGATGTATGAGCAGTGGATTCTACCTACTTTTGTGAGAGGGGACAAGGGCATTAAATGCCCGTCGCCGTCGACCTCAAAAGCTCCGCCCTTGCGTCTCCGTTTGCCACGGCGATGGAGCCACCACCGTGGAGTGCCACCGCACCCTCATGCTGCTGACCATCCGCCACGCGTCTCTGGAGAAGGCTAAAAGGCGGCGTGGGCGAGATGAGCTGGAGGCGAACACGCATCGCAGCTCTCCGGCAAGTACCTTGCCGGGGTCTTGATCTTGCCGGGCCCGGGAGCTTGTCGGGCTCGTAACTTGTCGCTCCCCGGGCCCTCGCCGGGACGCGTATAGCGCCGAGGCGTGTCTTCTATGATGTAGTCTTCTGGTCTCCCCGGCGAGCTCCTCTCGCTAGGGGCTTGCATGAGTGATGTAATCTTGAGCCTGGAACGGCCTTCCCGGCAAGCTCCTCTTGCCGGGGTCTCGAGCTTCTGTCTTGTACACTTTGTTCTTGAATGGCTTGATATGGAGCAGGAATGGTCTCCGGCAAGCATGTGGTGGATCCAGCTGCGGGGAGCTGCGACCGCCCGTGCACAAGTTGGGGTACTGAGGTACCCCTACCTTAGTACACCGACATGATATTTTGGTTTACTCGAAGAATGAGGAAGAGCATAAGGAGCATTTGCGTTTGGTACTATAGAAGCTCAGAGAACATTAGTTATATGCCAAGTTCAGCAAATGTGAGTTTTGGTTGAAGGAAGTTGGATTCCTCGGACATGTTATATCAGGAGAAGGAATAGCAGTAGATCCCACAAGGTTGTCACTGTGACAAATTGGGTAGCACCAACAACAGTTGGAGAGATCTGGAGTTTTCTTGGGCTGGCAGGATACTACCGGAGATTCATTGAGAATTTCTCGAAGATTGTGAAGCCTATGACGGAGTTGTTAAAGAAGGATACCAAGTTCAAATGGACTGAGGAATGTGAGGCCATTTTCCAGGAGTTGAAGAAACATTTGGTTACATTGCCAGTGTTGATTTTGCCGGATCAGTGCAAGGATTATGAGGTGTATTGCGACGCTTCATGTCGAGGACTTGGAGCCGTGCTTATGCAGGAAGGAAGAGTTGTTTCGTATGCTTCTCGACAGCTTAAGCCTCATGATATGAATTATGCCACCCATGATTTGGAGTTAGCAGCCGTAGTGCATGCGTTGAAGACATGGAGACACTTTCTCCTCGGAAACCATTGAGAGGTGTACACGGATCACAAGAGTTTGAAGTACATTTTCACACAGAAGAAGTTGAATATCAGTCAAACGAGATGGTTGGAACTCATCAAGGATTATGACATGAGATTGCATTATCACCCCGGAAAGGCTAACGTAGGAGCCGATGCATTGAGCCGTAAGAGCCATGTCAACACACTCATGACCGGGGAGTTACCAGAGGAGTTAGCCGAGGACCTTCGCGAACTATGTTCAGAGATAGTTCCGAGAGGCTATGTAGCAGCATTGGAGATTCAGTCAATCCTGATGGATAAGATCAGAGAAGCTCAGAAGACCGACAAGGAGATTGCCTCTATAAAGGAGAAGATGAGCAAAGGAAAAGGAAAAGGATTTCGTGAGGATGAGCACGATACCTTATGGTTTGAGGACTGCATTTATGTGCCCAATGACCCGGAGATCAGGAAGTTGATTCTACAGGAGGCCCATGATTCGCCATATTCGATTCACCCAGGAAATACCAAGATGTATTTGGATTTGAAGGATACTTTCTGGTGGACCGGAACGAAGAAGGATATTGTGGAGTATGTAGCAGTTTGTGATGTTTGTCAGAGAATGAAGGCAGAGCATCAGAAGCCAGCTGGATTGTTACAACCATTGTCGATACGCGAATGGAAGTGGGATAAGTTAGGCATGGATTTTATCACGGGATTGCCCAGGAATAGTTTAGTGTAACACCCCGGATGTAACTTTCCATATTCGTAACTCCAACTCCTGCCTTTTCCGGAGATGCGATATTTTATTTTCTCCGTGGTTGGGTTTTTGTCTTTCGTTTTGCATTTTGTTCATGTCATGTATTTCATCATCGCATCATCCGCATTGCATCGGCACTCGTTGCCGTCATTGTTTTAGAAACTGCATCCGCTCGTAGTTGCCGCTTTCCCCCCCTTGCCTTCGTTGACCGATCCGAGTCTAAACGGGTTTTCGATACCCTCTTATCTGACCGTTTGACCCTCTCTACTCTTTTCTCAGACCCCTCGCGTGCGTTGTCACACCCTAGCTAGTTCTTGCATTAGAGTGTTGCATCATGTCTATTTTTTCAATGTAAAGCGAAATGGGATTGCGAACTCCCGGCCCCTCTGAAACAAACTAGGGTTTACTAAAAATATTTTCGATGAACCTGAAATGCCCTTCTAAAATGTCCATCATTTTGCCTTGGTTCGAGAACCTTTGCCAAAAGTGGTGCACAATTTCCTAGGTCATCCTAAGGTCTTTGAATTAAATCATAATTATTTGAATTTGGGCATTTAAAATTTATAAAATATTTCAAATGTCCAAATATTCTAATCTAAAATGTTTCATGTTGGAAATATTCCAACAATGGACCAGAGTAGTTTGGTGAATTTTAGAACTTTTAGGTATTTTAAATAATTCAACAAAGTTGCAGAAAAATAGAAAAAAAAACAGAGGAAAAGAACTTTTGGCGCCACCCCGCCCACCACCAGCCAGCCCACCTGGCGGCCCAGCCAGCGCGCCAATGAAGCTGCTTGCCGACCGAGCAAGCGAGGCAAGGTGCTCGACGGCGAAAGCACCGCATGGGTGCCACGCACTGCTTCGCCGCCTCGTCGCTTCCTCGTCACGCCACGACGGGGATCGCTCCCTCTCTCTCCGAACCCCAGACCCCCTCTCCTCTCCAGCTCGTCTCCCCGCGCTCCCACGCCATGGCCGACGCCACCGTCGCCGCACCGCCGTCGTAACCACGCTCCCCGCCGCCCGTGCGTCGTCTCGTCGTGTCCAGGAGCTCCGCCGCCGTCCACTTCATCGAGCTAGCCGAGCCCCGAGCGCTCGCGTGCCCCGAAGCCACCGCACCAACCTCGCCCGAGTCCGCCGCCGCCGGAGATCCCCTTCAACGCCGTCGCCGCCTCAGCTCGTCCCCGACCCCGCCGGTGGCCTCTACGAGAGCTCTGTGAGCCCAGCTACCCCTCCTACCTTCTCTCCCTCGCTCCCGAGCCGTGTAGCCACCGCACGAAGATCACCCGCACGCACCGCCGCGGACCTCGTCGCCGACGTGCTCCCGGCCATCCCCCGGCCACCTCAGCGTGTCCATCGCGCTCACCACGTCGCGTTGGAGCTAATCATGCACTCCCGCACCTCACCGCACACTCTACCTCGAGTTCGCCTTCACCCGAACTCGGTGGCCGCCAAAGTCACCTTGGCGCCAACTCCGCCACCCGACCCCAATGGACTCCACCAAGAGCTGCGGCTCGTCCTCAGCTCCACTCCGATGGCCTCCGCGACCCATTTGGTGGCCGGAACGGCCAAAAGCACTCTCGCCGCCCTGTCGGCTCTCGCGGCGGTGACTAAGCGCGGCGGGTTAGACCTCGACTTTGACCACGGGTGGGCCGGGTTGACTCCGTGAGTCAGCGACAAGTGGGCCCAGCCATTAATTAACTTAGTTTAGTTTTAATTAATTTCTAACTAAACTAATCGCGACCGACATCACGGGACCCACTGGTCAGTTTGACCTGACCAGCCCGTTGACCACCGACGTCATCATGACATAGTCGACGTGATAATTTAATTCTTGGAATTATTTTTACAGAAATTCGAGAAAATGTTTCAAACTTCAAAATTCATAGAAATTAATCTGTAACTCCAAATGAAACAAATTATATATGAAAAATGATCAGAAAAATCCAACCTATCCATCTGTACTGGTTTCATGCATGTTTAAGCAAGCTAACCTACTGTTTATGGCAGAACAAGTTAAAGCACCCTAAATGATCATATATGAGTTTGAAATTGCATCTTTGTTTCAAAATGCTTCAAACCCATCTGGTCTTAGTTGCATTAGCCCAACACACTCATATATGCCATGTCTCATGCATGCATCATATTGTTGCATATTGTTTGGTAATGCTTGTGTATCGGTGTTCCCTGCGGCAGGTTCTGCCCCGAGGAGTACCGTGATAACCCCGACGAAGAGCAATACCCGTGCACCGACCCGTCAGGCAAGCAACCAACCATTTGATCATATCGATAAAATCCCATGTTCTTGCTCCTGCTCTCGTTTACTGCATTAAGACAACGCGATTCAAACTGCTGTGTGCTGCGGTAGTTGAACCCATTTCCTCTGCATGACCTGTCATTGCCACAGTAACTAGATGAAACCCACTAGCATGTGTAGGAGTTGATTGAGCCATATGATTGTGTTGTTCCTACCTTGCTATGCCTGCTATGCTTAGAGTCGTGTCAGGTCTGGTTCATCTGGGTGATGGCTAGAGTGAAATGATCGAGTCGATATGAGAGTAAGGTGTTGAACACGATTTGATAAAGGTATCGATGAAAGGCCATGTAGGAGTACATGGTGGGTTGTTTCATTGAGGCCGTCCTTAAGCACTGAGATCTGTATGTGTGATTTAAGATTCAGCTACTACCATGCATTGGGCCGAAACCAATGGACCCTCTAAACTTCTTATTCACCCTAGTCTTACGTCCGGGAGTTGCAAGTAGTTTCGGTGTTTGTAGCCTCTTTGGAGGCCGTGGACAGCGCTGACCGTAGGGGTGGGCTGTGATGCGGTAGGTACGTGGCACGGTGTACGGATGCCCGTTTGGTATCTCGGGAACCCTGTTCACATCGTTTGGGGCTGTGAGCGAAACTTGGCGGAACTCCTCATAGATGGAACCCAAATAGGCGATAAACTGGACTAGAGACTTAGGTGTCTAGGTAGGTCGTGGCCGACACCCACGTTGGGCTTCGCTTGAAGGTTGCCGAGTACATGTCGTGTATGCGGCGATAAGTGGTGAGCGTGTATGAAGAAGTACACCCTGCGGGGTTAACATCATCTATTCGAATAGCGCGTCATGATAAAGGACTACTTGGTTGCCTATACGGTTCATAGACAAGTAAATGGATACTACTAAAAGCCTCAAGATAAGTGTGAGTGCCGAGGATGGCTCTTAGTAGGAAGGCGGAGGTGGATCCTCGGTGGTGTATTGAAGTGATGAGTAGTGGACTCGAGTCATAAAACTATTTCAAGTTGGTGTCTCAGAGGATAGCTTAGCCATGAGTCAAAGCTGGCTTGCTGCAATAACCCCACCAACCCTTCTTGATAATGTGCATGTATGTAGGGTCGATGTAAGTCTTCTTTGAGTACCTTTGTACTCATGTTGCTTTAATTTACATTTTAGAAGATGCCTCAAACCCTTCCGACGGGTTCTTCGTGAGCGTTGACATCGATGAGTAGACTAAGGCCCGGTGGTGATCTGAGCAAGTGAAGGACCATGTAGTATAGCTAGGCTTACCCAAGCCTCTTTTATTTTACTAGTTATGCGTACTCGGACAAAACACTTCATTGTTGGCTTGTATGCTTGTATGACTTGAATGTGGGTCGTGAGACCCGTACTTGTGTGTATGATATGTATGGCTCTCGAGCCTTTAAATAAAATACTTGTGTCGTAGAGTCATGTTGTGATGCCTTGTTGTATTTGCACATATCGAGCATATTGTGTGTATGATTGAAATGCTTGGTATGTGTGGGATCGACTATCTAGTTGTTTATCTTTAGTAGCCTCTCTTACGGAAATGTCTCCTAGTGTCTCCTTTGAGCCTTGGTAGCTTGCTACTGCTCAGGAACACTTAGGCTGGCGGCATGTGTCCTTCGTTCTCGTATACGTCCCTCGGGAAATGTCACGCATTGAGTACCGGAGTCACTGCTAGCCCGCTACAGCCCGGTTTACGAGTCCTGCTAGCCCAGTGCTACAGCCGGAACTTACTTGCGATGACCGACACGTTCGATCTTTGGGTCATGGATGCCTGTCCTGTAAGTCTGTGCCACTTTGGGTTTACGACTAGCCATGTCGGCCGGGCTCCTTTTCATATGGATGCTAGCGACACTATCATATCGTGTGCCAAAAGGCATAAGCGGTCCCGGCTAAGGTAAGGCGACACCGTTGGGATACCGTGCGTGAGGCCGCAAAGTGATATGATGTGTTACTGAGCTAGATCGATGTGACATTGAGTCGAGAGTCTGACAGCGTTGGCATCGAGCGGACTGCTGTAGGTTCTCCAAGCCAAACCGGTCGATGTTGAGTCTAGAAATGCTTTAGTTATATGTAGGGGAATTGATTGTGGGATGGTACGTAAGGCTCTTTTTACTCCTTTATCTCATGACATTACGATGCGAGTCGATCCATTCTTCCACCGGGGTTTAAGGATTAGGATCTCTTCTCTCTATTAGGCTCACGTGTTACTAATCAGTAGTACCTTATAAGTTTGATGGTTACAAGCCTGGTTCAGTTTTACTATCCTGTTATGTTACTAAGTTGGACCCAGAACCTTGATATGATATTGCTGAGTGGCTATGCAATTCTTTGTGAAATGTCTCAAAGTCCTTTGAGCATTCTGATCGTTATCTTGTCCAAATTCTGCAGAATTTCTAATGTCTTTGCATTGTGGTTATGCTTCCAGATGGCCACTCGTGACCAAAATCAAGTGGTTAAATGCGACTAGATGCATTGGTGTGACCGGCCATACAGCTATGCTAGTTCGGGTTATGATCGAAGCGGGATATCGTTGGTATCCCGAATACACAGTTGAAGAGCAGTATCAAGACTTTAACCAAAGCCAGTATCTCTGCACTGTCAGGATATTTCCCTCTTATCCTGGTTCCACCGAGGCCCTTCACAGCTCTTATGGGCTTGGTGTTACTATTGATATGGCGGTGCAAGATGCTGCTTATTCTATGATGACCATCATGCGAGTCAGGACTGGCTTGCTTCGCAACACCGACTTCCGGTATATGCCCGGTTCGCTTCCTGGTGTTGGGGACGTAGTAATTTCAAAAAATTTCCTACGCACACGCAAGATCATGGTGATGGCATAGCAACGAGAGGGGAGAGTGTTGTCCACGTACCCTCGTAGACCGTAAGCGGAAGCGTTAGCACAACGCGGTTGATGTAGTCGTACGTCTTCACGATCCGACCGATCCAAGTACCGAACGTACGGCACCTCCGAGTTCAGCACACGTTCAGCTCGATGGCGTCCCTCGAACTCCGATCCAGCCGAGTGTCGAGGAGAGTTCCGTCAACCGACGGCGTGGTGACGATCTTGATGTTCTACGGCGCGAGGCTTCGCCTAAGCTTTGCGACGATATGACCGAGGTGGAATATGGTGGAAGGGGCACCGCGACACGGCTAAGGAGCGATCCGTAGATCAACTTGTGTGTCTATGGGGTGCCCCTGCCCCGTATATAAAGGAGGGAGGGAGGAGGAGGCCGGCCCTAGGAGGAGGCGCCCAGGAGTCCTACTCCCACCGGGAGTAGGATTCCTTCTTTCCTAGTCCAACTAGGTCAAGGGGGGAAAGAGGGGAAGTGGAGAAGGAAGGAAGAGGGGGGCCGCGCCCCAAACCCTTTGTCCAATTCGGACTGGGCTTGGGAGGGGCGCGCGCCTCCTCCTGGCTCCTTCCCACTAAAGCCCATTAAGGCCCAATACTCTTCCCGTATTCCGTAACTCCCGGTACTCGAAAAATACCGAATCACTCGGAACCTTTCCGAACTCCGAATATAGTCGTCCAATATATCGATCTTTACATCTCGACCATTTGAGACTCCTCGTCATGTCCCGATCTCATCCGGGACTCGAACTCCTTGGTACATCAAAACTCATAAACTCATAATATAAGCATCGCCGAAACCTTAAGCGTGCGGACCCTACGGGTTCGAGAACTATGTAGACATGACCTAGAACTATTCTTGGTCAATAACCAATAGCGGGACCTGGATGCCCATATTGGCTCCTACATATTCTCGAAGATCTTTATCGGTCAAACCGCATAACAACATCGTTGTTCCTTTGTCATCGGTATGTTACTTGCGAGATTCGATCGTCGGTATCAATACCTAGTTCAATCTTGTTACCGGCAAGTCTCTTTACTCGTTCCGTAATACATCATCTCACAACTAACACATTAGTTGCAATGCTTGCAAGGCTTATGTGATGTGCATTACCGAGAGGGCCGGAGATACCTCTCCAGGCAATCGGGTGACAAATCCTAATCTCGAAATCGCCAACCCAACATTTGCCTTTGGAGACACCTGTAGTACTCCTTTATAATCACCCGATTCGTTGTGGCGTTTGGTAGTACCAAAGTGTTCCTCCGACAAGCGGAGTTGCATAATCTCATAGTCATAGGAACATGTATAGGTCATGAAGAAAGCAATAGCAACATACTAAACGATCGTGTGCTAAGCTAATGGAATGGGTCATGTCAATCAGATCATTCAACTAATGATGTGACCTTGTTAATCAAATAACAACTCCTTGTTCATGGTTAGGAAACATAACCATCTTTGATTAACAAGCTAGTCAAGTAGAGGCATACTAGTGACACTCTGTTTGTCTATGTATTCACACATGTATTATGTTTCCGATTAATACAATTCTAGCATGAATAATAAACATTTATCATGATATAAGGAAATAAATAATAACTTTATTATTGCCTCTAGGGCATATTTCCTTGATCTCCCACTTGCACTAGAGTCAATAATCTAGATCACATCACCATGTGATCAACATTGATAGTTCACATCATCATGTGATTAACACCTATAGTTCACATCGCCATGTGACCAACACACAAAGGGTTTACTAGAGTCAATAATCTAGTTCACATCGCTGTGATTAACACCCAAAGAGTACTAAGGTGTGATCATGTTTTGCTTGTGAGAGAATCTTAGTCAGCGGGTCTATCATATTCAGAGCCGTATGTATTTTGCAAATATTCTATGTCTACAATGCTCTTGCGGAGCTACTCTAGCTAATTGCTCCCACTTTCAATATGTATCTAGACGAGACTTAGAGTCATCGGATCGGTGTCAAAACTTGCATCGGCGTAACCCTTCTGACGAACCTTTTGTCACTTCCATAATCGAGAAACATATCCTTATTCCACTAAGGATAATTTTGACCATTGTCAAGTGATCTACTCCTAGATCACTATTGTACTCCTTGCCAAACTCGATGTAGGGTATACAATAGATCTGGTACACAGCATGGCATACTTTATAGAACCTATGGTCAAGGCATAGGGAATGACTTTCATTCTCTTTTATCTTCTGCCGTGGTCGGGTTTTGAGTCTTACTCAATTTCATACCTTTGTAACACAGGCAAGAACTCTTTCTTTGACTGTTCCATTTTGAACTACTTCAAAATCTTGTCAAGGTATGTACTCATTGAAAAAACTTATCAAGCGTCTTGATCTATCTCTATAGATCTTGATGCTCAATATATAAGCAGCTTCACGAGGTCTTTCTTTGAAAAACTCCTTTCAAACACTCCTTTATGCTTTGCGAATAATTCTACATTATTTCCGATCTACAATATGTCATTCACATATACTTATCGAAATCTTGTAGTGCTCCCACTCACTTTCTTGTAAATCTGAGGCTTCACCGTAAGTGCAGTATAAAACTATATGCTTTGATCAACTTATCAAAGCGTATATTCCAACTCGAGATGCTTGCACCAGTCCATAGATGCACATTTTGTTAACACCTTTAGGATCGACAAAACCTCATGGTTGCATCACATACAACTCTTCTTTGATAACTCCATTAAGGAATACAGTTTTGTTTATCCATTTGCCGATTTCAAAAATGCGGCAATTGCTAACATGATTCGGACAGACTTTTAAGCATTGATCTGAGTTAGAAAATCTCATTGTATTCAACATCTTGAACTTTGTCAAAACCTTTTTCGACAAGTCTAGCTTTGTAGATAGTAACACTACTATCAGCGTCCGTCTTCCTCTTGAAGATCCATTTATTTTCTATGGCTTGCCGATCATGAGCAACTCCACCAAAGTTCACACTTTGTTCTCATACATGGATCTCATCTCAGATTTCATGGCCTCAAGCCATTTCGCGGAATCTGGGCTCATCATCGCTTCCTCATAGTTCGTAGGTTCATCATGGTCTAGTTACATGACTTCGAACAGGATTACCGTACCATTCAGTGCGGATCTCACTCTGGTTTACCTCGAGATTCGGTAGTAACTTGATCTGAAGTTACATGATCATCATCATTAGCTTCCTCACTAATTGGTGTAGTAGTCACAGGAACAGATTTCTGTGATGAACTACTTTCCAATAAGGGAGAAGGTACAATTACCTCATCAAGTTCTACTTTCCTCCCACTCACTTCTTTCGAGAGAAACTCCTTCTCTAGAAAGGATCCATCTTAAACAACGAATATCTTGCCTTCGGATCTGTGATAGAAGTTGTACCCAACAATTTCCTTTGGATATTCTATGAAGGCGCACTTCTCCGATTTGGGTTCGAGCTTATCGAATGAAACTTTTTACATAAGCATCGCAACTCCAAACTTTAAGAAGCGACAACTTGGGTTTCTTGCTAAACCACAGTTCATATAGTGTCGTCTCAGCGGTTTAGATGGTGCCCTTTTAATGTGAATGCAGCTGTCTCTAATGCATGATCCCAAAAGCGATATTGGTAAATCGGTAAGAAACATCATAGATTGTACTATATCCAATAAAATGCGGTTATGATGTTCGGACACACCATAATGTTGTGGTGTTCGGTGGCGTGAGCTGTGAAACTATTCCACATTGTTTAAATTGAAGACCAAACTCGTAACTCAAATATTCGTGATCTGCGATCAAATCGTGAAACTATATTTTTTTTTGTTACGATGATTTTCCACTTCACTCTAAAATTCTTTGAACCTTTCAACTATTTCAGACTTATGCTTCATCAAGTAGATATACTCATATCTTCTTCAAATCATCTGTGAAGGTCAGAAAATAATGATACTTGTCGCGAGCCTTAATATTCATCGGACTACATACATCGGTATGTATGATTTCCAACAAATATGTTGCTCGCTCCATTGTTCGGAGAAGCGGAGTTTTAGTCATCTTGCCCAAAAGGCACGGTTCGCAAGCATCAAGTGATTCATAATCAAGTGATTTCAAAATCCCATCAGCATGGAGTTTCTTCATCGCTTTACACCAATATGACCTAAGCGGCGATTGCCACAAATAAGTTGCACTATCATTATTAACTTTGCATCTTTTGGTTTCAATATTATGAATATGTGTATCACTACGATCGAGATCCAATGAACCATTTTCATTGGGTGTGAAACCATATAAGGTTTTATTCATGTAAGCAGAATAACAGTTTATTCTCTTACTTAAATGAATAACCGTATTGCAATAAACACGATCAAATCATATTCATGCTCAGCGCAAACACCAAATAACATTTATTTAGGTTCAACACTAATCCCGAAAGTATAGGGAGTGTGCGATGATGATCATATCAATCTTGAAACTACTTTCAACACATATCGTCACTTCACCCTTAACTAGTTTACATTTATTGTGCAACTCCGTTTGAGTTACTACTCTTAGGCGAACCAGTACCAAATACCGAGGGGTTGCTATAAACACTAGTAAAGTACACATGTATATCAAATATACCTTTGTTTACTTTGCCATCCTTCTTATCCGCCAAATACTTGGGGTAGTTCGCTTCGAGAACCAGTCCCTTTGCGGTAGAAGCACTTAGTCTCAAGCTTAGGTCGGACTTGGGCTTCTTCACTTGAGCGACAACTTGCTTGCCGTTCTTCTTGAAGTTCCTTCTATCCCTTTGCCCTTTTCTTGAAACTAGTGGTCTTGTTAACCATCAACACTTGATGTTTTCTTGATTTCTACCTTCATCGATTTTGGCATCACGAAGAGCTTGGGAATCGTTTTCATTATCCCTTACATATTATAGTTCATCACGAAGTTCTACTAACTTGGTGATGGTGACTAGAAAATTTCATCAATCACTATCTTATCGGAAGATTAACTCCCACTTGATTCAGCGATTGTAGTACCCGGACAATCGAGCACATGCTCACTAGTTGAGCGATTCTCCTCCATCTTTTAGCTATAGAACTTGTTGGAGACTTCATATCTCTCAACTCGGGTATTTGCTTGAAATATTAACTTCAACTCTGGAACATCTCATATGGTCCATGACGTTCAAAACGTCTTTGAAGTCGATTCTAAGCCGTTAAGCATGGTGCACTAAACTATCAAGTAGTCATCATATTGAGCTAATAGCGTTCATAACGTGCATCTGCTCCTGCAATAGGTCTGTCACCTAGTGGTGCATTAAGGACATAATTCTTCTGTGCAGCAGTGAGGATAAACCTCAGATCACGGATCCAATCCGCATCATTGCTACTTACATTTTTCAACACAGTTTTCTCTAGGAACATATCAAAAATAAACATATGAAAGCAACAACGCGAGCTATTGATCTACAACATGGTTTGCAAAATACTACCAGGACTAAGTTCATGATAAATTTAAGTTCAATTAATCATATTACTTAAGAACTCCCACTTAGGCAGACATCTCTCTAGTCATCTAAGTGATCACGTGATCCAAATCAACTAAACCATAACCGATCATCACGTGAAATGGAGTAGTTTTCAATGGTGAACATCTTATGTTGATCATATCTACTATATGATTCACGCTCGACCTTTCGGTCTCCGTGTTCGAGGCCATATCTGCATATGCTAGGCTCGTCAAGTATAACTGAGTATTCTGCGTGTGCAAAACTGGCTTGCACCCGTTGTAGATGGACGAGAGCTTATCACACCCGATCATCACGTGGTGTGCAGGCACGACGAACTTTGGCAGCGGTGCATACTCGGGAGAACACTTCTTGATAATTTAGTGAGAGATCATCTTATAATGCTACCGTCAATCAAAGCAAGATAAGATGCATAAAAGATAAACATCACATGCAAATCAATATAAGTGATATGATATGGTCATCATCATCTTGTGCCGTGATCTCCATCTCTGCAGCACCACCATGATCACCATCGTCACCGGGCGCGACACCTTGATCTCCATCGTAGCATCGTTGTCGTCTCGCCAATCTTATGCTTCTCGACTATCGCTACCGCTTAGTGATAAAGTAAAGCAATTACTGAAGCGTTGCATTTCATACAATAAGCGACAACCATATGGCTCCTGCCGATTGCCGATAACCGGTTACAAAACATGATCATCTCATACAATAAAATATAGCATCACGTCTTGACCATATCACATCACAACATGCCTGCAAAAACAAGTTAGGCGTCCTCTACTTTGTTGTTGCAAATTTTACGTGGCTGCTACGGGCTTAAGCAAGAACCAATCTCACCTCGCATCAAAACCACAGCGATACTTCGTCAAATAGACTCCGTTTAACCTTCTCAAGGACGGGCGTAGCAGTACTCAGTTCAACTAAAGTGAGAGAGCAGACACCCACCGGTCACCTTTAAGCAGCGAGTGCTCGTGGCGGTGAAACCAGTCTCGCGTAAGCGTCTGGCGTAATGTCGGTCCGGGCGCTTCATCTCACAATACCGCTGAACCAAAGTATGACATCTTTGGTAGGTAGTATGACTTGTATCGCCCACAACTCACTTGTGTTCTACTCGTGCAAAACATCAAACCATAAAAACCTAGGCTCGGATGCCCTTTGTTGGGGAGCGTAGTAATTTCAAAAAATTCCCTCGCACGCAAGATCATGGTGATGGCATAGCAACGAGAGGAGAGTGTTGTCCACGTACCCTCGTGAGACCGTAAGCGGAAGCGTTAGCACAACGCGGTTGATGTAGTCGTCGTCTTCACGATCCGACCGATCCAAGTACCGAGCGTCACGGCACCTCCGAGTTCAGCACACGTTCAGCTCGATGGCGTCCCTCGAACTCCGATCCAGCCGAGTGTCGAGGAGAGTTCCGTCGACCGACGGCGTGGTGGCGATCTTGATGTTCTACCGCGCGGGGCTTCGCCTAAGCTTTGCTGACGATATGACCGAGGTGGAATATGGTGGAAGGGGCACCGCACACGGCTAAGGAGCGATCCGTAGATCAACTTGTGTGTCTATGGGGTGCCCCTGCCCCGTATATAAAGGAGGGAGGGAGGAGGAGGCCGGCCCTAGGAGGAGGGCGCCAAGGAGTCCTACTCCCGGGAGTAGGATTCCTTCTTTCCTAGTCCAACTAGGTCAAGGGGAAAGAGGGAAGTGGAGAAGGAAGGAAGAGGGGGCGCGCCCCAAACCCTTTGTCCAATTCGGACTGGGCTTGGGAGGGGCGCGCCTCCTCTGGCTCCTTCCCACTAAAGCCCATTAAGGCCCAATACTCTTCCCCGTATTCCCGTAACTCCCGGTACTCGAAGAATACCGAATCACTCGGAACCTTTCCGAACTCGAATATAGTCGTCCAATATATCGATCTTTACGTCTCGACCATTTGAGACTCCTCGTCATGTCCCCGATCTCATCCGGGACTCCGAACTCCTTGGTACATCAAAACTCATAAACTCATAATATAAGCATCATCGAAACCTTAAGCGTGCGGACCCTACGGTTCGAGAACTATGTAGACATGACCTAGAACTATTCTTGGTCAATAACCAATAAGCGGGACCTGGATGCCCATATTGGCTCCTACATATTCTCGAAGATCTTTATCGGTCAAACCGCATAACAACATCGTTGTTCCTTTGTCATCGGTATGTTACTTGCAGAGATTCGATCGTCGGTATCCAATACCTAGTTCAATCTCGTTACCGGCAAGTCTCTTTACTCGTTCCGTAATACATCATCTCACAACTAACACATTAGTTGCAATGCTTACAAGGCTTATGTGATGTGCATTACGAGAGGGCCAGAGATACCTCTCGACAATCGGATGACAAATCCTAATCTCGAAATCGCCAACCCAACATTTGCCTTTGGAGACACCTGTAGTACTCCTTTATAATCACCCGATTCGTTGTGACGTTTGGTAGTACCAAAGTGTTCCTCCGGCAAGCGGAGTTGCATAATCTCATAGTCATAGGAACATGTATAGGTCATGAAGAAAGCAATAGCAACATACTAAACGATCGTGTGCTAAGCTAATGGAATGGGTCATGTCAATCAGATCATTCAACTAATGATGTGACCTTGTTAATCAAATAACAACTCCTTGTTCATGGTTAGGAAACATAACCATCTTTGATTAACAAGCTAGTCAAGTAGAGGCATACTAGTGACACTCTGTTTGTCTATGTATTCACACATGTATTATGTTTCCGATTAATACAATTCTAGCATGAATAATAAACATTTATCATGATATAAGGAAATAAATAATAACTTTATTATTGCCTCTAGGGCATATTTCCTTCACCTGGAGCGTTTGGTTATCTTCGAGCCATCTATGCTGATTCCAGTCAGGAGGACTCACTAACCCGCACCACTGCCGAGTTGCTCGAGGACAAGGACCGAGAGAGTCGGGCCTTGAGGATGGAGCTCTTCAACGCCCGTGCTGATCACTGGGCCACTTTGACTCGTTTTGCACCGGCTGTGCAAGCTGGATATATGGATATGAGAGACCTGTATCCTGTTAGATCTGCTCTGCCGGACATGATGGATTGGCGTGATGTGGGGGGCATCACCCCACCTCGTGGTCCTCGCAGGCCACCGTTCGTAGGTCCAAGACCTCACCCTTGCCCTTATGGTCCACAGGCTCCTCAGGACCGTCTGTTTCCGGACGATCACGTTGAACTTCCAGGCTACGGAGGAGACTTCTATGAGAACTACTACGGAGACGTCTGAGTTAGTAGTAGTCCCTCTAATCTTTATGTGATTGTATTTCCACCGTCCTGCGTGACTCGTGGAATATGACTTAGTGTGTACTAATTCCGGAGGTGTAAGAAAAATAATGTATAGGAGCTTGGTATGCCTCCGATGAGATGCAATCCTCCTTTCCCCGTAGTAGTACTTTGTTTGGTCTTGTACTAAACCTTGTATGGTGTGTATGACGATGGAATAAAGAAGCAGTTTCTGTATCTACCATGTCATATGGATGATCATCTTGCATTCCAAGTTGTCCATCACATTCTACATTTCTATGTCAGAATCTTGCCATCCTGGACTAAATCCTTGTCTTGTTTTTCCTAGGATGGTTAACACCATAACAACCCTGCTCCTTGGAGCAGGTCAAGGCAGCGAGTTGGAGAAGCGAACCTGCCTCACCCTCCTTCTCTGGCCGAAGTTATGCTGGAGGCCGAGAGAAACAAACGGGAGACCAATCGTTTGCTGGAGCGCATCGAACATAACACGGCCCATCATCAGAGAAATAACTTGGTGTCGCTCAGTGACTTCATCAAGTTACACCCACCTACCTTCCACCACTCCGTCGAGCCTCTCGACGCTGATGGCAACCAGCGGCATTACTCACAAACTGCGTTCTGCCTTTGGTAGTGAGGCTGATAAGGTCACCTTTGCTGCATATCATCTTGAAGGCCCGCCGATCTCGGTGGGAGAATTATATGGCTATCGCCCGATTGGCCATGTCACTACTTGGGCAGAATTCAGCGAGGCTTTCCGTGAACATCACATTCGGAGGGTCTCATGGATCGTAATGGCGTGAGGAGTTCTGCAGTTTCACCCAAGGCCGTCTCTCCGTGGGCGCCTCTGCAGAGAGTTCGGTAATCTCGCACGCTATGCCACGAAGAGGTCTCCACCGCGCCAAGAAAGCAGGCAAGGTTCCGCAAGGACTTAGCCCGAACCGCCGAGATCTCCGTCGCATGAGTGCACCTCTTTCGAAGCTTGTTAACAAAGCCATCGGTCTTGAAGCGGGCGGACTGATTTGAAGCAACACGCAAGCATGGCGTGACATGGGTTCCTCATCCGGTCTGGACCACGAAGCGCCGCGTGTGGGTGCCAAATCTTGCCACCGCCACCCAGATTCACACCGAGGCCATCCTTTCAGCGCCTCGTCCGGTTCAGCGGTATGCACCAGCTAAGCCCTATGGTGGGCCAACCAACAATGCTCTCTCTGCGCCAGCCCGTGGCGTGCTTCAAATGTGGTGAATCAGGCCATTACATGCGCGATTGTCCTCAGACCAACCCCAACCAGCCTGCAAAGCTGTTGGCCGTGGCAAGCCAGCGGGGAAGGTGTTCTACGCTAAGCCGCCACCACCGCTGCGTGGCCATGTCAATTGTGTCTCGGTGAAGAGGCCCAAGAGGATCCCAACGTCGTGCTCGGTACGCTTCTTGTTAATTGCCACCCGGCATCTGTTCTTTTCGATACTGGAGCATCTCATTCATTCATATCCGAAAGCTATGCTCGCTTGCACCACACCGCATTCAGTGATATGCCCACCTCCATGGTAATTCAAACCCCGGGATCCAAATGGCAAACTTCTAGAGTAAGCCATGGAAATGAAATTCAGGTCGACAGACTTGTTTTCCTTGCATCGTTGATAGCTCTCAAATCTTCGGATATAAATATCATCTTGGGTATGGACTGGATGTCAGCCCATCATGCCAAGATTGATTGTTTCTCTAGGACTGTTCAACTTACGCATCCCTCGGGAAAGATAGTCAATGTCTTGACCCGAATATCAGCGTCAACTATATTCTCTTAATGCCGGTCCATTGCCGGACCTCGAAGGCGTTCGGTAGTCCGTGACTTTCCGGATGTCTTTCAGAAGAATTGCCGGTGTCCCACAGCGGAGATGTTGAGTTTGTGATAGGCCTCATTCCGAGAACTGTCCCAATTTCTAGAAGACCCTATAAGATGGCACCCCTAGAACTAGCGAACTTAAGAAACAACTCGATGAGTCCTTGAAAAGGGTTTCATCCGCCCTAGTTCATCTCCTTGGGCTTGCCCGTCCTCTCCGTCAAGAAGAAGGATGGTACGGACCGGATGGTTGTAGATTATCGACCCGTCAACTTGGTCACAATTAAGAACAAGTATCCGCTCCCGGGATCAACGATCGTATGATCAGCTCGCGGGATCCTCGGTCTTCTCTAAGATGGATTTGAGGTTAGGCTACCATCAAATCAAAATCCAAGCGGGACATTCCTAAAACGGCCTTTGTTACTCGTTACGGCCAATACGAGTACACCGTCATGTCCTTCGGTTTAACCAATGCTCCAGCCACCTTCTCCCGGTTAATGAACTCAATCTTCATGGAGTATTTGGATAAATTCGTCGTGGTTTACCTCGATGAAATACTCATCTACTCCAAGAACGAGGAAGAACATGCCGAACATCTAAGGCTAGTGTTGATGAAACTTCGAGAGCATCGCCTTTATGCCAAGTTTTCTAAATGCGAATTTTGGCTGCCAGAAGTGACCTATCTAGGACATGTAATTTCTGGTAAAGGTATAGCTGTCAACCCCGAGCGAGTTCAAGCCATCCTTAATTGGACTCCACCTGAAACGGTCAAGCAAGTTCGGAGCTTCCTTGGCTTAGCGAGCTATTGTTGCCGCTTTGTCGAGAACTTCTCCAAAGTTGCTAAACCTCTAACTGAACTCCTCAAGAAGGATAAAAAGTTCGAGTGGACTCCACAATGTGAGCACAGTTTCCAGGAACTGAAAAGACGTTTAACTTCTGCTCCCGTACTGGTGCCACCAGATTTCTCCAAGGATTTTGCTATCTATTGCGACGCCTCGCGACAAGGGCTAGGCTGTATTCTCATGCAAGATCGACACGTAATTGCTTATGCTTCACGGCAATTACACCCACATGAGGAAAACTACCCAACTCATGATCTAGAGCTTGCAGCTGTAGTCCATGCACTCAAAACTTGGCGACATTACCTTCTTGGTAATCGTTGCGAAATCTACACCGATCACCAAAGTTTGAAGTACATATTTACCCAACCAGATTTGAATCTCAGGCAAAGACGTTGGGTTGAGTTGATCACAGATTTCGACTTAGGAATAACTTATACCCCAGGAAAAGCCAACCGTCATGGCTGTGCGCTAAGTCGTAAATCTTATTGCAACAACCTGATGTTGCAACAAAGTCAACCACTTCTCCACGAGGAATTTCGGAAGCTTAACCTTCACATTGTTCCTCGAGGGTTCCTTTCCACTTTGGTGGCGAAACCTTCCCTTACGGATCAGATCATCAAAGCCCAAAAGGTAGATCCGGGAATCTCCCGCATCAAAAGAAACATCAAGAAAGGAGTTGCGGATTGTTTCTCCGTTGATGATCAAGGAGTCGTATACTTCGGAAACCGTCTAGTGGTTCCCAAAGTACGAAACCTGCGGCGATTGATCCTTAAAGAAGCTCATGAATCCTCTCACCATTCATCCGGTAGCACCAAAATGTATCGGGACCTCGCCGGAGGTTACGGTGGACTAGGATGAAGAGAGACATTGCTCAATTTGTTGCTAAGCTGTGGCGTGCGTAAATGCGTGAAAGCAGAACATCAACGGCCTGCTGGCACCCTTCAACCTTTAGCTATTCCTGAATGGAAATGGGATAAAATCAGTATGGATTTCATCACTGGTTTTCCCAAAACCAAGAGAGGGAATAATGCTATCTTTGTCGTTATCGACCGCCTTTCCAAAGTAGCCCATTTCTTACCTGTTCGCGAGAGTATAACCGCTAGTTAGCTAGCAGACTTGTACATCTCCCGAATAGTGTCTCTTCATGGTGTTCCATTGAAATTAACTCGGATCGAGAAGTCTCTTCACCTCTCGATTTTGGGAAAGTTTCCAAAACGCTATGGGAACCCATCTTTCCTTTTTGCTTTTCACCCTCAATCAAGTGGTCAAGTAGAGCGCGTCAGCGAAATCCTAGAAGACATGCTTGAGCTTACATTATCTCGTTGGAATGGATTGGGAGAAATGCCTTCCATTTGCGAATTTGCTTATAACAACAGCTATCAATCTAGCTTGGGCAAAGCACCTTTTGAAGTTCTCTATGGACGAAGGTGTGAACACCTCTTAACTGGTCGAAACCGGGAAAGACAATTCTTTGGCCCGGATATGATCCAGAAGCGTAAAAACAAGTTCGCATCGTTCGTGAAAAGTTGAAAACAGCCCAATCTCGTCAAAAGAGTCAATATGACCGAAAACATAAGGCTATGACTTACGAGGTTGACGAGAAGGCTTACCTTGGGTTACTCCTCTGAAGGAACCCATCGCCCGGTATCAAAGGCAAATTGGCTCCTCGCTACATTGGACCCTTTCGCATTCTTGCCAAACGAGGAGAAGTTGCCTACCAATTGGAACTACCTCCGCATCTCTCCAAAGTCCACGATGTCTTCCACGTTTCTCAACTCAGGCGTTGCTTCTCGGATCCTATCCGTGGAGTGGACCACGAAACGCTTGATCTTCAAGATAATCTCACATATCGAGAATATCCCGTTCGTATCCTCGATCAAGCCGAGCATACCACTCGACGGCATAATATCAAGTTTCTCAAGGTTCAATGGTCGCACCATTCTGAGAAGGAAGCTACTTGGGAAAGGGAGGATCGTCTTCGACTTGAGTACCCCGCCTTCTTTCCGGAGGAACCTAAATCTCGGGACGAGATTCTTTTGAGTGGGGTGAGTTGTCACACCTAGCTAGTTCTTGCATTAGAGTGTTGCATCATGTCTATTTTTTCAATGTAAAGCGAAATGGGATTGCGAACTCCCGGCCCCTCTGAAACAAACTAGGGTTTACTAAAAATATTTTCGATGAACCTGAAATGCCCTTCTAAAATGTCCATCATTTTTGCCTTGGTTCAGAACCTTTGCCAAAAGTGGTGCACAATTTCCTAGGTCATCCTAAGGTCTTTGAATTAAATTATAATTATTTGAATTTGGGCATTTAAAATTTATAAAATATTTCAAATGTCCAAATATTCCCAATCTAAAATGTTTCATGTTGGAAATATTCCAACAATGGACCAGGAGTAGTTTGGTGAATTTTAGAACTTTTTAGGTATTTTAAATAATTCAACAAAGTTGCAGAAAAATAGAAAAAGAAAACAGAGGAAAAGAACTTACCTGGCGCCACCCCGGCCCACCAGCCAGCCCACCTGGCCGGCCCAGCCCAGCGCCGCGCCAGCGAGCTGCTTGCCGACCAGGCAGGCAGGCAAGGTGCTCGACGGCGAGCACCGCATGGGTGCCACGCACCTGCTCGCCGCCTCGTCGCTTCCCTCGTCACGCCACGACGGGGATCGCTCCCCCTCTCTCTCCCGAACCCCCCAGACGCCCCCTCTCCTCTCCAGCTCGTCTCCCCCGCGCTCCCACGCCATGGCCGACGCCACCGTCGCCGCACCGCCGTCGTAACCACGCTCCCCGCCGCCCGTGCGTCGTCTCGTCGTGTCCAGGAGCTCCGCCGCCGTCCACTTCATCGAGCTAGCCGAGCCCCGAGCGCTCGCGTGCCCCGAAGCCACCGCACCAACCTCGCCCGAGTCCGCCGCCGCCGGAGATCCCCTTCAACGCCGTCGCCGCCTCAGCTCGTCCCCGACCCCGCCGGTGGCCTCTACGAGAGCTCTGTGAGCCCAGCTACCCCTCGTACCTTCTCTCCCTCGCTCCCGAGCCGTGTAGCCACCGCACGAAGATCACCCGCACGCACCGCCGCGGACCTCGTCGCCGACGTGCTCCCGGCCATCCTCCGGCCACCTCACCGTGTCCATCGCGCTCACCACGTCGCGTTGGAGCTAACTGTGCACTCCCCGCACCTCACCGCACACTCTACCTCGAGTTCGCCTTCACCCGAACTCCGGTGGCCGCCAAAGTCGCCGCCGGCGCCAACTCCGGCCACCCCGACCCCAATGGACTCCACCAAGAGCTGCGGCTCGTCCTCAGCTCCACTCCGATGGCCTCATGACCCATTTGGTGGCGGAGCGGCCAAAAGCACTCGCCGCGCGTCGGTTTCGCCGGGCGGCTAAACGCCGGCGGGTTAGACCCTGACTTTGACCACGGGTGGGCCCAGGTTGACTCCGCTGAGTCACTGACAAGTGGGCCCAGCCCTGTTAATTAACTTAGTTTAGTTTTAATTAATTTCTAACTAAACTAATCGCACTGACATGCGGGACCCACTGGTCAGTTTGACCTGACCAGCCCGTTGACCACTGACATCATCATGACATAGTCTTGTGCGATAATTTAATTTACTAGAATTATTTTACACAGAAAATTCGGAAAATGTTTCAAACTTCAAAATTCATAGAAATTAATCAGTAACTCCAAATGAAACAAATTATATATGAAAAATGATCAGAAAAATCCAACCTATCCATCTGTACTGGTTTCATGCATGTTTAAGCAAGCTAACCTACTGTTTATGGCAGAACAAGTTAAAGCACCCTAAATGATCATATATGAGTTTGAAATTGCATCTTTGTTTCAAAATGCTTCAAACCCATCTGGTCTTAGTTGCATTAGCCCAACACACTCATATATGCCATGTCTCATGCATGCATCATATTGTTGCATATTGTTTGGTAATGCTTGTGTATCGGTGTTCCTGCGGCGAGTTACGCCCCGAGGAGTACCGTGATAACCCCGACGAAGAGCAATACCGTGCACCGACCCGTCGAGCAAGCAACCAACCATTTGATCATATCGATAAAATCCCATGTTCTTGCTCCTGCTCTCGTTCTCGTGCATTAAGACAACGCGATTCAAAGCTGCTGTGTGTGCTGCGGTAGTTGAACCCATTTCCTCTGCATGACTGTCATTGCCACAATAACTAGATGAAACCCACTAGCATGTGTAGGAGTTGATTGAGCCATATGATTGTGTTGTTCCTACCTTGCTATGCCTGCTATGCTTAGAGTCGTGTCAGTGCGGTTCATCGGGTGATGGCTAGAGTGAAATGATCGAGTCGATATGAGAGTAAGGTGTTGAACACGATTTGATAAAGGTATCGATGAAAGGCCATGTAGGAGTACATGGTGGGTTGTTTCATTGAGGCCGTCCTTAATCGAGATCTGTATGTGTGATTTAAGATTCAGCTACTACCGTGCATTGGGCCCGAAACCAATGGACCCTCTAAACTTCTTATTCACCCTAGTCTTACGTCCGGGGAGTTGCAAGTAGTTTCGGTGTTTGTAGCCTCATGGAGGCCGTGGACAGCGCTGACCGTAGGGGTGGGCTGTGATGCGGTAGGTACGTGGCACGGTGTCGGATGCCCGTTTGGTATCTCGGGAACCTGTTCACATCGTTTGGGGCTGTGAGCGAAACTTGGCCGAACTCCTCATAGATGGAACCCAAATAGGCGATAAACATGGACTAGAGACTTAGGTGTCTAGGTAGGTCGTGGCCGACACCCACGTTGGGCTTCCGCTTGAAGGTTGCCGAGTACATGTCGTAAACGGCGATAAGTGGTGAGCGTGTATGAAGAAGTACACCCTGCAGGTTAACATCATCTATTGAATAGCGCGTCCATGTAAAGGACTACTTGGTTGCCTATACGGTTCATAGACAAGTAAATGGATACTACTAAAAGCCTCAAGATAAGTGTGAGTGCCGAGGATGGCTCTTCCGTAGGAAGGCGGAGGTGGATCCTCGGTGGTGTATTGAAGTGATGAGTAGTGGACTCGAGTCATAAAACTATTTCAAGTTGGTGTCTCGTGGGATAGCTTAGCCATGAGTCAAAGCTGGCTTGCTGCAATAACCCCACCAACCCTTCTTGATAATGTGCATGTATGTAGGGTCGATGTAAGTCTTCTTGAGTACCTTTGTACTCATGTTGCTTTAATTTACATTTTAGAAGATGCCTCAAACCGTTCAAGCGGGTTCTTCGTGAGCGTTGACATCGATGAGTAGACTAAGGCCGGTGGTGATCTTGAGCAAGTGAAGGACCATGTAGTATAGCTAGGCTTACCCAAGCCTCTTTTATTTTACTAGTTATGCGTACTCGGACAAAACACTTCCGCTGTTGGCTTGTATGCTTGTATGACTTGAATGTGGGTCGTGAGACCCGTACTTGTGTGTATGATATGTATGGCTCTCTGAGCCTTTAAATAAAGTACTTGTGTCGTAGAGTCATGTTGTGATGCCTTGTTGTATTTGCACATATCGAGCATATTGTGTGTATGATTGAAATGCTTGGTATGTGTGGGATCGACTATCTAGTTGTTTATCTTTAGTAGCCTCTCTTACGGAAATGTCTCCTAGTGTCTCCTTTGAGCCTTGGTAGCTTGCTCTGCTCCGGAACACTTAGGCTGGCGGCATGTGTCCTTCTTCGTTCTGTGTTCGTCCCTCGGGAAATGTCACGCATTGAGTACCGGAGTCCTGCTAGCCCGCTACAGCCGGTTTGCGAGTCTGCTAGCCCAAATGCTACAGCCGGAACTTACTTGCGATGACCGACACGTTCGATCTTTGGGTCATGGATGCTGTCCTGTAAGTCTGTGCCACTTTGGGTTTACGACTAGCCATGTCAGCCGGGCTCCTTTTCATATGGATGCTAGCGACACTATCATATACGTGTGCCAAAAGGCGCAAACGGTCCCGGGCTAAGGTAAGGCGACACCCGTTGGGATACCGTGCGTGAGGCCGCAAAGTGATATGATGTGTTACAGGCTAGATCGATGTGACATTGAGTCGGGGTCCTGACATGCGTCCGAAACTTGCCCCGAACCCGAACCGGTGTGTCGTTACCGTTGGATCGGGATCATCCCCAAACATCTACAAATCATCTCCGTTTTCTTATTTGGACTCTCCTAGTGTGTTTTTCTTGACCGTTCGATCTTGATCAGAGGGTCCGTTTTGCCCCTAAGCTAGTACATCCAGTTATTTAAACAGCCCAACCCTAAATTTTAGGGATCATGTCCCATCCTTCCCTGTCCAGCCGCCGCCGCCCACCTGGTCTCCTCCTCGTTTTCCCCATCGAGCCAATCACCTTCATCCCTCGATTTCAGATCCATCCATCCCATCGACCCATCTCGAGTCAACCCCAGGCCCGCACGCCTCCACCTCCCGCAACGCTCGATCCGATCTGGATCAAGGCAACGGCCTCCACCGCAGCCTCGCTCCCGGTCTCCCGCAAGCAGAGCCCCGCTTCTCTCGTGTGACTCCTCGCCCGCTTCCCCGCCGCCTCGCGCCTTCCACCGGCGACCCCGGCAGCCGCGTCGTCGAGCACCAGCAGCCAGGCCGGACCTCACCTCCCCTGCTCCTCTTTCCCCTACCTTCTCCTTCCCCTCTCTCACTCTCTCACCTGCAGGAGCGCCATGGCCGCCTCGTCGCGGGGCAAGTTCGTCAGCGTCCTTCGTCGTCCCGCGTCTAGCACCGCCCGGGTTCCGTCCGCCTTCGCGCCTCCCCTGCCTTGGATCCGTGCCTCCGCCCGCCGCCATCTCCTTCCTGCAGCCCCGTGGCCCAGTCCCATCGCGCCGCGCCTGTCCTGCCTCTGCTTCGAGCAGAGGAGGACGATGCCTCGTTCAGTGCCCGTTGACCGCGCGAGCATCGTCAGCGCCTCCCTCCTCGTTCGATCCAGCATGCGGCCCAGCTCCCCCCTGCGCCAAGCCCAATTTGAGGAAGCCCATCTTCTATTTGCCCCTGTGCACCGCTGGCCCGTCCCCTTCGCTAGATCCGGCCTGCCCGGCCTCCTCCACCGACCGGCCCATGAGGCCCAATGTGAGCAGCCCTCTACAGCCCCTCTATTCTGTTTCGGGCCAGATTTGGCCCATGCATGTTTTTTTTTCAGATCTGCGATTTTAACATTATCTGGTGAATTACTGTTTTACAGAAAAACCCCTCATACTTCATGCATTTAATAACTCATCAACCGTGCATCACATTTAAAAACTTAATATATGAAAGTTGCTTAGAATTTTGTGTAGATTAATAATATGCCACTTTCATCTATGTTTAAAATGTTTAAAATGCTGTTTGATTAAATTTGCTCCTATGCCATGTTAAAATGATTTATTTCATAACTAATTAATCGTAGCTCCATTTTAAATAAACTTTATATGTAAATGGGGTGGAAAAATGTATAGATTATCATGGTGCACTTTATTTTCTTGTTTAACAACATTAAAATATGGTTTAGGGAAGAACAGTACCAAATCTAAAGTATGCACATGAGGATTTTCCGGAATTTTTGTTTCTTATTTCCGGCCTCATTTAAACTTGCCTAAATATTTAGTTTACTTTTGTTACACCCCTTGACATGTTTAACAACATTTAACATTGTTGTGTACCTAAACAAGAATGAACTAAATAACTCGGATGTGGTGTTTCGTCAATATGCAACTCGTTGCATATTGAGCTCCACTTAACTTGTAGTATTGTGTGTTGCACTTTGCCATGCCATGCCTGATTAAACTGGACATGCATCATACTTGATTGTGCATCATGCCATATTTATGCTTGTGTGTTTACCATGTTGTTTGTTTCTTTCCGGTGTTACTTCTTAGTCCGGTAATGTTGCGATTGTGAGGATTCGTTCATTGCGTCCGTTTGTCTTCTTCATGGACTCGTTCTTCTTCCTAGCGGGATTTCAGGCAAGATGACCGCTACCCTGGATCTCACTACTATCATTGCTATGCTAGTTGCTTCATTCTATCGCTATGCTGCGTTACCTATCTTTTGCTCATCAAGCCTCCCAAATTGCCATGAACCTCTAACCTTTGACACCTTCCTAGCAAACCGTTGTTTGGCTATGTTACCGCTTTGCTCAGCCCCTCTTATAGCGTTGCTAGTTGCAGGTGAAGTTGAAGATTGCTCCATGGTGGACAGGGTTTTGTTGGGATATCACAATGTCTCTTATATTATTAATGCATCTATATACTTGGTAAAGGGTGGAAGGCTCGGCCTTATGCCTGGTGTTTTGTTCCACTCTTGCCGCCCTAGTTTCCGTCATACCGGTGTTATGTTCCCGGATTTTGCGTTCCTAACGCGGTCGGGTGATTTATGGGACCCCCTGACAGTTCGCTTTGAATAAAACTTGTCCAGCAAGGCCCAACCTTGGTTTTACCATTTCCCTCACCACCACCTATACCCTTCCCTTGGGTCGGCCAACCCGAGGGTCATCTTTATTTTAGCCCCCCCGGGGCCAGTGCTTGTCTAAGTGCTGGTTCGAACCGAGTAGACTGCGGGGCCCCCTCGTGGCAACTCGAGGTCTGGTTTTACTCGTAGGATGTCTCATCCGGTGTTGCCCTGAGAACGAGATATGTGCAGCTCCTATCGGGATTGTCGGCGCATCGGGCGGCTTTGCTGGTCTTGTTTTACCATTGTCGAAATGTCTTGTAAACCGGGATTGCGAGACTGATCGGGTCTTCCTGGGAGAAGGTCTATTCCTTCGTTGATCGCGAGAGCTTGTCATGGGCTAAGTTGGGACACCCCTGCAGGGTTTGAACTTTCGAGAGCCATGCCCGCGGTTATGTGGCAGATGGGAATTTGTTAATGTCCGGTTGTAGATAACTTGACACCAGATCCGAATTAAAATGCATCAACCGAGTGTGTAGCCGTGATGGTCTCTCCTCGGCGGAGTCCGGGAAGTGAACACGGTTTCTGGGTTATGGTTGACGTAAGTAGGTGTTCAGGATCACCTCTTGATCATTACTAGCTTCACGACCGTTCCTTTGTTTCTCTTCTCGCTCTCATTTGCGTATGTTAGCCACCATATATGCTTAGCCGCTGCTGCAACCTCACCACTTTACCCCTTCCTTACCCATTAAGCTTTGCTAGTCTTGATACCCATGGTACTGGGATTCTTTGAGTCCTCGTGGCTCACAGATACTTCAAAACCAGTTTGCGGTGCCTATGTTATCGAAAGCGGTGGCGCAACCAAGCTCAAGGAGGAGCTCGATGAAGATCTTGCCCTTTGTGTTGTTTCGTTCTAGTTGATCGATGAGTGGAGCCCGGTTGGGGTCGATCGGGGACCTTTTGCATTTGGGGTTCTTCTTTTATTTTGGTTCCGTAGTCGGACCTTGATTGTATCTGGATGATGTAATGCTTTATTCAAGTAATTGTGTGAAGTGGCGATTGTAAGCCAACTATGTATCTCTTTCCCTTATGTATTACATGGGTTGTGTGAAGATTACCTCACTTGCGACATTGCTTTCAATGCGGTTATGCCTCTAAGTCGTGCTTCGACATGTGGGAGATATAGTCGCATCGAGGGCGTTACAAGTTGGTAATCAGAGCCTTCCCCGACCTTAGGAGCCCCACTGCTTGATCGTTTTTAGCGGCCGAGTTGTGTCTAGAAAAATGTTTTGTGTCATTTAGGATTATATATATCGGAGAGTTAGGAATTCTTTTTACTCCCCAGTCTCTTCATCGCTCTGGTAAGGCATCCTGACGTAGAGTTTTGACTCTTCTCTTCTCAAATTTCACTAAATTTTTTTTAGGATCACGCGGGTATCTTGGAATCGTTCCGATGGTTTTATGATGAGAACATTGTCTTGGTGCCTCCTGTCAGGGGTTTAGTGGAAGTGTCCCGGGGAGTTGAGCTCTGAGGTGTTGTCGTCATAATTTTGTCGTTGCAGTTCTGGAATACCTGAGTTTAGTACGCCGACATCGAAAATCTCTTTATGCAGTTGTTGGTGAGATAACCCCGATAACCCAGTACTGAGGTGAGTAATGGAGTATTGCCATGACTCATATAACGGATGCTTTTCGAAGGTTGAGGTACACGATTTCCAAAGGTTTCTTGGTTATGTGTTGAAGGATGGATACAGCTGGATGTAGGGTTTGCTAGTTTTGGGTGAGATATTATGCTTTCCCTGTATCCCCAACACCTGATTGCATAACCGGAAAATTTTGGGAGTTTCATAGGTGGGAATTCAAGTAGCTCTTAGGATATCTTTCCGACGGATGTATGATATGAAATTGGGGTTCGACGTCTAGTGGTCCGCCTATTCACGGTTGGTTTTACAGTGGTCTCGTTGTGTCTTAAAGAGTCCTTGGCTATGCCGATTCGGGGACGCTTCGTATGTAATGTGCACTGCCTTGTACATGATGGTGCTGTACGATCGAGCCCGTGTAGGCCCCACCACGAAAACTTCGGAGGAAATCTCTATCATATGTTTGTTTCCGACTTATTCTGCAAGCCAGTCCTTTGTTTTTGTAGTTGTGGTATTCGAGTTGCTTCAATGTCAAGTGTTGATTCCATACCTTTCCGAAATGGTGTTCTCATACTCCGATGTGAATACCAATCCTTCTCGACAATCGAGATTGTCATGTCAATCCTTTTCAACCGGCGTGTTTCTCTTCAAGTGGATCCGATCACTTCAACATCAGCAAGACCAATTATCATTTCTTCTCAACGGTGTTTGTTTCATCCGTCTCCAAGTTGCCTTTGTTTTTTCCCGCCCTCCCACCCTTTTTCCTCAAGGACTAAGATTTCTTTACCAAGTATCCTTTTATTTTTGTGAAGTTTCTCCATTCTTTTCCATCAATGTTCTTACCCGGTGGTTCTCAAGAAGATGTTCTACTAGTTCGTCATTCCTCATTCCTTTCTCTTCTCCGGTGGATTCAAGTCAAGTTTTGTTGATCATATCCCTTTCCTCGATTCAAATGTTTTCCCATGCCTATGCACCTCTTAATCATTCTCTTCTCGCTATTTGTTATTCCGGAGTGCTCAAGATATCTCGAAGATTCGTGTTTCCACTCTGCATTCGTTCAAGCTCTTTCGAGATTGGTATCTCATTCAAGTCATTTAATTCAACCGGTGCAACATCTCTTTTAAATCTTTTCAACGGTGTTCATTTGAGTGGGCCCATAACCCACAGGTCTTTTCCCAGGATCTTCCTTGACTCTTCTAATTTATACGGAGCGATTCTCAAATTCCTTTCAAAGTTTGACGTAAGAATGAATTTTCATCAGTCATATTCCTTCTCCAAGATTGCTTTCATAATATTTTCATCGTTGGTTCATCATTTCTATTCTTCTTTGTTCCGAAGTGCCTCATCAATTTTGGTGGTTCTTGTCATCATTCTCAGCATGTGAAGACCGAAGAAGGATTTCTCCTAAATCTTGGTCCATTCTCTTGAAGATTCATAGTTCTAGCTTATGTCATCCTCTCATAATTGTTTTCGATTGTGAGAATTCTTTACACCCATCCGGAGCATTTCATGAGTTGTTTCCATTTCTTTCCTTCGAAGGCCATCATGTCATAATTCTTCATTCTCAGCGTGTAGCTATCGTTCTCCAAATCTTACCGGTGATTCGTTCAAATACCCTCTAATCAGTTCATGTTCTCTTCGTTCTCATGTATCTAAATCCCCTCAAATATCTTCATTCATTTTCCAATTCTTCCCGGTGAATTGTGCCTTTGCTACTTTCATTTTCAATTCTTACGGTGGTTCGTTCAAGATTTCACCTCTTTCGTTGTCATTTAATTCATTCGTTCTTTCCAATCCTACCGGTGGTTCGTTGAAGACCTTCCCAAGCTTGCGCCATATCTATCTTAATCCTTTCTACGAGAATAAGTGGCATGCCAAATCCATTGTGGGTCATCATTTTAATTGGTGAAGGATACGCATAACATAATTCTTGTTCTTGTTTCATCCAAGTGATTAATTCCTTCTTTCGGAGTTTGTTCATGATGAATAAATTCTCGGTTTCAGTTGTTTCATCTTTTCTTTTCCCGGAGTTCCAAGCTCTCATCATCACGAAGATCCATCTAAATCATTGCAAGGCTTCACCTTGTGTTTTCAACTTCTCTTTTGTTCTATCACCCTTTTATTACCAGAGTTCTTCATGGAGGCTCTACATGGTGGTTCATCAATGATTCTCTTCATTCTTCAATTGTTCTTCAAGATTTCTCTCGAAGTTATGACCCGCCAAGCTGTACTCTAAAATAAACATGGTACTCAACACTTGTTTTGTTTTGAGGAGTTCAAGTAATCTTCATCTTGCATTCCAAAGTGCAATTCTTCCTACCTTATCTTTTGAGGTGGTCTTATGTCATTCTTGACAATTTCACTTCGTGTTTCATGATTCGCAAGTTGTTAAGAATGAGATATTTAAATCCATCATTTCCTCTTCGTTCAAGAGATCTTTTCGACCAATCAACTTCTTCGTTGGAGTTATCTTGGGTTATATTTCACCTAAAGCTCTTCCTTAAGGGTTGTTGCTATTTGTGGTGATTATGCATGACCCAAGCTTGCTCTTTATCCTCTTGGTGGAAGAAGTTTTCATCTCTTCGTTGATCTTAAACAAGCAATTGTTTTTGTTAGTGGCAGAATTTCACCTCAAGTGTTGAGATGTTTCCATAAGCCCACTATAAGTTTATTCCTTTCGTTGTTGGTTTTCCAACAACTCCGTTCAAGCATTTCTTGTAAGCGTGCTCTTTCAATATATTGTTTCCCTCCGTCCATTCCATTCTTTCATTTCTTCCGGAGGCATTGTGATGTCGCTCTTTTCTCTCATCATCTCGGATTGTGAGGATCATGTTCTTCATGCTTATCCATTTAACCGGAGTGTTGTGTTCTCATTCAAGTTCTTTCATCTATCAAGTTTTGCCTCTCTTTTCAACCTGAGTGTTGTCTGAAATCCCTCTTACCCATTGCAGTGTGTTGTTGATTTCATCAAGTATCCTCTCATTTGTCAAGTTCATGTTCAACTCCTTCCATTTACAGTCGGAGTGCTGCTCAAATTATATCAATCTTATTCCTCCTCTATCTAGTTTTAACCGGAGTGGTTTCAATATCTATCTTATCACTAAACCTCTTGGTAATCGTCGTATCCCTTGTTCCTCTTTTCTAACAGAGTGTTTTCAACTATGTTCATCTTCGTTGTTTTCTTTCTTTCATTTGCTCAACCTCTCAAGGTTCATGGTTTCACTCGTTCGCCAAAGAAGCAACTTAGTTTTATCTCTTCTCTTCCTCTTCCGTTTTCCCTCCAGTGCCATCCTAGATCTCGGGACGAGATCCTCTCGTAGTGGTGGAGTGTTGTAACACCCCGGATGTAACTTTCCATATTCGTAACTCCAACTCCTGCCTTTTCCGGAGATGCGATATTTTATTTTCTCCGTGGTTGGGTTTTTGTCTTTCGTTTTGCATTTTGTTCATGTCATGTATTTCATCATCGCATCATCCGCATTGCATCGGCACTCGTTGCCGTCATTGTTTTAAAACCTGCATCCGCTCGTAGTTGCCGCTTTCCCCCCCTTGCCTTCGTTGACCGATCCAAGTCTAACCGGGTTTTCGATACCCTCTTATCTGACCGTTTGACCCTCTCTACTCTTTTCTCAGACCCCTCGCGTGCGTCCAAAACTTGCCCCGAACCCGAACCGGTGTGTCGTTACCGTTGGATCCGGATCATCCCCAAACATCTACAAATCATCTCCGTTTTCTTCTTTGGACTCTCCTAGTGTGTTTTTCTTGACCGTTCGATCTTGATCGGAGGGTCCGTTTTGCCCCTAAGCTAGTCCATCCAGTTATTTAAACAGCCCAACCCTAAATTTTAGGGATCATGTCCCATCCTTCCCTGTCCAGCCGCCGCCGCCCACCTGGTCTCCTCCTCGTTTTCCCCATCGAGCCAATCACCTTCATCCCTCGATTTCAGATCCATCCATCCCATCGACCCATCTCGAGTCAACCCCAGGCCCGCACGCCTCCACCTCCCGCAGCGCTCGATCCGATCTGGATCGAGGCAACCGCCTCCACCGCAGCCTCGCTCCCGGTCTCCCGCAAGCAGAGCCCCGCTTCTCCCGTGCGCCTCCTCGCCCGCTTCCCCGCCGCCTCGCGCCTTCCACCGGCGACCCCGGCAGCCGCGTCGTCGAGCACCAGCAGCCAGGCCGGACCTCACCTCCCCTGCTCCTCTTTCCCCTACCTTCTCCTTCCCCTCTCTCACTCTCTCACCTGCAGGAGCGCCATGGCCGCCTCGTCGCGGGGCAAGTTCGTCAGCGTCCTTCGTCGTCCTGCGTCTAGCACCGCCCGGGTTCCGTCCGCCTTCGCGCCTCCCCCGCCTTGGATCCGTGCCTCCGCCCGCCACCATCTCCTTCCTGCAGCCCTGTGGCCAAGTCCCATCGCGCCGCGCCTGTCCTGCCTCTGCTTCGAGCAGAGGAGGAAGATGCCTCGTTCAGCGCCCGTTGACCACGCGAGCATCGTCAGCGCCTCCCTCCTCGTTCGATCCAGCGTGCGGCCCAGCTCCCCCCTGCGCCAAGCCCAATTTGAGGAAGCCCATCTTCTATTTGCCCCTGTGCACCGCTGGCCCGTCCCCTTCGCCAGATCCGGCCTGCCCGGCCTCCTCCACCGACCGGCCCATGAGGCCCAATGTGAGCAGCCCTCTACAGCCCCTCTGTTCTGTTTCGGTCCAGATTTGGCCCATGCATGTTTTTTTTTCAGATCTGCGATTTTAACATTATCCGGTGAATTACTGTTTTACAGAAAAACCCCTCATACTTCATGCATTTAATAACTCATCAACCGTGCATCACATGTAAAAACTTAATATATGAAAGTTGCTTAGAATTTTGTGTAGATTAATAATATGCCACTTTCATCCATGATTAAAATGTTTAAAATGATGTTTGATTAAATTTGCTCCTATGCCATGTTAAAATGATTTATTTCATAACTAATTAACCGTAGCTCCATTTTAAATAAACTTTATATGTAAATGGGGTGGAAAAATGCATAGATTATCATGGTGCACTTTATTTTCTTTTTTAACAACATTAAAATATGGTTTAGGCAGAACAGTACCAAATCTAAAATATGCACATGAGGATTTTCCGGAATTGTTGTTTCTTATTTCCGGCCTCATTTAAACTTGCCTAAATATTTAGTTTACTTTTGTTACACCCCTTGACATGTTTAACAACATTTAACATTGTTGTGTAACTAAACGAGAACGAACTAAATAACTCGGATGTGGTGTTTCGTCAATATGCAACTCGTTGCATATTGAGCTCCACTTAACTTGTAGTATTGTGTGTTGCACTTTGCCATGCCATGCCTCATTAAACTGGACATGCATCATACTTGATTGTGCATCATGCCATATTTATGCTTGTGTGTTTACCATGTTGTTTGTTTCTTTCCGGTGTTACTTCTTAGTCCCGGTAATGTTGCGATTGTGAGGATTCGTTCGACTGCGTCCGTTTGTCTTCTTCATGGACTCGTTCTTCTTCCTAGCGGGATTTCAGGCAAGATGACCGCTACCCTGGATCTCACTACTATCATTGCTATGCTAGTTGCTTCGTTCTATCGCTATGCTGCGTTACCTATCTTTTGCTCATCAAGCCTCCCAAATTGCCATGAACCTCTAACCTTTGACACCTTCCTAGCAAACCGTTGTTTGGCTATGTTACCGCTTTGCTCAGCCCCTCTTATAGCGTTGCTAGTTGCAAGTGAAGTTGAAGATTGCTCCATGGTGGACAGGGTTTTGTTGGGATATCACAATATCTCTTATATTATTAATGCATCTATATACTTGGTAAAGGGTGGAAGGTTCGGCCTTATGCCTGGTGTTTTGTTCCACTCTTGCCGCCCTAGTTTTCGTCATACCGGTGTTATGTTCCTGGATTTTGCGTTCCTAACGCGGTCGGGTGATTTATGGGACCCCCCTGACAGTTCGCTTTGAATAAAACTTGTCCAGCAAGGCCCAACCTTGGTTTTACCATTTGCCTCACCACCACCTATACCCTTCCCTTGGGTCGGCCAACCCGAGGGTCATCTTTATTTTAGCCCCCCCGGGCCAGTGCTTGTCTAAGTGCTGGTTCGAACCGAGTAGACTGCGGGGCCCCCTCGGGGCAACTCGAGGTCTGGTTTTACTCGTAGGATGTCTCATCCGGTGTTGCCCTGAGAACGAGATATGTGCAGCTCCTATCGGGATTGTCGGGCGATCGGGCGGCTTTGCTGGTCTTGTTTTACCATTGTCAAAATGTCTTGTAAACCGGATTCCGAGACCGATCGGGTCTTCTGGGAGAAGGTCTATTCTTCGTTGATCGCGAGAGCTTGTCATGGGCTAAGTTGGGACACCCTGCAGGGTTTAAACTTTCGAGAGCTGTGCCCGCGGTTATGTGGCAGATGGGAATTTGTTAATGTCGGTTGTAGATAACTTGACACCAGATCCGAATTAAAATGCATCAACCGAGTGTGTAGCCGTGATGGTCTCTTCTCGGCGGAGTCCGGAAGTGAACACGGTTTCGGGTTATGGTTGGCGTAAGTAGGTGTTCGGGATCACCTCTTGATCATTGCTAGCTTCACGACCGTTCCTTTGTTTCTCTTCTCGCTCTCATTTGCGTATGTTAGCCACCATATATGCTTAGCGCTGCTGCAACCTCACCACTTTACCCCTTCCTTACCCATTAAGCTTTGCTAGTCTTGATACCCATGGTAATGGGATTCTTTGAGTCCTCGTGGCTCACAGATACTTCAAAACCAGTTTGCGGTGCCTATGTTACCGAAAGCGGTGGCGCAACCAAGCTCAAGGAGGAGCTCGATGAAGATCTTGCCCTTTGTGTTGTTTCGTTCTAGTTGATCGAAGAGTGGAGCCCGGTTGGGGTCGATCGGGGACCTTTATGCATTTGGGGTTCTTCTTTTATTTTGGTTCCGTAGTCGGACCTTGATTGTATCTGGATGATGTAATGCTTTATTCATGTAATTGTGTGAAGTGGCGATTGTAAGCCAACTATGTATCTCTTTCCCTTATGTATTACATGAGTTGTGTGAAGATTACCTCACTTGCGACATTGCTTTCAATGCGGTTATGCCTCTAAGTCGTGCTTCGACACGTGGGAGATATAGCCACATCGAGGGCGTTACAGCTACGACTCGATTTGGGTTGTAGTCGATCGTTTGACGAAGGTAGCTCATTTCATCCCAGTGAAGACCACTTACACCAGTGCTAAGTTGGCTAAGATCTACATGACCAAGATCGTATGTCTGCATGGAGTTCCGAGGAGTATTGTATCTGACAGAAGAACCCAGTTTACCTCAAAGTTCTGGAATCAGTTGCATGAAACTTTGGGTACCAGCCTAGAGTTCAGTACAGCTTTTCACCCGCAGACAGATGGACAGACCAAGAGAGTCAATCAGATTTTGGAGGATATGCTGAGAGCTTGTGCGCTAGATTATGGATCTAGTTGGGACGACAATTTTCCATATGCAGAGTTCTCTTACAACAACAGTTATCAATCCAGTTTGAAGATGGCCCCTTTCGAAGCTTTGTACGGAAGGAGGTGCAGGACCCCATTATCGTGGGATGAAGTTGGAGACCTCCAGTTGTTTGGTCCGGAATTTATTAAGGTAGCCCAGTCCAGGCAGAAGAGCTACGCATATTCTAAGTGCAAGGAGACAGTTTACGTAGTCGGAGACAAAGTTTATCTTCGTCTATATCCACTTCGGGGAGTTAAGCGCTTTGGAGTTAAGGGAAAGTTAGCGCCACGTTTTGTGGGACCTTACAAAGTTCTGGAGCGAATGGGAGAAGTTGCTTACAAATTGGAATTGCCCGAAGGATTGTCAGGAGTTCACGATGTGTTCCACGTTTCCCAGTTAAAGAAGTGCCAGCAGAGATGGCTGATATACCGCTGAGAGATACAGTGCCGCTGGAAGCGATTCAATTGGATAGTGATTTGACCTATGAGGAGAAACCAGTCAAGATTCTCGAATATGCCAGCTGAGTCACCCGCAGCAAGGTTATCAAGTTTTGCAAAGTTCAGTGCAGTCACCACACTGAGGATGAAGCCACCTGGGAGCGAGAGGAAGATCTGCTGAAGGACCACCCTCACGTATTTTCTAGCCAACCCGAATCTCGAGGGCGAGATTCATCTTAAGGGGGGTAGGTTTGTAACATCCCAAATTTTCAATTTGGAATGTTATACATAGATCTTCATTCCATATCATATTTTATTGCATTTTGGCTCGATCCTAGAAATTTCACGCAACTCACGGACCCACAGAGAGAGTTGGGAATTTTGTTATTTTCATTTTTGAGTTTTCTCAAATTTTGAAAATAGGATCATTTGATTTTATTTATTTTATCTTCGATTATTTCTACTATGAAAATATGAGAGAGGGAATTGAAGGAAATATGCCCTAGAGGCAATAATAAAGTTATTATTTATTTCCTTATTTCATGATAAATGTCTATTATTCATGCTAGAATTGTATTAACCGGAAACATAATACATGTGTGAATATATAGACAAACAGAGTGTCACTAGTATGCCGCTACTTGACTAGCTTGTTAATCAAAGATGGTTATGTTTCCTAACCATGAACACAGAGTTGTTATTTGATTAACGGGATCACATCATTAGTTGAATGATCGATTGACATGACCCATTCCGTTAGCTTAGCACCCGATCGTTTAGTATGTTGCTATTGCTTTCTTCATGACTTATCGTGTTCCTATGACTATGAGATTATGCAACTCCGTTTACGGAGGAACACTTTGTGTGCTACCAAGCGTCACAACGAATCGGGTGATTATAAAGGTGCTCTCTGGTGTCTCCAAAGGTACTTGTTGGGTTGGCGTATTTCGAGATTAGGATTTGTCACCGAATGTCGGAGAGGTATCTCAGGCCCTCTCGGTAATGCACATCACTTAAGCCTTGCAAGCATTGCAACTAATGAGTTAGTTGCGAGATGATGTATTACGGAATGAGTAAAGAGACTTGCGAACGAGATTGAACTAGGTATTGGACCGACGATCAAATCTCGGGCAAGTAACATACCGATGACAAAGGAACAATGTATGTTGTTATGCGGTCGACCGATAAAGATCTTCGTAGAATATGTAGGAACCAATATGGGCATCCAGGTCCCGCTATTGGTTATTGACCGAGACGTGTCTCGGTCATGTCTACATTGTTCTCGAACCGTAGGGTCCATGCGCTTAAGGTTTCGATGGCAGTTATATTATGAGTTTATGTATTTTGATGTACCGAAGGTTGTTGAGTCCGGATATGATCACGGACATGACGAGGAGTCTCGAAATGGTCGAGACATAAAGATTGATATATTGGACGGATATATTTGGACACCGGAAAGGTTCCGTAGAAGTTTGGAGCTCCGGGTGGTTACCGGAACCCCCCGGGAGGTATATGGGCCTTATTGGGCCCATGTAGGAGGAAGAGAGAAGGAGCAAGGGAGGGGGGGCGCGCCCCAAGCCCAATCCGATTGGGGAGGGGGGCGCCCCTTTCCTTCTCCTTCCCCTCTCTTCCTTCCTACTACTAGTACTACTTCCTAATACTAGTAATCCTTCCTTCCCCCTCCAAATAAGATAAGGAAAAGAGAGGGAAACCTACTTGGGTAGGATTCCCCCTCCTATGGCGCGCCCCCTTGTGGCGGCCACCTCCTCCCTCCCTCCTTTATATACGGGGTAGGGGGCACCCTAGGACACACAAGTTGATCATTGATCGTTCCTTAGCCGTGTGCGGTGCCCCCTCCACGATATTACACCTCGATCATATTGTAGCGGTGCTTAGGCGAAGCCTGCGACAGAGAACATCAAGATCATCATCACGCCGTCAGGTTGATGGAACTCCCCTCGGAACCTCTCTGGATTGGAGATCGAGGTGCGTCATCGAGCTGTACGTGTGTCAAGAACTCGGAGGTGCGAATGCGGTGCTTGGATCGGTTGGACGGGAGGACGTCGACTACTTCCTCTACGTTGCGTCAACGCTTCGCTTGGTCTCACGAGGGCGAGACAACACTCTCCCCTCTCGTTGCTATACATCACCATGATCTTGCGTGTGCGTAGGAATTTTTTTGAAATTACTACGTTCCCCAACAGTGGCTTCCGAGCCTAGGTTTTTATGGTTTGATGTTATATGCACGCGTAGAACACAAGTGAGTTGTGGACGATATAAGTCATACTACCCACCAGCATGTCATACTTTGGTTCGGTGGTATTGTTGGATGAAGCGGCCCGGACCGACATTACGCGTACGCTTACGCGAGACTGGTTCTATCGCCGTGCTTTGCACACAGGTGGCTGGCGGGTGTCAGTTTCTCCAACTTTAGTTGAACTAAGTATGGCTACGCCCGGTCCTTGCGAAGGTTAAAACGGAGTCTATTTGACAAACTATCGTTGTGGTTTTGATGCGTAGGTAAGAACGGTTCTTGCTCAGCCCGTAGCAGCCACGTAAAACTTGCAACAACAAAGTAGAGGACGTCTAACTTGTTTTTGCAGGGCATGTTGTGATGTGATATGGTCAAGACGTGACGAGATATAAGTTGTTGTATGAGATGATCATGTTTTGTTGAAGTTATCGGCAACTAGCAGAAGCCCTATGGTTGTCTCTTTGTTGCATAAGATGCAAGTGTCAAATAATTGCTTTACTTTATCACTATGCGATAGCAATAGTTGCAAGAGCAATAGTTGGTGAGACGACCATGTGATGACACATTGATATAGATCAAGATGATGAAGATCATGGTGTCGTGCCGGTGACGATAGAGATCATGACAGTACTTTGGAGATGGAGATCAAAGGCGCAAGATGATCATGGCCATATCATGTCACATATTTTGATTGCATATGATGTTTATCTGTTATACATCTTATTCTTGCTTTGATTGACGGTAGCATTTTAAGATGATCTCTCACTAAAATTATCAAGAAGTGTTCTCCCGAGTATGCACCGTTGCCAAAGTTAAATGCGTGCCTGCACGCCACGTGATGATCGGGTGTGATAAGCTCTCGTCCATCTACAACGGGTGCAAGCCAGTTTTGCACACGCGAATACTCAGTTATACTTGCGAGCCTAGCATATGCAGATATGGCATCGAACACGGAGAGCGAAGGTCGGCGTGAATCATATAGTAGATATGATCAACATAGTGATGTTCACCATTGAAAACTACTCCATCTCACGTGATGATCGGTCATGGTTTAGTTGATTTGGATCACGTGATCACTTAGATGACTAGAGAGATGTCTGTCTAAGTGGGAGTTCTTAAGTAATATGATTAATTGAACTTAAATTTATCATGAACTTAGTCTGGTAGTATTTTGCAAATTATGTTGTAGATCAATAGCTCGCGTTGTTGCTTTCATATGTTTATTTTGATATGTTCCTAGAAAATTGTGTTGAAAGATGTTAGTAGCAATGATGCGGATTGGATCTGTGATCTGAGGTTTATCCTCATTGCTGCCTGTAAGAATTATGTCCTTGATGCACCGCTAGGTGACAGACCTATTGGAGGAGCATATGAGACGTTATGAGCGTTTGGCTAGCTCAATATGATGACTACTTGATAGTTTAAGTGCACCATGCTTAACGGCTTAGAATCGGGACTTCAAAGGCGTTTTGAGCGTCATGGACCATATGAGATATTCAGGAGTTGAAGTTAATATTTCAAGCAAATACGAGTTGAGAGATATGAAGTCTCCAACAAGTTACGTAGCTAAAAGATGGAGGAGAATCGCTCAACTAGTGAGCATGTGCTCAGATTGTGCAGGTACTTCAATTGCTTGAATCAAGTGGGAGTTAATCTTTCAGATAAGATAGTGATTGATGAATTCTCTAGTCACCATCACCAAGTTAGTAGAACTTCGTGATGAACTATAGTATGCAAGGGATGATGAAAATGATTCCGAGTTTTTCATGATGATGAAATCAATGAAGGTAGAAATCAAGAAAGAACATCAAGTGTTGATGGTTAACAAGACCACTAGTTTCAAGAAAGGGCAAAGGGATAGAAGGGAACTTCAAGAAGAACGGCAAGCAAGTTGCTGCTCAAGTGAAGAAGCCCAAGTCTGGACCTAAGCCTGAGACTAAGTGCTTCTACTGCAAAGGGACTGGTTACTGGTAGCAGAACTACCCCAAGTATTTGGCGGATAAGAAGGATGGCAAAGTGAACAAAGGTATATTTGATATACATGTTATTGATGTGTACTTTACTAGTGTTTATGGCAACCCCTCGGTATTTGGTACTGGTTCAGTTGCTAAGAGTAGTAACTCGAAACGGGAGTTGCAGAATAAACAGAAACTAGTTAAGGGTGAAATGACGATGTGTGTTGAAAGTAGTTTCAAGATTGATATGATCATCATCGCACACTCCCTATACTTTCGGGATTAGTGTGGAACCTAAATAAGTGTTATTTGGTGTTTGCTTTGAGCATGAATATGATTTGATCGTGTTTATTGCAAAACAGTTATTCATTTAAGTAAGAGAATAAACTGTTGTTCTGTTTACATGAATAAAACCTTATATGGTTACACACCCAATGAAAATGGTTCATTGGATCTCGATCGTAGTGATACACATATTCATAATATTGAAACCAAAAGATGCAAAGTTAATAATGATAGTGCAACTTATTTGTGGTAATTGCCGTTTAGGTCGATTGGTGTAAAGCGCATAAAGAAACTCCATCTTGATGGGATTTGGAATCACTTGGTTATGAATCATTTGATGCTTGCGAACCGTGCCTTTTGGGCAAGATGACTAAAACTCCGTTCTCTGGAACAATGGAACAAGCTACTGACTTATTGGAAATAATACATACCGATGTATGCAATCCAATGAGTGTTGATGCTCGTGGCAAGTATCGTTATTTTCTGACCTTCACAAGATGATTTGAGCAGATATGGGTATATCTACTTGATGAAACATAAGTCTGAAATAGTTGAAAGGTTCAAAGAATTTCAGAGTGAAGTGGAAAATTCATCGTAACAAGAAAATAAAGTTTCTGCGATCTGATCGCGGAGATGAATATTTGAGTTACGAGTTTGGTCTTGAATTAAAGCAATATGGAATAGTTTCACAGCTCACGCCACCTGGAACACCACAACGTTATGGTGTGTCCAAACATCGTAACCGCACTTTATTGGATATAGTGCAATCTATGATGTTTCTTACCGATTTACCAATATCGTTTTGGGATCATGCATTAGAGACAGCTGCATTCACGTTAAATTGGGCACCATCTAAATCCGTTGAGACGACACTATATGAACTGTGGTTTAGCAAGAAACCAAAGTTGTCGTTTCTTAATGTTTGGGGCTGTGATGCTTATGTGAAAAAGTTTCATCCTGATAAGCTCAAACCCAAATCAGAGAAGTGCGTCTTCATAGAATACCCAAAAGAAATTGTTGGGTACACCTTCTATCACAGATCCGAAGGCAAGATATTCGTTGCTAAAATGGATCCTTTCGGAGAAGGAGTTTCTCTCGAAAGAAGTGAGTGGGAGGAAAGTAGAACTTGATAAGGTAATTGTACCTTCTCCCTTATTGGAAAGTAGTTCATCACGAAATCTGTTCTGTGACTACTACACCAATTAGTGAGGAAGCTAATGATGATGATCATGAAACTTGAGATCAAGTTACTACAGAACCTCGTGGGTCTTCCAGAGTACAGTCCGCACGAGTGGTGCGATAATACTGTTCGAAGTCATGATACTAGACCATGATGAACCTACGAACTATGAGGAAGCGATGATGAGCCCAGATTCGCGAAATGGCTTGAGGCCATGAAATCGAGATGAGATCCATGTATGAGAACAAAGTGTGGACTTTGGTGGAGTTGCCCGATGATCGGCAAACCATAGAAAATAAATGGATCTTCAAGAGGAAGACGGACGTTGATAGTAGTGTTATTATCTACAAAGCTCGACTTGTTGCAAAAAGGTTTTCGACAAGTTCAAGGGGTTGACTACGATGAGACCTTCTCACCAGAAGCGATGCTTAAGTCTGTCCGAATCATGTTAGCAATTGCCACATTTTATGATTATGAAATTTGGCAAATGGATGTAAAACTGCATTCTGAATGGATTTACGGAGGAAGAGTTGTATATGATGCAACCAGAAGGTTTTATCGATCCAAAGGAGCTAACAAAGTGTGCAAGCTCCAATGATCCATTTATGGACTGGTGCAAGCATCTCGGAGTTGGAATATACGCTTTGATAAGTTGATCAAAGCATATAGTTTATCTGAGACTTGCGGTGAAGCCTGTATTTACAAGGAAGTGAGTGGGAGCAATACAACATTTCTGATAAGTATATTTGAATGACATATTGTCGATCAGAAATAATGTAGAATTATTCTGTAAAGCATAAAGGAGTGTTTGAAAGGAGTTTTTCAAAGAAATACCTTGGTGAAGTTGCTTACATATTGAGCATCAAGATCTATAGAGATAGTTCAAGACGCTTGATAAGTTTTTCAATGAGTACATACCTTGACAAGATTTTGAAGTAGTTCAAAATGGAACAATCAAAGAAAGAGTTCTTGCCTTTGTTACAAGGTGTGAAATTGAGTAAGACTCAAAACCCGACCATGGCAGAAGATAGAAAGAGAATGAAAGTCATTCCCTAAGCCTTGGCCATAGGTTCTATAAAGTATGCCATGCTGTGTACCAGATCTATTGTATACCCTACACTGAGTTTGGCAAGGAGTACAATAGTGATCTAGGAGTAGATCACTAGACAATGGTCAAAATTATCCTTAGTGGAATAAGGATATGTTTCTCGATTATGGAAGTGACAAAAGGTTCGTAAGTAAAGGGTTACGTCGATGCAAGTTTTGACACCGATCTGGATGACTCTAAGTCTCGATCTAGATACATATTGAAGCCGGGAGCAATTAGCTAGAGTAGCTCCGTGCGAGCATTGTAGACATAGAATATTTGCAAAATACATACGGCTCTGAATGTGACAGACCCGTTGACTAAACTTCTCTCACGAGCAAAACATGATCATACCTTTGTACTCTTTGGGTGTTAATCACATAGCGATGTGAACTAGATTATTGACTCTAGTAAACCCTTTGGGTGTTGGTCACATGACGATGTGAACTATGGGTATTAATCATATCTGAGATATGATTATTGGTGTTCAATCACATGGCGATGTGAACTAGATTATTGACTCTAGTGCAAGTGGGAGACTGAAGGAAATATGCCCTAGAGGCAATAATAAAGTTATTATTTATTTCCTTATTTCATGATAAATGTCTATTATTCATGCTAGAATTGTATTAACCGGAAACATAATACATGTTTGAATATATAGACAAGCAGTGTCACTAGTATGCCTCTACTTGACTAGCTTGTTAATCAAAGATGGTTATGTTTCCTAACCATGAACAAAGAGTTGTTATTTGATTACGGGATCACATCATTAGTTGAATGATCTGATTGACATGACCCATTCCGTTAGCTTAGCACCCGATCATTTAGTATGTTGCTATTGCTTTCTTCATGACTTATACATGTTCCTATGACTATGAGATTATGCAACTCCGTTTACGGAGGAACACTTTGTGTGCTACCAAACATCACAACGTAATCGGGTGATTATAAAGGTGCTCTCTGGTGTCTCCAAAGGTACTTGTTGGGTTGGCGTATTTGAGATTAGGATTTGTCACTCCGAATGTCGGAGAGGTATCTCTGGGCCCTCTCGGTAATGCACATCACTTAAGCCTTGCAAGCATTGCAACTAATGAGTTAGTTGCGAGATGATGTATTACGGAACGAGTAAAGAGACTTGACGGTAACGAGATTGAACTAGGTATTGGATACCGACGATCGAATCTCGGGCAAGTAACATACCGATGACAAAGGGAACAACGTATGTTGTTATGCGGTCTGACCAATAAAGATCTTCGTAGAATATGTAGGAACCAATATGGGCATCCAGGTCCCGCTATTGGTTATTGACCGGAGACGTGTCTCGGTCATGTCTACATTGTTCTCGAACCGTAGGGTCTGCACGCTTAAGGTTTCGATGACAGTTATATTATGAGTTTATGTATTTTGATGTACGAAGGTTGTTGAGTCCGGATATGATCACGGACATGACGAGGAGTCTCGAAATGGTCGAGACATAAAGATTGATATATTGGACGGATATATTTGGACACCGAAAGGTTCGGAGAAGTTTGGAGCTCGGGAGGATACTGGAACTCCCGGGAGGTATATGGGCCTTATTGGGCCCATGTAGGAGGAAGAGAGAAGGAGCAAGGGAGGCGCGCCCCCAAGCCCAATCCGAATTGGGGAGGGGGACGGCCCCCCTTTCCTTTCTCCTTCCCCCTCTCTTCCTTCGTACTACTAGTACTACTTCCTAATACTAGTACTCCTTCCTTCCCTCCAAATAAGATAAGGAAAGAGGGAAACCTACTTGGAGTAGGTTTCCCCCCCTATGGCGCGCCCCTTGTGGCCGCCACCTCCTCCCTCCCTCCTTTATATACGGGGTAGGGGGCACCCTAGGACACACAAGTTGATCATTGATCGTTCCTTAGCCGTGTGCGGTGCCCCTCCACGATATTACACCTCGATCATATTGTAGCGGTGCTTAGGCGAAGCCTGCGACAGAGAACATCAAGATCGTCATCACGCCGTCGTCTTGTGGAACTCCCCTCGGAACCTCTCTTGGATTGGAGATCGAGGTGCGTCATCGAGCTGTATGCGTGTCAAGAACTTCGGAGGTGCGAATGCGGTGCTTGGATCGGTTGGATGGGAGGACGTCGACTACTTCCTCTATGTTGCGTCAACGCTTCCGCTTCGGTCTACGAGGGTACGTAGACAACACTCTCCCCTCTCGTTGCTATACATCACCATGATCTTGCGTGTGCGTAGGAAATTTTTTGAAATTACTACGTTCCCCAACAGGAATAAAATGACTTTCCCAAAATAAAGAAATATTGAAGATTTGAAAATAAAATCGAATAAGATTTTATTTTGGAGTTTATTGCTATTTTATTTGAATTTAGGAAAAATGCGCGTTTTTCAAAATTGCATTTAGGCCCCAAATAAATGTTCATCTAAACTGGATGATTTTACAAGTCGGGGAAAATTTCTTTCGGGATTTTTGGAGTCCGTTTAGTATTTCTTTTATTTGTTTTTCTGCACACAATGTTTTTTTAAAAGAAAAAAAAACGAAACCGACTTTGGGCCGTGTTCGGCCAGGACTCCGCCTGGACGGGCCTTTATAATGCGCCGCCCGAGCCCACCGAGCCACCAGCCCGCCCCCGTGCCCAAACCCTAACCCTAAGCCGCCGTCGCCGCCGCCGCTCGCGCTATCAAGAGCGGATCCCTTGACGCCGCGCCGCCGCCGACGCGCCGCTTTGCCGCCGACGCCAAGACGCCGCCGCGTCTCCGTCGCCCTCGCCGCCACGGACCACACCGCCGACTCCGCCGATGCCGCTGTCCCCTCGCCGGAGTAAGCCGCCGCCTTGCCGCCGGCGGTTTTCCTCGAGAAAACCGTTCGGTTTTCCACCGGTTTTTCGTCTTTTTTTTCTTTCAAAAAACCATAGATCTGTTATTTTTGGTTTAGAGTTTTTAGCGGACATTCGTCCGTACGTTCGTTTAGCCGCAAATAGCGAACAATCGTTCGTTAGCCTGTTCGTCAGTTTTTCTTTTTCTCGGATTTTTTGCGATTATTTCTGATCGCGATTTCTGATTCGATTTTTGTTTTAGTATAACTTTTCGCTCGTTTATCGGAATCAGGCGATTCAAGCGCCTAGAGTTTCGTCTCGAAAACCCTCTTTCCGTTTAACCAACTCAAACAAGTTTTTGCCACTGTAAAATTTGACTTAGGTCCAGATTAGTAAACGAAGCTTGTTTCTTTCGCCGTTTGACTTTCGTTGCTTCGTTTGATTTGATTCTTTTTGCAAACCGGAGTTCTTAAGTTGAACTTTCTGGTTAGATCTCTTATTTAAGTTTTACCCGTGTATTAGATGAGTACTTATTGTATGCTTGTTTGTTTGCGATAGAGTACCCGGAGTGCGCCGCTTGCTGATGGATTCATGTACCTAGGGTAGGGTCATAGGCCTGACCTAAATGTCCTACCCAAGGACACTCTTAGAAGAGATCATCTTCCAGTCGACCATAGAGGAACCCACTCGACTGACTGGAAGGACTCGACCATGGAAGACTCACTCGACCATGAAGACTCACTCGACCACCAGAAGGTTAGAAGACACTCTGCAGCGCAACGGTTTGCTATTGAATAGACTTAATGATAGTTAAAGCGCTTTATGAGGGGCGTTACCAGTAACCCCCCAGGCTTAATGTATTTTAATCTCTCCATTATGTGGGCTGGCTGGGGTCCTGGCGCACTCTATATAAGCCACCCCCCTCCACAGATAGGAGGGTGCAGATTCTTGTAATACTCAAACTCATAATCCACTCGACCGCCTCCGGGCTCCGAGACGTAGGGCTGTTACTTCCTCCGAGAAGGGCCTGAACTCGTACATCGTTTGCCTTCACAACTGCTCCGTAACTAGGACATCGCCTCTCCCTTACCTACCCCTATTTCTACTGTCAGACTTAGAACCACGACAGTTGGCGCCCACCGTGGGGCGGGTGTTTTAGTGATTTGTGGAGAAGTTGCAGTACTTCCGAGTACCTTCATCATGATGACTGCTGGAGTTTTGGGTGAGGGGCGCGAGATCCGTCTCGGTGCTCTCACTTTTGTCGCCGACGACTCCGCATGGCTCCAGGAGGCTCCACTTGACATCGAGGCGCTCCCGTCCGCGAGGCGGCGCACTTTCATGCATGTGTTCGCGGCGTTACGCTGCGGCAACCATCCACCCGTGTCGGTCGACTCTTCTATCGCCGCCGCCCGATCTCCCACCAGCGCAAGCGCTCTGGTGATCGAGGCTTCAGCGGTGGGTGAAGCACGCGGTGGCTCGCCAGACAGCCACCGCCAGTCGCAGCTTATCGAGCCAGCGAATCCCTCTACGGCTGTTCGATCTGTCGACCGGCTCGAGAAGCTGCATCCGAGTGTGATAGCAGTGATCCGGTGGCGGAGATCCTCATGGTCGGCGGCCCTCGCGATCCTCCCCGGCCGCCCACGGTGGTGGGGGGCTGGAGGAGGAGATCCCGTATAAACACGAAGAGTACCAGCCGAGACACTCGACTCTCTGCGAGAGAGAAGAGCTTCGTCGCGAGAACATGGATCGTTATTTACTCCTATCGCCGGAGAGACCCACGAGGCTCGTGCCTTGGAGGAAGCACGCCATTAGCGTGGCTGAACACGCTTCGCTGGAGAATCTTCAGCGAGCACTCGACGCAGCAGCAGCAACGACTCCCGAAGCGGTCGGCGTCGACTCTTCCCACCGACTCGGGTATACCGCCGCCCGATTCAGAATTTAGCGGTACCTTCGATAGCAGAGTCCATCCAGCCGTCCCAGTCGGAAGCTGGAAGAGGCTTGCAGCAGATCAGAGATTTACTCCGAGCGGTAGGAGACCAGAACTCAGCCGTGTCGCAGTCGCGCAACAGGATTCACAATCGATCCATCGCTGCAAACACTGTCCAGTCGGCTCACAGTCCCAGATCTCCTCCGCGGCGAGAAGGACGCGACAACCGGCGAGAGCAGCACGGAGACCGATTCGATCGAGACGACCGGTGTCGAGTGCCCCTTTCCCCTCCGAGGGAAGGGTCGTACGCTCCTCGGCGGCAAGATGATGAGCAACGATTCAAGATGCAGGCGAAGGGTTCCGGTCGACCCGTGGAACCCGAGCTTCGATCGCGATCCATTATCGTGCAAGGCTTAGTCGACCGAACAGAGCCCATCGAGGCGGACCGAGAGGATGCACCCACCAGCGATCAGTGCATTTCTGCGGTCGGAGTGTTTTAGCAGGGCTATCGAGCATGATGATCCCCCAATTTCAGATTGGCAGCAGGAGTCGCAAGTTCCTTTGGGGAATCTAAGCACGAAACTTGGCTCGATGATTACCGAGTGGCTGTTCAGATTGGTGGTGGGAATGATGAGGTGGCCATGAAGCATTTGCCCCTCATGTTGGAAGGTTCAGCGAGCATGGCTGAATCAATTACCTCCAAAGCAACATATATACTTGGGAAGATTTGTCCGAGTGTTCGTCAGACTTTTGAAGGAACTTGCAAGCGACCGGCTGGTTTGTGAGCGCAAGTTTGTGTGCGAAGACCAATGAAACTCTCCGAGAGTACATTCAGAGGTGGATTACCTTGCACCATACTGTGGAAAATGTAATCGACCATCGGCGGTTTGCGCCTTCAAGGATGGTGTCAAAAACAAAGAATTGAGTCGAAGTTTGGTCGAACGGGGACATGACCACGAGTCGAATGATGGAGATTGCTAGCAAATCGCCAATGGCGAGGAAGAAGACCGACTCGAGCGGTAAATACAAGCCAAGTCGATCGGAGAAGGGCAATTCGATCGGAGCGAAGCGCAAAGCCGAGCCAGCAGCTCTGGAGAGGCCCCGCCGTGACTCGTGGAAAGTTCAAGGGAAGCCCAAAGGATCACGGAATCGAAGAAAGTAAAAGATAAAGAAGGAAATGGCGTGATGGATATGCCATGCCATATTCACACGAAGAAGGATGAAGAGGGCAACATTATTTACCGAAGCACACCACTGCGCCGATGTCGACTCTGATCCAACAGCCAGGGAAAGCAGTCTAAGGACAAGGAGAAGGAACCGGACAAGGCGGAGACAAAGAGGACGGTGAGGAGGAATACCGCATGTCAACTCCACTCGATGATCTTCAGCGGATGTGGAAAGCAAAAGTCGATTGAAAGTCATCAACGGGAGGTGAATATGGTTGCCCAGTAAAGCCAATTTATGTGAAGTGGTCCCGGACACCCATCACCTTTGACCAATCGATCACCCGACTCACATTGCCACTCGGGCGGCAAGCGTTAGTGGTCGATCTGTTGTCGAAGGCACTCGTGACAAAAGTCTTGATGGATGGTGGTAGTGGGCTGAATTTGTTATATGCGGATACATTGAAAGGGATGGGCATTCCGATGTCCCGTTTAAGCGCCCGACAATATGAGTTTCCACGAGTCATACCGGGAAGAAGGCCAACTCACTCGGCCAAATAGCCCGGGCGTGGTTTTGGTGATTCCAAGCACTTCCGCAAAGAAAAGTTGACCTTTGAGGTTGTAGATTTTCAGAGTCGTACCACGCCATTTTGGGGAGGCCGCCACGCACGATTCATGGCTCGACCATGCTCGTGTACCTCAAACTGAAAATGCGGGACCCAAGGGGTGATCACATCACCGCGATCGGAAGAAGGCGTAAGAGTGCTTTGAAGGGCTCAAGATTGCCGACTCCCAAGTGGCGATGGTCGAGTTCGACGAGTACATGCAAAACGCAGATCCGAAAGTGATTTGTTACGATCTAAGAAGCCAGCCACGAGTGCGCATTCAAGTAAATCGGTGAGACAAAGCCAGTCCATATTCATCCGTGACCCGATGCAGCCCGACCCACATATCCACAACACTCGACTCGAAATAGGAAGAAGCGCTCATCCGGTTCCTCCGTGAGAAGCGGGACATTTCGCATGGAAGCCGGTGACATGCGGTGTTCGAGGCTGGCTGAGCATCGCCTCCGAGTCGACAAGTCAGCGAAACCAGTCAAAGAGCATCTTCGGCGGTCCGCCGTCCAGAAGAGAAAAGCTATTGGTGAAGAAGTGGCTCGACTGTTGACGGCAGGATTTATTCGAGAGATATACCACTCCGAGTGGCTCGCTAATGTCGTCATGGTCCCCAAGAAGGATAACTCACTCCGCATGTGCATTGATTTTAAGCACATTAATCGGGCCTGCCCGAAGGATCATTTTCCTCTCCCCCGCATCGATCAAATTGTTGACTCGACCGCGGGGTGTGAGAGATTGTCTTTTCTAGATGCATATTCGGGTATCATCGGATCCGTCTGTATGGACCCGATGAAATAAAACAGCTTTCATCACTCCGTTAAGGTGCTTACGCTATATCACCATGCCATTCGGCCTCAAGAATGCGGAGCCACATTTATGCGAATGATTGAAGTGTCTTCTCACTCAAATCAGTCGGAATGTGGAAGCGTATATGGATGATATAAATCGTTAAGTCGCGAAAAGGTTACGACCTGCTTGCCGACCTCGCCAAAACATTTGCCAACCTCGGAAGGTATGATATCAAGCTCAATCCGTCAAAGTGCACATTCGGAGTTCTGGTGGAAAATTACTCGGTTTTCGTTTCGAGCGAGGATCGATGCTAACCTGAGAAGATCGGCACTATTCTCCGAATGAAGCATACAATGCGAGTGCACGGCGCCCGAAGCTTCTTGGATGCTTGGCGCTTTAAGTCGATTCATCTCACGACTCGGTGAAAAGGCATTACCTCTTTACCGGTGATGAAGAAGGCCGACAAGTTCGAGTGGACTCCGGAAGTCGATGCAGCGTTGTCGAGCTAAAAGCTCGCTCTCCACCCAGCCGGTGCTTGCTGCTCCAATCAGGAAAGAGCCTCTGTTGCTTTACATTGCAGCCCTTTGGACAAGTTGTCGATTCTGTGCTTACGGTCGGCGGGAAGAGGAAGGAAAGGCCTTCAAAGTTCAGCGCCGGTGTATTATTTGTCCAAGTCTTGACTCCATCAAGCGAGATATCCTCATTATCGAAGCTTGTGTATGGTATATACATGACCACAAAGAAGGTTGCTCATTATTTTCCGATCATTCTATCACAGTCGTCGTGACGCTCCTTTATCGAAGATCTTGCATAATGAGAGACGCAACCGGTCGAGTGGCGAAATGGGCGATTGAACTTCTTCCCTTGATATCAAATTCGAGGCAAAAGCCATTAAGTCCCGAGGCTATAGCGGATTTTCTCGCCGAGTGGATTGAACAACTGACAGCCGAATGAAGTTCACTCGGAGCATTGGACCATGTTCTTTGACGGCTCCAAGATCTTTGAATGGTTACAGTCGTTTGGGGTTGTTCTGGTTTCCCCAGAGGAGATAAGCTTAGGTATGTGCTCCAGATTCACTTTGATTCCTCGAACAATGAGGCGATACGAGGCCCTTCTATATGGATTGCGCATGGCCATCTCACTCGGCGTCCGTCGCTTTGATGGTCTATGGCGACTCAGATCTAGTGGTCAATCAAGTGATGAAGGAGTGGGGCGTGAAGCCCAGCTATATGATTGGATCTTGCAATGCGATGAGGAAGCTAGAAAAGAAGTTTGAGGGTTGGAACTCCATCACATCCCCGGTGAAAAATCAAGCAGCAGATGATCCGGCAAAGATAGGCTCCAAAAGAGAAGTCATTCAGTGGTGTATTTTTGGAACATATACACACTCCGTCGATCAAAGAAGATCCTTCACGGAGGAAGCTCCGCAACCCAAGAGTGCCACGGACTCGACCGAGGTTGAGGTCCGGCGATGGTCGACTTGGTCATGGAAGTTTTAGTGGTCACTCCCGATTGGACAATTCCATACATCGCGTATATTACGAGAAAGGAACTCCCGGAGGATGAGGAAGAGGCTCGGCAGATCGTCCGTCGATCCAAAGCCTTTACCGTTATCAATGGGCAGTTGTATAGAAAGCCGACGGAGTCGGACAAAAATGCATAACGCCGAAAAAGGTCGAGTCATACTCAATGACATCCACTGGGACTGTGGTCACCATCGTCCTCTCGGACCATTGTAGCCAAAGCATACCGAGCTGGATTTTCTTGGCCAAGGGCAAATGAGATGGCAAAGAGATAGTGGACAAGTGTGAAGGATGCCAGTTCTATTCCAATATGTCTCACAAGCCTGCGTCAGCCTTGAAGACCATTCCACTCGTCTGGCCGTTTGCAGTTTGGGGGTTGGACATGATCGGTCCCTTGTGAACAGGTCGGAGCGGTTTCACGCATGTACTGGTAGCGGTCGACAAGTTCACCAAGTGGATTGAAGCTAAACCAATCAAAAAACTTGACGCCGGTACTGCTGTTTCCTTCATCAGAGGGCTGACGTTCAGATATGGGGTCCCGCACAGTATTATTACGGACAACGGGTCGAATTTTGACTCGGAAGAATTCAAGGATTTCTGCAACGCCCAAGGTACACGAGTCGACTACGCTTCAGTCGCCCATCCACAGTCGAATGGACAGCAGAACGAGCCAGCGGATTAATCCTCAAGTGCGAAGCCCCGATCGATGCGAGATCTCAAGCATGCGGCTGGAGCTTGGGTTGACGAACTCCTTGATGCTTTGGGGTTTGCGAACCACGCCTAATCGGTCGACGGAAGAACCCCTTCTTCTGGTCTATGGAGCAGAGGCAGTCCTTCCGAGTGATCTCCTCCACAATGCTCCTCGAATTGAACTATACAATGAAGCAGAAGCTGAGCAAGCGCGTCAAGATGCAGTCGACCTCCTAGAAGAGGAAAGGAGATGGCTCTTATCCGCCGACCATCTACCAAACAAGACTTGCGTCGCTGACGCCGAGAAATGTGAGAGGCCGAGCCTTCCGGGAAGGGATCTAGTCCTTGAGTGGATCAGCGAAGCAACATAAGCTCGCTCCCTCCTGGGAAGGACCCTTCATCGTCACAAAGGTTCTCCACAATGGGGCATATCGTCTCTACAATGTCGAACACAATATCGACGAGCCCCGAGCTTGGAATGCGGATCTGCTCCGCCCGTTTTACACTTAAGGTTTTTCATTCGGAAGAGTTGTAATAAAATACTTCTGTAGTTCACGAGCTTTGAAATAATAGTGTCGAAATTCCTTCATAATTTTTGTCACTTCTTATTTTCGTCGAGTAAAATTTTCCCCCAGTGGGTGGCTTAGTCGCGAATCCGTTTCGCCTAAGTTTTTTACAAATCCTACCGAGTGGTAAGCCAGACTTCCACTCGGAGGCTTAGCTGCGAATCCGTTTCGCCTAAGTTATTAAAAATCCTACCGAGTGGTAAGCCAGACTTCCACTCGGAGGCTTAGCTGCAGCTCAGTGCTCGCCTAAGATATAAGAAATCCTACCGAGTGGCAAGCCAGACTTCCACTCGGGGGCTTAGCTGCAGCCCAGTGCTCGCCTAAGTTATTAAAAATCCTACCAAGTGGTAAGCCAAACTTCCACTTGGAGGCTTAGATGCAGTCCAAGGACTCGCCTAAGTATAATGTGTACCCGCGAGGAAGACGAGGTGCAAGTCGACTGCGACCCTCTCCTCCGAGCTACACCATAAGTGCAATATGTACCCGCAAGGAGGACGAGGTGCAGGTCGACTGCGACCCTCTCCTCCGAGCTACACCATAAGTATGATGTGCGTTCGCAAGGAAGACGAGGTGCAGGTCGACTGCTACTCTCTCTTCCGAGCTTCGACACAAATACAGCGGAAATCCTACCGAGTGAAGAGCAAACCTCTCACTCGGAGGCTTAGCTGCAGCCCAATGCTCGCCTAAGGTATAAAAAATCCTACCGAGTGAAGAGCAAACCTCTCACTCGGGGGCTTAGCTGCAGCCCAGTGCTCGCCTAAGGTATAAAAATCCTACCGAGTGAAGAGCAAACCTCTCACTCGGGGGCTTAGCTGCAGCCCAGTGCTCGCCTAAGGTATAAAAATCCTACCGAGTGAAGAGCAAACCTCTCACTGGGGCTTAGCTGCAGCCAGTGCTCGCCTAAGGTATAAAAATCCTACCGAGTGAAGAGCAAACCTCTCACTGGGGCTTAGCTGCAGCCCAGTGCTCGCCTAAGATAAAAGAAATCCTACCGAGTGAAGAGCAAACCTCTCACTCGGGGGCTTAGCTGCAGCCCAGTGCTCGCTTAAGGAATAAGTCGACTGCAGTAGGCATCTCGCTGTTAACCTGCAAAGAGCAATTCAAGCCAAGAGCAGTCATATCCAAACATCCAATCCAAACTTAGGTCAATACCTAAAGGAACTGAGAGTGCTCAGGCGCTAAGCCTGTTAAGGTTTTATCGGTTACAACTCCACTCGGCATACCGAGGCAAATTTAAAGTCAAGGAAAGTTTTTTACCCCTCCTGTGGAGGGCTGGATGGAGCAACGAACTCGTCAAGGTCAATCCCATCTGCAATCCGTGTAGCGGCAGCGATGAAAGTCTACATGAAGGACCTGAAGTCGTGTTTTTTGGTGTTGGCCACTCGGAGAGCCGCCAACTTATCTTCTCGGGCATCTTTGCAATGGACTCGCGCCAGACACAGGGCAACGTCTGCGCCACACCGAGCCGAAGACTTCTTCCACTCTTGCACTCGGTCAGGGACGGCGTTTAGTCGAGCCATCAATGACTCGAGGTCATTTTGGAGTGTCTCCCTGGGCCAGAGCGTCGAGTCAATGCGGGACGTAGCAACCTTCAGTCTTGCGAGATAATCCACGACGGCAGCAACACGGGACTCCAGTCGGAAGATGTTCATGGCAGTTTCATCATTCACCGGAGAGTTGACAGGGTCAAGGTTCGTCTCCAGCTGGCTGGTTTCTTCTTCGAAGTTGCGACAGAACTCTGCAAAGATAAAATCCTGAATTAAGAAAACAGTCGAATGGGAACATAACAGCTGGGAGAACTGGTCGAGTGAAGAAGATTACCTTCAAGCTTAAGGAACAATTTTTTAGCAAGACCACCCAAGAAGCCTTCCAGCTCGTTCTTCTTCCCAGCCATCTGGTTGATCTTCTCAGTCAGAGTGGTCTTGTCAGCCTTCAGTCGTTCAACATCCTTGGTAGCAATGGCCAGAGCAGCCTTCAGATTGGTGTTGTCCTGTTCGAGCTTGGTGACTGAGGATAGCTTTTCATCAGCGAGCTTGATCTTCTCAGACAGCTCAAGCTCCTTCTTCCTCTGGGCCTCCTTCACCTTGCCTGTAAATTACAGCAAAGTCAGGTTTGAAGCAAATGAGGGAAGAAAAGAGTCGTCGAAGTCTCACCAAACATACCTTTGGTCTCCTCCTTCGCCTTCGTCAGGTTCTCCTGCACTAGCTTCAAGTCCAACTCGAGCTGGATATGCTTCTGCTCCAGCTCAGTATAGCGCGTCGCAAGATCGCTGGATTTCTACAAAGAGTCAATCGACAAAATGTCAAAGATGATACACTTCCGAGTGAATAAAGAAAAATGATGCGTTTCTAAGACTACAGTCGAATGCAAGCATTCGACCGTAGTCTCGGGGACTACACCCAGTGGGTGCACTCAGCGTGCCCCCACTGGTCTTATTCAAGACAGAGTCGACCAGTCAAAAAAAAACAAAAAAAAGTCGACCAGTCGACCAAAACTTCTTCAGACTGAAATCAAGCGCGGTGATCGACCACGATCTCGGGGACTACACCGATGGGTGCACTCAGCGTGCCCCACGGTCTCGTAAACACATTCGTTTCATTCGAGTGATGATCAATATTTTCCTATGAAGCCTAAGACCGATTGCCGGTGATGGGCCTTAGCCTTGGGGACTACACCCAGCCGGTGCACTCAGCGTGCCCCGCTAATCGGAGTTTTTTACCAACACACCTAGTGGGTGACTGCTATGAATTCCAGAAAGAAAAGTTTTGATAGCATATCCTAACAGAACAGGCGGTGGTCGACTGACCTGAACATTGCTCTGAAGGGCAGAGCTGGCATCGTAAGCTGGTTGGCTCGCATCCCGAACGATCTTCACCTGCTCCATCATGATCCCTGCTTGACGGATCGCCTCCTTAGCAGCATCGGCCTGGTCCTCCAGGACGTGGTGCGTGGCGAAGATCGAAGGCTGTCCAAACTTTCGGCGAAGTGGGTCGAGCACTCGTCGGTGTACCGCGAAGGACACGGTATGTCAGTGCCGACCTCTCCTTCCGTCTAGCGGTCTCGGCGCCCGTCACACCTTGGGCTACTTTGCGAAGAGATGCCTTCCTGCTCCTCCTAGTCTTCAATGGCTCCTCATCCTCATCATCGTCGTCGGGAAGAGTGATGATGTCATTGGTTGGAGCTTCAGAAAAGAGTTAAAGTCAGAAACTATGAGTCAGTCGACTAAGAACAAGAATTAAGGTTCTGATGCAGGATTTGAGGTCATGGCGTCCTCCATCTCGTGGTCCTTGGCCTTGCTCGAGGTTTCGAATCGTCGCAGCTGAAGTTCCAAAGAATCGGTCGACCGATTCAAGTATCAACCAGAGATAAAACTTATATAGAACAGGAAGACTTAAGCAATATGTTTACCACGAGATGGTGGGGATGGACACCTTCATTTTTGGCAGAGGCTTGGTTGTCCTCGACGAGCTACCTTCGACCGCTTGGCGCTTTCTCGGTCGGCACCGGAGAAGCGGTCCGAGGCGTTTGGTCGATTGCGAGACGATCGCAACTCCTTACGCGTTCAGCCAAAGGGTCGTGCACAAGTTTTGACCGCCTTTCGGTAGCGGTGGTGCAACCTCCTCCTCTTCATCCTCGTCATCATCATCCTCGTCATCATCATCGTCGCCGTCGTCATCTCTCGCAGCGTCTGAATCCCACTCTTCTGGCTCGCCTCGCCGCTTCTTCCCCTCCTCGCCGGAATCTGGCGCCATTGGGCATTGAGTATAGCTCGGTGAGGGCCTGGAAGTATCAAAGCGTAGTTCGGTCGACCAAGTCACAGAAACGCAGTCGACAGATATACAACGGAAAACAGAACAAGTGTACCTTATCTGGAACGCTGTCGTGATCAAGTGGAGAAATCCTCCGGGATCCGCGAGGGTTGTCCATGTTCCTAGTGATCGCAGCCATCCATCTTTCCACTACAGCATCGTCGACTGCCTCCGGGTGGACGCGAGTCTCGTCTTCGGTGCCGCAATATAGCCACATGCAGTGACTCCGGAACTGAAGGGGCTGGATTCGCCTCAGAAGAAAAACCTCCAGGAGGTCCATGCCAGTCATGCCGTCCCTAACCAGCTGCACCACGCGGTCCATCAGCATCTTCACTTCAGTCCTCTCTTCTGGAACAACCTTCAGGGAGGAGGGTCTATTCACTCGACTCATGGTGAATGCGGGAAGACGGTCGATCGCCTTGGCGTCGTCTCATTCCGGCAATAGAACCAGGTCGACTGCCAGCCCCTGACCGACTCGGGAAAAGACATAGCTGGGAAGGTGCTTTTATTCCTCAACTGGATCCCTAAGCCACCACACATCTGAACTACTTGGGTCTTCTCGTCACCAGGGCTTGCCTTCTTCACGGTCTGAGAGCGACATGTGAAGATGTACTTGAACAAACCCCAGTGCGGTCGACAGCCCAGGAAGTTTTCGCACATAGACACAAACGCGGCAAGGTATGCGATGGAGTTTGGAGTAAAATGGTGGAGCTGGGCTCCGAAGAAATTCAGAAAACCCCGAAAGAAGACACTCGGCGGCAGCGAAAAACCTCGGTCGACATGGGTGGCCAAAAGCACGACTCACCCTCCTCCGGCCGAGGCTGCCACTCGGCCAGAAGTCTCATGGCGCCGTGGGGAATCAACCCGTCGTCGGCCATATCGAGAGATCCTTCTCCTTGATGGTCGATCGATCCGATCTCCTCGACCCAGCCCTTCGGCAGGTTGGATCTCGACGAGGAACCACCACGACCGGTGGATCTCCCCTTTGCCTTCTCGGCTGCCGACGCCTTCTCCGCCGCCGACGCCTTCTTCGTGCGCTCCAACATCGTCGTCTTCTCTTTGCCCATGGCCGCCGGCGGAATGCACAGGAGAGGAGGTGGCAAGAGAGCAGCAGCGGTGGCGGAGGGCGGAGACGGGGAGAGCTAAGGAGGAAGAACGAGGTACTGTGCACAAGCCCCCGGGAGTTGCATTTATAGCATCCCTTCCGAGTGGATGACAGGTGGACCCTAGCAATCCAATCATATCCCGGGCAGCTGCACTGCGCGATACGTGGCGGAAAAAGTGGCGCGAAAATCGAGGCATTCTGTTATGTCCCATCCAACGCGCGCGGTCCGTTCCGCAAGGCGCTTCCCCAAATCTCGCATCCCGCGAGATCCGCGAACGACGGTCGATCATCGTCTGGCGCGCGATTTCCTGCGATCCGTCGCTCGGGAATAGCAAAATAAAAGAAGGTCACTCGACTAAAGAACAAGAATGGATCAAGTCGACTGAAGGAAAGTTTCTTGTTATCAACAGGGAAGATCTTGATCCAAGACAACACGTAGCCAGTATACAAAAGGCAATCGGAAACAACGTCAACTCCTCCTTCACTCAAGCCTCAATCCATTCAGGGGCTAATGATGGATTCATGTACCTAGGGTAGGGTCATAGGCCTGACCTAAATGTCCTACCCAAGGACACTCTTAGAAGAGATCATCTTCCAGTCGACCATAGAGGAACCCACTCGACTGACTGGAAGGACTCGACCATGGAAGACTCACTCGACCATGAAGACTCACTCGACCACTAGAAGGTTAGAAGACACTCTGCAGGGCAACGGTTTGCTATTGAATAGACTTAATGATAGTTAAAGCGCTTTATGAGGCGTTACAGTAACCCCTGTGCTTAATGTACTTTAATCTCTCCATTATGTGGGCTGGCTGGGGTCTGGCGACTCTATATAAGCCACCCCCTCCACAGATAGGAGGTGCAGATTCTTGTAATACTCAAACTCATAATCCACTCGACTGCCTCCGGGCTCCGAGACGTAGGGCTGTTACTTCCTCCGAGAAGGGCCTGAACTCGTACATCGTTTGCCTTCACAACTGCTCCATAACTAGGACATCGCCTCTCCCTTACCTACCCCTATTTCTACTGTCAGACTTAGAACCACGACACTTGCTACTTCGAATCTCTAGGTTTCGCAGATCATCAGCAAGGCAAGTAACACTTTGATCATACCTCTTTACTACCCAGTTTTATTGCATTAGATCAATCCTCAAACAAATGCATGATTAGGATCTGATTAATATGTGGGTTTTGGGAAGTAGATGAGGTAGTACCTGTTACCTATTTTACTATTAAACCCTTGGGAGTTATCTCTACGTTTGCTTATTATGCCATGCTATGCTAATAGACGTGGATTGGGTGAATGTATCCATGACAGATGTGAGTTTGTTTAATTAATGGTTTAATTAAGGTGGCAACTTTAACACACATCTGGGTGGATTGAGGCACCTGGGTATTCCAGCGATTGCCTGTGTTTTTCTTTATGGACCGCCACCCAGGCTCAAAGGGATCATGAGGTTATTCATGCTAGAACTTCCGTGTGCATCCACAAGCTACTATGGGCTCTAGCATAGTTGATTAAGTCGTGCGAACTCTTACAGTGGTAGACTAGCAGATGTAGAGGAAAGTAGGTGTAATGGTCTACCCGATCGTAAGGTGCTAGCGCTTCTGAAAGACTATGTTTCAGTCATCCATTTCTCAAACATCATGTAGTGCGAGAATGGTTAGCCGTGTCCTCGGTTATGGACATCTTGAGTATCTAGTACTTGGATTATCATGTGAATCTCATCATGTTACTCTTAATTAATATTGTTGGGTTTTTAATGATGTTGTTTATTTGGAATTGAGAGGGTGTCCGAACTCTCAATGTTTAACAACCACCATGATAGTTAATTAAAATTTATTCCTTTGTAGTAGGGAAAAATTGGCTTTATGCAAAAATTGTAACCATAGAGCTTTCCACCAGCCATATATGCATGTAGTATAGCTTTATTCTTTCATTACTCTCTATGTGTTACATTGCCAGCATATTCAATGTGCTGACCCGTTTTCGGGCTGCAACGTTCATGTTGTAGACTTTTCAAACGACGAGTAAGGTGCCTTTTGGTCGTGGTTCTATACTCAATGATGCCGTTGGAGTTGATGGACTCACTTATCTTCCAAGACTTCCGCTGTTATCGTTATTAGATGGCCTTAAGCCATATTTATTGTAATGAGTTCTCTTTGAGACATTTTGATGTAATAAGTGTGTGATTGCTACTCTGTTATAAATCCTTCAAGTAATGTGCGTGTCAACATTACTGATCCAGGGATGACACTGATGCACAGAGATCAGACTATTTGAGTTCTGGTCGCTACAATGATAATGATGGTGATGTTGATGAAGACGATCACCGTAGTGATGATTCCCCTCCCGATTGCACTCTGACGCCACCGAGAGAGAGGAGGAGAGGTTATCCCCCTAGTGCTTCCTCCTCCATGGCCTCCTCCCTGGATGGGGAGAGGTTCTCCCTTTGGATCTTGTCCTTCATGGCGATGATGGCCCCTCTGGGATCCTTCCCCATGGCCTCCGGTGATGATGGCCCCCTCCGGCAGGGTGCTAGAGAGGGCCTAGATGGATTTCTCGTGGCTACAAAGGCTTGCGGCGGCGGAACTTCCGATCTCTCTTCTGTTCTGGGGTTTTCTTGATTTATAGGAGGAGTTGGCATTGATTTCACATCAAGGGGGCCCATGGGGAGTCCACGAGGCAGGGGCGCGCCCTCCACCCTCGTGGTGCCCTCGTGACTCCCCTCCTATAGGTTTTTGTTCCAGTATTTTTATATTTCGCATTCCGAGAACTTTTATTTCTACACAAAAACAACACCACGGTAGTTCTGCTGAAAACAGCGTCAGTCCTGGTTAGTTCTAATCAAATCATACCAAAATCATATAAAACTATTGTAAACATGGCATGAGTACTTCATAAATTATAGATACGTTGGAGACGTATCAGCATCCCCAAGCTTAATTCCTGCTCGTCCTCAAGTAGGTAAATGATAAAAGAAATAATTTATGAAATGTGAATGCTAGCAAGTGCTTAAGTTTCATCGATGATAGTTTCAATCACTTTTTCTAGCATCATTATATATCATAACAGTAGCTCAACTCATAAGATTTCTCATGATCAAGTAACCAGCTATTCACATGTTAAAGTATATATCATAAACTTTCTTGAAAACTAACAAACCATGCTCTTAGTCATCAAACAATTGCAATTCATCTTATTTTCTCGAAGGGTCTATGTGTTGATTCAGCAAACTCCACATACTCGAATCTCATTTAATCTTTCACAATTGCTAACACTCATGTGATATCTATGGGTTCAAAGTTTCAATTGGACACAGAGAAAGATAGGGGCTTATAGTTTCGCCTCCCAACCTTTTACCTCAAGGGTAATGTCAACAATAATAATTTATGAAAACCTACATCCAGGTGGATATATATATCCGGATCGCTCCAACACAAAGTGCTTGCCAAAGGAAAAAAGTGTAAAAAGGAAAGGTGATGATCACCATGACTCTTGTATAAGGGTAGAAGATAAAATTAAAAGATAGGCCCTTCGCAGAGGGAAGTAGAGGTTGTCATGTGCTTTTATGGTTGGATGCACAAAATCTTAATGCAAAAGAACATCAGTTTATATTGCCGCTTGTGATAAATACCTTTATTATGCAGTCCATCGCTTTTATTTCTTCCCTATCACAAGTTCGTATAAAGCTTATTTTCTTCGCACTAATAGACCATACATATTTAGAGAGCAATTTTTATTGCATGCACCGATGACAACTTACTTGAAGGATCTTACTCAATCCATAGGTTGGTATGGTGGACTCTCATGTCAAAACTGGTTTAAGGGGCGTTTGGAAGCACAAGTAGTATTTCTACTTGGTGCAAAGAATTTGGCTAGCATGAAAGGGAAAGGCAAGCTCAACATGTTGAATGATCCAAGACAATATAATGTCTATTCGGATATAGGAAAACATAACCCATTAAGTTGTCTTCCTTGTCCAACATCAACTTTTTAGCATGTTATATTTTAATGAGTGCTCACAATTACCAAAGATGTCCAAGATAGTATATTTATATGTGAAATCTCTCTTCCTTCAATATTCTTTTATGAATTGTTCAAGTGACCAATTCTGCGTTTGTTAACTTTAATAAGTTTACTACCTATGCTTATTATGTGTGAAGTCATTACTCCCCATGTTATAAGCATATGAAACACACACACACAGACATATACGTATATATATATATATATATATATATATATATATGATATTCTATTCATTCAACCATTTACTCGTAGGACATACGTGAACCAAGTGAGTAAATGGCAAACTACTCCAAAAAGATATAAGTGAAGAACACTGAGTAGTCAAATAATTAACCAGCCATGGGAGGATTCTTTTTAATTCAAGATTTCAGATCCAATGATTTTATTCAAACAGCAAGTAAAATTGAAAATACGCTCTAAGCAAAACACATATCATGTGATGAATAAAAATATAGCTCCGAGTAAGGTATATCGATAGTTTTGAAGACGAAAGAGGGGATGCCTTCCGAGGCATCCCCAAGCTTAGGTGCTTGAGTCTTCCTTGAATATTACCTTGGGTTGCCTTGCGCATCCCCAAGCTTAGGGTCTTTCCACTCCTTATTCTCCTCATATCGATATCTCACCCAAAGCTTGAAAACTTCAATCACACAAAACTTAACGGAACTTCGTGAGATGGGTTAGTATGATAAAGAGTAAACCATTCACTTTGGTACTGTCAAAGACAACATTCATAATTGTTCTCACACAATTCTTATTGTACCATATCATTTCTACAATTTATATTGAGAAATATAAGGCATGGAAACTGGAAAACAAACAAACTATGCAATGAAAACAGAATCTGTCAGAAACAGAACAGTCTGTAATGATCTGAACAGCAACCATACTTCTGCTACTCCAAAAATTATGAAATAAACTTGTGGACGTGAGAAATTTGTCTATTAATCTTCTGCAAAAAGAATAAACTCATACCCAGGACACTCTTAGAAGAGATCATCTTCCAATGACTATAGAGGAACCCACTGATCGACCGAAGGATTCACCATGGAAGACTCCACCTCACCATGAAGACTCACTCACCACCGTAAGGTTAGAAGACACTCGAATGTTAAACGGTTTGCTATTGAATAGACTCTAATGATAGTTAAAGTTTTATGAGGGCGCTACAAAGAACCCCCTGTGCTTAATGTATTTTAATCTCTCCATTATGTGGGCTATCGGGGTCCTCAAGACTATATAAGCCACCCCTCCACGTATAGGAGGGTGCAGATTCTGTAATACTCAAACTCATAATCCACTCGACCGCCTCCTGCCCGAGACGTAGGGCTGTTACTCTCCGAGAGAAGGCTCAACTCGACATCGCTTGCCTTCACAACCGCCTCCGTAACTTGGACATCGCCTCCCTTACTACCCTTTATTTCTACCGCTGTAGACTTAGAACCACGATTAGTTGGCGCCACCGTGGGGCGTGGTGTTTTAGTGATTTGTGGAGAAGTTGGCATTCGAGTACCTTCATCATGATGATCGCTGGAGTTTTGGGTGAGGGCGCGAGATCCGCTCGGTGTTTCACCTTTGTCGCCGACGACTCCGCATGGCCCAGGAGGCTCCACTTGACATCGAGGCGCCCTGTTCATGGGCGCACGACTTTCATGCATGTGTTCGCGGGCGCTCGCCGCGGCAACCATCCACCCCGCATCGGTCGACTTCTATCGTCAGCTCACCAGCTTCCCACCAGCGCAAGCGCCTGTCGTCGAGGCTTCAGCAGGGGTGAAGCACGTGGTCGCCAGAAGCCACCGCCTCAAGTGCAGCTATCGAGCCCGATTTAATCCCCACGCCTGCTCGATCTGCCGACCGCTCAGAGAAACTGCATCCGAGTGTGATAGCAGTGATCCAATGGGCGGAGATCCTCATGGTCGACGGTCAGAGTCCCTCCCCGCCATTTCACGTGGTGGGGGGCCGCTGAGGAGGAGATCCGCATAAGAGCAAGAGTACCAGCCCGAGACACTGACTCGCAGAGAGAAGAGCTTCGCAGGAACATGGATGCTATTTACCCTATCGCCGGAGAGACCCCGAGGCTCGGTTTGGAGGAAGCGCACGCCATTAACGTGGTGAACACGCCGCTCGAGAATCTTCAGCAGCACTCGACGAAGGCAACGACTCTCGCCGCCGACGCCGACTCTTCCCACCGACTCGTATACCGTGACGCCGGGCTCAGAATTTAGCAGCCGCACTCAGATAGCAGAGTCCATCCAGCCGCCCCAGTCGGAAGCGGAAGAGGCTTGCGATCGTAGATTTACTCCGAGCGGTAGGAGACCAGAACTCAGCCGTGTCGCAATGCCAAGAACAGATTCACAATCGATCCATCGCTGCAAACACCGCCCGGCCGCTCACAGCCCCGATCTCTCCGCGGCGAGAAGGACGACAACCGGCGAGAGCAGACGGAGACCGATTCGATCGAGACGACGTGTCGAGTGCCCTTTCCTCCGAGGGAAGGGTCGACGCCCTGCGGCAAGATGACAGTATTTACGCTTCAAGACAGGCTAAGGGTTCCGCCGACCCTGTGGAACCAGGCTTGGCGCGCGATCCATTATCGCAAGGCTTAGTCGACCGAACAGAGCCTCATCGAGGCGACTCGAGGGATGCACCCACCAGCAATGAAAGTGCATTTCTCCGTCCGAGTGTTTTAGCAGGCTATCGAGCCGCAGTGATCCCCCCACCAGATTGGCAACAGGAGTCGCAAGTTCATCGGGGAATCTAAGCCTCAAACTTGGCTCGATGATTACCGAAAGTGGCTGTTCGGATTGGTGGTGGGAATGATGAGGTGCCATGAAGCATTTGCCCCTGCGTTGGAAGGTTCAGCGAGAGCATGGCTGAATCAATTACCTCACAGCAGATATATACTGGGAAGATTTGTCCCGAGTGTTCGCCAGACTTTTGAAGGAACTTGCAAGCGATCGCTGGTTTGACAGAAACTGCAAGTTTGTGTGTGTAGACCAATGAAACTCTCCGAGAGTACATTCAGAGGTGGATTACCTGCACCATACTGGAAATGTGTTCACCATCAGCGTTTGCGCCTTCAAGGATGGTGTCAAAAACAAAGAATTGAGTCTCAAGTTTGGTCGAACCGGGACATGACCCCGAGTCGAATGATGGAGATTGCTAGCAATACGCCAATGGCGAGGAAGAAGACCGATCCAAGTAAATACAAGCCAAGTCGGCGGAGAAGGGCATTCCAATGGAAGTGAGCAAGAAAGCCGAGCCAGTAGCCTGAGAGGCCCGCCGACTCGTGTGGAAAGTTCAAGGAAGCCCAAAGGATCCCGGAATCAAGAAAGTAAAAGATAAAGAAGGAAATGACGTGATGGATATGCCATATTCACACGAAGAAGGATGAAGAGGGCAACATTATTTACCCGGCACACCACTCGCCAAAGGTTTCACTCTCGATCCAACAGCCAGGGGAAAAGCTAAGGACAAGGAGAAGGAACCAGACAAGGCCGGAGACAAAGAGGACAGTGAGGAGGAATACCGCATGTCAACTCCACTCGATGATCATGATGTGGAAAGCAAAGTCGACTGAAAGTCATCAACCGAGGTGAATATGGTTGCCCCAGAAAGCCAATTTATGAAGTGGTCCTGCACACCCATCACTCTTTGACTAATCTGATCACCCGACTCACATTGCCACTCCCGGGCAAGCGCTAGTGGTCGATCTCGCGTCGAAGGCACCATCGACAAAAGTCATGGATGGTGGTAGTGGGCTGAATTTGTTATATGATACATTGAAAGGGATGGGCATTCCGATGTCCCGCTTGCCAAAGAATATGAGTTTCCACGAGTCATACCAGGAAGAAGGCCAACTCACTCGCCAAATAGCCCCTCGACGTGGTTTTTGGTGATTCCAAGCACTTCCGCAAAGAAAAGTTGACCTTTGAGGTTGTAGATTTTCAGAGTGCGACCACGCCATTTTGGGAGGCCCGCCACGCATCGCATTCATGGCTCGACCATGCTACGGTACCTCAAACTGAAAATGCCAGACCTCAAGGAGTGATCACACCACGGCGATCGGAAGAAGGCGTAAGAGTGCTTGTAAGGGCTCAAGATTGCCGACTCTAAGTGACAAGTCGAGTTCGACGAGTACATGCAAAACGCAGATCCGAAAGGATTTGTTACGATCTAAGAAGCCAGCCACAGTCTCGTGATTCAAGTCGCCTCAGGAGACAAAGCTACCATATTCATCCGACCACCCCGATGCAGCCCCGACCCACATATCCACAACACTCGACTCAATAGGAAGAGCGCCATCCAGTTCCTCCGTGAGAATCGACATTTTCGCATGGAAGCCAGCCGACATGCCGTGTGTTGTGGAACTGGCTGAGCATCGCCCAGTCGACAAGTCAGCTAAACCAGTCAAAGAGCATCTTTGGCGTCCGCCCGTAAGAGAAAAGCTATTGGTGAAGAAGTGGCTCGACTGCTGACGGCAGGATTTATTCGAGATATACCAATTCAGTGGCTCGCTAATGTCGCCATGGTCCCCAAGAAGGATAACTCACTCCGCATGTGCATTGATTTTAGCACATTAATCGGGCCTGCCCGGGATCATTTTCTCTCCCCGTGACGATCAAATTGTTGACTCGACCGCTGTGAGATTGTCTTTTCTAGATGCATATTCGGTATCATCGATCCGCCTGTATGGACCCGGCGAAATAAAAACAGCTTTCATCACCCGCTCGTGCTTCGCTATATCACCATGCCATTCGCCTCAAGAATGCCGGAGCCACATTTATGCGAATGATTCGTAAGTGTCTTCACCAAATCAGTCGGAATGTGGAAGCGATATGGATGATATCGCCGTTAAGTCGCGAAAAGGTTCTCGACCGCTGCCGACTCGCCAAAACATTTGCCAACCTCGTAAGGTATGATATCAAGCTCAATCCGCCAAAGTGCACATTCGGAGTTCCCCGTGAAAATTACTCGGTTTTCGCTTCCGAACGAGGGATCGATGCTAACCCGCAGAAGATCGCACTATTCTCCTAATGAAACGCCTGCGGCGTGCACGACGCCCGAGCTTACGATGCTTGGTTAAGTCGATTCATCTCACGACTCGTGAAAAGGCATTACCTCTTACCGACCGATGAAGAAGGTCGACAAGTTCGAGGGACTCCGAAGCCGATGCAGGCTTGTCGAGCTAAAAGCTCGCTCTCCACCCAGCCGCTGCTTGTTGCTCCAATCAGAAAGAGCCTCTCTGTTTTACATTGCAGCCACCGACAAGTTGTCGTTCAGGCTTACGGTCGAGCGGAAGAGGAAGGAAAGGCCTTCAAAGTTCAAGCCCGTGTATTATTTGTCCAAGTCTTGACTCCATCCAAGCGTAGATATCCTCATTATCGTAAGCTTGTGTATGGTATATACATGACCACAAAGAAGGTTGCTCATTATTTTCTCGATCATTCTATCACGCCGCCACACGCCTCCTTTATCGTAGATCTTGCATAACAGAGACGCGAACCGGGTCGAGTGGCTTAAATGGGCGATTGAACTTTCCCTTGATATCAAATTCGAGGCAAAGAAAGCCATTAAGTCCTGTGCTATAGCGGATTTTTCGCCGAGTGGATTGAACAATGAGCCGATCGAAGTTCACTCGGAGCATTGACCATGTTCTTTGACGGCTCCAAGATGCCAATGGTTCTGTGTCAGTTGTTCTGGTTTCCAGAGGAGATAAGCTTAGGTATGTGCTCCAGATTCACTTTGATTCCTCTAACAATGAGGCAGAGTACGAGGCCCTTCTATATGGATTATGCATGGCCATTCATCATGGCGCCCGTCACCGATGGTCTATGGCGACTCAGATCTAGTGGTCAATCAAGTGATGAAGGAGGACGGAGAAGCCCAAATATGATCGGATACTGCAATGCAGTGAGGAAGCTAGAAAAGAAGTTTGAGGGTTGAACTCCATCACATCCCCTCGACCGAAAAATCAAGCAGAGATGATCCGGCAAAGATAGGCTCCAAAGAGAAGTCATTCGAGTGGTGTATTTGAACATATACACACTGCCGCCAAAGAAGATCCTTCACAGAGGAAGCTCCAACCCAAGAGTGCCACGGACTCGATCGAGGTTGAGGTCCCAAGAAGGGTCGACTTGGTCATGGAAGTTTTAGTGGTCACTCCCGATTGACAATTCCATACATCGCAGATATTCCGAGAAAGGAACTCCCAGAGATGAGGAAGAGGCTCGCGATCGTCTGTCGATCCAAAGCCTTTACTGCTATCAATGGGCAGTTATAGAGAAGTTCCCGACGGAGTCGGACAAAAATGCATAACGCCGTAAAAGGTCGAAATACTCAATGACATCCACTGGGACCAGGGTCACTATGCGCCCTTCCTGACCATTGTAGCCAAAGCATACCGAGCTGGATTTTATCGCCAAGGGCAAATGAGATGGCAAAAGAGATAGTGGACAAGGTGAAGGATGCCGTTCTATTCCAATATGTCTCACAAGCTCATGCCAGCCTTGAAGACCATTCCACTGCCCCGCCGCTTTGCAGTTTGGGGGTTGGACATGATCGGGTCCTCAGAACAGGTCGGAGCGGTTTCACGATACCGTAGCGGTTGACAAGTTCACCAAGTGGATTGAAGCAACCAATCAAAACTTGACGCCGGTATCGCTGTTTCCTTCATCGAGGGCTGACGCTCGGGATATGGGGTCCCCGCATGACATACTTTACAACGGGTCAATTTTGACTCGAAGAATTCAAGGATTTCGCAACGCCTAAGGTACACGAAGTCGATTACGCTTCGCCGCCCATCCACAATGAATGGACAGCAGTAACGAGCCAACGGATTAATCCTCAAGGGTCCAAGCCTCGATCGATGCGAGATCTCAAGCATGCGGTTGGAGCTTGGGTTGACGAATCCCTTCGCTTTGGGGTTTGCGAACCACGCTTAATCGGGTCGACCGAAGAACCCCTTCTTCCTGGTCTATGGAGCGTAGGCAGTCCTTCCAGTGATCTCCTCCACAATGCTCCTCGAATTGAACTATACAATGAAGCGTAAGCTGAGTGCCGCGTCAAGATGCAATGACCTCCTAGAAGAGGAAAGGAGATGGCCTTATCCGCCGACCATCTACCAAAGAAGACTTGGCGCTTGCACCCTTTAAATGTGAGAGGCCGAGCCTTCCAGAAGGGGATCTAGTCCTTCGAGGGATCAACAACATAAGCTTCCCCTCCTAGGAAGGACCCTTCATCGTCACAAAGGTTCTCCACAATGGGGCATATCGCCTCTACAATGTCGAACACAATATCGACGAGCCCCGAGCTTGAATGCGGATCTGCCTACCGCTTACACTTAAGGTTTTTCATTCGGGAGTTGTAATGTCAGTTCACGAGCTTTGAAATAATAGTGTCAAATTCCTTCATAATTTTTTGTCACTTCTTATTGCCGAGTAAAATTTTCCCCAAGGGTGGCTTAGTGCCAATCCATTTCGCTTAAGTTTTTACAAATCCTACCGAGTGGTAAGCCGACCTCCACTGGAGGCTTAGCTGCGAACTGCCACAGTTATTAAATCCCACCGACAAGCCGACTTCCACCGAGGCTTAGCTGCAGCCTGCTCGCCTAAGATATAAGAATCCCACGAGTGGGCCGACTCCACTGGGGGCTTAGCTGCAGCCCGGCTCGCTTGGTTATTAAAATCCTACCAAGTGGTAAGCCAACTTCCACTTGAGGCTTAGATGCAGTCCAAGGACTCGCTTAAGTATAATGTGGCGAGGAAGACGAGGTGCAAGTCGACCACACCTCTCCTCCGAGCTACACCATAAGTGCAATATGTACCAAGAAGGAGGACGAGGTGCAGTGTCGATCATGCACCCTCCTCCGAGCTACACCATAAGTATGATGTGCGTCAAGGAAGACGAGGTGGTCGATCACATCTCTTCCGAAGCTTGACACAAATACAAGGAATCTCCTAAAGTGAAGAGCAAACCTCTCACTGGAGGCTTAGCTGCAGCCCAATGCTCGCCTAAGGTATAAAAATCCTACCGAGTGAAGAGCAAACCTCACGGGCTTAGCAGCCTGCTGCCCTAAGGTATAAAAATCCTACCGAAAGTGAAGAGCAAACCTCTCACTGGGGCTTAGCTGCAGCCTGCTCTCGCAGGTAACCACCAGTGAAGAGCAACCTCTCACTGGGGCTTAGCTGCAGCCCGCTCGCCTAAGGTATAATCCTACCAGTGAGCAAACTCTCACTGGGGGCTTAGCTGCAGCCCTGCTCGCCTAAGATAGAAATCCTACCGAAAGGAAGAGCAAACCTCTCACTGGGGCTTTATGCCCAAGGCTCGCTAAGGAATAAGTCGATCGCAGTAGGCATCTCATGTTAACCTGCAAAGAGCAATTCAAGCCAAGTCATATCCAAACATCCAATCCAAACTTAGGTCAATACCTAAAGGAACGAGTGCTCAGCGCTAAGCCCGTTAAGGTTTTATCGTTATAACCCACTCGCATACCGAGGCAAATTTAAAGTCAAGGAAAGTTTTTACCCTCCCGTGGAGGGCTGGATGGAGCAACGAACTCGCCAAGGTCAATCCCATCTGCAATCCGTAGCGGCAGCGATGAAAGTCTACATGAAGGACCCGGTCAGGTGTTGGCCACCGAGAGCCAACTATCTTCTCGGCATTTTGCAATGGACTCGCCAGACATTGTGGCAACGCTCGCCACACCGAGTCAAGACTTTTCCACTTTGCACTCGGGTGGACGGCGTTAGTCGAGCCATCAATGACTCGAGGTCATTTTGGAGGTCCCTCGCCGTGAGCGCCAGTCAATGCGGACGAAAGTAACCTTCAGCTTTGCAGATAATCCACGACGGCAAAGAACATCGACTCAAATGGAAGATGTTCATGGCAGCTTCATCATTCAATCGGAGAGTTGACAGGTCAAGGTTCGCTCACCGGCTGGTTTCTTCTTCGTTATGGCGTAACTCGCAAAGATAAAATCCTAATTAAGAAAACAAATGAATGGGAACATAACAATGGGAGAGAACTACGAGTGAAGAAGATTACCTGCTTTAAGGAACAATTTTTAGCAAGACCACCCAAGAAGCCTTCCACTGCTCTTCTTCCCAGCCATCCGTTGATCTTCTCAACAGAGTGGTCTTGTCAGCCTTCACTGCTCAACATTTGGTAGCAATGGCCGAGCAGCCTTCGACAGGTTGTCTGCTCGAGCTTGGTGACCGAGGATAGCCATCACCGAAGCTTGATCTTCTCAGACAGCCAAGCTCCTTCTTCCTCCGGGCCTCCTTCACCTTGCTCAGAATTACAGAAAGTCGTTTGAAGCAAATGAGGGAAGAAAAGAGTCGTCAAGTCTCACCAAACATACCTTTGGTCCCCTTCGCCGTCAGTTCTCCCTGACTAGCTTCAAGTCCAACTCGAGCTGGATATGCTTGCCCACCAAGATAGCGCCGCAAGATCGCTGGATTTCTACAAAGAGTCAATCGACAAAATGTCAAAGATGATACACTTCCGAGTGAATAAAGAAAATGATGTTTAAGACTACTAATGCAAGCATTCGGACGTAGTCTGGACTACACCTGTGCACTCACGGCCCCCTCACCGGTCTTATTCAAGACAGAGTCGACTCACCAAAAAAAAATAAAAAAAAGTCACCAATGACTAAAATTCTTTCAGACCAAATCAATCGCCAGTCGATCACAGCCTGGGATTACACCTGCAGTGCACTCAGCGTGTCTCACCGTCTCAACACATTCGCTTTATTCGAAAGTGATGATCAATATTTTATGAAGCCTAAGACCGATCGCCAGCCCACCTTAGCCTTGGGGATTACACCTGGTGCACTCAGCGTGCCCCCGCTAATACGGAGTTTTTACCAACACACCTAGTGGGTGACCTATGAATTCCGTAAAGAAAAGTTTTGATAGCATATCCTAACAGAATGTGCGGTGGTCGATCGACTAACATTGCTCAAGGGCGTAGCTGGCATCGAAGCTGGTTGGTCGATCCGAACGATCTTCACCGCTCCATCATGATCCCGCTTGACGGATCGCCTCCTTAGCAAGACGGCCTGGTCCTCCGTGACGGGTGCGGGCGAAGATCGAAGGCTGTCCAAAGATTGACGGCGGGTCGAGACCAATGGGTACCGCAAGGACACGGTATGTCGAAAAGTGACTCTCCTTCCCACAACGTCTCGCGCCGCCACACCTTGGGCTACTTTTGCCAGATGCCTTCCCGCTCCTCCTAGTCTTCAATGGTTTCATCCTCATCATCGCTGCCGGAAGAGTGATGATGTCATTGGTTGAGCCAGAGAAGAGTTAAAGTCGAAACTATGAGTCACGACTAAGAACAAGAATTAAGGTTACGCATTAGGATTTGAGGTCGCGGCCCTCCATCTCGTGGTCCTTGGCCTTGCCGAGGTTTCGGAAGTCGCAGCCTGAAGTTCCAAAGAATCATTAATCGATTCAAGTATCAACCGTAGATAAAACTTATATAGAACAGAAGACTTAAGCAATATGTTTACCCCGATGGTGGGGATGGACACCTTCATTTTTGGCAGAGGCTTGGTTGTCTCGACGGAGCTACTCTTCGCTTGGCGCCGCCGCACCGGAGAAGCGGTCCGAGATGCTGGTCGATCAGCGACAACCGCAGAACTCCCTTACCGCTGCTCAGCCAAAGGGTCGCAAGTTTGACCGGCTTTTCCGAGCGTGGTATCCTCCTCTTCATCCTCGCATCATCATCCTCGCTATCATCATCGCTGCCGCCATCTTCTCGCAGCGTCTGAATCCCACTCTTCCGGTTTTCGCTTCATGGGCTTCCCCTCGCCGGAATCGCCATTGGGCATTGAGTATAGCTCGGTGAGGGCCTGAAGTATCAAAGGTAGTTCACGACCAAGTCACGTAAACGCAAATGACAGATATACAACGGAAAATGTAACGCGTTTACCTGAACGGATCAAGTGGAGAAATCCTCCGATCCGCGAGGGTTGTCCATGTTCCTGTGATCGCAGCCATCCATCTTTCCACTGCCAAGCATCGCCGACCGCCCGGTGGACGCGAGTCTCGCCTTCGTGCCGCAATATAGCCACATGCAGTGACCGAACTCAAGGCTGGATTCGCCGAAGAAAAACCTCCGTGAGGTCCATGCCACCATGCCGTCCCAACCAGCTGCACCACGCGGTCCATCAAGATCTTCACTTCAGTCCTCTTCCGAACAACCTTCGTGGAGGAGGGTCTATTCACTCGACTCATGGTGAATGCAGGAAGACCAGTCGACCGCCCCGGCCGCTCTCATTCGCAATAGAACCAGGTCGACCGCCACCCCGATCGACTCGAAAAGACATAGCCGGAAGGCTTTTATTCCTCAACCGGATCCCTAAGCCACCACACATCTGAACTACTTGGCCTCTGCCACTGTGGCTTGCCTTCTTCACGGTCCGAGAGCGACATGATGAAGATGTACTTGAACAAACCCCAGCGCGTCGACAGCCCAGAAGTTTTCAAGACATAGACACAAACGCTGCAAGGCGCGATGGAGTTTGAGTAAATGGTGGAGCTGGGTTCAAGAAATTCAGAAACCTCAAAGAAGACACTGGCGGCAGCGAAAAACCTCGGTCGACATGGTGGCCAAAGCACGACTCACCCTCCTTCCGGCCGAGGCTGCCACTCGGCCAGAAGTCTCGCGGCGCCGGGGAATCAACCCGTCGCCGCCATATCGAGGAGATCCTTCCTTGATGGTCGACCGATCCGTCTCCTCGACCCAGCCCTTCGGCAGGTTGATCTCGACGAGGAACCACCACGACCGTGGATCTCCCTTTGCCTTCGGTGCCGACGCTTTCTCCGCCGCCGACGCTTTCTTCGGCGCCCAACATCGCCGCTTTTCTTTGGCTACCGCCGGGCGAATGCACAGGAGAGGAGGTGGCAAGAGAGCAGCAGTGGCGGAGGGCGAGACGGGAGAGCTAAGGAGGAAGAACGAGGTATCGTGCACAAGCCCCTCGAGTTGCATTTATAGCATCCTTCCAGTGGATGATGGGGACCTTAGCAATCCAATCGGCGGCTCCGGCACCGCGCGATACGCGGCGGAAAAAGTGGCGCCAAAATCGAGGCATTCCCTGTTATGTCCCATCCAACGCCGGGTCCGTTCTGGCGCTCGTTTCTAAATCAGATCTCGCGAGATCCGCGAACGACGATCGATCCGTCAGCGCGATTTCCGCGACCGCCGAATAGCAAAATAAAAGAAGGTCACTCGACTAAAGAACAAGAATGGATCAAGTCGATCAAGGAAAGTTTTGTTATCAACAGGAAGATCTTGATCCAAGACAACACGACAGCCAAGATAAAAGCAATCGGAAACAACGCAACTCCTCCTTCACTCAAGCCTCAATCCATTCGGGGCTAATGATGGATTCATGTACCTAGGGTAGGTCATAGGCCTGACTCTAAATGTCCTACCCAAGGACACTCTTAGAAGAGATCATCTTCCGCCGACTATAGAGGAACCCACTGATCGACCGGAAGGACCGACCATGGAAGACTCACTGACCATGAAGACTCACTCACCACTAGAAGGTTAGAAGACACTCAGCCGCGAACGGTTTGCTATTGAATAGACTTAATGATAGTTAAAGGCTTATGAGGGCGCTACAAGAACCCCCTGTGCTTAATGTACTTTAATCTCTCCATTATGTGGGCTGGCTGGGGTCCCGGCGACTATATAAGCCACCCTCCACGATAGGAGGGTGCGATTCTGTAATACTCAAACTCATAATCCACTCGACCGCCTCCGGCTCCGAGACGTAGGGCTGTTATCCGAGAAGGGCCTCAACTGCACATCGCTTGCCTTCACAACTGCTTCCATAACTAGACATCGCTTCCCTACCTACCCCTATTTCACGACTAGAACCATTTATTAATTCTTGCTACTTAATCTCTAGGTTTCAGATCATCAAGAAGGCAAGTAACACTTTGATCATACCTCTTTACTACCCAGTTTTATTGCATTAGATCAATCCTCAAACAAATGCATGATTAGGATCTGATTAATATGTGGGTTTTGGGAAGTAGATGAGGTAGTACCTGTTACCTATTTTACTATTAAACCCTTGGGAGTTATCTCTACGTTTGCTTATTATGCCATGCTATGCTAATAGACGTGGATTGGGTGAATGTATCCATGACAGATGTGAGTTTGTTTAATTAATGGTTTAATTAGGTGGCAACTTTAATAACACATCTGGGTGGATTGAGGCACCCGGTATTCCAAACATTGCCTGCGGTTTTTCTTTTTATGGACCGCCACCTGTGCTCAAAGGATCATGAGGTTATTCATGCTAGAACTTCCGTGTGCATCCACAAGCTACTATGGGCTCTAGCATAGTTGATTGTCGTCATAACTCTACAGCTGGTAGACTAGCGATGTAGAGGAAAGTAGGTGTAATGGTCTACCCGATCGTAAGGTGCTAGCGCCTCAAAGACTATGTTTTACCATCCATTTCTCAAACATCATGTAGTGCGAGAATGGTTAGCCGTGTCCTCGGTTATGGACATCTTGAGTATCTAGTACTTGGATTATCATGTGAATCTCATCATGTTACTCTTAATTAATATTGTTGGGTTTTAATGATGTTGTTTATTTGGAATTGAGAGGGTGTCCAACTCTCAATGTTTAACAACCACCATGATAGTTAATTAAAATTTATTCCTTTGTAGTAGGGAAAATTGGCTTTATGCAAAAATTGTAACCATAGAGCTTTCCACCAGCCATATATGCATGTAGTATATTTATTCTTCATTACTCTCTATGTGTTACATTGCAAAGATATTCAATGTGCAATTCGCTGGCTGCAACGCTCATGTTGTAGACTTTTCAAACGATTTAGTAAGGTGCCTTTTGGTCGTGGTTCTATACTCAATGATGTCATGGAGTTGATGGACTCACTTATCTTCCAAGACTTCGTGTTATCGTTATTAGATGGCCTTAAGCCATATTTATTGTAATGAGTTCTCTTTGAGACATTTTGATGTAATAAGTGTGATTGCTATCGTTATAAATCCTTCAAGTAATAATGTGCGGTCAACATTATCGATCTGTGGATGACACGATGCACGTAGATCGACTATTTGAGTTCGTCGCCTATAATGATAATGATGGTGATGTTGATGAAGACGATCACCGTAGTGATGATTCCTCCCGATTGCACTGACGCCACCGAGAGGAGGAGAGGTTATCCCCTAGTGCTTCCTCCTCCATGGCCTCCTCCCCGATGGGGAGAGGTTCTCCTTGGATCTTGTCCTTCATGGCATGATGGCCCCTCCGGGATCCTTCCCCATGGCCTCCGGTGATGATGGCCCCCCAGTGGTGCTAGAGAGGGCCTAGATGGACTGGCTACAAAGGCTTGCGGCGGCGGAACCCATCTCTTCTGCTCGGGGTTTTCTTGATTTATAGGAGGAGTTGGCATTGATTTCACATCAAGGGGCCCATGGGAGTCCACGCAGGCGGGCGGCTGCCCCCCACCTCGTGCCCTCGTGACTCTCCTATAGGTTTTTGTTCCAAAGATTTTATATTTCGCATTCCGAGAACTTTTATTTCTACATAAAACAACACCACGGTAGTTCCTCTGGAAAACAATACCCGTTAGTTCTAATCAAATCATACCAAAATCATATAAAACTATTGTAAACATGGCATGAGTACTCATAAATTATAGATACGTTGAGACGACAAGATCCCCAAGCTTAATTCTGCTCGCCCAAGTAGGTAAATGATAAAAGAAATAATTTATGAAATGTGAATGCTAGCAAGTGCTTAAGTTTCATCGATGATAGTTTCAATCACTTTTTCTAGCATCATTATATATCATAACAGTAGCTCAACTCATAAGATTTCTCATGATCAAGTAACCAGCTATTCACATGTTAAAGTATATATCATAAACTTTCTGAAAACTAACAAACCATGCTCTTAGTCATCAAACAATTGCAATTCATCTTATTTTCTCGAAGGGTCTATGTGTTGATTCAGAAACTCCACATACTCAATCTCATTTAATCTTTCACAATTGCTAACACTCATGTGATATCTATGGGTTCAAAGTTTCAATTCACAGAGAAAGATAGGGGCTTATAGTTTCGGCCCCAACCTTTTACCTCAAGGGTAATGTCAATAATAATTTATGAAAACCTACATCCAGTGTGGATATATATATCCTGATCGGGCCCAACACAAAGTGCTTGCCAAAGGAAAAAGTGTAAAAGGAAAGGTGATGATCACCATGACTCTTGTATAAGGGTAGAAGATAAAATTAAAAGATAGGCCTTCAAGAGGGAAGTAGAGGTTGTCATGTGCTTTTATGGTTGGATGCACAAAATCTTAATGCAAAAGAACATCAGTTTATATTGCCGCCAGATAAATACCTTTATTATGCAGTCCATCGCTTTTATTTCTTCCCTATCACAAGTTCGTATAAAGCTTATTTTCTTCGCACTAATAGACCATACATATTTAGAGAGCAATTTTTATTGCATGCACCGATGACAACTTACTTGAAGGATCTTACTCAATCCATAGGTTGGTATGGTGGACTCTCATGTCAAAAACTGGTTTATATGCGAAGCACAAGTAGTATTCTACTTGGTGCAAAGAATTTGGCTAGCATGAAAGGGAAAGGCAAGCTCAACATGTTGAATGATCCAAGACAATATAATGTCTATTCGGATATAGGAAAACATAACCCATTAAGTTGTCTTCCTTGTCCAACATCAACTTTTTAGCATGTTATATTTTAATGAGTGCTCACAATTACCAAAGATGTCCAAGATAGTATATTTATATGTGAAATCTCTCTTCCTTCAATATTCTTTTATGAATTGTTCAAGTGACCAATTCTGCGTTTGTTAACTTTAATAAGTTTACTACCTATGCTTATTATGTGTGAAGTCATTACTCCCATGTTATAAGCATATGAAACACACACAGAGATATAATACATCACCATGATCTTGCGTGTGCGTGAGGAAAATTTTTGAAATTACTACGTTCCCCAACAAAACAGCCTTTCCCAATGAATACCATGGATTTGGAGGGGAAGAAGCTACTCATTCGGCCGGAGGTAGCCGAATCTGCTAATAAAGCTAATGTCATTGTTGGTGAGCCCAGGAAAGACAAGGAGGACAACAAGATCTTGGGAAGGCAGGTTGTGCTTGATAAGCAACCTGGTGGCAAGGAGGTAATCAAGATCACCATCAAGAATCCGACACTCGGGGGGCAACCACAAGTGCAAAAGAACACTCATGTCAGATTTGTTAAGCCCAAGAGTCCAGAAGTTGGTAAGTGGAAGACGAACGAGTCTAAAGTGCAGCGCAAGAAAATCAAGCCAACTTTTGATATGTTGCTGTCCAAGTATGCTAGTCATGCAGCCGGTTCTAGCTCCAACCGGTCATCAAATCTGAAGCGCTCAAGATCACCTCCTCGGGAAGAATTTCAGCATCATGCAAGGCCATATGGGTCGTGGGCGCCAGACCATGGGTGCCGCCACCCCCTATGTGCCATACTACATGGGAGACTTCAATGGAGGATGGTGGCAGCCCCCAATGGCCCCTTATGCTTTTCATCCGGGTTGGGCAGAGCCAAGGAGGCCCGTTCATGAGAGACTTTCTTATCCCACACGAGGCCATTTTAACAATAGTGTCAATCGGCCAGTGCAAGATAATCAAAAAGGGGTCGGCAAGCAAGAATGGCGTGTTAAGTCGCCAAGTGCTGTAACGGTCGAGTCAAGCAAAGGCAAGGAAAAAACCGATGCCGACTCACTCATCTTGGGCACCAAAACATTCACCATACAACAGCCGATTATGCATAGCAATCCGACTGAGCTAATATTTGCTATCGCGCCAAAGCACTCGGCTAATGATCATGAAGCAAGCACTAGCCAAGTAAAAACGAGAGATCCTAAATACACTCAGCCAAAGTGGTGTCCTCCAGGGCTAACAAAGACACAAAAGAGGAAACTACAGAGGTTAAGGAGTCAAGAGATGGCAGAACAAGAGGCCGAGAAGCAAAGGGATAAGTTGTTCAATGACACTCGGCCTATGTTACCTACAAAACAAGTGTGGAGGCCCAAACAAATACAAGATGCAGTGGCTTCTACACCTATCACAGAAGCACCTGCACCACCAAAAGAGGACGACTCAATCATTGCATCGTCTATGTTACCTATTGCTTCCTCTTCACTCGGACAAATTTCAGAATCAGTGGATACACTCGACGAGGAGGCTGATATGTTAGATTACGAGTCTACACCGATTCATGAAGGTATGGATATTAATATGGTGTATTATTTACCCGCTGAGTTTCGTGCTGTAGATGAGGAAGGGGAGGTGGCTCAGCTGGATTTTGGCCCTAAAAATGCAATATTCGAGAAGCCAAAAGACCCAGTAACGCATCTGAAACCGTTATATCTCAGAGGTCATATCAATGGGTCACCGATCACTCGGATGCTTGTTTATGGTGGTGATGTGGTAAATCTTATGCCGTATTCGGTCTTCAAAAAATTGGGGCTGCATGATGAAGAGTTGATAAAGACCAACATGGTGCTCAATGGATTTGAAGGCAAAGAGAAAACTGAGGCCAAAGGTGTGATGTATGTGGAGCTCATGGTGGGAACTAAAACTTTGGCTACCGCATTCTTTGTCGCTGAGGTGCAAGGTAACTACAACGTCATACTAGGCCGTGATTGGGTTCATGCAAACCAGTGCGTGCCATCCACCATGCACCAGTTTTTGATCCAGTGGGTTGATGATGAAGTGGAAGTCATTCATGCGGATAACTCGGCCTGTGTTGCTTTGGCCGAGGCATCGGTGGATTGGCAACACCCAAATGTTACTTGCTTGACGGGACGTGACTTGTTAGAGTTCGATTTTCTCAGCGCAACCAAGAATGGTTTCGTGCCCGTCTCTTTAAAGCCGACTGAGTGCAATCGGCTCCAAGGTATGATATGTTTAAATGGATCCTAACTCAGATTGGTTGCAAAAGCGACTTGTAGAATATCGGTCCAATGAGAATGATATATATGAGTCCATAGAAGAGTTAGATGATATGGATAAATTAGGACAAGGTTTTACATCGGCCGATCCATTAGAAGAGATAGATATAGGAGATGGTTTGACTCCTAGGCCGACATTTGTAAATGCAAATTTAAGAGCCGATCATAAAGCCAAGTTGATCAAGCTGTTGAAAGAATATGTTTGTTGCTTTGCATGGGAATATCATGAGATGCCAAGTTTAAGCCGAGAGCTAGTGGAGCATCGGTTACCTATAAAGGCTGGTTTTAGACCATATAAACAATTGGCCAGAAAGTTTAATCCAAAAACATATGACCGGATCAAGGAAGAGATCGGTCGTTTGCTTAGAGCTAATTTTATTAGACCTTGCAGGTATGCCGAGTGGATTTCTAACATTAACCCAGTGGAGAAGAAAGGATCCGGCAAGTTGAGGGTGTGCATTGACTTCAGAGATTTGAATAGGGCTACACCCAAAGATGAGTATCCCATGCCAATAGCTGATATGCTTATTAATGATGCTTCTGGACATAAGGTTATTAGCTTTCTAGATGGTAATGCCGGATACAATCAAATTTTTATGGCCGAAGAGGACATGTCCAAGACAACTTTTCGTTGCCCTGGTTTTCTTGGTTTATTCAAGTGGACAGTGATGACATTCGGATTAAAAAATGCTGGCGCCACATATCAAAGGGCTATGAATTTGATTTTTCATGATTTACTCGGTGTCATACTTGAAGTCTATATTGATGATATTGTTGTCAAATCGGACGCTTTTGAATCTCACTTGGCTGATTTGCATTTAGCTTTTGAAAGAATGAAAAAGTATGGACTAAAGATGAATCCTTTGAAGTGTGCATTCGGTGTGTCAGCTGGTAAGTTTCTGGGTTTCATTATTCATGAAGATGGCATAGAGATTGATCCCAAAAAGATAGAGGCTATACAGAAAGTGGAGGCTCCAAAATGCAAAAGAGATATGCAAAAGTTCCTTGGCAAGATCAATTATTTGAGAAGGTTCATAGCTATTGTCAGGGAAAGTTGATGCATTTACTCTTATCATTCGGTTAAAGAATGATGCTGATTTCACTTGGGGGGCAAAACAGCAAGAAGCATTTGATAGGATCAAGAATTATTTGGCACTCCTCCGGTGATGAAAGCACCCAAGCATAGGGAACCCTTCAGACTTTACATTGCAGCAGAAGGAGTTATTGGTGCTGTTCTAACTCAAGAGACCGAAGGAAAAGAACATGCCATCACTTATTTGAGCCGCCGCTTATTGGACGCAGAGGCAAGGTATACATTTATTGAGAAATTATGTCTATGCTTATATTATGCTTGCACAAAATTGAGACATTATTTAATGCCGAGTGCTTGCGTAGTAGCTTGTCTGACTGATGTCATTAAATACATGTTGCATAGGCCAATTCTTAGTGGTAGAATTGGCAAGTGGGTTTATGCTTTGATTGAATATGATTTGGCTTATGAATCTCTAAAATCCATGAAGGGCCAAATTGTTGCTAATTTCATTGTTGAACATCGGATTAATGACAAGCATGATGTTTATGTGAACCTTGTTTCATTAGTACCATGGAGATTATACTTTGATGGTTCAGTTTGTAGCAATGGCCAAGGTGTTGGTATTGTTTATATATCTCCTCATGGTGCTGTTTTTGAAGCCTCATGCCGCTTAGAATATGTTTGCACGAACAATCAAGCCAAATATGAAGCATTGTTATTCGGCCTAGAGATGTTACTTGCTATAGGTGTTACACATATTGAGGCTTACGGTGATTCGTTACTAGTAGTGCAGCAAATATCCAAAGTCTTTCAATGTTTGGACGAATCACTTAATGTTTACCTTGATAAATGTCTAGATAGAATCTCTACTTTGGATTATTTTAGCATTGCACATATATCTAGACATGACAACTGGAAAGCAAATGAGTTGGCATAGCAAGCATCTGGATACCATGTTGATCATGGCATGTTTCATATTTCTCAAAGTCCGATGTCTTGTCTTACCAAGATAGAAGAGGCCAAACGAAACCCACCGATTCGGTCATTAACAAAAAATCTAGTGCAGGTGACAATTCCGACTGGAGGAAGCCCATTGTTGCTTACTTGCGTAATCCGAGTGAAAGGGTGGACAGGGTTGTTCGGCGTATGGCTTTTAAATATACTATAAGGGATGGTGATTGAGGGAGTCCTGGACTAGGGGGTGTCCGGACAGCCGGACTATCATTATCCGCCGGACTCCAAGACTACGAAGATACAAGATTGAAGACTCCGTCCCGTGTCCAGATGGGACTTTCCTTGGCGTGGAAGGCAAGCTTGGCAATACGGATATGTAGATCTCCTACCATTGTAATCGACTATGTGTAACCCTAGCCCTCTCCGGTGTCTATATAAACCGGAGGGCTTTAGTCCATAGGACAACATACATTACAACAATCATACCATAGGCTAGCTTCTAGGGTTTAGCCTCCTTGATCTTGTGGTAGATCCACTCTTGTACTACCCATATCATCAATATTAATCAAGCAGGATGTAGGGTTTTACCTCCATCGAGAGGGCCCGAACCTGGGTAAAAACATCGTGTCCCTCGTCTCCTGTTACCATCCGCCTAGACGCACAGCTCGGGACCCCTACCCGAGATCCGCCGGTTTTGACACCGACATTGGTGCTTTCATTGAGAGTTCCTCCGTCGCCACCGATAGGATTGATGGCATCTTCAACCAACAACGCGTCCGTGGTGAGACTTTTCTCCCGGACAGACCTTCAGATTTGGCGACTTCAAGATCGCGGGCCAATCCTCTTGGCCATCCGAGCAGATCGAAGCTACGCCTGGCCGTCGTGTCGATTTGGAAGCTTAAACTTCACGGCCGATGTCGCGGAGACTTGATCTCGACGGACTCGAGCCACAAGCAAGCGCCGCCTTTGCGGACGATGGGCATGATCTAGCTCTGCCGCCGAACAGTGCCTTGGTGGCCGCACATGGATCCGCTTCGGCCATTAGCCCGGAGCCGATCGCCCAGATCGAGGGACGGTGGATAGACGCCGCCCTGGAGGCTTCAACATCCACGGCGATGGAGCCGAACACTAATCTGGTCCCCTGCGAAACTCGTGATTCCGAGGCGCCGGACTCCTCGCCGGACTCCGAACCTCCCGTGCCCCTACCAGTCGATCCGGATTGGGCGCCGGTTATGGAATTCACCGCCGCGGACATCTTCCAGTACTCACCTTTTGGCGATATCTTGAATTCACTAAAGCATCTCTCGTTATCAGGAGAGTCCTGGCCGGACTATGGCCAGGATGGTTGGGGTACGGACGACGAAGAAATTCAGAGCCCACCCACCACCCACTTTGTAGCCACTGTCGACGATCTAACCGACATGCTAGACTATGACTCCGAAGACATCGACGCTATGGACGACGATGCCGGAGATTTAACAGAACCAGCGCCATGAGGCATCGGAAGACCACTCGTCATACGACATATACATGGTGGACACCCCAAAAGACGGGACGAAGAAGGAACAGCGGAGGCGGACTCTTTAAAGAAGCAGCCAAACGCTGGCGCCGGGCGCCGCTTCTAAATCCCGCCACAAGAAGAATGGAGACTCCGCACGTGAGATTATAATACTCGAGAGAGTGCCGAAGACAATCCCTCCAAAGAAGACTCAGCGCAGGAGGATGCAAGCAAGCCCTCACGAGAGGGCGGCATTTAAGAGGTCGAGGATCATAACTATATGCCTCCTCCAAGACGAAGCAAGCCTCAACGATGATGAATTCGCTGCACCGAGGATCCCGTCAACGAGAGCGCTTCAAGCGCAGCTTATCACCACAAAGAAACAGCCTAAAGAAAAGCAGCAACAGCTTCAAGCTGATCAAGACCTGCTGGCCGATCGTTGGACCGAGGTCCTCGCGTCAAGAGTATAAACTCGAACGCCCCTCCAAAAGTTACCTAAGACGCAAGCTGCTCCCGATTAGAGGAGGAAGCATACATACCTTCATCACCGGTAAGACGATATGGTCGACCGACCACCCCGTGGTCGTGACAGAGAGGCATCCGTGGCCCCAGCCAAGACCGTACCCCGGCATCGCTCCAATAGCACGAAGCCAAGAGGGAACGCACCGGACTTGCGAGACATATTGGAGGACAAAGCAAGGCAATCCAGATCCATCTACGGATCACGTGGGCGCCCTACGACCCACGACGAATACCGTCGCGCCGGATACAATAACCCCGGCCAGGCCGAACACAGCAGACAGCGCTCTCTTGAGCTGCGTCGCGATATTTCTCAATACAGGGGCGCCGCCCACCCGCTATGCTTCACTGATGAAGTAATGGATCATCATATCCCCGAAGGGTTTAAACCCGTAAACATCGAATCTTACGATGGCACAACAGACCCCGCGGTTTGGATCGAAGACTATCTTCTCCACATCCATATGGCCCGCGGCGATGATCTCCATGTGTCGGGGCAGAGCGGATGGGGACCCGCCCGCCGCGAGCACCTATGGGGCCGGGGCCCCTTCGTGAGTGCGGTACGAGGGCGGAGGGAGCACAGAGAGCAGATCGAGGCGATGCACGCGGGCGGATTTTTACCCAGCTTCGGGCCGCGATGGACGCGTAAAACCCTACTGCTGCTTTGTGTTTGTATTTGATCTTGCTCAAGAATGCGAGCGTATGGTGGTGTTGTGTTGAGTGAGTCGAACCAGCCGAACCTCCTCTACGTTGTGCATGGGCCTCCTTTTATAGTGCCAAGGGGTCACCAACAGGTGTCAACGTAGGAGAAAGGGGTAAAAATGTAAAAGAGGTGGTAGTTGGAACAGTGCGGGAACAGTGGAGCTACAGTGCTTGAACAGTGGTTTCTACCTACTTTGATGAGGGGACAAGGGCATTTAATGCCCGTCGCCGCCGACCCCAAAAGCTCCCCGCCTTTATGTCTCCGGCTCGCCACGGGCGATGGATCCACCACCGCGGAGTGCCACCGCACCCCAGCTGCACAGCCACCCGCCACGCCTCTCGGAGAGGGCTCAAGGCGCGTGGGCAGATGAGCTGAGCGGCACACAGCGCAGCTCTCCGGCAAGTACCTTGCCGGGGTCTTGATCTTGCCGGACCCGGGAGCTTGTCGGGCTTTGTAACTTGCCGCTCCCCGGGCCCTCGCTGACGCATATAGCGCCGAGGCGTGTCTTCTACGATGTAGTCTTCTAGTCTCCCCGGCGAGCTCCTCTCGCCAGGGCCTTGCGTGAGTGATGTAATCTTGAGCCTGGAACGGCCCTCCCGGCAAGCTCCTCTTGCCAGGGTCTCGATCTTCTATCTTGTATACTTTGTTCTTGAATGGCTTGATATGGAGCAGGAATGGTCTCCGGCAATCGTATGGTAAACCTTGCCGCGGGGGGCTGCGACTGCCCGTGCACAAGTTGGGGTGCTGAGGTACCCCTACCTTAGTACACCGACAGAGCCCCGGCTCGGGCCACACGGTGCCGAGCGCTGTTGGGCCAGGCCCAAAAGCATCTGCATCGGCACACGAGGCCCACGGCGTGTCGACTCCACTTCCAGATCCGCGCGCCCCCGTAATGGCACGCGCCGATTGCGGCGTCGCGGGGACGTGGGCGGCGATGCAGTTTTTAAGGCATCCACCCGTGATCGTGGTGCGAGCGAGGTCGCTTCACCCGCCGCCTGCTCCGCCGCCACGCTGCCCTCATGCAGGGGGGTCGGGCGGCGAAGGTGGGAGACCGAACCGTCACGGGCGGAGAAGGCGAGTCGGCCCCGCTCCTCTGGCCTCCTCGCTTCCTGATTGGCCGAGTGGGGCGGTTGAGCCCCCACCTCGCCCCTTTAAAAGGGGCGGAAGGGGAGCACAATGGCCACACTCATCCTCTTCTCCCTTCGTCTTCATCTTACATTCTTCTTTCCGCCATGGAAGGGGAAATCCCAGCTCTTCGACGGTGGCGGCGAGGGTCGCCTCAGCAGCGCACCTCTCCTATCCCGCCCCTGCAGGCGGAGCCGGCCACGAGAGGGAGAGGGAGAGGGCGTGGCCGCGGACGAGGCCGAGGGCGTGGCCGAGGCGGCCGGGGGAGAGGCGGTCGTGGAGATGCGCCTCCCCCGTCTCCCCCGACGTCTCCTATCCATGAGGCGGTCCATACTGGAGACGATCCCTGGGAGTTCTTCATCAAGCTTCGCCGAGCGCCTCGTCGCCGCCTCCGGTTGCGGCCCTGTCATGAGCGCAATGGGACCGGATCCGCCCGAGGTGATGGAGTTGCGCATGAGGGGCTGCGGGATCAGCGGCACTCGGGTGAGTGTCGTGTCCCCAGCCCCCGGCGTGATGTTCTTCGACCGAGGGTGGAAGACGTTCGCCCGGATCCACAGCTTGACGGTGGGGTTTACCCTCCATTTCAAGTTAATGGAGGGCGACCTTCTCGCCGTCAAGGTCTTCGGGGACTACGGGACCCGGGTGAGATGCTGCGTGGACAGCTCCTCCGACAGCGAAGGTCCCTCCTCGAGCGAGAGTGACGAGGAGGGGAGCGACAGCGGCGACGAGGAGGATGGCGGGTCCGACTAGGCGTCGGACACCGCTGCCTCAAGGCCACCCGGCGACCCGTAATCCGGGCCGCCGCCTTCGAACTCCCCCGGGCCGCCTCCTTGGTAATTTGGCGAGAAGAGGCAGAAGAGGAAGAGGGGAGTGGCGGCAAGGCTGCACGCCGAGTACGAGGGCGAGGAGCCCTTGACAGCGTCTTGACGTCCCACCACCCGTCTTCAAGCTCGCCTCCGACGCTTCTGCCTCCGCCAAGCTCCGGCCGGCCCCGGAAGCTCTCTTGGTGTCTTGGCGCCTGTAGCCTCCGGGGCGCTCCTCCATGCCCGTCACCTTGCGCAGCTCCTAAGGGCACGCCACCCGCAGGCCGCAGTGGGCGCCTTCCGCCACGTTCTCCTAGGCGCCCTTTGCCCTTCTCCGACAAGCTTTTCTTGCGGGGCCTCCTTCCCGGCAAGCTTCTTCTTGCCGGGGCTCTTGACCTACCTCTGAACAGGAAACAGGAGAAGGATTACGGGCATCTTATCTTTTTAATTTGTAAGCCTTCGGGCCTTAGCTGTATTTAAAACTTGTAATCCTCTCTATCATGTTTTTCATCCTCTATGGACTTGTACTATGCTAGGATGTTTTTAATGAAAAGAGGGGAAAGCTTGCCGGACTGAGTCTTTTACTTGACTTCGTGCTTTGTATCCCACGCCTCGGGAGCTTGCGGGCGCCAACACGCTTCTTGAGTACGGACATCGAGAGTCCGGCTGGCTGGTGTTGCTTCCGCAAGCAACCTTGCCGGGCGATTGCAGCGCACTTGTGTTTCTTGAGCGTATCTAAAACGTAAATAACGGCGCGAGACTTGTCGCGGCTCACTTTAACCGTTTGAGCGTGCTCGAAACAAACCAAGGGCGCAACTGGGCCGCGACTTGGCTCCTCCGCGTATGGGTTTTACAAGTCACGCTCGTTCAAAGACGCAGCCCCGCTTTCTCCGGTCCATGAGAGGATGCATGACGAGGGATGAAGAACTTATCTGATATAGCAGCCCCCAGCAGCTCTGGCTTGCCGGAGACGGAATCTTGGCACTAGCAGCCCCCGGCAACCCTGGCTTGCCGGGGCCCAGGCGTTGGTGCGCTCTTCTGGTTTCTCCTTGTTGCTGCAATTTCAGCCATGAAAACAGCTGAGATAGATCTGCAACAGCTTCATCATGTACACGCATACGCGTATAAATTCTTTCTATGTGACTCTGCAACACGATGCCGTGCTTTGCCCTTCGTATGTTTATACTCTACGCTCTCGGGGAGCTTGCCGGTCGCGAACACGCTTGCTGAGTGCGGAACATCAGCAGCCCGCTGGCTGGTGTTGCTTCCGGCAAGCAACCTCGCCGGGCCAGCTGCAGCGCGCTTGTGTTTGCCGAGCGGACTCGGAAACAAGGCAAGGGCGCAGCTGGACCACGACTTGGCTCCTCTCGCGCTCAAGTCTCTCATACGAAGGACATCTTACGGCAAGGCTTGTCACGTTATACCCTCTACTTTACATACTTTGTGCGCTTTCACCCTACGCTTCTAGGGAACTTGCCGGTGCTTAACACACTTGCTGAGTGCGGAACATCAGCAGCCCGCTGGCTGGTGTCGCTTCCGGCAAGCAACCTTGCCGTGTCCAACAAGGACGACTTAACCTCGCCGAGCAGACTCGAAACGAAACAAAGGCGCCAAGCTTGTCGCGCTCACTTTTAACTCGTTGAGTGTGCTCAAGCAAGATAAGGGTGCGGCTATTCACAGCAGGCTCCGCGCGCCATGTGCTTTGCGCACAAAGGACTAACGCACGAGGATATAACATATAAAAGCATGGAATTAAGGAGTGCTCGCACAAAAGCTCGAGCAACTTAGCTTTTCTTTTCTTGTTTCCTCGCGACTTGCCGGTGGAGCTCGATGGCGCTGCCTCGACGGGCAGCCTTGAGTGCTTCGGGAGATGCGCTTGCGGAACGAGCACTGAGCTGCCCTCGCCTGGCTTAGAGCGCCCGAGAGCTGCGCCGCGGAGTGAGCACCAGAGCTGTCTTGCTGGACTCGGAGCTCGATGGCGCGTCCTCGGCGGCAGCGAAGCGCTCTGTGGAGATATGCTTGCCGATTGAGGGTAGCGGGCGAGCGGCGGCGCGAGGAACAGGATATGCTCGGACTCCTAGTAGCGATAGGAGGAGCAGGGTCCTACCCCGGCACTTTCGCTTTGCTCATGCATGGACAGCGGTCCGGAGCATCCCGCGAGCCTCCGGCATGTTCCTGCACCAGCATGCGAGTACCACCTCCCGTGGCATAGCGCTGCTGGGTTGTCGTGTGCTGAGATGGACGTGGATCCACGGAGACCGAGGCGCGGTCATCCGTCCTGTCCCTGGATCTGGTGGCGCCGCGAGTGCCCTCGCCGGTGTCCACCCTTCCGCTGGCGTCTTCTCCACCTACCGTTGGCTCCGGCGGCGGTGGGTGAGACGCGGACGGGTCTGCGACCCTCGAAGCCCTCGTCTTCGGGGCCATGACGCAGTTGTTGATGAAGTTGCCGACGAAACTTGGAGAGGTTGATGAAGAACGCGCCCGCGCGAACGCCGGATCAGGTCCGCACAACCTCGACGCGCCCCTACCTGGCGCGCCAAAGATGTCGGGGCGGAGCGGAGGAAGAGACCCGCCCACCGCGAGCACCTATGGGGCCGGGGCCCCTTCGTGAGTGCGGTACGAGGGCGGAGGGAGCACGGAGAGCAGATCGAGGCGATGCACGCGGGCGGATTTTTACCCAGCTTCGGGCCGCGATGGACGCGTAAAACCCTACTGCTGCTTTGTGTTTGTATTTGATCTTGCTCAAGAATGCGAGCGTATGGTGGTGTTGTGTTGAGTGAGTCGAACCAGCCGAACCTCCTCTACGTTGTGCATGGGCCTCCTTTTATAGTGCCAAGGGGTCACCAACAGGTGTCAACGTAGGAGAAAGGGGTAAAATGTAAAAGAGGTGGTAGTTGGAACAAGCGGGAACAATTGGAGCTACAATGCTTGAACAAAGTGGTTTCTACCTACTTTGACAGAGGGGACAAGGGCATTTGACGCCTCGCCGCCGACCCCAAAAGCTCCCGCCTTTATGTCTCCGTCTGCCACGGGCGATGGATCCACCACCGTGGAGTGCCACCGCACCCCCAGGCTGCCTGACCACCGCCACGCGCCTCTGGAGAGGGCTCAAGGCGACGTGCAAGGCGGATGAGCTGGAGTGCGGGCACACAGCAGCTCTCCCGGCAAGTACCTTGCCGGGTCTTGATCTTGCGGACCCGGGAGCTTGTCGGGCTTTGTAACTTGCCGCTCCCCGGGCCCTCGCCTGGACGCATATAGCGCCGAGGCGTGTCTTCTACGATGTAGTCTTCTAGTCTCCCCGGCGAGCTCCTCTCGCCAGGGCCTTGCGTGAGTGATGTAATCTTGAGCCTAGAACGGCCCTCCCGGCAAGCTCCTCTTGCCAGGGTCTCGATCTTCTATCTTGTATACTTTGTTCTTGAATGGCTTGATATGGAGCAGGAATGGTCTCCGGCAATCGTATGGTAAACCTTGTCGCGGGGGGCTGCGACTGCCCGTGCACAAGTTGGGGTGCTGAGGTACCCCTACCTTAGTACACCGACACCATGCCATCAAGTATCTCCCACTCAAGCTTAAAGGACCAGCCCGGCATTGGCTAAACAACTTGCCAGCAGAGTCAATTGGGTGCTGGGAAGACCTGGAAGCCGCATTCCTCGACAACTTCCAGGGCACATATGTGCGACCACCAGACGCCGATGACCTAAGCCACATCATTCAGCAGCCAGACGAATCGGCCGATAATTCCGACACGGTTCTTGACGAAGAAAAATCAAATCGCCGACCGTCCGGATGCGAGGCCCTTGCAGCCTTCAAACATAACATCCGGGACGAATGGCTAGCCCGCACTGGGCAGGAAAAGCCGAAATCCATGGCAGCCCTCACATCGTTAATGACCCGCTTTTGCGCGGGAGAGGACAGCTGGCTAGCCCGTAGCAACAACCTCCGTAAAAATTCTGGCAGTCCGGATACCAAGGACAACAACGGCAGGTCACGTCGAAACAAAAACAAGCGCTGCATTAACAGCGACGATAAGGAGGATACGGCAGTCAACGCCGGATTCCGAGGCTCTAAACCCGGTCAGCGGAAGAAGCCATTCAAAAGAACCACTCCGGGTCCGTCCAATCTGGACCGAATACTCGACCGCTTATGCCAGATACATGGCACCTCTGAAAAGCCAGCTAACCAAACCAATAGAGATTGCTGCGTGTTCAAGCAGGCCGGCAAGTTAATTGCCGAAAACAATGACAAGGGGCTAAACAGCGACGACGAGGAAGAGACCCGACCGCCGAACAACAGAGGATGTATGGTTTTCCCCACAAGTGCGGACGGTGAATATGATATACGCGACCCATATACCCAAGAGGGAGAGGAAACGCGCGCTTTTCAGGGACGTCTATGCGATGGAGCGATCGCCCTAAAGTTCAACCCATGGTCCTCTTGTCCGATCACTTTCGATCGAAGAGACCATCCGACCAGCATACGCCATGGCGGATTCGCCGCATTGGTTTTAGACCCAATCGCCGATGGGTTCCACCTCACAAGAGTCCTTATGGGACGGCGGCAGCCTGAACTCGCTTTATCGGGATACAAAGCGCAAAATGGGGATAGACCCATCAAGGATTAAACCTACAAAGACAACCTTTAAAGGTGTCATACCGAGTGGAAGCCAACCTATGCAGGCTGCTCACCACACCGAAGTGGTCTTCGATCCCGGATAATTTCGAGCGAAGAGTTAATCTTCGACATAGTCCCGTTCATAGCGGCTATCACGCTCGCTCGGACGAACCACGTTTGCAAAATTCAACGCGGTGCCGCATTATGCATACCTAAAGCTTAAGATGCCAGCCCTTGTGGAGTCATCACGGTCAATGGAATACGGAACGCCCTCCGAACGGAGGAACATACAATGCTCTCATGGCGGAAGTACGAGCAGCCTTCTAAGGCAATTCTCGAGTCCGCCGTTAAAAGGCCGGATACAGAAAGCGCGCCGAGCAATACTAACCAAGACCACTGGCGCGATCGAGCATGCGTAGTAATGCGGCCCCAACCTCGCCTCGCCGCATGATCGCAAGAATAACACTCGCGCACATCATTACGCTTTGGAGATACCATGGGCATGGGGAGGCACGATCGAACGGACCCAGTGCGGTTCGACCACACCGGGGCTCGCAAGTGTGCCCCCTTTTTTATTTTTACTATTTTTCTTCTTTTATGTACACGGACTCGTTCACTGAAGCCCTGTCCGTGGCTAAACTGCCGAACTCATGATGCATCGAGGGACTAAAGAAGGCCGCGATTTAACACTCAGTGGTCTCGACACGAGCATTAAATTCGATTATATACACCAAGTCCGCAGCTCATCCTCGAGGGGGGCATGTTTGCTTAGTCCAAATCCCTTGCTTACCGACTATTTGTATCATCCGCTCCACTAGCGAGACTTTCTTTCATAAATAATGCAGCACCTTTTTGATCGCAATTGCATTACCTTTATATGCATGCTCATTATATGACATCTTGCACCAGATATTTTGGTACGGCCTAATACACCGGGGCTTGTGTTCCCCATCCCATGGTGTGATAAGTCCGAACACTTTCACAAGTGCGGCACCCCGAACTTATAGCATTATATGAATCGGCTCCGAATCATGTCTTGGGTCAATAGTTGGGTTTGCCCGGCTCCCACGTTTTGGTGCCTTACGTTCCGTTCCGTCGGCTAAGGTGGCACGGGAGAACCATCTGCGATTGCACCCGTTGAGCGGGCGAGCGCCTCAGTGGAGAAAGCTAAAACTGACTGGCATGATAAGGCGAGAGACTGGTCGCTGTTCGAGAGGTTTTTTCGGGTCCTTAAAGACTCACGCCGCTTCGAGCGAAGTTCCGGACAATGTCCGAAGAAGGCGTGGATAGCACCCCGGATTCGGTCTTCCGAATACCAGGGGCTTCGCCGAAATTTAAAATTATAGAATTCTATGGCTAAGTGAGAGTGTTCAAGCATTATAAGTCCGGTTGCCTTGTTCGTTGTGTTGAGCGCCTCCCTCGATGGACCCAACAATGGGAACAAGAGTGCTCAAGTTTATCCCGAACACCCCAGCACTCGCGGCTCGGGGGCTGAAGCCAACGACTTGCCATCTCTCAGATTTTATAAACGGCCGCACAGAAGGTAATATTTTAAATTAAACAAGCGTTGCTTAACGCACACATGAACAAAGTTTCAGCGCGCAGGATAATACATAGCAAATTCAATCAAAGATTTCATTTCGAGGGCACTCATCCGCAATATTGCGGGCTCCCTTCAGGACAGTTTTATAATACATCTCGGGAGTGCGATACTCCTTGCTCGGCGGCGGTGGGTCCGTGAGAAGCTTCTTCGCATCCAACCTGCCCCATTGCACCTTTGTGCGGGCAAGAGCCCGGCGAGCGCCTTCAATACAGGCGGAGCACTTGATGACATCCACCCAGGGGCATGCATCCATCAGCCGCCGCACGAGGCCAAAGTAGCTCCTGGCATGGCTCGTCCGAAGCCTGGCCGGACTATAAGGCCCTTCATGGCCTCTTCGGCTACATTTAGGAGTTCGACCAGCTGCTTCAGCTGGTCGCTTGGGGGCACCGGGTGTCCGTCCTCAGCATACTGAGACCAAAAGACTTTTTCCGTCGAGCTCCCCTCCTCGCCACGATAGAATGCTGCGGCATCAGACGCACTATGCAGCAGATCTGCAAACGCCCCTGGAGAGCTCCGAATGCGGGTAAGTATCAGGTAATTTACATTAACATGCTTGCTCTGCATGAAAAATGCCTTACCCGCCGCTATTTTCTTTATATCTTCAACCTTCAAGGGCCTTATGGGCCTCGGCCTTGGCGGACTTGGCACTTTCGAGAGCGAGGCAAGCTCGGACTCTCGAGTCTTGAGTCACGCCCAAACTCTCATGCTTTTCCATGAGAGCCAGGAGCTCTTGTCGAACTTCCGCTACCAAGTGCCTCTTGCTTTTGGCGCTCCAGCCCGTTCCATGGGTCAGACTGTGTTTGGTCGCGGACACAGCATCCTTCAGGGCTGCCACCTCGTTAGTGGCCCCTGCAATACACATATTATCCTTGTTAATTTTATTGCAACCAAAATCCTTTTCTGTAAGGTACCTATTCAAAGTGGTGTTACTCACCTTCTTTTTCCTCGAGCTGCCTCTTCGCATGACCGAGCTCTTGCTCGGACCGCTCGAGATCCTGCTTTAGCACATCGACCTCCGCCGTCAATGCGGCAAAGGCCAGCAGCGCAGCCTGCAAACCCATATTGACATATTTTTTAGCAACCCTACGCATATCTTGTTAGATCCTCAGTCCGGCTTTTCTTTCCGAACACCAAACTGAGCATCAGGGGCTACTGTCTATGCGGTATTACATTACATGATTTTAACTTCTTACCTCAAAGCCTGTTAAAAGGCTGCTGCAGGCTTTGGTAAGCCCACTTTTGGCGAGCTGAACCTTTTTAATCACCGCACTCATGATAGTGCGGTGTTCTTCCTTGATGGAAGCGCCTTTAAGCGCCTCCAACAAGTTATCCGGTGCCTCCGGTTGGACGGAGGCCGCCGGCGTCACGGTATTGCCCTTCTTTCGAAGGGGCCGCTTGCCGTACTCCGGAACCACTGCGGGTTCCGATGTAGAGTCCGGCACAAAGTCCGGGAGGCTGCCTGACAGCGCCTCCGGAGCCTCCTCCTGATGGGTCCCTCTCTGGGATCCCACTTCGGCGTCCTCGTCGGCGCATGGGGTAGAGGCAGCCGGGATGGAATTCACATCCGACGAGGCCAACGACCCGCTCGATGAGTCGGGGAGATCGTCATCGGCCGGACTACGGGCAGAATGCGGCGTTAGAAGGATACTACGTGACATAAAAGATATTTCATATAAATGATCCGGATACTTACGATCTTGCCGGACGCCTGGCCCTTGGAGGCCACTCATCCTCGCCAACGTTGGTGTTGGCGAAACTGTCCGGGGGGATAGTTCTCCCCCTCTTGGACCCTTCGGCCTCCCCGATTGGGGAAGCCTTCCTTTTCTTCTCTCCCTCTTCCGGGAGAGAGTACTCTTCCTCCTCGTCTTCGGGGGAGGAATCTGCGTCATCCTCAGACGCCTGATTGCGGGAACTCTTTCGAGTCCCCGCGGACACCTTCTTGGCCTTCTTCTCCGGCACCACGTGCGGTGCCGGAACCAGCAGCCCCGCTAAGCGGGCGTCCACTGGGTCTTCTGGCATGGGAGCCGGGCTGATAAGAAGCTTGGCCTTCTCCATCCATTCCTGTCAAAGGAAGAGGCAGAATGAAGCCTCACTAGAATCAATTTAATTATCACAAGTGTCCCGTAATGGGGTTGAATCACGTACCTCGTCAGTTGGATACTGCGAGCTGAATCCGCGATCTTCCGTCGCGATGGCTGGGCTTGGCGCCCTTGAACAGCACCTCCAGCGCCTTTCAGATGTTGTATCGAAGAGCCCGCTTAGCGTCTGGTGCTGTTCTGGATTGAACTCCCACAAATTGAATGCCCGTTCTTGACATGGGAGAATCCGCCGGATGAGCATGACTTGGACCACGTCGACGAGCTTGAGCCTATTGCTCACCATCTTCTGGATGCAAGCTCGGAGTCCCGTAACCTCCACCGGATTGCCCCACTGCAAGCCCTTCTCTTTCCAGGAGGTGAGCTGCATGGGGATGCCAGATCTAAACTCGGGGGCCGCCGCCCATGTGGGCTTGCGCGGCTCGGTGATGTAGAACCACCCCGATTGCCACCCCTTGACGGAGTCCACAAAGGCCCCTTCGAGCCAAAGGACGTTGGGCAATTTGCCCAACATGGCGCCTCCGCATTCCGCTTGCGTACCCTTCACAACCTTCGGCCTGACGTTGAAGGTCTTGAGCCACAGGACGAAGTGGGGCCGGATGCAGAGGAAGGCCTCGCACACGACGATAAACGCCGAGATGTTGAGGATGAAGTTCGGCGCCAGATCGTGGAAATCCAGGCCGTAGTAAAACATGAGCCCCCGGACGAATGGATGGAGCGGAAAGCCCAGTCCACGGAGGAAGTGGGGGAGGAAGACGACCCTCTCATGAGGCCCAGGGGTAGGGACGAGCTGCCCCTCGTCGGGCAGCCGATGCGTGATATCGCTGGAAGGTATCCGGCGCTGCGCAGCTTGGTGATGTCCTCCTCCTTCGCGGTGGAGGCTAACCATTTACCTCCCGCTCCGGACATATTCGGAGAAGGTCGAGACGAGATGTGCGAGCTTGGGCGTTGGAGCTTGAGCGCATGGAGATGGATAAGCAAAGGAGGAAGAAGGCGTAGGTGAGAAGGTGAATCCTTATCCCTTATATATAGGCGGACGAAAACTATACGTCCCTCACCGGCCTGGTAAAACTCGCTTATCTCCCAAGCGCCACCATCAATGGCGCGGTTGGGTTACCCATGTCTGTATTGATGAGAATCCCGGAATAAGGGGAACACGATCTCTGCTTCGACAAGACGTGCCAAGGAAACCGCTTCGCTAAACGTGCTGAGGTGGTATGGTAAAAGACGATTCAAACAAAGGCTTGGTAGCGGTGTGATGTCACACCGCGTAATACGTCAGCAGATTGAACTAAGCGTACATTTTATTCTCTCTGATGGAATGTGGAATTTATTTTGCGAGCGGAAACTATCCTGGTGTTCATGATCTTCTCTAGATTATTCAAGGAAGGAACCCGCCTTGCAATGCCGAACATTATGCGCGCCGGACTAATCGTCATTGAAGCCTGGTTCAGGGGCTACTGAGGGAGTCCTGGACTAGGGAGTGTCCGGACAGCCGGACTATCATTATCCGCCGGACTCCAAGACTACGAAGATACAAGATTGAAGACTCCGTCCCGTGTCCGGATGGGACTTTCCTTGGCGTGGAAGGCAAGCTTGGCAATACGGATATGTAGATCTCCTACCATTGTAACCAATTCTGTGTAACCCTAGCCCTCTCCGGTGTCTATATAAACCGGAGGGCTTTAGTCCGTAGGACAACATACATTACAACAATCATACCATAGGCTAGCTTCTAGGGTTTAGCCTCCTTGATCTCGTGGTAGATCCACTCTTGTACTACCCATATCATCAATATTAATCAAGCGGGACGAGGGTTTTACCTCCATCGAGAGGGCCCGAACACAGGTAAAACATAGTGTCCCTCGTCTCTGTTTCCATCTCGCCTAGACGCCTTGATTGGGACCCCCTACCCGAGATCCGCCGGTTTGACACCGACAGTGATCTTTATCGCCGAACAGTTGATGATGTTATCTTAAAGTGCTTGGATGAGGACCAAGCAAGAGTTGCTATGGGAGAGGTACATGAAGGCATTTGTGGTACTCACCAGTCGGCTCCCAAGATGAAATGGTTGTTACGATGTCTTTGGGTTTTATTGGCGACCATGATTAATGATTGCTTCAGATATTATAAAGGGTGCGAAGCTTGTCAAAAATTTGGTGATATTCAGTTGGCTCTGCTGCTATGTTACATCCCATTATCAAGCCGTGGCCTTTCGGAGGATGGGGTTTAGACTTTATTGGGCAAATTCATCCGTCTTCCTCAAAGGGACATCGGTTCGTATTGGTGGCAACCGATTATTTCACTAGATGGTGCGAGCGGTACCTCTCAAGAACATGACACATACGGAGGTGATTAAATTCATAACCGAGCACATTATTCATAGATTCGGCATTCCTCAAACATTGACTCTGCATCAAGGCTCCTCTTTCATGTCACACCAAGTTAGAGAATTTGCGAATCTTATAACATAAAATTGCTCAATTCATCTCCATATTATGCCCAAGCCAATGGACAAGCTGAGTCTAGCAATAAAATTTTAATCAAGCTCATCAAGAAGAAGGTTGAAGATAATCCAAGGAGATGGCATGAGTTGTTGTCTGAAGCTTTGTGGGCACATAGGATCTCAAGGCATGGTGCTACGAAGGTAACTCCATATGAGCTAGTATATGGTCAAGAGGCTGTTTTACCGGTGGAGGTGAATTTGAATGCTTTGAGAATAGCCAAGCAAAATGATTTATCGGCTGTAGACTTTTATAACTTAATGATGGATAACATTGACGAAGTTGCCGACAAACGATTGACTGCTTTGACGGCCATAGAGAGAGACAAGTTGAGGGTGGCAAGAGCTTACAATAAGAAAGTCAAGTTGAAGAATTTTCAAGTTGGTGATCTCGTATGGAAAGTGATTCTATCGATTGGTTCAAAAGATAGAAAATTTGGGAAGTGGTCTCCAAGTTGGGAAGGTCCTTTTAGGATCGCAAGAGTAGTTCCCGGAAATTCATATTTGGTGGAATCCATACAAGGGGCGTTGCTACCTCGAGCTCTCAATGGCAAGTACTTGAAGAAATACCACCCGAGTGTGTGGCAAGAAGCCTAAATAGGCAATGGCCGATACATAGTTATCGCCCTAAGAAAAATAAATGGCCGATGGGGTGTTGACATCGCCCTTAGAACAAACACAGTACAAGTTATTTTTCGGCACACAAGCTTTGCCGAAAAACAGGGGGCATGTGTTGACACCAGATTTTGGCATGGTTAAGAATTCGGGTTCGTATGCAAAAGTTAGAGTAACACTGCTGCGGGCGGCCCGAGGGAAAAAAACCTTGCCGAGTACAAGCCCTGCCGGAGTGAACCCTTGCCGGAGTACAAGCCCTGCCGGAGTGAACCCTTGCCGGAGTGAACCCTTGCCGGAGTGAAACCTTGCCGGAGTGAAACCCTTGCCGGAGTACAAACCTTGCCGGAGTGAAACCCTTGCCGGAGTACAAACCTTGCCGGAGTGAAACCCTTGCCGGAGTACAAACCTTGCCGGAGTGAAACCTTGCCGTTGTGAAAGATTGCCGGATAGAAACATTGTCGGTATGGAAAGCTTACTCGGATAGAAAACTTGCCGGATTGGAGGCTGTGATAGTCAAACGGACGAGAAATTGAAGATGGGCTCAAAGGGTTATTCAGATGATCTCGGCTGGAAAAACGTTCAACAAGAAAGTTGTTCGTCTCATCGAAGCGGTCGATTTTGATATAAAGATCGTCCCAATCCGAATTCGTATGCAAAAGTTATGGCCGCTACAAGATGCTGCTACAATAGATGGCCGGACACTCCGAAGTCAACCCTCTGGATTCCATATTTTTTGCTGCAGACTTCGGAAAACAGCCAAAAACTCTCTCAAGATGGCCTCAAATCAAAAAACGTTCAACATGAGAGTTGTTCGTCTCGTTGAAGCGATCGATTTTGATATAAAAATCGTTCAAATCCGAATTCTTATGCAAAAGTTAGAGCCCGCACAGCGCGACCCTCCAATAGGCAAAATATGACGCCCGGAACCAGACACATGTGTGGGTATGTCTGATGAGCTGCGTGAGTATTTAGCTGTTTTGCGCGAGCAATTTGGCCATGAATATGACCTCGGATCAAAAAATGTTCAACATGAAAGTTGTTTGCCTCGTCGAAACGGTCAAGATTGCTTTTGGGCTCGTTTTCATCCGAAGTCGTTTACCGCCACAAAAAAGACCCGCAAGGTGCAGCCAGTTTAAACCGAACAGTTTTGGAAAGTTCGGATAAAACCAGTCCGGATTTGACTAGGGTTTTGGACGTGAATTGATGTAATTTTCTTGTAAGGAAAGCTTAGATAAATCCTTTGCTTGTACGGGAAGTCCAGCCGCCTCTTATATATGTTGGGGGTGACGGCCGATTGAAAACAACACACAATCGAACAAATCAATATACTACTTTTTCATCTACGTTTTATCTCTCCACCGTTTTTCTCTCTCGTTTTTCGCTGTTCTTCGTGTTTGAGAGCTGCGAATCCCGAGGCTCTAGGGGCGAGCGAATCGACCTAGGGCAGCCCATAGCCGCCGCACTCCCTGACGGGGTCCCTCCCGGGGGTGTGGGGTTTTCGGGTCTGCAAAAGCGCCCGTCGACTGTCTTGCGTATCGCGCTGTCAGTCGGGTCTCCTTCGACGTGAGCTGCGGTGCATCACCCCCGGCGTCGAGGGTACACGTGACGTGTTCGTGTGTCAACAATGATGATCATGACAAGGACAATGAGTCCGGCGACCACAAGTTCCAGAAAGCCACAGAAGCCATGTGCGTCGATGGTGGCGCCTCGCTGCATACATCCCACCGCCAGCTCAAGCAGTGGGCGCGTGAGATCACAGCGGTGGAGCCGTCGCTCGACGCACGGAAGCCATTGAGGTGGTCTAGTACGCCCATCATCTTCTACACGGAGGAACACCCTGACTGCACTACTGCGCTTGAGTGCTTGCCGTTGTTTGTCTCACCAACAATCCGCAACCTCAAGGTGACGAAGATGCTGGTTGACGGTGGGGCCGGCTTGAACTTGATCTCGCCTGTTGTGATCAAGAGGCTGCAAATCCCTGATGGAGACCTCGAGGAGACGGGCACGTTCCAAGGTGTCAACCCAGGGAGGAGCCAGCCGAAGGGAAAGGTCACGCTGCCCATGACATTCGAAGGCGAGCTGAACCATAGGACGGAGAGGATTGTCTTCAATGTAGTCGAGATCCCGTTGCCCTACAACGGGATCCTCGGCCGCCCGGCACTAGCCAAGTTCATGGCGGCTTCACATTATGCCTACAACATGCTGAAGATGACCGGGCCGATGAACATCATCGCCGTCCCCTTCGACAAGAAAGATGCATTGATTTGCGCCGACCAACTCTACTGGGAGGTAGTTGCAGCAGCTGCCGCCAAGGCAACTGCTCCTGCCAACGGAGTCCTGGGAGGGAAGAAGATCGGCGGGACTCCTCGCACCTACTCCGGCAAGCGCACCTCTTCAGGGTGTTGCACTCCCGTTGAGGAAGTGCCAGAGAGCTCCGCCGGCAAGAGCAAGAAGTTTAGAACTGCACCACCAGAGACCAAGAAGGTGCCCGTCAAAGAGGACGGCACGGGGGGAGCTTTTACCATAAGCTCCACCATCGACAGCAAATAGGAAAGCAAGCTTGTCACTTTCCTGCGGGCAAGTGTTGATGTGTTTGCATGGCAAGCCTCTGACATCCCCACCGTTCCTAGGGAAGTGATTGAGCACCATCTTGTTATCTGTCCTCTTGTGCGGCCCGTCAAGCAGAAGGTCAGGAAGCAAGCTCTAGAAAGGCAGGAGTTCATCACAGAGGAGATCAGAAAAGTAGAGGTGGCAGGCTTGGTAAGAGGAGTACTCCATCCGACGTGGTTGGCCAATCCGGTAGTGGTGTGCAAGGCAAACGGGAAGTGGAGACTGTGTATTGATTACACAGACATCAATAAGGCTTGTCCAAAGGATCCCTTCCCGTTACCGCGCATTGACCAGATTGTTGACTCCACGGATGGGTGTGACCTTTTGTCATTCCTTGATGCCTACTCGGGATACCACAAGATCTTCATGACGAAAGAGGACGAGGAGAAGACAGCATTCATCACCCCATGTGGTACGTATTGCTTTTTACGGATGCCTTTCGGGTTGAAGAGTGCTGGCTCAACCTTTGCAAGAGCGGTCCAAATGGGTTTTGAGCCCTAGCTACATAGAAATATGGAAGCTTATATGGATGACATAGTGGTCAAAACCAAGGACAAAGCAACACTTGTGCAAGATCTGAAGGAAACATTTGCAAACCCTCATAAGATCAACCTCAAATTGAACCACGAAGTGTGTCTTGATTGTTCCATCAGCAAGCTTCTCGGATTCTTTGTGTCCCAGCGCGGGATTGAAGCAAACCCAGATAAGATCAAGGCCATTGAGCAGATTGAGGCACCCAAACAGATCAAGGACGTGCGTCGTCTCACTGGCTGCGTTGCCGCCATGAGCCGATTCATCTCCAAGTCCACAGAGCGTGCCCTTCCTTTTTTCAAGATCTTGAAGAAAGCAGGGCCAGTGGAGTGGACCCCAGAAGCCGAGGCAGCGCTGCAGGATCTGAAGAAATACCTCTCCTCTACCCCAGTGCTGGTTGCACCCAAACCACAAGAATCGTTGCTGCTGTACCTAGCGGCAACAAATCAGGTGGTCAGTGCCGCACTAGTGGCGCAGAGAGAGGTCGACAAGGAGGCAGCGGCAGCGGCAGAGTCAACAGATGGCTAGCCGAAACCCTCTCCGGCAGGGCTCGATCCCGACAAAAGGCGAGTCCTCGGCAGTAGGTGACGCCTTGATCGACAGGGCCTGCGACCGGGTGAAGAGGCGCGAAGAAGAAAATGGTACATCACCCAGTTTACTCCGTCGGCTCCCTCTTGCAGGGGGCTAGGTTGAGGTACTCAGGCGTGCAAAAGCTGCTCTTCAGCCTTCTTATGGACTCGAGGAAGCAGCGCCATTACTTCCAAGCGCACGATATCACGGTGGTCACCCGCCTCCCATTACAACGGATACTGTATAACCCAGATGCAACGGGGAGGATCGTGGAATGGGCCCTGGAGTTGTCAAGCTTCGGTTTAAAGTTCGAGAGCACCTCGACGATTCAGAGCAGAGTCTTGGCGGAGTTTATTTGCGGAATGGACCTCGACGCCCGACAAAGAGGTGCAGGAGACCACTCTCCCCGGCAAGGAAATGAGCCGCAACTGGATCATGTACTTTGACGGTGCCTTCTCCCTGCAAGGCGCCGTTGCTGGTGTGCTGCCTGTCGCACCCACCGAAGAGCACCTCAAGTATGTCATCCAAATGCACTTCCCCCGGGAGATGTAAACTAACAACACCGCCGAGTACTAGGGTTTGCTTGCCGGTCTCAGGACCGCGGCGGACCTCAGAGTTAAAAAGCTCATCGTCAGGGGCGACTCGCAGCTCGTCGTTAGGCAAATCAACAAGGATTATCAAAGCCCGTTGATGGAAGCTTACATATATGAGGTGAGGAAACTGGAGGAGCGCTTTGACGGTATACAAGCAGAGCATGTCCCTCAGACGGAGAATGACATCGCCGACTACCTGTCAAAGCGCGCTGCCCTCAAGCTACCTATGGAACCAGGTACTTTTGTGCTTCAGTTAACCCAACCATCCGTGGAGCCATCAACCGGGCAGAACAAGTAGAGGAAGCTAGGCTCCGGCAAGTACTTCCCCACCGAGCTCCCCGGAGCCGCCAGCGAAGATGTTGCCGTGGACGCCGATCCTGCCGCGGGGCAACTGACTCCGGCAGGGCCTTAGGTCATGACCGTAGAGACAACAGCTCCCGTGGCAGAAAAGATGCCTTTGGTCCTTGTGTCGAGCCACAAGCTACGGCATGGGCGCAGCACACCGTCCGATTCCTCCAAAAAGGAGAGCTTCCTGAGGAGCAGGAAGAGGCAGAAAGAGTAGCCCGCCGGTCTGCTCTGTACCAATTCATTGATAACATATTGTACAGAAAGAGACCGAATGGGGTGAAATTAAAGTGCATCTCCTGGGAGGAAGGACTAAAGCTGCTGGCAGAGATACATGGAGGCATATGTGGCTCCCACATAGGGTCGAGGGCCCTTGCCGGCAAGGCTTTCCGGCAAGGTTTCTTCTGGCCCACCGCCCTCCAGGATGCGATGGCACTAGTAACCAAGTGGAAGCGTGCCAGTTCCATTTGAAGAAGCTTCATCAACCAGCTCAAGCCCTTCAAAATATCCCTCTCTCCTGGCCCTTCTCGGTCTGGGGGCTCGACATATTGGGCCACTTCCCCCGTGCTGTCGGGGGCTTTGAGTATTTGTACGTTGCAATCGACAAGTTCACAAAGTGGCCAGAAGTGCAAGCAGTGAGGAAGGTAACGACGCAGTCAGCCATCAAATTCTTCAAGGGACTAGTGTGCCATTTTGGGGTGCCCAATAGGATAATCACCGACAACGGCACACAGTTCACAAGCCATGCCTTCAAGCAATACATTGAGGACCTCGGCAGCGGGGTCTATTTTGCTTCCGTGGCACACCCACGGAGCAACGGCCAAGCAGAGAGAGCAGATGCTGAAGTTTTGCGAGGCTTAAGAACGAAGACTTTTGACAGGCTGCGCAAGAGTGGAAGGCACTGGATTGATGAGTTGCCAGCAGTTCTTTGGTCGATCAGAATGACGCCAAATCGAGCCACCGGCCAGACAAACTTTGCCCTGGTCTACGGGGCAGAAGCAGTTCTCCCCATGAAACTCATATACGGGTCACCTCAAGTGCTCGCTTATGATGAGCTTGAGCAAGAGCGATTGCGGCAAGATGACACAACGCTCCTTGGGAAGTTCATCTCCGCGCGGCTGTGAGAGCAGCGTGCTACCAGCAAGCCTTGCGCCGCTACCATAGCCGCAAGGTTCATGCCCGGAGCTTTGAGGAAGGCGACCTTGTTCTTCAAGATGTTCAGTCGGCCAAGAATTCCAACAAGTTGATGCCGAAGTGGGAAGGCCCTTATCGGGTAACACGGGTCACCAGGCCCGGCGCAGTCCGGCTGGAGACCGAAGATGCCGTTCCAGTGAGCAACTCTTGGAACATCGAGCATCTCCGCAAGTTTTACCCATACAAGCCTTGACGGCAAGGCACGTAACCCTTTGTACAAAGCCAGGCGCAGACCCTGAGCATAAATAAACGAAGCGCTGGCGCCCTGAGTTATAGCATGCATGCTAGGTTGAGTCTCTTCCTTGGTTAGGGTTGATAGTGCTTGGCGGCGGCTAACCCCTAGCTCAGAGGTCGAGTGTGTGTCTCTCTGTTCTTCTCTGTCTTCTTTGGTTCGCAGGAAACATAAATATTCTTGCCGAGCTATTGTGGAGGAAAGGGGGGCGGACCGGCGTCCGGGCCTCGGCAAGCCAGAGTTGCCGGGGGCTGCAAGAACAAGGATCCATCCGCGGCAGGCGAAGGTCGTTGAGGGAGTCCTGGATAAGGGGGTATCCGGACAGCCGGACTGTGTAAAACATCCGGACTATTGAAGCGTGAAGATACAAGACTCGAGACTTCGGCCCGTGTCCGGATGGGACTTTCCTTGGCGTGGAAGGCAAGCTTGGCGATCCGGATATTATATTTCCTTCCTTGTAACCGACTCCATGTAAACCCTAGCCCCCTCCGGTGTCTATAAACCAGAGAGGTTGGTCCTTAGAAGGCCGATCACAATTACATTCATACCATCATAGGCTAGCTCCTAGGGTTTAGCCTCTACGATCTCGTGGTAGATCTACTCTTGTACTACCCATATCATCAATATTAATCAAGCGAGGAAGTAGGGTTTTACCTCCATCGAGAGGCCCGAACACAGGTAAACACACAATGTCCTTACTTCTTGTTACCATCAGCCTTGGCCTTGATTAGGACCCCCTACCGAGATCCGCGGTTTGACACCGACATTGGTGCTTTCATTGAGAGTTCCTACTGTGGCGTCGCCGTCAGGCTCGATGGTGTCGGTTCGGGTTCAGCAGACCCTTGAGGTTCGAACCTTTGGGGAGTGCTTGCGGAGATTTTGCCCTCTACCTACCTGCTCCTCGCCCGAATCGCTAGGATCTAAACTACTGAGCGAGAACAACACAAGAGACACGGGTTTATCTTGGTTCGGGCCACCATTGTGGTGTAATACCCTACTCCGGTGTGTGGTGTGGTGGATTGCCTCTTGGGCTGATGATGAACAATACAAGGAAGAACAGCCTCGCGATGCATTCTTGGCTGGTGTGATGAACTGCTGGGAGGAGTTCAATCGCTCTATCTCTTGGTTTCTTGGTGAGGATCGAGATACCTCTACCACAGGGTGGCTAGTCCTATTTATAGGCAAGGCCTGGGCCTCTTCCCAAATATTGGCGGGAAGGGCGCCAACAATTAGCCATTTGAAGGGAACATCTAGTACACTTATCTGACTAAAGTTGGTCCTCGCTTTGTCAAAGGCTCTGGTAGTGATGCTGCTTGGGCTCCTGATGACTTCCTCCCTGCCATTGGGCTGGTCTTGGTCTTGTTGCACTGAAATGGATGCCTTTGCTTGATGCTCTCGCCTGCGCTTGCTCCCTTTGCACCAAAGAGGAAAGGAGGACACTGCGCGGGTTGGCGCCCGTCTGGCGCCCTTGGTCGTCATGACTTGCATCGTGGGCACCTCATGAGGTACCCCGACTTGAACTCTCCGCCTCCTCGTGAGCCGACCTGTCGAGGCCGTGCTTGAGGAAGCTCCTTGTCGTCCGCCCCGCGAGGCTTGGCCCCTCGCGAGGGTCTTGAGCTTGTGTTGATGAAGATTGGCCACGCTGGGCCCCCTTTGAGCCACGCCGCAGGCCACAGGTAGGCAAGTCTGGGGACCCGCGTTCCCAGAACATCGGCAGTAGCCCCGGGCCCATAAGCGCACCGGACTTGGCGGCGAGGCGAAAGGGCAAGTCTGCGAAGCATTCTGGCCCCTAACAGCTGCGGCCTTAGGCGCCAGCGTGGCGGTTGATTGGGCGTGGGCGCCTCTGCAGCAGCGAGTTGATAAAGCGGCTTCATCCTTTGCCTTCTTTGCTTTCTCGGTTGCTTCTCGAGATCCCCTTTCTTGCGCCTCTCCTCCCGCCTTGAAATCTTGAGATCTACTCCGTCCAGCGCCCTAGCGGACATGGCGCCTCGCCCGAGACCCGCTGAGCTTAGTGTCGTCCGCCTTGGACTTGCCGAACGTGTCGGAGGCGAGCCTTGCCCGGGTGCGCCAGATGGGCGGCGGTGCTGGGCATCGACGGGGCGAAGGTGTTAAAGGCTGGCTCTACTCTCCCTGAGGGCCAAGGGAAGACCTTCTATCTGCTCTTCGTGAGCGCCATCGTGCGTGATGCAGTGCCTCCCTTTTACGAGTTCTTCTTCTGTCCTCCGCCATTATAATCTTCAAGCCTGCATCTCCACCCCAACTCTGTCCTTCTTATGGCAATCTTCGCCTACTATTGCAAGGCTCACGTAGAGGTGAAGCCCTCAGTGGCCTTGCTGCGCCACTACTTCTCCCTCCGGACCTCTCGTGGTTCCGTCTCTGCATGTCTGAGCTTAAATCGTCTGAAGCTCCATCGCCATTTGAACCACAGGGAAAGGATCGAGGGCTTTAGGAGCAAGTGGGTCTTAGTGGATCTTGGGCGCATCCACCTCGGCTGATCCTTGCAGGGGCACCCTTGACTCGGCAGTGGTCCCGAGTGGAACTTGTGGACCCCAGAGCTTGATGTGGAGAAGATGGGCCTTGGATCTGAGGCCAGCCAGCATGGCGGCAGTGGCTGGCCAGTGCATCGCATCTGCTGTGGGATTCTGGAGCACCGGTGGCTCCGCCGTCGATACTCACTTCGATGTGGAGGCCCCACCCGAGCCCCTTGGTCTTGGCGATGAGGATCGGCTGCAGTCCTCTAGTCTTTGTTTGGGGCGGCGTGGCGAGGTTGGGGCTCCTACACCTTGTTCCTCTGCGAGGCTGGGAGCAGAGTAGTGGGGTCCATGCCCGTCTTCAGCAGGGGCGGGCCCGTGCCCATGGAGGCTCGGAGGACGGTGGATGTGTCCTCCGCTGACTCAGCGAAGAGAAGGAAGGAGGGAGGCAGAAGAGGGGCTGACTCGAGGCGAGTCAAGGCTCCCCCCTTGGCCTTGAGTCCGCGCTCTCCGCCTCTGTGAGTGATGGCGAGCGAGGATGATGATGAGCAGGCGGCGGGAGCCTGCCCCGATCTCAAGAAGGACGGACGGGCTGATCCCCAGGTCTGCCCGCCCCAGGCGATCATGAGCGCACCTCCTGCTCCCGAGCTCCTTGAGGCTGATCCTTGTAGCCGGCTCTCGGGCTTCAAGTACGGCCGGAGGTTGTTCGAGCCCGCAAGCGACGACCTGTAAGTGCTTGATTCTTGTCTTGTTTATTGTTCTGTTGCTGAGGCTTGACGCTCGTATCTCCCGGCTAGGCTGGCGCCCACGGCAAAGAAGTCGAAGGGAGCTCTGAGGTTCCATCCGTGGCGCGCCTCTGCCGTGAAAGAAGGTGACCGTAACGCACGGGCCTATCCTGCCCGGGCGTCCTCGCGAGGCCTGGCTGAGCCGGCTGGGGCGAGCTCAGCCCCCATGGCCCAAGTGACTCCCGAGGTACCCTTGCCTGATGCCGCCACCACAGCCGTCGTGGCGCAGCGAGCTCCACCTCGAGATACCGTGATCACGCTGCCGTCTTCTCCTCCTACTCCACCATTGTTGCTTCCCGACTATTGTTACGGATCGTCTTTGTTGCGAGGCTGGACCATCTGTGGCGAGGATCTTACAGGCGCCGACTCTCATCTAGTGGTGGGACACTTGGAACTAGCTTAGGCTGGATTCGCTCGGCCTTCGATTGGGCGGCGCTGGTCGAGGCTGGGCGGCTGCTGACGAGGAAAGCGAGGCCGTCCTTAGGCGAGGCTGCCCCGACACCGCCTTGGGGAGGTGGCTAATGTCGAGTCATTGCGGTGGCGGAGAAAGCGGTGAAGGCCTGCTGAGAACCAGCTCGCCGAGGAGGCCGCCTTTGCCAAGAGCGGGAGGAAAGCATGAAGGCTCATGGCGCCGTCAAGGACCAGGGCGCCAAGCTCAAGCGCCATGACCGCCTAAGCGCTGCTGGAGCAAGAGCTGGAGGCGAGAAGGTTTAGCTGGACGGCAAGGCAGGTTCTCGCCGAGGATCGCGTGGCCATTGCGGAGATGGAGGAGAAGGCTCGCACTTCATTGAAGGCGCTTTATGAGTGGCTGGAGAGCCGCTGGCGGCGAGGAGGATGGCCCGTAAGCTGCTTCCCTTCTGGTTCGTGCTCTTGAAGATGTCACCCTTGGCCTTGGCCCTCTGGTGAGGCGAGGCATGCGTCTTGTCTTTCTGTGACGGCGCGTGTCTTCACCCACATCTATCTTGCGACTAGCGTCGACCTCGACAGCTCTGCTGGAGCCAATGACGGCGAGCATGCCGCTGCCGCTACTGAGGCCGTGAAGGGTCGTGCGGAAGCTCTGCTGGGGAAGTTCTGGGCCTTTAGCACCAAGCCAAAGCAGAGCGCTGCTAGCCCTGCTGCTCCACAAGGCAAACCCGCTCCGCGCAGCTCCACCGCCGGCAAGTGACTCCGTCATGGCTCCCGTCCTGCTTTTAATTCCTGCACATGTACCATGCCTCGGGGAGGCATTAAAACTTGTTGTGATAACAGTATGGACTGTAATATTTGCTTTTGAATTCCCTAAAATTTGCGATATTCCTTCCTACTTGCTTATGTTCTATGCCGGTAGAGCCCGGTCCCACGCATACCTCAGCTGCCGTTAGCCCCGACCGGAAACCAGGACGGGACGAAGGGGTGAGGGGCTACGTGACAAGTTAGGCTCCTGAGTCGCGATGCTCAGGAGTCCCCCTTGGCGCTCGAACAACAAGTAGGGAGGTGAGATGTGGGGATCTACCGTTCTCGCTGCAGAGCCCGGCCCCATGCATACCTCAACCGCCGTTAGCCTTTGGAACTAAGGAGTGAGGGCTACATGACGATTAGGCTCTGAGTCGCGATGCTCAGGAGTCCCCTTGACAGCTCAAGCGGCCTTGTACCTTGGCTCCTTCGGGGAGGGCGTCTGACGAACCAGGGCCGGGGGCTGGCTGGAGTGGCGTGCATCTGGCGTGAACAGGCTGGCCCGTGCCCAGCCCCTCGCGCGACACTCCGGGGGCGTTGCGATGAGCTTGGCAGCTGAGCTCTGGGCTCCACGAGGTTAATGCGGCCGGGGCCACCCTCGATTTTTATCACCAGGTAGACATAAGCGCTTCCGTATGCGTCTGGGCATAGCCGCTCCTCGGCGGTGTCGTCGACCGGTGGCGAGCATGGTGCTTCCAGCAGTGCGTGGGAGGGCTCCCCTCGGGAGGAGCCCGGGCCGTGTCTGACCCATACGACACGTGGCTGGCATGGTAGGGCTTGACGAGGTGTATCTGGGCACCCGTGGGCCAGCGCGGGACTCATGGGGCCCTACCACAAGGCGGGTTGCGCCTGGCTCTGGGCCTTATCTTGGAGTATGTTCCTGCAAATTCGGCTAGATGTCGGTGCTCTACGTCCTCGGGTCCCGGCTCTCGAGCTGGTCTCAGCCGTCGCTGGCATGCCAGGTCGCGATGCCATGGACAAGACCAGAGGGTGAGGGCTGGAGAGCGGTAGGAGCCACTGAGTCGTGATGCTCGAGGCACCCCCTTTAGCGCATAGCAAGAAGTTGATGTGAAACTCGTCCTCGGGTCCGGCCCTCGAGCTGGTCTCGGCCGTGTTGGTATGCTAGGTCGCGATGCCGTGGACAAGACCGGAGGGTGAGGGCTGGAGGCAGTCGAGCCACTGAGTCGTGATGCTCGGGCACCCCCCTTTAGCATAAGCTGGGTTGAATCTCGAAACTCTCGTCCTCGGGTCCGGCCCTCGAGCTGGTCTCAGCCGTCGCTGGTATGCCAGGTCGCGATGCCTTGGACAAGACCAGAGGGTGAGGGCTGGAGAGCTGGTAGGAGCCCTGAGTCGCGATGCTCTTGTCCCCCCCTTTAACGCGCAAGCTTCCGACATCCAGGAAGAAAAGGTGCCACGGACGGGCACCAAATAACAAGCATGATGGGTCGAAAGCATGGCCCTAAGATAAGCATAAGAAGAATTTTGCGCCGCTGGGTCGGACCCAGCGACTTGGGGATGATGCAGCCGGCGCCCAATAAGGTAAGCTAAGAACATGAAATAAAGGGATACATACGAGGGGCGGACCACAGCGGCACTGGGAATAATCGACCACGAGGCGCTCAGTGAAATGAAACTTGAAAGATGTCACCTGATGATGTTGGGGACGAAGGGGTGTTGGTGTAGCAGACTCGGTGGGCTGCGGGAGCCGATCCTCACGAGCCCCCAGGCCCAGGGGCCTCAGGAGGCTCCGGAGGCACTGGTGGCCCCTAGCGGACCATCTCCATCTCCACTAGGGCTGCGGAACACCTGACCTCTTGAGCCTCCAGGATGGCCCTCATGAGGAGCTGGTACGCGGCAGCCGCGTTCGGCAAGCCATAAGGCATGCGAACGTAGCTGTGGGGCGAACCCTCGCAGCGTCCCACTTGCGAGGGCTAGAGGCGCTCCTGAGACGCGGCTCGGTTGAGCCATGGTATGTCGATGCAGACGCGTAGCCCACCATCCTCTCCTGGATGGGGGGCCACAGCGGGTAAGCGACGGCTGCCTCTCATGACTCTTGACTCCTGTAGCTCCTGAATGGCCTTGCTGACGAACTCCTGAGGGTTTGGCCCTCCTTGCCTTGCTCCTTCTTGAGGGAAACGTGCTTCGAAACATGCCTCCACGTGGTGCCCAAGCGCCTCCCTCGTGACCTTGGCAGGTCGGCGGCCCTCGGGGAGGCCCCGAGCCACTGAGGAGGCGTCAGGCAGCTTCCCTATGTGATGGAAGGAGGTTCCCCCAGCGGTAGCGGGCCTGAGGGCCTGCCTCTGAGGGGCGGGCAGACGATGTCTTCTTCTTCTTGGGGGCGGCCTCGGGAAGCCTCCTTCCGTGATCCGGGTCTTCGGTGATGCGGCTGAAAGGCTCGCTCGGGGAGCTGCTGCGTCTCTCTCCTCGCGGGCACCGTGATGACCCGCCACTTCTGGCATCTTGAGGGCGTTGTAGCCGTGGTGGGTTCTGACCATGAACAGCCAGCGCGGGTACAGGATGGCGTTGTCTGGCGGCGAATGTGGGCGACGTCGAAGTCGATGAGCTCGGTGCGGTAGTTATCGCGTGCCCGAAGGTGACGAGGCGGACCTGCCCAATCGGGACCGTGGAGCCGTCGGTGACTCGGAGAAAGGCTTGGTTGGCTGAAGCTGATTGTAGGCCACTTGGAATTGTTGAGCGTTTCCGCAGACGGGGCGTTGAGACCTGCCCGCCGTCGATGAGGGTCTGGTGACTAGCATGTTCGCGATGATTGAGAACAAAGCATTGGGAGGACTCGGCTGTGGCGCGCACTTGAGCTGATCCGCTGGTGAGCGTGATGATGCATGCCGACCACGAGAGGCGCGTGGCCTCGAGCTTGGGGAGGACTGCATTCACTTCGCGGGTGAACTACTTGAAGATGCACTGAGAGGCTAGGGCTTCAGCTCCGCCCAGGATGCAGGCGATTGCACGTGGTTCCTGGAAGCCCCAGCCCCCTCGTCCTGATGACGGTCCTCGTTTCTTCTTGGCTGCGGCGGCAGCGAAGGGAGGCCTGCGTTACCTTGCAGGCGATCCTCACGAGCCTGATCCCTCCAGCCTCCCTCATGAGGCAGGTCCTGCCAGCGATCCTCGCGAGGTTGGTTGCGCCACCCTTGGCGTGGGCCGCGGTCTTCCCAGCGTCCTGTGTTCCTTCCACCTCCTCTTCCGTAGCCCCGGTCGCTACGGTCGGGACGTCGGCCGACCCTTCCTTCACGCATGGCCCGGAGCTCTTGGCATTCATTGGTGTTGTGGGTGTGGAGGTTGTGGTACCGCATGATACCGACTGCCCTTGGAGGATTCGGGCTGATCTACGCCCGGCAGAGTGCAGCTGCTGCATGACACGGCAGCCCCTTGTGCTTCCGTCCTTGGCCTTGGGCTTCTTCTCTTACAGGTCTCTGGCGGGCAGCTCGAGGAGGGAGGCGTCCTTCCTCAGCCACTGGTGCACTTGGTCGCCAAGTTGAACAGCTCAAGGAGGTGCACGGTCTTCATGCATCGCATGACTCCTCCTTCATCTTGACATCAGCGCCTGCGCCGTCGGAGAAGGCTGAGATGATGGCCTCCTCCGTTACCTTAGGGATCTTGAGTAGCGCGTTGTTGAAGCGCTGGATGTACTCTGCGGGGTTTCCCTGGTTGCTGTAATCTGGCGCATGTCGCTCACGGCGGGTGGCGATCGCGAAGTACCACAGAAGTTGGCGATGAAGCGGGTGCGCATCTCGTCCGGGAGGAGATCGTGCCTAGAGCGGTCAGGAGCAGTGCGGGCCCGTCCTTGGCGCCACGGAAACCAGTTTGCCATGACCTTTTTCGTCTCCGTTGGCAGCCTTGATGCCCAGCTCGTGAATTTGGAGGAACTCTGAGGTCGGCCGTGCCGTCGTAGCGAGGCAGTGCAGCTTGAACTTGCGGGACCCATGACGTTGCGCAACTTCGGTGGTGAAAGCGCGGCAGCCAGCTGTAGCCACGGGAGGCCTTAGGCGGCGAAGAGCTTGGTCTGCGGGTCCCCATGCGCTGCAGTTGGGGCAGCAGCGAGGTCTTGGCGTCTTTGGGCGAGGGCGCTCGAGGCGGCTTCTCGGGCGAGGACTTCTTGGCAGCTCTGCTCTTGCAGCGTTGGCGCTGACGGGCGGGTTTCGCCCGAGGGCGCGCCTTAGGGCTAGGGCGCCTTCTTGAGGGAGGCGGTTGGGCGCCCAGGAGCATCATTGCCGCGCTTGAGCGGGCGTGATGCAGCGGAAGAACGGCGGGAGCCCCGATGGCGCCAAGCAGGCTCGGCGACTCGTCGAGCCACTCTTCGTGAAACGTTGTCGATTAGGCGTGGCGAGGGCTCGTTTCGTGATGGCGCAGCTCAAGCCTCCATAGCCGCCACTACAAGAAATATGTCAACTAGTGACCTTACATCGGTGACCTGGAAGAATTGGTCATAGATCTATGACCATTTCGGACCAATTGGTCAAAAGCTGTTAGAGGGCTCCAAACCTAAACCATTGCGACCATTTTGGTCGGAAAGGTCGTAATTTCCTTACGAAAAGGTCATAAAGCAAACAGCGCTAGTCCCTTTGCCTTATTTCTAGTTGTTAACGACCAATGTAGATGGTCATAGCCTTGTAAATTGTGGTGGGTTGCTATGACTAGGCGCCACCTCATCAGTTTTGCCTATGTTTCATGTCCATGTGGCGGTTTTGCCCTAGGTTGTGAAGCAACCTATATTCTATCATTCCCAAAATTCCCAAAAAATCTCATAAATTCTTTGGGTCATATCTTCGTGAAATATGTAAAACCTTCCTTTCCTAGTTCAAAAATAATTCAAAAATATTCATGTTCCTATTACATTTCAAAACAACAGTTTGTGAAGGAAGTACCACTTTGGCATGTCCAAATAGTATCCATTTTCTCTGAGTGCTTTTCTATGCCCAAATAACCATCCTCCACCAAATGCCAGCTCAATCCATTCATTATTTTGAGCGAGCTTCAGCATTAGTATTTATGTCCGATGTGGTAGTTTGCAAAGCAAGTACCACATAGGTCCTCCTTTGAGCTGAAAATTTGTGTAGAGCGGTCTTCTTAGTAAGCGATCATCCTCGGCCAAAACTCCGTCCATTAGCCATGTGCATTTCCGTCATAAATCAAACACTTGGCTGCTTATTCATGTTTAAGCATCGATCGGTCTCCTCGTGAGAATCTTATGTTGTGATTTTCTTCCAAGCACCTACCTGGGGAGTGCCCAACACACTAGACATACCTAGGCCGCCCAGAACACATGGCAGCATACGGTCATCAGGTGACCACTTGGCGAGCATCTTGAGTTCTGGCAGCTCTAGAGTTGGGGCTCTCGGCCACCGCCCAAACCTCGACGTATCGCCACCAAACCATGTATTTATTATTAAATAGGTCCTTATGTAACTATAAATGATTTTTGGAAAAAATAAATAGCAAACTATGCGGCAGCTGCAGTTCAAATTTCACCCGCTTCTAGCTGAATCGGTGAAAATTTGTCTTTTTCACGAGAGGTGGATCAAAACTTTTTGCACCCAACCATTTTGTCAATTGTGCATTAAATATGTCCTAGTATTTTATAAAATTGATTTGGTCCAATTTTGCAACAATTATTTGGTAGTTCCTTCACAAAAAAACCTCCTTTTGGGCACTCGGAAAATGAAAAATGGTTTTTTCGTCCAAAGAAAATGAAAACTTCCTTAGGCAACATTGTTTGTCATTCCAATATTCACCCTTGTGCACAATATGAGATCATTTGAACAAACTATGCCACGAATGTGGCCATAAGATTGATCATTTGGCTTGAAAGCCAAGAACCTTCAGAGATGATAGCTCATTTCTGAGAACACTTTTTTAAAATAATTGCCGTATTACAAGTTTGTTATTATTCCTACGAACTTGGCCACATATAATGACACAATGCGAAGGTTTCCCAATTTTTTGATTTTTTTTGAATTTTTTATGCCTGTTTCAAAATGCGGTCAAAACGGCGGGAATGACCGTTCCTAGCTAGTGGTTGAATCTTGGAATTTTTTTGGTGTTTCTCTGATTAAATAGGTCCTTATGTAACTATAAATGATTTTTGGAAAAAATAAATAGCAAACTATGAGGCAGCTGCAGTTCAAATTTGACCCGCTTCCAACTGAATCGGCGAAAATTTGTCTTTTTCATGAGAGGTGGATCAAAACTTTTTGCACCCAACCATTTTGTCAATTGTGCATTAAATATGTCCTAGTATTTTAGAAAATTGATTTGGTCCAATTTTGCAACAATTATTTGGTAGTTCCTTCACAAAAAAACCTCCTTTTGGGCACTCGGAAAATGAAAAATGGTTTTTTCGTGCAAAGAAAGTGAAAACTCCCTTAGGCAACATTGTTTGGAATTCCAATATGCACTCTTGTGCACAATATGAGATCATTTGAACAAACTATGCCATGAATGTGGCCATAAGATTGATCATTTGGCTTGAAAGCCATGAATCTTCACACTTGATAGCTCATATCTGAGAACACTTTTTTAAAATAATTACCGTATTATGGTCACATATAATGACACAATGCAAAGGTTTCCCAATTTTTTGATTTTTTTTGAATTTTTTATGCCCATTTCAAAATGCGGTCAAAACGACGGGAATGACCGTTCCTAGCTAGTGGTTGAATTTTATAATTTTTTTGGTGTTTCTCGGATTAAATAGATACTTATGTACCTAGAAATGATTTTGGGAAAAAATAAAGAGCAAACTATGAGGCAGCTACAGTTCAAATTTGACCCGTTTTCAGCTGAATCGACGGCAAGTTGTCTTTTTCACCAGAGGTGGATCAAAACTTTTTTCACCCAACCATTTTGTCAATTGTGCATTATATATGGCCTAGTATTTTATAAAATTGATTTGGTCCATTTTTGCAACAATTATTTGATAGGTCCTTCACAAAAAAATCTCCTTTTGGGCACTCGGAAAATGAAAAATGAATTTTCCGTGCAAAGAAAATGAAAAAATCCTTAGGTAACATTGTTTGGAATTCCAAGATGTACCCTTGTGCACAATATGAGATCTTTTTTTATTTTTTCATGTGAAAAAGTAGAAAATAAAGAATGCTCACGTAGATTCTTTTTTGAAACATAAATTGTCTTTTTGATGAGAGGTGGATCGAAAGCATATTACATGTTAAGATTTGGTCAACTGTACATAAAATAATGTCTTATAGTTTCGGAAAATGGTGTGGTGCCATTTTGAAATAAATATTTGGTAGATTCTTCACAGAAAAAGAATTTTGTCACTCTGAAATGATTTTTATTCTTAAAAACTCATTTCTCATAACAACTTTTAAAGATATTTGTCTTATTCTAATTCCAAGTTTGTTAGTTTTCCTAAAAAACTAGGCCACATTTGCTGACACAATGAGAATGTTTTTTTTTAAGTTTCTCATATCATAAAACTGTTTATATGATTCAACACTTTATTTTTAGTCGGTTACGACCAATTTAGATGGTCATAATGTGTAATGGGTTCTGATTGGTCCATGAGCATGTCACGTGGATCATGCCTCCAACGCCGTCGGATGCTCCCGGATCTGACGGCAGCCCTTTCTCCCTCACGCTCCTCTTTGTCTCAAAAAAAAGAAAGAAACTCCCTCACCCTCTCGCCCACAGCCTCGCCCGCGAACCCTAGCGCTCCCTTGCAGCTGTCTCCCCACACCGCTCAAGATCCAGATCCGCCGCCTCGCCGCCTCCCTTCACACCATCGCCGCAGCCACCTCCCCTCCTATCCTCACGCAACGGAGAGAGAGAGGCATCGCCGCCTCCACACAAAGAGAAACACACTAACTCTGCTCCCCAGGTCCCTCCACTCCAGCCGAGAAACCGCCGCCGCTGCCGCCCACCGGAGCCGAAGATGAAGAAGATCTTCGGTGCTAAGAAAAGCAGGGACCCGCCGCCCACCATCCAGGACGCCACCAACCAAGTCAGCCTCCCCTACTCTCCCCTCCCTTCTCCCCCGATTCGTTTCCCCTTCTCACGCCCGAAATCCAATGCCGCTCTAATTTGACTGGTGGCGCAGATAAACAAGCGGGGCGAGAGCGTGGATGAGAAGATCAATGTCGGTGTCAAAACCGGCGGATCTCGGGTAGGGGGTCCCGAACTGTGCGTCTAGGCGGATGGTAACAGGAGACGAGGGACACAATGTTTTTAACCAGGTTCGGGCCCTCTCGATGGAGGTAAAACCCTACGTCATGCTTGATTAATATTGATGATATGGGTCATACAAGAGTGGATCTACCACGAGATCAAGGAGGCTAAACCCTAGAAGCTAGCCTATGGTATGATTGTTGTAATGTATGTTGTCCTACGGACTAAAGCCCTCCGGTTTATATAGACACCGGAGGAGGCTAGGGTTACATAGAGTCGGTTACAATGGTAGGAGATCTACATATCCGTATTGCCAAGCTTGCCTTCCATGCCAAGGAAAGTCCCATCCGGACACGGGACTGAGTCTTCAATCTTGTATCTTCGTAGTCTTGGAGTCCGGCGGATAATGATAGTCCGGCTGTCCGGACACCCCCTAGTCCAGGACTCCCTCAGTAGCCCCTGAACTAGTGTCCGGCTCTGCAAAATAAATTCCACATTCCACCGTAGAGAGAATAAAATGTACACTTAGTTCAATCTGCTGACGTATTACACGGCGTGACATCACACCGCCACCAAGCCTTTGTTTGAATCATTTTTTACTATACCACCTCAGCACGTTTAGCGAAGCGGTTTCCTTGGCACGTCTTGTCGAAGCAGAGATCGTGTTCCCCTTATTCTGGGATTCTCATCAATACATGCGTGGGTAACCCAACCGTTCCCATCGCCACGCCTCCTCTATCGAAGGTGAATCCCAAACTGTCACGGAGACGGCTCTTGGTATTTTTTCCTCTTTATAAGAGGACCAAGGCTTGTCCTTGTTCTTCAATCTTGCATCGAATCTCCTCCTCGCTCCCAGTTCCAACACCCAGAGCCTCAGATTCGAGCGCTTAGGATCCTCAACCATATCCGGCTCCGACCTCCAGGGCCGGTGGATGCCCTCCTCCATCACGGAGGAGGACATATTGAAGTTACATGAAGCCAAGTACCTGGCCTACGAGGTTTCGCACAGGTTGCCCGCCCAAGGGTAGGCCGTGCCCGCCCCTGAGCCCGGTAAGTTCGTTGTCTTCGTATCTCACCTCCGTCGGGGTTTAGGCTTCCCGACGGACCCCTTTGTGAGAGGGCTCATGTTCTACTATGGGCTGGATTTTCACGACTTGGCTCCGGAGTCCATCCTTCACATCTCCGCATTCATTATAAATCTGCAAGCGTTCCTCGCGTCCTCCCCACTTCGGCCTGTGGTTGAAGACCTTCAAGTGGAGCTGAAGATGATCGGGGCGTCAGCGGAGTCTGGCAGGCGACCATAAGCAAAAGGCCGATGCCCGTGGCGAGGGTTCCTTCAAGAGGAGCTCGGTTGTGGCAGCAGGAGTGGTTCTATATCACCGCTCCGAAGGCGACGCAAAGCCTCGCCTTTATTCCGCCGGGACCTCCCGCCGGTGATGTCGTGGGTCGACCAAGGGCTCATTTGGGGCCGTCAGAAGGCGTTCCCTCACTGCAGGCCAGATTCGAGACCTCCAAGCGAGGGAGATCAACCTGATCAAGGTGATGCGAGTTATGCTAATCGGGCATCTTACGCCTCGCAAGCGCCGTCCTCTCCGTCTATGGGAGTTCAACCGGAGGGACCTCGAATTCTCCAACACTTTATGGGTGCGACACCGTGGAGATGTACAAGTTGTTCTTGGACCGCGGTGGCGTGTCGGATTTAGCCGAGGACGCAGCCTAAGCGCGATCACCGGATACTCGGGTAAATAGCTCGAGTCCGGACATTCTATTTATATGCCTCTCTAGAGTTCGCCTCTGACCGTTACTTTTCACGGGAATGGGTGGCGCGATCAAGGCTGATAAGGTGTCGGCCCCTCCCGAGAGACCGCCTTTGGGCCGTCTTTGGTCGAGAATGTTGGAGGTCGCGCCACGAAGAGGCGAAGGGGAAAATAGAGGAGCTAATATTTCGCCCAAAGGGGCGACTGAAGAGGGGGGAACCAAGAACCCCTCCCTTCAGGGGGAGAAGAGGACCGCCTCCGAAGATCCGGAGGCCAAAGCCCCTAAGCGTGGTAAGAGATCTTCCCCGGGGGGTCCGGTGTCCGGAGAGAATCCGGACGCACAATCATCGCCAAAGGATCGGCCCTCCAGCGAGCCGTGAGTATGAAAGAGGGAGTTAATTAGTAAGGAAATAGCTTCATTTGTATACGTGGGTAACGAAATATTTATATTTGCAGTTCGGATCGCATCCTTCTCGAGATGAGTTCATCTTGAGGACCTTCTTTGGAGATGATGGAGAGCGAAACGCCTCCGTCTGCGGCGCCGTCGGATAAAGCGGGCAAGCTGAAATATCATCACGGAGGTATCCCGAGTCGGAGGGGCGAGAGCTCGGCACCCACTAGTATCCGCCGGAGGCGAAGAATCTGCTTGAGAGGCGTCCATTTAGAAGATCATCGTGCATGGATGCGTATGGTGGTTGGAAGGATTTAAATCCGCCAAGGCGGATGCGTAATGCCGCCATGAGTTTCTTGGCGGGATTTGAGGTATGCAAGAATGGCGCATCCTTTTGTCTTTTAATAGTTTTGCACATAAAAATCATACCTGTATAGATAGTAGCCCACAGGACTCGGTAGGTTGTCGGGAACGACGCGCGCGAGGATCAGCTCTCAAGTAATGAATACCGCCGTCCCTATGCGGGTGGCGGATAGTCGAAGGCCAGCCGGACTAATGAGTTTGCCGAGTTAAGTCGGCAACTTGACATAAGCGGATCGGACATCGCACTTGTCAACGGCGACTTGACGAGTCGCAAGGTAAATAAATTCTCATGATCGCTTTATTTAAGGGGTGAAGCCCTCCTCGATAAATTTTACGCTGTTGTACATACGGTGCTGCTGCTGTGGAGAACCTTCGGGCGAACTTGCTCGAGCTAAGGAGCAAGCCGAAGGAGTGATCTGGCTGCCTCGAGGCGGCCGAGGAATTAAGCCGAAAGGCTGCGCGACCGCCGAAGCGAGCGTAGGTGGCGAGTTGGCCATGAAATTAAAGGATGTTGCCGACCGCAATGAGGCTCTTGAAAAGGGCGCTTATCGGGCGGGAAGACCTGAAGAAGGCCACCGCGAAGCCAAGGATGCCCGCTCTGCAATGCGGGCTATGAAGGAGGAACCGCGCCGCCGGCCGGAGAGATCGTGGCTGGCAAGCCTTTTCTCTTCGTCGCCGGTTTATGGATGGAAAGTATGCTCAATTTGGCGGTGTGGAGTCCGGAGGATCCGTATATGGACTTAGCTGCAAGTGCGGCCGATGCCGTTAAGCACTTCCGGAGCCGGGAGGATCACGAGGCGGAAGAGCTATATTGGTCTCAATTCCACAGTCCGGATCGCTCACTTCCATTGACAGACGGTTGGCGAATGGGCGAGCTAAATAGATTGTCCGGACTTGCCATGGCTGACATCATGGCCCATGTGCCGAGAGGTCAAAGGCGACGAGCTACTTGACTTCTTGCAGCAATTCCTTGGGCGGTGCCACATATAAAGGAGATGAAGCGGTCGGCTGCATCGGTAGCGGATGGCTCTTGCCCGTGTGAAGGCGCATTGTCCGGAGATGGATGCCACCGCTATTGCCGCCCAGGGTTCGGATGAAAGCCGGCTCCCTGCCGAGCACTACTTCGGGGAAGTTATGCGTGGCGCTCGTGTAATAAGTCGCAGTGCTCGAAAAATATCACGTTCAAATGAACGTATTAGCTTGTAAATCGATGATTATGTTACAACTGCTTTTTATACTTGTGCGTCCCAAGTAGTAAAACTTCTTATATGCGGCCGTTTACGTATACTTTTGTATAACTTGAAAGATGGCAGTCTTGACCCCCACGCACAAAGTGCGGGGGTGTTCGCAAAAATAGTGCGTTTTCACACTTTAATCCGGCGTCTCGGTCCTGTTATAAGGAGGTGGTAGCGTGGCGAATGAGGCAATCAGACTATAATGCTTTATCACTTTCACTTAGCGATGGAGCTCGAGGGTGGGGCTACGATATAGCCCCTGGTGGCATCGCCCTTCTCGAAGTCGGGCGTGTGTGCTGACCGAAGCGGTCCTTCATCAAAGCGAAATTCTAAACATTCCGATAGTCGATCGAGTGGTTGACGGACTCTCATTGTATCATGACGATCTGTTTTCGGCTTTCTCTCTTGAGGTGCTCGCCCGGCCAGGCGGGGCACTGTCGCGATAGTTCTCCCGGTGCCGCGTTAGCCGATGATCTGAGCGTAAGGCAGCAAAACACGGAGCCGGGCAAACCCAACATTTGACCAAAGACATGATTCGGAGCTGATGTATATAATGCCTAACTCGAGGCGCGAACACTCCCTAAGGTGTTCGGTCTTTATAATAATGGGCGAGCGATGCCCTAAGCCCTAGTGTCCGTGCGGGCATGGTCTTCTACTTGCAGCCGATGCCAAAGCATCGGGCTCCGCTTTAGCTATAGGAAGAAACCAAGGAGAATAACAACAAGAGACAAGTAAAAAAGGTCTACGCAGGTCTTAATCTGAAAAGAATCCTCTAGCGGGTCCCTACGCATGTCTGCGCCTTTGTCTCCGTTCGCCGTTATCTGGACGGGTATGCACATTGTTCATCTGTAGAAAGAGAGGAACGTTTAGTTTTAAAAACAATTCGTGCGAAAAATATGTAAAATAAGAAATATAAATAATTAAAGCAGGGTTTATATGAACCCGCGGTTGTTTGTCTTGCGCAGCCCCAGTGAAGGGTATGCGGCTAGGAGCCCCTAGCCCTCGACGGCGAATTCGTCTATCCGAGTCCGGGGTCTTTGAGTGACCCTCGCACTAAAATGGCGCCACGCGGACCGGGCATCTTGAGTGTAAGAGACGCGTAATGCGGTATGGCGTTGAAGCGGACAAAAGCCTTTCGTCCCAAGAGTGCTTGATATTCATTTTCAAATGGGACGATATGAAAGATTAATTTTTCTCGTCGAAAATTGTTCGGCGATCCGAACACGACTTCTAGTAATATGGAGCATGTGCACTTGGCGTAAGGGCCTGGCGTCACTCCTTTAAAGGAAGTGCGGCTGTGTCGGATTTTAGCAGGGTTTATCCCCATCCTACGGATTGTTTTTGAATACAACAAGTTTAAGTCGCTGCCTCCGTCCATTAGGACATTAGTAAATTGTAATCCGTCTATTATGGGATTCAATATTAGGGGAGTCCGTCCCGCATTTCGAACGCTTCTGGAATAGTCCAGGTGGTCGAAAGTGATTGGTTTTGATATCCAATCTCTACGGTCTGCTGGGTTGGACCGTGTGAAGCTCTTTTTAGAAAGTGTTGCACTATTTTTCCGTATTATCACATGAAGTGAGTTTACTGCTTTGAACCCTTGTGGGAAAGTCTTTTGTTTTCCGGTGCTCTGCTGGTGGGGTTTATCTTCTTCGCAGCGCGCCAGGCCTTGTGTTCGGCATTTAGTCGGCCGGACTGTTTAAAAACCCAACAATCCCTGTGGGTGTGCTTTGCAGGCCAGTAAATTGTAATCCGTCTATTATGGGATTCAATATTAGGGGAGTCCGTCCCGCATTTCGAACGCTTCTGGAATAGTCCAGGTGGTCGAAAGTGATTGGTTTTGATATCCAATCTCTACGGTCTGCTGGGTTGGACCGTGTGAAGCTCTTTTTAGAAAGTGCTGCACTATTTTTCCGTATTATCACATGAAGTGAGTTTCTTGCTTTGACCCCTTGTGGGAAAGTCTTTTGTTTTCGGTGCTCTGCTGGTGGGGTTTATCTTCTTAAGACGCGCCAGCCCCTTGTGTTCGGCATTTAGTCGGCGGACTGTTTAAAAACCCAACAATCCTGTGGGTGTGCTTTGCGAGCCTTCCGGGTCTTGTGGATTTGACATATCCGACCCAAAATCTTGTTTAAGTTGGACAATTCGTCACTGTCATCCTTAAGAGGCTGTGTTTTATTATTGGGCCGCAAGCTTTTGAATCCGGCGTTGACTGCCGTGCTCTTTGGGCTTTTCTCTTTATTCCGGCGCTGCTCTTTTCTGCACCGTGATTTTCCGTTTCCATCTCTTATCTCGGATGTACTTGGGTCGCTGGTGCTGCATCTTGCTAACCAGCTATCCTCTCCCGCACAGAAGCCCCCTCAAGAAAGGATGGAGGGTGAAACCCAAACCACGGAGGAAGTGTGGGACAAAAACAACACACTCATGGGGCTCTAGCGTGGGGATAACTTGCCCCGGGGCGGGAAGCCTGTGCTGGATATCTGCGGTTAGGTATCCGACCTCCCTAAGCTTCGCAATGTCCTTCTCCTTGATTGAGGAGGCAACCCACCAGCCTTGAGGATCAGATCTGGAAATACTGGCGGATTCCGGAGGGGTGGAGCTTAGGTTTTGGGTGCTAGAAAGGTGCGGGAAGGCGCGATGAAGGTGAAGAAAGAGGCGTAAGCCTCGACCCCTTTATAAAGAGGGTGAATATCAAGAGTCCCAGTGTGATCGTTTGAGGCTTATCTAAAAACACACGGGGTAATACCAACGGCCATCGTGGGGTCACGCACGCTCATATTGATGGAAAATCCCGTAATAAGAGGGACACGATCTCTGCCTCGACGGGACGTGCCAATAAAACTGCCTCGTAACGAGAGTCGTTGTGGGGTAGGAAACATCAGTTCACATTGGACCAAGCCACGATACAAGGGCATGACACACGAAGATTGCCAACAAATCAGATCTATACATACGAAGATCATCTTGCGGATCCGGACACGGTCTACGTATTTGATAACCGCTTTGGAGTATTCGGAGGAGGAACCCGCCTTGCAATGCCGAAGACAATACTACGCGCCAGACTCATCGTCATTGAAGCCTGGTTCAGGGGCTACTTAGGGAGTCCTGGATAAGGGGGTATCCGGACAGCCGGACTGTGTACAACGTCCGGACTATTGAAGCGTGAAGATACAAGACTCGAGACTTTGGCCCGTGTCCGGATGGGACTTTCCTTGGCGTGGAAGGCAAGCTTGGCGATCCGGATATTATATTTCCTTCCTTGTAACCGACTCCATGCAAACCCTAGCCCCCTCCGGTGTCTATATAAACCAGAGAGGTTGGTCCTTAGAAGGCCGATCACAATTACATTCATACCATCATAGGCTAGCTCCTAGGGTTTAGCCTCTACGATCTCGTGGTAGATCTACTCTTGTACTACCCATATCATCAATATTAATCAAGCAGGAAGTAGGGTTTTACCTCCATCGAGAGGGCCCGAACCTGGGTAAACACCTATGTCCCTTACTTCTTGTTACCATCAGCCTTGACGCATAGATCGGGACCCCCTACTCGAGATCCGCCGGTTTTGACACCGACAGTCGCCGGGGGCTGCAGATCCAGATAAGTTCTCTATCCTCTATCATGCGTTTCATTATGGACTCTGATATGTGAAACCTCGTTTTACATCTAGGCTATCGTGCTCCATTTTCTCCGAACCCAAGGATTATCTCCTGCGACCGGATCTGGTCATAGTCGCGGCAGCAAGGAAATGGAACGAGGAGCCTAAGCCCACCTCATCCCTGCCTCCGCCAAGGGCGTGAGAAAGGTCCAGCGAAGTGGGGGGGCGGCAAGGCCTGTTGCCGGGCGAAGAAAACGTTTATCTTAACAAATAACAAGGATTCGCTCCTTGTCGTGGGTTCCATCCGCGAATGAAAAAACCCGGCAAACATCCCTTTTTCATTAAAAACATTCCGTAGAGGTACAGTTCATACGAAATGAAAAACATGAGCAAGGGGATTACAAGTTCTAAAGTTAACAAAGGCCTGAAGGGTTACAAGACTAAAAAGAGATAAGGTGCCCGTAATCCCTTTCTTGTCCCTCTCCTCAGGAAATGGAACAAGAAAGCAGAAGGGCAAAGGGGCGCCTATGCGAGCTACGAGTGGCAAAAGACACCAAGAGAACATCTCGGTGGCTGTCCAAAGGCTGGATGGTGATGGCGACGCCGGAGGAAGAGCTCGAAGACGAGGCGGCAGGACGCCAATACACGACGAAGGCGTCGGTGCCCACGTACTCCGACTTGACAGCCTTGCCGCCCGCCCTCTTCCTCTTTCACAGCCTCCTGATGCCAGCTGCCCAAGGAGACGACCCCGAGAAGTTCAAGGAGTCGGTGACATGGATGATGGGGTCACCGGTGCCGCCCGGCGCCTAGTCGGACCCGTCATCCTGCCGCCCGCTGCCCTCGTCGTTGCTGCTGCTGTATTCCTCGCCACTCTCGCTCGAGGAGGAATCTTTGTCGTCAGAAGAGCTCTCACGCAGCACCTTACGCGAGTCCCGAAATGCCCGAAGATCTTGACGGAGAGGAGGCACTCTCCATTAGTTTGAAATGGAGAGTGAGCCCCTCCGTCAAGCTGTGGACGCGGGCAAAGGTCTTCCACCCTCGGCGGAGATACATAATGTGAGGGGCGGGGAACTCAACGTTAGCCCATGTGTCGTTGTTCCCACAACCCCTCATATGCAGCCGCAATGCCTGTGGCGGATCCAGCTCCATCTCTCACGCAAATGGAGTCGAAAGGCAAAGACGACGGTGCGGCGGATGGCGCAGCCTGACGAAGAACTCGCGAGGGTTGTCCTTGATGTGGCCTTCCATCGGAGGAGGGACCGCTGGCGGAGGCGAGGCCGATCTGTGGCCCCGTCCTCCTCTCCCTCGACCACCACGACGGCCTCGGCCTCGCCCCCTCCCCCTCCCTCTAGCAGTCGGCTCCGCCGCTACGAGCTCTTGGGGAGGAGTGATGCGCTGTCTAGCTGAGACCCTCGCCGCGCCACCGATGAAGCGTCGCCACGCCCCCTCGCCATGGTAGAAGAAAGGAGGAAGCGGGAATGGGGAGAGGCAGATATCGAAGGATTGACAGGCGTCGTTCCTCCCGCTCCCCTCTTTATAAAGGGGCGGGGGCGAGGCTCGGCCGCCCCCTTTCAGCCAATCTAGCCTGTTGAAGTGATAGCGAGCGGGGCCGTCGACCGCCCTCCCCGCTCCATTGATGGCACGTGGGAATCGACCCATGCGCGCGACTTCCCACATCCCGCGCACCTGTCATTCGCTCATGCATTCAGCGAACATGGCGTGAGGGATGGACGCAGTCGGACGCATAGAGCGATGGTTCCCAAGTGGGGGCAGTAAATGAGCAGCGGCCCTGTGTTCTCGAAGAGACACGCAAGCCGCCTCTTTACTGTCCACAACAGGATGACGCCAGCATGCTTCCGTCACGCACGCGCCCACGACCCCTACGTCGCGCGTTCAACACAGGTCATGGGGAAGCACAGCGGACGGAGCAGTTACCGCAATAAAATCCACCCTGCCTGCCCGTGCACCGTTCTGGGCCTGGCCCAACAACGTGTCGCGCTTATGTATGGCCCAGGCCCGGGGGCTCCTGTTGGTGTACAAAAGTAGGGGCTATCCTTTTGACCCCTTTACTTGTGCACGGGCAGTCGAAGCCACGCGCCATGACCACACATAGCAGGGCAAAGGAGGGCAGCCGGAGAGGAGCCGAAGGCTCGAGACGAACAAGGCAACATCAAGGACCAAGGCCACAAAGTGCAGATGGGCGAAGCAGGTTTCCCCGACAAGGCCCTTGCCAGGGGCAGCCTCCGCAACCCCGGCAAGCCCCTTGCCAGGGCAGCTCGTCCACACCAGCAAAGCTGGCCACCCTTGAGCCACGGTCTCCAACGCCAGCAACCATGTTGGACCAGGGCTCGGGAGGCACCTCCATGGTGGCATCAAATCTTTGTGAATACATAGAATGCTCAAGATCAGATGGGGGTTCAGAGGCAACAATCCTCACCGAAGACCCTTACTGAAGAAATCCAGAAGACCCCCGGCAAGGTCCTTGCCGGGGATGCCAGCGCGCCATGGCAAGACCCTTGCCGAGACACCCGGCAAGACCCTTGCCGGGCCACCCGACAAGACCCTTGCCAGAGGCGACAGCAGGGCCGCTGCCAGGCCCACACCAATCACATCCCCGCCGCTATTCGCATGCAGCTGCCAGCCCAACCAGCTGGGCAGGCACCTGCGTGGCAACATGCAGCTTCCAGGCCAACTCAGCAGGCACCTGCGTGGTGGCATGCAGATCTTCGTGGAGGCTCCACCACTGCGACACCTCATCTACTTGCCTCCTTACATGGCGTCGCATGCATCGCTGGCCAGGGCGCGTGTCGAAGCGAGGAGGAGCAGCGACGGACGGGACGGGCCTCGCTCCCGTCCCCAATAAAGTGAAGGACACATAAGCCATGCATTAAATGCATCTTGTCCTATATTACGGGCGATAAGCTCGCAATACTGTAGGCCTTACCACCTCTTGTGTGCCACTGTGGCAGCCCCTTTCACCTATAAAAGGAGGCCCATGGCATACAGGAAAAGGATTCGTCTCTTTCAAAATCACAGCACTTGTAGATAGTTCAAGAGTTGAAGAACACTCAATACATCCACCAAGCAGGACTAGGGTTTTACGCATCCTCGCGGCCCGTACCTGGGTAAACGATCCCCGTGTCAATTACTAACCCTGCTCTTCTCACAACCCCGCGCCCCGCAACCGTAATAGGGATTCTTGTGATCCCATAGGTGTCGTTTCCCACCGACATAATCAATTGGAACCTCTTCCGAAATAGTGGAATCGTTACTAACTAAAGTCAAGACCTCTCCAAATCCGCTTTCATAAATATCACACTAAGATTCAACACCCTCCAAAATAGTGGGATCATTACTTCCTAAAGTTGACACTCTTCCAAACCCACTTTCGATGATAGTCTTATTCATACTCCAAAAGATATAAGTGAAGTTCACGGAGCATTCTACAATTAATATATACTAACCAATATCCAAGCTCAAAATATATAAGTGAAGCACACGGAGCATTCTATAAAACCATACTCAAAAGATTTGAGTGAAGCACAAAGTGCATTCTATAAGATCATACTCAAAAGATATAAGTGAAGCACATGAAGCATTCTATAAATCAAGGAAGGGCTATCTCATACTAGCATGGTTCTTAAAGAAAAATAAAAACACAAAGGACACAAATCATGTGAACAAAACAAAAACCAAGGTATACCGATAATTGTTGAAGAATAAAGATGGGATACCAACCGGGGCATCCCCAAGCTTAGATACTTGATTATCCTTGAAATATTTACTTGGGGTGCCTTGGGCATCCCCAAGCTTGAACTATTGCCTCTCTTTATTCATCTCACATCGGTAACTTCTCGTTCTTCGAACACTTCATCCACACAAAACTTACCAAAAACTTTGTGAGATCTGTTAGTATAATAAAGCAAATCACTACCTTTAGGTACTGTTGCAAACTCATTCCAATTTCATATTAGCACTTTATCTATTGCATTACAACTTCACCATGGTTCATACCCCCCGATACTACCCATAGATCAAAATAATCGAACAACACATAGAAAACAGAATCTGTCAAAAACAGGATAGTCTATAGTAATCTGGAAATTTCGTATACGTCTGTAACTCCAAAAATTCTAAAAAATATGAAAATTTAAACAAATTGTAAAGAATTACTATGCAGAACATTTCAGACCCGTTTGACTTTCCAGTAAAAATGTAAATTCACGCGTTACAGCCAAAGTTTCTGTTTTTGCGCTGCACAAATGAAGCAAACAATCTAATCATCCTAAAACCAAACTTGGCACATTATTTTTATAATACAATTGATATATACAAGGGGATAATTATTTTCATAGAAACTTCCCTGAAAAATTCTACATAGTTTCCATGAGCATGAACACAGGTGTTCAAGGTCGACCCTCACTTCTCCAATGCATAACTTTCCAATCACTTCTCTTTTTGAAAAACTTTTCAGGCATATGAGGCAAGTGAATCTTTTTGTATTTTCATTTTTTTATTTTTTTTGTATGTTTCACCCACAACTAAGCAAAACAAAAACAAAATGGGAAAACAAAAATCAACTTAGTGAAGAAAGCAAACAAGCACACACGAGAATTGCTCCCTGGAAACGGCGCCAGAAAAGAGCTTGATAATCCCCAAGAGCAGGGCATCATCATAGAAATTCCCAAACGTGGAAGTGATAAGTATGGAGTATCATCCACAAGGATCTAAAGGCAAGATCAATATTCTCTCAAGTCCTATCTGACACTGATACGACTCTACATACACCGAACGTTTGCTTCCAACTAGAAACGACAAATAAAACTACGTTGTGGGTATGAAGAGGATAACTTTGTATGATATCGGAGAGCTAAAATATAAAAGTAGGTGTTGTTATCATAAAGTTAGAATATATTACTAAATATTATAAATAGCGAGTGTGGAATAATGATGGGTCGCTGTGCGGAATTATCCTAGGCAATTGTTAAGAAGACCGGTAATCACTATTGCAATTTCATATGAGGGAGAGGCATAAGCTAACATACTTTCCCTTCTTGGATCATATGCACTTATGATTGGAACTCTAGCAAGCATCCGCAACTACTAAAGATCATTAAGGTAAATCCCAACCATAGCATTAACATATCAAGTCCCCTTTATCCCATACGCAACAACCCCCTTACTCAGGTTTATGCTTCTGTCACTCAAGCAACCCACTATAAGCGAATCACGAATGTATTGCAACACCCTACAGAGGGAATCCCTCACGCTTGCGCAACACGGAGGGCACAATAGGAAAGCACCAAAATAAAACATACAACTCATACCAATCTAGATCATCAATCAACCCAAAGACAAAGGATATCTACTCAAAACATCATAGGATGGCAACACATCATTGGATCATAATATGTGGAATAAAGCACCATGTTCAAGCAGGGATTACAGTAGGGTGCAGGAGAGTGGACCGCGTAAAAGAGATGAGGATGGTGATGTTGATGAAGACGATGATGATTCCCCTCCCGATGGCACTCCGGCGCCACCGAGAGAGAGGAGGAGAGGTTCTCCCCCTTGTGCTTCCTCCTCCATGGCCTCCCCCCTAATGGGGAGAGGTTCTCCCTCTGGATCTTGGCCTTCATGGCGATGATGGCCCCTCTGGGATCCTTCCCCATGGCCTCCGGTGATGTTGGCCCCCTCCGGCAGGGTGCCAGAGAGGGCCTAGATTGATTTCTTGTGGCTACAGAGGCTTGCAGCAGTGGAACTTCCAATCTCTCTTTTATTTTGGGGTTTTCTTGATTTATAGGAGGAGTTGGCGTTGATTTCACGTCAAGGGGGGCCCACGGGGAGTCCACGAGGAAGGGGGCACGCCCTAGGGGGGTGGGGCGCCCTCCACCCTCGTGGTGCCCTCAGGACTCCCCTCTGGTAGATTTTCATTTCAGTATTTTTTATATTTTCCAAAAAATCTCTGTTGATTTTCAGCGCATTCTGAGAACTTTTATTTCTGCACAAAAACAACACCACGGTAGTTCTGCTGAAAACAGCGTCAGTCCTGGTTAGTTCTAATCAAATCATACCAAAATGATATAAAACTATTATAAACATGGCATGAATACTTCATAAATTATAGATATGTTGGAGACGTATCGGTGTAGTACTTCATTTCGATAACTAACAGATTTTTGCAATAAGTATGTGAGTTCTTTCTGACTAATGTTGAGTCCGTCGATTATACGCACTCTCACCCTTCCACCATTGCTAGCCTCTCTAGTACCGCGCAACTTTCGCCGGTACCATACACACACCATATACCTTCCTCAAAACAGCCACCATACCTACCTATTATGGCATTTCCATAGCCATTCGGAGATATATTGCCATGCAACTTTCCACCATTCCGTTTATTATGACATGCTCCATCATTGTCATATTGCTTTGCATGATCATGTAGTTGACATTGTATTTGTGGCAAAGCCATGGTTCATAATTTTTTCATACATGTCACTCTTGAATCATTGCACATCTCGGTACACCACCGGAGGCATTCACATAGAGTCATATTTTGTTCTAAGTATTGACTTGTAATTCTTGAGTTGTAAGTAAATAAAAGTGTGGGGATCTTCATTATTAGAGCATTGTTTCGTGCGAGGAAAGGATGATGGAGACTATGATTCCCCCACAAGATGGGATGAGACTCCAGGCGGAAGAAAAAGAGGCCATAAAAAAGAGAAGGCCCAAATTAAAAAAAATGAGAGAAAAAGAGAGAAGGGGAAAAGTTACTATCCTTTTTCCACACTTGTGCTTCAAAGTAGCACCATGATCTTCATGATAGAAAGTCTCCTATGTTACCACTTTCGTATACTAGTGGGAATTTTCATTTTAGAACTTGGCTTGTATACTCCAATGATGGGCTTCCTCAAAGTGCCCTAGGTCTTCGTGAGCAAGCAAGTTGGATGCACACCCACTTAGTTTCTTTTTGAGCTTTCATACACTTATAGCTCTAGTGCATCCGTTGCATGGCAATCCCTACTCGCTCACATTGATATCTATTGATGGGCATCTCCATAGCCCTTTGATACGCCTAGTTAATGTGAGACTATCTTCTCCTTTTTGTCTTCTCCACAACGACCATTCTATTCCACCTATAGTGCTATATCCATGGCTCGCACTCATTTATTGCATGAAGATTAAAAAAGTTTGAGAACATCAAAAGTATGAAACAATTGCTTGGCTTGTCAACGGGGTTGTGCATCATTTAAATATTTTGTGTGATGAAGATATATAGAGCATAGCCAGACTATATGATTTTGTAGGGATAGATTTATTTGGCCATGTTATTTTGAGAAGACATGATTGCTTAGTTAGTATGCTTGAAGTATTATTGTTTTTATGTCAATATTAAACTTTTGTCTTGAATCTTTCAGATCTGAACATTCATGCCACAATAAAGAAAATTACATGAATAAATATGTTAGGTAGCATTCCACATCAAAAATTCTGTTTTTATCATTTACCTACTCGAGGACGAGCAGGAATTAAGCTTGGGGATGCTTGATACGTCTCCAACCTATCTACAATTTTTGATTGTTCCATGCTATTATATTATCTATTTTGGATGTTTAATAGGCATTTATCTGCTATTTTATATTATTTTTGGGACTAACCTATTAACCGAGGGCCCAGTGCCAGTTTCTGTTTTTTTTTCTATTTTAGAGTTTTGTAGAAAAGGAATACCAAACGGAGTCCAAACGGAATGAAACCTTCGCGATGATCTTTCTTGGACTGAAAGCAAACCAGAAGACTTGGAGATGAAGTCGGAGACGCAACAAGGCAGCCATGATGCAGGAGGGCGCGCCCAGGGGGTTGGGCGTGCCCCCACCCTCGTGGGCCCCTCGTGGCTCCCTTGGCCTAGTTCCTTCGGCTATATATAGTCTTATACCCTAAAAACGTGCAAGAGCGCCATGAAACCACTTTTCCATCGCCGCAACCTTCTGTACCCGTGAGATCCCATCTTGGGGCCTTCTCCGGCGTCCTGCCGGAGGGGGATTCGATCAAGGAGGGCTTCTACATCAACATCATTACCTCTCCGATGAAGCGTGAGTAGTTTACCACAGACCTTCGGGTCCATAGTTATTAGCTAGATGGCTTATTCTCTCTCTTTGATTCTCAATACCATGTTCTCCTCGATGTTCTTGGAGATCTATTCGATGTAACACTCTTTTGCGGTGTGTTTGCCGAGATCCGATGAATTGTGGATTTATGAACAAGGTTATCTATGAATATTATTTGGTTCTTATCTGAATTCTTATATGCATGATTTGATATCTTTGCAAGTCTCTTCGAATTATCGGTTTAGTTTGGACTACTAGATTGATCTTTCTTGCAATGGGAGAAGTACTTAGTTTTGGGTTCAATCTTGCGGTGTCCTTTCCCAGTGACAGTAGGGGCAGCAAGGCACATATTGTATTGTTGCCATAGAGGATAAAAAGATGGGGTTTTCATCATATTGCTTGAGTTAATTCCTCTACATCATGTCATCTTTCTTAATGCGTTACTCTGTTCTTTATAAAATTAGTACTCTAGATACATGCTGGATAACGGTCGATGTGTGGAGTAATAGTAGTAGATGTATGCAGGAGTCGGTCTACTTAACACGGACGTGATGCCTATGTTCATGACTGATGACCCACAAGTATAGGGGATCTATTGTAGTCTTTTCGATAAGTAAGAGTGTCGAACCCAACAAGGAGCAGAAGGAAATGACAAGCGGTTTTCAGTAAGGTTTTCTCTGCAAGCAATGAAATTGTAGGTAACAGATAGTTTTGTGATAAGATAATTTGTAACGGGTAACAAGCAATGAAAGTAAATAAAGTGCAGCAAGGTGGCCCAATCCTTTTTGTAGCAAAGGACAAGCCTGGACAATTTCTTATAATGAGAAAAGCGCTCCCGAGGACACATGGGAATTATCGTCAAGCTAGTTTTCATCACGCTCATATGATTCGCGTTCGGTACTTTGATAATTTGATATGTGGGTGGACCGGTGCTTGGGTACCGCCCTTACTTGGACAAGCATCCCACTTATGAGTAACCCCTATTGCAAGCATCCGCAAGTACAAAAGAAGTTTTAAGGTAAACCTAACCACAGCATTAAACATATGGATCCAAATCAGCCCCTTATGAAGCAACGCATAAACTAGGGTTTAAGCTTCTGTCACTCTAGCAACCCATCATCTACTTATTACTTCCCAGTGCCTTCCTCTAGGCCCATAATAATGGTGAAGTGTCATGTAGTCGACGTTCACATAACACCACTAGAGGAGAGACAACATACATCTCATCAAAATATCGAACGAATACCAAATTCACATGACTACTAATAGCAAGACTTCACCCATGTCCTCAGGAACAAACGTAACTACTCACAAAGCATATTCATGTTCATAATCAGAGGAGTATTAATATGTATTAAGGATCTAAACATATGATCTTCCACCAAGTAAACCAATTAGCATCAACTACAAGGAGTAATCAACACTAGTAGCAACCCACAGGTACCAATTTGTGGTTTTGATACAAGATTGGATACAAGAGATGAACAAGGGTTTTGAGAGGAGATGGTGGTGGTGAAGATGTTGATGGAGATTGACCCCCTCCCGATGAGAGGATCGTTGGTGATGATGATGGTGATGATTCCCCCCCCCCCCCGGAGGGAAGTTCCCCCGGCAGAACAGCTCCGCCGGAGCCCTAGATTGGTTCCGTCAAGGTTCCGCCTCGTGGCTGCGGAGTTTCCTCCCGTAAGCTTGCTTATGATTTTTCCAGGGTAAAAGCCTTCATATAGCAGAAGATGGGAACCGGAGGGCCACCAGGGGGCCCAGGAGACAGGGGCGCGCCCAGTAGGGGTGGGCGCGCCCCACCCTCCTGGCCAGGGTGTGGGCCCCCTCTGGTGTTTTCTTCTCTCAATAATTCTTATTAATTCCAAAAATAACTTCCATGGAGTTTCAGGATTTTTGGAGTTGTGCAGAATAGGTTTCCAATATTTGCTCCTTTTCGGCCGAATTCCATTTAGGCATTCCCCTCTTCATGGTAATCCTTGTAAAATAAGAGAGAATAGTCATAAGTATTGAGACATAATGTGTAATAACAGCCCATAATGCAATAAATATTGATATAAAAGCATGATGCAAAATGGACGTATCAACTCCCCCAAGCTTAGACATCGCTTGTTCTGAAGCGGAAGCCGAAATCGATTAATATGTCCACATGTTTAGGGATAGAGGTGTCGATAAAAATAAAATGCGGACATGAGGGCATCATGATCATTCTTATAACGGCAACATATATAGGTTTTGTCATATGATTTCTTATGCTCAAGTAACGATCGATTCACAATGTCAAGTATGGTTCATAAACTTCATTGGGAACTAACAAACTATAATCTCAGTCATTGAAGCAATTGCAATTTATCATAACATCAGAAAGAGTCAAGAATAGAGCTTTTCAGCAAGTCCACATACTCAACCATCATATAGTCTTCTACAATTGCTAACACTCACACAATACATGTGGTTATGGAGTTTCAACCGGACACTGAGAAAGATAGGGGCTTATTGTGTTGCCTCCCAATGTATTCACCTTTGGGTGATGTCGACAATAATAATTTATGCTAAGTTACATACAAGTGGATATATATATATATCAGGATCTTTCTAACACGAGGATCTTGCCAAAGGATAAAATGAAAAAGGGAAAGCTGAAGATCACCTTGACTCAAGCATAAAGTAAAAACATAAAGTGAAAGATAGGCCCTTCGTAGAGGGAAGCAGAGGTTTTCATGTGCTTTTAGGGTTGGATGCACAAAATCTTAATGCAAAAGAACGTCACTTTATATTGCCACTTGTGATATGAACCTTTATTATGTAGTCCGTCGCTTTTATTACTTCCATATCACACGATCGTATAAAGCTTATTTTCTCTGCACTAATAAGTCATACATACTTAGAGAGCAATTTTTATTGCTTGCAACATGACAACTTACTTGAAGGATCTTACTCAATCCAAAGGTAGGTATGGTGGACTCTCATGATAAAACTGGGTTTAAGGACATTTGGAAGCACAAGTAGTATCTCTACTTGGTGCGAGGAATTTGGCTAGCATGAGGGGGAAAGGCAAGCTCAACATGTTGGGAAGATCAATGACAATATACTTTAACTGAGATGTGAGAAAACATAAACCATTACGTTGTCTTCCTTGTCCAACATTAACTCTTTTAGCAATTCATACTTAATGAGTGCTCACAATCATAAAAGATGTCCAAGATAGTATATTTATATGTGAAAACTTCTCTTTCCTTATTACTTCCTATTAATTGCAACGATGACCAAAACTACGTTTGTCAACTCTCAACAACTTTTATGCCTCATACTTTTTATGTGTGAAGTCATTACTATCCATAAGATCAATATGAACTCTTTTATTCTTTTATACTTTCTACTTCCTCAAGATCATAGCAAGATAGCAAAGCCCTTGGCTCAACACTAATCTTTATTATAGATAGCTCTTGGACTCGATTACGTAAAGAGATCACAAAGCAAAACTCAAAACTAATTCATACCAAAACTTCAATCTACTAGATCAAGGTATTACTAAAAGGATCGAACTAAGTAAAACGGTAAAGATAGGAGTGTGATGGTGATACGATACCGGGGCACCTCCCCCAAGCTTGGCAGTTGCCAAGGGGAATGCCCATACCCATGTGATTATGTCCTCAGAGGTGGTGAAGTAGGAGTTGTTGATGATGTAGGTTTCTTCCTCAATTTACGCTTGAGGATAATATTTTCTCCTTTAGATCACCGATCTCCTGCTCAAGAATTAATATTCTTTTTCATAGTTCCTGTTTATTTTCCTACAAGAGACGAAAAGGGATAAACTCGATCTTTGACTTCTTCGCTCTATTAGGGAGGCTTGACTTTTTAAACTCCACATGCATGTCCCCAGGTTGAGGTAATGGGGCTTCATCTTTGTCTGAACTCGTCTCCTCCTTTACCTTAGGCTCATAGTCTTCCTCTTCTTCAGTGGTCCAGCCACCATGCTCCAAATCCTCGTAGACCTTAGGGTCTGCAAGGTAATCCGCCACATAGCTTTCCCCTTCCGAATCCTGAGATGACATATTGCTCTAAATCAGTAACAGAAAAGCTCGAAACAAAAACATAGTAGTTTTGCATGATACGGTGGTCAAAACCTTCGGGAGATTATATAATGAATTTTTACCGACCAAAATACGTAACGTGCAAGAAAATGGAGTCCGGGAGGCACACGAGGTGGCCACGAGACAGGGGGCGCCCTCCACCCTCGTGGAGGCCTCGTGTCCTTCCCAGATTACTTCTTGCTTTCCAAAATTCTTATATAATTTCAAAACGGAGAAAAATTGCCATTAGAATAGTTTGGAGTCGGTTTACTTACCATACCACATACCTATTCCTTTTCGGAGTCTGAAACGTTCTGGAAAGTGTCCCTTATGTATTCCTCCGGGGTTACAGTCTCAATAATATTAGTTTCAACATTGATAGTATTACCCGAGATATAATGTTTGAGTCTTTGACCGTTCACCACCCTCGGACTTGTGCCTTTGAAGTTGTTGATTTTTATGGCACCGGAATGATAGACTTCCCCGATAACGTAAGGACCTTTCCATTTAGAGAGAACTTTTCCTGCAAAGAATCTTAAACGAGAGTTGAATAATAACACATAATCACCTACGTTAAACTCACGCTTTTGTATCTTTTTGTCATGCCATCGTTTAACTTTTTCTTTGAATAGCTTGGCATTCTCATAGGCTTGGGTTCTCCATTCATCAAGTGAGCTAATATCAAATAACCTCTTCTCACCGGCGAGTTTGAAGTCAAAGTTGAGCTCTTTAATAGCCCAGTATGCTTTATGTTCAAGTTCAAGAGGTAAGTGACATGCTTTTCCATAAACCATCTTATACGGAGACATACCCATAGGATTTTTATACGCGGTTCTATAGGCCCATAATGTATCATCAAGTTTTTTGGACCGGTTCTTTCTAGATCTGTTGACAGTCTTTTGCAAAATTAATTTGAGCTCTCTATTGCTCAACTCTACTTGACCACTAGACTGCGGGTGATAAGGAGATGTGATTCTATGATTAACATCATACTTAGCAAGCATCTTACGGAAAGCACCATGAATAAAATGTGAACCACCATCAGTCATAAGATATCTAGGGACTCCAAACCTCAGAAAAATAACTTCTTTAAGCATTTTAATAGAAGTGTTATGATCAGCACTACTAGTAGGAATAGCTTCTACCCACTTAGTAACGTAATCAACAGCAACTAAAATATGTGTGTAACCATTAGAGGCAGGAAAAGGTCCCATATAATCAAAGCCCCAAACATCAAATGGCTCAATAACAAGAGAATAATTCATAGGCATTTCTTGATGTCTACTAATATTACCAATTCTTTGACATTCATCACAAGACAAGACAAACTTACGAGCATCTTTGAAGAGAGTAGGCCAATAAAAACCAGATTGCAATACCTTATTTGTAGTTCTATCTCCAGTGTGGTGTCCTCCATATGATTCAGAGTGACACTTGCATAGGATTTGTTCCTGTTCATGCACAGGTACACAACGTCTAATAAGACTGTCTACTCCTTCTTTATAAAGGTGTGGGTCATCCCAGAAGTAATGTCTTAAATCATAAAAGAACTTTTTATTTTGCTGGTATGTGGAACTAGGTGGTATAAATTTAGCAACAATGTAATTAGCATAATCAGCATACCAAGGAACAGTACGAGAAGCATTAACGACCAGTAATTGTTCATCAGGAAAGCTATCATCAATAGGTAGTGGGTCATCAAGAACATTATCTAACCTAGACAGGTTGTCTGCAACGGGGTTCTCAGCTCCCTTTCTATCAATAATATGCAAATCAAATTCTTGGAGTAAGAGAACCCATCTAATAAGTCTAGGCTTAGCATCTTTCTTTTCCATAAGATATTTAATAGCAGCATGATCAGTGTGAATAGTAACTTTGGAATCAACAATATAAGGTCTAAACATATCACAAGCAAATACAACTGCTACGAACTCTTTTTCAGTAGTAGCATAATTTCTCTGGGTAGTATCAAGAGTTTTACTAGCATACTGGATAACATTCAATTTCTTATCAACTCTTTGCCCTAGAATAGCACCTACAGCATAATCACTAGCATCACACATAATTTCAAAGGGTAAATTCAATCGGTGGCTGAACAATAGGTGCGATGATCAAAGCTTTCTTAAGTATTTCAAATGCTTCTACACAATCATCATCAAAGATAAAAGGAATATCTTTTGTAATAAATTAGTCGAGGCCTAGAGATTTTAGAAAAGTCCTTAATGAACCTCCTATAAAAACTGGCATGACCAAGGAAACGTCTTATACCTTTTATGTCCTTGGGACATGGCATCTTTTCAATAGCATCAACTTTAGCTTTATCAACTCCAATACCTCTCTCGGAAATCTTATGCCCCAAGACAATGCCTTCATTAACCATAAAGTGGCACTTTTCCCAATTCAAGACGAGACTAGTGTCTTCACATCTCTGCAAAACTCGATCAAGGTTGCTCAAGCAATCATCAAAAGAGGATCCATAAACAGAGAAATCATCCATGAATACCTCACAAATCTTTTCACAAAAGTTAGAGAATATAGCCATCATACATCTTTGAAAGGTAGCAGGTGCATTACATAAACCAAAAGGGATACGTCTAGAAGCAAAAGTACCAAAAGGGCAAGTAAAAGTACTTTTTGATTGATCCTCCGCTGACACAGGTATTTGAGAGAAACCAGACTAACCATCTAGAAAGCAGAAATGTTTATGTTTGGATAGTATTTCTAGCATTTGATCAATAAAAGGTAAAGGGTAATGATCTTTCTTAGTAGCTTTATTTAATTTATGGAAATCAATTACCATCCTATTACCTGTAATAATTCTTTGCAGGATCAATTCATCTTTATCATTAGGAACAACAGTAATACCTCCCTTTTTAGGAACACAATGGACAGGACTTACCCAATCACTATCAGCAATGGGATAAATTATACCTACCTCAAGGAGCTTTAGTATCTCCTTTCTTACCACTTCTTTCATCTTAGGATTCAATCATCGTTGAGGATCTCTAACTGGTTTGGCATCTTTCTCCACTTCAATTTTGTGTTGGCATAGAGTGGGACTAATGCCCTTAAGATCATCCAGAGTATAACCAATAGTAGCACGGTGCTTCTTCAGAGTTTTCAATAATCTTTCTTCTTCTTGCTCTGAAAGGTTAGCACTAATAATAATAGGATATATTTTCTTTTCATCAAGATAAGCATACTTAAGATTATCGGGTAATGGTTTGAGCTCAAACACGGGATCACCCTTGGGTGGAGGGGGATCCCCTAGGATTTGAACAGGCAAGTTGTGTTTTAGAATGAGACCCTGTTGAAGGAACACTTCACCTATTTCCCTTCTTTCATTCATAAACATATCATTTTCATGGTCTAGCAAATATTGTTCTAATGGATCAGTAGGAGGCACGGCAATAGAAGCAAGACCAATAATCTCATCCTTACTAGGTGATTCTTTATCACGGGGTTGTCTACAAAACTTAGCAAAATTAAACTCATGAGACATATCCCCTAAGCCAATTGTAACAGTATCCTTTTCACAATCAATCCTAGCATTAACAGTATTCAAGAAGGGTCTACCAAATATAATGGGACAAAAGTCGTCTTGTGGGGAACCAAGAACAAGAAAATCAGCAAGATATTTAACTTTCTAACACAAGACTTCGACATCTCTAACAATCCCAAATGGCTTAATAGTATCCCTATTGGCAAGCTTAATAGTAACATCAATATCTTCCATTTCAGCAGGTGCAATATCATGCATAATTTCTTTATATAAGTCAAAGGGTATTGCACTAGCACTAGCACCCATATCACATAAGTCATGATAACAATGATCTTCTATTTTAATAGAAATAACAAGCATGCATATAACGGGTCTATGTATCTTAGCATCTGGTCTAGCAGTATTAGCAGCTTCACCACAGAAATAAATAACATGCCCATCTAAATTATCATCCAAGAGATCTTTAACCATAGCAATACTAGGTTCAACTTTGATTTGCTCAGGAGGTGTATAAGTCCTAGTATTACTCTTGCGAACAACAGTTGAGGTTCTAGCATGATCCTTTATCCTAACAGGAAAAGGAGGTTTCTCAACATAAGTAGTAGGAACAATAGGATCATTATAAGTGACAGTCTTTTCTTCAACTGTAATAGGTGCAACTACTTTTACTTCAATGGGAGGATTATATTTAAACCACTCCTCCTTAGGGAGATCAACGTGAGTAGCAAAAGATTCACAAAAAGCAGGTTCTATCTCAGAGTCAAGTCCATATTTAGTGCTAAATCCACGAAAAGCATCGATATCCATAAAAGATTTAACACAATGAAACTTAGGTGTTATACCTGACTCCTTACCATCGCCGGAACCCCAATCTTCAGAGTTGCATTTAATTCTTTCCAATAAATTCCACTTTAATTCAGTAGTCTTCGGCGTATAAGAACCATCACAGGAAGTATCAAGCATGGTGCGATCATTGGGAGAAAGCCGAGCATAAAAGTTTTGAATAATCATTTCTCTTGAGAGCTCATGATTGGGGCATGAATATAACATTGATTTAAGCCTCCCCCAAGCTTGAGTGATGCTTTCTCCTTCGCGAGGCTAGAAATTATATATGTAATTATGATCACGATGAACAAGATGCATAGGATAGAACTTCTGGTGAAATTCCAACTTCAATCGTTTATAATTCCAAGATCTCGTATCATCACATAGCATATACCATGTCAGTGCATCTCCCTTCAAAGATAAAGGGAAGACCTTCCTTTTGACAACACCATCGGTAATACCTGCAAGCTTAAATAATCCACAAACTTCATCCACAAACATAAGGTGTAAATCAGGATGCAATGTTCCATCTCCAGCAAAGGGATTAGCTAGCAGTTTCTCTATCATACCCGAAGGAATCTCAAAGTAAATATTTTCAGTAGGTTCAGTAGGTTGAGGAGCAACTTTTTGCTCTACTGGTCGGGGTGAAGATACCCCGAACAAGCCCCTCAAAGGATTAGTTTCCATAGTAACAAGTGACAGAAAATTTTAGCACACTCTATAAACGTTTCCTTACCAAGTTCCACTCACCAAAGGCGCTTCACACCCCGGCAACGGCGCCAGAAAAGAGTATTGATGACCCACAAGTATAGGAGATCTATTGTAGTCCTTTCAATAAGTAAGAGTGTCGAACCCAACGAGGAGCAGAAGGAAATGACAAGCGGTTTTCAGTAAGGTTTTCTCTGCAAGCACTGAAATTGTAGGTAACGGATAGTTTTGTGAGAAGATAATTTGTAACGGGTAAAAAGCAATGAAAGTAAATAAAGTGCAGAAAGGTGGCCCAATCCTTTTTGTGGCAAAGGACAAGCCTGGACAATTTCTTATAATGAGAAAAGCGCTCCCGAGGACACATGGGAATTATCATCAAGCTAGTTTTCATCACGCTCATATGATTCGCGTTCGGTACTTTGATAATTTGATATGTGGGTGGACCGGTGCTTGGTTACTGCCCTTACTTGGACAAGCATCCCACTTATGATTAACCCCTATTGCAAGCATCCGCAACTACAAAAGAAGTATTAAGGTAAACCTAACCACAGTATTAGACATATGGATCCAAATCAGCCCCTTACGAAGCAACGCGTAAACTAGGGTTTAAGCTTCTATCACTTAGCAACCCATCATCTACTTATTACTTCCCAATGCCTTCCTCTAGGCCCATAATAATGGTGAAGTGTCATGTAGTCAACGTTCACATAACACCACTAGAGGAGAGACAACATACATCTCATCTAAATATCGAACGAATACCAAATTCACATGACTACTAATAGCAAGACTTCACCCATGTCCTCAGGAACAAATGTAACAACTCACAAAGCATATTCATGTTCATAATCAGAGGAGTATTAATATGTATTAAGGATCTGAACTTATGATCTTCCACCAAGTGAGCCAATTAGCATCAACTACAAGGAGTAATCAACACTACTAGCAACCCACACGTACCAATTTGTGGTTTTGATACAAGATTGGATACAAGAGATGAACTAGGGTTTTGAGAGGAGATGGTGTTGGTGAAGATGTTGATGGAGATTGACCCCCTCCTGATGATAGGATCGTTGGTGATGACGATGTTGATGATTTCCCCTCCTGGAGGGAAGTTCCCCCGGTAGAACAGCTCCGCCGGAGCCCTAGATTGGTTCCGCCTCGTGGCGGCGGAGTTTCGTCTCGTAAGCTTGCTTATGATTTTTTCCAGGGTAAAAGCCTTCATATAGCATAAGATGGGCACCGGAGGGCCACCAGGGGGCCCCAGGAGACAGGGGCGCGCCCAGTAGGGGTGCGCGCCCCCCACCCTCCTGGCCAGGGCGTGGGGCCCCTCTGGTGTTTTCTTCTCTCAGTAATTCTTATTAATTCCAAAAATAACTTCCATGGAGTTTCAGGATTTTTGGAGTTGTCCAGAATAGGTTTCCAATATTTGCTCCTTTTCCAGCCAGAATTCCAGCTGCCGGCATTCCCCCTCTTCATGGTAAACCTTGTAAAATAAGAGAGAATAGTCATAAGTATTGAGACATAATGTGTAATAACAGCCCATAATGCAATAAATATTGATATAAAAGCATGATGCAAAATGGACATATCAATGACCATTGCCCTAGATATCATCATAACTATGCGCTTTTCTATCAATTGCTCGGCAGTAATTTGTTCATCCACCATAATATTTGCTACCTCAAGAGAAGCCACTAGTGAAACCTATGGCCCTCGGGTCTCTTTTCCATATTATAGAATCTCGTTTACATCTTGCTAGTTTTCGATCTACTATTTTGCAATCTTTACTTTCCAATCTATAAACCAAAAATACCAAAAATATTTACTTTCCCGTTTATCTGTCACTATCTGATCTCACTTTTGCAAGTGATCGTGAAGGGATTGACAACCCCATTATCGCGTTGGGTGCAAGTTGTTGATTGTTTGTGCAGGTATTCTGTGACTTGTGCGTTGTCTCCTACTGGATTGATACCTTGGTTCTCAAAACTGAGGGAAATACTTACGCTACTTTGCTGCATCACCCTTTCCTCTTCAAGGGAAAACCAACACAAACTCAAAAGGTAGCAATGAGTTCCATCAGCACGACAGTGTGATGACGGTGTTGGTGATGTGATCCGCATAGGGCTTCGCCTAAGCACTACAATGATACTATTGGAGCAGTAAACTATGGAGGGGGGCACCACACACGGCTAAGAGAATAATTGTTGTGCCTTAGAGTGCCCCCTGCCCCTATATATAAAGGAGGAGGGGAGGAGGCGGCCGGCCTAGAGGGGCACGCCATGGGGGGAGTCGTACTAGGACTCCCAGTCCTAGTAGGATTCCCCTTTCTTTTCCGGGGTGGCAAAGGGTGAGGGAGTCCTGGATTAGGGGGTCCTCGGACAGCCGGACTATATACTTTGTCCGGACTGTTGGACTATGAGGATACAAGATTGAAGACTTCGTCTCGTGTTCGGGTGGGACTCTCCTTTGCGTGGAAGGCAAGCTTGGCAATTCGGATGTGTACATCTCCTTCTCTGTAACCGACTCTGTGTAACCCTAGCCCCCTCCGGTGTCTATATAAGCCGGAGGGTTTAGTCCGTAGGACAACAACAATCATAATCATAGGCTAGCTTCTAGGGTTTAGCCTCTACAATATTGTGGTAGATCAACTCTTGTAATACTCATATCATCAAGATCAATCAAGCAGGAAGTAGGGTATTACCTCCATCGAGAGGGCCCGAACCTGGGTAAACATCGTGTCCCCCGCCTCCTGTTACCATTAGCCTTAGACGCACAGTTCGGTACCCCCTACCCGAGATCCGCCGGTTTTGACACCGACATTAGTGCTTTCATTGAGAGTTCCACTATGACGTCACGATAAGGCTTGATGGCTCCTTCAATCATCTGCAACGATGCGGTCCAGGGTGAGGTTTTCCTCCCTAGACAGGTGTAGGATCGAAAGTATGTCTAGAGGGGGGTGATTAGACTACTTGACAATATAAAAATTATGCCTTTTGACAAAGACAAGTTTTTGGCAGATTCACAATTATGATCAAGTCAAGTATCACCCTACACATGCAATTCTAGAGTATAGGCAGCGGAAAGTAAATTGCACATGTAGTAAAGAGAGGTGGAGAAGAGCAAACGCAATTTTGGAGACGCGGTGATTTTTCTCGTGGTTCCGATAGGTGGTGCTATCGTACTTCCACGTTGATGGAGACTTCAACCCACGGAGGGTAACAGCTGCGAGAGTCCACGGAGGGCTCCACCCACGAAGGGTCCACGAAGAAGCAACCTTGTCTATGCCATCATGGCCTACGCCCACGGAGGGCTAGCCTTACTCGGGGTAGATCTTCACAGTAGGCGATCTCCTTGCCCTTACAAACTTCTTGGTTCAACTCCACATCTCGACGGAGGCTCCCAAGCGACACCTAACCAATCTAGGAGGCACCACCCTCCAAAAGGTAATAGATGGTGTTGATGATGATGAACTCCTTGCTCTTGTGCTTCAAATGATAATCTCCCCAACACTCAACTCTCCTCACTGATTTGGCTGTGGTGGAAGAAAGGATTGAGTGGAAAGCAACTTGGGAAGGCTAGAGATCAAGCTTCATATGGTGGGAGTGGAGCAACTTGATCTCAACACAAGGGTAGGTAGTTCTCTTCTCAGAAATGTAAGGTAGGAGTGGTAGTTCTTTCTGATGGCTCTCTCCACGAATGAAGAGGGGGTGGAGGGGTATTTATAGCCTCCACACAAAATCCAACCGTTACATACATTTGACCAATCTCGGTGGGACCGAAGTTGACAACTCGGTGAGACCGAAAGTTCAAATCATGTGAACGTTGGGATTTTCGGTGGGACCGAAAATACAATCTCGGTTTGTCCGATTCGTGCAAAGACAAGAGCTTGCCAATCTCGGTGGGACCGACTTCATCATCTTGGTGACACTGATTTGATGTGAAGGTTCTGAAGCTTGGCAACTCAAGTTTGGTGAGACCGAGTTGAATCGGAAAATCCAAGTTTTCTAGGGTTTGGCTTTATGGTGAGGTGGTTCATCTCGGTGTGGTGAGTTTGGAATATCGGTGGGACCGAGATTACTTATGAGTGTATATGGCGGTGAAAGTTGCTTGATAGTTTAGGAGATGTATCACTAAGCACTTGAGCAACAGATCATCATCATAACCTCATCCCTTTTAATAGTATTGGCTTTCCTATGGACTCAATGTGATCTTGGATCACTAAACCAAAAATGGAGTCTTGAGCTTTTGCCAATGCTTGCCTTAGCATTTTGAGGGTCCACTTCTTGAGTCCTTGCCATACCCATATCACTTGAACTTTCTGAAATGATTCTCAAGAAACTATTAGTTCAATGATATATATGTTGTTATTAATTACCAAAACCACCCGGGATTAGTTGCACTTTCATTCTCCCCTTTTGGTAATTGATGACAACATATAGATCAAAGCTTCGACAAAGGATATAATCAATGAATAATATAAATCGCTTTGAGAAGTATGTGATAAGCAAGAGCTCCCCTAAATTTGTGCATTATTTAAGATTTGCGTTTGAATGCAAATGCACAATCGATTAGGATCATGGGTCACTCTTCCATTTCACATACATCTTGGTGGAGCGCACAAAATGATAAGAATGAATAGCATGCACCCAATCACCAAGACATGAGTAAATGGTCATACAAGATAGGAATAGCATATGATAAGCATTAAGCACACATTAAAGCATAGTACGACCAAGCACTCATTAAGGTAGAATCAAACGTAGTATCAAAACACACTGAATGTCTCGAAAACCAAAAGTATCTCAAAGAAACCGCAAAAGAACGAAAGAGCAAAAGCGCAAAAACAACAGCACTCTCTCTCTCGAAGTCCTATGATCTATACAATTTCTCCCCTTTGGCAACAAGTTACCAAAAGTTGAAAAGGCATAGAGCTAAGCGTCCTTTGGGGACTCTCTTTGGCGGCTCCGTGCAGGTTGATGTTGGAGTTGATATGACAACATCGGCGAAGACTTCAGGTGATGTCTGTCTTTGGAGGAGTGGTCACTAGAGCTGGAGTTGGAGCAACTGATGGAGCTGTGGGAGGTCTTTGAAGCTGTAGTCCCGTGTCGATCCTTTGGAATAGCGGTGATCGGGTCTGTGGGAGCCGGAGCGATCTGTTGATAAGCATCTGGACTAAGTCATCCTGCATCTCACGCATAAGCTCTTCCTTCTCCTCTTTGCTTCCTCAATGTCGCCTCAAGCTTGTTGATAGTCACTTGCACTTGATCGACTTCACATCCGGGCGTGGATCTTGTCTTCAACAATCCTCTCTAGGCTCTCCGAGGCTGCACAATCTTGGCAGCGTTGTTCAATCCTTTGGGTAGCTTCAAAAGCTGCTCTCAGACACTCTTTGGTTTAGCTGCTGCTGCCGCTTTGCTTCCTTGTCGACTTTGGCTTTCTTGGCAGCTTCAATCTTGGCTTGACCTTCAAGCGATGTTGGATCCTCCTCATCCATCACAACAACATTGTCCTCATGCTCAGGCTGCAGTGGTAAGTGATCTCTATCCAACAAGAATGTGCCCGTGCCAAACTTGGCATTGATAAGCATCTGAATCTGCGGGGCAAATCCACACGACCTTTTCTGGTCAGCTGCAGTTCTCTTAATGGTCTCAACCATCAAGTCCATCACCTTGAACGGTGCTTTCTCATCAAGTATATGCAGCATGTTGATAGAGTATCCTCTGATCATGCGATGATCTCCAGACTTGGGCATCAAGGTATGCCTCAATATAGTATTAGTGGTAGGTAGACCTGCCTGGAGATAGTACACTGAGCCGAGCTTCTAGATTCCCAAATCCTTATTTGGAACCTCTTTGTACATGTTCTTCATGGATTCATGATTCTTCTTTGGAATACCATATACATCAATATCATCCTCTCTTTCCTTTGGAGCATTGAAGTTCTGCCCATTCTTCAACGAAGAAGAAAATCTTTGGCCTTGATCATCCATGTAATCTTTCCATCGGGATAGAAATGAGTGTGGCATAGAATTGCATAATCATCTCATCGTTCCAATTTGTCAACTTCGACCTACAAAGTCTGCAGAACGCCACAGCGATGAAACTTTCATGCACATGTGGAAAGAAATCTCGTGCTCTTCACTGTCAATGTACTTCCGATCAACGATCTCGTGTCTGCGACTATGGGCTTCTTGTCCATCAAGACAGTCTCATAGAAGTCCTGCTGCTCTCGGTGTGAAATCTGGGATCAACGGCGGTTCTTCTCCTCACGGCATATGGGTCGATTGTCTCCATAGCCCGAGACCTCTATCTTTCCTTGCCTTCATATCCTCGGCTTGAGGATGAGCATCATTATGTAGTGGTAGTTTACGTGAAGTTTCAGCAAAACTGGTCCTTCATCATCGACACGGTGGTGGCACATCATCCTTGTTCTTTTCAGATCTGGAATGTTCTGTTGTCTTCTTGGCCTTGGCAGCAGGCTTTGCTGGAGCTGCCTTAGCTGGAGCAGATTGCTTGTGCTTTGAAGTGGCTCCAGCCTTAATGGCATCACCCATGAGCTTAGGCTTCTGAGGAGGCTGGGGTGCTTCCTCATCCTCATCTTCTGCTGCTGCATCATCATGCACTAATCTCTTTCTCTTGGAAGTTTTCTTCACTTTGCTTGCAGTTGCCTCTTCCAAATCTAGCTTCTTGGCAACAGTTGACTGCTTGACTTTTCTGGCGCCCTTCTTAGTTTGCTGACCTTGTGGCTCTTTGGCAACAACTTTCCTCTTGGGCTTTGAGGAGACCTCTTCCTCAACAACAAAATCTGAGTCTTCATCATCTGAGTTCCTCTTCTTTCTGGCTCTGGTGGCTGCAGGAGGTAAACCACTTGGTGTACTCCTCTCACCATCATCGATGAGCTCTTTGGGATCGGGACTAGTGCTGCCTCTGGAATATCTGCAATAGGTGACTCGACCTGTTACATTATCACGGCATCGACATGGTGACAACCTGTAAATAGATAAGGTGTAGGCAGAGAAGAAGAGTTATCACAAACTGCAGAAGATTTTGCAAAAAAATATGAGTTCAAATTTTAGTATTAGGTTTTCACAGAAGACATTTCGGTCAGACCGAGTTTAAAATTCGGTGAATCCGAAGTGTTTTAACAGAAGCTTTCACACCACTTTTGGTTGGACCGAAGTGGGTTTCGGTCCTGCCGAAAACACTAGGGTTTCACAGAATCGCCATTTCGGTCACACCGATTTGCACAACTCGGTTGGACCGAAGGGTGCAGTGCAATGGCCATAGGCCAAATCGGTCATACCGAAAATGTAAAATCGGTCTCACCGAGATGTGTTCAGCGGAAACCTAACCCTAAAACTTTTACTCGAATTTAGTTCAAAAGAACCAATCTGGTGTACAGGAAGATTTCAATCGTGGCAAGATTCTAGGCAAACCAAACGTGCATTGAATCGGAGATGGGAGCACGAGTGGGATCAACACTCACCCTAACTTGGTGGAGTTTTTCTACGGCGGCAACGGCGCGGAGAAGATGTCCGTTGACGGCGACAAAGACCTGAGGCGAGGGCGCACAGGTGACGACGACGATGATCCGGAGACCAGGGCGACCGCAGCAAGGGGTGTGGGGGCGAAACGTTTGAAGGAGAAATCAACGCGCGCGGCCCTCGGAGTATATATACCCCTTTGCTGTCGGTGGGACCGAGTTGTAAAACTCGGTGGCACCGAGATGGATAACTGCAGGGCAATTATGCATTTCGGTCACGCCGAAAATCACAACTCGGTTTCACCGAGGTGAAAACCTAGATCAGTCTAAATGCTTTCGGTTCGACCGAGTTTGAGAGAGTTGGTCTGACCGAAATCACTTAGAAGGTTTTGGAAGTTAGCCTTTGACGGATCGGTGGCTCCGAGTGCTCCTCACTCGGAGGGTCCGAAAATGACTTGTTCAAAGTTTGTGATGTAAGCATGAATAGAATTTTGAGACAAGAAAGCATAGATAGCTAGGGAGGTACTTAGGCATTCTTGTCCATCCATTTGGTCGAGAAAAATCAAAACGACCAAAACAACAAATGGATGTCCTTGAATGGATAAAATCATGCATCCAACATGCTCACACAATAAGATAGCAAATGAAATATGTGTCAAACATGCACAATCAAATCTCTAGCTACTATCACACAATTTGTCGATGACTAGGTCATCTTTATATGAGTATATTGACTTAGGAGCCAAATGAGAACATTTGATCATAGGTCATACTGATCGTTTAAGCACAAGTGGGGTTACCACTTTTACATAAAGCATTGATGTGTTCACATCATTTGAAGATGCTTTAGCTCAATTCTTTAGAGCAAAGCTCCCCTAGATGTGAGAACCCTTTTAAAGGGTCAAACTAACCTTGGGTTGTCGTAGAAGACTTCATGTAGATGTTGAAGATGTGGATGCTCAATGTTGATGAAGATCATCAAGAGTTGGGAGCAATCCTTTGGATTCGGGCACTTTCAATACCTACATGGGTTAGTCCCACAAGGAAAAAACAAGGATATCCATGGACATAGATTGAAGTTCACAATAGATGATGTCCATGAAAGCAATGATTACCTTGTCCCTTGACTTACCAACAAGAGGGTTTGTGACTCCATGAACTAGTGCAAGATGTGGAAGTTGATTGCACAAGTTTTTGCCAAAAGAATGTGAGTGAAGTATGTTGGCGGAGTCACCCTCAAGAACTCTCTAGTTCTTCTTCTTGGGATCCACATCATCTTGATGGGAATCCTTGGGGTTGTAGTTGAGCTTGACGAAGTAGAACTTGGCGTTTCCTTGGGAACCCACTTGACCATGGCTTGAGGTGCTTCAACAAATGCATCAATCTCCTCTTGAAGCTTGTCCTTGCCTTTTAGCTTGTGGTCTTGTGGTGGAAGGTCATCTTGAGCTTGTTCCACATTGGAAGAAGTAGGATCATACTTCTCCTTTTGAGGAATAAACTGTGGAGTAGGATATTGACCTTCTTCCCATTCAACACCCTCGGCGTTGAACTTTCGCTCAAAACCAATTCCTTGATTCTTCCGGTGCCTTCCTTGCTTGCGAACAATTTCCTCAAAGTTCTTGCTTCCGGCAAGGCTCTTGTAGACACCTTTCTCTATAATCCCTTTCAATAAACTATTTTCTTGCTCAAGTGTAACTTGGCTTGAAACATTGTTAGTGGAATCAAGAGAACTACTAGAAGCAACAATATTGGATTTAGCATGGTTATTGTTACTACTAGAGAAAGAATTTTTATTATGCTTGTCATGCTTAGTTTTAATGGGTGGCAAGAAATTAGACAAGAGAAGTCGTTTGGCAAGATATGAAGAACTCTTCTTTCGAAGATCGTCATTGATTGCTTTTAGAAACTCATGTTCTTGCTCTAGAGTGAGCTTCTCGAGCGTAGCTTCTCATGAGATCTTAGGAGCTCTCTATGATCTTCTTGAGTTGTTTCATGAGCTAACTTAAGAGTGTTTAGTTCTTTAGTTAGACGCTCAATCTCCTTCATAGCATTGTCATTCGATTCTTCTCGACTATAAAGACTACTAGCATGTTCATCATTACTAGGTTCATTGGATTTATCATGTAAGAGCTCATCTTCACCAAGCAAGTCATCCTCATCACTATCAAAGTCAATGAATTCAGGGTGTGATACCTTGGGGCCTTTAGCCATGAAGCATCTTCCAATTCCCTCATTTGGTGAATCAAATAAGTCATAGGAGTTGGAGTTGGAGGATACGAGAGCAAGACCGCAACACCTTCATCTTGATTGTAGTCGGAGTTGGAGTGATAGCTTCTTTCGGATTGATTGTCGGAGTCGGGCCGGAGACCCATTCACCTACATGAGCTTGATGTTTTCTTCTTGTGTAGCTCCTTGATGACTTGTCTTTCCTCTCCGAATCCTTGCTTCTCCGAGAGGGTCTTCGTTCATAACGATCATCTCTACTCCTTCTCTCTTCCGAGGTGACTCATCTCTTGAGCTTCTTCTTCTTGGAGATTCTTCTCTTCTCTTGTGAGGAGCCGAACACTCATTTGAGTAGTGTCGGGTCTTCCACAATTGTAGCAGATTCGATCACGACTAGAAGATCTCTTTTCATCATATGATCTAGACTTTGAGCTTCTCTCTTTGCTTCTACTCTTGTAGAATTTGTTGAAGTTCTTGACCATTAGGCTTATCTCTTCATTGGAAACTAACTTGTCACTTGAGGTTGTGGGAGCATCACTTGTAGCTTTGTAAGCACCACTTGACTTGTTGTGAAGCTCTTCCTTATCCTTAAGTGTCATCTCATGAGCAACAATTCTTCCAATGACTTGGTTGGCTTGAGATTCTTGTAGTTTGGCATCATTTGGATCAAAGTGCACACGGTGTCATACTTTCCATCCAAAGCTCGAGAATCTTCTTGATGATGAATCGGTCGGTCATTTCTTCGCTTCCTAAGCCGGCAATCTCATTTGTGATGAGAGCAAGCCTAGAGTACATTTCAGCGACTCCTTCACCTTCCTTCATCTTGAACTTGTCAAGTTGACCTTGAAGAACATCTAGCTTTGATTCCTTCACGGACTCGGTACCTTCGTGCATTTCAACCAAAGTATCCCAAATCTCTTTTGCATTCCCAAGGCGGCTGATTTTGTTGAACTCCTCGGGACACAAAGCATTGAAGAGAATGTCACAAGCTTGAGCATTGTTTTGCAACATCCATAATTCATCCGTTGTAAGCCGCGATCCGGAACTTTTCCTTCCTCAAAGAATTCACCTTGCATACCAACACAAATAATGCCCCATGCGGCTGGGTTATGGCCAAGAATATGCATTTTCATTTTATGCTTCCAACTAGCAAAATTTGTACCATCAAAGTAAGGACCTCTCTGAAAATTACCCTCACTAGGCGCCATACTCTCCTAGGTTGTGAAACCAAGCTTATGGAGTCAATGCAATGGAAACCAATACAATGGAGACCAAAGCTCTCATACCACTTGTAGGATCGAAAGTATGTCTAGAGGGGGGGTGATTAGACTACTTGACAATATAAAAATTATGCCTTTTGACAAAGACAAGTTTTTGGCAGATTCACAATTATGATCAAGTCAAGTATCACCCTACACATGCAATTCTAGAGTATAGGCAGCGGAAAGTAAATTGCACATGTAGTAAAGAGAGGTGGAGAAGAGCAAACGCAATTTTGGAGATGCGGTGATTTTTCTCGTGGTTCCGATAGGTGGTGCTATCGTACTTCCACGTTGATGGAGACTTCAACCCACGGAGGGTAACGGCTGCGAGAGTCCACGGAGGGCTCCACCCACGAAGGGTCCACGAAGAAGCAACCTTGTCTATGCCATCATGGCCTCGCCCACGGAGGCTAGCCTTACTCGGGGTAGATCTTCACGAAGTAGGCGATCTCCTTGCCCTTACAAACTTCTTGGTTCAACTCCACATCTCGACGGAGGCTCCCAAGCGACACCTAACCAATCTAGGAGGCACCACCCTCCAAAAGGTAATAGATGGTGTTGATGATGATGAACTCCTTGCTCTTGTGCTTCAAATGATAATCTCCCCAACACTCAACTCTCCTCACTGATTTGGCTGTGGTGGAAGAAAGGATTGAGTGGAAAGCAACTTGGGAAGGCTAGAGATCAAGCTTCATATGGTGGGAGTGGAGCAACTTGATCTCAACACAAGGGTAGGTAGTTCTCTTCTCAGAAATGTAAGGTAGGAGTGGTAGTTCTTTCTGATGGCTCTCTCCACGAATGAAGAGGGGGTGGAGGGGTATTTATAGCCTCCACACAAAATCCAACCGTTACACACATTTGACCAATCTCGGTGGGACCGAAGTTGACAACTCGGTGAGACCGAAAGTTCAAATCATGTGAATGTTGGGATTTTCGGTGGGACCGAAAATACAATCTCGGTTTGTCCGATTCGTGCAAAGACAAGAGCTTGCCAATCTCGGTGGGACCGACTTCATCATCTCGGTGACACCGATTTGATGACAGAAGGTTACAGAAGCTTGGCAACTCAAGTTTCGGTGAGACCGAGTTCGAATCGAAAATCCGATTTTCTAGGGTTTGGCTTTATGGTGAGGTGGTTCATCTCGGTGTGGTGAGTTTGGAATATCGGTGGGACCGAGATTACTTATGAGTGTATATGGCGGTGATAGTTCTTGATAGTTTAGGAGATGTATCACTAAGCACTTGAGCAACCAGATCATCATCATAACCTCATCCCTTTTAATAGTATTGGCTTTCCTATGGACTCAATGTGATCTTGGATCACTAAACCAAAAATGGAGTCTTGAGCTTTTGCCAATGCTTGCCTTAGCATTTTGAGGGGTCCACTTCTTCAGTCCTTGCCATACCCATATCGCTGAACTTTCTGAAATGATTCTCAAGAAACTATTAGTTCAATGATATATATGTTGTTATTAATTACCAAAACCACCCGGGGATTAGTTGCACTTTCAACAGGTCTTCGTATTCGGCGGCTTCGTATTGCGGGCCAACTCGCTTGGCCATCTGGAGCAGATCGACAGCTACGCCCCTAGCCATCAGGTCAGGTTTGGAAACTTGGACTACACTGCCGACATCCGCGGAGACTTGATCTTCAACGGATTCGAGCCCATGATAGGAGCGCCGAACAGTCATGGCGAGTATGACTTAGATCTGCCATCGGACGGTGTTCGGGAGATCGCACTTGCGGCTGCCCCGGCCTTAATCTGGAGCAGATCACGCCATCCAAGGACGGGTGTATGGACCCCGCCACGGAAGCCGCACACTCATCGGCGCTAGAGACGAACACAGTCTTCACCTCCAAAGAGATCTGTGTCATCGGACCCTCGGACTCGTCTCCGGCCATAGGTTCCGAACCGCGTGCGTCCGTGCCCATTGAATCTGATTGTGCACCGATCATGGATTTACCTCCGTGGATATCTTTCAGCACTCACCCTTGGGCGACGTGCTAAATTCATTAAAGTCTCTCTCCCTATCAGGAGACTCTTGGCCGAACTATGTCCGGCTTGAGTGGGAAGCGGACGACGGAGAAATTCGTTGTCCACCCACCACCCATTTGGTAGCCACTGTCCATAACCTAACTGAAATGCTTGATTTCGACTCCTAAGGCATCGACAGTATGGACGACGATGCATGAGAAGAACATGAACCACCACCCACAGGGCGCTGGACTTTCACCTCATCATATGATATATATATATATGGTGGACACGCCAAAAGAAAGCAATGGCGACGAGGCAACGGAGGATAATCCCCTTGAGAAGCAATCTAAGCACCGGCGTCATAGGCGCCGCTCTAAGCCCCGCCATAGCAAAAATAGCGATACCGGCGCAAGAGATGATAGCAACCCGGATGGTGCCAAAGACGAAAACAATCCTGCCCAGCCAGGCTTTGAGCAGACCGAGCTGGAGGATGGGAAAGCTAGCCCTAAGGAACAGGCAACGGATGGAGAATCAGAGGATGGCAATTGCACGACCCTCTCCGAAGACAAAGTAAGACTTGGCGACGAAGAATTCATCGTGCCTGAGGATCCCGTCGAGCAGGAGCGCTTCGAGCGCTGGCTTATGGCCACTGCAAAAAGCCTGATGTCGGTGTCAAAACCGGCGGATCTCGGGTAGGGGGTCCCGAACTGTGCGTCTAGGCGGATGGTAACAGGAGACGAGGGACACAATGTTTTTACCTGTGTTCAGGCCCTCTCGATGGAGGTAATACCCACGCCCTGCTTGATTAATATTGATGATATGGGTAGTACAAGAGTAGATCTACCACGAGATCAAGGAGGCTAAACCCTAGAAGCTAGCCTATGGTATGATTGTTGAGATGTATGTTGTCCCACGGACTAAGGCCCTCCGGTTTATATAGACCTTTGGAGAGGCTAGGGTTACTGTAGTCGGTTACAATGGTAGGAGATCTACGTATCCATATTGCCAAGCTTGCCTTCCACGCCAAGGAAAGTACCTTCGGACACGAGCCGAGTCTTCAATCTTCTATCTTCGTGAGTCCGGGAGTCCGGCGGATATTGATAGTCCGGCTGTCCGGACACCCCTAGTCCAGACTCCTCGGTAGCCCTCGAACCGGTCTTCAATGACGATAAGTCCGGCGTGCATAATGTTCGGCATTGCAAGGCGGGTTCCTCCCTTGAATAATCCGGAGAAGATAATGAACACCAGGATAGTGTCCGGCTCTGCAAAGTAAATTCCACATTCCAACGTAGAGAGAATAAAATACACTTGGCTCAATCTGCTGACGTATTTATGCGGCGTGACATCACACCACAGCCAAGTCTTCGTATTCGAGTTGTTTTTATTATTCCGCCTCAGCACGTTTAGCGAAGCGGTTTCCTTGGCACGTCCTGTCGAAGCAGAGATCGTGTTCCCTTTTATTCCGGGATCCTCATCAATACGTGCGTGGGTAACCCAACCGTTCCGTCGCCGCCTCCTCTATCGAAGGGAATCCCAAGCGGTCACGGAGGCGGCCCTTGGTATTTCTTCCCCTTTATAAGAGGACCAAGGCATGTCCTTGTCTTTCAACCTCGTGATCGAATCTTTCCTCTGCTCCCGGTTCCAACACCTAGAGCTTGATTCGGCGCCGGATCCACAACAATGTCGGCTCCGACCTCCGGGGCGGTGGATGCCCTCCTCCGTCACGGAGGAGGATATTTTGAAGTTGCGTGAGGCCAAGCACGGCCTCGGTTCGCGACAGTTGCCCGCCCCAGGGCAGGCCGTGCCAACCCCCGAGCCCGGCGAATACGTCGTTCTCGTTCCTCACCTCCGTCGGGGATTGGGCTTCCCGACGGATCCTTTCGTGAGGGGGCTCCTGTTCTACTACGGGCTGGACTTCCAGGACTTGGCTCCGGAGTCCATCCTCCATATCTCCGCATTCATCATTGTCTGCGAAGCCTTCCTCCGCGTCATCCCCCACTTCGGCCTGTGGCTGAAAACATTCAAGGTGGAGCCGAAGATGATCGGGGGGCGCCAAGCGGAGTGTGGCGGGGCGACCATAAGCAGGAAGGTCGATGCCCCGTGGCTCGAAGGTTCCTTCCAAGAGGAACAGAGATTGTGGCAGCAGGAGTGGTTTTACATCACCGTTCCTAGGGGCGACAAGCGAAGCCGCCGCCTTCTTTCCGCCCGGGACCTCCACGGCAGGTGATGTCGTGGGTCGACCAAGGGCTCAAGCTGGGGCGTCAGGGCGTGCCAGCTTCTGAGGCGGATTCGAGACCTCCAAACAAGGGAGATTGACCTGGTCAAGGTGATGCGAGTCATGCTAACTAGGCATCTCCTACCCCGCAAGCGTCGTCCTCTCCGTTTATGGGAGTTCAATCCGAGGGACCTCGTATCCTCCGGCATTTCATGGGTGCGACACCCTCGGAGATGTCTGAGCTGTTCTTGAGACCCTTGGTGGCGTGTCAGATTTGGCCGAGGATGCGGGACTAAGCCGCGACCGCCCGGATACTCAGGTAAATAGCTCAAAGCCCGGACATTCTATTTGTGTGCCTTTCAAAAGATCGTCTCCTGACCCTTTATTCTTTACAGGAATGGGTGGCGCAATCAAGGCTGATAAGGAGCCCGTGCTGGTCAGAATGTTGGAGGTTGCGCCCACAGAAGGGGGCGACGGGGGAGATAAAGGAGCTAATACTTCATCCAAAGGGCGATCAAGAGGAGGGAACCAAGGATTCTCCTCCTTGAGGGAGAAGAGGACCGCCTCAAGATACGGAGGTCGAGCCCCTAAGCGTGGGAAGAAATCCCCCTGGGGGTCCGGCGTCCGGAGAGAATCGGGCGCAATCATCGCCAAGGACCAGCCCTCCAACGAGCCGTGAGTATGAAAGAGGAAGTTCAAATAAGGAAGTACCTTCGTTTATGCTTACGTAAGTAACGAAATATTTATATCGCAGATTCGGATCTGCAGCCGTCTCGGTGAGTTCATCCTCGGGATCTTCTTAGGAGATGATGGAGAGCGTCGCCTCCGTCTCGCTGCGCCGCCAGATGAGGCAAAGCGAGCCCAAGTGTCGCCACACGGGCGCCCCCGAGTCCGGAGGGGTCAAAGAGTTCAACACCCACCAGAGTCCGGCCGGGAGAACTGAAGAGTTTGCTTGAGAGGGCTTCCATTTCAGAAGATCACCGCGCATTAATGCGTATGGTGGTCGGAAGGATTTCGTCCGCTGAAAGCGGATTATGAATGTCCGCCATGAGCTTCTTGGCGGGATTTGAGGTATCTTGAAAATGATGCACCCCTTTGTCTTTTAACAGTTTTGCATATAAAAAATGCGCCCTGTATAGATAGTAGCCCCTGAGACTCGGTGGGCTGTCAGAGACGACAGCGTGCCGAGGATCGAAAAATCTAAACATCTCAGGTAATGAATACCGCCGTTCTGATACAGGTGGCGGATAGTCCGGGGGCCAGCCGGACTGATCAGTTTGCCGAACTAAGTCGACAACTGGACATGGCAGATGCTGATATCGCACTTGTCAATCGGCGACTTGATGAGTCGCAAGGTAAATAAATTCTCTGCGGCCGCTTTATTGAGTGGGTTAAAGCCCTCCTCTGATAAGTTATATGCTGGTCATACAGACAGTGCTGCTGCTGTGGAGAGCCTTCGGGCCGAGCTTGCTCAGGCTAAGGAGCAAGCCCGAAGGAGTGATGCGGCTACCGCGAGGGCGGCCGAAGAGTTGAAGGCCGAAAAGGCCGCGCACTGCCTAAGCAGGGCGGAGGTGGCCGAATTGCCAAGAAATTAAAGGACGCTACCGACCGTGGCGAGGCTCTTGAGAAGGAGCGCCTACCGGAGCGGGAAGACCTAAAGAAGGCCACCGCCGAAGCCAAGGATGCCCGCTCTGCGATGCGGGCTATGAAGGAGGAGCTGCGCCAAGCCGGAGAAATCACGGCTGGCAAGCCGTTTCTTATGCGTCGCCGGTTTATGGATGCCAAGTACGCTCAATTTGAGCGGCAGTGGAGTTCGGAGGATCCATATATGGATTTGGCTGCAAGTGCGGCTGATGCCGTTAGGCACTTCCGGAGCCAGGGGGATCACGAGGTGGAAGAGTTATATTGGACTCAATTCCATAGTCCGGATCGCCCTCTTCCGCTGACGGACAGGTTGGCCGAATGGGCCAAACTGAATAGACTGTCCGGGCTGGCTATGGTGACATCTTGGCCCATGTATGGCGAGAGGTCCAAGGCGACGAGCTACTTGACCCTCTGCGCAGCAGTTCCTTGGGGCGGTGCCGCATATCAAGAAAGATGAAAGCGGTCGGCCTGCATCGGTAGCGGATGGCTCTGGCCCGTGTAAAGGCGCAGTGTCCGGAGATGGATGCCACCGCTGTTGCTGCCCAGGGTTCGGATGGAAATCGGCTTCCTGCCGAGCATTATTTCGGGGAAGTGATGCGTGGCACTCGAATAATAGAGTCGCAGTGCTCAAAGAATGTAACGTTCAGTTGAACACATTGACTTGTAAGTCAATGATTATAGTATGAATGCTTTTTATACTTGTGCTTCCAAGTAGTAAAACTTCTCCTATGCGGCCATTGAAGGAAATATGCCCTAGAGGCAATAATAAAGTTATTATTTATTTCCTTATTTCATGATAAATGTTTATCATTCATGCTAGAATTGTATTAACCGGAAACATGATACATGTGTGAATGCATAGACAAACAAAATGTCACTAGTATGCCTCTACTAGACTAGCTGGTTAATCAAAGATGGTTATGTTTCCTAACCATGAACAAAGAGTTGTTATTTGATTAACAAGGTCACATCATTAGTAGAATGATCTGATTGACATGACCCATTCCATTAGCTTAGCACACGATCGTTTAGTATGTTGCTCTGCTTTTATCCATGACATATACATGTTCCTGTAACTATGAGATTATGCAACTACCGTTTACGGAGGAACACTTTGGTGCTACCAAGCGTCACAGCGAATCGGGTGATTATAAAGGAGTACTACAGGTGTCTCCAAAGGCGGATGTTGGGTTGGCGTATTTCGAGATTAGGTTTTGTCACTCCGATTGTCGGAGAGGTATCTCTGGGCCCTCTCGGTAATACACATCACTGAAGCCTTGCAAGCATTACAACTAATGAGTTAGCTGTGAGATGATGTATTACGGAACGAGTAAAGAGACTTGCGTAACGAGATTGAACTAGGTATTGGATACCGACGATCGAATCTCGGGCAAGTAACATACCGATGACAAAGGAACAACGTATGTTGTTATGCGGTCGACCGATAAAGATCTTCGTAGAATATGTAGGAACCAATATGGGCATCCAGGTCCCGCTATTGGTTATTGACCGGATCGTGTCTCGGTCATGTCTACATTGTTCTCGAACCGTAGGGTCCGCACGCTTAAGGTTTCGATGGCGGTTATATTATGAGTTTGTGTATTTTGATGTACCGAAGAAGTTGAGTCCGGATGTGATCACGGACATGACGAGGAGTCTCGAAATGGTCGAGACATAAAGATTGATATATTGGAAGCCTATATTTGAGTTCGAATGATTCCGGGTGAAATCGGGATTTTACCGGAACACCGGGGGGTTACCGGAACCCTCCCGGAGGCTATTGGGCCTTAGTGGGCCACGAGGGAGAAGAGGAAGGGCCGGCCAGGGCAGGCCGCGCGCCCCCTCCCCCCCTAGTCCGAATAGGACAAGGAGAGGGGGCGCCCCCTTCCTCTTCCCCCCCCAATCCTACTCCAACTAGGAGGGGGGAGTCCTACTCCCGGTGGGAGTAGGACTCCTCCGGCGCGCCTCCTCCAAGGGCCGGCCGCACCCCCCCTTGCTCCTTTATATACGGGGGCAGGGGGGCACCCTAGAACACACAAGTTTGATCTACGGATCGTTCCTTAGCCGTGTGCGGTGCCCCCCTCCACCATATTCCACCTCGGTCATATCGTTGCGAAGCTTAGGCGAAGCTCTGCGCCGGTAGAACATCAAGATCGTCACCACGCCGTCGTCTTGTGAAACTCTCCTCCGAAGCTCTCTTGGATTGGAGCCGGGCGTCATCGAGCTGTACGTGTGTCAAGAACTCGGGGCGCCGAGTGTGGCGCCGGGATCGGTCGGATCGCGAGGAGATCGTCGACTACTTCCTCTACGTTGTGATCGCTTCGCTTGGTCTCACGAGGGTGCGTAGACAACACTCTCCCTCTCGTTGCTATGCATCACCATGATCTTGCGTGTGCGTAGGAAAATTTTTGAAATTACTCGTTCCCCAACAGTGGCATCCGAGCCTAGGTTTTTATGGTTTGATGTTTTGCACGAGTAGAACACAAGTGAGTTGTGGGCGATACAAGTCATACTACCTACCAGCATGTCATACTTTGGTTCAGCGGTATTGTGAGATGAAGCGGCCCGGACCGACATTGCTTGCAGACGCTTACGCGAGACTGGTTTCACCGCTCTGAGCACTCGTTGCTTAAAGGTGATTGGCGGGTGTCATCTCTCTCACTTTAGTTGAACCGAGTGTGGCTACGCCCGGTCCTTGAGAAGGTTAAAACGGAGTCTATTTGACAAAGTATCATTGTGGTTTTGATGCGAGGTGAGATTGGTTCTTGCTTAAGCCCGTAGCAGCCACGTAAAATTTGCAACAACAAAGTAGAGGGCGTCTAACTTGTTTTTGCAGGGCATGTTGTGATGTGATATGGTCAAGGCGTGATGCTATATTTTATTGTATGAGATGATCATGTTTTGTAACGAAGTTATCGGCAATCGGCTGGAGCCATATGGTTGTCGCTTTATTGTATGCAATGCAATCGCCATGTAATGCTTTACTTTATCACTAAGCGGTAGCGATAGTCGTAGAAGCATAAGATTGGCGAGGCGACAACGATGCTACGATGGAGATCAAGGTGTCGCGCCGGTGGCGATGGTGATCATGGTGGTCTTTGCAGAGATGGAGATCACGAAGCACAAGATGATGATGACCATATCATATCACTTATATTGATTTGCATGTGATGTTTATCTTTTATGCATCTTATCTTGCTTTGATTGACGGTAGCATTATAAGATGATCTCTCACTAAATTATCAAGAAGTGTTCTCCCGAGTATGCACCGTTGCCAAAGTTCGTCGTGCCCGGATACCACGTGATGATCGGGTGTGATAAGCTCTCGTCCATCTACAACGGGTTCAAGCCAGTTTTGCACCGCAGAATACTCAGGTTATACTTGACGAGCCTAGCATATGCAGATATGGCCTCGGAACACGGAGACCGAAAGGTCGGCGTGAATCATATAGTAGATATGATCAACATAAGATGTTCACCATTGAAAACTACTCCATTTCACGTGATGATCGGTTATGGTTTAGTTGATTTGGATCACGTGATCACTTAAGATGACTAGAGAGATGTCATCTAAGTGGGAGTTCTTAAGTAATATGATTAATTGAACTTAAATTTATCATGAACTTAGTACTGATAGTATCTTGCTTGTTTATGTTTGATTGTAGATAGATGGCTCGTCTTTGTTGTTCCGTTGAATTTTAATGCGTTCCTTGAGAAAGCAAAGTTGAAAGATGATGGTAGCAATTACGGATTGGGTCCGTAACGAGGATTATCCTCATTGCTGCCTGTAAGAGTTACGTCTGGATGCACCGCTAGGTGCAGAACTTCCGCAGGAGCAACACGGATGTTGTGAGCGTCTGGCGAAAGCAAAGCTGATGACTACTCTATAGTTCGATGTGCCATGCTTTACGGCTTAGAACCGGGACTTCAACGGCGTTTTGAGCGTCATGGAGCATATGAGATGTTCCAGAGTTGAAGTTGATATTCAACAGAATGCCCGGATTGAGAGATATGAAGTCTCCAATAAGTTCTATAGCTGCAAGATGGAGGAGAATAGTTACATTAGTGAGCACATACTCGGAATGTCCGGGTACTACAATCACTTGACACAATTGGGAGTTAATCTTCCGGATGATTGTGTCATTGATGTAATTCTTCAATCACGCCACCAAGCTACAAAGGCTTCGTGATGAACTATAATATGCAAGGGTTAGTAAAGACTATACGAGCTCTTCGCAATGCTAAAGGCTGCGGAGGTAGAAATCAGAAGGAGCATCAAGTGTTGATGGTCAATAAGACCACTAGTTTCAAGAAGAAAGGCAAAGGGAAGAAGAAGGGAACTTCAAGAAGAATAGCAAGCAAGTTCTTTGCTCGGGAGAAGAAACCCAAGTCGGACCCAAACCTGAAATCGAGTGTTTCTACCGCAAGCGGTGGTCCTTTGGAAGTGGAACTGCCCCAAGTATTTGGCGGATAAGAAGGATGGCAAGGTGAACAAAGGTATATGTGATATACATGTTATTGATGTGTACCTTACTAGAGCTCATGATAGCACTGGGTATTTGATCTTGGTTACATTGCTAATATTTGCAACTCAAGCAGGGGACTATGGATTGCGAACACGGCAAAGGGCGAGGTGACGATGCGCGTGGGAAATGGTTCCAAAGTCGATGTGATCGCGATCGACACGCTACCTCTACATCTACCTTGGGATTAGTTTTAGACCTAAATAATTGTTATTTGGTGCTGCGTTGAGCATGAACATTATATCTGGATCTTGTTTGATGCGAGATGGTTATTCATTTAAATCAGAGAATAATGGTTCTTCTATTTATATGAGTAATATCTTTTATGGTCATGCACCCTTGAAGAGTGGTCTATTTTGATGAATCTCGATAGTAGTGATACACATATTCATAATGTTGAAACCAAAAGATGCAGAGTTGATAATGATAGTGCAACTTATTTGTGGCATCGCCGTTTAGGTCATATCGATTAAAGCGCATGAAGAAACTCCATCTTGATGGACTTTTGGAGTCACTTGATTATGAATCACTTGGCACTTGCGAACCGTGCCTCATGGGCAAGATGACTAGAACCCGTTCTCGGTACTATGGAGAGAGCAACAGATTTGTTGGAAATCATACATGAGATGTATGTGGTCCGATGAATGTTGAGGCTCGTGGCGATATCGTTATTTTCTCACCTTCACAGATGATTTAAGCGGATATGGGTATATCTACTTAATGAAACATAAGTCTGAAACATTTGAAAAGTTCAAAGAATTTGAGTGAAGTTGAAAATCATCGTAATAAGAAAATTAAATTTCTACGATCGATCGTGGAGGTGAATATTTGAGTTCTGAGTTTGGTCTACATTTGAAACAATGCGGAATAGTTTAGCAACTCCGCCACCGGAACACCACAGCGTAATGGTGTGTCGAGCGTCGTGTCGTACTTTACTAGATATGGTGCGATCTATGATGTCTCTTCAGATTTACCGCTATCGTTTTGGGGTTATGCTCTAGAGGCGGCCGCATTCACCTGAATAGAACACCGTCAAAATCCGTTGAGGCGACACCTTATGAACTATGGTTTAGCAAGAAACCAAAGTTGTCGTTTCTTAAAGTTTGGGGATGCGATGCTTATGTGAAAAAGCTTCAACCTGATAAGCTCGAACCCAAATCGAATGTGTCTTCATAGGATACCCAAAGGAGACAGTTGGTACACCTTCTATCACAGATCCGAAGGCAAGACATTTGTTGCCAGAATGGATCCTTTCTAGAGAAGGAGTTTCTCTCGAAAGAAGTGAGTGGGAGGAAAGTAGAACTTGATGAGGTAATTGTACCTTCTCCCTTACTTGAAAGTAGTTTGTCGCGAAACCGGTTTACGAGACATCTACACCAAGTAGTGAGGAAGTTGATGATGTTGATCATGAAACTTCAGATCAAGTTACTCTGAACCTCGTAGATCAACGAGTGAGATCCGCACGAGTGGTGCGGTAATCCTGTTCGGAAATCATGCTACTAGATCATGATGAACCTACGAACTATGAAGAAGCGATGTTGAGCCAGATTCCGCAAAATGGCTTGAGGCCATGAAATCGAGATGGGATCCATGTATGAAAACAAAGTATGGACTTTGGTTGACTTGCCGAGGGTGGCAAGCAATAGAAAACAAGTGGATCTTCAAGAAGAAGACCGACGACGGTAATATTCGTTGTCTACAAAGCTCGACTTATGCAAAGGGTTTCGACAAGTTCAAGGGATTGACTACGATGAGACCTTCTCACCCGTAGCGATGCTTAAGTCTGTCCGAATCATGTTAGCAATTGCCGCATTTTATGATTATGAAATTTGGCAAATGGATGTAAAAGCGCATTCTGAATGGATTTACGGAAGAAGAGTTGTATATGATGCAACCGAAGGTTTTATCGATCCAAAGGAGCTAACAAAGTGTGCAAGCTCCAGCGATCCATTTATGGACTGGTGCAAGCATCTCGGAGTTGGAATAAGCGCTTTGATAGTGTGATCAAAGCATTTGGGTTCATCTGAGACTTTTGGAGAAGCTTTGTATTTACAAGAAAGTGAGTGGGAGCTCTGTAGCATTTACGATATTATATGTAGATGACATATTATTGATCGGAAATGATATAGAATTCTGGATAGCATAAAGGGATACTTGAATAAGAGTTTTTCAATGAAAGACCTCGGTGAAGCTGCTTACATATTGGGCATTAAGATCTATAGAGATAGATCAAGGCGCTTAATTGGACTTTCACAAAGCACATACCTTGACAAAATTTTGAAGAAGTTCAAAATGGATCAAGCAAAGAAAGGGTTCTTGCACGTGTTACAAGGTGTGAAGTTGAGTAAGACTCAATGCCCGACCACTGCAGAAGATAGAGAGAAAATGAAAGATGTTCCTATGCTTCACCATAGGCTCTATCATGTATGCAATCTTGTGTACCGGACCTGATGTGTGCCTTGCTATAAGCTTAGCAGGAGGTACCAAAGTAATCGAGAGTGGATCATGGACAGCGGTCAAGAACATCTGAAATACACGAAAAGGACTAAGGATATGTTTCTCGTATATGGAGGTGACAAAGAGCTCAGCGTGGCAGTTACGTTGATGCAAGCTTTGACACGATCCGGACGATTCTAAATCGCAGACCGGATCGTATTTACACTAAGCGGAGGAGCTGTCGGTTGGTGCAGTTCTAAACAAAGCATCGTGGCGGGATCTACATGTGAAGCGGAGTACATAGCAACCGAAGCAGCTAATGAAGGAGTGCGGATGAAGGAGTTCATATCCGATCTAGGTGTCATACCTAGTGCATCGGGTCCAATGAAAATCTTCGTGACAATCTATGGAGCAATTGCCTTAGCAAAGGAATCCAGATTTCACAAGAGGACCAAGCACATCAAAAGGCGCTTCAATTCCATCCGGATTTAGTCGGTGGGAGACATAGAGATTTGCAAGATACACACGGATCTGAATGTAGCGAGACCGTTGACTAAGCCTCTTCCATGAGCAAAACATGATCAACACCAAGACTCCATGGGTGTTAGAATCATTACTATGTAATCTAGATTATTGACTCTAGTGCAAGTGGCGGATGAAGGAAATATGCCCTAGAGGCAATAATAAAGTTATTATTTATTTCCTTATTTCATGATAAATGTTTATCATTCATGCTAGAATTGTATTAACCGGAAACATGATACATGTGTGAATGCATAGACAAACAAAATGTCACTAGTATGCCTCTACTAGACTAGCTGGTTAATCAAAGATGGTTATGTTTCCTAACCATGAACAAAGAGTTGTTATTTGATTAACAAGGTCACATCATTAGTAGAATGATCGATTGACATGACCCATTCCATTAGCTTAGCACACGATCGTTTAGTATGTTGCTCTGCTTTTATCCATGACATATACATGTTCCTGTAACTATGAGATTATGCAACTCCGTTTACGGAGGAACACTTTGGTGCTACCAAGCGTCACTGGCGTAGCTGGGTGATTATAAAGGAGTACTACAGGTGTCTCCAAAGGCAGATGTTGGGTTGGCGTATTTGAGATTAGGTTTTGTCACTCCGATTGTCGGAGAGGTATCTCTGGGCCCTCTCGGTAATACACATCTTTGAAGCCTTGCAAGCATTACAACTAATGAGTTAGCTGTGAGATGATGTATTACGGAACGAGTAAAGAGACTTGCGTAGCGAGATTGAACTAGGTATTGGATACCGACGATCGAATCTCGGGCAAGTAACATACCGATGACAAAGGGAACAACGTATGTTGTTATGCGATCGACCGATAAAGATCTTCGTAGAATATGTAGGAACCAATATGGGCATCCAGGTCCGCTATTGGTTATTGACCGGAGGCGTGTCTCGGTCATGTCTACATTGTTCTCGAACCGTAGGGTCCCACGCTTAAGGTTTCGATGGCGGTTATATTATGAGTTTGTGTATTTTGATGTACCGAAGAAGTTGGTCTCGGATGTGATCACGGACATGACGAGGAGTCTCGAAATGGTCGAGACATAAAGATTGATATATTGGAAGCCTATATTTGGAGTTGAATGATTCGGGTGAAATCGGGATTTACCGAACACCGGGGTTACCGGAACCCTCCGGAGGCTATTGGGCCTTAGTGGGCCACGAGGGAGAAGAGGAAGGGCCGGCCGGGGCAGGCGCGCGCCTCCCCTAGTCCGAATAGGACAAGGAGAGGCGGCGCCCCCTTCCCTCTTCCTCCCCAATCCTACTCCAACTAGGAAGGGGGAGTCCTACTCGGTGGGAGTAGGACTCCTCGGCGCGCCTCCTCAAGGGCGGCCGCACCCCCTTGCTCCTTTATATCTGGGGCAGGGGGCACCCTACAACACACAAGTTTGATCTACGGATCGTTCCTTAGCCGTGTGCGGTGCCCCCTCCACCATATTCCACCTCGGTCATATCGTTCTGAAGCTTAAGCGAAGCTTCTGCGCGATAGAACATCAAGATCGTCCTGCGCCGTCATCTTGTGAAACTCTCCCTCCCGAGCTCTCTGGATTGGAGCCGAGGGCGTCATCGAGCTGTCGTGTGTCAAGAACTGGGCGCCGAGTAACGGCGCGGGATCGGTCGGATCGCGAGGAGATCGTCGACTACTTCCTCTACGTTGTGATCGCTTCGCCGGTCTACAAAAGTGCGTAGACAACACTCTCCCCTCTCGTTGCTATGCATCACCATGATCTTGCGTGTGCGTAGGAAATTTTTTGAAATTGCTACGTTCCCCAACAGCCGTTTGCGTATACTTGTGTATAACTTGAAAGATGCAGTCTTCGGCTTCAGCCCCCTTGCACAAAGTGCTGGGGTGTTCGCAAAATAGCGCTTTTTCACACTTAATCCGACGTCTCGGTCCTTCTATAAGGAGGTGGTAGCGTAGCGAACGAGGCAATCCGGACTATGGTGCTTTATTTCTTTCACTTAGCCAATGGAGCTCGAGGATGGGGCTACGATATAGCCCCTAATGACACCGCACATCTCCGGATTCGAGTGCGTATGTACTGACCGAAGCGGCCCTTCGTCAGCGAAATTCTAAACATTCGGTAGTCGATCAAGTGGTGACCAGTCTCTCGCTATATCATGATGATCGGTTTTGGCTTTCTCTCTTGAGGTGCTCGCCCGGCGAGGCTGGGGCACTGTCGCGATAGTTCTCCTGGTGCCGCGTTAGCGGGTGATCTGAGCGTAAGGCAGCAAAACACGAGAGCGGGCAAACCCAACATTTGACCAAAGACATGATTGAGCTGATGCATATAATGCCCAACTTGAGACGCCGAACACTCCGAAGGTGTTGGACTTTTATGATAACGGGCAGAATTATGCCTAAGCCCTTGTGTCTAAATGCGGGCATTATCTTACGCGGCCGATGCCAAAGCGTCCAGCTCGCTTTAGCTATAGGAGGAAGCCGAGGAGATTAACAACAAGAGACAGTAATAAAAAGGTCTACGAGGGTCTTAATCGAAAAGAATCCTTGCGGACGGGTCCCTCTTGCGTCTGCGCCTGTGTCTCCGTTGCGCCGTTATCCTGGACGGGTACGCAAGTTTGTTCATCTGTGAAAAAGAGGAACATTTAATTTTTAGAAACAGTTCGTGCGAAAAATATATATAAAAAAAGAGTAAGTGTAAATAATTAGAGCTAGGTTTATATGAAACCGCGGTTAGTTGTGCGCGCAGCCCCTTATGAAAGCGTATGCGGCTAGGGAGCCCCTAGCCTGCTGAGTCCGGATTCGTCATGACGATCTACGGATCATGGGGGCGTGCCACAACGCATGACGATGACCGTCACACCGGATATACTGAAAACAAGTCCGGCCGGGCCGAATACAACAGACCAGACTCATTTGAACTGTGTCGTGATGTAGCCCGGCATAGAGGCGCCGCACACCCCCTCTGCTTCACTGATGAAGTAATGGATCATGAATTTCCAGAAGGATTTAAGCATGTAAATATCAAGCCTTACGACGGGACTACAGACCCCGCGGTATGGATAGAAGATTTCTTTCTCCACATTCACATGGCCCGCGGGGATGATCTACATGCCATTAAGTACCTCCCACTAAAACTTAAGGGACCGGCTCGGCATTGGCTGAACAGCTTGCCGGCAAACTCCATCGAAAGTTGGGAGAACCTGGAAGACGCATCCCTGGATAACTTCCAGGGCACGTATGTGCGACCACCGGATGCTAACGATTTAAGTCACATAACCCAACAGCCCGGATAGTCCGCTAGGAAATTCTGGACTTGGTTCCTAACTAAAAAGAACCAAATTGTTGACTGTCCGGATGCCGAAGGCCTAGCGGCCTTTAAGCATAATATCCATGATGAGTGGCTTGCCCGACATCTCGGCCAAGAAAAACCAAAGTCCATGGCAGCCCTCACGACACTCATGACCCGCTTTTGTGCAGGCGAGGATAGTTGGCTGGCTCGTAGCAACAACACAGCAAGCAATCCTAGCACATCAAAGACCAGGGATAGCAACGGCAAGCCCCGACGCAACAAACACAAGCATCGCACAAATTGGGATAACGCCGAAGACACGGCGGTCAATGCCAGATTCAGTGGCTCCAAGTCCGGTCAGCGGACTCGTCTAGTCTGGACCGCATACTCGATCGTCCATGCCAAATTCATGGCACCCTAGGAACACCAGCCAATCATACCAACAGAGAATGTTGGGTCTTCAAACAAGCCGGCAGGTCAGGTGCCGCAAACAAGGAGAAAGGGTCTCAAAGCGATGACAACGACGAGGAGCTCCGACCACCAAATAAAGGAGGGCAAAGGAGATTTCCCCCACAAATCAAAGCGGTGAATATGATAAACGTCCGTCCACATCCCCCAACGGGAACGGACGTACACTTTCAGGGATGTCGACTTAACGGAGCCAGTCGCCCCACAATATAAACTATGGCCGATCACTTTTGATCATACGGATCATCCAGCTAATACCAATCAGGGAAATTTAGCCACACTAGTCCTCGACACAATAATTGACGGGTTCCACCTCACACGAGTCCTCATGGACGGAGGCAGCAGTCTAAACCTGCTGTACCAGGGCACAATGCTCAAGGTGGGTATCGATCTTTCGATAATCAAGCCCACTCAAACCACCTTTAAAGGTATTATACCAGGCGTGGAGGCCCGTTGTACAGGCTCCATCACCCTTGAGGTAGTCTTCGGATCACCGGACAATTACCACACCGAAGAGTTAATCTTCGACATCGTCCCCTTTCACAATGATTATCAGGCACTGCTCGGATGAACCGCGTTCGCTTGATTCAACGCGGTGCCACATTATGCCTACCGTAAGCTCAAGATGCCCAGTCCGCGTGGCATCATCGCGGTTAATGGCAAGGCCGAACTCCCCCTCAGTGCCGAAGAGTATACCGTCGCTTTAACAGCAGAAGCAACGAGTGGCACCTTTCAATCGAACCTCGAGTCGACGGCCAAGCTCCCGGACACCGCCAAAGGAGTCCAAACTACTTCGCGGCAGGATAGCCCGGCTCGTCCGGAGCTCAACTGAACACTCCGACAAAAGCTAGGGAAGGCCACATACTGCGGCTCAACCACTCTGTGGCACACAAATATTTCTTGCATTTTCTTTACAGATTCACTTTTGAGCAGGCCAGGACTGGTGGCATGGAAGCAGCTCGAATGCGCAAAGAAATCCTTAGATATTCCCCTCAATGACCATCCGACTACCCTCCGGATCCGCACACAGCTTCTTCCCGCCTGGTCTCAGCAGGTTCCGCAGTCATATTTCTTTTTCACATTACCTGTACCCATACGCATCGATGTATTACTCAAATACAACATGTGGATTTATATGACGCTTATCTGCTATTGTTTCTTACCGACACCCTTCGTTAAAACGGCATCCATACATCATGATATGCCTTAATATGCCAGGGGCTTCATTGTACCCATAATATGGCAATAAAAGTCCGAACACCTTCATGGACGTTCGGCACCCCGAACTTATAGCATTATATGCATCAGCTCCGAATCATGTCTGGGGTCAATAGTTGGGTTTGCCCGGCTCCCATGTTTTGGTACCTTACGTTACGCTGTATTGGCTAAGGTAGCACAGGGAGAACTACTACGATTGTGTCCCGGTTCTTCCGTACGAGCACCTCAGTAGAGAAAGCCGAAAACTGACTGTCATGATACGGCGAGATCTGGTCAGCTGTTCGAGAGGTTGTAAAATCTTTAAGGATTTCTTCCGCATAATTTCATAACTAATGCAGCGTGCGATGGATCGGCTTCTCTTCCGATCAGGCGCTTATAGAGCCCCTTTTGCGGTCTTCCGAACACCAGGGGCTGCGCCTACCTTCCTTTTTGTCAAACTCCTATGGCTAAGTGAGAGTGATAAAGCCCTATAGTCCGATTGCCTGGTTCGTTGTGCTGAACACCTCCTTCAAGGACCCAACACTGGGATAAAGAGTGCTCGGGTTTATCCGAACACCCCGTACTTACTACGTAAAGGGGCGAAGCCGACAATCGCCAACTCTCGTAATTAATATATAAAGCGGCCATACGGGAGGAAAAACTTTCAAATAACAGGCAATAAATAATAGAAATGACCTTGTTCAACATTACAAAGGACAACATGACTGTATTCATGGAAATTAATGTCCTTGGTGCATTGCTCGCGCCAAAGTAGGCGGCTCCTTCAGACACTATCATAATATAATTTGGGCTTGCGGTGCTCCTTCCCCTCCGGCGGTCCCTCGGTCATCATCTTTTCCGCATCCATCTTCCCCCAGTGCACCTTTGTGCGGGCGAAGGCCATTCGCGCACCCTCCATACAGACCGACCGCTTGATGACTTCGAGCCGAGGGCAGGCACTCACAAGGCGCTTCACGAGCCCGAAGTAACTGCTTGGAATCGGCTCGGCGGGCCACAGTCGGATAATCAAATCCTTCATGGCTAGTTCGGCTGCCTTATGCAGTTCGATCAGCTGCTTCATCTGATCGGCAAATGGCACCAGATAATTCAGCACCAAATACTACAACCAAAAGAGCTTCTCCGCAGTACTCTTTTGCTCGGCTTGGTAGAATTGGGCGGCGTCAGATATGCTGCGTGGCAGCTCCGCAAACACCCCTGGAGAAAACAAAATTCAAATTATCAACTTGATTTTCTCCTTTCAAATACCTGCTTTGTATAGAAAAAGCCTTACCAGCCGCAATCTTCCTCGCCTCCTGGATTTCCTTCAGGGCACCTTGGGATTCCCCCCGGGCATCACTTGCGGCTTGGCGAGCTTGGGAGAGTTCAGATTCTTTCCTTGATAAACTCTGCTCCAAGGTCTCGCATTTCTTCACGGACTCCTGAAGCTCTCGCTCAGCTTCAATAACCCTGGCCTCGTGTTTTTTGCGAAGAGCCTGCTCTATGGCTGCCTTCTTCTCGGCTTCGGCCACAACCTTCTCAAGAGCCACAATTTTGGCCGTCGCCCCTAGAGCACATCATAAAAATATTTTCATCATGCACACTTATTCATTTGTGCTAAATGAACAAGGTTTCTGCATACCTTGGTTATCCTCCAACTGCTTCTTCACTCGGCCAAGTTCTCCTTCGGCCCGCTCCAGACTCTGCCTCAGTCCGGATACTTCCGCAGTATGAGAGGTGGTAGTCGCTACAGACGCCTGCTTATAAAAAAGGGGAGATAGATGCCATCAAGTGAGTCTCCTGTGAACATAAATTTGATCCTCTGTCCGGTTCTTTCTTTCACCGAACAGTGTATCAGGGGCTACTATCTATACTATGACACTCTTCGAAACTTCCTAAAACATACCTCAAAGCCTCTTATAAGGCTGATACAGGATTCATTCAGTCCACTCTCAGTGGACTGAATCTTCTCAATCACCGTACCCATAAGGGCACGGTGTTCATCGACGATGGAGGCGCTTTTCAGCGCCGCCGATAAAGTATCTGGCGCCTTTGGTTGGACAAAGGTTGCTGGTGCAACAGGCACACCCCCTTCAGCCAAGGGAGGCCGCCTACCTGATTCTGGAGCTGTATTGGTATCCGGGATTGCGTTCGGTTGGGGGCCGAATTCTAGATCGCCCCCGCCGCCGACCTCCATGGGAGCCTTCTCTCCTATATGTCCGGCCCCTGAAGTTCGACCTCTTGGCGCCGCCTTTACGACCTCTTCCCTCCCCCCTCCTTGGCCTGGGTCCTCTTGGGACGAAACCTTGGCGTCATTCACATGTTTGGGGAAAGGGGCCTTCGGGGGTGTCCCGCTCTCCATAGCATTCGAACCCGGCAAATCCTCCGACGAGGATTGTTTGGTGCGGGACCTCGCCAGACTGCAAAAAAGTATGGCTCAGATTAAAATATTATGCCATGACGAGCCTGGACGCATAAGCGTGTTTGGATTTTATATACTCACGAGTTCACCAGGGGCTGGGCCCTGGGATCCCACTCCGGGCTGCTATCGGTGGCGGCGGTGGACTCCTCTGGAAGAGGAGTTTTTCCCCTCTTAGGTGACTCAGCCTCAAGGGATGTGGAGGCCGTCCTTTTCTTTCTTCCCCCCGCTGGGGATTCGTCTTCCTCCTCCTCCTCCTCGTCCTCTTCGGAGGAAGAACGGGCATTGGATTCTTTGGATCTTGTGTCCGAGGCGCCGCGGCGACGGAGGCCACCCCTGGTCTTCTTGACCTCCTTCTCGGTCTTCTTCTTCGGCGCCTTGTAAGGCGCCGGGACCAGCATCTTCGTCAGAAGTGGGCCGGCCGGTTCTTCTGGTAGTGGGGCCGGACAGTAAATCTGCCCCACCTTCTTCGTCTAGCCCTAGGAGAGTTGTGGAAGACACATTGAGCATTTTCCTCGGGATATGTGAATAAAACATACGAATTGCCAACATAACAGTGACTTACCAAACTTGTAGGGCGGGATAGTTGGTACCCACGGTCCTCGGCGGAGTCCGGCCACAATTTGCCGGACTTGAAAAGCACCTTCCAGATGTCCTTGTGCGAGGAACCAAAGAGCTCCAGTAGGGTCTGGTGCTTGGCTGGGTCGAATTCCCATAAATTGCAAGCCCAGTGTTGACAAGGAAGAATCCTGCGAACTAACATCACCTGGACTACATTGACAAGTTTGATATTCTTGTCTTCCATATCCTTGACGCGCATCTGGAGCACCGGCAGTTTGTCAGACGAACCGGTTCAGGCCCTTCTTAGGCTAGGACGTAAGCCGTAGGGGGGCTCCGGATCAGAATTCGGGAGAAGTGGCCCATTCCGTGCCGTGCGGCTCAGTGATGTAAAACAACTGCTGCTGTTACTCCTTGACGGAACCATTGAAAATACCATTGGCCCTATGACGTTGGGCATCTTGCTCACCATGGCGCCTCCGCACTCAGCGTGCTCGCCGCTCACTACCTTGGGCTTCACATTGAAAACCTTTAGCCATAAGCCGAAGTGTGGTGGGATGCGGAGAAAGGCCTCGCACACGACGATGAATGTCGAGATGTTGAGGAAGGAATTGGGGGATAGATCATGAAAATCGATCCCGTAATAATACATGATGCCGCGAACAAATGGGTGAAGGGGAACCCTAGCCCGCGGACAAAATGAGGGAGGAATACAACCCTCTCGTGGGGTTCCGGAGTAGGGACGATCTGTCCCGCCATCGGAAGACGATGGCCGATTTTCTTGGCGAGATACCCAGCCTCCCGAAGCTTTTTAATATCCTTCTCCCGGACGGTAGAGGCCATCCACTTGCCTCCTGCCCCGGATCCGGACATTTTCGGAAGATCTTTTTGGCGGAGAAGACGAACGCTTAGGCGCTAGGGCTCGAGCGAGGGGGAATGGATGAGCAGAGGAAGAAGAAGGCGTGGGTGAAAAAGGGAGTCCTTATCCCCTTATAAAGGCGGCGAGGATCTGCGCGCCCCCACTGCCCGATAAACTCGCTTATTCCCCAAGCGCCGCGTTGATGGCGCGGTTGGGTTACCCACACCCGTATTGATGAGAATCCCGTGATAAGGGGACACGATCTCTGCTTCGACAAGACGTGCCGATAAAGCCGCCTCGCTATATGTGTGGTGGCAGGTTGAGAAAAACGGTTTGCATAATGACCGGGCCGCGGCGTGATGTCACGCTATGAAAAGTTGTCAGCAGATTGGAAATTATTATGCAGAGCCGAACACGATCCTCATATTCAAGATCTTCTATGGAGTATTCGGAGAAGGAACCCGCCTTGCAATGCTGAAGACGATCTGCACGCCGGACTCATCGTCATTGAAGCCTGGTTCAGGGGCTACTGAGGGAGTCCTGGATTAGGGGGTCCTTGGACAGTCGGACTATATACTTTGGCCGGACTGTTGGACTATGAAGATACAAGATTGAAGACTCCATCCCGTGTCCGGGTGGGACTCTCCTTTGCGTGGAAGGCAAGATTGGCAATTCGGATGTGTAGATCTCCTTCTCTGTAGTCGACTCTGTGTAACCCTAGCCCCCTCCGGTGTCTATATAAACCGGAGGGTTTAGTCCGTAGGACAACAACAATCATAATCATAGGCTAGCTTCTAGGGTTTAGCCTCTATGATCTCGTGGTAGATCAACTCTTGTAATACTCATATCATCAAGATCAATCAAGCAGGAAGTAGGGTATTACCTCCATCGAGAGGGCCCGAACCTGGGTAAACATCGTGTCCCCCGCCTCCTGTTACCATTAGCCTTAGACGCACAGTTAGGGACCCCCTACCCGAGATCCGCCGGTTTTGACACCGACAAAGGGGGAAAGGGAGAGGGAGTAGGACAGGGAAAGGGGGGTGCCTCCTCCTCCCCTGGTCCAATTCAAACTCCCATGGGGGAACCGCGGCAACCCCTTGTGGGTTGTCCCCTCTCTCTCCCGTGGCCCATGTTGGCCCATTACTTCCCCGGGGGGTTCCGGTAACCTCCCGGTACTCCGAAAAATATCTGAAACCATTCCGGTGTCCGAATGTAACCTTCCAATATATCAATCTTCACCTTTCTACCATTTCGAGACTCCTCTTCATGTCCATGATCTCATCCGGGACTCCGAACAACCTTCGGTCACCAAAACACATAACTCATATAATACCAATCGTCATCGGACGTTAAGCGCGTGGACCCTACGGGTTTGAGAACTATGTAGACATGACCGGACACCTCTACGGTCAATAACCAATAGCGGAACCTGGATGCTCATATTGGTTCCCACATATTCTATGAAGATCTTTATCGGTCGAACCGCAATGTCAACATAGCTATTCCCTTTGTCATCGGTATGTTACTTGCCTGAGATTCGATCGTCGGTATCTCTATACATAGTTCAATCTCGTTACCGGCAAGTCTCTTTACTCGTTCCATAGTGCATCATCCCGTAACTAACTCATTAGTCACATTGCTTGCAAGGCTTCATATGATGTGCATTACCGAGAGGGCCCAGAGATACATCTCCGATACTCGGAGTGACAAATCCTAATCTTGATCTATGCCAACCCAACAAACACCTTCGGAAATACCTGTAGAGCATCTTTATAATCACCCAGTTACGTTGTGATGTTTGATAGCACACAAGGTATTCCTCCGGTGTCCGGGAGTTGCATAATCTCATAGTCGGAGGAATATATATTTGCCATGAAGAAAGCAGTAGCAATAAAACTGAACGATCATTATGCTAAGCTAACGAATGGGTCTTGTCCATCACATCATTCTCCTAATGATGTGATCCCGTTCATCAAAAGACAACACATGTCCATGGCTAGGAATCTTAACCATCTTTGATTAACGAGTTAGTCTAGTAGAGGCATCCTAGGGACACGGTGCTTTGTCTATGTCTTCACACATGTATCAAGTTTCCAGTTAATACAATTCTAGCATGAATAATAGACTTTTATCATGATATAAAGAAATATAATGACAACTTTATTATTGCCTCTAGGACATATTTCCTTCACCCACCATATCTATACAAGCTGAGGGGTGAGGCTTGTAGATGACAATTTTCATACACATACAATCTTGTGTTAGATCAGCATGTAATTTGTACTCCCTCCAAATTAATACAATCAAGCGGGACATAGGGTATTATCTCTTCGAGAGAGCCCAAACCTGGATAAATCATGTGTCCATGTTACCATCGTGCCAAGGCTACCAGCTCGGGACCCCCTACCCGAGATCTTCTAGATTTGACTCCATCGTCGATACCTGTAGGAATTGGAGAGTTAGCTTCGTCTTTTATTACTTTTTGTATTGAACATGTAAACAGGTCAATGTGCTAAGCATGCTTGCTGGTTGATGGTCACGGAAAGTTGGACTGATGCTAGACCCCATTTTCCTGCTCACTAGCCTTTTGGCCGATGTTGCCGGAAGTTCTTTTTGTTGAATAAATCTCTTGATTTTGAACGCCAGAAAAAAAAATGTTGACAGCGAATGATAATCTCAGCGATGTAGCAACAAAATCCAAATGCGAAATCTGCATCATGTTTAGCGGTTTTGGGTCGCAGAGCAGTATTGAAACTGTCACATAAAAATTCATTTGATACCGAGTCATGATATCGCTTTCAGATTTTTGGCACATGGAGATCTTTCGAGAATGGGTAGGACTGGCATGCTGCTATGTACTACCTCCGTCCGGGTTTATTGGTCCTCACTGTGTTTCGTGCCAAATTTTAACCATAAATTAAACTGACAAAATGCTCACGCATGTCACCAAACATTATCTTTTTGAAAACTATGTTCAAATACGAATCCAGTGAGATAATTTTTCTTGACATGCATTAAAATTTTGTTTGTTAAATCTTTAGTCAAAATTTGGCACAAACTACAAAGAGGACCTATAAACCAAGACGGAGGTAGTACTAATCAGGAACCTTAGTGATGTGCTTGATTTGCAAAAACAACTAGCCCATCTTGCGGGGGGGGATACCCACCTGAAATTTCAAATTTAACAAACCCACATTCTGTTAGTTTTTTTTTCTTTTTTGAGAAAAACATTCTGTTAGATTATTAAATACTTAAGAAAAAAAACTTCAAAGTTCCTTTTTTGAGTATTTTTTCTTTTGAGGGGTAGGTTCCTTTTTTTGAGCGAACAGGGATGCCAGCCCAGTCAAACTTGGGGCCGAAGCGTCGAACAAAACGGGCCATCACGGACCGCCACCACCGAGGCCCAGGCGGGCACGCAGCCCAACCCAGCGCAGGAGCGTTAGCGCCCTGACAGGCGCGCGCCAGCGGCCAACCTTTTTCTCCGCTGCGACTCGCGACACCGCAGCGGCACGTACGGGCGATCGCCAAGGACGCAGTTTGGCAAAAGCAGCGGAAGAGCTCTCCATACCATCAGCCGCGTCGTTGTCCACTCCATCTTTTCGGCAAAGGCTCGACGCCCGTTTTTCGCCATCGGCGCGGCGGTGAGACGTACGACGCGGCTGCGGCAGCTAACGCGGCGGCAGAGAGAGAGAGAAAGCAGAGTCCTTTCCCCTGCTGCGAACGCAACGCTTTCTTCCCTTCTCCCTAAGCAACTGCCATGCGCCCTTGCCTTCCCGTTCCGTTTCCACGCCCGACTAGGCCTGGGTAGACTCGTCCCACAGCCACGCTCAGTGTGTCACTGCTGCTGCTGGTGGTGGTGTGGCTGCCTGCAACGGCGCGGCGCATGGACCATGGAGGGTCGCGTCCACGTACGGTACGGGCGCGGGCCGGAGCGGGAGCGGGACCCAAACGCCCCCCTGCCCCGCCCGGTCGCGATCATATGCCCACGACCCCCTCCCTCGGCGTTACGTAGCACTCTGTCTGACGCATCAATGCCCGATCCCCAGCCCCGCTAGCCACTTCCTACACCACTTCGTCTCCCTCCACTTCCTTCCCTCCCTAGTCTCTACCCGAGACCAGAGCTCGCACGCGTCGCCGGCGCGCCGATCAGTCAAGAAGCCGCACAACGGCGTTGGCGCATTGCCCCGGAGAGGCCGGCCGACCGATGAAGCCGCTGTACCTGCGGGGCAGCGGCAGCTTCAAGAGGCTGCTGCTCTCCCTCTCGCCCCACCGCGCCAAGCGCGTCCACGCGCCCCCCGGGGACGCGCACGCCGAGTCGCCGCAGTCACCGCCGCCGACGGAGCGGAAGCCCGAGTGGGAGTGCTTCTCGTACGAGGAGGTCCGGCGCGCCACGGGCGGCTTCCGCGCGGCCAACCTGGTGGGCCGGGGCGGGTCGTCGGAGGTGTACCGCGGCGAGCTGGCGGACGGGCGCGCCGTGGCGGTGAAGCGGCTCATGGGCGCGTCCGCCTGCGAGCGCCGGGAGCGGGACTTCCTGGCGGAGCTCGGCACCGTGGGCCACGCCAAGCACCCCAACGTGTGCCCGCTCCTGGGATGCTGCGTCGACCGCGACCTCTACCTCGTCTTCGCCTTCTCCGCCCGCGGCTCCATCTCCGCAAACCTCCACGGTACGCCCTACCTCCTACGTACGTCTGTAACGGACGCCGCACCCCTCCTGATGGCCATTAATGTCAACAATGTTTCTTGATTGATTACTGAATGCATGCTCAGACGGCGAGGAGGGGGCGCCGGCGATGGGGTGGGAGGCGCGGTACGGCGTGGCGGTGGGCACGGCGAGGGGGCTGGAGTACCTGCACAAGGGGTGCCGGCGGCGGATCATCCACCGGGACATCAAGGCCTCGAACGTGCTGCTCACCGACGACTTCCAGCCTCAGGTCAGTCACTCGGTCATCTCCGGCTGCTCATCGTCGATCGATCGATCCTCTGCTCTGCTCCGGCAGCCCTGACGCATGCAGAGAAACGATGAACAACAAACAGATCTCCGACTTCGGGCTGGCCAAGTGGTTGCCGACGGAGTGGACGCACCGGGCGATCGCGCCGATCGAGGGCACCTTCGGGTGCCTGGCGCCCGAGTACTACACGCGCGGCATCGTGGACGAGAAGACGGACGTGTTCGCCTTCGGCGTCTTCCTGCTGGAGCTCATGGCCGGCCGGAAGCCGGTGGACGGCACCCACAGGAGCCTCCTCGGCTGGGTGGGCACCAAACCGACCAACCAAACATTTTTGGCCCTAGGCCGTTGTACCAGCCTCCGTTCCACGGCAGCGCACGTTAATTAATTATTAACTAATCTTGTCTAAACAACGCGAATGCAGGCGAGGCCTTTGCTCAACGAGGGCAAGACGGAGGCGCTGCTGGATCCGAGGATCGTCGCCGGCGGCGATGGCGGGTACGACGCCGAGCAGGCCCGGCGGCTGGCGTTCGTGGCGTCGCTCTGCGTCCGCGCGGCGGCGACGTGGAGGCCGTCCATGACAGAGGTAAGCTTACTCGCAATTCTTAGCCTGCACGAATCACAATGGCTAGCACACTACTCTGTTCGTTGCTTAATTTGCGGGTAAAACAACGTTGACAACATGAAAATGCATGCGACGAATAATCTGATCGGGGGTGACATGCATTGCGACGAACAGGTCCTGGAGCTGCTGGAGGGCGCGGAGATCAAGGAGGAGCGGTGGGCGATGCCGGAGCCGGCGGCCGGGGACGACGAGGGGGAGGAAATGTGGGGCTTCGACGACCTCGACGAGGATGACGACGATGAGGAATCCGGCACGCCGTCCCCTTTGTCAACATCCTCAGCCTCGAGCACTTAGCACGGGCTAAGATTGCGTCAGACGACTGTGATGCTTGCTGAAAATTTTGCTCCTTCCTAATCCTACCTGCCCCGCCGGGCCGGGCCCCACATTGTAAATGACACTACAAAGGTTTTCCGTTGTCGAGGTTGTGAATACAAAGGTTATCTGTGAAAGGCAAGTAAAAACCACCCCCGTATGTTGACGGAGCATGACACGACGAGAAAAGAAGGTGCTTGCGTGCAATACGAAATGCAGGCAGACTGAGGTTTTTGTCGGGCACAGTATAGGGAAAGAGACCGACCGGCCGACCTGCCTGCCCTACCAAGAGTGGTACGTACCTGGCTGGCTGGCTGGCTGCTCCGGTTGGGTTGGGTACTTGGGTTCCAGTTGTATGTACGACGGAGAGAGTTGGCGTGCAGTTGGTTCCTTGTTGCCAGGTGTACGTGCCGCTTTCAGTATACTCTGGTAGCGCATTCGTGTCCACGACACGCGGTGCAGCGCCGTGGCATGGCAGTTCGGGACAGGTTGAGCTGCGCCCCTACCCTGGCTCCTTGTACACCTCTTGGACGGACCCCGGAATGAAGCGGCATGCTCCTTATAAAAGGCGAGGGAAACAGGGATCGATCGATCATGTGGCCGTGAGTGTGGGCAAGTGCAGCAGGTGTTCTCTCCTCGGGCAGCTTCCCATGCAAGGTGTTCATCTTATACAACGACAACTTGCTTATCAGTAACATGTCTCGAGGCGAGGTTGGTTGACAAGCAACCTCTTCTTTCTTTAATCTAATTAAAAAACTGAAAGCAACCTGTGCTGAAAAAGGGAGATTTTGCTCGGAAAGTGTAAAGTACTAAAGTGGGATACAGTCGCGTTGGCCTGTAGCTGCACGCACTGTCACCGGATCATTGGTGCGTGCGTGCGTGCTCCTCACTCCTAAATACTGGCCAGGTGGTATACTACTAGAGTTTATTCAGGAATAGTAGTGGCATCCACCCAAACGGCCAAACCGGACGACACCTTTCGGTCGGTCGGTGCTTCCCTTTGGTGCTCCGCCAAAACCATTCTGGACTGAGCTCTGAGCTCTGAAGCACTCTCATCTGACAGAATACTGCGGTTTCTTTTTCTACACCTGTTGCGACTGACCGAGGGAGGGATTTGCTCACGAAAAGAATCTCAAGGGGAACACACAAAAAAATGTCGCCAAAGGCCTACCTCTCATTGGCCTTTGATTAGGTGACCCAAGACCAAGCATAGCAAGGACGAGCACCTGCGTGGCCAATCGTGATCCAGGCGTGCGGAGTCCGACCTAACCTGACTCGACCACCTGCTCGCTCCTCTCCGGGAAGGATTCAGCGGCGCGTGTTCAGTAGAGCAGAGTCAAACCTACCGTGGGCAGTGGGCTAACGTAAGGCTGGCTCGTGCGCGCAGGTAGCGATCTGGAGACGCACGGCGCGCGAAAACAGCAAACCATTTTTCTTCTAATCTAATTAATCACCAGAAGCACGAAAAACGTTCACCAGCAAACACTGCATTGACACGATCAATCCGCCCGTCTCTTTCTTGACACGATCTTACGAAGAACGATTAGTTTGCCGGAATCATCACATCATGCAAAGTGTGCAATCGATGTTCACGGCTGCACCAACTAAATGCGTGACAAGAACTGACGATGGTTGATGGCTGCGGACAGGCCACCAGCAAAATGGCCTGATGAGAACGAAAGAATGCGATGCTCCAGAGTAACACATGCTTTGCGTAAATGTAGCTAAAATTGCTTGGTAATTTAGCGCTTCATGCCAGGAAAATTCTTTTCATTTATCTAATCTGCATGCCGACAACTCGGGATGAAATGGCCTAACAAAGGATCAAATTTGCAATTCTTCATTTTTCAAGTCCATTTTCCTCAAGTGTAGTTTGACAATGCCAGATTCATAGCTTGTTCGTATTTTACTTTGTTTAATGAAAATAAAAAAAAACAATGCCAGATTCCATAAAAAGGTACTGCAACCTGGGCAATGCAAGGACCACACGTTGATAATGCAGGCAATTAAGGCGAATTTATAGATATTCATGGCATGGAATATACATACAGAATAGTATTGTCTTTGTCTATCAGCGAAAATCCAGATAAGCATGTCCAGTTAGTTGGAAGTCCTATGTCTATCAATTCAACAAATATGTGACAAAACAATGAATAAAATACAACTCACTGAATTTAAGATTAAAACCTGCCGTGTTTCTTTTTCGCCTACTTAATGGGGTTTAGCATGTCGTGCAAGAAGACATGTACAGCTGCACATCAACATCTGACGACAAGATGCAGGAAACGATTTGCCTTTGATAATAAAACAGGAAAGAAATGACAGGAGAACAAGACCTTATGGACCCAACAAGTAGCAGAGCATGAAGTACAGAATACCTAACCCAGGCAATTGACTTGTTCCATCTATACTCTATATTCAATCAATGGAGAACTATTATATGTGACCTCCAAAACAAGTATACTACAGATGGGTTAAGATAACACGTAGAGGGTTCGGACACTAATCCATGCACTAGCAAACTGGTGTTAGTTGGATAGGAGGATTAAGATTATTGACACACTAGCTTTTGGATAGCACGTGTACCCTTACGATCAGCATACACCATTTGAGAAATGCACCTCGGGTAGGCAAACAGAAGAAGCTCTTGTGCACAATTATTGCTCAAAGCAGATAAGACTTCTTTTGGGAAGACAACCTAAAGGAACGATAAGCTAAACTAGAAGACAATGCATCGAACTTAGGACCCTAACCAGTAAAACCAATAGTGGTTGACCTGACAAATTGGTGTTTGGATTGTCAGACCGAACCCCTATTTTTAGTCCCTGTTGTTTTTATTTCCGTGGTGCAATGAATCGGACAAGACAGAAATAGTACATTTGAGGAGCAAGTTCAACTGCAAACTACCAGTCAAAAGTTTATGGGATCGAACAGAAGCGTACTCATATATATCTATGCTGGGGGGAACAGCAGAGTTAAAAGAGGTAAACAGAAGAATAAGATCAGTCAAATAAGCAGGAAAAACTAGAGAAGTGTTATAAACTTATAACGTAACATAACGCAATTACACAAGCACATGACAATATTGCATTGTACTCCATATCCCAGTAAACTAGTAAACGTACTAACGTGAGTATTTAGCAATAAGGGGTGGTACTGGTGTCACCTACTCGACTGCACAATGGAAGACTGAGCCAAACCACTGCACATTTGCAACAGTGCACTTACATCGTGTGCCACGTAGATCATTAGTAACTATAGCCAAACTGATCTCACATTCACTAGATTAGTTCTGAAGATTACTGTGTTGGTCAACCATTACACACAGACTTGACATGATAGTCATCAATGGTCCAACAGACGAACCCTGTATCAGCGAGTAAGTTGATGACCTCCCTGTACAGCAAAATTGTAAACAGGTCAAACTCAGATCATGCAAGCGATTGGAGAAAACAAGTTAGAGGTAGTACATGATGTTTGTTTTTGGCGCTCCAGTTCTTCTAGCCACTTCATCAACGTGTACGCCATTTTCAAGGGGTCTGCGCGAAGCAACAGTCAGTACAAATCTCCTAAATAAACTTTCTGCAATTCAATAATGATCTGGAGCAGCCTGGTTGTTAAAGCAGCTTCAGGTCTATTATTAAAAAAGAGCTCCTGATTTTTAGGCAAGACATCAGATGCATACTACATTGCGGTAAGGATGCCCAATGCTGCAATGTGTAAGTGGAATTCATTGCCATGAAAAGTTACACGGGGATCCATTAAGTGTCAGAATGCCTCAAACAACAAAACCACTGAAGTATCCAACCATAGCTCAACCTGTCACTTGAATTATTTATTGAAACACTTCAAACAAAGGGATCAGGCAATCAGTAGACCCATTGTGTGCCTCGATAACCTGGCTACAATTTTCTTTAAGGAGCGCAATACATAGTAATAATGAACGTTAAAAAATGATTTGCTTGTACAGAAAACTGGGTGCAGTAAGAACTCTTGTTTTCCTATGCATGATTAGGAGTTTAGAACCATTCCATGATACTCCCTCCGTCCGGAAATACTTGTCATAGATATGAATGTATCTAGATGCATTTTAGTTTTAGATACGTTTATTTTCATCCATTTCGATGACAAGTAATTCCGGACGGAGGGAGTATATTTTTGTTATCAATACCGTTAGTCTACTGTAGCACAACTTGGCACTGCTTTAACAGACCAATCAAGTTTTCTTTACTCAAGCAGAAGCAGCACAACACCACATTCAATTGGACCCATTGGACTTAAAAGGCAATGGAAAAAATATAACAAGCCTTTCTTCTCTTGTGGATCATTCCACGTTACCATGAAAAGGTCAATTCTAGACACCAGACCTACGAATATACAAAATAAACTGACAATGTGACAAAGGAAAGGCTGGAACCAGCTTATAACCTTTGGTCAGGATTAGAATTTGGAAAATGTGAACATACGTACACCTAACTAAGCAAACCGTTACAACAGAAGCTAAGAGTTCCATAATGATATGCAACCTTTTACCATTTCTGGCAGAGAAACTAAACTTACAGGATATCAGGTGCTTGCAGAACTTCCAAAACCATTCTTTGCAGATCGTACTGTTGTCCGCCAGTGCCTGAGTAAGCTGCAAACTACGCAAGAAAATATCTCAGTCAGTTAAGACGCTTACAGACAAGGCAAGTTAGGGATATAAGCTGGTACATAAAACGGAAGGCACTAAAGAAAGAGGCTACAGAAGAGACCAGATAATTGGCTATCTCAAGTATATAATCAGCAGCTCACGATAATAAAAATAATATCAAATATACCAACAAAATTATAGACAGGTACGCTTTTCCTTTACCAAGGAATTCATGAAACTGAATTGTCATAAAATTCCATACTTGGTTTATTTGAGGTCGAGGAGCAAGCTGAACTTGATGGTTTCTCACTCTGCCAGAGAAAGGACCATGAGTAGATGTATTAGTTTGAACTCTGGGAGGAGGAAATTGTCCATGATTTACTTGAGGAGCAAAATGAACTTGATGTTCTCTCGCACCACCAGTAAAAGGCCCATAAGTAGACACATTTGTTCGAACTGCAGGTGGGAGTTGCCGTTGGTTTACTTGAGGAGTAAAATGGACTTGCTGTTCTCTCACTCCACCAGAATAAGGCACATGAGTATAAGCATTTGTTTGAACTGCTGGAGGGAGTTGCCCTTGCATCTTTAAAATGGAAAGGGAATGATCATTAATGGTGTCTCTCATATCAAATTAATACTAGAACACTGACTGAAATATAATATTTGCTTTCTGTACCTTCGTCTGAGTATTTTCCATGTGCACGTGCATGCATTCGATGAAATGCAGCACCACTTCATTAAAATTGGTAACTGGGCTGGAAATATAAGAAGGTGAATAGAATTAGAGTTAGAATAAAGTAAGAAGTGTTAGTAAACAATAACCGGTGGAAGCATAAGATCTCCCAGAACAGAAAAATAACAAGATATAATTTCCTCAGATATTCATAAACCAAAATTGCAATCATGAGCTGTCTACAGAACAGTTACTTCACGGGGTTTTAACAATGGAAAGTGGAAATATGTGACAGTTACTTCATGGGGTTTTAATCATGAGCTGTCAGCCAAGCAGGTATCAAGTATCGACTAGTTCAGTTTCCAGCTTGTGTAATATGTCCAGTAGTGCATATTGTAGTACACTTCAGATTTCAAAAGAAATGTCTAGGGAGAAGACGCAGAAGAACCACTGGATACATAATCAGAACAACGTTACTGACAGTATGCATCATTCAGTAATCACTACATAACATGACTGGTGAACCTTAATTATTATTGAGATTCACATTCCATGGACATGTTAGCCAAAGCACAGCTGAAATTACGAAATAGAATACCAAAGATAAAATTAGTGTTATTTTCCACAAACAACCGGTAACTTGGCAACTTAGCGATGATACTTTCAAACAAAGTCATCCATGAAGTTATGTACAAGACACCTAGTTAGAACAAACTGACACAGAGATAACTATTCTGAGTTGAAAATCTTCAATCCAAGATTTAAAAAGAGAGCAATATGTGCAGTAATACATAGACAAGTGAAACCCAGGATGTAAACCTTTATCTTCGGTATCTCTCACATTTTCTCTCACAGGATGTTTAATTAGCACAGCACTCACTAACCATAACTACAGTACAAACAAGACATTGTTCCATTTAAATGCTATAGATTACTCACAAAAACCTCTGCGAGAACTGCATTTACGTATATCATCCACAGATAAACTTTGAAACAGTCAATATCTTAGAACAAAACAAAACTTGGTGTGGAGGTGGACAAATAACGAAGACAACAAGAGCAGTCTGAACAACTAGGCAACGTTAAGTTCCAACGAATCGCACTATGAAAACAACGCAGCTGCAGATTTTAATTTTAATACTTTGCAAACCAGATCAGTAACAGTCAGATGACTCAGATGAGAAAACTGAAGCAACCAAAAGCTTTGTTCGTACAACAAATAGATCACATCAATACCAAAGGAATCCAGTTCCCTTCACGAAATAGGAATTCGCCCCGCTTTATAGATAAAGCACAAATCCAGTTCCCTTACCGGATAGATCGAGCAAATCCATGCTTCTGAGCCTGAAACCCCATGATATTCACATGAACCCTGACGTACACTCCATGCCTTCATAAACACAAGCCGGACAAACATACTAGGATATCAGAACACTTCCAAACAGCTAAAAATTGAACACATATTAGAGCGTATCACACATCACATACTGGATGAAAGCCGCGTCTCGAGCATCTATCTCGTCATTGATCCTACGATACCAGAAAATCGTCAACCACACCGCACCACATCAGCAGTACCGAATCTAGTTGAAAATTGAAACATGAAGGGGTGAAAAAATCGCGACTCACCACCGCACGAGATCGATCTTCCCGGTGCCGTCGTCGAGCGTGAACGACACGTCGGTCTCCCTGCTCGACATGCTCACAACCCTCCCCAAAACCCTAACCTGCGCGCACGAGTTTGGGGGTTTCCAGACGAACACAAAATTAGGCGAAGCCAAGCAGATATAAAGTGCCAGGAGACGTCCTGAGGGCGCGAAGGGGGCTCACGTTGCTGGTCTCGACGCCGTCGATGGAGAAGACGGGCTCGCCACCGCCACCGCCGTGGTCCGCCGCGGCGGCGAGGGAGCGGGAGATGTGGAGGACGGTGGCGGGGACGCAGCCGGCGTATCGAGGGTTGCGCGCCTGCGTAGGACACGCGGATGGACGGAGTTAGCGCTCGGGGGAGGCGGAGACGGCGCGCGGAAGGGCTAGTACCACGAGAGGGTCGCGGGACGAACCTTGGAGGGGGAAGGGGTGGCCGCGCCGGCGGCGGAGTAGTCGGACGCACCCGCGCGCTGCGACGGCATGAGCGCCGTGCCGGAGAAGTAGGAGGCGGCGGCCGCCATGGATGGCGGATGGCGCCGCGTCGGCGTGGGTTGGGGGCGGCTTCGGAGAAGGAACGGGAAATGGATCGAGGCGGTTGTTTGAGCGGGAAGAATAAAAAATTGGGAAGGGGTGGAGCGGCAGAAATGACGTAGTGGCACGATTTTAGGCCAAAATCAATTATTTCACGATTTAACTCTTTTTAGACATGCCATGGCTGGTGGCATTTCTAGCCTGGCCCACCTTCAGGCCAATGTGGCGCCGTCTGTATACGTGGCAGCTAGAAACGCCAAACCGCCAGCGCTGCCACAGGTTCCCCGTCCCTCCGTCGGGCGCTGTGGCGGCGGGAGGATGGGGCAACTCCGGATATGCGTGTTGGGCGTGTGGATAGGTGGTAGTCGGTGCTCCTCGTCGTCGGCGGAGTGGGGATTGTCTTGGCGGCGAGTTCAATAATCCCTCGGCTTGCCCCATGTCGCTGCTCTTCCTTGAAGTGGCATCGAAGAGCTAGAGGTTGGCCTTTGCTCACTGTGGCGACATCTAGTGGAGGGGATCGAGCCACACAATCTTTTGGTCCTCTGGGTTCCTCCTTGCCCGACGATGCCCAGTCGGATGAGGCACCGTTGGGGAACCCGAGAGTTTTGCTTCCCCTTCTCTGTCCGGTTGAAGATGGGGTTTCGTTGTTGCTATGGTGGCTTGATGGAGTTGCTGGTGTGTGGTCCTTGGAAGAGACGACGATGGCTTTCTTCTTCCACTATGGCCTCGTTCGGAGTGTGTTGTGCCCTCTGGTCGAAGCTCGCCTGGTGGGTGGCTGTCGTCGGTTGATAAAAGCCTGTTAAATACATCACAGAAATTCCAAGATCCGAAGAGGCTCCTGTCTGAGTCACATCTTGCAAAAGGTAAGGCAGGAAAAGTGATGCAAAAATTGATGTTTGATGACATGCTGATTCATGAGAGCGATGGAAGAAGCGGTGGTCTATTGTTGATGTGGAAAAAAGAAACAAAGATTGTAGTAAATGATATTAAGTATAACTTTATTGATGTATTAATAGATGATGTGACAGAATGGCGGGTTATAGGATTTTACGGTGAACCAAGCTGGGAGAACAAATACAAGTATTGGGAATATATTTGTGATCTGAAGGGAAGGATGGATAGTGCGTGGTCAATTTTTGGTGATTTAAATGAAATCCTATGTTCTGAAGAGAAAGAAGGAGGAGCCCCCAGGGCCCAAAGATATATGACAGCGTTCCAAAATTGCTTGTCTAGCTGTGGGCTTGAGGACCTTGGGTACAAGGGAGACCGTTTCACGTGGAGGAGAGGGGAGGTTCTGGAGAGACTGGACCGTGCAGTGGCAAATTCAGCATGGAAACAAGTTTCCCAATGCTGGTGTTGTTAATGGAGAAAATACGAAGAGTGACCATAGACCTTCCATGGTTGATACTGAATACCTTGTTGGTATCCATACCCTAGGAGGTCGGCTAGTCAAGTGGTGTGAGGTGAGATGGCTCAAGGAAGATACGGTTGATTTAATTGTCAACAATGCTTGGAATAGAGCTCAAGTGACTGGGGTGGGACTGAAGTTTGCACAGAAAACAGAGATAGTACATAATGAGTTGCATGCATGGGATCGGAGGGAGCTGAAAGCGCCACATAGACAGATCAATCAATTAAAAGAGCGACTGGAAAACCTGAAGAGAGGTCCCGTGTCCGACGAAAGTATAGCAGAACAGAAGGAACTCTTGTTGAAAATTGAGTTGTTGCTGGAGCAAGGAGCTCCTTGATGTCCTTCTCCCTCACGGAGGAGGCCACCCACTTGCCTTGAAAGCCGGATCCAGACATGACTGGAGAGGTTGGTGGCGGTGGGAGGTGTCGAGGCTCGGGCGCTAGAGCTCGGAGATAGGGAGGCAGAGGAAGGAAGAAGGCGTGGGATAGAAAAGATGGATCTTTACCCGTTTATATAGGCCGTGAATACCAAGCGCCCGCCGCCCTAGCCTTAAAACCTCGTCTGTTCCTGATGTGGGTATGCGCCGCAGTCGGTTGGATTATCCAAATATCGTTGATATGCAATACCGTATTAAGTGGGCATGATCTCTGTTTTGATAGGACGTACCAATGAGACGCGGCCTCGAAACACGGAACGCGGGGTGTGAAAACGGTTCGAAATGCCGAAAGGTCAAGTCTGACGCTTCGTCGAAAAAGTTGTCAGTAAAAGACATTGTTCTCATTTTTTATCCTGCCTTCACGGCTAAGGGTTGTGTTTATTGCGAAAAGCCGGATACAATTCTTTTACAGAGGAAAGCTGATGTGTATTCTTTAAGGAACCCGCCTTGCAATGCCGAAGACAATCTGAGACTGGTTCAGGGGCTACTGTGGGAGTCCTGGATTAGGGGTCCTTGGGCGTCCGGTCTATTGATGTGGGCCGGACTAATGGGCCGTCAAGATACAAGATAGAAGATTATCTCTCGTGTCCGATTGGGACTCTCGCTTGCGTTTAATGTTCTCAAGCTTTAAATGTTCTCAAGCAATTGTTTCATACTTTTAATGTTCTCAAGCTTTTTCAACTTTCACGCAATACATGAGCGTGAGCCACGGATATAGCACCATAGGTGGAATAGAATATGGTGGAGGTTGTGAGGAGAAAAAAAGGAGAAAGTCTCACATCAACTAGGCAAACTAATATGCTATGGAGATGCCCATCAATTGATATCGATGCAAGTGAGTAGGGATTGCCGTGCAACGGATGCACAAGAACTATAAGTGTATGAAACCTCAAAAGAAGATGAAGTGGGTGTGCATTCAACTTGCTTGCTCACGAAGATCTAGGGCAATTTGAGGAAGCACATCATTGGAATATACAAGCCAAGTTCTATAATAAAAAATTCCCAGTAATATATGAAAGTGAAAAAATAGGAGACTCTCTATCATGAAGAACATGGTGCTAGTTTGAAGCACAAGTGTGGAAAATGATAGTAACATTGTCCCTTCTCTCTTTTCTCTCATTTTTTCTTTTGGGTTGTTTGGCCTTTTTTATTTTGGGCTCTTTGGCCTATTTTTTAAGTCTGGAGTCTCATCTCTATTTATGGGAGAATCATAGTCTCCATCATCCTTTCCTCACACGGGACAATGCTCTAATAATGATCATCATCACACTTTTATTTACTTAGAACTCAAGAATTACAACTCGATACTAGAACCAATATATGACTCTATATGAATGCCTCATGCATATGAGAAAACAATATGAAAATGATGGTGTGTGTCATAATAAAATGGAGCAGTGGAAGTTGCATGTCAATATATCTCAGAATAGCTATGGAAATGCCATAATAGGTAGGTATGGTGGTTGTTTTGAGGAAGGTGAATGGTGGGTTTAATACACTAGCGAAAGTTGAGTGGTACTACAAAGGCTAGCAATGGTGGAAGGGTGAGAGTGCGTATAATCCATGGACTCAACATTAGTCATAAAGAACTCACATACTTATTGCAAAAGTTTATTAGCCATCGAAGCAAAGTACTAATACGCATGCTCCTAGGGGGATAGATTCGTAGGAAAAGACCATCGCTCGTCCCCGACCGCCACTCATAAGGAAGACAATAAAAATAAATCATGCTCTAACTTCATCGCATGAAGGTAGACCATACGTGCATGCTTCGGGAATAACAAACCTCAACACAAATATTCTTACTAATCCACAATTACTCACAGCATGACTCTAATATCACCATCTTTATTTCTCAAAACAAATGCAAGGAATGAAACTTCTCATTCAATGATCTCCATGAAAGTTTTTGTTATATCCTTCTTGAATACCCATCATATTAGGACTAAATTCATTACCTAAGCAAATTGCCAGACTATTTTAAGACTCTCAAAATAATATAAGTGAAGCATGAGAGTCAATCAATTTCTATAAAATAAAACCACCGCCGTGCTCTAAAAATATATAAGTGAAGTTCTAGAGCAACCACCTAGCTCAAAAGAAATAAGTGAAGACATAGAGTATTCTAATAAATTCACGATTATTGTGTGTCCCTCTCAAAAGGTGTATACAGAAAGGATGATTGTGGCAAACTAAAAAGAAAAGACTCATATAATACAATACACTCCAAGAAAAACACATCTCATGTGGTGAATAAAAATATAGCCTCAAGTAATTTTACTGATGGATTGAAGACGAAAGAGGGGATGCCATCCAGGGCATCCCCAAGCTTAGATGCTTGGTTGTCCTTGAATATTTCCTTGGGGTGCCTTGGGCATCCCCAATCTTAGGCTTTTGCCACTCCTTATTCTGTAATCCATCAAAACTTTACCCAAAACTTGACAACTTCACAACACAAAACTCAACAGAGAACTCATAAGCTCCGTTAGTATAATAAAGCAAATCACCACTTTTGGTACTGTTTTGAACTCATTCTAAATTTATAATGGTGTTATATCTACTATATTCCAACTTCTCCATGGTTCATACCCCCCGATACTACCCATAGATTCATCAAAATAAGCAAACAACACATAGAAAACAGAATGTGTCAAAAACAGAACAGTCTGCGAAGAACTGAATATTACTCATACTTCTGTAACTCCAAAAATTCTAAAAGCTTAGTACAACATAGCCAATTTGTATATAAATCTTCTATCAAAAATTTAGAACCAAAACACGTTCCTGTGAATTTTAACAATTCTGCTAGTGGATGATGACCCACAAGTGTAGGGGATGTATCGTAGTCCTTTCGATAAGTAAGAGTGTCGAATCCAACAAGGAGTAGAAGGAAACGATAAGCGGTTTTCAGTAAGGTTTTCTCTACAAGCACTGAAATTGTAGGTGATAGATAGTTTTGTGATAAGATAAATAGTAACGAGCAACAAGTAAATAAAGTAAATAAAGTGCAGCAAGGTGGCCCAATCCTTTATGTATCAAAGGATAAGCCTGGACAAATTCTAATAATAATAAAGAAGCTCCCGAGGACACATTGGGAATTATCGTCAAGCTAGTTTTCATCACGTTCATATGATTCGCGTTCGGTACTTTGATAATTTGATATGTGGGTGGACCGGTACTTGGGTACTGCCCTAACTTGGACAAGTATCCCACTTATGATTAACCCCTATTGCAAACATCCGCAACTACAAAAAAGGAGTATTAAGGTAAACCTAACCACATCATTAAGCGTATGGATCCATATCAGCCCCTAACGAAGCAACGCATAAACTAGGGTTTAAGCTTCTGTCACTCTAGCAACCCATCATCTACTTATTACTTCCCCATGCCTTCCTCTAGGCCCAAATAATGGTGAAGTGTCATGTAGTCGACGTTCACATAACACCACTAGAGGAATAGACAACATACATCTCATCAAAATATCGAACGAATACCAAATTCACATGACTACTAATAGCAAGACTTCACCCATGTCCTCAGGAACAAACGTAACTACTCACAAAGCATATTCATGTTCATAATCGGAGGAGTAATAATATGCATAAAGGATCTGAATATATGATCTTCCACCAAGTAAACCAATTAGCATCAACTACAAGGAGTAATCAACACTACTAGCAACCCACATGGGCCAATTTGTGGTTTTGATACAAGATTGGATATAAGAGATGAACTAGGGTTTTGAGAGGAGATGGTGCTGGTGAAGATGTTGATGGAGATCGACCCCCTCCCGATGAGAGGATCGTTGGTGATGATTTCCCCCTCCCGGAGGGAAGTGTCCCCGACAGAACAGCTCTGCAGAGCCATAGATTGATTCTGCCAAGGTTCCGCCTCGTGGCGGTGGAGTTTCGTCCCGTAAGCTTGTCCACGATTTTTTCAAGGGTAAAAGTGATGATATAGTAGAAGATGGATGTCGGAGGCCCACCAGGGGGCCCCAGGAGATAGGGGTGCACCCCTGTCTCCTAGACAGGGGTGTGGGCCTCCTGGCCTATTTCTTTCGCTCATAAATTCTTATTAAATCCAAAAAGTTGTTTCATGGAGTCTCTGGACTTTTGGAGCTGTGCAGAATAGGTTTCCAATGTTTGCTCCTTTTCCAGCCAGAATTCCAGCTGCCGACATTCCCCCTCTTCATGGTAAACCTTGTAAAGTAAGAGAGAATAACCATAAGTATTGAGATATAATGTGTAATAACAGCCCATAATGCAATAAATATTGATATAAAAGCATGATGCAAAATGGACGTATCAACTCCCCCAAGCTTAGACCTCGCTTGTCCTCAAGCGGAAGCCGAAATCGAAAAATATGTCCACATGTTTAGAGATAGAGGTGTCGATAAAAATAAAATACGGACATGAGGGCATCATGATCATTCTAATAACAGCAACATATATAGATTTTGTCATATGATTTCCTATGCTCAAGTAATAAGAAATTCACAATGTCAAGTATGGTTCAAAAACTTCATTGGGAACTAACAAACTATAATCTCAGTCATTGAAGCAATTGCAATTTATCGTAACATCAGAAAGAGTCAATAATAGAGCTTTTCAGCAAGCTCACATACTCAACTATCTCGTAGTCTCCTATAATTGTTAACACTCACGCAATACTTGTGGTTCTAGAGTTTCAGCCGGACACTGAGAAAGACAGGGGCTTATTGTGTTGCCTCCCAACGTATTCAACTTTAGGTGATGTCAACAATAATAGCCCATGCTAACTTACATCCAATTGGATATATGCATCATGATCTTTCAAACACGAGGAGCTTGCCAAAGGATAAAATGAAAAAGGGAAAGGTGAGGATCACCTTGACTCAAGCATAAAGTAAAAACATAAAGTAAAAGATAGGCCCTTCGCAGAGGGAAGCAGAGGTTGTCATGCGCGTTTAGGGTTGATGCACAAAATCTTAATGCAAAAGAACGTCACTTTATATTGCCCCTTGTATGTGGACCTTTATTATGCAGTCCGTCGCTTTTATTACTTCCACAACAAGTTCGTACAAAGCTTATTTTCTCTGCACTAATAAATCATACATATTTAGAGAGCAATTTTTATTGCTTGCACTGATGACAACTTACTTGAAGGATCTTACTCAATCCGTAGGCAGGTATGGTGGACTCTCATGGAAAAACTGGGTTTAAGGATATTTGGAAGCACAAGTAGTATCTCTACTTGGTGCAAGGAATTTGGCTAGCATGAGGGGTGAGGGAGTCCTGGACTAGGGGGTGTCCGGACAGCCGGACTATCATCGTCAGCCGGACTCCAAGACTATGAAGATACAAGATTGAAGACTTCGCCCGTGTCCGGATGGGACTTTCCTTGGCGTGGAAGGCAAGCTTGGCGATCTGAATATGTAGATCTCCTACCATTGTAACCGACTGTGTAACCCTAGCCCTCTCCGGTGTCTATATAAACCGGAGGGTTTTAGTCTGTGAGGACAATACAACCATTACAACAATCATACCATAGGCTAGCTTCTAGGGTTTAGCCTCCTTGATCTCGTGGTAGATCCACTCTTGTACTACCCATATCATCGGTATCAATCAAGCGGGAGTAGGGTTTTACCTCCATCGAGAGGGCCCAACTCAGGTAAAAACATCGTGTCCCTTGTCTCCTGTTACCATCCGCCTAGACGCACAGTTCGGGACCCCCTACCCGAGATCCGCCGGTTTTGACACCGACATTGGTGCTTTCATTGAGAGTTTCTCTGTGCCGTCACCGATAGGAAGGATGCCTCTTCCCGTCTATAAAGACGGTATCTTCGCCGAAGGAGCCTTGGCCGCCGGGCAAACTATCCGGCTGGGTGGTTTTCTCATGACCGCCTGTTCGGCCACCGCTTCGACGACGACCTCTCAGGTCATCAAAAGCAATCTTCGCGTCAACTCGGAATTAGCCGAGCAGTTGGATCCAATAGAGCTTTCGTCCATAAATGAGCTCTTGGATCGCATCGCCGCCCTCGGAATCGCTACAGACTACAATCAGATTGGGCTTAAAACCGATCTGAGAGAGATTAACTCTCCCCAGGTTACCCACCACGTCGCGATGGTAGAGGAACAACGCGGCGACTCTTCTCCTATATTGAAAACTAGTCATGTCCGGGCTTCCGAACCCTCCATGACGGACTCCCGCAGGGGGACGGACTTCGATCAAGCACTGAAGCTAAAGTCAGGCATCGGACCGGACTCGTTGGACAACGTCCAACGATCCAAGCTTCCAAATTCGGAAACTTCTCGGCCCTTGAGCCTCGAGATGGGTAGGGTTCCGGACTTAATTCCACCCACCCACCCGGACATATGCGATCTATCTCAAATCCGGCAAGAGCCCGTTGAAGCGAAGACATCATTATGGGCCAGATTCCTCCTGGTTATGGACGGGATAAAGGACTGCCGAGAGGAAAACGCAATTTCAATTTTCGCAATAATTGCACGGACGAGGGAATCTTGAACGCCGTCAGCCGCCGTGAAAATACACGCTTCTCCGACCTGGCGTCCATAGTACGAAAGTACTGGCGATGGAGAGTTTCCGGAAATCCGAAACTAAGTTTTGGGACAATCCGGCCCCGAATATAACCCTAGTCCATAACAAAAGGGTGCAGCACACTCAGGCACCAGGTAAAAAAACCAAAAAGCAAAAACCCCATAAAGGGCAAGGAATCGTACTGGAGGGATGGCTCAGCGGACCCTATAAAATTCACAGTACAGAAGGCGCCACCCCAACACATAGCCTTCGAGCATGTTGGATATTGCGGCAGGTGGTCAAAAGTGGCGAGGAGCTTCTAGCCCCGGAAAACCACTCCAACAGTACCAGTACGGTGTCAACAGTCTTCGAGACTTTCGCATCAAATAATGTGCGAAAACGAACAATCCGTAGCCTCGTCGAAGTCTACCAAGTAGCAACAACAAATCCATGGAGCGACACGGCCATCACCTTCAACGCCAGCGACGAACCTAAATTCCGAACAGCCCGAGCACCAGCCGCGTTGGTCCTCAGTCCAATAGTGGACGGCTTTCGTCTTACCAAGGTACTCATGGATGGCGGCAGCGGACTAAACCTCATCTACGAGGAAACTCTTCAAAAAATGGAAATAGACTGGAGCCGCATTGAGCGAAGCAGCACAACCTTTAGAGGAATAATCCCTAGCCGGGAAGCGCGCTGCACAGGAAAAATCACACTTGATGGGTATTCGGCTCGCCGGACAATTACAGGTCCGAAGAAGTCACCTTCCAAGTGGCCCCGTTCAGCAGTGGATATCACGCTATATTAGGACGAGAGGCATTCACAATTTTTCAAGCCATACCCCATTACGAGTACATGAAGCTTAAGATGCCTGGGCCCGTTGGAACAATCATTCTCGCTAGTGATCCGGACATAGCAGTCCGTGCCGAAAACAAGACAGCCGCATTAGCCCTGGAGGCACTATCCGAAGCCCTAGCGGCAGAATAACTCACTGCGCTACGCTCTATGGTGAATAGGGACGATGTGATACTCGATAAGAGATCCAAGTCCACCTCTTTCAAACCAGCGGATGAAATAGTCAAATTCCAGGTCCACCCAACGGACCCAACAAAGACGGCCTCCATCGGGGCACAGTTGAACCCTGATGTAGATGCCGCACTGCGAGAATTCCTTCGGGAAAATTGGGACATCTTCGCCTGGCACCCTTCAGATATGCCAGGAATCCCACGCAGATTGGCAAAACACAGCCTAAATATCCTAAAAGGATTCAAGCCAGTCAAACAGGCTCTTCGGCGATTTTCCGAACCCAAAAGACAGGCAATGGGAGAAGAGCTAGCCAAACTACTAGAAGCCGGATTCATCAGAGACATCAAACATCCGGACTGGCTAGCAAACCTGGTAATGGTACCAAAGAAGGACAAATCTTGGCGCCTATGTGTCGATTTCAAAGACCTCAACAAGGCCTGCCCAAAGGATCCCTTCCCCCTCCCCCACATTGACCAAATAATCGATGCTACTGCAGGGCACGATTCATTGTGCTTCCTTGACGCATATTCCGGCTACCATCAAATCAAGATGGCGGAAGCGGGCCAAGCCGCAATGGCATTCATTACTCCATATGGACCATTCTGCTTCAACACGATGCCCTTCGGACTCAAAAATGCCGGCGCAACATATCAGCGCATGATTCAGACATGTCTGGCTACCCAGATCGGCAAAACAGTAGAAGCATACATAGACAACGTAGTCGTCAAAACAAAACACGTTGAAACTCTAGTAGATGATTTGAGGCTCACATTCGACAACCTCCGAGCATATGACATCAAGCTGAATCCGGAAAAATGCGTTTTCGGCGTACCAGCCGGAAAGCTTCTGGGCTTCATTGTATCCGGTAGAGGAATTGAAGCAAACCCAGCCAAGATCCGAGCTCTGTCACAGCTAGACATTCCAAAAGACCTCAAACAAATACAACAATTGACCGGATGCGTGGCGGCTCTAAGCCGCTTTATCTCCCGTTTGGGAGAAAAGGCATTGCCCCACTATTGCCTCCTCAGGCGCACCGAACACTTCGAGTGGACGGATGCTGCCTTCGCGGACTCAAGAAATAAAAGCCATATTGGCAACAATCCGTCCTGCTGCGCGCCTAACCCGGGCGAACCAATGTTGTTATACATCGCGCAACACATCAAGTTGTAAGCGCGGTACTCGTCGTCGAACGAGAAGCGAAGGGCACAAATTCCCTCTTCAAAACCATCGTACTACGATCCACCGCCTTAACTCCTGCAAGTCCTGTTACCGCACTATCAAAAGATAGCGATCACGGTGTTCATGGCATCCGGAAGCTCCGACACTACTTTCAAGAGTGTTCGATAACAGTGGCCTCCGAAGTGCCCCTCAATGACATTATAAACAACCGTGACGCGACAGGCAGGATTGCAAAATGGGCCATTGAGCTCTTACCATTCGATATAACTTATAAACCTCGGCGAGCTATAAAGTCGCAAGTCTTGGCTGACTTTGTCGCTGAATGGACCGAAGCCGAACTCCCTAAAGAGTACGGCGCATACTCCAACTGGATTATGCATTTCGACGGCTCCAAAATGTTGGCCGGCTTGGGGGCTGGCATCGTATTGACGTCCCCGACCGGGGATATAGTCCAATACGTACTTCAGATAATGTACACGGACTCCAACAACACAGCTGAATACGAGGCCCTCTTACATGGCCTCCGGATGGCAATCTCCATGGGCATTCAATGCCTAGAGGTGCGCGGGGATTCAAACCTTGCAATATCCCAAGTAAATGGGGACTTGACGCCAAGGATCCGAAAATGGCAGCCTATCGTAACGATGTCCTAAAAATGTTAGCTCGGTTCGAAGGACATGTAGCCCGAGATAATAACCAAGCAACCGACGTATTGGCACGCATTGGCGCGAAATGCGACGCTGTCCCTCCAAACATCTTCCTGGAATGGCTCTTTAAGCCATCCGTACTATGGGAAGAGGAGTCCGGAAATAACAACCCGGAGGCAGCCGCACCACCCAATACAGAACAATCTGATATAATCGGCAAGTCAGCCGACGAAATAACACCTTCAGCCCATGAAATAATGGCAGTAATCGCCCCATGGATGAGCCATTCCTAGCCTACTTACTCGGCAGGAACTTCGAAGACCAAAATGAGGCCCATTGCATAGTCCGCGATCTAAAGCCTATAAGGTCCACGAAGGAGAACTCTATAAGAAAACACAACCGAGTCCTTCAACGGTGTATCTCCAAGAGGAAGGGCGAAACCTTCGCTGAAATTCATGCGGACTAGGCGGACACCACGCCGCAGCTCGGGCCCTTGTAGGCAAAGCATTCCGACAGATTTTATTGGCCGACGGCCCGGCAGATGCTCAGACTTAGTCCAAAGATCGTCGGTTGTCGGCTCTTTGCCAATCGAGCCATATGCCACCCACCGCCCTCAAAACTATACCCATTACCTGGCCGTTCGCGGTCTGGGGCTTGACATGGTTGGACCCCTTAAAGGGGGAACCCACAAGCAAAGGTACCTATTGGTCATGGTGGACAAATTCACCAAATGGATAGAGGCCAAGCCAGTTAAAACGGCAGAGTCCGGACCAGTGATAGACTTCATATCCGGGGTAGTACACCGATATGGTGTCCCCCACAGCATCATTACCGATAACGGCACAAACTTCACTGCCGACGAGGTTAAATTATGGTGCAAAAATATGGGCATTAAGCTCGACTACGCTTCAGTCTATCATCCTCAAACCAACGGTCAAGTGGAACGAGCAAATGGTCTAATAATGAGCGGCATCAAACCCGCACTAGTGCGGTCCTCACGAAATCGACACTTTGGGTAGAGGAGCTCGACTCAGACTGGGGCTGCGGACAACGCCCAGCCGCACTACGGATTCACACCATTTTTTATGGTATATGGCGCAGAGGCAGTTTTGCCCTGCGACATCATTCATGACTCACCTCGAGTGCGCATGTATGAAGAAAGAGAAGCCGAGCTGGATCGGCAGGACAGCTTGGACGCATTGGAGGAAGAACGCGACGTCGCCAAAGCTCGTTCCGCATTCTATCAGCAGCAGGCTCGAAGATACCAAAGCAGAGAAGTACGGGCCAAGACTTACAATGTTGGCGAACTAGTTCTACGCCTGCCGGACAAGAAAAAGGACAAGCTCAAGCCCAAATGGGAAGGCCCTTTCATTATCGATCAAGTCCTGACCGGCGGGGCGTACCGCCTGCGAAATGCATCGGACAACCGACTCGAGCCGAACCCATGGAACGCAGCCCGTCTCCGAAGATTCTACGCCTAGCGCCGGACTAAGAGTTCATCTCCTTCCTCCGTCCAAATTTTTACATTTCAGTTTTCTTTCGTTTTCCTCTTTTCTCTCAACCTTTTTCATAAAAGCCTCTAAAGGCCTACTTGCGCATTGTTCGCACACGCTTGATGTGCTATCCGCACTCATTATACCTGGGGGCTTCTTTACCAGAAGCTTAATTATAAGGGCTTCATTCCTAGCACACGTGTCAAACTTCCACGTGTACCTTTTTTTCACCATTATATGCATCGATATGACTTAAGTTTTGGCCAAGCTGGGTTGCCTGGCTCCTGTGCTTACCCCTACGTTCCCGATTGTTCGGCTAGGAGGTAAAGGGAGCACCTCTGCGATTATTCTTGCCGGTCACCGGATGTGTACCTCAGACTGGGTGAAGCCGAAAGCTAGCGTTCTTAAGGGAATATACGGTCGATGACTTGAAAGATGATTTTTTACCTATTTATTCTGCCCCCAGATGGTTTCCTGCTCTTTTCGCAGTCCGGACATGCACCTTAGGGCATGCCTCCCAGGGAAAGGAACCCTTAACAGAACTATTCTCCCTGGAAGATGTTTCTTACTAACCATGTAATATAACATAACTAGTTGGGCACTTGTCTAATAAAGCACTAATGACCCCTACGCCTGGTCTCCATGCATGCCCCAGTTGTTTCTTAACCGAGAAGGTATTCGGACACACTCCGGACTCTAGGGTCCCGAGGTTGAAGCGAAAAGGTCGGCAAAGACAAACGATCTACAATCCGGCTAGAAGGCATTTTACATGTCATTTTAAAATACATTGTCAAATCGACTGACTGTATTCCTCCTCAATCCCGTCTAACAGGCTGTCTAATTTACAGTCCCGTTGGGAATATTTAGCGGCCAACTCTACTTGGCCGTACACTAAACTCACAGGGATCTCCTTCCCATCGGGCCCCACAGGTCTGACCTTGGCCATGTGGTTCGGATCCGCCTTCTTGTACCGCGTCTTCACCATGGCCCAAGCCTCCCTGGCACCTTGGCGGCAGGCCGAAATCTTCCATAAACGAAAGCGCTGCCGCGCTCCCTGAAGCTACTCCGCAAGCTCTCCAAGGCCCTTGGGTAGGGAGAGGGACGGCCATAAGGCTTGGACGACGCCGCTCATTGCCTGCCGAACTCGTTCGAGCAGTTGCACCAGCTCGGGAAGTTGATCACCCGTTGATACGGGCATCTCCTCCACAGGGCGACCTGTGGGTACACCTATAGACATATTTTTGTCAATTGACTTCCTCGCCAAACTCTTCTTTTCAAAGGAGTTCGCTCAAGCACTTACTATAGATGTCGCGACGAAGCCGCTGATTCTCCTTCATGGAGCTAGACAACTCGGCCCGAACACCTTTTAGCTCTTCTCCAAGCTGGGCGTGGGCATCCTGAAGCCTGTTCCTTTCCTGCTGCACCCTCGTCAGCACTCTCTCGCCGGCCTTTAGCTGGCGCAGTAGTTCTTGCCTGTCCGGATCCTGTCCGGCAACACCTGCAATGTCATTGTTAGACTTACACGCACGCCGCACACCGATTATCTTTTTGAAACAATGTGTTACCAGGAGGGGTCTTTGTGTTTCCTCCTGCGGCAGCTAGTGCGGCCTCAAGTTGGGCCTTGCACTCTTGTAGCTCCTGGGACAATCGGGTATTCTTCTCTGAAGATCCTCAGATATCAAATGATCCTTAAATCAGTTATCCCAACTACTTTAAGTCTCGGGGCTCTTGGCATATACAACTATTAAAATCTCTTACCGTATGTCCTTTACATACCGCCGTGGCTCTGGTCAAACCATCTTGAGCAGCACGGAGGTGCGTGTCCCAGCGTTAAAGGCATTCAACGCCTCGGGAGAAGCACGCCACGAAAAACTGTCCGCGGCGCCTATGGTTCATAGCGCTCTCCACCTCGCACACAGTGGCGGACAGTGCAGCCGGCATCCTCCGTTGGAGGAGTATCCGCTCGCGCCTTGCGCCGCCTCCCCTTCGCATCAGGCGTTGGAGCACAGCTAGCGTAAGCTTGGTTGGCAACCTCACGCCCATAGTCCCCGCGCTCTTTCTCCTGCAAAAGTCATGAGCATTCAAACACTTCCTAGGAACTTTGTCCTAAATAACAACCGTGAGCTATACCGTTGCAGCGACGTTTCGATCCGCGCCGCACTCCTGTTTCGCCTGCTGGGTCGGACTGACCCTTGTTGGCTAGCCGCCGCGGGTTCGGCCTCCCTCCTTGAAGGTGCCTCCTGCAAGACACCATCGTATACGGCGGTCAGAAACGTGCAAGGAAAAAATAATGGTGTCAGGATCTCGGTCACAATCACCTGGGAAGCCGGAGACAAGCCGGGGTAGTCAGCCGTAATGGCGACTAGAGCATTATCCATGCTGAGTTGGTGGAACACCCCGTCAATTAGCTCCACCTTTATGTCCGGATCCTCTTCGGAGGCCGGATCTAGGGATCTCTCTGGATCCTCGGGTTGTGGAGCCGGACTATTTATGCCCTCCACATCCCGACGCAGCTCCTGCATTGAAAGCATAAAGTAATAAACTTAAACTTTGAAAGCATGGGTCCGACAAACAAAGTGTTCGCTTACCCAGCGCCGAGGGTTATTCATGGAGAACCCATTCAATGGGCTCGTCTGGAGGAAGTCCTCCTTCTCCCCCTTGTACAGGCCGGACAGGATCTTCACCAGGTCTTCGGCCGACCCCGGCCCTTTGCGGCCATGACGAGTGGCGTCGTCCTCCCCGTTGAAATCCCACATGGGGTGGCCCCTGTATTGCAGTGGTTGCACCCCCCACATAATGCACGTGGCCATGACTCCGATCATGGTCAATCCGGAGTGGGCCAGCAACCTTATCCGGCCCATCAAATAATGGACACTCTTGTCTTCCTCCAGCTGGGGGCTCCGCGGACGCCAACTCAGGCGTTTCTTCAGAGGAGCATTACTGAACTCCGGGAGGCCGATCCGAACAGGATCCGGCAGCGGAGCGTCTTCTATGTAAAACCATTCTGAAGGCCAGTCTTTGGACGCCTTCTTAGGGGTTCCGGATGGATATCCGGTCCCGGCGATGTGCCATATTTCGGCTCCACCCACTTGATATATGGACCCCTCGTGAGAGCGGGGTACAAGGCAGAACAACCTCTTCCACAACGCAAAATGGGGCTCGATGCCCAGAAATAGCTCGCAAAGAGCTACGTAACCCGCGATATGCAGAATAGAGGCGGGCGTGAGGTGATGGAGCTAGAGTCCGTAGAACTCCAGAAGCCCGCGGAGGAACGGATGTACAGGAAATCCAAGCCCCCTTATCAGATAGGGGACGAAGCATACCCGCTCCCCTTTGTTGGGACTTGGGGTAGCCTCCGCTTGCTTCCCACCTTTGTAGGTGGCCAGCCCGGCTCGAACCGGAACCATAAAGGCCGGAGGAAGATATCCCTCCGCTTGGAGCGTCACTAGCTCGTTGTGAGGGACAGAACATCTCCTCCAATCTCCTGGCAGAGGGCTGGGAGTGCGAGAGGAGGAGCCGCGTCGACGGTCCATGATGGAATGGATTTTTGGTCAGAAGCGCTCCGATGAGTACTCGCAGAAGGAAGATGGTGTGATTTGGATCTGGATTCTTGCCTCTCTTATAGGCAGATTATTTGCTTGGTGGGGGTAAAACATAAAAGATACCTGGCTTTTCGCATTAGATGCGGCGACGCGTGGAAGAAGGCCATTATTGGTCATGGAAGCCAAGGGCGCAATGTTTACAAAAGAGCGGACACTATTCGGCGGTACATGGAACTTAAAGGAGAACCCGCTTTGCAACACCGAAGACTATATCGCTTGGACTTATCATCATTGAAGCCTGGTTTGGGGCTCTTGAGGAGTCTGGACTAGGGGTGTCCGGACAGCCGGACTATCATCGTCCGCCGGACTCCAAGACTATGAAGATACAAGATTGAAGACTTCGTCCCGTGTCCGGATGGGACTTTCCTTGGCGTGGAAGGCAAGCTTGGCGATACGGATATGTAGATCTCCTACCATTGTAATCGACTCTGTGTAACCCTAGCCCTCTCCGGTGTCTATATAAACCGGAGGGTTTTAGTCCGTAGGACAATACAACCATTACAACAATCATACCATAGGCTAGCTTCTAGGGTTTAGCCTCCTTGATCTCGTGGTAGATCCACTCTTGTACTACCCATATCATCAGTATCAATCAAGCAGGAGTAGGGTTTTACCTCCATCGAGAGGGCCCGAACCTGGGTAAGAACATCGTGTCCCTTGTCTCCTGTTACCATCCACCTAGACGCACAGTTCGGGACCCCCTACCCGAGATCCGCTGGTTTTGACACCGACAAGGGGGAAAGGCAAGCTCAACATGTTTGGAAGGTCAATGACAATATACTTTAACTGAGATGTCAGAAAACATAAACCATTACATTGTCTTCCTTGTCCAACATCAACTCCTTTAGCATGTCATACTTAATGAGTGCCACCAATTATAAAAGGTGTCCAAGATAATATATTTATATGTGAACCCCTCTTTCCTTATCACTTCCTATTGATTGCAACGATGACCAAGGCTACGTTCATCAACTCTCAACAATTTTTATGTCTCATACTTTCTATGTGTGAAGTTATCACTATCCATAAGATCAATATGAACTCTTTTATTCTTTCTACTTTCTCAAGATCATAGCAACATAGCAAAGCCCTTGACTCAACACTAATCTTTATTATAGATAGCACACGGACTCGATTACATAAAGAGATCACAAAGCAAAACTCGAAACTACTTGATATCAAAACTTCAATCTACCAGATCAAAATACTACTAAAAGGATCGAACTAAATAAAGTGGTAAAGATAGGAGTGTGATGGTGATACGATACTGGGGCACCTCCCCCAAGCTTGGCAGTTGCCAAGGGGAGTGCCCATACCCATGTGATTATTTCCTCTGAGGTGATGGAGGTGGTGATGATGACGGTGGATAATCGCACATCGAGCGTAGAAGTGCTGGGGAACGAAGTAATTTCAAAAAATTTCCTACGCACACGCAAGATCATGGTGATGCATAGCAACGAGAGGGGAGAGTTTTGTCTACGTACCCTCGTAGACCGAAAGCGGAAGCGTTAGCACAACGCGGTTGATGTAGTCGTACGTCTTCACGATCCGACCGATCCAAGCACCGAACGTACGGAGCCTCCGAGTTCAGCACACGTTCAGCTCGATGACGTCCCTCGAACTCCGATCCAGCCGAGAGTCGAGGGAGAGTTCCGTTAGCACGACGGCGTGGTAACGATCTTGATGTTCTACCGGCGCAGGGCTTTGCCTAAGCTTCGCGACGATATGACCGAGGTGGAATATGGTGGAAGGGGGCACCGCACACGGCTAAGGAACGATCCGTAGATCAACTTGTGTGTCATGGGGTGCCCCCTGCCCCCGTATATAAAGGACCAAGGGGGAGGGGGCGGCCGGCCTAGGAGGAGGCTCGCCATGGGGAGTCCTACTCCCACCGGGAGTAGGATTCCCCCTTTCCTAGTCCAACTAGGGGTCCTTCCATGTAGTAGGAGTAGGAGACTAGGAAGGGGAAGAGAGAAGGGAAGGAAGGAGGTGCGGCCCTCCCTAGTCCAATTCGGACTAGGCCTTGGGCGCGCGGCCTGCCCTAGGCAGCCTCTCTCTTTCCAGGCCCAATAAGGCCCAATACTTCTCCCGGCGAATTCCGTAACTCTCCGGTACTCAAAAATACCGAATCACTCGGAACCTTTCCGAACTCGAATATAGTCGTCCAATATATCGATCTTTACGTCTCGACCATTTCGAGACTCCTCGTCATGTCTCCGATCTCATCCGGGACTCCGAACTCCTTGGTACATCAAAACTCATAAACTCATAATATAAGCATCATCGAAACCTTAAGCGTGCGGACCCTACGGGTTCGAGAACTATGTAGACATGACCTAGAACTATTCTCGGTCAATAACCAATAGCGGGACCTGGATGCCCATATTGGCTCCTACATATTCTACGAAGATCTTTATCGATCAAACCGCATAACAATATCGTTGTTCCCTTTGTCATCGGTATGTTACTTGCCCGAGATTCGATCGTCGGTATCCAATACCTAGTTCAATCTCGTCACCGCAAGTCTCTTTACTCGCTCGTAATGCATCATCCCGTAACCAACTCATTGGTCACATTGCTTGCAAGGCTTATAATGATGTGCATTACCGAGAGGGCCCAGAGATACCTCTCCGACAATCGGAGTGACAAAACCTAATCTCGAAATACGCCAACTCAACATGTACCTTCGAAGACACCTGTAGTACTCCTTTATAATCACCCAGTTACGTTGTGACGTTTGGTAGTACCCAAAGTGTTACTCCGGTAAACGGGAGTTGTATAATCTCATAGTTACAGGAACATGTGTAAGTCATGAAGAAAGCAATAGCAACATACTAAACGATCAAGTGCTAAGATAACGGAATGGGTCAAGTCAATCACATCATTCTCCTAATGATGTGATCCCGTTAATCAAATGACAACTCTTTTGTCCATGGCTAGGAAACATAACCATCTCTGATAAACGAGCTAGTCAAGTAGAGGCATACTAGTGACACTATGTTTGTCTATGTATTCACACATGTATTATGTTTCCGGTTAATACAATTCTAGCATGAATAATAAACATTTATCATGAAATAAGGAAATAAATAATAACTTTATTATTGCCTCTAGGGCATATTTCCTTCAGTCTCCCACTTGCACTAGAGTCAATAATCTAGTTCACATCGCCATGTGATTTAACACCAATATTCATATCTGTATATGATTAACACCCATAGTTCACATCATCAGGTGACCAACATCCAAAGGGTTTACTAGAGTCAATAATCTAGTTCACATCGCTATGTGATTAACACCCAAAGAGTACTAAGGTGTGATCATGTTTTGCTCGTGAGAGAAGCTTATTCAATGGGTCTGTCACATTCAGAGCCGTATGTATTTTGCAAATATTTTATGTCCACAATGCTCGCGCGGAGCTACTCTAGCTAATTGCTCCCACTTTCAATATGTATCCAGGTTGAGACTTAGAGTCATTCGGATCGGTGTAAAAGTTTGCATCGATGTAACTTTTACAACAAACTCTTTTATCACCTCCATAATCGAGAAACATCTCCTTAGTCCTTACTAAGGATATTCTTGACCAATGTCCAAATGATCTACTCCTAGATCACTATTGTACTCCTTGCCAAATTGAGCAAGGTATACAATAGGTGCGGTACATAGCATAGCACACTTTATAGAACCTATGGTCGAGGCATAGGGAATGACTTTTCATTCTCTTTCTATTTTCTGCTGTGGTCGGGATTTGAGTCTTACTCAATTTCATACCTTTGCAACACAGGCAAGAACTCTTTCTTTGACTGTTCCATTTTGAACTATTTCAAAATCTTGTCAAGGTATGTATTTATTGAAAAACTTGTCAAGCGTCTTGATCTATCTCAATAGATCTTGATGCTCAATATGTAAGTAGCTTTTACTGAGGTCTTTTCTTTTTAAAGAACTCCTTTAAAACACTCCTTTATGCTTTGCAGAAAAAATTCTACATCATTTCTGATCAACAATATGTCACTCACATATACTAATCAGAAAGGCTGTAGTGCTCCCACTCACTTTATTGTAAATACAGGCTTCATCGTAAGTCCATATAAAACTATATGCTTTGATCAACTTATCAAAGCGTATATTCCAACTCCGAGATGCTTGCACCAGTCCATAGATGGATCGCTGGAGCTTGCACATTTTGTTAGCACCTTTAGGATTGACAAAACCTTCTGGTTGCATCATATACAACTCTCCTTTAATAAATCCATCAAGGAATGCAGTTTTGACATCCATTTGCCAGATTTCATGAAATGTGGCAATTGCTAACATGATTCAGACAGACTTAAGCATCGATACGAGTGAGAAAATCTCATCGTATTCAACACCTTGAACTTGTTGGAAACCTTTCGCAACAAGTCGAGCTTGGTAGATAGTAATACTACTATCAGTGTCCGTCTTCCTCTTGAAGATCCATTCATTTAACATGGCTTGCTGATCATCGAGCAAGTCAATCAAAGTCCATACTTTGTTCTCATACATGGATCATATCTTAGATTTTATGGCCTCGAGCCATTTCATGAATCTGGGCTCATCATCGCTTCCTCATAGTTCGTAGGTTCATCATGGTCTAGTAACATGACTTCCGAACATGATTACTCACCACTGTGCGGATCTTACTCGAAGACCTACGAGGTTCTGTAGTAACTTGATCTGAAGTTTTATGATCAACATCATTAGCTTCCTCACTAATTGGTGTATTTGTCACAGAACTGATTTACGTGATGAACTACTTTCCAATAAGGAACAGTACGATTACCTCATCAAGTTCTACTTTCCTCCCACTCACTTCTTTCAAGATAAACTCCTTCTCTAGAAAGGATCCATTTTTAGCAACGAATATCTTGCCTTCGGATCTGTGATAGAAGGTGTACCCAACTATTTCCTTTGGGTATTCTATGAAGGCGCACTTCTCTGATTTGGGTTCAAGCTTATCAGATGAAACTTTTCACATAAGCATCGCAGCCCCAAACTTTAAGAAATGACAACTTGGGTTTCTTGCTAAACCACAGTTCATATGTTGTCGCTTCAACGGATTTAGATGGTGCCCTTTAATGTGATTGCATTTGTCTCTAATGCATAACCCCAAAACAATATTGGTAAATCAGTAAGAGACATCATAGATCGCACCATATCCAATAAAGTGCTTATTCACGACATTCGGACACACCATAACGTTGTGGTGTTCGGTGGCGTGAGCTGTGAAACTATTCCACATTGTTTTAATTGAAGACCAAACTCGTAACTCAAATATTCCTCTCCGCGATCGATCACGAAACTTTATTTTCTTGTTACGATGATTTTCCACTTCACTCTAAAATTCTTTGAACCTTTCAACTATTTCGGACTTATGTTTCATCAAGTAGATATACCCATATCTCGCTCAAATCATCTTGTGAAGGTCGAAAATAACGATACTTGCCACGAGCCTTCATACTCATATTGTCGCATACATCAAGATGTATTATTTCCAATAAGTCGGTAGCTCGTTCCATTGTTCCGAAGAATGGAGTTTTAGTCATCTTGCCCAAAAGGCACGGTTCGCAAGCATCAAATGATTCATAACCAAGTGATTCCGAAAATCCATCTTTATGGAGTTTCTTCATGCGCTTTACACCGATATGACCCAAACGGCAGTGCCACAAACAGGTTGCACTATCATTATTAACTTTGCATCTTTTGGCCTCCATATTATGAATATGTGTATCACTACGATCGAGATCCAACAAACTATTTTCATTGGGTGTATGACCATTGAAGGTTTTATTCATGTAAACAGAACAACAATCTTATATTTACTAATTGGAGGCACCATACGAGGCACCACGTTAATCCTTAGAATTAAGAAAACTTGGCCATCCGATTAATTTATGATGTGTGTGTAGCCGTTGGATGAAATTAGAGGCCTGCCCCACGTACGTGAGTTGTCCTTCCCTTGGTCTCTCTATTTTCCTAAAGAAAAAAAAGGAAAAACTGATCGTGACAGAAATAGGACACCTGCTCTCCTATCCCAGTACATTATAAAACTAACCTTAGGATGTTAATTGTAGGGATGGGATCAAATAAACAATTAAAGAGCATTCTTTTTCCTGTGTATGCATGCTAATACTTGAGGAATCGCTAGGAAGTTACGTTATGTAGTCATTGTATGATGTGCCGTAAGAGATGAGAACTCTCTCTTGCAAAGTCACGACCTTGACCAAAACCAGGACTCCCTAGCTTCTCTGGTGAAAGCAATTCTTCATCGTGTCGCCGCCGTCGCTGCTCTCCCACCATCGAGTTCTCAGCAACAAGTCTTCTCCTCTCTACCCCGCTCTATCCCCACGCAGCCTAATATTCTGTATGTGTGTCCATCCGTCCTCCGAGCAAGACCCATTGGAGATATCAGCTTTGTAGAGGTACAGGCTATGCGGATGATTGGCATCCACCCTGGATATCAGAGGAATAATCTATGCGGAAGATTGCCCTGTAGGCCGGACATCAATATATTTGAATTTTAGAGGCCTGCAAATCCTAGCTTCCATAACGCTGGCTGCACCATGTCTTCGTGTGCTCTGATGATTAAATCAGAATTTCAATGGCCGAGTATGGCAGATGTGGTGGAAACAACCTCTTCTAATCTGTGTACTTCATGGTAAGCCCAAGTAGAGTAGTCTCATAATACCCTACAATAGTAATCTCCCTCTTTTTTTCTTAAGGAAATCTCCAGGGGGCAAAGCCAAGACACCGCTATATTTTCTCATTACGATCAAAATGACAACAATCAGCCGAAAGGAACCCAAAGTACAGGATACAACGTGTTGCGACCCAGCCCGATGGCGAGGATATTTATTTTTTGCCAAATTACAGGTTCAGAGAAGATAGCTAAGGGCCCCAGGAGAGTAGGCATCCTCTATCGCCAGGATTAAATCGGTACAACCAGACTATCAATTTGGTAGCTTATTAGATATCCAACCAGAGGGATATCACGTTAGGTTAGTCCTACAAGTTTAACTAAATATAGGCAACAAGGAAAAAAAGAAATATGTGAAAGATTTGACTGGATAGGTAGATAATAATTTAGAGGTAATCGGATATGCACAAAATATTCAAGAGGCTTAATCAGATCGAAAAAATCACGAACTAGAAATTTACTCTATTTGGCATGCACATACTGATTAATTACTTTATCAACAACTATAAAAATTAGTTAGACATGCAAATGAAGTATGCAGTATTTACAAGACACTGGAATTTGATAGATTCAGAAATGGTTTTGAACAAGAATATGATACATAAAATTCTTCTAGCGCCAGAACTTCCGTACACTATTAATATATGAAATAATATGAACCGTGTATATTGTTATATTCTAACGTATACACCGGTGTTCACTGATTTGACGATGGAGCATCCATGTTGACATAAAAAAGGTAAGTAAATATACCGTGGAAAAATAGATTGAACCTTACTGAATGCAACATCAGCACTCCATCAGCGAGTTACAAGTATGAATCGTGTATACTGAACCTTTAATTGTCCGTGTTCAGATAAATTGTAAAGCACATGTAAATTATAAATAATTAGTCAACATATGAATTGATGCAAGTTCACAGTAACTGTTAATATTCATTCATATAATCCTCCAGATAACCCCATCTTATTTCTAGGAAAATAGTTAGAATTAACATGTGGTAGATAGATTATGTACAATTGATACATTAAAAAGAGAGAGGAAGTGTGTGGACACCTATGCATACATTGTATGCCATAAAAAATATTTAATAGTCAAAGTTCTATATATGTTGTATGGAATGTAAAAATAGCCGAAATTATTGATTATTCCTCGATATACATATGTCTTTAACAGCTTATCACATCGCATTGTCATGCGATTTTTTTCATTTTCTTACTTGACTCTCAACAATTGAATACAGTATGCAAAGAAAGGAAAGATGAGGAAAGAAAGCTAACTGACAAGTGAATGCATAAGATGACATGATATGAAGGTATGTTGGTTTCTCCTTTTAGAATAGAAATATGTAACTATAATTTTAGTATTTAGAAAGGACAAGCCCAGCTTTAGTGTAATCAGGTTGAGCAAAAGAGTTGGTGATCTATATTTCTTCCTTTTATATGACGTTTGATATGTATATTGTGCCTTTTGTAAATATAATAATTATCTTATAATTTGTATCATATCTTTTGCATAAAATTTTGAAATATGGACACTGAAGCGATCCCACCTGAAATTAGGCAAACATGTCTGCAATAAAAACAATACCTAGCCTGTGCAGATGCACGGGTTGACGACTAGTTATTCTCTAATTTCAAATGAGTAAACGTATTGCAATAAACATGATCAAATCATATTCATGCTCAACGCAAACGCCAAATAACATTTATTTAGGTTTAACACTAATCCCGAAAGTATAAGGAGTGTGCGATGATGATCATATCAATCTTGGAACTACTTCCAACACTCATCGTCACTTTCCCTTCAACTAGTCTCTGTTTATTCTCAGAACTCTGTTTCGAGTTACTAATCTTAGCAACCGAACAAGTATCAAATACTTAGGGGCTACTATAAACACTAGTAAGGCACACATCAATAATTTGTATATCAAATATACCCTTGTTCACTTTGCCATCCTTCTTATCCACCAAATATTCAGGGCATTTCCGCTTCCAGTGACCATTTCCTTTGCAGTGTAAACACTCAGTTTCAGGCTATGGTCTAGCTTTGGGCTTCTTCGCAGGAGTGACAACTTGCTTGTCTTTCCACTTGAAGTTCCCTTTCTTTCCCTTTGCCCTTCTCTTGAAACTAGTGGTTTTGTCAATCATCAACACTTGATGGTCTTTTCTTGATTTCTACCTTCGTCGATTTCAACATCACGAAGAGCTCGGGAATCGTTTTCGTCATCCCTTGCATACTATAGTTCATCACGAAGTTCTAGTAACTTAGTGATGGTGACTAGAAATTCATCAATCACTATCTTATCTCGGAAGATTAACTCCCACTTGATTCAAGCGATTGAAGTACCTGCACAATCGAGCACATGCTCACTAGTTGAGCGATTCTCCTCCATCTTTTAGCTTTAGAACTTGTTGAAGACTTCATATCTCTCAACTCGGTATTCTTTGGAAATATTAACTTGAACTCCCGAACATCTCATATGGTCCATGACGCTCAAAACGCCTTTGAAGTCCCGATTCTAAGCCGTTTAAGCATGGTGCACTAAACTATCAAGTAGTCATCATTTTGAGCTAGCCAAACGCTCATAACGCCCGCATCCGCTCCGCAATAGGTTTGTCACCTAGCGGTGCATTAAGGACATAATTCTTCATGCAAAGAATGAGGACATACCTCGGATCACGGATCCAATCTGCATCATTGCTACTAACATCTTTCAACACAATTTTCTCTAGGAACATATCAAAATAAAGATATGAAAGCAACAACGCAAGCTATTGATCTACAACATAATTTGCAAAATACTACCAGGACTAAGTTCATGATAAATTTAAGTTCAATTAATCATATTACTTAAGAACTCCCACTTAGACATACATCTCTCTTGTCATCTAAGTGATCACGTGATCCAAATCAACTAAACCATAACCGATCATCACGTGAGATGGAGTAGTTTTCAATGGTGAACATTACTATGTTGATCATATCTGCTATATGATAAACGCTCGACCTTTCGGTCTCCGTGTTCCGAGGCCATATCTGCATATGCTAGGCTCGCCAAGTTTAACCTGAGTATTCCGCGTGTGCAAAACTGGCTTGCACCCGTTGTAGATGGACGAGAGCTTATCACACCCGATCATCATGTGGTGTCTCGACACATTTAACTTTGGCAATGGTGCATACTCAGGGAGAACACTACTTGATAATTTTGTGAGAGATCATCTTAAAATGCTACCGTCAATCAAAGCAAGATAAGATGCATAAAGGATAAACATCACATGCAATCAATATAAGTGATATGATATGGCCATCATCATCTTGTGCTTGTGATCTCCATCTCCGAAGCACCGTCGTGATCACCATCGTCACTGGCGCGATACCTTGATCTCCATCGTAGCATCGTTGTCGTTTATGCCATCTATTGCTTCTACGACTATCGCTACCGCTTAGTGATAAAGTAAAGCAATTACAAGGCGTTTGCATTTCATACAATAAAGCGACAACCATATGGCTCCTGCCAGTTGCCGATAACTTCGGTTACAAAACATGATCATCTCATACAATAAAATATAGCATCACGTCTTGACCATATCACATCACAACATGCCCTGCAAAAACAAGTTAGACGTCCCCTACTTTGTTGTTGCAAATTTTACGTGGCTGCTACGGGCTTAGCAAGAACCGTTCTCACCTACGCATCAAAACCACAACGATAGTTTGTCAAATAGACTTCGTTTTAACCTTCGCAAGGACCGGGCGTAGTCACACTCGGTTCAACTGAAGTTGGAGAAACTGACACCCGCCAGCCACCTATGTGCAAAGCACGTCGGTAGAACCAGTCTCGCGTAAGCGTACGCGTAATGTCGGTCCGGGCCGCTTCATCCAACAATACCGCCGAACCAAAGTATGACATGCTGGTAGGCAGTATGAGTTATATCGTCCACAACTCACTTGTGTTCTACTCGTGCATATAACATCAACGATAAAACCTAGGCTCGATACCTTTGTTGGGGAACGAAGTAATTTCAAAAATTTCCACGCACACGCAAGATCATGGTGATGCATAGCAACGAGAGGGGAGTGTTGTTCTCGTACCCTCGTGAGACCGAAAGCGAAAGCGTTAGCACAACGCGTTGATGTAGTTGTGCGTCTTCACGATCCGACCGATCCAAGCACCGAACGCACGGAGCCTCCGAGTTCAGCACACGCTCAGCTCGATGACGTCCCTCGAACTCCGATCCAGCCGAGTGTCGAGGGAGAGTTCCGTCAAGATGACGGCGTGGTGACGATCTTGATGTTCTATCGAGCAGGGCTTCGCCTAAGCAGCGACGATATGACCGAGGTGGAATATGGTGGAAGGGGCACCGCACACGGCTAAGGAACGATCCGTAGATCAACTTGTGTGTCATGGGGTGCCCCCTGCCCCCGTATATAAAGGAGCAAGGGGGGGGGGGCTAGGAGAAGGCGCGCCATGGGGAGTCCTACTCCCACTGGGAGTAGGATTCCCCCTTTCCTAGTCCAACTAGGGGTCCTTCCATGTAGTAGGAGTAGGAGACTAGGAAGAGGAAGGGAGAAGGGAAGGAAGGAGGGGGTGCGGCCCCTCCCCCTAGTCCAATTCGGACTAGGCCTTGGGGGGCGGCCTGCCCTAGGCAGCCCTCTCTCTTTCCTTGAGGCCCAATAAGGCCCAATACTTCTCCCGGCGAATTCCGTAACTCTCCCAGTACTCGAAAAATACCGAATCTCGGAACCTTTCCGAACTCCGAATATAGTCGTCCAATATATCGATCTTTACGTCTCGACCATTTCGAGACTCCTCGTCATGTCCCCGATCTCATCCGGGACTCTGAACTCCTTCGGTACATCAAAACTCATAAACTCATAATATAAGCATCATCGAAACCTTAAGCGTGCGGACCCTACGGGTTCGAGAACTATGTAGACATGACCTAGAACTATTCTCGGTCAATAACCAATAGCGGGACCTGGATGCCCATATTGGCTCCTACATATTCTACGAAGATCTTTATCGGTCAAACCGCATAACAACATATCGTTGTTCCCTTTGTCATCGGTATGTTACTTGCCCGAGATTCGATCGTCGGTATCCAATACCTAGTTCAATCTCGTCACCGCAAGTCTCTTTACTCGCTCGTAATGCATCATCCCGTAACCAACTCATTGGTCACATTGCTTGCAAGGCTTATAGTGATGTGCATTACCGAGAGGGCCCAGAGATACCTCTCCGACAATCGGAGTGACAAAACCTAATCTCAAATACGCCAACTCAACATGTACCTTCGGAGACACCTGTAGTACTCCTTTATAATCACCCGATTACGTTGTGACGTTTGGTAGTACCCAAAGTGTTCCTCCGTAAACGGAGTTGCATAATCTCATAGTTACAGGAACATGTATAAGTCATGAAGAAAGCAATAGCAACATACTAAACGATCAAGTGCTAAGCTAACGGAATGGGTCAAGTCAATCACATCATTCTCCTAATTATGTGATCCCGTTAATCAAATGACAACTCTTTTGTCCATGGCTAGGAAACATAACCATCTCTGATAAACGAGCTAGTCAAGTAGAGGCGTACTAGTGACACTATGTTTGTCTATGTATTCACACATGTATTATGTTTCCGGTTAATACAATTCTAGCATGAATAATAAACATTTATCATGAAATAAGGAAATAAATAATAACTTTATTATTGCCTCTAGGGCATATTTCCTTCAAGAAGCTCCTCCATTTTGCGGAAAATGCCCTTGAGTCCGGCGATATGATCCTTCAACAGGATATTCTCCTGTGTGAGATACTTGTTCTGTATGCGAGCTAACTCAATCATCTTGAAAGCTTCAATCTCTGTTGGAGTGAAAAGGTTAGGTAAAGGTTGAGGGATGTCTTCTTCTTTCACCACCGGAGCTTGAACCTCCATGGCCTTCTTGATCCCTTCATCCTTGTTGATCTCTTCCGGTTCCTCTCTTTTCAGCTCTATCTTCAGCCAAACATCCTTGTCTTTGTTGTTGGAGGAGGGAGAAGTCATGGTGCTCTAAATCTGCAACGGAAACAACTCGAAACAAAAACAGAGGATATTTGCGTGATACGGTGGTCAAAACCTTCGGGAGTATATATAATGAATTTTTACCAACCAAAATACATAACGGGCAAGAAAACGGAGTCCGGGAGGCACACGAGGTGCCCACAAGACAGGGGGCGCGCCCTACAGGGGGGCGCCCTCCACTCTCGTGGGAGCCTCTTGTCCCTTTCGGACTACTTCTTTCTTCCTAAAATTCTTAAATAATCCAAAACTGATAAAAATTGCCATTAGAGTTGTTTTGGAGTCGGTTTACTTACCGTACCACATACCTATACCTTTTTGGAGTCTAGAACGTTATGGAAAGTGTCCCTTATGTATTCCTCAGGGGTTACGGTTTCAATAATATTAGTTTCAACATTGATAGGATTACCTGAAATATAATGTTTAATTCTTTGACTGTTTACCACCCTCGGATTTGTGCCTTCGAAGTTGTTGATTTTTATAGCACCAGAACGATAGACCTCCTCGATAACATAGGTACCTTCCCATTTTGAGAGAAGTTTTCTTGCAAAAAACCTTAAACGAGAGTTGAATAATAACACATAATCTCCTACGTTAAACTCACGCTTTTGTATCCTCTTATCATGCCAGCGTTTGACTTTTTCTTTGAAAAGCTTGGCATTCTCATATGCTTGGGTTCTCCATTCATCAAGTGAGCTAATATCAAACAACCTCTTCTCACCGGCAAGTTTGAAGTCATAATTGAGCTCTTTAATTGCCCAATAAGCCTTATGTTCAAGTTCAAGAGGTAAATGACACGCTTTTCCATAAACCATCTTATAAGGAGACATACCCATAGGATTTTTGTATGCAGTCCTATAGGCCCATAATGCATCATCAAGTTTTTTGGACCAATTCTTTCTAGATCTATTCACAGTCTTTTGCAAAATTAATTTGAGCTCTCTATTGCTCAACTCTACTTGACCACTAGACTGCGGATGATAAGTAGATGCTATTCTATGATTGACATCATACTTAGCAAGCATCTTACGGAAAGCACCATGAATAAAATGTGAACCACCATCAGCCATAAGATATCTAGGGACTCCAAACCTCGGAAAAATAACTTCTTTAAGCATTTTAATAGAAGTGTTATGATCAGCACTACTAGTTGGAATAGCTTCTACCCACTTAGTAACGTAATCAACAGCAACTAAAATATGTGTATAACCATTGGAGGCAGGAAAAGGTCCCATATAATCAAAGCCCCAAACATCAAACGGTTCAATAACAAGAGAATAATTCATAGGCATTTCTTGACGTCTACTAATGGTACCTATTCTTTGGCATTCATCGCAAGATAAGACAAACTTACGAGCATCTTTGAAGAGAGTAGGCCAATAAAAACCAAATTGTAGTACCTTGTGTGCAGTCCTATCTCCAGCGTGGTGTCCTCCATAAGATTCAGAGTGACACTTGCATAGGATCTGTTCCTGTTCATGCTCAGGCACACAACGTCTAATAACACCATCTACTCCTTCTTTATAAAGGTGTGGATCATCCCAGAAGTAATGTCTTAAATCATAAAAGAACTTTTTCTTTTGCTGGTATGTGAAACTAGGCGGTATATATTTAGCAATAATATAATTAGCATAATCAGCATACCAAGGAGCAGTACGAGAAGCATTGACGACCGCTAATTGTTCATCAAGAAAGCTATCATTAATAGGCAGTGGGTCATCAAGAACATTCTCTAACCTAGACAAGTTATCTGCAATGGGGTTCTCAGTTCCCTTTCTATCAATAATATGCAAATCAAATACTTGGAGCAAGAGAACCCATCTAATGAGTCTAGGCTTAGCATCTTTCTTTTCCATAAGATATTTAATAGCAGCATGATCAATGTGAATAGTGACTTTGGAATCAACAATGTAAGGTCTAAATTTATCACATGCAAACACAACTGTAAGAACTCTTTTTCAGTGGTAGCATAATTTCTCTGGGCAGTATCAAGAGTCTTACTAGCATACTGGATAACATTCAATTTCTTATCGACTCTTTGCCCTAAAATAGTACCTACAGCATAATCACTAGCATCGCATATAATTTCAAAAGGTAAATTCCAATCGGTAATTTGAACAATAGGTGCGATGATCAAAGCTTTCTTAAGTGTTTCAAATGCTTCTACACAATCATCATCAAAGACAAAAGGAATATCTTTTTGCAATAAATTAGTCAGAGGCCTAGAGATTTTAGAAAAGTCCTTAATGAACCTCCTATAAAAACCGGCGTGACCAAGGAAACTTCTTATACCTTTTATGTCCTTGGGACATGGCATCTTTTCAATAGCATCAACTTTGGCTTTATCAACTTCAATACCTCTCTCGGAGATCTTGTGCCCCAAGATAATGCCTTCATTCACCATAAAGTGACACTTTTCCTGATTCAGGACGAGGCTAGTCTCTTCGCATCTCTGCAAAACTCGATCAAGGTTGCTCAAACAATCATCAAAAGAGGATCCATGGATAGAGAAGTCATCCATGAATACCTCACAAATCTTTTCACAAAAATCAGAGAATATAGCCATCATGCATCTTTGAAAGGTAGCAGGTGCATTACATAAACCAAAAGGCATACGTCTATAAGCAAAAGTACCAAAAGGGCAAGTAAAAGTAGTTTTAGATTGACCTTCACGATCTGTATCCGAGAGAAACCGAATAACCATCTAGAAAGCAAAATGTGTGTGTTTGGATAGAATTTCTAGCATTTGATCAATAAAAGGTAAAGGGTAATGATCTTTCTTAGTAGCTTTATTTAACTTACGGAAATCAATTACCATCCTATAACCTGTAATAATTCTTTTATGGATCAATTCATCTTTATCATTAGGAACAACGGTAATACCTCCTTTTCAGAACACAATGGAGAGGGCTTACCCATTCACTATCAAGAACGGATAAATAATACCCGCCTCAAGGAGCTTTAGTATCTCCTTTCTTACCACTTCCTTCATCTTGGGATTTAATCGTCTTTGAGGATATCTGACTGGTTTGGCATCTTTCTCCACTGAAATTTTGTGTTGACATAATGTGGGACTAATGCCCTTAAGATCATCCAGAGTATATCCAATAGCAGCTCGGTGCTTCTTCAGAGTTTTCAATAATCTTTCTTCTTCTTTCTCTGAAAGCTTGGCACTAATAATAATAGGATATATTTCTTTTTCATCAAGATAAGCATACTTAAGATTATCAGGTAATGGTTTGAGTTCAAACACGGGATCACCCTTGGGTGGAGGGGGATCCCCAAGAATTTCAACGGGAAGGTTATGTTTTAGCATAGGTTCCTGTTTAAGGAACACTTCATCTATTTCTTCCCTTTCCTTCAGAAACATATCGTTTTCATGGTCTTGCAAATATTGTTCTAACGGATCAGTTCGAGGAACAACAATGGAAGCGAGACCAATAATTTCATCCTTACTAGGTGGTTCCCTTTCACGAGGTTGTCTACTAAACTTAGCAAAATTAAACTCATGAGACATACCATCTATGCTAACAGTGACAATATTCCTTTCACAATTAATCTTAGCACTAGCAGTATTCAAGAAGGGTCTACCAAAAATAATGGGACAAAAATCATCTTGTGAGGAACCAAGAACAAGAAAATCAGCAGGGTATTTAACCTTCCCACACAAAACTTCAACATCTCTAACAATCCCAATAGGTTTAATGGTATCCCTATTAGCAATCTTAATAGTAACATCAATGTCTTCTAATTCAACGGGTGCAATGTCGTGCATAATTTCTTTATAAAGATCATAAGGTATCGCACTAGCACTAGCACCCATATCACATAAGCCATGATAACAATGATATCCTATTTTAACACAAATAACAAGCATGCCTACAACAGGTTTATGTGTCTTAGTATCAGGTCTAGCAATATTAGCAGTCTCACCCAAGAAAGAAATAACATGCCCATCTAAGTCCTCATCCAAGATATCTTTAACCATAGCAATACTAGGTTCAACATTAATTTGCTCAGGAGGTGTATAAGTCCTAGTATTACTCTTACGAACAACAGTCGAAGCTTTAGCATGATCCTTTATCCTAACAGGAAAAGGAGGTTTTTCAACATAAGCAGTAGGAACAATGGGATCACTATAGGTAATAGTCTTTTCTTCGACTGTAATAGGTGCAACTACTTTCACTTCAACAGGAGGATTATATTTAAACCACTTCTCTTTAGGGAGATCAAAGTGAGTAGCAAAAGATTCACAGAAAGTAGCTACTATCTCAGAGTCAAGTCCATAGTTAGAGCTAAATCCACGGAAAGCATTGGTATCCATAAAAGATTTAACACAATCGAACTTAGGTGTCATACCTGACTCCTTACCATCGTTGGAACCCCAATCTTCAGAGTTGTGTTTAATTCTCTCCAATAAGTCCCATTTGAAATCAAGTCTTCAGCATTTAAGAACCAGCACAGGAAGTATCAAGCAGGTTGCGATTATCAAGAGAAAGCCGAGCACAAAAATTCTGAATAATCATTTCCCAAGAGAGCTCATGATTGGGGCATGAATATAACATTGACTTAAGCCTCCCCCAAGCTTGAGCGATGCTTTCTCCTTCGCGAGGCTAGAAATTACATATATAATTACGATCACGATGAACAAGATGCATAGGATAGAACTTCTAGTGAAATTCCAACTTCAATCGCTTATAATTCCAAGATCTCGTATCATCACATAGCCTATACCATGTCAATACATCTCCCTCCAAAGATAAAGGGAAGACCTTCCTTTTGACAACATCATCGGGAATACCTGCAAGCTTAAATAATCCACAGACTTCGTCCACAAAGATAAGGTGTAAATCGGGATGCAATGTTCCGTCTCCTGCAAATGGATTAGCTAGCAGTTTTTCTATCATACCTGAAGGAATCTCCAAGTGAATATTTTTATAAAGTTCAGTAGGTTGAGGAGCAACTCTTTGCTCTTCCGGTTGGGGTGAAGATACCCCAAACAAGCCCCTCAAAGGATTAGTTTCCATAGTGACAAGTAACAGAAAATTTCAGCACACTACATAAATGTTTCCTTACCAAGTTCCACTCACCAAAAGCGCTACACTCCCCGGCAACGGCACCAGAAAAGAGTCTTGATGACCCACAAGTGTAGGGGATATATCGTAGTCCTTTCGATAAGTAAGAGTGTCGAACCCAACGAGGAGCAGAAGGAAATGATAAGCGGTTTTCAGTAAGGTTTTCTCTTCAAGCACTGAAATTGTAGGTGATAGATAGTTTTGTGATAAGATAAATAGTAACGAGCAACAAGTAAATAAAGTGAAGCAAGGTGGCCCAATCCTTTATGTAGCAAAGGATAAGCCTGGACAAATTCTAATAATAATAAAGAAGCTCCCGAGGACACATTGGGAATTATCGTCAAGCTAGTTTTCATCACGTTCATATGATTCGCGTTCGGTACTTTGATAATTTGATATGTGGGTGGACCGTTACTTGGGTACTGCCCTAACTTGGACAAGTATCCCACTTATGATTAACCCATATTGCAATCATCCGCAACTACAAAAAGGAGTATTAAGGTAAACCTAACCGCAACATTAAGCGTATGGATCCATATCAGCCCCTAACGAAGCAACGCATAAACTAGGGTTTAAGCTTCTGTCACTCTAGCAACCCATCATCTACTTATTACTTCCCCATGCCTTCCTCTAGGCCCAAATAATGGTGAAGTGTCATGTAGTCGACGTTCACATAACACCACTAGAGGGAAAGACAACATACATCTCATCAAAATATCGAACGAGTACCAAATTCACATGACTACTAATAGCAAGACTTCACCCATGTCCTCAGGAACAAACATAACTACTCACAAATCATATTCATGTTCATAATCAGAGGAGTAATAATATGCATAAAGGATCTGAATATATGATCTTCCACCAAGTAAACCAATTAGCATCAACTACAGGGAGTAATCAACACTACTAGCAACCCACAGGTACCAATTTGTGGTTTTGATACAAGATTGGATACAAGAGATGAACTAGGGTTTTGAGAGGAGATGGTGCTGGTGAAGATGTTGATATAGATTAACCCCCTCCCGATGAGAGGATCGTTGGTGATGATTTCCCCCTCCCGGAGGGAAGTGTCCCTGGCATAACAGCTCTGCCAGAGCCCTAGATTGTTTCCGGCAAGGTTCCGCCTCGTGGCGGCGGAGTTTCGTCCCGTAAGCTTGCCCATGATTTTTTACAGGGTAAAAGTGATGATATAGCAGAAGATGGACGTCGGAGGCCCACCAGGGGGCCCAGGAGATAGGGGGCGCCCCCTGTCTCCTGGACAGGGTGTGGCCCCCCTGGCCTATTTCTTTCACTCATAAATTCTTATTAAATCCAAAAAGTTGTTTCGTGGAGTCTCAGGACTTTTGGAGTTGTGCAGAATAGGTTTCCAACGTTTGCTCCTTTTCGGCCTGAATTCCATTACCAAGCATTCCCCTCTTCATGGTAAACCTTGTAAAATAAGAGAGAATAGCCATAAGTATTGAGATATAATGTGTAATAACAGCCCTAAATGCAATAAATATTGATGTAAAAGCGTGATGAAAAATGGACGTATCAGTGGACGCAAAAGTTTTTGTTTTTTAGCAAAATCAAATCAACTATCACCATAGATCATCCCAAAGGTCTTACTTGGCACAAACACTAATTATACCACTAAAACAAAATTACTATAGAAGTAACATCGTGTAATTATTGAAAAACAGAAGCAAAAACAAAAAAACACAAAAAAATTGGGTTGCCTCCCAACAAACGCTATTGTTTAATGCCCCTAGCTAGGCATAATGCAAAGATCTAGGTGTTGCCATCTTTGGTATTCAACCCATAAGTAGCCCTCAAAATAATTTCATATGGCAACTTAAATTTCTTTCTTGGAAAGTGTTCTATTCCCTTCCTTAATGGAAATTGAAATCTAATGTTTCCTTCTTTCATATCAATAATTGCACCAATCGTTCTTACGAAAGGTCTGCCAAGAATAATAGGACATGCAGGATTGCAACCTATATCAAGCACATTAAAATCTGTGGGCACATAATTCCTAGTTGCAACAATAAGAACATCATTAATCCTTCTCATAGGTTTCTTAATACTGGAATCCGCTAAGTGCAAATTTAAGGAACAATCATCAAGTTTATGGAAACCTAGCACATCACATAAAGTTTTTGGAATAGTGGAAACGCTAGCACCCAAGTCACACAAAGCATTGCACTCATAATCTTTAATCTTGATCTTAATTGTAGGTTTGCACTCATCATAAAGCTTTCTAGGGATTGAAACTTCTAACTCAAGTTTTTCTTCAAAAGGTTTCATCATAGCATCAATGATATGTTTAGTAAAAGCCTTATTTTGATTATAAGCATGAGGTGAATTAAGCATGGATTGCAACAAGGAAATACAATCAATCAAAGAAGAATTATTATAATTAAAGTCCTTGAAATCCAAAAGAGTGGGCTCATCACTAGTTAAATAATTGACCTATCCAATCCCACTTTTATCAAATTTTTCATTAAATCATCACTCTCCAAATTATTGGGATGCCTTCTAGCTAAAGTTGACTCATCTCCAGTCTCATCTTGATCAATTTTTGTATTAGCAAACAGATATTCAATAGGATTTACACCTATTACTTTAAGATCTTCATCATAATTATCGCATAAACTGGAAGAACATGCCTTTTTGAACCAATCTCTCTTAGCACACATCCTAGAGGTTCTCTCCTTACTTTCATCAATAGAGATTCAAATAGTTTCAAAGATTCATTAATATCAAGCTTGGGTGGCATAGATCTAATCTTAAAAGAATCAATCTCATGAGAAATTCTATCAATGTTCCTAGCCAAATCATCAATCTTGAGCAATTTTTCTTCCACCATAGTATTGAAAACCTTTTGTGAATTTATAAAATCTTTAATATTATTCTCTGGATGAGAAGGTATATTATTATAATTTCCATAGGAATTGTTGTAGGAATTACCATAATTATTAGAGAAATTACTAGGAAAAGGCCTAGGATTAAAATTGCCTATATACGCGTTATTACCAAAATTGTTCCTACCAACAAAATTCACATTCGTAGATTCATTATTATTCCCAATCAAGGTAGACAAATTAATACCATTAGGATCAACGGGAGCACTCTTATTAGCAATCAATTTCATAATTTCATCCATCTTTTCACTCAAAATATTAATTTCTTCAATAACATGCACTTTTTTACTAGTAGAGGATCTTTTGGTATGCCATTGAGAGTAATTTGACATAATATTATCTAGGAGTTTAGTAGCTTCTCCTAATGTGATTTCCATAAAAGTACCACCTACGGCGGAATCTAACAGATTTCTAGATGCAAAATTCAATCCAGCACAAAAGAATTGTATGATCATCCATAAACTTAAACCATGAGTAGGGCGATTTCTTATTATCAATTTCATCCTCTCCCAAGATTGTGCAAGATGTTAACAATCAAGTTGCTTAAAATTCATTATACGGTTCCTAAGAGAGATGATCTTAGCGAGAGGAAAATACTTGGAAATAAAAGCATCTTTACACTTATCCCATGAATCAATACTGTTTCTAGACAAAGATGAAAACCAAGTTTTAGCACGTTCTCGTAGTGAGAACGGAAATAGCTTCAATTTGACAATATCATTATCCACACCTTTTTCTATTTTGCATATCACATAACTCAATGAAAGTATTTAGATGAGATGCAGCATCTTCATTAGGGCTACCAGAAAATTGTTCTTTCGTAACAAGATTCAATAAAGCGGGATTAATTTCATACCATTTCGCACTAGTGGAGGGAGCAATCGGGGTACTAACAAAATCATTATTATTAGTGTTGGAAAAATCACACAACTTGGTATTTTCTTGAGACACCAAGCAAGCAATCTAGCACACAAGCAAACAAAAAGACGAAAGGAAAGACGACGAATAAAAAGGCAAATATTTTTGTGTTTTTCTAAAAACGCTTTGGGAGTGGGTGAGATGAAAACGAGAGGCAAATGGCTAATAATGTAAGTGCAAGAGATGAGAGTTTATGATAGGTACTTGGTAGGCTTGATGTAGAACCTCCCCAGCAACGACGCCAGAAATTCTTCCTACTACTTCTTGATCTTGCGTTGATTTTTCCCTTGAAGAGGAACGTGGAAACAAAGGCTCCATTTTGGAATTTTGACTTTCTGGTCTCACGGCCGTGACAACAAAAGCTCAGATTAACACGCTCGGCAGGAATCATCAGTGACTGCATACTTCGGATCTGAAGTGATCTACCAGATTCAAAAAAAGAAAAAAAGAGGCAAAGCACGTGGAACCTCGATCATGCTGGGCGCTCAAAGACAAGAGAGCTAGTACTACTAGTGCTCATCTTCAACAGTACACATCAGATCAATTCTTTGGCAAAAAGGCAAAGCACCATGGTGCATTATCAAGCATCGGTGTCTGCGTTCATCCAATAAAATACCAGGTGCTATTCACCATATCTGTTTTTAAGTACATATTCAATCATCCAAATACTGCTCCGCCCTGCTGTATTTTTTGTACACAGGACAATTATTCACTACAAACGTGGTTTATACCACTGGTACGAAGCACGCACTAGCAACCTTTGCACCCGACGTTTGTCCATGCCACATTACCCGGCGAGTGGACGCGTGCAAGCTGCCACCCTTGAGGCCTGGTTTACATCAATTTGCCAGAACCGTGCCTGCTCGCTGTTCAACGAATGTATGCAAGTCGCCGCCCTTGTGGTCGACTCGCCCGAATGCAAGCTTACAATGCCGCGACCGACTGATCTGTCTGCTCCCGCGGCCGACTCGCCTGTGATTGATTTCAGCTTCACCATAGTGATCATCAACTCCACGATGGATAATGTCCGGCCTAATATATCAGGTGAAATCCACCCAGTATATTTTATATTACTGTCAGGACCCCGACTCAATGTCACATCGATCTAGCCTGTAACACATCATATCACTTTGCGGCCTCACGCACGGTATTCCCACGGGTGTCGCCTTACCTTGGCCCGGGACCGTTTGCGCCTTTTGGCACACGTATATGATAGTGTCTCTAGCATCCATATGAAAAGGAGCCCGGCTGACATGGCTAGTCGTAAACCCAAAGTGGCACAGACTTACGAGGACAGGCATCCATGACCCAAACATCGAACGTGTCGGTCATCGACAAATAAGTTTCGGCTGTAGCTTTGGGCTAGCAGACTTCGTAAACCGGGCTGTGAAGGGCTAACGGGACTCCGGTACTCAATGCGTGACATTTCCCGAAGGGATGACACAGAACGAAGAAGGACACATGCCGGCCAGCCTAAGTGTTAGGAGCAAGAGCAAGCTACCATGGCTCGGTGGAGACACTAGGAGACATTTCCGTAAGAGAGGCTACTAAAGATAAACAACTAGATAGTCGATCCCACACATACCAAGCATTTCAATCATACACACAATATGCTCGATATGTGCAAATACAACAAGGCATCACAACATGACTCTACGACACAAGTACTTTATTTAAAGGCTCAGAGAGCCATACATATCATACACACAAGTACGGGTCTCACGACCCACATTCAAGTCATACAAGCATACAAGCCAACAGCGGAAGTGTTTTGTCCGAGTACGCATAACTAGTAAAATAAAAGAGGCTTGGGTAAGCCTAGCTATACTACATGGTCCTTCACTTGCTCAGGATCACCACCTGGGCCTTAGTCTACTCATCGATGTCAACGTCTACGAAGAACCCGTCGGAAGGGTTTGTGGCATCTTCTGAAAAATGTAAATTAAAGCAACATGAGTACAAAGGTACTCAACAAGACTTACATCGACCCTACATACATGCACATTATCAAGAAGGGTTGGTGGGGTTATTGCAGACAAGCCAGCTTTGATTCGTGGCTAAGCTATCCTCGAGACACCAACTTGAAATAGTTTTGACTCGAGTCCACTACTCATCACTTCAATACACCACCGAGGATCCACCTCGTCCTCCTACGGAAGAGCCATCCTCGGCACTCACGCTTATCTTGAGGCTTTTAGTAGTATCCATTTACTTGTCTATGAACCGTATAGGCAACCAAGTAGTCCTTTATCATGACGCGCTATTCAATAGATGATGTTAACCTGCAGGGTGTACTTCTTCATACACGCTCACCACTTATCGCCGTTTACACGACATGTACTCGGCAACCTTCAAGCGGAAGCCCAACGTGGGTGTCGGCCACGACCTACCTAGACACCTAAGTCTCTAGTCCAGGTTTATCGCCTATTTGGGTTCCATCTATGAGGAGTTCGGCCGAAGTTTCGCTCACAGCCCCAAACGATGTGAACAGGGTTCCTGAGATACCAAACGGGCATCCGGTACACCTGGCCACGTACCTACCGCATCACAGCCCACCCCTACGGTCAGCGCTGTCCACGGCCTCCAGTAGGCTACAAACACCAGAAACTACTTGCAACTCCCGGACGTAAGACTAGGGTGAATAAGAAGCGAGAGGGTCCATTGGTTTGGGCCCAATGCATGGTAGTAGCTGAATCTTAAATCACACATACAGATCTCAGTGCTTAAGGACGGCCTCAATGAAACAACCCACCATGTACTCCTACATGGCCTCTCATCGATACCTTTACCAAATCGTGTTCAACACCTTACTCTCATACTGACCCGATCATTTCACTCTAGCCATCACCCAGATGAACCGGACGACACGACTCTAAGCATAGCAGGCATAGCAAGGTAGGATCAACACAATCATATGGCTCAATCAACTCCTACACATGCTAGTGGGTTTCATCTAGTTCTTGTGGCAATGACAGTCATGCAGAGGAAATGGGTTCAACTACCGCAAAGACACAGCAGTTTGAATCGCGTTGTCTTAATGCGAAGAACGAGAGCAGGAGCAAGAACATGGGATTTTATCGGTATGATCAAATGGTTGGTTGCTTGCGACGGGTCGGTGCAGGTATTGCTCTTCGTCGGGGTTATCACGGTACTCCTCGAGGCGTAACTCGCCGAGGAACACCGATACACAAGCATTACCAAACAATATGCAACAATATGATGCATGCATGAGACATGGCATATATGAGTGTGTTGGGCTAATGCAACTAAGACCAGATGGGTTTGAAGCATTTTGAACCAAAGATGCAATTTCCAAACTCATATATGACCATTTAGGGTGCTTTAACTTGTTCTGCCATAAACAGTAGGTTAGCTTGCTTAAACATGCATGAAACCAGTACAGATGGATAGGTTGGATTTTTCTGATCATTTTCATATATAATTTGTTTCATTTGGAGTTACAGATTTAATTTCTATGAATTTTGAAGTTTGAAACATTTTACGGAATTTCTGTGTAAAAATAATTCCAATAATTAAATTATCGCCAAAGACTATGTCATGATGACGTCGGTGGTCAACGGGCTGGTCAGTCAAACTGACCAGTGGGTCCCGCATGTCAGTGGGTAATTAAACTAATTAAATTAAGTTTTAACTAAGTTGATTTAGTTAGCAGAGGGGGGCCCACATGTCATAGACCCAGGGGGGTCAACCTGGGCCCACCCGTGGTCAAAGTCAGGGTCAAACCCCGGCGGCGTTTAGCCGCCGGCGAGCCCGACACGGTGGCGGAAGTGGTTTTGGCCGTTCCGGCCACCAAATGGGTCATGAGGGCCATCGGAGTGAAGCCGAGGACGAGCAGCGGCTCTTGGTGGAGTCCGTTGGGGTCGGGTGGCGGAGTTGGCGCCGGCGGTGACTTTTATGCCACCGGAGTTCGGGTGAGAGCGAACTCGGGCTGGGGTGTCGGTGAGGTGCGGGAGTGCAGTTAGCCCCATCGCAGCGTGGTGAGTGCGATGGACATAGTGAGATGGCGGAGGATGGCGGGAGCACGTCGGCGACGAGGTCATGACGGCGCGCGCGGGTGAGCTTCATGTGCTCGCTGTGGTGCCTGAAAGCGAGAAAGAAAGGGAGGGAAGGTAGCCCGGTGACAGCGGTCTCGACGGAACGGACGGCGGGTCGGGACGAGCTATTGCGGCGGCGGCGGCGAAGGGATCTCCGGCGATGGCGGTTCGGGCGAGGTTGGTGCGGCGGCTGGGCACGCGAGCTTCGGGCTCGGCTAGCTCAAGGAGTAGAGGGCGGCGGAGCTTCGACACGGTGGTGCGGCGTGGAGACGACGGAGAGCGCGGCTACTGGCGGCGGGCGGCGACAGTGGCGTCGGCCATGGCGTGGGAGCGCGAGGGAGAGGAGCTAGGGGCGAATGGAGATGTCCGGGAGGTCCGGCGCGACGTGGAGCTCGCCCAAGGCGCAGGGCGGCGAGAGGGCGGCAGAGCGGCGCGTGCAGTGCGTGGCGCTGCGGTGCCGCCGCCGAGCACCTTGGCTGCTGCTGGCAAGCCAAGCAGCTCATTGGCGCGGTGGCGGGCTGGGCGGCTAGGTGGGCTGGCTAGTGGGCGGTGGTGGCGCCTGTAAGTTTCTTTTCATTTTCTTTAATTAATTCTTACGCAACTTTGTTGAATTATTTAAAATACCTAAAAGGTTCTAAAATTCACCAAACTACTCTGGTCCATTGTTGGAATATTTCCAACATGAAACATTTTAGATTGGGAATATTTGGACATTTGAAATATTTTATAAATTTTAAATGCCCAAATTCAAATAATTATGATTTAATTCAAAGACCTTGGGATGACCTAGGAAATTGTGCATCACTTTTGGCAGAGGTTCGAACCAAGACAAAATGATGGACATTTTAGAAGGGCATTTCAGGTTCATCGAAAATATTTTAGTAAACCCTAGTTTGTTTCAGAGGGGTGGGGTTACATCATTCCCATTTCAGGTTTCATTGAAAAAATAGACATGATGCAACACTCTAATGCAAGAACTAGCTAGGGTGTGACAACTCACCCCCACTCAAAAGAATCTCGTCCCGAGATTTAGGTTCTTCCGGAAAGAAGGCGGGGTACTCAAGTCGAAGACGATCCTCTCTTTCCCAAGTAGCTTCCTTCTCGGAGTGGTGCGACCATTGAACCTTGAGAAACTTGATATTATGCCGTCGAGTGGTACGCTCGGCTTGATCGAGGATACGAACGGGGTATTCTCAATAAGTGAGATTATCTTGAAGATCAAGCGTTTCGTGGTCCACTCCACGGATAGGATCCGAGAAGCAACGCCTGAGTTGAGAAACGTGGAAGACATCGTGGACTTTGGAGAGATGTGGAGGTAGTTCCAATTGGTAGGCAACTTCTCCTCGTTTGGCAAGAATGCGAAAGGGTCCAATGTAGCGAGGAGCGAATTTGCCTTTGATACCGAAGCGATGGGTTCCCTTCAAAGGAGTAACCCAAAGCTAAGCCTTCTCGTCAACCTCGTAAGTCATAGCCTTATGTTTTCGGTCATATTGACTCTTTTGGCGGGATTGGGCTGTTTTCAACTTTTCACGAACGACGCGAACTTGCTCTTCTGCTTCCTGGATCATATCCGGGCCAAAGAATTGTCTTTCCCCGGTTTCTGACCAGTTAAGAGGTGTTCGACACCTTCGTCCATAGAGAACTTCAAAAGGTGCTTTGCCCAAGCTAGATTGATAGCTGTTGTTATAAGCAAATTCGGCAAATGGAAGGCATTTCTCCCAATCCATTCCGAATGAGATAATAGAAGCTCAAGCATGTCTTCTAGGATTTGGTTGACGCGTTCTACTTGACCACTTGATTGAGGGTGAAAAGCGGTGCTAAAGGAAAGATGGGTTCCCATAGCGTTTTGGAAACTTTCCCAAATCGAGAGGTGAAGAGACTTCCTCGATCCGAAGTTAATTTCAATGGAACACCATGAAGAGACACTATTCGGGAGATGTACAAGTCTGCTAGGTGACTAGCGGTTATACTCGCATGAGCAGTAAGAAATGGGCTACTTTGGAGAGGCGGTCGATAACGACAAAGATAGCATTATTCCTTTCTTGGTCTGGGAAAACCGGTGATGAAATCCATCTGATTTTATCCCATTTCCATTCGAGAATAGCTAAGGGTTGAAGGGTGCCAAGAGGCCGTTGATGCTCTGCTTTTACGACGACAGACGCCGCAATTAGCAACAAATTGAGCAATGTCTCTCTTCATCCTAGTCCACCAGAACCTCTGGCGTAGATCCTGATACATTTTAGTGCTACCGGGATGAATGGTGAGAGGAGATTCATGAGCTTCTTTAAGGATCAATCGCCACAGGTTTCGTACCTTAGGAACCACTAGGCGGTTTCTGAAGTATACGACTCCTTGATCATCAACGGAGAAACAATCCGCAACTCCTTTTTTGATGTTTCTTTTGATGCGGGAGATTCCCGGATCTACCTTTTGGGCTTTGATGATCTGATCCGTAAGGGAAGGTTTCGCCACCAAGGTGGAAAGGAACCCTCGAGGAATAATGTGAAGGTTAAGCTTCCGAAATTCCTCGTGGAGAAGTGGTTGACTTTGTTGCAACATTAGGTTGTTGCAATAAGATTTACGACTTAGCGCATCAGCCATGACGTTGGCTTTTCCTGGGGTATAAGTTATTCCTAAGTCGAAATCTGTGATCAACTCAACCCAACGTCTTTGCCTGAGATTCAAATCTGGTTGGGTGAATATGTACTTCAGACTTTGGTGATCGGTGTAGATTTCGCAACGATTACCTAGAAGGTAATGTCGCCAGGTTTTTAGTGCATGGACTACAGCTGCAAGCTCTAGATCATGAGTAGGGTAGTTTTCCTCATGTGGGTGTAATTGCCGTGAAGCATAAGCAATTACGTGTCGATCTTGCATGAGAATACAGCCTAGCCCTTGTCGCGAGGCGTCGCAATAGATAACAAAGTCCTTAGAAAAATCTGGTGGTACCAATACGGGAGCAGAAGTTAAACGTCTTTTCAGTTCCTGGAATCTGTGCTCACATTGTGGAGTCCACTCGAACTTTTTATCCTTCTTGAGGAGTTCAGTTAGAGGTTTAGCAACTTTGGAGAAGTTCTCGACAAAGCGGCGACAATAGCTCGCTAAGCCAAGGAAACTCCGAACTTGCTTGACCGATTCAGGTGGAGTCCAATTAAGGACGGCTTGAACTCGCTCGGGGTTGACAACAATACCTTTACCGAAATTACATGTCCTAGATAGGTCACCGGCAGCCAAAATTCGCATTTAGAAAACTTGGCATAAAGGCGATGCTCTCAAGTTTCATCAACACTAGCCTTAGATGTTCGGCATGTTCTTCCTCGTTCTTGGAATAGATGAGTATGTCATCGAGGTAAACCATGACGAATTTATCCAAATATTCCATGAAGATTGAGTTCATTAACCGGAGAAGGTGGGTGGAGCATTGGTTAAACCGAAGGACATGACGGTGTACTCAGATTGGCGTAACGAGTAACAAAGGCCGCTTTTGGGAATGTCCCGTTCGGATTTTGATTTGATGGTAGCCTAACCTCAAATCCATCTTAGAGAAGACTGAGGATCCTGCGAGCTGATCATACAGATCGTTGATCCTGGGGAGCGGATACTTGTTCTTAATTGTGACCAAATTGACGGGTCGATAATCTACAACCATTCGATCCGTACCATCCTTCTTCTTGACGAAGAGGACGGGGCAAGCCCAAGGAGATGAACTAGGACGGATGAAACCCTTTTTCAAGGACTCATCGAGTTGTTTCTTAAGTTCGGCTAGTTCTAGGGGTGCCATCTTATAGGGTCTTCTAGAAATTGGGACAGTTCTCGAATGAGGTCTATCACGAATTCAACATCTCGTCGGTGGGACACTGGCAATTCTTCCGAAAGACATCCGGGAAGTCACGGACTACCGGAACGTCTTCGAGGTCTGGCAATGGACTGGCATTAAGAGAATATAGTTGGCGCTTGGATATTCGGGTCAAGACATTGACTATCTTTCCCGAGGGGTGCGTAAGTTGAACAGTCCTAGAGAAACAATCAATCTTGGCATGATGGGCTGACATCCAGTCCATACCTAAGATGATATTTATATCCGAAGATTTGAGAGCTATCAACGATGCAAGGAAAACAAGTCGGTCGACCTGAATTTCATTACCATGACTTACTCTAGAGGTTTGCCATCTAGAACCCGGAGTAGAAATTTCCATGGTGGAAGGCATGTCACAGAATGCAGTGTTATGCAAGCGTGCATAGTTCTCGGATATGAATGAATGAGATGCTCCAGTATCGAAAAGAACGGATGCCGGGTGGCAATTAACAAGAAGCGTACCGAGCACGACGTTGGGATCCTCTTGGGCCTCTTCGGTGAGACACAATTAACATGGCCACGTGCGGTGGTGGCGGCTTGGCATAGAACACCTTTCTGCTGGCTTGCCACGGCCAACAGCTTTTGCAGGCTGGTTGGGGTTGGTGCGAGGACAATCGCGCATGTAGTGGCCTGACTCCCCACATTTGAAGCACGCCACGGGTTGGCGCAGAGGAGCATTGTTGGTTGGCCCACCATAGGGCTTAGCTGGTGCATCTTCTTTGAATCGGGCGAGGCGCTGATAGGATGGCCTCGGTGTGAATCTGGGTGGCGGCAAGTATAGGCACCCACACCGGTGCTTCGTGGTCCAAAGACGGATGAGGAACCCATATCACGACCATGCTTGCGTGTTGCTTCAAATTGGTCGACCAGTTTCAGCGCTGATGGCTTTGTTAACAAGCTTCGGAAAGAGGTGCACTCATGCGACGGAGATCTCGGCGGTTCGGGCTAAGTCCTTGCGGAACCTTGCCTGTTTCTTAGCGTCAGTGGAGACCTCTTCAGTTGCATAGCGTGCGAGATTACCGAACTCTCTGCTGTAGGCGTCCACGGAGAGACGACCTTGGGTGAAACTGCAGAACTCCTCACGTTTACGATCCATGAGACCCTCCGGAATGTGGTGTTCGCGGAAAGCCTCGTTGAATTCTGCCCAAGTAGTGACATGGCCAACTGGGCGCATAGCCATATAGTTCTCCCACCAGAGACTGGCGGGGCCTTCAAGATGATATGCAGCAAAGGTGACCTTGTCGCCTCGGCTACCAAAGGCGTAACGCAGTTTGTGAGTAATCTTTGCTGGGCCGATCATCAGCGTCGAGAGGCTCGACGGAGTGGTGAAAGGTAGGAGGGTGTAACTTGATGAAGTCACTGAGCGACACCAAGTTATTTCTCTGATGATGGGCCGTGTTTTGTTCGATACGCTCCAGCAAACGGTTGGTCTCCCGTTTGTTTCTCTCGGCCTCCAGCATAACTTCGGCCAGAGAAGGAGGGTGAGGCAGGTTCGCTTCTCCAACTCTGCTGCCTTCGGCCTGCTCTGGCGGAGCAGGGTTGTTGCGGGTGTTAACCATCCTAGGAAAACAAGACAAGGGTTTAGTCCAGGATGATAAGATTCTGACATCGAAATGTAGAATGTGATGGATAACTCGAATGCAAGATGATCATCCGTATGACATGGTAGATCTGAAAACGCTTCTTTATTCCATTGTCATACACACCATACAAGGTTTAGTACAAGACCAAACAAAGTACTACCACGGTGAAAGGAAGATTACATCTCGTCGGAGGCACACCAAGCTCCTATACATTATTTTTCTTACACCTCCGGAATTAGTACACACTAAGTCATATGCCACGAGTCACGCAGGACGGTGGAAATACAACTATTACAATACTAGTGGGACTACTACTAACTCAGACGTCTCCGTAGTAGTTCTCATAGAAGTCTCCTCCGTAGCCTGGGAGTTCAACGTGATCGTCCAGGAAACAGACGGTCCTGAGGAGCCTGTGGACCATAAGGGCATGGGTGAGGTCTTGGACCAACAAACGGTGGCCTGCGAGGACCACGAGGTGGGGTGATGCCCCCCACATCACGCCAATCCATCATGTCTCGCAGAGCGGACCTAACAGGATCTGGTCTCTCATATCCATATATCCAGCTTGCACGGCCGGTGCAAAAGCGAGTCAAAGTGGCCCAATGATCAAGACAGGCGTTGAAGAGCTCCATCCTCAAGGCCCGACTCTCTCGGTCCTTGTCCTCGAGCAACTTCGGCGATGGTGCGGGTTAGTGAGTCCTCCCGATCGAATCAAGCATAGATGGCCGGAGATAACCAAACGCCCAGAAGTGAACCCGGCATATGGGAAGTCGGTGTTGCGAAGCGAGCGATCCCGACTCGCATGATGGTCATCATAGAATACGCAGCATCTTGTACCGCCATATCAATAGTAACACCAAGCCCATAGGAGCTGTGAAGGGCCTCGGTGGAACCAGGATAAGAGGGAAATATCCTGACGGTGCAGAGATACTGGCTTTGATTAAAGTCTCGATACTGCTCTTCGACTGTGTATTCGGGGTACCAATGGTAACCGCTTCGATCATAACCCAAACTAGCATGGCTGTATGACCGGTCACACCAATGCATCTGGTCAGACGAACCACTTGATTTTGGTCACGAGTGGCCATCTGGAAGCATAACCACAATGCAAAGACATTAGAATTTCTGGCAGAATTTGACAGCATAACGACTGTAAATGCTCAAAGGATTTGAGACATTTTACAAAGAATTGCATAGCCACTCAGCAATATCATATCAAGGTTCTGGGTCCAACTTAGTAACATAATAGGATAGTAAAACTGAACCAGGCTTGTAACCATCAAACCTACAAGGTACTACTGATTAGTAACACGTGAACCTAATAGAAAGAAGAGATCCTAATCCTTAACCCCCGGTGGAAGAATGGGTGACTCGGATCGAATGTCATGAGATAAAGGAGTAAAAGAGCCTTACGTACCATCCCACAATCAATTCCCTACATATAACTAAAGCATTTCTAGACTCAACATCGACCGGTTTGGCTTGGAGAACCTACAGCAGTCCGGCTCGATGCCAACGCTGTCAGACCCGACTCAATGTCACATCGATCTAGCTCTGTAACACATCATATCACTTTGCGGCCTCACGCACGGTATTCCCACGGTGTCGCCTTACCTTGGCCCGGACCGTTTAGCCTTTTGGCACACGATATGATAGTGTCGCTAGCATCCATATGAAAAGGAGCCCGGTGACATGGCTAGTCGTAAACCCAAAGTGGCACAGACTTACAGGACAGCATCCATGACCCAAAGATCGAACGTGTCGGTCATCAACAAATAAGTTTGGGCTGTAGCACTGGGCTAGCAGGACTCGATAAACCGGCAGAAGCGGGCTAACGGGACTCCGGTACTCAATGCGTGACATTTCCCGAAGGGACAGACACAGAACGAAGAAGGACACATGCCGGCCAGCCTAAGTGTTCGGAGCAAGTAGCAAGCTACCATGGCTCAATGGAGACACTAGGAGACATTTCCGTAAGAGAGGCTACTAAAGATAAACAACTAGATAGTCGATCCCACATATACCAAGCATTTCAATCATACACACAATATGCTCGATATGTGCAAATACAACAAGGCATCACAACATGACTCTACGACACAAGTACTTTATTTAAAGGCTCGAGAGAGCCATACATATCATACACACAAGCACGGGTCTCACGACCCACATTCAAGTCATACAAGCATACAAGCCAACAATGAAGTGTTTTGTCCGAGTACGCATAACTAGTAAAATAAAAGAGGCTTGGGTAAGCCTAGCTATACTACATGGTCCTTCACTTGCTCAGATCACCACAGGCCTTAGTCTACTCATCGATGTCAACGTCACGAAGAACCCGTCGGAAGGGTTTGTGGCATCTTGAAAAATGTAAATTAAAGCAACATGAGTACAAAGGTACTCAAAGAAGACTTACATCGACCCTACATACATGCACATTATCAAGAAGGGTTGGTGGGGTTATTGCACAAGCCAGCTTTGACTCGTGGCTAAGCTATCCCACGAGACACCAACTTGAAATAGTTTTATGACTCGAGTCCACTACTCATCACTTCAATACACCACCGAGGATCCACCTCCGTCCTCCTACGGAAGAGCCATCCTCGGCACTCACGCTTATCTTGAGGCTTTTAGTAGTATCCATTTACTTGTCTATGAACCGTATAGGCAACCAAGTAGTCCTTTATCATGACGCGCTATTCGAATAGATGATGTTAACCTGCAGGGTGTACTTCTTCATACGCTCTCACCACTTATCGCCGTTTACGACATGTACTCGGCAACCTTCAAGCGGAAGCCCAACGTGGGTGTCGGCCACGACCTACCTAGACACCTAAGTCTCTAGTCCGGGTTTATCACCTATTTGGGTTCCATCTATGAGGAGTTCGGCCAAGTTTTGCTCACAGCCCCAAACGATGTGAACAGGGTTCCCGAGATACCAAACGGGCATCCAGTACACCCGCCACGCACCTACCAGATCACAGCCCACCCCTACGGTCAGCGCTCGAAGAGGCTACAAACACCGAAACTACTTGCAACTCCCGGACGTAAGACTAGGGTGAATAAGAAGCGAGAGGGTCCATTGGTTTGGGCCCAATGCATGGTAGTAGCTGAATCTTAAATCACACATACAGATCTCAATTGCTTAAGGACGGCCTCAATGAAACAACCCACCATGTACTCCTACATGGCCTCTCATCGATACCTTTACCAAATCGTGTTCAACACCTTACTCTCATACCGACTCGATCATTTCACTCTAGCCATCACCCGGATGAACCGGACGACATGACTCTAAGCATAGCAGGCATAGCAAGGTAGGATCAACACAATCATATGGCTCAATCAACTCCTACACATGCTAGTGGGTTTCATCTAGTTCTTGTGGCAATGACAGTCATGCAGAGGAAATGGGTTCAACTACCGCAGCACACAAGAGTTTGAATCGCGTTGTCTTAATGCAAGAAACGAGAGCAGGAGCAAGAACATGGGATTTTATCGGTATGATCAAATGGTTGGTTGCTTGCTCGACGGGTCGGTGCAGGTATTGCTCTTCGTCGGGGTTATCACGGTATTCTCGAGGCGAGTAACTCCGCCGCAGGAACACCGATACACAAGCATTACCAAACAATATGCAACAATATGATGCATGCATGAGACATGGCATATATGAGTGTGTTGGGCTAATGCAACTAAGACCAGATGGGTTTGAAGCATTTTGAACCAAAGATGCAATTTCCAAACTCATATATGACCATTTAGGGTGCTTTAACTTGTTCTGCCATAAACAGTAGGTTAGCTTGCTTAAACATGCATGAAACCAGTACAGATGGATAGGTTGGATTTTTCTGATCATTTTTCATATATAATTTGTTTCATTTGGAGTTACAGTTTAATTTCTATGAATTTTTGAAGTTTGAAACATTTTCTGGAATTTCCTGTGTAAAAATAATTCCGATAATTAAATTATCACACAAAGACTATGTCATGATGACGTCGTGGTCAACGGGCTGGTCAGGTCAAACTGACCAGTGGGTCCCGCATGTCGTTGGGTAATTAAACTAATTAAATTAAGTTTTAACTAAGTTGATTTAGTTAGCGAGGGGCCCACATGTCATAGACCTGTGGGGTCAACTGGCCCACCCGTGGTCAAAGTCGAGTCAAACCCCTCGGCGTTTAGCAGCCGGGCGAGCCCGACACAGTGGCGGAAGTGGTTTTGGCGTTCCCGCCACCAAATGGGTCATGAGGGCCATCGGAGTGAAGCCGAGGACGAGCCGCGGCTCTGCTTTGGAGTCCGTTGGGGTCGGGTGGCGGAGTTGGCGCCGCGGCGACTTTGGCGGCCACCGGAGTTCGTGAGAGCAAACTCGGGCTGGGGTGTGCGGTGAGGTGCGGGAGTGCAGTTAGCCCCATCGCAGCATGGTGAGTCACGATGGACATAGTGAGATGGCGGAGGATGGCGGGAGCACGTCGGCGACGAGGTCCGCGACGGCGCGTGCGGGTGAGCTTCATGTGCTCGCTGTGGTGCACGAAAGCGAGAAAGAAAGGGAGGGGAAGGTAGCCCAGCTCATAGCGGTCTCGACGGAACGGACGGCGGGGTCGGGGACGAAGCTATTGCGGCGGCGGCGAGGGGATCTCCGCGATGGCGGTTCGGGCGAGGTTGGTGCGGCGGCTTCGGGGCACGCGAGCGCTCGGGGCTCGGCTAGCTCGAAGGAGTAGAGGGCGGCGGAGCTTCTGGACACGGTGGTGCGGCGTGGAGACGACGGAGAGCGCGGCTACGGCGGCGGTGCGGCGACGGTGGCGTCGGCCATGGCGTGGGAGCGCGAGGGAGAGGAGCTGGGGGCGAATGGAGATGTCCAGGAGGTCCGGGGCGCGACGTGGAGCTCGCCCAAGGCAAGGCGGCGAGAGGCGGCAGGCGGCGTGCAGCTGCGTGGCGGCTGCGGTGCTGCCGCCGAGCACCTTGGCTGCCTGCCGGCAAGCCAAGCAGCTCATTGGGCTGTGGCGGGCTGGGCCGGCCAGTGGGCTGGCTAGTGGGCGGTGGTGGCGCCTGTAAGTTTCTTTTCTGTTTTCTTTAATTAATTCTTCGCAACTTTGTTGAATTATTTAAAATACCTAAAAGGTTCTAAAATTCACCAAACTACTCTGGTCCATTGTTGGAATATTTCCAACATGAAACATTTTAGATTGGGAATATTTGGACATTTGAAATATTTTATAAATTTTAAATGCCCAAATTCAAATAATTATGATTTAATTCAAAGACCTTGGGATGACCTAGAAATTGTGCATCACTTTTGGCAGAGGTTCTCGAACCAAGACAAAAATGATGGACATTTTAGAAGGGCATTTCAGGTTCATCGAAAATATTTTTAGTAAACCCTAGTTTGTTTCAGAGGGGTGGGGTTACATCATTCCCATTTCAGGTTTCTGTTGAAAAAAATAGACATGATGCAACACTCTAATGCAAGAACTAGCTAGGGTGTGACAATTACATATTATTTTTTCTTCGAGAACAATTACTCTCATTTGTGCAAATCCTTATGCAGAATTCACCATTACAAAGGAGACCATCAAGCTATGGCCTTTACCTACACTGGATGGGTCAATGGACAGGGTCAATTATAACCCACCAAGATTCAACATATTACAGCAATCCACTGGTCACATCATAGTCAAGCATGGAGAATCTCAAGCCAACTCCTCGAGTAGTCTTAAGACATGGGGGCTACATGGACATGGCTCAGTAAATGTTGCCAGTTTAAAGGTCGTCAGGAAATATTCCGGCTCAAGAAGAATTTATCTCTCGCAAAGCTTGAGTTCTCAGGAAAAATTAAAGGGACCAAAGAGAGTCTGTTGCGAAGCACATCTCAAACATAGGTACCCTCTTCAATGGCCATTGTGGGCTGATCATATTCAAATCTAGCTTAACCCCTTTGGCACAGCTTCCTGATCGTATTCGAATCATAGCTATGCAAACCTCTTGATCATTTGGGGGCTGGATCATATTCGAATCATAGCTTAACCCCTTTTGGTCCGACCCTGATCGTATTCGAATCAGACTCGTTAAATATTTAGACCACTAGGGGCTGATCGTATTTGAACCTAGCTTAACTATTTTGGCACAACTTCCTGACCGTATTCAAATCATAGCTGTTCAAACAACTTGATCATTTGGGGGTTGGATCGTATTCGAATCATGGCTTAACCCCTTTTGGTCTGACTCTGATCGTATTCGAATAAGAGTCATTAAAAAAGCTTCAAGGTCACTTGGGGGCTTCCTGTCAAACATAGGTGTCTCATACGTCTCTAGCGTATCTTTAATTTTTTATTGTTCCATGCAATTATATTACCCGTTCTGGATGTTTATGGGCTTTTTATATCATTTTTGGGACTAACCTATTAACCGGAGGCCCAGCCCGAATTGCTGTCTTTTTGCCTATTCGGGCTGAAACCTTCGGGAGCGATCTTTTTGGAACAAACGTGATCTAGAGGACTTGGAGTGGAAGTCAAGAAACAAGCGTGGCGGCCACGAGGGTGCCCGGCGTGCCCCCTATAGGTGGGCGCGCCCCCACCCTCATGGGCCCCTCGAGCGTCCACCGACCTACTTCTTCCTCCTATATATACCTACGTACCCCGAGAACATCATAAGCGACCACGAAAAACTATTTCCACCGTCGTAACCTTTTGTATCCGCGAGATCCCATCTTGGAGCCTTCACCGGCGCTCCGTCGGAGGGGGAATCAATCACGGAGGGCCTCTACATCGTCTCCAAGGCCCTTTCGATGAGTTGTGAGTGGTTTACCACAGACCTTCGGGTCCATAGTTATTAGCTAGATGGATTCTTCTCTCTCTTTGAATCTGAATACAAAATTCTCCTTGATCTTCTTGGAGATCTATTCGATGTAACTCTTTTTGCGGTGTATTTGTCGAGATCCTATGAATTGTGGGTTTATGATCAAGTTTATCTATGAGAAATATTTGAATATCCTCTGAATTCTTTTATGTGTGATTAAGTTATCTTTGCAAGTCTCTTCAAATTATCAGTTTGGTTTGGCCTACTAGATTGATCTTTCTTGCAATGGGAGAAGTGCTTAGCTTTGGGTTCAATCTTACGGTGTCCTTTCCCAGTGACAGCAGGGGCAGCAAGGCACGTATTGTATTGTTGCCATCGAGGATAAAAAGATGGGGTTTATATCATATTGCATCAGTTTATCCCTCTACATCATGTCATCTTTCTTAATGCGTTACTCTGTTCTTTGTGAACTTAACACTCTAGATGCATGCTGGATAGCGGTCGATGTGTGGAGTAATATTAGTAGATGCAGACATGAGTTGGTCTACTTGTCACGGACGTGATTCCTATATACATGATCATGCCTAGATAATCTCATAATTATTCGCTTTTCTATCAATTGCTCGACAATAATTTGTTCACCCACCGTAATACTTATGCTATCTTGAGAGAAGCCACTAGTGAAACGTATGGCCCCCGGGTCTATCTCTTATCATATAAGCTTTCAATATACTTTTATTTGCATCTTTACTTTTCCAATCTATATCACAAAATACCAAAAATATATTTATCTTATCATATTATCTCTATCAGATGTCACTTTCGCAAGTGGCCATGAAGGGATTGACAACCCCTTTATTGCGTTGGTTGCGAGTTCTTGTTTGTTTGTGTAGGTGCGTGGGACTTTTGAGGAGCCTCCTACTGGATTGATACCTTGGTTCTCAAAAATCGAGCGAAATACTTACGCTACTATTGCTGCATCACCCTTTCCTCTTCAAGGAAAACCAATGCAAGCTCAAGACGTAGCAAGAAGGATTTCTGGCGCCGTTGCCGGGGAGGTCTTCGATCAAGTCAAGACATACCAAGTACCCATCACAAACTCATATCCCTCGCATTACATTATTTTCCATTAGCCTCTCGTTTTCCTCAACCCCACTTCACCATTGCCATTTTATTCGCCCTCTCTTTCCCAATCTCCTCTCTCTTTCGCTTGCCTTTTTGTTTGCTTGTGTGTTGGATTGCTTGTCGCGATGGCGCAAGACTATACCAAATTGTGTCACTTTTCTAATACCAATAATAATGATTTCCTTAGTACTCCGATTTCTCCTCTTAATGATGTTGAGTCTTGTGAAATCAATGATGTTTTGCTGAATCTTGTTATGAAAGATCAATTCTCCGGCCTTCCTAGTGAAGATGCCGCTACCCATCTAAACAACTTTGTTGATTTGTGTGAGATGCAAAAGAAGAAAGATACGGATAATGATATTGTTAAATTGAAGCTATTTCCGTTTTCACTTAGAGATCGTGCTAAAGTTTGGTTTTCGTCTTTGCCTAAGAATAGTATTGATTCATGAAATAAGTGCAAAGATGCTTTTATCTCTAAATATTTTCCTCCCGCTAAGATCATCTCTCTTAGGACTGATATTATGAATTTTAAACAACTCGATCATGAGCATGTTGCCCAATCCTGGGAAAGAATGAAATTGATGATTGATAACCCACAAGTGTAGGGGATCGCAACAGCTTTCGAGGGTAGAGTATTCAACCCAAATTTATTGATTCGACACAAGGGGAGCCAAAGAATATTCTCAAGTATTAGCAGTTGAGTTGTCAATTCAACCACACCTGGATAACTTAGTATCTGCAGCAAAGTATTTAGTAGCAAAGTAGTATGATAGTAATGGTAACAGTGGCAAAAGTAAAGATGGCAGTTTTGTAGTAATTGTAACAGTAGCAACGGAAAAGTAAATAAGCGAAGCACAATATGTGAAAAGCTCGTAAGCATTGGATCAGTGATGGATAATTATGTCGGATGTGATTCCTCATGTAATAGCTATAACATAGGGTGACACAGAACTAGATCCAATTCATCAATGTAATGTAGGCATGTATTTTGAATATAGTCATACGTGCTTATGGAAAAGAACTTGCATGACATATTTTGTCCTACCCTCCCGTGGCAGCAGGGTCCTAGTGGAAACTAAGGGATATTAAGGCCTCCTTTTAATAGAGAACCGGACCAAAGCATTAACACATAGTGAATACATGAACTCCTCAAACTACGGTCATCACCGAGAAGTATCCCGACTATTGTCACTTCGGGGTTGTCGGATCATAACACATAATAGGTGACTATATACTTGCAAGATAGGATCAAGAACTCACATATATTCATGAAAACATAATAGGTTCAGATCTGAAATCATGGCACTCGGGCCCTAGTGACAAGCATTAAGCATAGCAAAGTCATAGCAACATCAATCTCAGAACATACTGGATACTAGGGATCAAACCCTAACAAAACTAACTTGATTACATGGTAAATCTCATCCAACCCATCACCGTCCAGCAAGCCTACGATGGAATTACTCACGCATGGCGGTGAGCATCATGAAATTGGTGATGAGGATGGTTGATGATGACGATGGCGATGAATCCCCTCTCCGGAGCCCCAAATAGACTCCAGATCAGCCCTCCCGAGAGAGATTAGGGCTTGGCGGCAGCTCCGTATCGTAAAACGCGATGAAACCTTCTCTCTGATTTTTTTCTCTATGAAACGGAATATATAGAGTTGGAGTTGAGGTCGGTGGAGCATCAGGGGGCCCACGAGACAGGGGGCGCGCCCAGGGGGAGGGGGCGTGCGCCCCACCCTCGTGAACAGGGTGTGGGCCCCCTGGCCTTGATTCTTTCGCCAGTATTTTTTATATTTTCGAAAAGTTATCTCCGTGGATTTTCAGGTCATTCCAAGAACTTTTGTTTTCTGCACAATAAACAACACCATGGCAGTTCTGCTGAAAACAGCGTCAGTCCGGGTTAGTTTCATTCAAATCATGCAAGTTAGGGTCCAAAACAAGGGCAAAATTGTTTGGAAAAGTAGATACGTTGGAGACGTATCAACTCCCCCAAGCTTAAACCTTTGCTTGTTCTCGAGCAATTCAGTTGATAAACTGAAAGTGATAAAGAAAAACTTTTACAAACTCTGATTGCTCTTGTTGTTGCAAATATGTAAAGTCAGCATTCAAGTTTTTAGCAAAGATTATGAACTAACCATATTCACAATAACACTTAGGTCTCATGTTTACTCATATCAATGGCATAATCAGCTAACGAGCAATAATAATAAAACTCGGATGACAACACTTTCTCAAAACAATCATAATATGATATAACAAGATGGTATCTCGCTAGCCCTTTCTGAGACCACAAAACATAAATGCAGAGCACCTTTAAAGACCAAGGACTGACTAAACATTGTAATTCATGGTAAAAGAGATCCAGTCAAGTCATACCCAATATAAACTAATAGTAAATGACAGTGCGCTCTCCAGCGGGTGCTTTTTAATAAGAGGATGATGACTCAACATAAAAGTAAATAGATAGGCCCTTCGTAGAGGGAAGCAGGGATTTGTAGAGGTGCCAAATCTCGATTTTTAAAATAGAGGTGAATAACATTTTGAGTAGCATACTTTCACTGTCAATGCAACAACTATGAGATGGCGATATCTTCCATGCTGCATACATTATAGGCGGTTCCCAAACAGAATGGTAAAAGTTTATACTCCCCCACCACCAACAAGCATCAATCCATGGCTTGCTCGAAACAACGAGTGCCTCCAACTAGCAACAACCCTGGGGGAGTTTGTTTAATTATTTTGATTTTCTTTGATCTTTTTGATCATGGGACTGGGCATCCCGGTTACCAGCCATTTTCTCGTGAATGAGGAGCGGAGTCCACTCCTCTTGAGAATAACCCACCTAGCATGGAAGATACAGACAGCCCTAGTTGAAACATGAGTTGCTCGAGCATACAAAACAGAATTTCATTTGAAGGTTTGGAGTTTGGCACATACAAATTTACTTGGAACGGTAGGTAGATACCGCATATAGGAAGGTATGGTGGACTCATATGAAATAACTTTGGGGTTTATGGAGTTTGGATGCACAAGCAGTATTCCCGCTTAGTACAGGTGAAGGCTAGCAAAAGACTGGGAAGCGACCAACTGAGAGAGCGACAACAGTCATGAACATGCATTAAAATTAATTTACACCAAGTACAAGCATGAGTAGGATATAATCCACCATGAACATAAATATCGTGAAGGCTATGTTGATTTGTTTCAACTAGATGCGTGAACATGTGCCAAGTCAAGTCACTCGAATCATTCAAAGGAGGATACCATCCCATCATACCACATCACAACCATTTTAATAGCATGTTGGCATGCAAGGTAAATCATTAAAGATCCGAGCTAATTAAGCATGGCATAAGCAACTATAATCTCTAAATGTCATTGCAAGCATGTTTATTCATAATAAGCTGAATCAGGAATGATGAACTCATCATATTTACAAAAACAAGAGAGGTCGAGTTCATACCAGCTTCTCTCATCTTAATCAGTCCATCATATATCGTCATTATTGCCTTTCACTTGCACGACCGAACGGTGTGTATAATAATAATAGTGCACGTGCATTGGACTAAGCTGGAATCTGCAAGCATTCAACTCAAGAGAGAAGACAAAGTAATAAAGGCTCTAAGTTAAATAAACAATCATGCATACGAGAGCCACTAAACAATTTCATTATGGTCTTCTACTCTCGAACCCCAAAGGAAAGAAAAGAAAATAAAACTACTTACACGGGAAAGCTCCCAACAAGTAAAAGAAGAACGAGAAATCTTTTTGGGTTTTCATTTTAATTGCTACTACAAGCATTGAAATTAAACTACTAATTTTTTTGGTTTTTCTTAAGGTTTATCAAACACACAAGAAGAAAGCTAGAAAAAGAAATTTAAACTAGCATGGATAATACAATGAAAGAGTATGAGCACCGACAACTAGAATAGTGTGTGAACATGAATGTAAAGTCGGTGAGAAATATGTACTCCCCCAAGCTTAGGCTTTTGGCCTAAGTTGGTCTAATGCCAAGGATAGCCTGGCTGATATCCGAAGTTATAACTGGGGTCATACTGAGATGCAGCAGCCAATGCATCCTGAGCTGCGACATGTTGACGAGCTGCCTCCGCTCTCCCCTCGTGTTCGGCTGCCTCCTCCCTGGTAAAAACATATCTTCGTTTTGTCTGGTAATCAAAAAGGGAAGGAGCAAGGAGAGTAACATGGACAGCGCGACGTCTGTCAAAGATTAGTCGATACTGGAGTAATTTTTCATTCCTCAAAAGAAAATAATGTTTGACCATCGCGTCATAATCTAAATAAGCAGGAGGCAAGTCCATATCCTCCTCTCGTGGAGATATACCAAGATAATTAGCAACACGGTTCGCATAAATCCCTCCAAATAAATCTCCAGATATACCATTATTATGCAACCTACGTGCAACTATTTCCCCCAAGTTGTAATCTTTATTACCTAACACAGCACTCTTGAGGACACAAAGATCAGGGACACACATGTGACATGCTTCATCTTTACCGTTAATGCATCTACCAATGAAGAAAGCAAAATAATGTATAGCGGGAAAGTGAATGCTCCCTATGGTAGCTTGTGCTATATCCCTAGATTCTCCCACAATAATACTAGCGAGAAAGTCTTTATATTCAGATCTGTGGGGTTCATGAACATTGCCCCACCGTGGGAGTTTGCAAGCAGTTGTAAAATCTTCTAAGTCCATGGTATAAGATTGATCATAAATATCAAACATGACATTCTGAGAATTACACGAAGATGTATATTTAAACCTTCTCATGAATGAATCAGTCAATTGGTAGTACTGAGGACACTTATCTTGTATGAAGTCCTCAAGCTCGATGTTACGCACATAAACGCCAAATTCATCCTTAATGCCTGCGTTGACCATAAACTCTTCTGATGGCCACTCGCAAGCCCGCACTTCAGCTTCCCTTGGTGGTTCATCGTCTTGCTCGTGCATAGCATGCCTAGGTCCTCTCTTTGTTGAGGAACCACCTTGGTACATTCTCCTGGACATATTTCTTTTTCTGAAAAATTTCTGAAATTTTTAGTAACTTCAAAATAAAAGTGAATCAAACTAAACAAGATTGGTAGCAACTACTCCTACAAGTGCCTAGAGCCTATATCATGCATTAGAATTACTTGGGACCTCATAAATTTGACATGCAAGCTCAAGAACAGGGTCACCTATGCAGCAAAAATTTGCAATGAATAAAGCACTAGAACAAAAACTAATTGGACCAATGGAGGAGTCACATACCAAGCAACAATCTCCCAAAGAAGTTTTGTGAATGGAGCTTTGAGCAAGGAGATCGAAAATCGCAGCAAAGTGTGCTAGAACTCGTGCTAGAGCTGGATGAGGATTTTTTTGGTAGTAAGATGGAGTGTGTGGGTGCAGGAATAAGTGGAGGGGGCCATAGTGGGCCCACGAGATAGGGGGCGCGCCCAAGGGGTGTGGGCGCGCCCTCCACCCTCGTGGCAAGGTGCTTGCCCCCTTGCAATGTTCTCAGTGCCTAAAATCCTCAAATATTCCAAAAAAATCATACTAAATTTGCAGAGCATTTGGAGCACTTCTATTTTCGGGATATTTTTTTATTGCACGGATAATTCAGAAAATAGACAGATAATACTATTTTTGCTTTATTTATTCTAAATAACAAAAAGTAAAAAGAGGGTACAGAAAGTTGTGCCTTCTAGTTTCATCCATTTCATGATCATCAAAATGAATCCACTAACAAGGTTGATCAAGTCTTGTTAACAAACTCAGTCCGAATAACATGGCACCGGAGAAATTTGGAATAACACTAGGTTACCTCAATGGGGATATGAACATCCCCAACAATAAGAATATCATATTTTTTCTTGACAGTAGGAAGAGGAAATTCAAAACCTCCAATAATGATAGTTGGAACTTTTCCAATAGAATTGATGCTATGAACTTGAGGTTGTTTCCTCGGAAAGTGTACCGTATGCTCATTACCATTAACATGAAAAGTGACCTTGCCTTTGTTGCAATCAATAACAGCCCCTGCAGTATTCAAAAAAGGTCTACCAAGGATAATCGACATACTATCATCCTCGGGAATATCAAGAATAACAAAGTCCGTTAAGATAGTGACATTTGCAACCACAACAGGCACATCCTCACAAATACCAATAGGTATAGTAGTTGATTTATCAGCCATTTGCAAAGATATTTCAATCGGTGTCAATTTATTCAATTCAAGTCTACGATATAAAGAGAGAGGCATAACACTAACACCGGCTCCAAGATCACATAAAGCAGCTTTAACATAATTCCTTTTAATGGAGCATGGTATAGTTGGTACCCCTGGATCTCCAAGTTTCTTTGGTATTCCACCCTTAAAAGTGTAATTAGCAAGCATGGTGGAAATTTCAGCTTCCGGTATCTTTCTATTATGTGTAATGATATCCTTCATATATTTAGCATAAGGATTTACTTTAAGCATATCAGTTAAGCGCATACGTAAGAAGATAGGTCTAATCATTTCAGCAAAGCGCTCAAAATCCTCATCATCCTTTGTCTTGGATGGTTTAGGAGGAAAGGGCATGGGTTTCTGAACCCATGGTTCTCTTTCTCTACCGTGCTTCCTAGCAACAAAATCTCTCTTATCATATCATTGATTCTTTGATTGTGGGTTATCAAGATCAACAGCAGGTTCAGTCTCTACATCATTGTTATTGCTAGGTTGAGCGTCAACATGAACATTATCATTAACATTATCACTACATTCATGTTCATCACCTGATTGCATTTCAGCATCAGAGATAGAAATATCATTGGGATTCTCAGGTGTGTCTATAACGGGTTCACTAGAAACATGCAAAGTCCCATCGTTTTTCTTTTTCTTCTTTTTAGAAGAACTAGGTGCCTCTAAATTATTTCTCTGAGAATCCTGCTCGATTCTCTTACGATGGCCTTCAGGATACAAAGGTTCCTGAGTCATTCTACCAGTTCTAGTAGCCACTCTAACAGCAAAATCGTGTTTATTATTTAATTCATCAAGCAAATCAGTTTGAGCTTTAAGTACTTGCTCCGCTTGAGTGGTAACCATAGAAGCATATTTGCTAATGAGTTTAAGTTCACCTTTAACTCTAGCCATATAATCACTCAAGTGTCTTATCTCAAAGGCATTATTCTTTAATTCTCTACCAACATAAGCATCAAAACTTTCTTTCCTAGCCATAAAGTCATCAAATATTAATTCATCTAAGCATGGGCTATGAAATTTAGTAGACGGGATTTCAACTTTATCATATCTATAGAGAGAATTTACCTTTACTACCTGTGTCGGGTTATCAAGACAATGTGGTTCTTCAACAGGAGGTATATTAAGACCATGTATTTCTTCAATAGGAGGTAAATTCTTAACATCTTCAGCTTTAAAACCTTTTTCTTTCATAGACTTCTTTGCCTCTTGCATATCTTCAGGACTTAGAAATAGAACGCCCCTCTTCTTCGGAGTTGGTTTAGGAATAGGCTCAGGAGTTGGCTCAATTGGCTCAGGAATTGCCTCAGGAATTGGCTCAGAAAGAGCCCAATTATTTTCATTAGTCAACATATTATTCAATAGTAATTCAGCTTGGTCGACTATTCTTTCCCTAAAACACAACCAACACAACTATCCAAGTAGTCCTTGGAAGCATCGGTTAGTCCATTATAAAAGATATCAAGTATTTCATTTTTCTTAAGAGGATGATCAGGCAAAGCATTAAGTAATCGGAGAAGCCTCCCCCAAGCTTGTGGGAGACTCTCTTCTTTGATTTGCACAAAATTGTATATTTCCCGCAAGGCAGCTTTGTTTCTTATGAGCAGTGAAATATTTAGCAGAGAAGTAATAAATCATATCCTGGGGACTACGCACACAACCAGGATCAAGAGAATTAAACCAAGTTTTAGCATCACCCTTCAAAGAGAATGGAAATATCTTAAGGATATAATAATAGCGAGACTTCTCATCATTAGTAAACAGGGTGGCTATATCATTTAACTTGGTAAGATGTGCCACAACAGTTTCAGATTCATTGCCATAAAAAGGATCAGATTCAACCAAAGTAATTATTTCAGGATCAACAGAGAATTCATCCTTATCAGTAACACAGATAGGTGAAGTAGCAAAAGCGGGGTCAGGTTTCATTCTAGAATTAAGAGATTGTTGCTTCCATTTAGCTAATAACTTCTTAAGATCATATCTATCATTGCAAGAAAAAATAGCTCTAGCAGCTTCTTCATCCATAACATAACCCTCAGGAACAACATGCAATTCATAATTAGCGGGAGAACCTTCATCATCTCTATCATCAATAATTTCATTCTCTCTAACCCTAGCAAGTTGTTCATCAAGAAATTCACATAATGGCAAAGTAGTATCAAGCACAGAAGTAGTTTCATCATAAGTATCATGCATAGCAGAAGTGGCATCATCAATAACATGCGACATATCGAATTCATAGCGATAGCGAGGTTTAGGCGCCGCAAGCTTACTCATAATGAAGGAGAATCTAGTGCGGAGCCGGATGGCGATTCCTTACCTCCCTCGTAGTTGAGGGAAAATCTTAGTTCTTGCGTCTTTCAAGTTCTTCATAGTGATCAACAGATATAAATCCCAAGTGACTCAAAGAATAGAGCTATGCTCCCCGGCAACGGCGCCAGAAATTAGTCTTGATAACCCGCAAGTGTAGGGGATCGCAACAGCTTTCGAGGGTAGAGTATTCAACCCAAATTTATTGATTCGATAGAAGGGGAGCCATAGAATATTCTCAAGTATTAGCAGTTGAGTTGTCAATTCAACCACACCTGGATAACTTAGTATTTGCAGCTATTTAGTAGCAAAGTAGTATGATAGTAATGGTAACAGTGGCAAAAGTAAAGATAGCAGTTTTGTAGTAATTGTAACAGTAGCAACGGAAAAGTAAATAAGCAAAGCACAATATGTGAAAAGCTCGTAGGCATTGGATTAGTGATGGATAATTATGTCGGATGCGATTCGTCATGTAATAGCTATAACATAGGGTGACACAGAACTAGCTCTAATTCATCAATGTAATGTAGGCATGTATTCCGAATATAGTCATACGTGCTTATGGAAAAGAACTTGCATGACATCTTTTGTCCTACCATCCCGTGGCAGCGGGGTCCTAGTGGAAACTAAGGGATATTAAGGCCTCCTTTTAATAGAGAACCGGACCAAAGCATTAACACATAGTGAATACATGAACTCCTCAAACTACGGTCATCATCGAGAAGTATCCTGATTATTGTCACTTTGGGGTTGTCAGATCATAACACATAATAGGTAGCTATAGACTTGCAAGATAGGATAAAGAATCACATATATTCATGAAAACATAATAGGTTCAGATCTGAAATCATGGCACTCGGGCCCTAGTGACAAGCATTAAGCATAGCAAAGTCATAGCAACATCAATCTCAGAACATAGTGGATACTAGGGATCAAACCCTAACAAAAATAACTTGATTACATGGTAAATCTCATCCAACCCATCACCGTCTAGCAAGCCTACGATGGAATTACTCACGCACGGCGGTGAGCATCATGAAATTGGTGATGAGGATGGTTGATGATGACGATGGCGACGAATCCCCCACTCCGGAGCCCCGAACGGACTCCAGATCAGCCCTCCCGAGAGAGACTAGGGCTTGGCGGCGGCTCCGTATCGTAAAACACGATGAAACTTTCTCTCTGATTTTTCTCTCCGTGAAACAGAATATATAGAGTTGGAGTTGAGGTCGGTGGAGCATCAGGGGGCCCACGAGACAGGGGCGTGCCTAGGGGGAGGGGGCGCGCCCCCACCCTCGTGGCAGGGTGTGGGCCCCCTGGCCTTAATTCTTTCGCCAGTATTTTTTATATTTTTCCAAAAGTTATCTCCATGGATTTCCGAGAACTTTTCTTTTCTACACATAAAACAACACCATGGCAGTTCTGCTGAAAACAGCGTCAGTCCGGGTTAGTTTCATTCAAATCATGCAAGTTAGAGTCCAAAACAAGGGCAAAAGTGTTTGGAAAAGTAGATACGTTGGAGACGTATCAATGATTCGCAAATGCCCTACTCATGGTTTGAATTTATGGATGACCATAAAATTTTTTATGCCGGATTGAATTTTGCTTCTAGAAATCTTTTAGATTCGGCCATGGGAGGCACGTTTATGGAAATCACCTTAGGAGAAGCTACTAAACTCCTTGATAACATTATGACTAATTATTCTCAATGGCACACCGAAAGATCTACTAGTAAAAAAGTGCATGCTATAGAAGAAATTAATGTTTTGAGTGGAAAGATGGATTAACTGATGAAATTGTTTGCTACTAAGAGTGCTTCTATTGATCCCAATGATATGCCTTTGTCTACTTTGATTGAGAATAATAATGAATCTATGGATGTGAACTTTGTTGGTAGGAATAATTTCGGTAACAATGCTTATAGAGGAAACTTTAATCCTAGACCGTTCCCTAGTAATTCCTCTAATAATTATGGAAATTCCTACAATAATTCTTATGGTAATTTTAATAAGATGCCCTCTGATTTTGAAAATATTGTTAAAGAATTTATGATCTCTTAAAAGAATTTTAATGCCTTGCTTGAAGAAAAATTGCTTAAAGTTGATGATTTGGCTAGGAATGTTGATAGACTTTCGCTTGATGTTGATTCTTTGAAACTTAGATCTACTCCTCCTAAGCATGATATCAATGAGTCTCTCAAAGCTATGAGAATTTCCATTGATGAGTGCAAAGAAAGAACCGCTAGACTGCGTGCTAAGAAAGATTGCTTTGTAAAGGCTTGTTCTTCTAGTTTCCATGAAAATAATGATGAAGATCTAAAAGTTATTGATGTGTCCCCTATTAAATCTTTGTTTTGCAATATGAATCTTAATAATGATGGGACTGGAGATGAGTCAACTTTAGTTAAAAGGTGTCCCAATGATTCGGAGTTTTTAGATCTTGATGCTAAATTTGGTAAAAGTGGGATTGGAGAGGTCAAAACTTTAAATAGCATTGAACCCACTATCTTTGATTTCAAGAAATTTAATTTTGATAATTGTTCTTTAGTAGATTGTATTTCCTTGTTGCAATCCATGTTGAATTCTCCTCATGCTTATTGTTGATGCCTTGATGCAATATTATGATAAAAAACTTAATTTGGAAGTTTCTATACCTAGAAAACTTAATGATGAGTGGGAACCTACTATAAAGATTAAAATTAAAGATCATGAGTGTTATGCTTTGTGTGATTTGGGTGCTAGTGTTTCCACGATTCCGAAAACTTTATGTGATATTCTAGGTTTCCATGATCTTGATGATTGCTCTTTAAACTTGCACCTTGCGGATTCCACCATTAAGAAACCTATGGGAAGGATCAATGATGTTCTTATTGTTGCAAATATGAATTATTTGCCCGTAGATTTTATCGTTCTTGACATAGATTGCAATCTTTCATGTCCAATTATTCTTGGTAGACATTTTCTTAGAACGATTGGTGCAATTATTGATATGAAGGAAGGGAATATTAGATTCCAATTTCATTAAGGAAAGGCATGGAGCACTTTCCAAGAAAGAAAGTCAAATTACCTTATGAATCTATCATGCGATCTACTTATGAATTGAGTGCCAAAGATGGCACTACTTAGATCTATCCTTACTTTTATGCCTAGCTAGGGGCGTTAAACTATAGCGCTAGTTGGGAGGTAACCCAATTTTATTTTTGTTTTTTGTTTTTGCTTCTGTTTAGTAATAAATTTTTCATCTACCTTATGTTTACATGTGTTTTCGTGTTTCAATTAGTGTTGGTGCCGAGTAGAACCTACAGGATAACCTACGGTGATAGTTAATTTGATTCTGCTGAAAAACAGAAACTTTGCACGCACGAAAATAATTTTAGTAATTTACAGAAACGTGATTTTGCGTTGATTCCTTTTGGTGTAGATCAATAGGAAAATTTCCCAGGACTTCCTATTTTGGTAGGATTTTTAGAGTTCCAGAAGTATTCGAGAGTTACAGATTGCTACAGACTGTTCTGTTTTTGACAGATTCTGTTTTTCGTGTGTTGTTTGCTTATTTTGATGCATCTATGGCTAGTATTAAGTGGTATGAACCATAGAGAAGTTGGAATACAGTAGGTTTAACACCAATATAAATAAATAATGAGTTCATTACAGTACCTTTTGTGGTGGTTTTTCCTTCTTGCACTAACGGAGCTTATGAGATTTCCTGTTGAGTTTTGTGTTGTGAAGTTTTCAAGTTTTGGGTAAAGATTTGATGGACTATGGAATAAGGGGTGGCAAGAGCCTAAGCTTGGGGATGCCCATGGAACCCCAAGATATTCAAGGATAACCAAAATCCTAAGCTTGGGGATGCCCCGGAAGGCATCCCCTCTTTCGTCTTCGTTTATTGGTAACTTTACTTGGAGCTATATTTTTATTCGCCACATGATATGTGTTTTGCTTGGAGCGTCTTGTATGATATTAGTCTTTGCTTTTTATATCACCACAATTATCCTTGCTGTACACACCTTTTGGGAGAAACCCACTTGATTGGAATTTATTAGAATACTTTATGTGCTTCACTTAAATCTTTTGAGCTAGATAGTTTTTACTCTAGTGCTTCACTTATATCTTTTAGAGCACGGTGGTGGCTTAATTTTGTAGAAATTATTAATCTCTCATGCTTTACTTATATTATTTTGAGAGTCTCTTATAACAGCATGGTATTTGCTATGGTTATAAAATTGATCCTAGAATGATGGGCATCCAAGTTGGGTATAATAAATACTATCATAGGAAGTGAATTGGATGCTATGATCAATTTGATACTTGATAATTGTTTTGAGATATGGAGGTAGTGATATTAGAGTCATGCTAGTTGGGTGATTATGAATTTAAAGAATGCTTGTGTTGAAGTTTGCAAGTCCCGTAGCATGCACGTATGGTAAAAGTTGTGTAACAAATTTGAAACATGAGGTGTTCTTAGATTGTCATCCTTATGAGTGGCGGTCGGGGACGAGCGATGGTCTTTTCCTACCAATCTATCCCCCTAGGAGCATGCACGTAGTGCTTGGTTTTTGATGAATTGTAGATTTTTGCAATAAGTATATGAGTTCTTTTTACTAATGTTGAGTCCATGGATTATACACACTCTCACCCTTCCATCATTGCTAGCCTTACCGTGCATTGCCCTTTCTCACCTTGAGAGTTGGTGCAAACTTCGCCGGTGCATCCAAACCCCGTGATACGATACGCTCTATCACACATAAACCTCCTTATATCTTCCTCAAAACATCCACCATACCTACCTATTATGGCATTTCCATAGCCATTCCGAGATATATTGCCATGCAACTTTCCACCGTTCCGTCATCATCATGACACACATCATCATTGTCATATTGCCTTGCATGATCATTTAGTTGACATCGTATTTGTGGCAAAGCCACCATGCATAAATTTTCATACATGTCACTCTTGATTCATTGCCCATCCCAGTACACCGCCGGAGGCATTCATATAGAGTCATATCTTGTTCTAGTATTGAGTTGTAATTCATGAGTTGTAAATAAATAGAAGTGTGATGATCATCATTATTAGAGCATTGTCCCCCCCCCCCCCCAAAAGAAAGGCCAAAAAAAGAAAGGCCAAATAAAAAAAAGAAGAAAGGCCAAATAAAAAAAAAGAAAGGCCCAAAAAGGGGGGGGGGATGTTACTATCCTTTTCCACACTTGTGCTTCAAAGTAGCACCATGTTCTTCACACAGAAAGTCTTTCATGTTGTCACTTTCATATACTAGTGGGAATTTTTCATTATAGAACTTGGCTTGTATATTCCTACGATGGGCTTCCTCAAAATGCCCTAGGTCTTCGTGAGCAAGCAAGTTGATGCACACCCACTAGTTTCTTTTGATTGAGCTTTCATATATTTATAGCTCTAGTGCATCCGTTGCATGGCAATCCCTACTCCTCATGTTGACATCAATTGATGGGCATCTCCATAGCTCGTTGATTATCCTCGTCAATGTGAGACTATCTTTTTTGTCTTCTCCACACAACCTCCATCATTATATTCTATTCCACCCATAGTGCTATATCCATGGCTCACGCTCATGTATTGCATGAAAGTTGAAAAAAGTTTGAGATTATTTAAGTACGAAACAATTGCTTGGCTTGTCATCGGGGGTGTGCAAGATGGGAGCATTTTTGTGTGACAGAAATGAAGCATGACCTAACTATATGATTTTGTAGGGATGAACTTTCTTTAGCCATGTTATTTTGAGAAGACATGATTGCTTTGATTAGTATGCTTGAAGTATTACTATTTCTTATCTCAAGATGAACTTTTATTTTGAATCATTTGGATCTGAACATTCATGCCACAATAAAAGAAATTACATTGAGAATTATGCTAGGTAGCATTCCACATCAAAAATTCTGTTTTTATCATTTACCTACTCGAGGACAAGAAGGAATTAAGCTTGGGGATGCTTGATACGTCTCCAACGTATCTATAATTTTTTATTGTTCCATGCTATTATATTACCTGTTTTGGATGTTTATGGGCTTTACTTTACACTTTTATATCATTTTTGGGACTAACCTACTAACAGGAGGCCCAGCCCAATTTGCTTTTTTTGCCTATTTCAGTGTTTCGAAGAAAAGGAATATCAAACAGAGTCCAAACGGAATGAAACCTTCGGGAGCGATCTTTTTGGAACAAATGTGATCCAGAGGACTTGGAGTGGAAGTCAAGAAACAAGCGAGGCGGCCGCGAGGGTGCCCGGCGTGCCCCCTACAAGTGGGCGTGCCCCCACTCTCGTGGACCCCTCGAGCATCGACTGACCTACTTCTTCCTCCTATATATACCTACGTACCCCAAGAACATCAGAAGCGACCACGAAAAACTATTTCCACCGCCGTAACCTTCTGTATCCGCGAGATCCCATCTTGGAGCCTTCGCCGGAGGGGGAATCAATCACGGAGGACCTCCACATCATCTCCAAGGCCCTTCCGATGAGTTGTGAGTAGTTTACCACAGACCTTCGGGTCCATAGTTATTAGCTAGATGGCTTCTTCTCTCTCTTTGAATCTCAATACAAAGTTCTCCTTGATCTTCTTGGAGATCTATTCGATGTAACTCTTTTTGCGGTGTGTTTGTCGAGATCCGATGAATTGTGGGTTTATGATCAAGTTTATCTATGAGAAATATTTGAATCTCCTCTGAATTTTTTTATGTGTGATTAAGTTATCTTTGCAAGTCTCTTCGAATTATCAGTTTGGTTTGGCCTACTAGATTGATCTTTCTTGCAATGGGAGAAGTGCTTAGCTTTGGGTTCAATCTTGCGGTGTCCTTTCCCAGTGACAGCAAGGGCAGCAAGGCACCTATTGTATTGTTGCCATCGAGGATAAAAATATGGGGTTTATATCATATTGCATGAGTTTATCCCTCTACATCATGTCATCTTTCTTAATGCGTTACTCTGTTCTTTATGAACTTAATACTCTAGATGCATCTTTGGATAGCGGTCGATGTGTGGAGTAATAGTAGTAGATGCAGGCAGGAGTCGGTCTACTTGTCACGGACGTGATGCCTATATACATGATCATGCCTAGATAATCTCATAATTATTAGCTTTTCTATCAATTGCTCGACAGTAATTTGTTCACCCACCGTAATACTTATGCTATCTTGAGAGAAGCCACTAGTGAAACGTATGGCCCCCGGCTCTATCTCTTATCATATAAGCTTTCAATCTACTTTTATTTGCATCTTTACTTTTCCAATCTATATCATAAAATGCCAAAAATATATTTATCTTATCATATTATCTCTATCGGATCTCACTTTACATGAAGTGGTGTGAAGGATTGACAACCCCTTTATTGTGTTGGTTGCGAGTTCTTGTTTGTTTGTGTAGGTGCATGGGACTTTTGAGGAGCCTCCTACTGGATTGATACCTCGGTTCTCAAAAACTGAGGGAAATACTTATGCTACTATTGCTGCATCACCCTTTCGTCTTCAAGGAAAACCAACGCAAGCTCAAGACGTAGCAGTGCCATTCACCAAAGAGAACATAGTTGTCGGTACCCACTTGATCGGTGCAATGCCAAAAGCCACTTGGGGGCTTCCTGTTCAAACATAGGTGTCATTCGCTAAAGAGAACATAGCCATTAACCCTTTTGGTCCGGCTTACTGATCGTATTCGAATCAGAAGCCTCGTGTTTTCTCTCCTTGTTGATTTAAGTTTTTTGAAACAGTTTTTCGGGTTTCTCTTGATACTTTTTGCTCATATCTAAAGCATATATGTTGTTTTGATTATTCCGGCTTGACTTTGGATGATAAGTCGCCAGCATATTATTTGGAAGTTTTGACTTCTAAAGATTGGGTTATCACCCTTACTGCATTGGTATTATAAGCCGACAGTACGATTCACTATCACAGGAACCGGTTTTCAAACCGGGTTATATTATTCAAATCTTTAATAGCCAACATGGCTGGATTTTTATTATGGTTATCAATAACTAATATTGTAATGGAGGTCTTCAAAGTCGCTTCAGCACAATGGCTATTATTTATCAATGGATATGATTTATTTTACAATGGAGGGAATAGTCCCGAGTCGCTGCAGGCTTACGACTCGACACTTGGGGGCTATATTATTCAAGTTGAGGTTACATCAAATATGCAAGTCCCATGTCACTGCCAGCATGCACCATGGCACTTGGTGGCTAAAGCAAAGTCATTTTTGCTCAATTTACTGAAGATCCAACTCATCACATGGTAATGAGCCGGCCCTTGGGGGCTACCAATTGCTCCTGTCAAAATTCAAGGTACAGAAGGCTTAATCCATTATATTGAAAGGTCCACTACTCAGTTGGTAGAGTACAAATATCTTAACCTTGTGGACGTGGGTTCAAGCCCCATGGTGGAGATTACATCATATGATGTTATTATAATTGAATTATATACAAAGTCCCAGCTTTGTATTATCTTACTGAGCCGGCCCTTGGGGGCTACACGTTGCTGCTCAAGTCTACATGGTCATATCTACAAAGTCCCTACTCATTATTGCATAATGACCCGGCACTTGGGGGCTACAAGTGATATGAATATAATGGAGGTACATTTTCAAGTTTGATGTTAGCGACAATTATAACCCGGTGCTATCAATATTTACAAACTAGATATTTTGGCAATGATAAACCGGCAAGTTCTACATCTTCAAGCTGGCTGAAAATCAGATGAGTATTTCATGAACAATGTTTTTGATTATGAAGCTGGCCTATTGACCCGGATTTTCTAGAAGAAGGAAATACCAAGGAGTTAAGGATGATCAGGTGCTGGCTTACAAGAGTTCTTAACCCGGAGCATAATTTGTCAAAATTGTTCTTATGTTTGTTTCTGAGATCAGTTTAACATGGATGAATCCAAATTAAGCTGGGGCTAATGTCGAGGATATACCCTTGATGTGACCAGTTGGGACACAGTGTTTCATTGGTGACCCGAGAGATTATAAGTGGCGAATACGATTAAGCATTGTAAGCCACGCATTACGATTAAGCATTGTAAGCTGGTAGACACAGTTAAGCATTGTAAGTCGGCACACAGTTAAGCCAGACAGTTAAGCCGGCAGACAGTTAAGCCAGACAGTTAAGCCAAATGGTAAGCCAGATGGTAAGCCAGATTGTAAGTCAGATTGTAAGCCGGATTGTAAGCCAGCTTATGTTAAGAAGCCCAAGACGTTAAGAAGCCCATGGTGAAAAGTGTTGGGGAACGTAGTAATTTCAAAAAAATTGCTACGCACACGCAAGATCATGGTGATGCATAGCAATGAGAGAGGAGAGTGTTGTCTACGTACCCTCATAGACCGTAAGTGGAAGCGTTAGCACAACGCAGTTGATGTAGTTGTACGTCTTCACGGCCCGACCGATCAAGCACCGAAAGTACGGCACCTCCGAGTTCTTGCACACGTTCAGCTCGATGACGTCCCTCTAACTCCGATCCAGCCGAGTGTCGAGGGAGAGTTCCGTCAACACGACGGCATGGTGACGATGATGATGTTCTACCATCGCAGGGCTTCGCCTAAGCACCGCTACGATATTATCGAGGAGGACTATGGTGGAGGGGGGCACCGCACACAGCTAAGAGATCAATGATCAATTGTTGTGTCTATGGGGTGCCCCCTCCCCCGTATATAAAGGAGTGGAGGAGGGGGCCATCCAAGGGGGAGGCGCGCCCTAGGGGGGGAGTCCTACTCCCACCGGGAGTAGGACTCCTCCCTTTCCTATTTGGAGAGGGGGAGGGGAGGAAGAGGAAGGAGGGAGGAAGGAAAGGGGGGCCGGCCCCCCTCACAATTCGGATTGGGCTTGGGGGTGGGGGGGCGCCCCCTTCCTTGCTGCTTTCCCCTCCTTTCCACTAAGGCCCATATACCTCCCGGGGGGTTCCGATAACCTCCCGGAGCTCCGGTATTGTCCCAATCTCACCCAAAACCTTTCCGGTGTCCAAATATACTCGTCCAATATATCGATATTTATGTCTCGACCATTTCGAGACTCCTCGTCATGTCCATGATCACATCCGGGACTCCGAACAATCTTTGGTACATCAAAACTCATAAACTCATAATATAACCGTCATCAAAACTTTAAGCGTGCGGATCCTACGGGTTCGAGAACTATGTAGACATGACCAAGACACATCTCCGGTCAATAACCAATAGCGGAACCGGGATGCTAATATTGGCTCCTACATATTCTACGAAGATCTTTTTATCGGTCAAACCGCATAACAATATACATTGTTCCCTTTGTCATCGGTATGTTACTTGCCCGAGACTCGATCGTTGGTATCTCAATACCTAGTTCAATCTCGTTACCGGCAAGTCTCTTTACTCGTTACGTAGTGCATCATCCCGTAACTAACTCATTAGCTACATTGCTTGCAAGGCTTATAGTGATGTGCATTACCGAGAGGGCCCAGAGATACCTCTCCGACAATCGGAGTGACAAATCCTAATCTCGAAATACGTCAACTCAACAAGTACCTTTGGAGACACCTGTAGAGGACCTTTATAATCACCCAGTTACGTTGTGACTTTTGGTAGCACACAAAGTGTTCCTCCGGTAAGAGGGAGTTACATAATCTCATAGTCATAGGAACATGTATAAGTCATGAAGAAAGCAATAACAACATACTAAACAATCAAGTGCTAAGCTAACGGAATGGGTCAAGTCAATCACATCATTCTCCTAATGATGTGATCCCGTTAATCAAATGACAACTCATGTCTATGGTTAGGAAACTTAACCATCATTGATTCATGAGCTAGTCAAGTAGAGACATACTGGTGACACTATGTTTGTCTATGTATTCACACATGTATTATGTTTCTGGGTAATACAATTCTGGCATGAATAATAAACATTTATCATGATATGAGGAAATAAATAATAACTTTATTATTGCCTCTAGGGCATATTTCCTTCAGTCTCCCACTTGCACTAGAGTCAACAATCTAGATTACACAGTAATGATTCTAACACCCATGGAGCCTTGGTGCTGATCATGTTTTGCTCGTGGAAGAGGCTTAGTCAACGGGTCTGCAACATTCAGATCCGTATGTATCTTGCAAATCTCTATGTCTCCCACCTGGACTTGGTCTCGAATGGAATTGAAGCATCTTTTGATGTGCTTGGTTCTCTTGTGAAGTCTGGATTCCTTTGCCAAGGCAATTGCACCAGTATTGTCACAAAAGATTTTCATTGGACCCGGTGCACTAGGTATGACACCTAGATCAGATATGAACTCCTTCATCCAGACTCCTTCATTTGCTGCTTCCAAAGCAGCTATGTACTCCGCTTCACATGTAGATACCACCATGACGCTTTGTTTAGAACTGCACCAACTGATAGCTCCACTGTTCAATATAAACACGTATCCGGTTTGCGATTTAGAATCTTCTGGATCAGTGTCAAAGCTTGCATCGATGTAACCATTTACGACTAGCTCTTTGTCACCTCCATAAACGAGAAACATATCCTTAGTCCTTTTCAGGTATTTCAGGATGTTCTTGGCCGTTGTCTAGTGATCCACTCCTGGATTACTTTGGTACCTCCCTGCTAAAATAATAGCACGGCACACATCAGGTCTGGTACACAACATTGCATACATGATAGAGCCTATGGCTGAAGCATAGGGAACTTTGTTCATTTTCTCTCTATCTTCTGCAGTGGTCGGGCATTGAGTCTGACTCAATTTCACACCTTGTATTACACGCAAGAACCCTTTCTTTGCTTGATCCATTTTGAAATTTTTCAAAACTTTATCAAGGTATGTACTTTGTGAAAGTCCAATTAAGCGTCTTGATCTATCTCTATAGATCTTGATGCCCAATATGTAAGCAGCTTCACCGAGGTCTTTCATTGAAAAACTTTTATTCAAGTATCCTTTTATGCTATCCAGAAATTCTATATCATTTCCAATCAATAATATGTCATCCACATATAATATTAGAAATGCTCTGAGCTCCCACTCACTTTCTTGTAAATCGAGGCTTCTCCAAAAGTCTGTATAAAACCATATGCTTTGATCAGACTATCAAAACGTTTATTCCAACTCCGAGAGGCTTGCACCAGTCCATAAATGGATCGCTAGAGCTTGCACACTTTGTTAGCATCCTTTGGATTGACAAAACCTTCTGGTTGCATTATATACAACTCTTCTTCCAGAAATCCATTCAGGAATGCAGTTTTGACATCCATTTGCCAAATTTCATAATCATAAAATGCGGCAATTGCTAACATGATTCGGACAGACTTAAGCATCGCTATGGGTGAGAACGTCTCATCGTAGTCAACCCCTTGAACTTGTTGAAAACCTTTCGCAACAAGTCGAGCTTTATAGACAGTAATATTACCATCAGCGTTAGTCTTCTTCTTGAAGATCCATTTATTCTCGATGGCTTGCCGATCATCGGGCAAGTCAACCAAAGTCCACACTTTGTTCTCATACATGGATCCCATCTCAGATTTCATGGCCTCAAGCCATTCTACGGAATCTGGGCTCATCATCACTTCCTCATAGTTTGTAGGTTCACCATGGTCAAGTAACATGACCTCCAGAATAGGATTACTGTACCACTCTGGTGCGGATCTTACTCTGGTTGACCTACGAGGTTCGATAGTAACTTGATCTGAAGTTTCATGATCAATATCAGTAGTTTCCTCGCTAATTGGTGTAGTTGTCATAGGAACCGGGTTCTGTGATGAACTACTTTCCAATAAGGGAGCACGTACAGTTACCTCATCAAGTTCTACTTTCCTCCCACTCACTTCTTTCGAGAGAAACTCCTTTTCTAGAAAGGATCCATTCTTGGCAACAAATGTCTTGCCTTCGGATCTGTGATAGAAGGTGTACCCAACAGTTTCCTTTGGGTATCCTATGAAGACACATTTCTCCGATTTGGGTTCGAGCTTATCGGGTTGAAGCTTTTTCACATAAGCATCGCAGCCCCAAACTTTAAGAAACGACAACTTTGGTTTCTTGCCAAACCACAGTTCATAAGGCGTCGTCTCAACGGATTTTGATGGTGCCCTATTTAATGTGAATGCGGCCGTCTCTAAAGCATAACCCCAAAACGATAGCGGTAAATCAGTAAGAGACATCATAGATCGCACCATATCTAGTAAAGTATGATTACAACATTCGGACACACCATTACGCTGTGGTGTTCCGGGTGGCTTGAGTTGCAAAACTATTCCACATTGCTTCAAATGTAAACCAAGCTCGTAACTCAAATATTCTCCTCCACGATCAGATCACAGAAACTTTATTTTCTTGTTACGATGATTTTCAACTTCACTCTAAAATTCTTGAACTTTTCAGATGTTTCGGACTTATGTTTCATGAAGTAGATATACCCACATCTACTAAAATCATCTGTGAAGGTGCGAAAATAATGTTACCCGCCGCGAGCCTCAATATTCATTGGACCACATACATCAGTATGTATGATTTGCAACAAATCAGTTGCTTGCTCCATAGTTCCGGAGAACGGCATTTTAGTCATCTTGCCCATGAGGCATGGTTCGCAAGTACCAAGTGATTCATAATCAAGTGATTCCAAAAGTCCATCAGTATGGAGTTTCTTCATGCGCTTTACACCAATATGACCTAAACGACAGTGCCACAAATAAGTTGCACTATCATTATCAACTCTGCATCTATTGGCTTCAACATTATGAATATGTGTATCACTATTATCGAGATTCATCAAAAATAGACCACTCTTTAAAGGTGCATGACCATAAAAGATATTACTCATATAAATAGAACAACCATTATTCTCGGATTTAAATGAATAACCGTCTCGCATCGAACAAGATCCAGATATAATGTTCATGCTCAACGCTGGCACCAAATAACAATTATTTAGGTCTAAAACTAATCCCGAAGGTGGATGTAGAGGTAGCGTGCCGACGGCGATCACATCGACTTTGGAACCATTTCCCATGCGCATCGTCACCTCGTCCTTAGCCAGTGTCCGCTTAATCTGTAGTCCCTGTTTCGAGTTGCAAATGTTAGCAACAAAACCAGTATTAAATACCCAGGTGCTACTACAAGCTCTAGTAAGGTACACATCAATAACATGTATATCACACATACCTTTGTTCACCTTGCCATCCTTCTTATCCGCCAAATACTTGGGGTAGTTCTGCTTCCAGTGACCAGTTTGCTTACAGTAGAAGCACTCAGTCTTAGGATTAGGTCCAGACTTTGGGTTCTTCTCTAGAGCAGCAACTTGTTTGCTATTCTTCTTGAAGTTCCCCTTCTTCTTCCCTTTGCCCTTTTTCTTGAAACTGGTGGTCTTATTGACCATCAACACTTGATGCTCCTTTTTGATTTCTACCTCCGCGGCCTTTAGCATTGCGAAGAGCCCGGGAATAGTCTTATCCATCACTTGCATATTATAGTTCATCACGAAGCTCTTGTAGCTTGGTGGCAGTGATTGATGATTTCTGTCAATGACGCTATCATCCGGAAGATTAACTCCTAGTTGAATCAAGTGATTGTTATACCCAGACATTCGGAGTATAAGCTCACTGACAGAACTATTCTCCTCCATTTTGCAGCTGTAGAACTTATTGGAGACTTCTGATACGTCTCCAACGTATCTACTTTTCCACACAATTTTGCCCTTGTTTTGGACTCTAACTTGCATGATTTGAATGCAACTAACCTGGACTGACGTTGTTTTCAGCAGAACTGCCATGATGTTGTTTTATGTGTAGAAAAGAAAAGTTCTCGGAATGTCCTGAAAATCCACGGAGGCACTTTTTGGAAAATATAAAACATACTGGCGAAAGAATCAAGACCAGGGGCCCCACACCCTGTCCACGAGGATGGGGCGCGCGCCCTCCCCTATGGGTGCGCCCCCTGTCTCGTGGGCCCCCTGAGGCTCCGCCGACCTCAACTGCAACTCCATATATTTCGTCTCGCGGAGAAAAAAAATCAGAGAGAAAGTTTCATTGCATTTTACGATACGAAGCCGCCGCCAAGCCCTAATCTCTCTCGGGAGGGCTGATCTGGAGTCCGTTCGGGGCTCCGGAGAGGGGGATTCGTCGCCGTTGTCATCATCAACCATCCTCCATCACCAATTTCATGATGCTCACCGCCGTGCGTGAGTAATTCCATTGTAGGCTTGCTGGACGGTGATGGGTTGGATGAGATTTACCATGTAATCAAGTTAGTTTTGTTAGGGTTTGGTCCCTAGTATCCACTATGTTCTGAGATTGATGTTGCTATGACTTTGCTATGCTTAATGCTTGTCACTAGGGCCCGAGTGCCATGATTCCAGATCTAAACCTATTATGTTTTCATGAATATATGTGTGTTCTTGATCCTATCTTGCAAGTCTATAATCACCTATTATGTGTTATGATCCGACAACCCCGAAGTGACAATAATCGGAATACTTCTCGGTGATGATTATAGTTTGAGGAGTTCGTGTATTCACTATGTGCTAATGCTTTGTTCCGGTTCTCTATTAAAAGGAGGCCTTAATATCCCTTAGTTTCCACTAGGACCCGCTGCCACGGGAGGGTAGGACAAAAGATGTCATGCAAGTTCTTTTCCATAAGCACGTATGATTATTTACGAAATACATGCCTACATTACATTGATGAACTGGAGCTAGTTCTGTGTCACCCTATGTTATAGCTATTACATGAGGAATCGCATCCGACATAATTATCCATCACTGATCCATTGCCTACGAGCTTTTCACATACTATTCTTCGCTTATTTACTTTTCCGTTGCTATTGTTACAATTACTACAAAAACCAAAAATATTACTTTCGCTACCGTTACCTTTATTATCATACTACTTTTCTACTAAATACTTTGCTGTAGATATTAAGTTATCTAGGTGTGGTTGAATTGACAACTCAACTGCTAATACTCAAGAATATTCTTTGGCTCCCCTTGTGTCGAATCAATAAATTTGGGTTGAATACTTTACCCTCGAAAGCTGTTGCGACCCCCTACACTTGTGGGTTATCAACTTCATATCTCTCAATCCGGGCATTTGCTTGAAATATTAACTTCAACTCCTGGAACATCTCATATGTTCCATGACATTCAAAACATTGTTGAAGTCCCAGTTCTAAGCCGTAAAGCATGGCACACTGAACTATCGAGTAGTCTTCAGCTTTGCTCTGCCAGACATTCATAACATCTGGTGTTGCTCCTGCAGCAGGTTTGGCACCTAGCGGTGCTTCCAGGACGTAATTCTTCTGTGTAGCAATGAGGATCACTACTAGGAAAAGGCATGCTAGTGGCGCACCAGTTTTGCCTTCTAATGGCGCACTACTGGTGCGCCACTAGCATCACGCCATTAGAATTAAATTCTAATGGCGCACCACTGGTACGCCATTAGTATCTGGTGTTCTAATGGCGCACCACGTAGTGCGCCATTAGTATGTAGCTCATGCGCCATTAGTATGCCTCCCGTGGGGCCATATGTAACCATGTGCTTTGTCACACTAATGGCGCACTCTGCCTAGATGTGCCATTAGTATCCTTTGGCATACTAATGGCGACTCTCTGTGATCGCCATTAGTATGAATATTTGTTTTTTTTCTTTTCTGATATTTTCACAGGTTACAAAATATATTATTGGACAGAATTTAGACAACACCACACAACAACAGCAGATTCATCGAATACAATAGAAGATTAGTCTCCGAATACAAATCATCATATTAGTCTTGAATTCAAAAGACCGAACAAAGATAGAACATTACAAGTCTCGAGACCATGAGTAGCGAGTTTGTCTTCACATTACAAGTCGATATCGACCATCTAAACTACCATCACATAGAAGAGTTGTGGTCATCACGATGAGCATCATCGCGATCAAACTGGTCTTCATCCGGTTCCTCCAACGCTCCCTCCTCTCTCCCGCTAGATAGCGGGCGTATCTAGATTCGGCCTCCGCCCTAGTGGTGTACCCTTTGTAACTGTTACCGCTGAAACGGTGAACCTGTCTCCGACACTCCTCCCAGTCGTTGTAGACTCCGGGAACCTTACCCTTGTACACGACATACGACGGCATCTCTATGCACAAGCCAAACAACAAACAATACATAAGCAATATGTAAGTATGCAACAAAAGGATTGGAAGAGAAAAGCAAGACATTAATAGCATGATTCATGGTCCTACTAATAAATAGCATCGATTACATCTAAGTTGAACGACTGTCCAAACCAAAGAGACATACAAATTCATTAAAGTTTAATTACAACATGATCCAATCAATGTTTCAGAACTACACATCACTACTTTCGACTCGACTCATCGGACAGGAGCGTGGATGAAGCCGCCGTCTGTCGCGATGGTCATGAAATCACGGTCGTTGTCACCCTGCATTTGTAGCATTCCATCTATCTCATTGTTGGACGGTTGATATCTGAGGAAGAACTGCCCCGATGTATGAAGGACATCTTGATGGATGATGTCCGCAATGTCCGACTGGATGCGAAAGAATTCTTGTCTGAGGTCCGCATCCTAGATTGCCGACAAGTTTGCGGCCCAATCTTTGAGATTATCTGGTAGCAGAAGTTGATGATGGTCCCTTACGATCGCCCGCATGTGATGGAGGGCGTAGTAGGCATCCTTCTGACCGCCAGGCGGCTGCTTGACGCAGCAGAACTTTGTATTGTGTGAGAACATGTGCTTGCCGTACTTATGAACAGTCCTGGTGAAGGTGCCTCCAGATTTGGCGTAGCCGGGGAGAACATCATCAAGAACTTTCTTGACATTTGTGTAGTCTATCTTGGAGTTACGGTTCGGGTCGAAATACGTGGCCATGGAATATTTTGGGCTTAAGAGGATGAGTGTGCAATGTGTGTCTTTGCACGTAACACGGAATGTTAGAAAAAAGAACGATCGAAATCTAAGAAATCATATTTACGGGCGGTTAAGGGATGACTTACTCGGAAAGTAAGCCACAAGGAAGTTATCCTTATCGGGTTTGCGAATAGCGCCTTGAGGTGTGAACTCGCAACTTGGCGTCCCCAACGCTGCTCAAGTGCTTGGCATGCATGTAGAAGGGTCGACTATCACGATGTCCGGGTCTTGTCTCTAATGATCCACATCTCCATACTCGCGAAAACAGCCGAGCGAAGGTGTAGTGCAGCGGATGAAGGTTAAACATAGCAATGATGTCATCAAACCGCGGGACGATCGTACCCCGATGTCGCCATCCACAAAGCCCTTGCCCTCGGCACCTTGCCCACGTAAAACCGGGTATGCCACATCCTTCTCTCGAGACGCCGCTTCTCCAAAGAAAGAACACTGTCGTGCAGACTCCGCATAGCACCGGTTGCAGCATTCAGCATATTTGGTGGTAGCATCGCCCTACCCGCCACATGCACCCTCCTCGAGATATCCTTAGGTGAAGGTGGCCCGTCCTAAGCATGGATCAAACTCGGTGCCGGCTGGCTCGCACTGGCGCCCTTGTTAGTCTTTCGTTTCCGTCCCTTCTTCTTGATCTCCTGTAATGGGACCGAGTTCTGCTCATAGACCGCCTTCTTGAGCGTGTTGGGGCTGATAATATTTCGCACCTCAGCTATCTCGAGGCTCGGTGAAGGCGGAGCTGGGCGTCTCTCGAGAGCTGAACGCCGCAGCGCCTATTGCAATTGGGTTTCTCCGCCATACCAGCTAGATTGCGGTCGTCTTGGTTGGGTTCTTGAGAAAGAGGCCCGCAGAACTCGTCAGCGTACCCATGTTCGGCAAAGTACTTATCGACTTTGGTAAATGTACCGTCGTCGTTGTCGTCGCCGTCCGGATCCTGTGCCATAAGGCTGTCCGGATCCTGTGCCATAGGGATGTCCGACATAAGGATGTCTGGCAGGTCCGGTAGCGTTGCGGCGTTCTTGCCATGGCTTGGCGCCGGCACGACTGGCGGTCTTGTCTGTGGGGTGGTGTCCCCCGCCCCCAAATGAATCTGGCTCTTCGCCAAAGCGAGGGCGATTTACCAGCGCTAAGGGTTATCTCATCTTCTTCGTCGGCCCCAGCGGGTCGAACTGGAGGTAACAGCTCGTCGCAGCCTGGCAGCACCCGAACCACTTCAACCCTATTCATTGTGGGTGGCATCGGATTACCGTGGAACATGGGGTTGCCCGGTTGAACAATTCTGCCCTTGGCGACATCGACCAACTCGGCGCCCACGAAGTGCAGAAGAGTGCAAGGAACGTCGGCGGTGCCCTGCGAAAACATGTACAGGGCGTCAGGGATGCCCAGTCAAAGGCAAGGAGATGAAGTCATCGGCCGAGAGGCCAAGTTACCATGATGCCGTCGAGCTCGGCTAATGTCGAGGCACCGCCAACGACGGGCGTGCAACTGACGGAGGGGGCGCTTGCTGGCGAGGTGCCGGCCGGCGTACACCCGGGTGCATTAAGCTCCAATGCCCGTGCCGGCGCCGGAGACACGAATACCGCCTCCGGTGGAGACACCAATGGCGCCGCCGCCGGAGACAACAATGGAGCCGCCGGAGACACCAATGGCGCCGCTTGCGCGTTGTGCGAGTTGCTGGCCGTGAAGCTGGGAACCGGGGGAGGCCCCTGTTGGCCACCCGCAATCCACGTCGTCAGCCCATGAATCAACGTAGGCACCATGGCGTTGAGCTTCGTTCCCAGTTGTTGTTCCACTTGCTCTTGGACAAGCTCCGGAATCCGCGCCACTTGTGCCTTGAGTGCTTCAACCTCGCGCGTCTGGCTTTCCGAGCTGGCCTTTTTCTCCTTCCGCACACCAGCGGTATAGTATGACCCCCATTTTGTGTACAAGCCTTTGTCGGCCACACGACCAGCTGACGTTGGCTTAGTGAGCTTATCCTTGCTTTTCGTTATGTTCAACGCCCTATTTAAAGGGGTGTCGAAAGGAGCTCGAGGCGACCCAGCCTCTGCTTTCAGTTTCCTGCGAAAGGAATGTGAACCATTTAGAAATATTGGGGATTAATTAGAGTGCAACCATATGGAGCTAATTACGTGGGGGTGTATTCCTTACTGAACAAGCTCAAGCGCCACGGTCTTGGATCCGTGGTAAGCTCCTTTGTTATCGGGTCCTCCTTGTACCGGGCCCGACATAGTTCTGGTGCGCTTGTTACCGCTGTATTTCTCGAAGCGGGGCGGTAGGCCTTGCTCGGCACGCTTCGCGTCCTCCTTGTCCCATATAGGCTCTGCCACTCTGTAACCGCCGGGACCGAGTTTGTGTTCCCCTAAGTTCAACTCCCGCATTTCTTTCCCCCACTGACTTGATTCGGAGGTTGCACTGGTCGAGCACTTGATCTTGAACTCCTTGTACTCATCTTCGCTCATCAAAGGATATTTCGCCTTGATCTTCTCATAACTATCACCTTTATCAATCATTTTCTTCACCGCGCTTCTACAAGTAGACAGGGTCGTGCTCATCTTCGTGAGGGCGGCACTGTTCACTTTATTCCCTGAGAGGCGTGTGTTTTCAAATTCGGAGGGGAACTTGTATCATTCGTGCAGCTTCATGAAGAGGAGGTTGCGCAAATTCCCTCGGTCCTTATGCCTAAGGTTCTCGGTGTTGATCGAGACGGTGCTCCAGAGAATGCACCCGAGCTGAACCGAGTACCCCTTGACTATATGTTTGGGCTCCGTTGGATTCCGTCGAGTCCACTTGAGTAATTCCTCCTTGACGGTGCGGAGCGCATTGGACGCCGGTCCTTCCTTTGCTTCTTCGATTGGCTGCCATCGTGTGTGCGCCGCCATCATCGATGGTGGCATCCTCGGCGGCACCATCGGTGGTGTCATCCCAGCGCCACTAGGGGTTGTGTAATCAGGATCGGTGTCTTCATGGCGTCCTCATAGCGGTGAGGTTGTTCCTCCATCTCTGGACAGCTCGAGAATTGCTTGCCGCCCAACCACCGGCCTCATCGTTGTGGGCCATGTTTCGCTCTAAATAGGAAAAAGTTTGGTCAAAAAGTTGGTTATTGTCAAGGAACAAGATCATGGTCTCATCATTTTGGGTTTGTCGACACCGAGGCACCCTAAAAGCCTAAGCTTTCATCATTTAGGGTTTGTCGGCCGAGGCACCCTAAAAGCCTAAGCGTACATCATTTAGGTTCTCATCGACACCGAGGCATCCGGGCAGCCAAGTTAAGTTTTCATCATTTAGGGTTTATCGATGCCGAGGCACCCTAGGTTGGGCCTAATCACTTGGCACTAATCACTTGGCTCTATTGCCACCTATGTTGGGTTTATCATCTAGGGTTTATCGATGCTAAGGAGAATTCTAAGTTGGGCCTAATCACTAGGCTCTATTGCCACCTATGGTTTAATGCAGCAAAAATAAAGGGGCAGTGGATCCTACTTAATTAAGTACTAAGATACCCCAGCCCATGCATTAGTCGCAAGTACCCCATATATCCTATTTTTAGCAAAGTCATGCTAAAATTCACGGAAAATTTCAGCATGACCTTTGCTGAAAATAGGACATATGGAGTACCCGATTTTTGCGAACGGAAGTTAATCAACATTCCGCAAACTCAAGGGCCTCTCGGGGTACCTGCAAATTCATCACGACACGATGGTCGGAGACAAAACCCAGCAAACTAGCACCACAATGTGCCTCTACTTTCATATGGATGAAAAGGCCACAGACCATATGGTCCTCTGCTTTCATATGGACAAAAATCAGCTCAACTTATGTGAGCTTCCATTCCAGATCTAATAGGTCACCCAACAAAAAATCATCAATAGTTTTAGCTGGAAAAAAATTCATGGATTGTTGTTAACTGAAAATTAGTGAAAGAAACTGTTGCTGATCACGGACAAAAATCATCAATAGTTGTAGACTACACATGCTTAAACTCTGAGCAAGTGTACTGTTATGGTCAAAACTGAATGTTGATTGCTTGCACCATCTACTCTGAATGATATTAATTAGTCCAAGAAGAAAGCAAATAGATATTTTCTCTCACAACTCGGATTGCTCCTTTGTCTTGTTACGCTACATATTAATATTTAAAATTAGTTGTTGCAAGCGAAATAATTCATGAGATCCTTTTGTTCTTCTCTAATCCTTCAATTTCAGGTCTGTTCCTATATCATACATTAATTCAAGATTACTTAAAAAGTAAGCCTTGCGATCGGAGAATCTAGGTGCAGAGAGAAAAAGGGTATAAAGTATGGATTTGTGACTATTGTTAAGTGTGGTACTACCGAACACATACATATCAAGATTCAAGAGCACATGCATACTGTTATAATAAACTTGTCTAATAAAAAGTGGATATAATATTATGAACTGCACAATGGCATAAAACAGAGCTGAGGAAATCCTGAAGCAAATGCCTAATTTTGTTAGTTAAACACTACAAGGCTAAGGGGCACTAGCACACTAGTAAGTGATAGGAAACCATCCTACATGGAAATGTGAAGAGTTACATGGATGAGTACCAGCTCTAAGTGAAGGCTCGATGGATTCAAGATCAACCAACTGAAGTTGCCCAAACCTGCAAGGAAAAGAGAGAATAATGATTTCGAACTGCTTTTGATGGCATACATAAGCATAAGTTTAGTCACTGCCCACCTAAACAACCACCACCACAAGGAGCAGATGCAGATAACTCACTCAAAAAGACTAATAAACACCAGTTGCAGATGGATCACTTCCTTTTAACCTTACTAATGATATATATGTTGCCTTATTGCAACATTGCTAATAGAGGATGACATCAATTTTCTGAAATAGCTATAACAGAACATGCACAATCAATCAGCTAGAGAGCTTTTTGCCCTTTCGCTCTTGGGGATAATTCAATGATCCAGTAAAACCATGAGGAGACTTACTTCTAGGTTTTTTTGAGAATTATCTGCTTTTTATATAATATAAGGGAAGAGTTATCTACTTTTTTTTGAGAATTGTCTGCTTTTTATATCTGACAGAACCCAGTTCAGGTTACCACAAATTCATTCAAAAAAATGAGTCAACATGTACACTTATTTTTGATCGGAGGGAGTGGTACATTTTATTCAGGCTGCCGTAGGGGGAAGGAGGGGAAGGGGGAGAGGTAAGGAATCACCTGTGGGATAACGGCAGGCTGCCGTAGGAGGACGCCGGTGTCGAGGAGGCAGCGGGCGGCGGCGCATCAAGGAGGCGGCGCGTTGAGGAGGAGGAGGCGCGTCGAGGAGGTGGCGCGTCAAGGAGGAGGAGGCGCGTCGAGGAGGTGGCGCGTCGAGGAGGAGGCGGTGGAGGCGGGGCAGCGAAGGGTTCGGCCGGTTGGCGCGTCGGCGGGCGAGCAGCAGCGTGGCGGCGGCTAGGAACCCTAGCTGTCGCAGGCCGGGAGGGAGGCCGACGCAGCGGGCTGCGAGGTGAGGGGGACAGCGAGGGCACGGGCAGGCAGGCGGAGGGGGACGGTGCTCGGCACGGGGACGGCGAGGGAGGCGGCACTCGGCTCGGGGACGGCGAAGGAGGCGAGGAGGGCGGCGAGGGGGACGACGAACACGGGGGGGCAGCGGGAGAGATTAGAGAGATTGGGGATTTAGTGTGGGGGGGGGACTTTCTAATGGCGCACCACCATCTCGTGCGCCATAAGTACGACTATTCTAATGGCGCACCAGCGCTCGGTGCGCCATTAGAATTTTGTTCTAATCTAGCCCAAGAGCCCTATCTACCACCTAACCCTATCTACAACAGAACCCACCCACTAGCCCGATTGGTCAGCACGTAGCACACACACTAGGAGGTCCTGGGTTCGATTCCCAGGCTCCCCAATATTTTTTTATGCATTTTAAATGCTGTTTTTTATATTTATTTGTGTTTAAATATGTTCAAACTTTTTTAAATCGTAACAGTAATATTTTTTTATAAAAACAATAATAATTTTTTAAAAAATATGTTCAAATTTGTTACTTGAAAATATCATCGGCGGCGGCGGTGGAGCGGGGGAGGGTGCGGGGTGCCAGTTGGCGTGGTGGAGGCGGGGAGGTCTTGGGGCGGGTGCTCGTCGGCGGCGGTGAAGCGGGGGAGGGTTGCAGTGGGTCGTCGGCGTCGGTGGAGCTAGCGGGGGAGGATGCGGGTGGGATCGAGATGGAGGGGGAATCGAGATCGAGATGGAGGGGGAATCGAGATCGAGATGGAGGGGGATCGAGATCAAGTGTCCTCATGAATTCAAAAAGTGCCCATGAAATTTAAAAATATTCATGATATCAAAAAGTGCCCATGAAATACAATCGAGAAATGAAGACTACGATTTAAATACAATCGATCTTAGCTAGCTAACTGTTCACAATCTTCTTGCCCTTCTTTTTCGCAAATGGAGTTCTTCTGTGGAACGGACGTCCTTTAGGTAGGGTGGTCCTTCTTCTTCTTGTGGTGTGTGCTGCTACTTCATCGTCGTCGTCATGCTCGATCTTCGGGTCGCCGTACTTGTCGAAGTCTTGCTCATTGGCTACTCCATCCATTCCGATGATCTTCCTTTTGCCTCTCCTCACGACAACACGACTGGGCTTTGGCGGGTCGGTAATGAAGAAGCATTGGTCCACTTGGGAAGCCAATACCCATGGCTCATTTTTCGCGGTGACATTTGCGCCCGCGGTCTTGGATTTGGCTTCGGGTATAACCATGGTGGTGAAATATCGGTCTTCTTTTAGGACACTCTTGGCCCATCTGACACGGAACATCGGCACCTTCTCTCCAGCGTAGCTCAGCTCCCAGATCTCCTCGATCCTTCCGTAGTATCTGTCCTTGTCCTTACCGGTGTAGGATTCCATCATTACCACGAGTTACGATAACCATCGCTCTTCATGTCCTTGTCCTCGGTGTAGAATGTAGCCGTTGATATCGTCGCCTCATAGGTCATCGAGGTTGTGCTCGGTGCCTGTGACAAAGGCGAATATGAGTTGTTCTTCCGCGGAAGAATCTTCATGTAAAGGGTATGATGAAGCTTCGCTTGAACTAACGCGTGAAACATGAGTTGTGCTCTTTGAGTATATCTCCGTCCGTCCTCTGTTGGCCTCGGTCATTGTCGTCTTCTCAATAAAGGTTTTGTGCTCTACCACCCAAGGATCGACCACGTCTATGTGTTGTAGCGCGACTAGGTTTGCTCTTTCAAAGTCGGCAAGTCGACCCTCGAAGTCGACATGCATTTCATGGCGACCCTCATGGTGACCCCATCCGGCGAGCCTGCCGAGGTGCTGCTGACGGGCAGTCCAACGGGTTCTCGATGCCTAGATAATTCGTGCGATGGGAGATGCACTCTTGATCGAAAGCCCTGGCTATACTTCCCTCGGGCGTGACATGTTCGAACGTATCCTTTGATGACACCATTCATCCTTTGAATGGCATCATCTTTGTGCAGAACGTCGGCCCGAGTTGGATGATATCCTCCACAATATGGACCAGCAGATGCACCATAACGTCGAAGAATGCGGGCGGGAAGTACATCTCAAGCTCGCATAGTATCACCACGATCTCTTCCTGTAGCCTTCTGAGTTGCCTCACACCAATCGACTTCCGAGAGATGACGTCAAAAAAGTTGCATAGGCCAAATAGCGTTTCACGGATGTGCGCGTCCATGATCCCACGGATTTCAACTGGAAGTATCTGTGTCATCAGCACGTGACAGTCGTGAGACTTCATCCCGCCGAACTTCGCTTATTTGGGTCTAGGTATCTGCTTATCTTCCTGCGTAACCGAAGGAAGTTTTACTCCTAGGAGGCGGGTGAAAACTGCTCAATCTCCTCGACTTAGAGTGAAGCACGCGGGAGGGTAGTCATTTCGGTCTTCATGGCCTTTTGCCTTTGCGACGACTTTACGTGTCTGCCTCGCCTCATCATCATCATCATCGTCATTAGCGTGAAGCTCTGCTCGATGCCCATTGATTTCAAGTCTGCCCTTGCTTTCGGCCCATCTTTGGTCCTCTCGGCATGTTGATCGGTACCAAGCAGACTCGCACACGTTCTTCGTGATATGCATGACATCAAGGCTGTGAGGCACACGGTGGATCTTCCAGTACGGCAAGTCCCAGAAAACAGACCTCGTTTTCCATACCTTCAGCAGCGGCTCTGGTGCCTTTCGCTTCTTTCCCAGCTCCGGCGCCTTTTGCTTCTTTCCTGGCAGTGGGCAGTCTTTCTAATTTTTCAACAGCTTGTCTATTTCCTCGCCGCTCCTCGTACACGGGCGTTTTCGGGGTTCGGTTTCACCATCAAACAGATCCTTGCGTTTCCTCCACGGGTCATCGTCGCGAAGCCACCTTCGATGTCCCATGAACACGGTTTTCGAAGACCGGGATCTCTATCTAGGCTGGCGTCGTTGTGTCATCCATGCACCTTACGCATGCAGAAAATCCGTGGACTACCCGCCTGCGAGATATCCGTAATCGAGATAGTCGTGCACCGTCGTGAGCGGTGCGGCTCTCATAGGGAAATATTCTTTCTGCGGCGTCCCATGTATTGGCTGGTGTTTTCCTGGCGTGTCTAGCTCCTCCTTCAAAGCAGCCCCAGATCTGATTGATGTCGTTCCTGGTTGTTTGGCCCTTCAATTAGCATACTCATGTGAATGTACTTCATCTTCATGCACAACCAGGGGGGAAGGTTGTACATCCACACAAACACAGGCCAGGTGCTATGTGTGCTTCTCTGGCTGCCAAATGGATTGACTCCATCGGTGCTCGCGCCCAGCATGATGTTCCTTGGATCCTTCCCAAATTCTGGGTATTCGAAGTTCAACGCTTGCCACTGGCTCGCATCCTTAGGGTGACTCAGCATCTTGTCTTTTTTATTTATCTCCAGATCATTTCCGTCATCTTCCCACTTCTTCTCCTCCGTATCCGCATGCCAATGCAGGAGCTTTGCTACCTTAGGGTCCGCGAAATACCGCTGCAGACGAGGAGTGATCGAAAAGTACCACACCGATTTTTGAGGAGCTTTCTTCCTCTTCTTGTATCGAGTGACGCCGCACACCGGACATATGGTAGACTCTGCGTGCTCGTCCCGATAAATGATGCAATTGTTCATGCACACATGGTATTTCACGTGCGGTAACTCCAGAGGACACACGATTTTCTTCGCCTCCTCGAAAATGGTCGGGCACTTGTTCCCCTTGGGAAGACGTTCGTGCCAGAATGACATGTTCTCGTCGAAGCATGCGTCGGTCATTTTGTGTTTTACCTTCATCTCGAGCCATGGCGTTACTTTGAGTAGGATATCCTCGGGCCTGCATCCTTCATACAATGGAGTAACCGCGTCTATCTCCAATTGATCCAGCTTGGCTTTCTCTCGGGCGGCAGCTCTTGCGTTATCTGTCTGCTTGAGAAGTAGCTCTTGAATATGAGGGTCCTGCACCCAGCCTCCATCGTTGTCTGCTCCGGCATCTTCATCTTCATGATCATGCCCTTCGTCTTGATCTTCCCCATCATCATTTATGACATCTTCTACATGATGACTGTGTACAGCATCACCGTCGTGATCATGTCCTAGAGATTCTTCGTCTTCTCGCCCGCCATCGCCGCGGTGGTACTTGTCTTGTTGCCCTTCCTCATTTCTTGCCCGGCCCCCATGGATGACTTCATAGTCATCTTCATCACCTTGCCACCGATAGCCATCCATGAAACCACGCAAGAGCGGTGGTCCCGCACCTGCCGGAATCCGGGTCCGCAAAAGGCTCTTGACTTGCATCTTCGACACGGACATCTTATCTCCGTCTCGTTCTTTTGAAGCATCTCGGCCTTGGCGGAGCTCAAAACCTATTCACGATGTCTTCGGTCATCGTGCGGACCATGGTTGCTTATGGGTAGAGCAAAGCGATATTTTAGAACCAAGAAAAATTTGGCATGACCTTCCCTAAAAATAGGACCAAAAAGAATGCATAGTGCCAAAATTCTCTTGAAATGAAATGAATCAAAACATTCCGCAAAATATTGGCAACTATCGCATTTCAAATACGGTACCTTCAAACACAAACATATATGAAACACCACAAACACATGCAACACCACAAACATACATAGATCTAGCTAGGCCACAAAAAGTGCATGTGCACGTTGTTGGAGCGAGCTAGGGAGAAAAAAAGTAGATCTACATCATGAAGATAGCTTTCCCCTTACTTATCTATCAAAAAAAAAGGTAATTTCACCACTTAATTTTGATGAATCTATGGTGGAAATGAGGTGAGGAGGAGGTGGAGAGAATGAAGTGGGGAAAGTGAGTGGGTAGGTGGGCTGTCCAAAATATCTTGTTGGTCCCAGGTTACTAATGGCGCACCACCACATAATGCGCCATTAGTAACCCTGGTTACTAATGGCGCACCTGCACGTGGTGCGCCATTAGTACTTTTTGCGAAAAGTAAAAAAATATATGTATACTAATGGCGCCTTTGTGGAGAAGTGCGCCATTAGTAGTTTAAATTACTAATGGCGCCTTCGTGGTGCAGTGCGCCATTAGTAGGTTTGCAAAAAAGTCAAAAATATATATATACTAATGGCGCACTGTCTTGGCCGTGTGCCATTACTAGTTCTAACTAGTAATGGCGCACTTTGTCATCATGCGCCATTAGTTTGTATGGAAAAATGAAAAAAAAAACAATAGTAGTGGCGCACCGTGAGACAGGTGCGCCATTAGTGTCTTCCACACTAATGGCGCACCTGCAACCAGTGCGCCATTAGTATATAGTAGTGGCGCACTGTCCACCTGGTGCGCCATTAGAATCAGTCCTATCTATAGCCCTTTTCCTAGTAGTGGATAATCCTCAAGTTACGGACCCAGTCCGTGTAATTTCTACCATCATCTTTCAACTTTGCTTTCTCAAGGAACGCATTAAAATTCAATGGAACAACAGCACGGGCCATCTATCTACAACAAACATAGACAAGCAAAATACTATCAGGTACTAAGTTCATGATAAATTTAAGTTCAATTAATCATATTACTTAAGAACTCCCACTTAGATAGACATCCCTCTAATCATCTAAGTGATCACGTGATCCAAATCAACTAAACCATAACCGATCATCACGTGAAATGGAGTAGTTTTCAATGGTGAACATCACTATGTTGATCATATCTACTATATGATTCACGCTCGACCTTTCGGTCTCAGTGTTCCGAGGCCATATCTGCATATGCTAGGCTCGTCAAGTTTAACCTGAGTATTCTGCATGTGCAAAACTGGCTTTGCACCCGTTGTAGATGGATGTAGAGCTTATCACACCCGATCATCACATGGTGTCTGTGCACGACGAACTTTGGCAATGGTGCATACTCAAGGAGAACACTTTTATCTTGAAATTTAGTGAGAGATCATCTTATAATGCTACCGTCAATCAAAGCAAGATAAGATGCATAAAGGATAAACATCACATGCAATCAATATAAGTGATATGATATGGCCATCATCATCTTGTGCTTGTGATCACCATCTCCGAAGCACCGTCATGATCACCATCATCACCGGCGCGACACCTTGATCTCCATCGTAGCATCGTTGTCGTCTCGCCAAATATTGCTTCTACGACTATCGCTACTGCTTAGTGATAAAGTAAAGCAATTACAGGGCGATTGCATTTCATACAATAAAGCGACAACCATATGGCTCCTGCCAGTTGTCGATAACTCGGTTACAAAACATGATCAACTCATACAATAAAATATAGCATCATGTCTTGACCATATCACATCACAACATGCCCTGCAAAAACAAGTTAGACGTCCTCTACTTTGTTGTTGCAAGTTTTACGTGGAAGCTACGGGCTGAGCAAGAACCATTCTTACCTATGTTGAAATATGAGATGGGCCTAGAGCCCATATGACAATTTCAGATTTAATCTCTAAGGGCCCATGTAGGTGGCATGACAAGGTGGTGGGAAGTTTAGTCCCACCTTGGAAGTGGAAGGAGAGTTGGAGTGGTTTAAAAGGGACTCTCTCCCTCATGCTATTGGAGCTTGAGAAGAGATGAGGCCCTCGCGCACTCCTCCTCCTCCGCTCGCCTCGCCATGCCACGCCTCGTCACGACGCGCCGCGGGTTGCGGGATTGAGCCGAGCCGAGCTCACTCCTATGCGCTTCTTTTGCGGTCAGAACGGAGAGTCTTTGACAGGTGGGGCCACGATCCGAGGCGTCGGATCATGGGCTACCGACTTGGGCGTGGGTTCAGCCCACGTCTCTCCTGCGCGCCGCACATATATATGTGGGCGCTGCCAACCCTAGCCGTCACGCGAAGCAACGCATCTCCGCCTCCACGCCCACGTCGTTCTCTGCTGCTGCTGCCGCCGGCGCTCCGTCCGTTCACCGCGTACACGGTTGGCGGGAGAGCGAACCTCGAAACCACGCCTCTCCGGATCTGTGACGGGAGAGGGGCGATAGGTTTTGGGTAGCGACTACGCCGATCGCCGCTTCGTTCATCTACGTCCGCACCACCTTCATCATCACCATGTCGACCGACACCGACCGTGCCGCCGCTGAGAAAGCCGAGGCCGACAAGAAGGCCGCCGAGGATGCCGCGGCTGCTGTCACCGCCACCGCCACCGCGTGGCCGATTGGAGGGTATACATCGCTTATCCCTCTCGTGTTTCTTTCTGTTGTAGCAGTACTAGCGGTATGCGTAGATGTTTCTACTATATGCGTAGTACATGCTCTGTTAGATCATAATCAGTATGTTATCAATGCTGTACATGCCATGCTCATGATTTATTCATGGATTAATTTAATCGAAAAACTGCCTATTTTCTCATCAATCCAAAAACCTAATGTCTGTAGGAGTTTTTCGAATTCTGGTTTTTCTTTGATGAAACCCTCCCGTTTACGGGCGTACTAGCGTTGGCAGACTAAAACCACCTTATGGCTCACGGCCATGAGCGTGTTACAGGTCGCCGGTGTGACTCCTACACGAACGATCGCTCTGAGAAGGAGAGAAGGCGTTTAAGGAGGCCACCGTGGTGTTCCTCGGGGCAGTTCTGAGCGTGATTGGAGATAAGCTGGTTGATGCATATTTACATATGCGGTCTGCCAAGGACTTGTGGGAGGCGCTCGAATCTAAGTTCGGGGCTGCCGATGTAGGGAGCGAGATGTATATTATAGAGCAGTTCCACGATTACAAGATGGTTGAAAACCGTCCTGTATTAGAGCAGGCTCATGAAATAATATGCATTGTTAAGGAGCTTGAGCTTCTTAAGTGCGAGTTACCGGGCAAATTTGTCATGGCTGCATAATCGCTAAGCTCCCCAATTCTCGGAGGAACTTTGCCACCACTCTGAAACATCGAGGCGTGAATTCTCTGTGGAGGATGTCATTGGCCATCTGAGTGTTGAGCAGAACTCAAGGGCAAAGGACTCGCACGGAAAAGGGGTCGAAGGATGAGGGCTGCTTTACTTGTGGTTCGGTTGAACATTGGGCCAACAAGTGCCCAAACAAGTACAAGAAGCAAGGGTAGGACTCCAAGTCCATCAATATGATTGTGAGCAACAATGAGAGTGGTGCATCTGGGTACGGTAATTTATTTGATGTATTTTCAGTTTGGTCGTCCACCGATTGGTGGGTCGACACAGGTGCAGGTGTTCATGTGTGTGCTGACATTTCTTTGTTTTCTTCTTACCAGGCCACAGGTCACGGGTCCGTACTGATGGGGAATGGCGTGAGTGCTTCTGTTCTTGGTGTTGGCACGGTCGATCTGAAGTTTACTTGGGCAGGATCGTCTGGTGAAGAACGTCAGCATGTCCCCGCCATCAAGAAGAACCTCGTTAGTGGCTCCCTTCTATGTAGAGAAGGGTTTAAGTTGGTATTCGAGTCTAATAAATTAGTTGTTACGAAATATGGACTATTTGTTGGAAAGGGTTATGAATGCGGAGGCATGTTCCGCCTTTCTCTTGCAGATCTATGTAATAAAGTCGTGAACAATATTCATTTGAGTGTTAATGAATCTGAACTCTGGCATTCACGTCTTTGTCACATTAGTTTCGGTGTTATGACGCGGCTAGCAAAATCGAATTTAATCCCGAGTTTCACTTTAGCCAAAGGTTCTAAGTGCCACTCGTGTGTGCAATCTAAGCAACCTCGCAAGCCTCACAAGGCAGCAGAGGAGAGACACTTGGCGCCACTGGAACTCATACATTCTGATCTGTGTGAGATGAATGGTGTGTTGACTAAAGGAGGAAAGAAATATTTCATGACTTTGATAGACGATTCCACTAGATATTGCTATGTGTATCTGTTAAATACTAAAGATGAGGCTCTACACTACTTCAAAATCTATAAGGCGAAGTTGAGAATCAACTTGAAAAGAAAATTAAACGAGTCGGTCGGATCGTGGTGGAGAGTACTTCTCGAAAGAGTTTGATGCTTTTGTGCGGAACACGGTATTATTCATGAGAGGACGCCTCCCTACTCACCCCAGTCAAATGGGGTTGCCGAGCGGAAAAACCGTACTCTAACCGATTTGGTTAACGCCATGTTAGATCGTCGGGTTTATCCAAGGCATGGTGGGGAGGCTATAATGACATCATGTCATGTCTGAATAAAGTTCCGACAAAGGATAACGAGATCACTCCTTATGAGAAGTGGACCAAGAGAAGGACAACACTCTCGTGCTTACGTGCTTGGGGCTGCTTGGCGAAAGTTAATGTGCCAATCCCCAAAAGCGTAAGCTTGGACCAAAGAGCGTGGATTTGTGTTAATTTGGGCTACGCTATGAATAGTGTTGGCTATAGATTTCTAGTAGTGAAATCTGAGGTATCTGACATGAAGGTCGGTACAATTATGGAGTCTAAAGATGCTACATTCTTTGAGGACATTTTCCCCATGAGAGATGTACAAAACACTTCTAGACAGGAATCTGAGGAGACTCCTGAACCTGCCATTCCGATGGAATATTATAATCAAACACATGATGAAAATCCTGAGGAGGATAATGAGGAATCCCTTGGTAGGGGTAAGAGACAAAGGACTGTAAAGACCTTTGGTGATGATTTCTTCATATACCTCGTGGAGGATAATCCCACTTCTATTTCAGAAGCGTATGCATCTCCAGAAGCTGACTACTGGAAGGATGCGGTCCGTAGCGAGATGGATTCCATCATGGCTAACGGGACTTGGGAGCTTACTGAACGTCCTTATGGTTGCAAACCATTGGGATGCAAGTGGGTGTTCAAGAAGAAGCTTAGGCCCGATGGTATGATAGAAAAGTACAAGGCTAGGCTTGTGGCCAAGGGCTACGCCCAGAAAGAAGAAGAAGATTTCTTGACACTTATTCACTGTGGCGGGCCGACCACCATTCGAGTATTACTCTCGTTGGCGGCCTCGCATGGTCTTCTCATTCATCGATGGATGTTAAGGCGGCTTTCTGAACGGAGAGCTAAAGGAGGAAATCTATATGCAATGACTGACGGCTTTGTGATGGATGGTCAGGAAGGAAAGGTGTGTAAGTTGGTGAAATCTTTGTATGGCCTGAGACAAGCGCCTAAGCAATGGCATGACAAGTTTAATGAAACGTTAACATCTGTTGGCTTTGTTGTTAATGAGGCCGACAAATGTGTATACTATCGCTATGGTGGGGGCGAAGGGTGATCTTGTGTTTGTATGTTGATGACATCTTGATATTTGGAACTAATCTCAAGTTGATCGAGGAGGTTAAGTATTTCTGTCTCGTAACTTTGAGATGAAGGACCTTGGAGTGGCTGATGTTATCTTGAACATCAAGCTATTGAGAGATGATGAGGTGGGATTACATACGCAATCCCATTATGTTGAGAAGGTGTTGAGTCGTTTTGGATATTCGGACTGCAAACCATCTCAAACACCATATGATTCTAGTGTGCTGATTCGAAAGTCAAAAGGCACAGCTATAGATCAATTGAGATACTCTCGCATTGTTGGTTCACTCCAATTATCTAGCGAGCTTAACGAGGCTCGACATCGCATTTGCTATTAGTAAACCGAGCCGATTTGTTTCAAACCGGGTGATGTACATTGGCGTGCTCTTGAGAGAGTTATCGCTATCTGAAAGGTACTATGAACTATGGACTTCACTATACCGGATACCGTCGGTGCTTGAAGGGTATAGTGATGCGAATTGGATCTCGATCTTTGATGAGATGAAGGCCTGGCGGGTATATTTTTACTCTTGGAGGTGGTGCTGTTTCTGGAAGTCTTGCAAGCAAGCGATCTTAACAAGATCGACAATGGAAGCAATTAACACATTAGACACATCGGGTGGCGAAGCGAATGGCCGAGATCTGTTGATGGACTTGCGATGGTTGAAAAGCGGTTCGGCCATCCTTATGAACTGTGACAATCAAACAATTATTGTCAAGGTGAAGAGTTCAAAGGACAACATGAAGTCCAACAAACACATAAGAATGAGATTGAAAGCTGTCGAGAAAATTGAGAAACTCCGAGTGATAGCATTGGATTATATCCAAGCGGCTAAGAATCGCGAGATCCCTTCACTAAAGGGCTATCACGTGTTGTGATAGATAGCGCATCAAGGAGATGGGTATGAGACCCACATGAGTTGCCATGGTAGTAACCCAACCTATGTGATCGGAGATCCCGTGAAGTAGGACACAGGAAAACAAGCCGGTGGTGAACCGAGGAGAGTAATTTTACTAACCCACTCCATTGGAGATGCAATACTCTCGAAAGCTGTATGGAAGGATGACTCTTGTCTTAATGTGTTCCAAGGCTTATATGCATAAGCAAGATGCTATCCTACAGAGCGATCTTTGGAGGAACACACCTATATGAGCCCATTGCTGGTCACAGTCTATGAGATTGGGGTGATCTCTAGCAAGCTCATGAATAGGCCAGGAGTGTGACTAATATGCTCCACCCGAGGGGTCGGCCTTCGGCAGCCTCGTATCAGTGAGACTTGTGGTGAAACTTCTTGGCGTAAAACCGACAATTCAAGGCATAGTCCATTGTTGGTTGTGAAGGAGTGTAACTACTTGGTCTAGGTGGAGCTCAACCTTAATCGGTCTCCACTGAGAAGCTGGTATATCAAAACAGTGTTTGGAACAAAGGACAAACTGGGCCCCTGAGATCTGGTGGGGGATTGTTGAAATATGAGATGGGCCTAGAGCCCATATGACAATTCAGATTTAATCTCTAAGGGCCCATGTAGGTGGCATGACAAGGTGGTGGGAAGTTTAGTCCCACCTTGGAAGTGGAAGGAGAGTTGGAGTGGTTTAAAGGGACTCTCTCCCTCATGCTATTGGAGCTTGAGAAGAGATGAGGCCCTCGCGCCTCCTCCTCCTCCGCTTCGCCTCGCCACGCCACGCCTCGTCACGATGCGCGCCGCTGGTTGCGGATTGAGCCGAGCCGAGCTCACTCCTATGCGCTTTTTTGCCGGTCAGAGGCGGAGAGTCTTTGACAGTGGGGCCACGATCCGAGATGTCGGATCGTGGGCTACCGACTGGACGTGGGTTCAGCCCACGTCTCTCCTGTGCCGCACATATATATGTGGGCGCGCCAACCCTAGCCGCCACGAAAGTAACGCATCTCCGCCTCCACGCCCACGTCGTTCTCTCTGCTGCTGCTGCCGCCGGCGCTCCGTCCGTTCACGCGTACACGGTTGGCGGGAGAGCAACCTCGAAACCACGCCTCTCCGGATCTGTGCGGGAGGGGCGATTAGGTTTTGGGTAGCGACTACGCGATCGCTCGCCTCTGTTCATCTCGTCCGCACCACCTTCATCATCACCATGTCGACCGACACCGACCGTGCCGCCGCTGAAAGCCGAGGCCGACAAGAAGGTCGCCGAGGATGCCGCGATCGCTGTCACCACCATCGCCACAGCGTGGCCGATTGGAGGTATACATCGCTTATCCCTCTCGTGTTTCTTTCTGTTGTAGCGTACTAGCGGTATGCGTAGATGTTTCTACTATATGCGTAGTACATGCTCTGTTAGATCATAATCAGTATGTTATCAATGCTGTACATGCCATGCTCATGATTTATTCATGGATTAATTTAATCGAAAAACTGCCTATTTTCTCATCAACCTACGCATCAAAACCACAACGATAGTTCGTCAAGTTAGTGTTGTTTTAACATTCTCAAGGACCGGGCGTAGCCACACTTGGTTCAACTAAAGTTGGAGAAACTGACACCCGCCAGCCACCTGTGTGCAAAGCATGTCGATAGAACCAGTCTCGCGTAAGTGTACGCGTAATGTTGGTCCGGGCCGCTTCATCCGACAATACCGCCGAACCAAAGTATGACATGCTGGTAAGCAATATGACTTGTATCGCCCACAACTCACTTGTGTTCTACTCGTGCATATAACATCAACGCATAAAACCTAGGCTCGGATGCCACTGTTGGGGAACGTAGTAATTTCAAAAAAATTCCTACGCACATGCAAGATCATGGTGATGCATAGCAACGAGAGAGGAGAGTGTTGTCTATGTACCCTCATAGACCGTAAGCGGAAGCGTTTGCACACCGCGGTTGATGTAGTCGTACGTCTTCACGGCCCGACCGATCAAGCACCGAAAGTACGACACCTCCGAGTTCTTGCACACGTTCAGCTCGATGACGTCCCTCTAACTCCTATCCAGCCGAGTGTCGAGGGAGAGTTCCGTCAGCACGACAGCGTGGTGACGATGATGATGTTCTACCGTCGCAGGGCTTCGCCTAAGCACCGCTACGATATTATCGAGGAGGACTATGGTGGAGGGGGGCATCGCACATGGCTAAGAGATCAATGATCAATTGTTGTGTCTATGGGGTGCCCCCTCCCCCGTATATAAAGGAGTGGAGGAGGGGGCCGACCAAGGAAGGAGGTGCGCCCTAGGGGGGGAGTCCTACTCCCACCGGGAGTAGGACTCCTCCCTTTCCTATTTGGAGAGGGGGAGGGAAGGAAGAGGAAGGAGGGAGGAAGGAAAGGGGGGCTGGCCCCCCTCCTAATTTGGATTGGGCTTGGGGGGGCGCCCCCTCCCTTGATCCTTTCCCCTCCTTTCCACTAAGGCCCAATAAGGCCCATATACCTCTCGGGGGGTTCCGATAACCTCCCGGAGCTCCGGTATTGTCCCAATCTCACCCGAAACCTTTCTGGTGTCCAAATATAGTCGTCCAATATATCGATCTTTATGTCTCAACCATTTCGAGACTCCTCGTCATGTCCATGATCACATCCAGGACTCCGAACAACCTTCAGTACATCAAAACTCATAAACTCATAATGTAACCGTCATCGAAACTTTAAGCGTGCGGACCCTACGGATTCGAGAACTATGCAGACATGACCGAGACACGTCTCCGGTCAATAACCAATAGCGGAACCTGGATGCTCATATTGGCTCCTACATATTCTACGAAGATCTTTTTATCGGTCAAACCGCATAACAACATACGTTGTTCCCTTTGTCATCGTATGTTACTTGCCCGAGACTCGATCGTTGGTATCTCAATACCTAGTTCAATCTCGTTACCGGCAAGTCTCTTTACTCGTTACGTAGTGCATCATCCTGTAACTAACTCATTAGCTACATTGCTTGCAAGGCTTGTAGTGATGTGCATTACCGAGAGGGCCCAGAGATACCTCTCCGACAATCGGAGTGACAAATCCTAATCTTGAAATACGTCAACTCAAACAAGTACCTTTGGAGATACCTGTAGAGCACCTTTATAATCACCCAGTTACGTTGTGACGTTTGGTAGCACACAAAGTGTTCCTCCGGTAAGCAGGAGTTACATAATCTCATAGTCATAGGAACATGTATAAGTCATGAAGAAAGCAATAGCAACATACTAAACGATCAAGTGCTAAGCTAACGGAATGGGTCAAGTAAATCACATCATTCTCCTAATGATGTGATCCCGTTAACCAAATGACAACTCATGTCTATGGTTAGGAAACTTAACCATCATTGATTCACGAGCTGGTCAAGTAGAGGCATACTAGTGACACTATGTTTGTCTATGTATTCACACATGTATTATGTTTCCGGGTAATACAATTCTAGCATGAATAATAAACATTTATCATGATATGAGGAAATAAATAATAACTTCATTATTGCCTCTAGGGCATATTTTCTTCAATAAGCCCATGGTAAGACGTCAAAATAGGTTAAGTCCTAATCCGAGTTTGACTCTACAGGTAACCCACCCCTTCAACTTATATAAGGAGGGGCGGGGCACCCCAAGAGGGGAGAATAAGAAAATAATCGTTAAGGCTAGACACAACTAGAGGAGAGCCGGATTTATGACGTCTCCCTCATGAGCATAATGAGACATGACCACAAACAACATGTAGGGCTATTACCGGATGATGTTTCCCGGGGCCCGAAGCTGTCTAAATCCTTGTCTTGTGTGTTGTGTCTCTCGTCCCGATCAACCCCTCTCAAGCTACCACATAGATGCGTTGGCCTCATGACTAAGTCCTCACACTAGGACATCTGTCGTGACGTTTCCACGACAATTTCCCTTAGTTAAGAACCAATGTATCAATCCAGTAGGAGGCACAAGCAAGTCCCCAATAGATGCACCTGTGATACGTCTCCAACGTATCTATAATTTTTGATTGCTCCATGCTACTTTATCTACTGTTTTAGGCAATATTGGGCTTTATTATCCACTTTTATATTATTTTGGGACTAACCTATTAACCGGAGGCCCAGCCCAAATTTGCTGTTTTATGCCTATTTCAGTGTTTCGAGGAAAAGGAATATCAGACGGAGTCAAAACGGAACGGAATCAACTGGAGAAGTTATTTTTGGAAGGAAAGCAACCCGGGAGACTTGGAGTCCACGTCAAGGAAGAAACGAGGAAGGCACGAGGTAGGGGGTGCGCCCACCCCCCCTGGGCGCGCCCTCCACCCTCGTGGGGCCCTCATAGCTCCTCCGACGTACCCCATGCACCCATATATACTCTTGTACCATAAAACTTCCAAAACAGAAGATAGATCGGGAGTTCCGCCACCGCAAGCCTCTGTAGCCACCAAAAACCAATCGGGACCTGTTCAAGACCACCTGAGGGGGATCCCATCACCGGTGGCCATCTTCATCATCCCGGTGCTATCCATGACGAGGAGGGAGTTGTTCATCCTCGGGGCTGAGGGTATGTACCAGTAGCTATGTGTTTGATCTCTCTCTCTCGTGTTCTCTCTCGTGTTCCATCTATGGCACGATCTTGATGTATCCCGAGCTTTGCTATTGTAGTTGGATCTTATGATGTTTCTCCCCCTCTACTCTCTTGTGATGAATTGAGTTTCCCCTTTTGAAGTTATCTTATTGGATTGAGTCTTTTATGAACACTTGATGTATGTCTTGATGTATGTTTTGGTGATCAACTTGCGGGTTTCGTGACACTTGGGAACCTATGCATAGGGGTTGGCACACGTTCTTGACTCTCTGGTAGAAACTCTGGGGCACTCTTTGAAGTACTTTTATGTTGGTTGGATGAATCTGAGATTGTGTGATGCATATCGTATAATCATGCCCACGGATACTTGAGGTGACAATGGAGTATCTAGGTGACATTAGGGTTTTGGTTGATTTGTATCTTAAGGTGTTATTCTAGTACGAACTCTTTTATAGATCGATCCGAAAGAATAACTTTGTGGTGGTTTCGTACCCGACCATAATCTCTACATTTGTTCTCTGCTATTAGTGTCTTTGGAGTGACTCTTTGTTGCATGTTGAGGATTGTCATATGTTCTATCTATGTTATTATTGTTGAGAGAACTTACACTAGTGAAAGTATGAACCCTAGGCCTTGTTTCCTATCATTGCAATACCGTTTACTCTCACTTTTACCGCTTGTTACCTTGCTGTTTTTATTATTTCAGATTACAAAAACCTTTATCTACTATCTATTTTGCACTTGTATCACCATCTCTTCGCCGAACTAGTGCACCTATACAATTTGCCATTGTATTGGGTGTGTTGGGGACACAAGAGACTTTTTGTTATTTGGTTGTAGGGTTGCTTGAGAGAGACCATCTTCATCCTACGCCTCCTACGGATTGATAAACCTGGTCATCCACTTGAGGGAAATTTGCTACTGTCCTACAAACCTGTGCACTTGCAGGCCCAACAACATCTACAAGAAGGTTGTGTAGTAGACATCAAGCTCTTTTCTGGCGCCGTTGCCGGGGAGGCTAGGTAAGTGAAGGTATATCTTTAGATCTTCCAATTGAATCTTTTTGTTTCTTGTTTTAGCACTAGTCTAGTTTATAAAAGAAAATTACAAAAAATGGAGTTAAGTTTGTCTCATACGCTTCACCTTTTTAATATCTTTCGTGAGTATGATGGAAAGGATAATTATGCTCAAGTGCTTGAAGAAGAAATCTATAGAATGTTTGGAACTAAATATGTGAATGATGAGCATGATTGCAATGTTGTTAGTATGAATTCCTTGAATATCCATGATGCTAATGATATGCAAAGCCACAAGCTTGGGGAAGCTATGTTTGATGAAGATGATATTTTTTGTCCCCCAAGCTTTGATGAGCAAATTTACTATGATGAAAGCATGCCTCCTATCTATGATGATTATTGTGATGACACGTATGCTTTAAAGAATAATGATAACCATGAAACGTGTCATCTTGATCTTAATTTTCAATCACATGATAGTTATTTTGTTGAGTTTGCTCCCACTACTATTCATGAGAAGAAATTTGCTTATGTTGAGAGTAGTAAATTTTCTATGCTTGTAGATCATGAAAAGAATGCTTTAGGTGCTGGTTATATTGTTGAATTCATTCATGATGCTACTGAAAATTATTATGAGGGAGGAACATATGCTTGTAGGAATTGCAATAATGTCAAGTTTCCTCTCTATGTGCTTAAATTCTTGAAGTTATGCTTGTTGTACCATCCTATGCTAGCTGATTATTGTTCCCATAAGTTGTTTTCTCACAAAATCCCTATGCATAGGAAGTGGGTTAGACTTAAATGTGCTAGTCATATGCTTCATGATGCTCCCGTTATGTTTCAATTCTTATCTTTTATGTGAGCATCATTGTCATCATCATGCCTAGCTAAAAGGCATTAACGAAAAGCACTTGTTGGGAGACAACCCAATATTTATCCTTACTGTTTTTGTGTGTCCAAATGATTATGCTACTGTAGTAATCATGTTTTATAGCTTTTGTTTCAATAAAGTGCCAAGTAGAACCTTTGGGAAGACTTGGGTGAAGTTTATGTGATCTTGCTGTGAAAAACAGAAACTTTAGCGCTCACGAGATTAGCTGCCATTTTTTACTGGAGAGTGCTTTTAGGTTGATTCTTTTTGAAGATGATTAATAGACAAATTTCTCAGGTCCAGAAATTTATTTCATAATTTTTGGGGTTCCATAAGTATACGTTTTATATAGATTAGTACAGACTGTTCTGTTTTTGACAGATTCTGTTTTCTATGTGGTGTTTGCTTATTTTGATGAATCTATGAGTAGTATCGGAGGGTATGAAACATATATAAGTTGAAGTACAGAAGATATTACACCAATATGAATTTAGAATGAGTTCATTACAGTACCTAAGTGGTGGTTTTATTTTCTTATACTAACGGAGCTTACGAGTTTTGTTTTGAGTTTTGTGTGGTTGAAGTTTTCAAGTTTTGGGTAACGATTCGATGGACAATGGAATAAGGAGTGGAAAGAGCCTAAGCTTGGGGATGCCCAAGGCACCCCAAGATAATATTCAAGGTCAACCAAGCAACTAAGCTTGGGGATTCCCTGGAAGGCATCCCCTCTTTCGTCTTCGTTCATCGGTAACTTTACTTGGAGCTATATTTTTGTTCGCCACATGATATGTGTTTTGCTTGGAGAGTCAATTTATTTTGTTAGTTTTTGCTTGCTGTTAGTTAGAATTGTGTTTTGCCTCTTTAGTTTCAATAAAAAAGTCAAGGATAGCCTTTGCCATGCTTATTTTGCTAGTTTGCATGTTGCTGTTTGAAAACAGAAAGTTTACCGCTGTTGCAAAAATTCCCTAGAAAAGTCAGAGCATGGTCTAACGTTGAATATTTTTGCATACTGAGATTTGATAAATTTATTACAGTGGGAATTTTAGTTCATAATTTTTGGAGTCAGGTAATTATTGATACTCTTGCATTCTTTACAGACTGTACTGTTTTGGCAGATTGCTGTTATGGTTGCATTGTTTGCGTATGTTTGCTTGTTTAATGATTATATTTGAGGATAGGAGTATTAAATGTACAGAGGCATTTAGTATGCGATGTTGAATAATAATTTAAGTGATTTTCTACAGTATAATATGATAAGGTTTTGCATTAGTTTATACTAACCTATCTCTCGAGTTCTTGTTGAGTTTGTTGTGAATGAAGCTTTTGATAAAAAGAGAAACCATGATATGAGAGGAATTAAGGAGACACAAAAGTTCAAGCTTGGGGGTGCCCAAGGCACCCCAAGATAATATTTCAAGAAGTCTCAAGCATCTAAGCTTGGGGATGCCCCGGTAGGCATCCCACCTTTCTTCTTCAACAACTATCGGTTAGTATCGGTTGAGCCTAAGTTTTTGCTTCTTCACATGAGTTGTGCTATCCTTGAAATGTAGTTTTATTTAGATTTGCTTGCTGTTTGAATAAGTATCAATATCTGAAATTCTTTAATGAGAGAGAGCCTTACACAAATTGGAATTTGCTAGAATACTCTATGTGCTTCACTTATATCTTTTGAGCTTGATAGTTTTTGCTCATAGTACTTCCTTATATATTTTGAGCGTGATAATTTTTGCTCTAGTACTTCACTTATATCTTTTAGAGCACGGTGGTGGATTTGTTTTAAAGAAACTATTGATCTCTCATGCTCCACTTAGATTATTTTGAGAGTCATTAATAGCATGGTAATTTGCTTAATGTTAATATACTTGGTATTCAAGATATGTGAAACTTTCTTTTGAGTGTGTTGAATACTAAGAAAAGTTTGATGCTTGATAATTGTTTTGAGATACGGAGGTGATAATATCAAAGTCGTGCTAGTTGGGTGATTATGAATTTGAGAAATACTTGTGTTGAAGTTTGCAAATCCCATAGTATGCACGTATGGTTAAAGTTGTCTAACAAATTTGAAACATGAAGTGTACCTGGCTTGTGCATCCTTATGAGTGGCGGTCGGGGACGAGCGATGGTCTTTTCCTACCAATCTATCCCCCTAGGAGCATGCGCGTAGTACTTGGTTTTTGATGACTTCTAAATTTTTGCAATAAGTATATGAGTTCTTTTGACTAATGTTGAGTCCATGGATTATCGCACTCTCACCTTTCCGCCTTTGCTAGCCTCTTGATGCCGTGCATTGCCCTTTCTCACCTTGAGAGTTGGTGCAAACTTGGCGGTGCATCCAAACCCCGTGATACGATCGCTCTATCACACATAAACCTCCTTATATCTTCCTCAAAACAGCCACCATACCTACCTATCATGGCATTTCCATAGCCATTCCGAGATATATTGCCATGCAACTTCCACCATCATCGTCATGACATACATTACTTTTGTCATATTGCCATTGCATGATCTTGTAGTTGGCATCGTATTTGTGGCAAAGCCACCATGCATTATTTTCCATACATGTCACCCTTGATTCATTGCACCATCCCGGTACACTGCCGGAGGCATTCATATAGAGTCATATCTTGTTCTAAGTTTCGAGTTGTAATCCTTATGCTGTAATCAATAGAAGTGTGATGATCATCATTATTAGAGCATTGCCCCCCAAAAAAAGAGAAAAAGGCCAAGAAAAAGAAAGGCCCAAAAAAAAGAAAAGAAAAGAAAAGGGCAATGCTACTATCTCTTTTTCCACACTTGTGCTTCAAAGTAGCACCTTGTTCCTCATGTAGTGAGTCTCATATATTGTGCTTCAAAGTAGCACCTTGTTCTTCATGTAGTGAGTCTCATAAGTTGTCTTTTCATACTAGTGGGAATTTTTCATTATAGAACTTGGCTTGTATATTCCTACGATGGGCTTCCTCAAATGCCCTAGGTCTTCATGAGCAAGCGAGTTGGATGCACACCCACTAGTTTTCTTTTGTTGAGCATTCATAGCTCTAGTGCATCCGTTGCATGGCGATCCCTACTCCTCATGTTGACATCGATTGATGGGCATCTCCATAGCCCGTTGATTATCCTCGTCAATGTGAGACTTTCTCCTTTTGTCTTCTCCACACAATCCCCGTCATCATATTCTATTCCACCCATAGTGCTATATCCATGGCTCACGCTCATGTATTGCGTGAAGGTTGAAAAAGTTTGAAATTATTTAAGTATGAAACAATTGCTTGGCTTGTCATCGGGGGTATAGAAGTTGGGAACATCTTTGTGTGACGAAAATGAAGCATAGCCTAACTATATGATTTTGTAGGGATGAACTTTCTTTTGCCATGTTATTTTGAGAAGACATGATCACTTTGATTAGTATGCTTGAAGTATTATTATTTTTGTGTCAATATGAACTTTTGTCTTGAATCTTTCGGATCTGAATATTCATATCACAAGTAAGAAGAATTACATTGAAATTATGCCAAAGTATCACTCCGCATCAAAAACTCTTTTTATCATTTACCTACTCGAGGACGAGCAGGAATTAAGCTTGGGGATGCTTGATACGTCTCCAACGTATCTATAATTTTTGATTGCTCCATGCTACTTTATCTAATGTTTTAGGCAATATTGGGCTTTATTATCCACTTTTATATTATTTTTGGGACTAACCTATTAACCGGAGGCCCAGCCCAGATTTGCTGTTTTATGCCTATTTCAGTTTTTCGAGGAAAAGGAATATCAGATAGAGTCAAAACGGAACGGAATCAACTGGAGAAGTTATTTTTGGAAGGAAAGCAACCCGGGAGACTTGGAGTCCACGTCAAGGAAGAAACGAGGAAGGCACGAGGTAGGGGGCACGCCCACCCCCTGGGCGCGCCCTCCACCCTCGTGGGGCCCTCGTAGCTCCTCCGACGTACCCCATGCACCCATATATACTCTTGTACCATAAAACTTCCAGAACAGAAGATAGATCGGGAGTTCCGCCATCGCAAGCCTCTGTAGCCACCAAAAACCAATCGGCACCTGTTAGGCACCGCCGGAGGGGATCCCATCATCGGTGGCCATCTTCATCATCCGGTGCTATCCATGACGAGGAGGAGTTGTTCATACTGGCCTGAGGGTATGTACCAAGTAGCTATGTGTTTGATCTCTCTCTCGTGTTCTCTCTCGTGTTCCATCTATGGCACGATCTTGATGTATCCCGAGCTTTGCTATTGTAGATGGATCTTATGATGTTTCTCCCCTCTACTCTCTTGTGATGAATTGAGTTTCCCTTTGAAGTTATCTTATTGGATTGAGTCTTTTATGAACACTTGATGTATGTCTTGCGTGGGATAACCGTGGTGACAATGGGTTATTCTATTGATCCACTTCATGTATGTTTTGGTGATCAACTTGCGGGTTTCGTGACACTTGGGAACCTATGCATAGGGGTTGGCACACGTTCTTGACTCTCCGGTAGAAACTTTGGGGCACTCTTTGAAGTACTTTTATGTTGGTTGGATGAATCTGAGATTGTGTGATGCATATCGTATAATCATGCCCACGGATACTTGAGGTGACAATGGAGTATCTAGGTGACATTAGGGTTTTGGTTGATTTGTATCTTAAGGTGTTATTCTAGTATGAACTCTTTTATAGATCGATCCGAAAGAATAACTTTGTGGTGGTTTCGTACCCGACCATAATCTCTACGTTTGTTCTCCGCTATTAGTGTCTTTGGAGTGACTCGTTGTTGCATGTTGAGGGGTTGTCATATGTTCTATCGATGTTATTATTGTTGAGAGAACTTACACTAGTGAAAGTATGAACCCTAGGCCTTGTTTCCTATCATTGCAATACCGTTTACGCTCACTTTTACCGCTTGTTACCTTGCTGTTTTTATTATTTCAGATTACAAAAACCTTATCTACTATCTATTTTGCACTTGTATCACCATCTCTTCACCGAACTAGTGCACCTATACAATTTGCCATTGTATTGGGTGTGTTGGGGACACAAGAGACTTTTTTGTTATTTGGTTGCAGGGTTGCTTGAGAGAGACCATCTTCATCCTACGCCTCCTACGGATTGATAAACCTTAGGTCATCCACTTGAGGGAAATTTGCTACTGTCCTACAAACCTGTGCACTTGCAGGCCCAACAACATCTACAAGAAGAAGGTTGTGTAGTAGACATCAACCTGCACGAACTAACAAACACTTGCACACAATGCAAAAAAGGGGTTGTCAATCCCTTCACGGTCACTAGTGAAAGTGAGATCTGATAGAGATAGGTATAAAAGATAATTAACAGTGCAAAATAAAGTAAATATAAATAAAGTGCAATGGTAACCCAGAAGTATAGGGGATCACAACAGTTTTTGAGGGTAGAGTATTCAACCCAAATTTATTGATTCGACACAAGGGGAGCCAAAGAATATTCTCAAGTATTAGCAGCTGAGTTGTCAATTCAACCACACGTGGAAACTTAGTATCTGCAGAAAAGTGTTTAGTAGCAAAGTAATATGATAGTGGTGGTAACGGTAACAAAGGTAAAGACAACAAAAGTAATGTTTTTGGTATTTTGTAGTGATTGTAACAGTAGCAACGGAAAAGTAAATAAGCGATAACTAGTATATGGAAAACTCGTAGGCACCGGATTAGTGATGGATAATTATGCTAGATGCGGTTCGTCATGTAACAATCATAACATAGAGTGACACAGAACTAGCTCCAGTTCATCAATGTAATGTAGGCATGTATTCTGTATATAGTCATACGTGCTTATGAAAAAAAACTTGCATGACATCTTTTGTCCTACCCTCCCGTGGCAGTGGGGTCCTATTGGAAACTAAGGGATATTAAGGCCTCCTTTTAATAGAGAACCGGAAAAAAGCATTAGCACGTAGTGAATACATGAACTCCTCAAACTATGGTCATTACCGGGAGTGGTCCCGATTATTGTCACTTCGGGGTTGCCGGATCATAACACATAGTAGGTGACTATAGGCTTGCAAGATAGGATCAAGAACACACATATATTCATGAAAACATAATAGGTTCAGATCTGAAATCATGGCACTCGGGCCCTAGTGACGAGCATTAAGCATAGCAAAGTCATAGCAACATCAATCTCAGAACATAGTGGATACTAGGGATCAAACCCTAACAAAACTAACTCGATTACATGATAAATCTCATCCAACCCATCACCGTCCAGCAAGCCTACGATGGAATTACTCACGCACGGCGGTGAGCATCATGAAATTGGTGATGGAGGATGGTTGATGATGATTACGACGACGAATCCCCCTCTCCGGAGCCCCGAACGGACTCCAGATCAGCCCTCCCGAGAGAGATTAGGGCTTGGCGGCGGCTCCATATCGTAAAACGCGATGATTTCTTCTCTCTGATTTTTTCTCCCCGAAAGCCAATATATGGAGTTGGAGTTGGCGTCGGAGGGCCACCAGGGGGCCCATGAAGTAGGGGGGCGCGCCCAGGGGGCCCACCCTCATGGACAGGGTGTGGGCCCCCTGGTCTTCATCTTTAGCGAGGATTTTTTATTGTTTTTTCTAAGATGTTCCGTGGAGTTTCAGGTCATTCCGAGAACTTTTATTTTCTGCACAAAGAACAACACCATGGCAATTCTGCTGAAAACAGCGTCAGTCCGGGTTAGTTCCATTCAAATCATACAAGTTAGAGTCCAAAACAAGGGCAACAGTGTTTGGAAAAGTAGATACGACGGAGACGTATCAACTCCCCAAGCTTAAACCCTTGCTTGTCCTCAAGCAATTCAGTTGACAAACTGAAAGAGAAAAAGAAAAACTTTTACAAACTCTGTTTGCTCTTGTTGTTGTAAACATGAAAATCCAGCATTCAAGTTTTAGCAACTATTGTGAACTAACCATACACACAATAACACATAGGTCTCACAGTTACTCATATCAATAACATAATCAGCTAGCGAGCTATAATAATAAAACTCAGATGACAACACTTTCTCAAAATAATCATAACATGATATAACAAAATGGTATCTCGCTAGCCCTTTCTGAGACCGCAAAACATAAATGCAGAGCACCTTTAAAGATCAAGGACTGACTAAACATTGTAATTCATGGTAAAAGAGATCCAGTCAAGTCATACCCAATATAAACCAATTATAATGAATGCAAACGACAGTGTGCTCTCCAGCGGGTGCTTTTAATAAGAAGGATGATGACTCAACATAAAAGTAAATAGATAGGCCCTTCACAGAGGGAAGCAGGGATTTGTAGAGGTGCCAGAGCTCGGTTTTGAAATAGAGATAAATTATATTTTGAGCGGCATACTTTCATTGTCAACATAGCAACTAAAAGACGATGATATCTTCCATGCTAAACAGATTATAGGCGGTTCCCAAACAGAATGGTAAAGTTTATAATCCCCCTCCTCCACAAGCATTAATCCATGGCTTGCTCGAAACAACGAGTAACTCCAACATTCAACAGGTCCCAGGGGGAGTTTTGTTTGCAGTTATTTTGATTTAGTTTGCATAAGGCATGGGACTGGGCATCCCGGTTACCAGCCATTTTCTCGTGAATGAGGAGCGGAGCCCACTCCTCTTGAGAATAACCCGCCTAACACGGAAGATAAGGGAAGCTCTTGTTGACATATGAGCTATTCGAGCATGCAAAACAGAATGCTTATTTGAAGGTTTAGAGTTTGGCACATACAAATTTACTTGGAACGGCAGGTAAATACCGCATATAGGTAGGTATAGTGGACTCATATGGAATAACTTTGGGGTTTAAGGAGTTTGGATGCACAAGCAACATTCCCGCTTAGTACAGGTGAATGCTAGCAGAAGACTTGGAAGCGACCAACTGAGAGAGCGACAACAGTCGTAAACATGCATTAAAATTAATTTACACCGAATACAAGCATGAGTAGGATATAATCTACCATGAACATAAATATCATGAAGGCTATGTTGATTTGATTCAACTACATGCGTGAACATGTGCCAAGTCTAGTCACTCAATTCATTTAAAGGAGGATACCATCCCGTCATACCACATCATAATCATTCTAATAGCATGTTGGCACGCAAGGTAAACCATTATAACTCATAGCTAATCAAGCATGGCACAAGCAACTATAATCTCTAAATGTCATTGCAAATATGTTTACTTCATAATAGCTGACTCAGGAACGATGAATCATCATATTTACAAAAACAAGAGAGGTCGAGTTCATACCAGCTTTTCTCATCCCAATAAGTCCATCATATATCATCATTATTGCCTTTCACTTGCACGACCGAACGGTGTGTATAATAATAAGAGTGCACGTGCATTGGACTAAGCTGGAATCTGCAAGCATTCAACTCAAGAGAGAAGACAAGTAATATGGGCTCTAAGTTAAATAAAAAATCATGCATGCCACTAAGCATTTTCAATATGGTCTTCTCAACCCCCAAAGAAAGGAAAAAAAATAAAAACTATTTACACGGGAAAGCTCCCAACAAGCAAAAGAAGAACGAGAAATCTTTTTGAGTTTTCATTTTAATTACTACGGCAAAGAAGTAAACTACTACTAATTTTTTTGGTTTTTTCTTAAGGTTTATTAAACACACAAGAAGAAAGCAGGAAAAAAGAAAATAAACTAGCATGGATATTACAGTGAAAGAGTATGAGCACCGACATCTAGCAATGAGTGTGTGTGAACAAGAATGTAATGTCGGTGGGAAATACGTACTCCCCCAAGCTTTTGGCCTAAGTTGGTCTATTGCCAGGGATAGCCTGGCGGATACCCGTAGGTGTAGCTGGGGTCATACTGCGACGAAGAAGGCTCCGGCTGTCACTGGCTGGCAACCTCCTCTAGATCCCAAGAATAAACAGATAGTCGTGGAGGCTCATCTTGTGGCTCCGGTTCCTGGGCTGGTGCAGGATTCCGATAGGCTTGAACAGCCGACCATGGAACGATGTGAGGACCTGCAGATAAGTTAAACAAAGAAGGGGCAGGCAAAGTAATAGTCTCAGGGTGATGTTTATCAAAGTATAATTTGTATTTGAGCTCCCCTTCGCGACTCTTAACAAGAAAGTCATGCGCTATCATACTCTTATAGTCTAAATAAGCATAGGGCAGCGCTGTTTCTTCTTTCTCCTCATGCCTAATAGGTATTTCAAAATATTTAGCTAAGCACGAAGCATAAATGCCTCCAAAGATAGGGCCCTTAGTACGGTTCAGACTTAACCGTCTAGCAACAATTCCACCCATACTAACAGAGTTATTGCGGTATAAACCATGGAACAAAATAATAATATCAGGAATACTAAGGTTCCCACAGTTCCCACGTCCAATCAAGCAACGACTAGCAAATAAAAGCAAAGTAGCGTAAAACAGGAAAATGTATGCTAGTGATCCTTGCATCAAAAACCTTCCTGGTTTCACCCACAGTGATAGTGTTAATAAAAGCTTCTACTTTGTTACAGTGGGGTTCATCTAAGGTGCCCTCAAAGGGTATTCTGCAAACCTCACAGAATTCAGCTAATGTCATCTCTTTAACAACGTCATATAAATGAAACTCTACTGTTGGAGGTGATTTCTTAGGGAAAAAGTAGAAGTTTTGCACAAAAGTATTTGTGAGCAAGAGATACTGATGACGTTGGTCATGGAGGAAGTTGGTGAGGCCAGCATTCTCAATCAATAAATAGAAATCCTCATAAATCCCAGCTCTCCTCAAGAAGTCATCGGAAGGCCATTCACACGGCCAGACCTCCGCGGTGCGAGGCAAATTAAATTTGGGCTTTTGCTCTTCTTCCTTTTGTTTTTCCTTAGAGCTTCGGCTCAACGAGCCCCTCAAAAGTCTCTTCATTATTTCTGAAACAATCTGAAATTTTTAGTAACTTCAAATAAAAGTGAACCAACTTCAATAAAATTGATAGCAACAACTCCCACAAGTGCCTAGAGCCTATATAAAGCATTGGAACTACTTGGAACCATATAAATTTGACATGCAAGCTCAAGAGCATGGTCACCTATGCAGCACAAATTTGCAATGAATAAAGCACTAGAACAAAAACTAATTGGACCAATGGAGGAGTCACATACCAAGGAACAATCTCCCCGAGCAGTTTTGCAAGAGGTGCTTTGAGCAAGGAGATCGAAAATCACAGCAACGGGGGCTGGAACTCGTGCTTGAGTTGGTTTTTTGTGTTTGTGTGAGGCAGAGGAAGAAGATGGGTGCAGGGATAAGTGGAGGGGGGCCACCATGGGCCCACGAGGCAGGGGGCGCGCCCGGGGGTAGGGCACGCCCTCCACCCTCGTGGCCAGGTGGCAGCTCCCCCCGTGGTAATTTTTGCACAGTAAATCCTCAAATATTCCCGAAAAAATCATATTAAATTGGCATGGCATTCTGAGGACTTTTATTTTCTGGATATTTTTATATTGCACTGATAAGTCAGGAAACAGACATAAAATACTATTTTACTTCATTTCTACTAAATAACGGAAAATATAGAAGGGTACAGAAGGTTGTGCTTCTAGTTTCATCCATCTCGTGATCATCAAAATGAACCCACTAACAAGGTTGATCAAGTCTTGTTAACAAACTCATTCCGAATAACACGGAACCGGAGAAATTTCGAATAACACTAAGTTACCTCAACGGGGATATGAAAATCCCCAACAATAAGAATATCATACTTTTTCTTGACAGTAGGGAGAGGAAATTCAAAACCTCCAAATATAATCGATGGAATTTTTCCAATAGAGTTGATGCTATAAACTTGAGGTTGTTTCCTCGGAAAATGTACCGTGTGCTCATTGCCATTAACATGAAAAGTGACATTACCTTTGTTGCAATCAATAATATCCCCTGCAGTATTAAGGAAAGGTCTTCCAAGAATAATAGACGTACTATCGTCCTCGGGAATATCAAGAATAACAAAGTCCATTAAAATAGTAACATTTGCAACCACCACAGGCACATCCTCACAAATACCGACAGGTATAGCAGTTGATTTATCAGCCATTTGCAAAGATATTCCAGTAGGTGTCAACTTATTCAAGTCAAGTCTACGATATAAGGAGAGAGGCATAACACTGACACCGGCTCCAAGATCACATAAAGCAGTTTTAATATAATTTCTCTTAATGGAGCATGGTATAGTAGGTACTCCTGGATCTCCAAGTTTCTTTGGTATTCCACCCTTAAAAGTATAGTTAGCAAGCATGGTGGAAATTTCAGCTTCAGGCATCTTTCTTTTATTAGTAATGATATCCTTCATATACTTAGCATAAGGATTCGTTTTGAGCACATCTATTAATCGCATACGCAAAAAGATGGGTCTAATCATTTCAGCAAAGCGCTCAAAATCCTCATCATCCTTTTTCTTGGATGGTTTCGGAGGAAAAGGCATGGGTTTCTGAGCCCATGGTTCCCCTTCTTTACCATGTTTCCTAGCAACGAAGTCTCTTTTATCATAATGTTGATTCTTTGATTGTGGGTTATCAAGATCAACAGCAGGTTCAACTTCTACATCATTATCATTACTAGGTTGAGCATCAACATGAACATTATCATTAACATTATCACTGGGTTCATGTTCATCACCTGATTGTGTTTCAGCATCAGAAATAGAGATATCATTTGGATTCTCAGGTGGTTTAGCAATAGGTTCACTAGAAGTTTGCAAAGTCCTATCATTTTTTGTTTTCTTCCTTTTAGAAGAACTAGGTACATCAATATTATGTCTCTGAGAATCTTGCTCGATTCTCTTAGGGTGGCCTTCATGATACAAAGGCCTGAGTCATTCTACCAGTTCTAGTAGCCACTCTAACAGCATAATCATTTTTCTTACTATAGATTTCATCAAGCACTTCTTTCTAAGCTTTAAGTACTTGTTCTACTTGAGTGGTAACCATAGAAGCATGTTTACTAACAAATTTAAGTTCACCTCTAATATCAGCCATAAAATCACCCAAGCATTTAATCATAAAGGTATTCTATTTTAATTGTCTACAAAAATAAGCATTAAAGTCATCTTGCTTAAACATAAAGTCATCAAACTCATCCAATCACTGACTAGCAATTTTAGTAGGAGGGACTTCAGCTTTATCATATCTATAGAGAGAATTTACCTTTACTACCTGTGTCGGGATATCGGGAGGTTCTTCAGTGAATAAGTAATTGAGATCATATACTTCTTCAACGGGCAGTAAGTTAAGACCATGTATTTCTTCAATAGGAGGTAAATTCTTAACATATTCAGCTTTAATACCTTTTTCTTTCATAGATTTCTTTGCCTCTTGCATATCTTCGGGACTGAGAAATAGAACACCTCTCTTCTTCGGAGTTGGTTTAGGGATAGGCTCAGTAATTGGCTCTGGAGCTGGCTCAGGAGCTGGCTCAGGAGGTGCCCACTTATTTTCATTTGCCAACATATTATTCAATAGAATTTCAGCTTCATCCGGTGTTCTTTCCCTGAAAAGAGAACCAGCACAACTATCCAGGTAATCTCCGGAAGCATCAGTTAGTCCATTATAAAAGATATCAAATATTTCAGGTTTCTTAAGAGGATGATCAGGAAAAGCATTAAGTAACTTGAGAAGCCTCCCCCAAGCTTATGGGAGACTCTCTTCTTCAATTTGCACAAAGTTGTATATTTCCCTCAAGGCAGCTTGTTTCTTATGAGCAGGGAAATATTTAGCAGAGAAGTAATAAATCATATCCTGGGGACTTTGCACACAACCAGGATCAAGAGAATTAAACCATATCTTAGCATCACCCTTTAATGAGAACGGAAATATTTTGAGTAAATAAAGGTAGCGCGATCTCTCATTATTAGTAAACAGGGCAGCTATATCATTTAACTTAGTAAGATGTGCCACAACAGTTTCAGATTCATAACCATAAAAAGGATCAGATTCAACCAAAGTAATTATATCTGGATCAACAGAAAAATCATAATAATCCTTATCAGGAACACAGATAGGTGAAGTAGCACAAGCAGGGTCAGGTCTCATCCTATCTCTAAGAGATTCTTTACTCCATTTAATTAGTAGCCTCTTAAGTTTGTATCTATCCTGGCAAGCAAAAATAGTTGCAGAAGATTCAGTATCAAAAAGATAACCCTCAGGAATAGCAGGCATATTTTCATCATCACTATCATCATCATATTCAGATTCAATAATTTCTCTTTCTCTAAACCTAGCAATTTGCTCATCAAGAAATTCACCAAGGGGCACAGTATTATCAAGCATAGAAGTAGTTTCATCATAAGTATCATGCATAGCAGAAGTGGCATCATCAATAACATGCGACATATCGTAATTCATAGCGAGAGCAGGTTTAGGTGTCGCTAGCTTACTCATAACAGAAGGAGAATCTAGTGCAAGGCTAGATGGCAGTTCCTTACCTCCCCTCGTAGTTGAGGGCAAAATAGTAGTTCGATCGTCTTTCAAATTCTTCATAGTGTCCAGCAGATATAAATCCCAAGTGACTCAAAGAATAGAGCTATGCTTCCCGACAACAGCGCTAGAAAAAGGTCTTGATAACCCACAAGTACAGGGGATCGCAACAGTTTTCGAGGGTAGAGTATTCAACCCAAATTTATTGATTTGACACAAGGGGAGCCAAATAATATTCTCAAGTATTAGCAGCTGAGTTGCCAATTCAACACACCTGGAAACTTAGTATCTGCAGCAAAGTGTTTAGTAGCAAAGTAATATGATAGTGGAGGTAACGGTAACAAAAGTAAAGACAGCAAAAGTAATGTTTTTGGTATTTTGTAGTGATTGTATATGAGAGTAACGGAAAAGTAAATAAGCGAGAACCAAGATATGGAAAACTCGTAGGCACCGGATTAGTGATGGATAATTATGCCGGATGCAGTTCGTCATGTAACAGTCATAACATAGAGTGACACAGAACTAGCTCCAGTTCATCAATATAATGTAGGCATGTATTCCGTATATAGTCATACATGCTTATGGAAAAGAACTTGCATGACATCTTTTGTCCTACCCTCCTGTGGCAGCGGGGTCCTATTGGAAACTAAGGGATATTAAGGCCTCCTTTTAATAGAGAACCGGAACAAAGCATTAGCACATAGTGAATACATGAACTCCTCAAACTATGGTCATCACCGGGAGTGGTCCCGATTATTGTCACTTCGGGGTTGCCGGATCATAACACATAGTAGGTTACTATAGACTTGCAAGATAGGATCGAGAACACACATATATTCATGAAAACATAATAGGTTCAGATCTGAAATCATGGCACTCGGGCCCTAGTGACAAGCATTAAGCATAGCAAAGTCATAGCAACATCAATCTCAGAACATAGTGGATACTAGGGATCAAACCCTAACAAAACTAACTCGATTACATGATAAATCTCATCCAACCCATCACCGTCCAGCAAGCCTATGATGGAATTACTCACGCACGGCGGTGAGCATCATGAAATTGGTGATGGAGGATGGTTGATGATGACGACGGCGACGAATCCCCCTCTCCGGAGCCCCGAACGGACTCAGATCAGCCCCCGAGAGAGATTAGGGCTTGGCGGCTCCGTGATCGTAAAACGCGATGATTTCTTCTTTCTGATTTTTTCTCCCCGATAGCCAATATATGGAGTTGGAGTTGGCGTCGGAGGGCCACCAGGGGGGCCACGAGGTAGGGGGCGCGCCCAGGGGGCACCCCCACCCTCGTGGATAGGGTGTGGGCCCCCTGGTCTTCATCTTTGGTGAGGATTTTTATTGTTTTTCTAAGATGTTCCGTGGAGTTTGAGTCATTCCGAGAACTTTTATTTTCTGCACATAAAACAACAGCATGGTAATTCTGCTGAAAACAGCGTCAGTCCGGGTTAGTTCCATTCAAATCATACAAGTTAGAGTCCAAAACAAGGGCAAAAGTGTTTGGAAAAGTAGATACGACGGAGACGTATCATGCAACAATGTATTTTTGTATTCTTGGTTTTATAGATCTGAAAATATATGATAAGAAATAGACCCGGGGGCCATAGTTTTCACTAGAGGCTTATCTCTTGAACGAATACGGTGGGTACACAAATTACTATTGAGTAATTGATAGAAAAGCGCAAAGTTATGACGATATCCAAGGCAATGATCATGAATGTAATCATCATGTCCATGACAAGTAGACCGACTCCTGCCTAAATCTACTACTATTACTCCTCGCATCAACCACTATCCAGCATGCATCTAGTGTATTAAGTTAACAAGAACGGAGTAACGCCTTAAGCAAGATGACATGATGTAGAGGGATAAACTCAAGCAATATGATATAAACCTATCTTTTTATCCTTAATGGCAACAATACAAATATGTGCCTCGCTACCCCTATTGTCACTGGGTGAGGACACCGCAAGATTGAACTCATAACAAAGCACCTCTCCCATTGCAAGATAAATCAGTCTAGTTGGCCAAACCAAATCAATAGATCGGAGAGAAATACAAAGCTATCTTAATCACGCATAAAAGAGTTTAGAGAAGACTCAAATAATATTCATAAATAATCTGATAATAAATCCACAATTCATCGAATCTCAACAAACGCACAACAAAAAGAAGATTACATCGGATAAACTCCAAGAACATCGAGGAGAACATTGTATTCAAGATCAAAGAGAGAGAAGAAGCCATCTAGCTACTAGCTATGGACCCGTAAGTCTGTGATAAACTATTCACACGTCATCGGAAGGACAACAAGGTTGATGTCGAAGCCCTCTGTGATCGAATCCCCCTTCAGCGAAGTGTCGGAAAAGGCCCCAAGATGGGATCCCACGAGAACAGAAGCTTGCAGCGGTGGAAAAGTATTTTTGGTGTGCCCTCTGACGTAAGGGGAATATTTGGGTATTTGTAGAGCTGAGATTAGGGTTAGGAGAGCCGCGGGAGGCTCACAAGCCTAGGGGGCGCGCTCCTAGGGCTTGTGGCCCCCTCTTGGGTCTTCTGGCCTCTTCCCAAAGCTTCGTGGTTATCCTCTGGTCCAAGAAAAATTATCGTAAAGTTTATTCCGTTTGGTATTGATTTTCTGTAAAAGACAAAAACAAATAAAAAAACAACAACTGGCACTGGGCACTAGGTTAATAGGTTAGTCTCAAAAATGATATAAAATAGCATATTAATGCATATAAAACATCCAAGATTGATAATATAACATCATAAAACAATAAGAAATTATAGATACGTTGTTGACATCTTAGAGACCAAATGTAGCATGCAAGTTAAGTGAACTATATGAAACATCTAATGGAAGTCAAGTGAATTATTTTAAGAGACCAACTAACCAACTATAACTTAGAAGTTTAATGAACTATTTGAAGAGACCGGTGAAGTTAAGTGAACTATTTAAAGGATCTTTCTTGTGAATGGTCTAAAAGTGGTTATGTTCGCATTGTGTTTGTTTCTGTCCGGTACATTTACCAACGATAGACAATGATTATCTCTGCCGCCCAGGCCAGACCAAGAACCAAGTCGGTAGAGAGGCTGACCGCAACCCCCACGGTGCATCACATGGGCCATCGGAGCCGGAGACAACTAGGGCCCCAAAGCAAAGCAAATTACAAATAACATTATTTACTGACCATGTCAATCCAACAGCAGAACTGATAGAAAAAACACCCGCTTCCCAATGACACATCACCTGAACCTAAACCACTGGAACCAGGGATTCCTACTCGGAAGAACCAACGCGACTTGACACCATCTAGACACACTAGAGAATCCAAATACCAGGTAACACACATCTGCTTTATGCTCTGCTAGCCGTGTCGTCAGAAGTCATGTCCCTTGGATTCATTTGCTTTCACTGAGGTTATAAATATGGGCTAATAGATGCGTGTTTAGTGGATGTTCATTTTATAAATTATCATCAAAGTGCACTAGCATGAATAAGAATGCATACGGTAATGAACACCATAATTAAATAGCGTCGTGAGATCTTCAGTGCGTAGTAGAAACAAATATGGGGAGAGTGGATTGCCCTATCGTAGCCCTATGTTGGGTTTAAAGCTTTCTGTCACATCAGAATTTAAGCGGATACGATATTCCACCAAGGTCACACACTGCATAACCATTTCAACCCAATTGGAATGAAAAACTCGGTTTGAATAACTGCAAGAACACACATTCAGCTCTATAGTATGCATTGTGCATATCCAACTTTATTGCACCTTAAGTGTGTTCTTGTTGAAAATGGGTTTTCATTCTAATTGGGTTGAAATGGTTATGCAGTGTGTGACCTCGGTGGAATGTCGTATCTGCTTAGAGCATTTACAGTCGGACGCCCTAAACCCGCTTCAAACGCCTGGGCGAACGGCGCAGTCACTTACCGTTCATGAAAATACGACCCAGACGGGCGCCACAAATGCCCGGGCTGACCGGTACCCATCATATACAGCCCAAATATGAGGCGGATATGGGGCTCCTAGGCGCTTCCACCACGTCGAACCCGGCCCATGCTGGCCCACCCGAACCCACATATATTTCTCCCCATCCGCTCGTGGGACCAAAGCCTAACCACTTCACTCAACTCCCCTCCGCCACGCGAGCTCACCTCCGGTGATCACCGGCCTTCTCCGGCATGGCGGGCAGCGGATCCGAGACCTTCACCTCTACATCTGCCGACCCTGAGCTCATCCCACGCGGCCCCGAGGAGGAGATGGTCGTCCGGCTTGCGTTCCACTGCTCCCGGGAGGAGGCCCGTGCGACGCAGCGCTCGTACTCCTTCCGTTGAAAATCCATTGCGTCCATTCAAATGGCGCATGGATCCGACGCTAGGTGTGTCGTCGCTGCCTCATCAGAGACAATGCAGTTCGTCTGGCGTACGAACGCGCAACCCCTTCATTGGCGCGCCGAGGCCATGGACGCACCATGGGCGTTGTCCGACGCAAACATGGCACAACGTGCCCGCCGTGCGAGGCATCGAGCACGGGAGGCGAGGGTAGCCCTCGTGGCGGTGCACGCCGACAGGCAGAGTCGCATCCTCCGGTGCTTCATATGGTGTACTAGTCCGGGCGCCGCAACCGCATCATGGTGGATGTCGCCGGCTGAAAGGATCGAGAAGAGGTGTCTAGAGGGGGGGGGTGAATTGTCTCTAAGCAAGAAAAGTAGCAGTTTTTAATTTCTTTAAGTTGAAGTGGAGTTTGGCACAAGTTTCAACATTCACAATACATATCAAGCAAGCATGACAAGAGTATATGGGCAGCGGAAAGTAAAGCATGCAAATTGCAAGAATGTAAAGGGATGTGATTGGAGTGTGCAAACGCAATTTGGAGACACGAAGATTTTTTAGCCATGGTTCCGATAGGTGGTGCTATCGTACACCCACGTTGATGGAGACTTCAACCCATGAAGGGTAACGCTTGCGCGAGTCCACGCAGGGCTCCACCCACGAAGGGTCCACGAAGAAGCAACCTTGTCTATCCCACCATGGTCGTCGCCCACGAAGGACTTGCCTCACTAGGGTAGATCTTCACGAAGTAGGCGATCTCCTTGCCCTTACAAACTCATTGGTTCAACTCCACAATCTTGACGGAGGCTCCCAAGTGACACCTAGCCAATCTAGGAGACACCACTCTCCAAGAAGTAACAAATGGTGTGTTGATAATGAACTCCTTGCTCTTGTGCTTCAAATGATAGTCTCCCAACACTCAACTCTCTCACACATGTTTTGGATTTGGTGGAGAGAAGATTTGAGTGGAAAGCAACTTGGGGAAGGCTAGAGATCAAGATTTATGTGGTAGGAATGGAATATCTTCACCTCAACACAAGTGTAGGTGGTTCTCTCTCAGAAAATGTATGTTGGAAGTGTAGGCATGTTCTGATGGCTCTCTCCACAAATGAAGAGTGGGTGGAGGGGTATATATAGCCTCCACATAAGATCTAACCGTTACACACAACTTACCAAACTCGGTGGGACCGAATCGTAAAACTCGGTCAGACCGATTTAGTAAATAATGTGACCGTTATGATTTTCGGTGGGACCGACATGTCAACTCGTTGGGACCGATATGATTAGGGTTAGGGCATAACGTAATCTCGGTGAGACCGATTACACAAACTCGGTGAAACCGATTTTGGTAATAGACACACAGAGGGTTGGTCAGGCAAACTCGGTGGGACCGATTCGCTCATCTCGGTTGGACCGAAACGTTACAAAAGGGAAACAGTGAGTTTGCATTGCAATCTCGGTGGGAGCGATCGCTCATCTCGGTTTGACCGAGATGTTACGAAGGGAAACAGGGAGATTACAATCCCATCTCGGTGAGACCGAGATCCCTATCGGTGAGACCGAAAAGACTAGGGTTTCTGGCAGTGGCTATGTCAACAGAACTCGGTGGCGCCGGATAGAAAGATTCGGCAGGGCCGACTTTGACTTTTGGTTTGGGACATATGTAGATGTGAGAAAATAGTTGAGGGCTTTGGAGCATATCACTAAGCATTTTGAGCAAGCAAGCCATTAAGTAACACCTCATCCCCTCTTAATAGTATTGGCTTTCCTATGGACTCAATGTGATTTTGGATCACTAAAAGTAAAATGTAGAGTCTTGTGCTTTGAGCTTGAGCCAATCCTTTGTCCTTATCGTCTTGAAGGGGTTCCACATCCTCTAGTCCATGCCACTCCATTGTTGAACTTATCTGAAACATACTAGGTAAAAATATTAGTCCAACAAGAGATATGTTGACATTAATTACCAAAATCACCCAGGGAGCACTTGTGCTTTCACCGGCTCGTCCCAGGACGGATCCATCGCCGATCTGACGTCCAAAGGCACCGTTCGTGTTTCGGGTTTCGACGTGGAAGAGTAGGCATGGGAGACGGCAGCGCCTTGAGTCCCGTTAGCCGGCTCGCGTCCCATGCCCTACTCTACCTTGCCGGCGACCGGAGCAACACTCAGGGAAGCGCAGCCGGCCGTCGGACATGAGAGCTCCTGTTCGACGCTTATTAGAGTCAAACAGAGTAGGTTTCGCTGAAGGTTTCACGCAAACGGGCCAGCCCATTCCTAGGAGTAGAGCGAACGCAATAAAAACGAAAAAAAAACTAGCGTAGCATGGAATTCGAATCAAACCCTCAACCTAACGCTCAATAACTGCGTTGGCATCCGCTGCAACTATGGCTGAGCATGTATTATGTTACAACGCCATCCTTGAAGTACTATGCGCACATCCAAAAAAAGGAACAATGTTTCCTTGAACAAATTTCAAAACTCAAATGAACTTTTAAAATGTGAAAAGTTATTTAAAATATGAATGCAATTATGAAATCCCAAAACATTTATTGAATTTTTTATGCATGATATTTTTAAAAAATATATATTTATAATTTTGTAATATACATTGAACACATTTTAACTACACACTGAACATTTTTTTGATATACACTAAACAATATTTAAAACACATTGAACTTTTTTGTGATATACGATGAACAACTTTTAAATATACATTAAATATATTTTGTAATATATGCTGAACAAATTTTCACTACACATTGAACATTTTTGTGATATACGCTAAACAAAATTTAAATCCACATTGAACACTTTTGTGACATACGCTAAACAAAATTTAAATACACATTGAACACTTTTGTGATATACGGTGAACATTTTTTTTTGAATTGTGATTTTTTTAAAAGCAAACCAAATTTGAAAACCGTGAACAATTTTTGAAATCTTGAAGAAAATTTGGAATTTGAAACGTTTTTAAAACAAAGGGTAAAAATAAAAACGAAAAAGGATAAATAAAAGGAAAGGAAATGGAAGCAGAAACAGAAAAAGGGAAACACAAAAAAGAACAAAAAAAAAAGAAAACTGAGAAAACCTGAAAATCGGCAAAAAAAAACCCAAAAAATCGATTGAGGAAACCTCCTAGAAGATTCTCAAAACCGGTTTGCTTGCTTTGAGCTCGAACTGGGCCGGCCCGTTTCGGGGTGGTTGCTCGAGCACTTCAGCGGAAGCGCAAGAGACGGGAGTTCCTATTCGACGCGTTTTGCGTCGAACAACCACTTGACGCACGCAGGCACCCCGCGAGTGGGCCGGCCCAATACTCGGCACTGTAGCGAGCGCGCCTGTTTCGGGCAGCGATGTTAAAAAAAGAAGAAAGCACGCTAAATCTTCCCTAGGATTCGAACTTTGGAAGTCCTTCTTATGTACGAGAGAAGCTAACCAGTGGAGCTAACAACTTAGTGTAAAAATTGGAGCGTGATCGTATAAGAACTAATTTCAAAGCAGAATCCAGACATGTTTGTTGAATTTTTTCGAACTTTATTTGGAAATTATGTTTTTTTACAATGAACAATGTTTGAAAATCTGATAATTTATTGAAGAACTCGAATAGTTTTTCAAAATTCCAAAAAATAAAATAGAAACGATTTTTCAACAGAAAGAATTTTGAAATTCCTGAACATTTAATGAAAACGCAAAAATTTATTGAATTTTGAGAACAAAAAATTGATAATGGGAACAATTTTTGGCAAGTGCAAACATTTTTTGAAATTATGGACATTTTTTAAAAACTCAAACATTTATTTCATTCTGAGCACAAAATTTGATAACCGAACTCTTTTTAAATTGTTGAACTTTTTTCAAAAGTCCCGAACATTTTTTGGAAACAAAAACAATAGTTGAATTTGTGAGACAATTTTTAAAATTCTGAATAATTGTTGATACTGGACATTTTTTGAATTGTTGAACAATTTCGGAGAAGCAGGAACAATTTTTGAAATTCCCGAACATTTTTTGAAACTGCGAACATCATTTGAATACAGGGAGAATTTTTAATAATGTGAACATTTTTGTAAACATGAACTTTTTTCGCATTGTGAGCAATTTTTTTTTACACGGGAACATATTTTGAAATTCCCGAACATTCTTAAAAATGCAAACATCATTTGAAAACAGGGACAACTTTTAATATTCTGAACATTTTAGTAAACATGAACATTTTTCGCATTATGAGCAAATTTTTTTAAAATGGGAACAATTTTTGAAATTCCTGAACATTTTTAAAAATGCAAACATCATTTGAAAACAGGGACGATTTTAATATTCTGAACATTTTTGTAAACATGAACATTTCGCATTATGTGCAGAGTTTTTAAAACAGGAACAATTTTTTGTATCGTGAACATATTTTGAATTTTTAGAACAAATTTTGAAATGAAGAACAATTCTGAAAATCCCAACAAAATTGAAACACGGACAAATTTTGAACAGGTGACCAACATTTCGAAAACGATAACATTTTTTGAATTTGTGATCAGGTTTTCAATACAAGAACAAAAACATTTTAAACAATTTCTGAAAAATGGGAATATTTCTTGAAATTCCTGAACAAATTTAAAAAATGAAAATAATTTTTGAATTTATGAACAGTTTTTGAAAAATACGGCCATTTTTATAAAATTTGAAAATTTTGATAAGCACGACCATTTTTTAAGTTTTCGAACAATTTTCAAAACATGAACTCTTTAAAAAACTTGAAATATAAAAAGAAACGAAAAGAAAAAAGAAACAAAAAGAAAAGAAAATAAAAATAGAAAGAGAAACGAAAAAAGAAGAAAAACCATAAAGAGAAAGGAAAACCAGTTCAGGGAACCTCCTAGAAGGTTCCCAAAACCTGAAAAACCGGAAGGAAGACTCTAGAAGGTTCCCAAAACCGAAAAACACTGCAGCACGTAAATGGGCCTGGCCCAGGTCATCGTTCGTTCCTTACCTCTGTGCGAAAGACCGACACTTTGACGCAACGTGCGTCCAATAGGAGATTCCGCAAGAGACCTCCTATGCGGAATATCCTATTTGCTGCTCGTTGCGTCAAACTGCAGGCGCTTCGCAGCTTCGCACAGGCGAGCGACTGAATAGCGACGCAACGGGCCAGCCCGTTTTAACCGTTAGCACTCCCGGTTTTGGGAACCTTCTAGAGGTTCCCAACTGGATTTTTTCCGGTTTTGGAAACCTTCTAGAAGGTTCCTGAACCGGTTTTTAATTTTCCTTTCTTTTTCTATTTCTATTTCTTTTTTTGTTTTTTGTTTTTCAAGTTTATGTTTTCTCTCTCAAAAAAATGTTCACGCTTTTACAAGAATGTTCAAAATTTGAAAACTGTTCGTGTTTTCAAATTTTTTTCATAAATTCAAAAACTGTATGCATTTATTAAAAAAATTCAAAATTTTCAAAAAATACTTTATGTTAACAAAATTGTTCAGAATGTTTTTGTTCAAAATTTTGACAACGTTTAAAAAAATGTTCGTGATTTCAAAAAATGTTTCCGTTTCAAAAATTGTATGCAATTTTCCAAAAATGTTCATGAATTTCTGAACATATTCGTTTTATATTTTCTTCATGTATTCAACTTTTGTTCACGTATTCAAAAAAATGTTCAACTTTCAAATTTGTTTGGAATTTTCAAAATTGTTTTCTGTTTCTAACTTTGGTCTAAAAATGTTCTTGTTTCCTTTTCACTTCCTTTTTTCGTTTCTTTTTTATTTTTCAATTTTTTGAAAAATGTTCATGTTTCAAAAATTGTTCATAACCTTAAAAAACCTTCATTTTTAAAAAAATGGCCGCATTTTCCTAAATTGTTCATAAATTCAAAGAATGTTCGCATTTTAAACAAAATGTTGTGGGATTGAAAAAATGTTCCCTTTTTAAAAAATGTTCGTATTTGCCTTTCTTTGGTTTTCTTTTTTTCCATTTTCGATTTTTCTGTTTCAAGTTTTTTGTATTTCTCTTTCCTTTTCCCTTTTTCTTTTTTATTTGTTTTGTAGTTATTTTTCTATTTGTTTCTTCTTTCTATTTTTATTTTCCCGAATTTTAAAATTTGTTTGAAATTTCAAAAATGTTCTGAAGTTAAAAATAGTTCCAGTTATTATTTTTTTCAGAAGTTCCAAAAATATCATGATTTTTTTACAAATTGTTTGCATATTTTGTAAAAAATTTCACCTTTCTTAAAATTTTCGTAAATTTTAGAAAAAAATCCTGTTTCGAAAAATGTTCAGAATTTCTAAAAAATGTTCGCCTTTCAAAATATGTTCATAACTCCAAAAAATGTTCTGCTTTTTAATTTTTGTGCACAAATTCCAATAATGATCATAATGTTCGCTTTTTGATAAATTTTTTTTTACAGTTTTGAATTTTTGTTTACAGGTGCAAAACATTTGTCCTTTTTGTCCAAAATGTTGTTTTAAATTTGTTCATTTTTCGGACATTTGTTTATAAATCCAAAAATGTTCTTCTTTATAAATATGTTCGCAAATATTCAAAAATTGTTCGTGTTTGTAAAAAGTTGGGATTGAAAAAATGTTCCCAGTTTTAAAAATTTGTTCACAAATTCAAACATTCTTTCGGTTTTTAAATTATGTTACCTATCCCAAAATTTGGCATTTTTTTAATACTTAGTCGTGTATTACCAAAATTGTTTAGAATTTCTTTTGAAAGTATTCAGAGTTTTATTTAAATGTTCGAGAAAATGGAAAATATTTTGATATGTCGGTTTTGCTAGTGCTAAGAGATTTAGCGCTGCATTGGTGACGGAAGCGATGAGTAGCTCCAGTGGTCATGTATTGTCTTTACTAGCATCGGGTCGTGAGTTCGAATCCTGGGTGAGGCGTCTTGTTAAACCCCGCCAGTCTGCCGCAGAATGCGGCAGATAGGTGGTCCCCGCCTATGCGCCGCTTATTGCGGCAAAGAGTCGAAGTTTCGCACAGGAGACGACTCACCTGGGCCGGTCCGCTAGCTCTGCTCCGCAGAATGAAAAACCGCAAAAATATAAAGAGCACTAACCAGGAATCGAACCCGCGAAATGCTGGAGATGCGCTCTGCACACTCGCCACTGCGACACGCACACTACTGTGCCAAATATGCAGCACCAGCCTTAAAGAACCTAAACGAATCCATAGCCACTGTAGTAAATAAGGTCTATTGCATACAAATTACATATCTATTAAAATTTCAAGCGTAAAAAGGAAAAAACTTTTTGAAATGCAAACATTATGTGGGAACCGAATAGAAATTAAAACCAAGTAGGAACAAATAATTGAATACAAGAATACTTTCTAAATTATGAACTACTTTTCGTAAACGCAAAACATCTTTTCTAAAACAAATAAAAAATTGAAAAGGTGATAATTTTTTTCAAAACTAAACTATTTTCAAAAAACAAGAACATTGAATTTGTGAACTAATGTAAAAAATATGAACATTTTTAAAATTTATGAACAAATTATGAAAACTGTAGCTTTTTTAGAGTATGTGAACAAATTTGGAAAAGAAGAACTTTTTTTGAAATTCCAAATATTTTAGAATTTGCGAACAAAAATTAAACATGCGAACACATTTTGAATTTATCAACAAATTTTGAAAAATGAACATTTTTTGAATATGTGAACAAATTTTGTAAACTAAAATATGTTTTTGAATTTGCGAACAAATTTGCAAAATGGGAATAATTTCTGAAATTCCAGAACATTTTTGAATTGGTGAACAAATTTTGGAAACCGGAACATTTTCTATGAAATTCCCAAACATTTTTTTTTTGTGAACAAAATTTAAATATGTAAACATTTTTTGAATTTGTGAATAAATCTTTGAAAATGGGAACTTTTTTGAAAACAAATAGTTTTTGGTTTGTAACAAAATTTTAAAAGGTGAACATTTCTTGATTTATCGGGCATTTTCTGAAATGAAGCGAACATTTTTTGGATTTAGCAAACATTTTCTGAGACGAAGCGAGCAAGTTTTGAAATTATTTTATAACAATTTATGAACAAAATGTGAAAAAGGGAAAAAATTGTAAAACTGAAAAAAAATTGTAAGAGGCAAACAGTTTTTGTAAAAAATGGACAAATTTTGAGAAAGGGAAAAGGGGAACATTTTTTTAGATCTGTGAACAATTTGTGAGAAAGGGAATGAATACTATAAATGCGAACATTTTAATTTTTTTTAAGAACAAGAATATATTTTAATTTGTGAACAAATTTTGAAAACAAGAACATTTTTTAAATTTGTGAACAAAATTTGGAAATGGCAACATTTTTTAATTTTTCGAACATTTTCCGTGAATCTGAAACAAAATCTTCAGAAATCACAGTTTATTTAAAAATTACAAGCATTTTTTCAAATTAGCATACATTTTGAAAAAATGTAAACATAATTCGAAAATAGGTACAAAATTTTAAATTCTGAACAATATTTGAACTATCCAAACATTTTTTGAAAAAAGTAAAATAAACTTGAAAAGGAAAAAAGGAAACGAAAAGGGAACAGAATAAAAAGGAAACTGTAAAAAAGAGAAACTAAAATCAGGAGGAAAGAAAAGGTTCCAAACTGGAACGAACGAACAGGTCGAATGGGCCGGCCCAGTAGCTTCGCTGGTGCCCTTCCCTCTGTGCGATACGGCGATAATTTGCCGCAACGCGCGGCAAATAGGGATTTCCCAAGCGCAACACCTCGACGCTCACGAGCGTCAAATAGGAAACGCCGCCGGACATGGGCACAATGAAACCGAGCGAGTCCGCCGGACATGGACAGCCGGCCGCCGGATTTGCCAAGACCGACTGTATGTGCTCTTATGGGCTGGATATAGGTGTCTGGTTGACTGACTTTTTTATTCAAGTCCGTGCTCTTCGTCCGAACATCAGGGCGGAAGTGATGCCGATTTGGAGACGGTCTGAAAACCAAAACAAAAGGTCGGCGTCACGGGGTGGGCTGGGTCTATCAGGATCGGGTTTGGATTCGGACCTGGTCACCCGGGCAGAGCACAGTTACTCACTCACTTGAAAGGCAAGGAGCGTCACCGCTTTCGGGAAAGAATCAAACCACCCACCCCGCCGCCGCCGAGTTTCGGGCGAACCGAGAGCGCATCCCGCGGGCGGAGAGGGAGGCGTACGTACGCCGTCGACGGCACGCCGGCCGCGCCCGGCGCTCGGCCAACCCTCGCCGCGGGCATCTGCTCGGTACCATCTCTCTCTCCCCGCCTCTCGTGTCGTGCACGGCATCCATGGATCTTCCTCAAATTGCATCCGAGGCTCCCCCGCGCCGCGTTCGATTCCGTGGCGCCCCCGCGCGCGCGCGCCCCGGGACGCCGAACGGATCCGCGTGCCGGCCCTCGATCTGGCCCCTTGGGGCGCGTTCCGGGGTCAAGAATTTGCGGGTTGTGGTAGAGTTCCCCTAGCTGCCGTTGACTGACTTTTGGGATGGCACGTCGCTGCACGGCCGGCATGCCTGCTGCTTTGGTTCACGCTTGGCCCGCATAGACGGCCGAGGTTGCACGGAATTGGTAATGCTGGCTTTCTCAAGTGTCACATCCAGACCTCTAGATTCTAGCAATGTCTGCAATGAGGTCTCACTTCTTTTTCCATGAAAAGATAGTGCACCCTTCCACTCTTTCCCTTGGATTTTCCTGCTTGTGGGTGTATGGGACCATGCTAACATTTTTTGGTCTCATCCAGAATAGGAAGATGAAATCTGTGATGGACAGACTACTGCCACGGTGAGATGGCTGTCCGTTGATGTTATTGCCATTCACAGATATAATCACAGGAAAATGCAGTCTCTGCAGTTCCAGAAAAGGGTAGGATTCCTTAACTAGGCCTTCCCTACATGTTCCCTTAGCAGAAGAGAGCAAGTTCACGTTGTGTTACACTCAAGGGCACTCAAACGAAGCATGTTCAGATTTGAATTACCTATTCTAGCAACGTTCTTGTCCTGATCAAAATCCATTTGCTGCTTCCTTTGGACACTTGCTTCGCAGTAGTCAGTACCATGATTGAAGAGCTAATGGTAGGAGCTATCAGGTACCTGGTCCAAGTAGCATAACGTAAGCTCTATTAAACCCTGCCTGCGCGGGAAAGACAGCTCTCGCGGTATTTTTAGAAGGCAAGAAACCCCCCAAATGCGCCGCAAGGCTGCTCAACCTCAGACGGAGAGTAATAAACCCGGACGGAGAAACTGGTACTGCTAAATTTGTATTTATTAGTACTGCAAGTTCATCTTGTGATATTTGAATTTTCTGTTCTAGCAACGTTGTTGTTGCGGGTCAAAATCCATTTTCTGCTTCTTTTGAACACTCGCTTCTCAGTAGCATAAGGTAGGCGGTAATGGTATGAGCTATCAGGCACCCGTTCTCAGTAGCAATAACGTAAGCTCTAATAAAACTTGTTCTGCGCGGGAAAGACAGTCCCGCGGTATTTTTAAAAGGCAAGAAACCCCAAGAATGCGGCACGTGCCCGCTCATCCTCACGTGGGGAGCGGACGCTGCACGTGCCAGTGACTTTGTTTTTATGCGAGACCCAGGCATTGAACCTGGGTCGACCGCCCCACTACAGGCGGCGTTACCACCGCGCTATCAACATGTTTGTTGATGTAAGCGCTAATGGTAGAAGCTATCGAGTAACCCGTTGTCCAAGTTACCAAGTCACAAATACTCCAACTGCAATCGCACTGTGCGAAAATCCTATGGGAAAATAACTCTGACCAAATATGCTAATGCAATATACTCCATTAATGTAATGCTGAATTTCTACCATTCTTTATGATGTAGGACAACAAAGTTAGAAAATATACATTAGCCAATTTATTATATCGGGGATTAACTGTGATGAATTTCCATTGAGCCAGGCACTATTAGAGCTGCCTATTGCTTTTCTGAACTATCTCAGTTTTTTTCTAAACAGAGGCAAAAGATTTGCCTCATGGATTAATTACGGAGAAGCTATCTCAGATTTCAGGGATTAACCATGATAAATTTCCATTATGCAGGCACTACTAGAGCTGCCTATTTCTTTTCTGAAGCTATCTCAGATTTCAGGGTGCTGCAAGGTTTAACGTTTGTTTGACTGATCCTTGGCTCCTTGCCTGTAACTCTGATAGGTTAGATGTCAGTATTGCCCTCGTGGATGTGGCGTCGTTTCTCCTTCTTCATAAACACAATATGACTAATTTGTTGTGTTCCTATTTTTCAAGGGATGCATTTGTTGTGTTCCTATTGAAAGTGAATTAATTCTCTCTGGATTCACATTTTCCAGGTAGGAAAGCGAGTCCTAAAATGGGCCACGCCCCGAGGAGGTTGGTCTCTGCCCTCTATGTAAAGCCACCATGGGTGCCCGTTGAAGTGAGAATCGGTCAGAAGTGGAGACGAGCAAATGTTTTAAGGCAAGCTGATCGCAGGGGACTCTGTCTTGTGAGCATCAGAGGGCCGGCGCCCGAGTCTGACCCTATAATGGTACCGCTATCAACGATCCGGATACCTTCCGACCCTCCTGTTGCCAGGAAAAGACCAGACACTCGCCCTAATTTCCGGGTGAAGAAGCCCAGGGACGCCGGTGACGCCGCCGAAGGCGGTAGTGAGTAGGCTGCTGGCTGTTCAAGTGTTCATTCACTGTGTGATAACTTATGCTTGATCTCTATGTAAGTTGGAAAAAGAAGTCTTTTTCTTCTTCATGGACAGATGTTGTGATGTGTGGTTCTGTATGAAACAAATTGACTGAACGTACAACTGCAGTTCAGACTTGTTTTATTGTCTGTAAAATCAGGGGTTCAAGGCATCATGGTACTATGATTTCTTTTCGACACACCGTGACAAGGGTACCAAAATTACCAGGTTCACTTGAGCAGAATATAGCCATATCAACAGTGACCAGATCGAGGCTGATGCTGCGTTAGCCATTCATCATACTGTGTAGTGGTCAAGGCCAACTGTCCAAAAACTTATATGGGGTAGTATTTGTTCTGAACTACAGTTAAAGAAGACAGCTGATACACAGTCTGCAACACGGATGCTCGCAGTTCCCAGCTTACGGCCCAAGCACAGATTCAGAAAAATCTACAATTCGAAAGTTGTGAAGCTGTAAAAAATATATACAATTCGAAAGTTGTGAAGCTGTAAAAAATATAAACAAACGAGGATAAACAAATACATACTCCTTCGGTTCCAAAACATTTGTCATGGTTTTAGTTCAAAGGAGTACATAGTAACAGGAAGAGAAGGGGTGCCCCAGCTTCGGTCAATTTCAAAGACCCTAGACGACACAACATCGGACACCGGGGATGAGTTCACTCATAGCCCACTTGAAATTCGAAACTTCGAAAGCAAATTACACAGAGGCAAACTTCATCATCATCAATGAAAAAAGGCCACTACTACATGACTAGTACTACATGTCAAGTCCATTGGCAACATCTCCCTCCATGCAAAGAATGCCGCAAGACAGAATATCAGGAAGCAATTGGCCGTTGTCTTCGGGCTTAATCCTATTGCGCCCCACCATTATCATCTGGGAATCCTGCCAGTGTGAAGAGCAATTAATTAATTAGCAAACATTAGCACACTCAAGCTATTTCTGAACACACAATTCAGACTAAGAACAAGGTTTGGAAGCACATTTATCTTATTATGTGAGAAGCATATTTCCAAACACTAAAAACTGTAATGAGAAAAGGTGCTTCTTGCAAATGAAATATACAGCAAGTAGCATCTGAGGCAGTAGAGATTGAAGAGGAAGTTCAACTGATACCTGCTTTTGTAAGGTTGGGTGTGAACCATATGGGAGGGAACCACGTCCTCCAGGGTTCAGGATCAACCAAATTGGTTCTGGTATCATTTTCCAAGTTGTACACTCCTATGTCACGTGGATCATCTTTGCCGCTGAGTAATTCTTCGTGATAATCATGAGTAAAATATAGATGGTTTGCCATCAAGCCTGGATGATTCTTTACGCTAAAGCAAGATGTTGTGCTTTTCCCAGTGAACAACGCATGTTCACCTATCCCTCTCATCTTGACAAGCTTCAGCTCAACAAAATCAACCTTGTACACTTCATAAGCAGTGACATACGTCTCACCATCTGGTTGTTCAGGATCCAAACTCTCCTCCTTAATGATTTGGAGGAAATCTCCCCATGGTGCCTGAACAATGTAGCACTTCTGGACCATCCCAACTAGATTTGGTAAAATCCTTCTGTGGATGACAGATGGTCCGTTCAAATCAAACTCATCGATTGCGCCTACCTCAGTCATTGCGTAGAAACAGCCATCATGGTGTATGCAATCTGCATAGAAACTATGCATTTGGAGCCAGTTCCAGTGAGCATCTCCCACTTTGGCGAATGAGAGCTGCGCGTACGGCTGATGGATGAGCATGACAGTGCATTCCCCTGCCGATGGATCAGACGACAAAGTTGCCTTCAGATAGACCAGATCTCCGTACCTATCCAAAGGGCATGCGTAGGGTGTATCCTCCACCCTCGGAAGCTCTCCGTCATAGAAAGACAGCTTGTACTTTTCAAGAACCCCGTCGTCGTTTATGACAGGTTTAACATGCTCCATGGTAGTCACAGGAGGGAGTGTAATCTTGTCACCAGTGATAGGGTTGAGCAGCATAAGATCAGATTTTTCATCCATGACGACTAACCATCCGTGCGATGAGCCAATCCAGTTGTTGATGGGAGGTTCAGGGAGGGGCATGGAGTAGGCCTTCCGTTCGGATAGACTGTACATGCCGAGTGCCCTCCCGCCGGCGGCCTCTGTACAATAGAGTAAACAGGGGGTCTGTCGACTCGGGCAGACGCCGCTGCGGCGGACCGTGGAGTATGCCTTTTGCCAGAATGTGCAGACGGCGGCAGATCGGAGGAGGTCCGGGCACTCGAGCAACTGGAATATGCTGATTAATATGTCCGCTGGTAGCCCGGACCAATCTGGCGCCGGAGCTTCCATTGTGGATGGACAGAGACGAACACCACAGCTTTAGAGCAGGTCGGCTACAACCATACGGGCGGCCGGAGCTGCAAATCAAAGAGACCAAGACCGCGGCAGCTCCGGCGGCTACTCCGGCCGCGTTCTGATGTAGATCCTTGCCACGCCAATCCAATCCGGGAGAGAACTGGATATGCCTGCCCTGCCCGGTCGAATCTGATTTGGGAACGAAACAGTGAAAACCAAGGAATCCGCTGCCACTTTTCCCTCCGTCCCGTGGGCTGCTCTCGCGACTCACCGGGCGATTTCCCGCCGCCTCATCTTCAGCCCCCTCGCCCACGTCCTCCTCTGTCGCCGGCGCCGCCGGCGGCCTGCCCGCGGTGGCGGCAGGGCGCCTCTTCCACCTCCCTCTCCTCCTTTTGATGCTCTCTCTCTCCCTGGCGACCTCCGCCCTTCTCGCGGCGGCGCGGCGGTCTCGGCGGGTGCGTCGGGGTGACGCGCTCGTGGAGGTCCCCCGCGCGGCGGCGTGTGCGTCTCGGCTGGGAGCCAGCGTACATTTTTTTTTTGAGAAACTGGGAGCCAGCGTGCTGTGCCGCAGTGGGTTGGCTGTGCGGCTGCAGGCCTGGGCTGGGCCGCGCGGTAGATTTCTCTGTACTTTACTTAAATTTTAAGGGTGTCTCAAAAAAAAAACTTAAATTTTAAGGTTTTTTTGAATTTCTAAAAAACAAAAGGCCCCGGAAACTATGGGCGATAGCATTAAGGTTGGGCGCAACTATGGGCGATTCCTATTTTGCGGTCGCTTAGGGCATGTACAATGATCGATAAGGTGGTCTTATCTTAAATCTTGCATGTAATTTAGAGATGACAAAAAAACATGTCTACAATGGGTCATCTCTTAGCTTTATCTTCAATAACTAGTTATTCCTAAAAACATGGTGAGACGTATTGTGCTAAGAGATCATCTCTTGCCTTCTCTTAATTAAGGGAAGACAAGCCTTCTCTTATGATTTCTCTCTCCTCCACCTCATTATTTATCCTACGTGGCATTGCTAAGATAAAACCATTATACATGCCCTTAGTGCTTCAAACCCGATCCCACACAGCCAAACCACCAGATGTGTTTAGTTAGATCTTTTTCTTCTTCTTTCCTTTTTTCCATTTTTTTAAAATCAATGAACTTTATTCAAATTCATAAAAAAATCATATCGCTGAACTTTCTTCCTCAAATTTTATGAATTTTTTTTCAAATACGATGAACTTTTTTGATTGATGATTTTTTTCAAACTCGATGAACTAGTTTTCAAATTCAATGAATTTTTTTCGAACCAACGATTTCTTTTCGGAATCATGGACATTTTTAAATTCATGATCTATTTCATTTTTCTATTTTTTTTCTCAAAAGTCAACAGTGAGCCATGTATATGGGCTGGCCCACGAGGGATGGGGCGTGCACGCCAGGAAAGCTCCCGTGACTATGGGCGTGTTTGAGTCACGACCTGGCTTCCATGCCTGGGAAAAATTGATGCCTGGACCCAGCCTGGGAACTAGCAATTCTCTACCTACCTAGGCATGGAGTGTTTGATTGCATATCTAGCCTGAAGAAGGATTATAGTGAAAAAAGCGTTCGTTCCAGACCTGCCCCACAAGAGAATCCTGCTAATAAAGAAAGATGGATTGCCAGGCAGCACCCAGGCGACCTGTTCGTAGCGCCTGGGTGAGGCTAATCAAGGTGCCTGGGGTCAGCGGCCAGCTAAGCAAAGTTTTGAGATCACCATGCCAGGCGAGCTTCTAATGCAGTGGATTTAAACCAAACACTCTTCAGGCAATTTTCAGGCAGACTCCAGGGCAGGCATGAAGCCATGAGGACGTCAACCAAACACGCCCTATATCTCCCTTCAAGCGAGACAGACTCAGCTGCCGCTGAGGCGCCGACCCAAATGGCCGGCCCAGATCGCGCGAGGCCATTGCCTCCTTTGTATGTTTGTTCGACCTTTTGTTTTCTTTGTTTACCTATTTATTAACTTTTGTTTACACTTCCAAAAAGTCCAAAATTATATATTACAGAGTATAATTTTCGTAGTGTTTGAAAAATGTTAATCATGCATTTAAAATTTTTAAATGTGTATATAAAAATGTTGCCATGCATACAAGAAATGTGTACAAACAAATATATAATGTCTGTTATAAAACTTGATCATGTATTTACAATATATTGATCAAAATTTCAAAAAATGTTTAAAATGTATTTAAACAATGTTAATAAAGTGTTTGAAAAATTGTTGAATGTGTTTAGAAAAATATTGACCATGTGAAAAAATGATGAAATATTTTGATTATGCATATTAAAATATTAATCAAGCATTTTTTAAAATATTGAAGAAGTATTTCAAAAATGTTAATCAAGCATTTGGAAAACGTTAAATGTGTATAGAAAAATATTGACCATGCATTAAAAAAGTGTTAATCTTGCATTTTAAGATATTGATAAAGCATTTCAAAATTGTTAAACAATCATAGAAAAATATTACGATGTATTAGAAAAATATTAATCCTGTATTTGAAAAATGTTAACCAAGCATTTGAAAAATATACAAAATGTTTTATAGGAAAAATGTTGACCATGTATTAAAAATGTAAATCTTGTATTCGAAAAATGTTAATCAAGTGCTTGAATTGTTTTTTAAAAAAATGGTGTAAAAAATGTTGACTATCTATTAGAAAAATGTTCAATACAAACCTAGAAAAAGAAAAGGGTTTGGTTAAGCTTAAAAATGTTAAACCTGTGTAGATGTCCCAGCTTAATCTTGAAAACATGTTGACTATGTATTATAAAACTGATACATGTCCCGGCTGTACCATTTCTAAAGATTTTTTTACTATGTCCCACGTCGGCTATTTCTTTTTTTTCCTATGTCCCGGCTGTACCATTTTTTCAACATTTTTTAATACATAGTCAAAAAACAAAAAGGTACATGTCCTGGCTGTACCAATTTTTTTATTTTTTAACATTTTTTTAATACATAGCCGGGACATGTGGCCAGGTTTGATTAAGACTGTGAAGGAATCCTCAAAAATGAAAAAGATTAAGCCTGTGAAACAGCGGTGGCGTCGCGCACCAGGCGACGCGGGATTCAACTGACTATACAAATTTTCTCACGTCTTGATCATGAGCGTATGTAGTTGTTGGGGATGGTGGAAAGCAGAGGCGATGGCCCAGGAGGACTTCGATTTGTTGGTGGGATAAAAACTCTATGTCAGCAGTGTGATCACACATTCTTCTGCACAGACATTTTATAAGAGCAGACTGTAGCAGGATGAAAATGACCACAATTTACGCAGCAACATCATCTACCTTTATCATACTCACGATACGAATTTTCTTTCAAAGATCACCAAACCAATATGAGGCTGAAAGCAAAGTAAACAAGGTTCAACGACCACCGGAGACGATAATGAAGCATAAACTCTGACACGACGATGGATTTTAACAGGTCCATTAAACTGACTGGTGGCACTCTAGTTGTTGATCTTCTTCTCTGGCCTCATCTGCTTGCTGTTACCACGCTTGTACTTGCAGAAGTCAGCACCCCTTGGGCGCAGGCGCACATGGTCTGTAGATAAGTGAAAATATTAGAATGTGTAAGATCAGTGTTATTAGACTCACAGGGTTCAATTACAAAATGACTTAATTCATTGTAAGAGGCGGTCAAGGATTCCATGTATTGCAGTAGATATTGTAGAATAACCAAAAGAATAAAAAAATCCAAAGGGCAAACAAAAAGACCTTCAGCCCTGACAGAGCAGAAAAATGCAATCAGAATTCAGCATGGAACAAGGAAGGATTCCATGTGAGGCTCACAGTGAAGGCCAAATTTTCATTCTTATTCTTATGAACACGCCATGTAAGAAATGTTGTAGTCAGTATAATCTTATATGTTAACTTCTTTTCTTCTATGAAAAGGTATCAAAATTCGGCATCTGCAATTCATTCGCAGCAGCTTGGCTTAATCATATAAAAAAACAGAGTTTTCATATTGGATTAACCTTTGTTGGTAAGATTGATGGCGAAAACAAAGATAATTCTGCATTCTGAATGAGCGCACATCTGCTACGGACGGTGTCAGACAATCACAGGAAGTGTTAAAACAACCACTGCTGCATCTTAATCTGATAAGCCGCAGCTGATAGTTTCTGCACAAGCTGAAGCGCATTTGTTCTCTTCAACTATTTGTGCACAAAGCAAGCTGCATGCTGGAAATTTTTATGCTCATAGGATCTAAGACAGCTTAAACGATGGCAATTTTGACGCCAATCTGGCATGTAGTTCATATATAATTTCTAAGATTCCTAAGAGTTCTTCATGTGGGGAACTTGCTCGACAGGGGGGAACCTGTTGTGGGGTGGCAGCTCGACCGAAGACGCTTGACAGGGATGGTGGCAGCGCGCGCTGAGGCACAACGGCACGGAGAGGGCAGGACCTGGGGGCTGGGGCGCCGCCCTCAAACTTGGATAACCTGCGGCGCGTGCTAGGGCACGACGGCACAGCAAGGGCAGGACCAGGGAGCTGTGGGCTCTATCAAAATGGCAGAGAAGAAGTCCAAAAATACCCTTTCGTACCATTTGGGAAATGATGGGGTGGCCCTTCCGTGTGTACGGCCAAATCTGCCTGGTACTCCAATGCATGCTTTCGGAGTATCAGGGTACCATAAAAGAGCTAACATAATTTCTTTGTGTTTGATATAAAATCATACATTCAAATAAAGGCAGAATATGTAAGAGACTACGCATTGGGTTAAGGACCGACACTCGCGGAATAAGAGGTTAATGAAGTACTAACTGAACATGTGGCTAAATCGCAAAAATGAGAGAGGGTCATATATGTAACATGAGAAGAGTAATTTTAACATGCTCCCTCTTACCCCCTCTTTTCACATGAGAGGTAAGAAGGTAAGAGTAAATCAGACCACTATTTAATCAAATCAATGGCTCAGATCTATTATGTATTTTTACCTCTCATGTGAAAAGGGGAGGTAAGAGGGACCATGCTAAAATTTGCCACAGGAGAAAATAGTAAAAACGACTGATTCACAATGGCCTACCTTTAGGTGACAGTCTGACAGGGAAATGAGCTAGCAACTAACCAGAATATAATAATATGATATATGAGCACTTCTCTCAAATTCTAGTGTTAACTTTTTTTTGGAATTTTCCATGCAAATTGTATTATTGTAAAGTAGACAGTGGCAAAAGGTTGCATTGTTTCAAGCAAGCATGAAGACATGGACTCTGCAAAGTACTCCCTCCGTTCCTAAATATAAGTCTTTGTAGATATTCCACTATGAACCACATACGGATGTATATAGATGCATTTTAAGTTTAGATTCATTCATTTTGCTCCGTATGTAGTCTACCTAGTGGAATCCCTACAAAGACTTATATTTAGGAACGGAGGGAGTAACACATAACACGACAATAAACATATTTCCATCGTTACAATGATTGCAAGCATTCCTACAATTTTTTAATCTACGGTAGTAGGTGGTTCTTTTCGGATCCACGCAATAATTCAGTTCCATGTTAAACAGAAGAAAAAACTGACAAGGAGATTTTATCAGAGTAAACAGGTACACGATCAGTCAATCACATGTGGTGTAACCGTGTAAGTGCATTTATAAGCCCTGATAGGCTACTAAGCCTAATTAAGTTAATAGTCAACAAATGATCAGCTTAGCAGTTCACAAGAATTAATGTAACTTCTATGAGAACAGAATATATAAAGATTAAAGAATGAGATGTGTGATTTATGTCAAATGTTGCTGTACATTCGGTTGCAATTTTTGTACTTATTAGTAAACCACTTCTCCAATGAAAACAAAGATAATAATCAGAACAAATATCAAAGAAAACTTAAAATGCAAATAACAGCGAGGTGCACATTTGAACAACTGGATATAAAAGGAAAGACAAATAGTAAAGGTACTATCGGCTGAAATTTGCACTCTTTTCTCGAACAACACCAAAATGCGTATAATATTGTCCAGTATTAGAATAAGAACGTCAAGAAGGCACAAAACTGCACAAATTGAAACAGCAAAAGAGAACGAAGGGGCATAAATCTAGACACTCTAAGCAAATGGAAAAGGAAAACGAAACTCAAAATAAGAAGAAACAAAAAAGGCTAGCTTAACATTAAAAAAAATGTTATTTTGTTACATGAATTTCTTACCCGGCCAGACAACATAAATGATATGCTAAATCATCTTAACCCCCAATGTATTTAGTGGGACATATCCTGCGAAAATGCACATCTTTTCCAAAAATTTGAAATACCATTTAAAAAGCACCTACAAATTCTCACAAAAGTGTACTATTGTGGAAGAGCATATAGCACCTCCGTGCAAACTTTCTCGAAAGAGAAATCCTTTTACGAAAACAAAACAAGACAAAATAGGCTAATAGTGTCAAAGCATAGTTTTAATTTTAGTACACTATTCACATTCGGTTTTCTTTTCTGTAGCACACAAAGTACACTGGATTTGAAGTTTCAAATTGGCATGAATGTACAAAACGCCCTTACAAAGTAAGAGAGTTATTTTGAGAATTTTAAGATACTTGCACGTGTGCTTTTCTTATTGTATTTTCACATTATCAAAAGATGCCCATTTTCACAGGATACGTACCACCATCTTTATATTCTTCCTAGTTTGTTTTATAGTTATCGTATGGAGTTTGTGTGTGATCATGGCAGTACTGTAAAGGGTGAACGCACATTTGTCCATTGTATCCAGAATTCTGGATTATCTGCCATCCATATAAGTATTATTTACTCCATACATATTCAGAAATATAACACTGATATTGTCAATTAGATCTAGATTATCTTGCATCCGTCTGGAGACTATTCACACTTTATAGTTTCCTATTTCCCCAATATGAGTTGGCTGCTTCATTATAGCCTATTTGTTAGGTGAGAATGCAACGTTTCTTCTATAACACTTGGCCAGACAAGCACAACATCATAAAAAATGTATCAAAGCCAACCTATAAACCTCATCACGTTTCATGTCATTTAGCAAAAACAACACATGACTAACATGGTAATCTTAGCCAAAGGGGTTTAAGAAATTCAACATAACCAAATGCTGAAGCTATTCTGAACATCCAATACAGACAGTGGCGGAGCTATGTTGGGGCCAGGGGGCCGCTGCCCCCCCAGCCTTTGACCAATTTCTGAAGACATTTTTTTAGGGGGACTTAGATTAGAACATTTTTAGCATTTGGCCCCCTTAGACACTGATGATTTGTGTTTTGCCCCCCCATAGTTTTTCGGCTAGCTCCGCCACTGAATACAGACCCAGACAAGGGGAGCACACTTAAGGTTGGAAGTGCAATTCTCTTATTCTGTGAGAAGCAGATTTCAAAATACTAAAAATAATATCAGGAAAAGTACTGTTTCAAAATGAAATATACCTGCTTTTGCAAGATTGGGTGTGAACCATATGGGAGGGAACCACGTCCGCCAGGGTTCAGGATCAACCAAATTGGTTCTGGTATCATTTTCCAAGTCGTACACTCCTATGTCACGTGGATCATCTTTGCCGCTGAGTAATTCGTCGTGATCATCATGGGTAAAATATAGATGGTTTGCCATCAAGCCTGGATGATCATTTGCGCTAAAGCAAGATGTTGTGCTTTTCCCAGTGAACAATGCATATTCACCTATCCCTCTCATCTTGATACGCTTCAGCTCAACAAAATCAACCTTGTACACTTCATAAGCAGTGACATACGTCTCACCATCTGGTTGTTCAGGATCCAAACTCTCCTCCTTAATGATTTGGAGGACATCTCCCCATGGTGCCTGAACAATGTAGCACTTCTGGACCATCCGAACTAGATTTGGTAAAATCCTTCTGTGGACGACAGATGGTCCATTCAAATCAAACACATCAATTGCACCTGCCGCAGTCATTGCGTAGAAACAACCATCATGGTGTATGCAATCTGCGTAGAAACTATGCATGTGGAGCCAGTTCCAGTGAGCATCTCCCACTTTGGCAAACGAGAGCTGCGCGTACGGCTGATGGATGAGCATGACAGTGCATTCCCCTGCCAATGGATCGGACGACAAAGTCGCCTTCAGATAGACCAGATCTCCATACCTATCCAAAGGGCATGCATAGGGTGTATCCTCCACCCTTGGAAGCTCTCCGTCATAGAAAGACAGCTTGTACTTTTCTAGAATCCCGTCTTCGTTTACGATAGGTTTAACATGCTCCATGGTTGTCACAGGAGGGAGTGCAATCTTGTCACCGGTGATAGGGTTGAGAAGCATCAGGTCAGACTTCTCATCCATGGTGACTAGCCATCCATGTGATGAACCAATCCAGTTGCTGATGGGAGGTTCAGGGAGGGGCATGGAGTAGGCCTTCCGTTCGGAGAGACTGTACATGCCAAGAGCCTTCGCACCGGCGGCCTCGGTACAATAGAGTAAGCAGGGGGTCTGCCAACTGGGGCAGACGCCGCTGCGGCGGAGCGTGGAGTACGCCTTTTGCCAGAATGTGCAGACGGCGGCGGATCGGAGGAGGTCCGGGCACTCGAGCAACTGGAATATGCTGATCAATATATCCGCTGGTAGCCCGGACCAATCTGGAGCCGGAGCTTCCATTGGGGATAGACAGAGACAAACACCACAGCTTCAGAGTAAGTCGACTGCAGTCACGCGGGCGGCCGGAGCTGCAAATCAACCACCCCTTCGTCCCTTCCCTCGGGAGACACGGGGAAAACTCTCGCCGCCGGCCCTCCTCTCTCCTCCTCTCGCGCTCCCGCCACCTGAGGTGCCGCCGGAGAAGCCGCGGCGGGCGGGAAAGGTAGCGGAGGGGATCGTCTCCCGCGCGCGGCCGTGGGCGGGATCCGGTGGTGGCGTGTGGCGATCTGCGGCGTTGCGGCGGCGGCGGGCTCGCCTGGTGGCGTGGGAGGTCAGGTCCGGCCCGCCCCGAGCTCGTGGTGCTGGTTCTTCGTTGCGCGAGGCCCTTCTATGGGGCTGGCCCAGGCCGGCCGGCGACGCAGGTACGGCTGTGCAGGGCTCCGGCGACCGGCGGTAATGGTGCTTGTGCTTGGATTTGGGGATGGGGTGGCCGGTGGCGGGGTCTCTGGGTGTGCCCTCTGTTGCCACGCGGGCCGGCCCGCAGACACGGAATTTTGGCCCGGTACACATGCCTGATGGAACAAAGCGGGCCCATCAGCAACACGCGATTGAAAGGACCGGGCCAGCCTTCGACCCGCCATGGAACAAAGCGGATCTTCAAAGCAAGGCCGGGCATGGCGGGAGCAACTAATTAACGAGCGCTCCTTCGGAAACCTCGCAACGATCAGCGCCACTTGGCGCTCTTAGCCATTCGCCACGTGTCGCGCTCTTGGCGCTCCCTCCAAATTTTATTTATTTTTATTTATTTGCACATGTTTTTGGCTTTTTAAATGGTTTTTTTCCTTTTTTTTATGTTTTGGTTTTCCACCGGTCTTCCCTAGCTTTTCGACAAAAATAATTTCGATTTTTTTTTTGCAAAAAATGCATTTTTTTTCGCGAGAGGCATGGCCGTGCCTCTTGAAAACGGAAAAAAAATGCGTTTTCTATTTTTTTTTCCTTTCGTGAGAGACACGGTTTTGCTTCCGCGAGAGGCACAGTTGTGCTTTCACGGGAGTCACGACCATGCCTCCTCGGAAAGAAAAAAAACACGTTTTCTGTTTTTTTTCTTCCGCGAGAGGCACGGTTGTGCTTTCGCGAGAGGCACGGGCGTGCCACTTTTGGAAATGGAAAAAAACGCGTTTTCTGTTTTTTTTTCTTCCGCGAGAGGCACGGTTTTGCTTCCGTAAGAGGCACAGTTGTGATTTCGTCAGAGGCACGAGCGTGCCTCTTTCGAAAAGGAAAAAAACCCGTGTTCCCGGTTCGATTTTTTCATCGGTTTTTTCGTCCGGTTTTTTGTGAAAAAAAGTTCGTCAAAACCTATCAACATAGGATCTAGTTTTGAAGATCTCGACGTGAGGAATCCAACGGCGAAAGCGGTTCGAGATTTGGACGCACGGTTTAAGAGATAAAACGTTTTGAATAAACGAATCTACGAAAAATAGAAAAATTCCCAGGTTGCGACAAGTGGCGCACATACAGCGCGCCACTTGTCGCAACCTGGGGAAGTTGGAGTGATCTCTTCAAGGAGTACTCCTTAACTAGTGATTTTGGGGCATGGCACGCCGCTTTTAATTTCATGTTGGAATGACTCGACGCGACACAATGGCCCGTCCGACTTGTAACTACGTTTTTCTCTATTTTTTTAGATTTTTCAGTATTTTTTTGTTAAATTTTACATTTCCTGTATTTTTATTATTTTAGATTTTTCTAAAGTTTTAGAAAATAAAAGGCCCGAAAGGCCAAAAAGCAACTCAGGTGGCCTTTTATAACTGGCGTGCTGGACCGATCCCTGTGGCGAGGCCAGGAAGGCATGCACAACACAACCCTTTTACAGCGGGGTCGTGCTGTGCCGATGGCCTGGTTGGCATTAGAGGCATGCTACCCTAGCCGCTTAGCATGTGTTGGTGCTGTCCCGATGGGGCGGGCGGGTGATTTGTGGATGCCGGTGATCCACGTTCCCGACCAGTGCCACCGGTGAGGAGTTGGATCCAGTCAGGATCTGACCCAGTGCTGGAGTTTTCGTGTGTGGTCCGTCTTAAACGTTGCATGTCCATGTTTGTCGTGTGTTCTTACTGTGGTGAAGAGTCGGCTTTGGAAGCCAAGGCGACGACCCTGGGTGGTGAGGCTGCACGTTTAGCTTTACGGCGGGCAGCGGTGGTGGCTCCTCTTGGCTTTGTTGTAGCAAAGGGAGGGGTGAAGGGTGAATCTGATGTCGTCGTGGCTTCGGCGGTGGCGACCTCCTGGTCTAGATTTGAAGGCCTTGCACGGATGATCGCACCCCGCTCGCATGTTGGTCAAGAGTCCATTGGTGGCAGTTGTGTGGGTCAAGCACTCCGTCACAGGCAGCAGTGGCACCTAGGGGTGTCGCTTCTCTCTTTCGACATTGCTATGCGTGTGTCTCTTGGCGATGAAGCCAAGTCCATGGTGATGACAGTAGGGCGTCTCGCACCAAAAGTGCTCTGCCACCACCGTCCTTGGGGCTGAATGGGCTTTGTTGATGGACGCCTCTGGTGGTGCTGAAGCGAGTAGGTGGGAAAAAGTGGGGTGGCAGGGGAGGGGGAATTCAAGAGAAAATTGTACTTGTACATTAGAACAACTGAAGAAGATGTTTTATCCATAATAAATTTAAAATAGAAAAAGCATGACAAATATCAAAGGACCTGGGTTGAAATTTGCACTCGTTTTTTCTTCGAAGAGCATCAAAATGCGTGTCATATTGTACTCCCTCCGGCCCTTTTTAGTCTGCATATAACTTTTGTATGAAGTCAAATTATCTCTACTTTGACAAAATTTATAGAAAAAAGTACCAACATTCACAATGACAAATCAATATTGTTAGGTTCATTATGAAATGTAGTTTCATAGTATATATATTTGCAATTGTAAATGTTGATAGTTTTAATACAGATTTGGTCAAACTTTTTAATGTTTGACTTGACCCAATTCTAATACGTGAAGTAAAAAGGACCGGAGGGAGTATTAGAAGAACGCGAAGAAGGGCAAAATTGTAAAAATGGAAACACCCTAAAAAACAGAGGAACAAATCTAATGACTCTAACCAAAAGGATAAGACAGGCAAAGCTAAAAAAAGGAATAAGCAAAAAAGGCTAGCCTAACATAAAAGAAATGCATATGTGTGGTTTCAAAGATTCACACAGGACAGACAACATAATTGACATGCTATTTTTAACACATAATTTATATGATAAATCATCTTAAACCCCGCCATTGAAGGAAATATGCCCTAGAGGCAATAATAAAGTTATTATTTATTTCCTTATATCATGATAAATGTTTATTATTCATGCTAGAATTGTATTAACCGGAAACATAATACATGTGTGAATATATAGACAAACAGAGTGTCACTAGTATGCCTCTACTTGACTAGCTTGTTAATCAAAGATGGTTATGTTTCCTAACCATGAACAAGGAGTTGTTATTTGATTAACAAGGTCACATCATTAGTTGAATGATCTGATTGACATGACCCATTCCGTTAGCTTAGCACCCGATCGTTTAGTATGTTGCTATTGCTTCCTTCATGAATTATATATGTTCCTATGACTATGAGATTATGCAACTCCCGTTTACCGGAGGAACACTTTGTGTGCTACCAAACGTCACAACGAATCGGGTGATTATAAAGGTGCTCTCAGGTGTCTCTGAAGGTACTTGTTGAGTTGGCGTATTTCGAGATTAGGATTTGTCACTCCGAATGTCGGAGAGGTATCTCTGGGCCCTCTCGGTAATGCACATCACTTAAGCCTTGCAAGCATTGCAACTAATGAGTTAGTTGCGAGATGATGTATTACGGAACGAGTAAAGAGACTTGCCGGTAGCGAGATTGAACTAGGTATTGGATACTGACGATCGAATCTCGGGCAAGTAACATACCGATGACAAAGGGAACAACGTATGTTGTTATGCGGTCTGACCGATAAAGATCTTCGTAGAATATGTAGGAACCAATATGGGCATCCAGGTCCGCTATTGATTATTGACCGGAGACGTGTCTCGGTCATGTCTACATTATTCTCGAATCGTAGGGTCCGCACGCTTAAGGTTTCGATGACAGTTATATTATGAGTTTATGAGTTTTGATGTACCGAAGGAGTTCGGAGTCCCGGATGAGATCGGGGACATGACGAGGAGTCTCGAAATGGTCGAGACGTAAAGATCGATATATTGGACGACTATATTCGGAGTTCGGAAGGTTCCGAGTGATTCGGTATTTTCGGAGTACCGGAGAGTTACGGAATTCGCCGGGAGAAGTATTGGGCCTTATTGGGCTCAAGGGAAAGAGAGAGGGCTGCCTAGGGCAGGCGCGCGCCCCATGGCCTAGTCCGAATGGACTAGGGGAGGGCCGCAGCCCTCCTTCCTTCCTTCTCTCTTCCCTTCCTAGTCTCCTACTCCTAATACATGGAAGGTCTCCTAGTTGGACTAGGAAAGGGGAATCCTACTCCGGTGGGAGTAGGACTCCCAGCATAGCGCCATAGAAGAGGGCCGGCCCTCCCCTCCTCCACTCCTTTATATACGGGGGTAGGAGGCACCCCATGGACACACAAGTTGATCTTCATGATCGTTCCTTAGCCGTGTGCGGTGCCCCCCTCCACGATATTACACCTCGGTCATATTGTAGCGGTGCTTAGGCGAAGCCTGCGGCGACAGAGAACATCAAGATCGCCACCACGCCGTCGTCTTGTGGAACTCCTCCAGCGCCTCTGCTGGATCGGAGAACGGGTGCGCCATCGAGCTGTGACGTGTGTCAAGAACTCGGAGGTACCGGAGTAACGGTGCTTGGATCGGTTGGACCGGAGGACGACGACTACTTCCTCTACGTTGCGTCAACGCTTCGCTTCGGTCTCACGAGGGTGCGTAGACAACACTCTCCCCTCTCGTTGCTATGCATCACCATGATCTTGCGTGTGCGAGGAAATTTTGAAATTACTCGTTCCCCAACGGTGGCATCCGAGCCTAGGTTTTATGGTTTGATGTTATATGCACGAGTAGAACACAAGTGAGTTGTGGGCGATATAAGTCATCCGCTTACCAAAGATGTCATACTTTGGTTCGGCGGTATTGTTAGATGAAGCGGCCCGGACCGACATTACGCCAGACGCTTACGCGAGACTGGTTTTACCGCCGTGCTATGCACACGGTGACTAGCGGTGTCGGTTTCTCCAACTTTAGTTGAACCGAGTATGGCTACGCCCGGTCCTTGCGAAGGTTAAAACAGCATCAACTTGACAAACTATCGTTGTGGTTTTGATGCGTAGGTGAGATTGGTTCTTGCTTAAGCCCGTAGCAGCCACGTAAAACTTGCAACAACAAAGTAGAGGACGTCTAACTTGTTTTTGCAGGGCATGTTGTGATGTGATATGGCCAAGACATGATGCTATATTTTATTGTATGAGATGATCATGTTTTGTAACCGAAGTTATCGGCAATGGCGGAGCCATATGGTTGTCGCTTTATTGTATGAAATGCAAACGCCCTGTAATTGCTTTACTTTATCACTAAGCGGTAGCGATAGTCGTAGAAGCAATAGATGGCGTAAACGACAACGATGCTACGATGGAGATCAAGGTGTCGCGTCGGTGACGATGGTGATCATGATGGTGCTTCGGAGATGGAGATCACAAGCACAAGATGATGATGGACATATCATATCACTTATATTGATTGCATGTGATGTTTATCCTTTATGCATCTTATCTTGCTTTGATTGACGGTAGCATTTTAAGATGATCTCTCACTAATTATCAAGAAGTGTTCTCCCTGAGTATGCACCGTTGCCAAAGTTCGTCGTGCCCAGACACCACGTGATGATCGGGTGTGATAAGCTCTACGTCCATCTACAACGGGTGCAAGCCAGTTTTGCACACGCGAATATTCAGTTAAACTTGACGAGCCTAGCATATGCAGATATGGCCTCGGAACACGAGACCGAAAGGTCGGCGTGAATCATATAGTAGATATGATCAACATAAGATGTTCACCATTGAAAACTACTCCATCTCACGTGATGATCGGTTATGGTTTAGTTGATTTGGATCACGTGATCACTTAGATGACTAGAGAGATGTCTGTCTAAGTGGGAGTTCTTAAGTAATATGATTAATTGAACTTTAATTTATCATGAACTTAGTCCTGGTAGTATTTTGCAAATTATGTTGTAAGATCAATAGCTTGCGTTGTTGCTTTCATATGTTTATTTTGATATGTTCCTAGAGAAAAATTGTGTTGAAAAATGTTAGTAGCAATGATACGGATTGGATCCGTGATCTGAAGTTTATCCTCATTCCTGCACAGAAGAATTATGTCCTTAATGCACCGCTAGGTGACAGACCTATTGCAGGAGCAGATGCGGACGTTATGAACGTTTGGCTAGCTCAATATGATGACTACTTGATAGTTTTGTGCACCATGCTTTATGGCTTAGAATAGGGACTTCAAAGATGTTTTGAACATCATGGACCATATGAGATGTTCCAGAATTGAAGTTAATATTTCAAGCAAATACCGAGTTGAGAGATATGAAGTCTCCAACAAGTTCTATAGCTAAAAGATGGAGGAGAATCGCTCAACTAGTGAGCATGTGCTCAGATTATGCGGGTACTTCAATCGCTTGAATCAAGTGGGAGTTAATCTTCCGGATAAGATAGTGATTGATGAATTCTCTAGTCACCATCACCAAGTTAGTAGAACTTGTGATGAACTATAGTATGCAAGGGATGATGAAAATGATTCCGAGTTTTTCATAATGATGAAATCGTTGAAGGTAGAAATCAAGAAAGAACATCAAGTGTTGATGGTTAACAAGACCACTAGTTTCAAGAAAAGAGCAAAGGGATAGAAGGAACTTCAAGAAGAACGGCAAGCAAGTTGCTACTCAAGTGAAGAAGCCCAAGTCGGACCTAAGCACGAGACTAAGTGCTTCTCCGCAAAGGGACTGGTCATTTGAAGCGAACTACCCCAAGTATTTGGCGGATAAGAAGGATGGCAAAGTAAACAAAGGTATATTTGATATACATGTTATTGATGTGTACTTTACTAGTGTTTATAGCAACCCCTCGGTATTTGGTACTGGTTCGGTTGCTAAGAGTAGTAACTCAAACGGAGTTGCGAATAAAATGAAACTAGTTAAGGGTGAAGTGACGATGTGTGTTGAAAGTAGTTTCAAGATTGATATGATCATCATCGCACATTCCCTATACTTTCGGGATTAGTGTTGAACCTAAATAAATGTTATTTGGTGTTTGCGTTGAGCATGAATATGATCTGATCGTGTTTTTTGCAATACGGTTATTCATTTAAGTAAGAGAATAAATTGTTATTCTGTTTACATGAATAAAACCTTATATGGTTACACACCCAATGAAAATGGTTCATTGGATCTCGATCGTAGTGATACACATATTCATAATATTGAAACCAAAAGATGCAAAGTTAATAATGATAGTGCAACTTATTTGTACTGCCGTTTGGGTCATATCGGTGTAAAGCGCATGAAGAAACTCCATAAAGATGGATTTTCGAAATCACTTGGTTATGAATCATTTGATGCTTGCGAACCGTGCCTTTTGGGCAAGATGACTAAAACTCCGTTCTTCGGAACAATGGAACGAGCTACTGACTTATTGGAAATAATACATGCTGATGTATGCAGACCAATAAGTATGAAGGCTCGTGGCAAGTATCGTTATTTTCTGACCTTCACAAGATGATTTGAGCAGATATGGGTATATCTACTTGATGAAACATAAGTCTGAAATAGTTGAAATGTTCAAAGAATTTCAGAGTGAAGTGGAAAAATCATCGTAACAAGAAAATAAAGTTTCTGCGATTTGATCGCGGAGACGAATATTTGAGTTAAGAGTTTGGTCTTCGATTAAGACAATGTGGAACAGTTTCACAGCTCACGCCACCTGGAACACCACAACGTTATGGTGTGTCCAAACATCGTAACCGCACTTTATTGGATATAGTGCAATCTATGATGTTTCTTACCGATTTACCAATATCGTTTTGGGATCATGCATTAGAGACAGCTGCATTCACGTTAAAAAGGGGCACCATCTAAAGTCAGTTGAGACGACACAATATGAAGTATGGTTTAGCAAGAAACCCAAGTTGTCGTTTCTTAAAGTTTGAGGTTGTGATGCTTATATGAAAAAGTTTCATCCTGATAAGCTCAAACCCAAATTGGAGAAATGTGTCTTCATAGGATACCCAAAGGAGATAGTTGGGTACACCTTCTATCACAGATCCGAAGGCAAGACATTCGTTGCTAAGAATGGATCCTTTCTAGAGAAGGAGTTTCTCTCGAAAGAAGTGAGCGGGAGGAAAGTAGAACTTGATGAGGTAATTGTACCTGTTTCATTATTGGAAAGTAGTTCATTACAGAAATCTATTCTTGTGACTACTATACCAATTAGTGAGGAAGCTAATGATGATGATCATGTAACTTCAGATCAAGTTACTACCGAACCTCGTAGGTAAAACAGAGTGAGATCCGCACTGAGTGGTACGGTAATCCTGTTCGAGGTCGTGTTACTTGACCATGACAAACCTACGAACTATGAGGAAGCGATGATGAGCCCAGATTCAGCGAAATGGCTTGAGGCCATGAAATCGAGATGAGATCCATGTATGAGAACAAAGTGTGGACTTTGGTGGAGTTGCCGATGATCGGCAAGCCATAGAAAATAAATGGATCTTCAAGAGGAAGACGGACGTTGATAGTAGTGTTACTATCTACAAAGCTAGACTTGTGAAAAAGGTTTTTGACAAAGTTCAAGATGTTGAATACAATGAGATTTTCTCACTCGTATCGATGCTTAAAAGTCTGTCCGAATCATGTTAGCAATTGCCGCATTTTATGAAATCTGGCAAATGGATAAACAAAACTGCATTCCTTAATGGAGTTATTAAAGAAGAGTTGTATGTGATGCAACCAAGAGGTTTTGTAGATCCTAAAAGTGTTAACAAAATGTGCATCTATGGACTGGTGCAAGCATCTCGGAGTTGGAATATACGCTTTGATAAGTTGATCAAAGCATATAGTTTATCTGAGACTTGCAAATGAAGCTCAGATTTACTAGAAAGTGAGTGGGAGCACTACAACATTTCGATAAGTATATGTGAATGACATATTGTAGATCGAAAATAATGTAGAATTATTCTGCAAAGCATAAAGGAGTGTTTGAAAGGAGTTTTTCAAAGAAAGACCTCGGTAAAGCCACTTACATATTGAGCATCAAGATCTATTGAGATAGATCAAGACGCTTGATAAGATTTTCAATGAGTACATACCTTGACAAGTTTTTGAAATAGTTCAAAATGGAACAGTCAAAGAAAGAGTTCTTGCCTGTGATGCAAAGGTGTGAAGTTGAGTAAGACTCAAGACCCGACCATGGCAGAAAATAGAAAAAGAATGAAAAGTCATTCCCTATGCCTCACCATAGGTTTTATAAAGTATGCTATCTTGTGAACTGGACCTATTGTATACCTTGCTCTGAGTTTGACGAAGGAATACAATTTTGATCTAAGAGTAGATCACTGGACAGCGGTCAAGAAAATCCTTAGTGAGAACTAAGGAAATATTTCTCGATTATGGAGGTGATAAAAGAGTCCGTCGTAAAGAGTTACATCGGTGCAAGCTTTTACACCAATCCAGATGACTCGACGTCTCAATCTGGATACATATTGAAAGTGGGAGCAATTAGCTAAAGTAGCTCCGTACAGAGCATTGTAGACATAGAAAAATTGCAAAATACATAACGGATCTGAATGTGAAAGACCCGTTGACTAAGATTCTCTCACAAGCAAAACATGATCACACCTTAGTACTCTTTGGGTGTTAATCACATAGAGATGTGAACTAGATTACTGAATCTAGTAAACCCTTTGGGTGTTGGTCACATGGCGATGTGAACTATGGGTGTTAATCACATGATGATATGAACTATCGATGTTAATCACATGGTGATGTGATCTAGATTATTGACTCTAGTGTAAGTGGGAGACTGAAGGAAATATGCCCTAGAGGCAATAATAAAGTTATTATTTATTTCCTTATATCATGATAAATGTTTATTATTCATGCTAGAATTGTATTAACCGGAAACATAATACATGTGTGAATATATAGATAAACAGAGTGTCACTAGTATGCCTCTACTTGACTAGCTTGTTAATCAAAGATGGTTATGTTTCCTAACCATGAACAAGGAGTTGTTATTTGATTAACAAGGTCACATCATTAGTTGAATGATCTGATTGACATGACCCATTCCGTTAGCTTAGCACCCGATCGTTTAGTATGTTGCTATTGCTTCCTTCATGACTTATACATGTTCCTATGACTATGAGATTATGCAACTCCCGTTTACCGGAGGAACACTTTGTGTGCTACCAAACGTCACAACGTAACTGGGTGATTATAAAGGTGCTCTACAGGTGTCTCTGAAGGTACTTGTTGAGTTGGCGTATTTCGAGATTAGGATTTGTCACTCCGAATGTCGGAGAGGTATCTCTGGGCCCTCTCGGTAATGCACATCACTTAAGCCTTGCAAGCATTGCAACTAATGAGTTAGTTGCGAGATGATGTATTACGGAACGAGTAAAGAGACTTGCCGGTAGCGAGATTGAACTAGGTATTGGATACCGACGATCGAATCTCGGGCAAGTAACATACCGATGACAAAGGAACAACGATGTTGTTATGCGGTCGACCGATAAAGATCTTCGTAGAATATGTAGGAACCAATATGGGCATCCAGGTCCCGCTATTGGTTATTGACCGGAGACGTGTCTCGGTCATGTCTACATTATTCTCGAACCGTAGGGTCCGCACGCTTAAGGTTTCGATGACAGTTATATTATGAGTTTATGAGTTTTGATGTACCGAAGGAGTTCGGAGTCCCGGATGAGATCGGGGACATGACGAGGAGTCTCGAAATGGTCGAGACATAAAGATCGATATATTGGACGACTATATTCGGAGTTCGGAAAGGTTCCGAGTGATTCGCGTATTTTTCGGAGTACCGGAGAGTTACGGGAATTCGCCGGGGAGAAGTATTGGGCCTTATTGGGCCTGCGGGAAAGAGAGAGGGGCTGCCTAGGGCAGGCCGCGCGCCCCCCCATGGCCTAGTCCGAATTGGACTAGGGGGAGGGGCCGCAGCCCCTCCTTCCTTCCCTTCTCTCTTCCCCTTCCTAGTCTCCTACTCCTAATACATGGAAGGTCTCCTAGTTGGACTAGGAAAGGGGGATCCTACTCCCGGTGGGAGTAGGACTCCCCAGGGCGCGCCATAGAAGAGGGCCGGCCCTCCCATCCTCCACTCCTTTATATACGGGGGTAGGAGGCACCCCATGGACACACAAGTTGATCTTCGTGATCATTCCTTAGCCGTGTGCGGTGCCCCCCTCCACGATATTACACCTCGGTCATATTGTAGCGGTGTTTAGGCGAAGCCCTGCGACAGGAGAACATCAAGATCGTCACCACGCCGTCGTGCTGACGGAAATCCTCCCCGCGCCTCTGCTGGACCGGAGAACGGGGTGCGTCATCGAGCTGTACGTGTGTCAAGAACTCGGAGGTACCAGAGTAACGGTGCTTGGATCGGTTGGACCGGGAGGACGTACGACTACTTCCTATACGTTGCGTCAACGCTTCCGCTTCGGTCTACGAGGGTACGTAGACAACACTCTCCCCTCTCGTTGCTATGCATCACCATGATCTTGCGTGTGCGTAGGAAATTTTTGAAATTACTGCGTTCCCCAACAGCCATATCTAAGGGCCTATCCCACGAAAACGCAAATCTTTCTTAAAATTTAAAAAATATCATTTAAAAGACACATGAAAATTCTCGCAAAATGGTGGCGTGGCTCGGGAATCATCCTTCACTTTCACCCCTGAAGTGCCACCTGGACCGCCTTCATCTTTTACTGGCCGATGCCATGAGACTAACACATTGCTCAACGTGCCTCTCATGGCGATCATGGCTAGCAACGCAGCAGTGGTCATGCTGGTGCTGATCCCATGGGCGCCACCAACTTTGAGCCCATCTCTGACCCTTCGACATCTCTGTCACTCCATTTCCCTTCGCCATCTTGCTCTGCTTGCTCCACCGGTGAAATTGATTGCCCAACCAATGGTGGTCGCGGATGCAGCTGTCACCCACCTAGACCCACCACTACATGTGCCGCCTCCGCCTGCCAATCCTGAAGGAAATATGCCCTAGAGGCAATAATAAAGTTATTATTTATTTCCTCATATCATGATAAATGTTTATTATTCATGCTAGAATTGTATTAACCGGAAACATAATACATGTGTGAATACATAGACAAACATAGTGTCACTAGTATGCCTCTACTTGACTAGCTTGTTAATCAAAGATGGTTATGTTTCCTGACCATGAACAAAGAGTTGTTATTTGATTAACAAGGTCACATCATTAGTAGAATGATCTGATTGACATGACCCATTCCATTAGCTTAGCACACGATCGTTTAGTATGTTGCTACTGCTTTTATCCATGACTTATACATGTTCCTGTAACTATGAGATTATGCAACTCCGTTTACGGAGGAACACTTTGGTGCTACCAAACGTCCACAACGAATCGGGTGATTATAAAGGAGTACTACAGTGTCTCCAAAGGCGATGTTGGGTTGGCGTATTTGAGATTAGGTTTTGTCACTCCGATTGTCGGAGAGGTATCTCTGGGCCCTCTCGGTAATGCATATCATTGAAGCCTTGCAAGCACTACAACTAATGAGTTAGTTGTGAGATGATGTATTACGGAACGAGTAAAGAGACTTGCCGGTAACGAGATTGAACTAGGTATTGGATACCGACGATCGAATCTCGGGCAAGTAACATACCGATGACAAAGGGAACAACGTATGTTGTTATGCGGTCTGACCGATAAAGATCTTCGTAGAATATGTAGGAACCAATATGGGCATCCAGGTCCCGCTGTTGGTTATTGACCGTGAATAGTTCTAGGTCATGTCTACATTGTTCTCGAACCGTAGGGTCCATGCACGCTTAAGGTTTCGATGGCGGTTATTATGAGTTTATGTATTTTGATGTACCGAAGAAGTTGAGTCCCGGATGTGATCACGGACATGACGAGGAGTCTCGAAATGGTCGAGACATAAAGATTGATATATTGGAAGCCTATGTTTGGAGTTCGGAATGGTTCCGGACGAAAACAGGAATTTACCGGAGTACCGGGAGGTTACCGGAACCCCCCGGGAGGTAAATGGGCCATAGTGGGCCTTAGTGGAAAGGAGAAGGGCCAGCCCTGGGTGGCAAGGCCTCCCCTTCCCTAGTCCTACTAGGACTAGGAAAGGGGCCGCCCCCCTCTCTCTTTCCCCTCCAGGAATCCTAGTCCAACTAGGATTGGGGGAATCCTACTCCCGGAGGAGTAGGACTCCCTGGCGCGCCTCCCTTGGCCGGCCAGCCCCTCCCCTTGCTCCTTTATATACGAGGCAGGGGGCACCCTAGGACACACAAGTTTGATCTACGGATCGTTCCTTAGCCGCAGCGGTGCCCCCTCCACCATATTCCACCTCGATCATACCGCCGCAAAGCTTAGGCGAAGCTCTGCCGGTGAAACATCAAGATCGTCACCACGCCCGTCGTCTTGTGGAACTCTCCTCGACACTCGGCTGGATCGAGTACGAGGGACGTCATCGAGCTGTACGTGTGTCAAGAACTCGGGGCGCCGAGTAACGGCGCCGGGATCGGTCGGATCGCGAGGAGAACGTCGACTACTTCCTCTACGTTGTGATCGCTTCGCCGGGTCTCACGAGTGTACGAGACAACACTCTCCCTCTCGTTGCTATACATCACCATGATCTTGCGTGTGCGTAGGAATTTTTTGAAATTACTACGTTCCCCAACAAATGGCATCCGAGCCTAGGTTTTATGGTTTGATGTTTTGCACGAGTAGAACACAAGTGAGTTGTGGGCGATACAAGTCATACTACCTACCAAAGCATGTCATACTTTGGTTCAGCGGTATTGTGAGATGAAGCGGCCCGGACCGACATTACGCCAGACGCTTACGCGAGACTGGTTTCACCGCCACGAGCACTCGTTGCTTAAAGGTGATTGGCGGTGTCTGTCTCTCTCACTTTAGTTGAACTGAGTGTGGCTACGCCCGGTCCTTGAGAAGGTTAAAACGGAGTCTATTTGACGAAATATCGTTGTGGTTTTGATGCGTAGGTGAGACTGGTTCTTGCTTAAGCCCGTAGCAGCCACGTAAAATTTGCAACAACAAAGTAGAGGACGTCTAACTTGTTTTTGCAGGGCATGTTGTGATGTGATATGGTCAAGACGTGATGCTATATTTTATTGTATGAGATGATCATGTTTTGTAACGAAGTTATCGCAATCGGCTGGAGCCATATGGTTGTCGCTTTATTGTATGAAATGCAAACGCCCTGTAATTGCTTTACTTTATCACTAAGCGGTAGCGATAGTCGTAGAAGCAATAGGTGGCTTAGACGACAACGATGCTACGATGGAGATCAAGGTGTCGCGCCGGTGACGATGGTGATCATGATGGTGCTTCGGAGATGGAGATCACAAGCACAAGATGATGATGGCCATATCATATCACTTATATTGATTGCATGTGATGTTTATCCTTTATGCATCTTATCTTGCTTTGATTGACGGTAGCATTTTAAGATGATCTCTCACTAAAATTATCAAGCAGTGTTCTCCCTGAGTATGCACCGTTGCCAAAGTTCGTCGTGCCGAGACACCACGTGATGATCGGGTGTGATAAGCTCACGTCCATCTACAACGGGTGCAAGCCAGTTTTGCACACGCAGAATACTCGAGTTATACTTGACGAGCCTAGCATATGCAGATATGGCCTCGGAACACGGAGACCGAAAGGTCGGCGTGAATCATATAGTAGATATGATCAACATAAGATGTTCACCATTGAAAACTACTCCATCTCACGTGATGATCGGTTATGGTTTAGTTGATTTGGGTCACGTGATCACTTAGATGACTAGAGAGATGTCTATCTAAGTGGGAGTTCTTAAGTAATATGATTAATTGAACTTAAATTTATCATGAACTTAGTCTGGTAGTATTTTGCAAATTATGTTGTAAGATCAATAGCTTGCGTTGTTGCTTTCATATGTTTATTTTGATATGTTCCTAGAGAAAATTGTATTGAAAAATGTTAGTAGCAATGATGCGGATTTGATCCGTGATCGAGGTTTATCCTCATTGTCGCACTGAAGAATTATGTCCTTAATGCACCGCTAGGTGACAGACCTATTGCAGGAGCAGATATGCGGCGTTATGAGCGTTTGGCTAGCTCAATATGATGACTACTTGATAGTTTTGTGCACCATGCTTTATGGCTTAGAATCGGGACTTCAAAGATGTTTTGAACATCATGGACCATATGAGATGTTCCAGGAATTGAAGTTAAATATTTCAAGCAAATACCCGAGTTGAGAGATATGAAGTCTCCAACAAGTTCTATAGCTAAAAGATGGAGGAGAATCGCTCAACTAGTGAGCATGTGCTCAGATTGTCTGGGTACTTCAATCGCTTGAATCAAGTGGGAGTTAATCTTCCAGATAAGATAGTGATTAACAGAATTCTCTAGTCACCATCACCAAGTTAGTAGAACTTCGTGATGAACTATAGTATGCAAGGGATGACGAAAATGATTCCCGAGCTCTTCGTGATGTTGAAGTCGACGAAGGTAGAAATCAAGAAAGAGCATCAAGTATTGATGGTTGACAAGATCACTAGTTTCAAGAAAAAGGGCAAAGGGAAAGAAAGGGGAACTTCAAGCAGATTGACAAGCAAGTTGTCACTCCCACGAAGAAGCCCAAAGCTGAACCAAAGCACAAACCGAAAGTGCTTAATCGCAAAGGAAATGGTCCCGAAGCGGAACTGCCCTAAATATTTGGTGGATAAGAAGGATGGCAAAGTGAAAAAGGGTATATTTGATATATGGTGTTTGATGTGTGCTTTACTAGTGTTTATAGCAACCCTCGGTATTTGGTACTGGTTCGGTTGCTAAGAGTAGTAACTCAAACGGAGTTGCGAATAAGCGAAACTAGTTAAGGGTGAAGTGACGATGTGTGTTGAAAGTAGTTTCAAGATTGATATGATCATCATCGCACACTCCCTATACTTTCGGGATTAGTGTTGAACCTAAATAAATGTTATTTGGTGTTTGCGTTGAGCATGAATATGATTTGATCGTGTTTATTGCAATACGGTTATTCATTTAAGTAAAAGAATAAACTGTTGTTCATTTACATGAATAAAACCTTATATGGTTACACACCCAATGAAAATGGTTCATTGGATCTCGATCGTAGTAATACACATATTCATAATATTGAAACCAAAAGATGCAAAGTTAATAATGATAGTGCAACTTATTTGTGGTAATCGCCGTTTAGGTCATAATGGTGTAAAGCGCATGAAGAAACTCCATCTTGATGGGATTTTGAATCACTTGATTATGAATCACTTGATGCTTGCGAACCATGCCTAATGGGCAAGATGACTAAGACTCCGTTCTCCGAACAATGGAGCGAGCAACCGACTTATTGGAAATAATACATCTTGATGTATGCGATCCAATGAGTGTTAAGGCTCATGGCGGGTATCGTTATTTTCTGACCTTCACAGATGATTTGAGCAGATATGGGTATATCTACTTGATGAAACATAAGTCTGAAATAGTTGAAAGGTTCAAAGAATTTCAGAGTGAAGTGGAAAAATCATCGTGACAAGAAAATAAGGTTTCTACGATTTGATCGCGGAGACGAATATTTGAGTTACGAGTTTGGTCTTCAATTAAAACAATGTGTAATAGTTTCACAGCTCACGCCACCGAACACCACAATGTTATGGTGTGTCCAAACATCGTAACCGCACTTTATTGGATAAAGTGCAATCTATGATGTTTCTTACTGATTTACCAATATCGTTTTGGGATCATACATTAGAGACAGCTGCATTCACGTTAAATTGGGCACCATCTAAATCCGTTGAGACGACACTATATGAACTGTGGTTTAGCAAGAAACCCAAGTTGTCGTTTCTTAAAGTTTGGAGTTGCGATGCTTATGTGAAAAGTTTCATCTCGATAAGCTCGAACCCAAATCGGAGAATGCGTCTTCATAGAATACCCAAAGGAAATTGTTGGGTACACCTTCTATCACAGATCCGAAGGCAAGATATTCGTTGCTTAAGATGGATCCTTTCTAGAGAAGGAGTTTCTCTCGAAAGAAGTGAGTGGGAGGAAAATAGAACTTGATGAGGTAATTGTACCTTCTACTGAATTGGAAAAATAGTTCATCACTGAAATTAGTTCCAGTGATTCCTACACCAATTAGTGAGGAAGCTAATGATGATGATCATGTAACTTCAGATCAAGTTACTACCGAACCTCGTAGGTAAACCAGAGTAAGATCCGCACCAGAGTGGTACGGTAATCCTGTTCTGGAAGTCATGCTACTAGATCATGATGAACCTACGAACTATGAAGAAGCGATGGTGAGCCCAGATTCCGCGAAATGGCTTGAGGCCATGAAATTTGAGATGAGATCCATGTATGAGAACAAAGTGTGGACTTTGGTGGCGTTGCCCGATGATCGGCAAGCCATAGAAAATAAATGGATCTTCAAGAGGAAGACGGACGCTGATAGTAGTGTTACTATCTACAAAGCTCGACTTGTCGCAAAAAGGTTTTTGACAAGTTCAAGGTGTTGACTACGATAAGAGTTCTCACTCGTATCTATGCTTAAGTCTGTCCGAATCATGTTAGCAATTGCCACACTTTATGAAATCTGGCAAATGGATAACAAAACTGCAATCCTTGATGGATTTATTAAAGAAGAGTTGTATATGATGCAACCAAAAAGGTTTTGTCAATCCTAAAGGTGCTAATAAAATATGTAGACTCCAGCAATCCATCTATGGACTGGTGCAAGCATCTCGGAGTTGGAATACACGCTTTGATAAGTTGATCAAAGCATATAGTTTTATCTGAGACTTACGGTGAAGCTCAGATTTACAAGAAAGTGAGTGGGAGCACTACAACATTTCGATAAGTATATGTATGACATATTGTGGATCGAAATAATATAGAATTATTCGTAAAGCACAAAGGAGTGTTTGAAAGGAGTTTTCAAAGAAAGACCTCGGTGAAGCTGCTTGCATATTGAGCATCAAGATCTATAGAGATAGATCAAGACGCTTGATAAGTTTTTTCAATGAGTACATACCTTGACAAGATTTTGAAGTAGTTCAAAATGGAACAGTCAAAGAAGGAGTTCTTGCCTGTGTTGCAAGGTGTGAAATTGTGTAAGACTCAAAACCCGACCACGCAGAAGATGGAAAGAGAATGAAAGTCATTCCCTATGCCTTGGCCATAGGTTCTATAAAGTATGCCATGCTGTGTACCAGATCTATTGTATACCCTACACTGAGTTTGGCAAGGAAGTACAATAGTGATCTAGGAGTAGATCACTGGACAGCGGTCAAAATTATCCTTAGTGGAATAAGGATATGTTTCTCGATTATGGACGTGACAAAAAGGGTTCGCCGTAAAGGGTTACATCGATGCAAGTTTTGACACCGATCTGGATGACTCTAAGTCTCTATCTAGATACATATTGAAAGTGGGAGAAATTAGCTAGAGTAGCTCCGTGTAGAGCATTGTAGACATAGAAAATTGCAAAATACATAACGGATCTGAATGTGAAAGACCCGTTGACTAAGATTCTCTCACAAGCAAAACATGATCACACCTTAGTACTCTTTGGGTGTTAATCACATAGCGATGTGAACTAGACATGAATCTAGTAAACCCTTTGGGTGTTGGTCACATGGCGATGTGAACTATGGGTGTTAATCACATGATGATGTGAACTATCAATGTTAATCACATGGTGATGTGATCTAGATTATTGACTCTAGTGCAAGTGGGAGACTGAAGGAAATATGCCCTAGAGGCAATAATAAAGTTATTATTTATTTCCTCATATCATGATAAATGTTTATTATTCATGCTAGAATTGTATTAACCGGAAACATAATACATGTGTGAATACATAGACAAACATAGTGTCACTAGTATGCCTCTACATGACTAGCTTGTTAATCAAGATGGTTATGTTTCCTGACCATGAACAAAGAGTTGTTATTTGATTAACAAGGTCACATCATTAGTAGAATGATCTGATTGACATGACCCATTCCATTAGCTTAGCACACGATCGTTTAGTATGTTGCTACTGCTTTTATCCATGACTTATACATGTTCCGTAACTATGAGATTATGCAACTCCGTTTACGGAGGAACACTTTGGTGCTACCAAACGTCACAACGAATCGGGTGATTATAAAGGAGTACTACAGGTGTCTCCAAAGGCGAGATGTTGGGTTGGCGTATTTCGAGATTAGGTTTTGTCACTCCGATTGTCGGAGAGGTATCTCTGGGCCCTCTCGGTAATGCATATCACTGAAGCCTTGCAAGCACTACAACTAATGAGTTAGTTGTGAGATGATGTATTACTGAGCGAGTAAAGAGACTTGCCGTAACGAGATTGAACTAGGTATTGGATACCGACGATCGAATCTCGGGCAAGTAACATACCGATGACAAAGGAACAACGTATGTTGTTATGCGGGATCGACCGATAAAGATCTTCAGTAGAATATGTAGGAACCAATATGGGCATCCAGGTCCCGATGTTGGTTATTGACCGTGAATAGTTCTAGGTCATGTCTACATTGTTCTCGAACCGTAGGGTCCATGCACGCTTAAGGTTTCGATGGCGATGTTATTATGAGTTTATGTATTTTGATGTACCGAAGAAGTTCGAGTCCGGATGTGATCACGGACATGACGAGGAGTCTCAAAATGGTCGAGACATAAAGATTGATATATTGGAAGCCTATGTTTGGAGTTGGAATGGTTCCAAGTAAAACAGAATTTCTCGAGTATAGGGAGGTTACCGGAACCCCCGGAGGTAAATGGGCCATAGTGGGCCTTAGTGGAAAGGAGAAGGGCCAGCCCTAGGTGGGCGCGCCTCCCCTTCCCTAGTCCTACTAGGACTAGGAAAGGGGCCGCCCCTCTCTCTCTTTCCCCCTCAGGAATCCTAGTCCAACTAGGATTGGGGGAATCCTACTCCCTGAGGGAGTAGGACTCCTTGGCGCGCCTCCTTGGCCGGCCAGCCCCTCCCCTTGCTCCTTTATATCTGGGGCAGGGGGCACCCTAGGACACACAAGTTTGATCTACGGATCGTTCCTTAGCCGTGTGCGGTGCCCCTCCACCATATTCCACCTCGGTCATACCGTCGCAAAGCTTAAGCGAAGCTCTGCGCGGTGAAACATCAAGATCGTCACCACGCCGTCGTCTTGTGGAACTCTCCCTCGACACTCGGCTGGATCGAGTACGAGGGACGCCATCGAGCTGCACGTGTGTCAAGAACTCGGGGCGCCGAGTAACGGCGCGGGATCGATCGGATCGCGAGGAGAACGTCGACTACTTCCTCTACGTTGTGATCGCTTCGCTTGGTCTCACGAGGGTACGTAGACAACACTCTCCCCTCTCGTTGCTATACATCACCATGATCTTGCGTGTGCGTAGGAAAATTTTTGAAATTACTACGTTCCCCAACAAATCCTACCCTAGAGCAATTGCCCAGGGAGCCATCACACAAATGTGTCAAGCGAAGCAACAGTCGGCGTGCCAAGATGGGCATGAAGGCAAGACCCATCTTGCGCAAACAATTATACGTTTTCATGACCATATGAAGACCATGCAAGCCAAGGCCAAGAACATGGACCTCCATGAAGGAAATATGCCCTAGAGGCAATAATAAAGTTATTATTTATTTCCTCATATCATGATAAATGTTTATTATTCATGCTAGAATTGTATTAACCGGAAACATGATACATGTGTGAATACATAGACAAAACTATAGTCACTAGTATGCCTCTACTTGACTAGCTCATTAATCAAAGATGGTTATGTTTCCTAACCATAGACATGTGTTGTCATTTGATTAGTGGGATCACATCATTAGGAGAATGATGTGATTGACATGACCCATTCATTAGCCTAGCACTTGATCGCTTAGTATACTGCTATTGCTTTCTTCATGACTTATACAAAGTTCCACGCAACTATGAGATTGTGCAACTCCGTATACCGGAAGAACACTTTGTGTGCTACCAAACGTCACAACGAATCGGGTGATTATAAAGGTGCTCTCTGGTGTTTCGAAGGTACATGTTGGGTTGGCATGATTCGAGATTAGGTTTTGTCACTCCGATTGTCGGAGAGGTATCTCTCGGCCCTCTCGGTAATACTCATCACCTAAGCCTTGCAAGCATGTAACTAATGAAGTTAGTTATGAGATGACGTATTACGGAACGAGTAAAGAGACTTGCCGGTAACAAGATTGAACTAGGTATTGGATACCGATGATCAAATCTCGGGCAAGTAACATACCGATGACAAAAGGAACAAAGTATGTTGTTATGCGGTTTGACCGACAAAGATCTTCGTAGAATATGTAGGAACCAATATGGGCATCCAGGTCCCGCTATTGGTTATTGACCGAGAATGGTTTTAGGTCATGTCTACATAGTTCTCGAACCCGTAGGGTCCGCACGCTTAACGTTTTGATGACGGTTTTATTATGAGTTTATAAGTTTTGATGTACCAAAGTTTGTTCGAATCCGGATGTGATCACGGGCATGACGAGGAGTCTCGGAATGGTCGAGACATAAAGATTGATATATTGGAAGCCTATGTTTGGACATCGGAATGGTTCAGGGTGAAATCGGCATTTTACCGGAGTACCGGGAGGTTACCGGAACCCCCCGGGGGATTAATGGGCCTACATGGGCCAAGAGGGAGAAGAGGAAGGAGCAAGGAGGGGGCCGCGCGCCCCTCCCCCTCCTAGTCCGAATAGGACAAGGGAAGGGGGGCGGCGCCCCCCTTTCCTTCCTCCTCCTCTTTCCCCCTTCTCTCCTACTCCAACTTGGAAAAGGGGAGTCCTACTCCCGGTGGGAGTAGGACTCCCCCCTTGGCGCGCCCCTTAGGCCAGCGGCCTCCTCCCCCCTGGCTCCTTTATATACGGGGGCAGGGGGCACCCCATAGACACAAAGTTGATCTACGGATCGTTCCTTAGCCGTGTGCGGTGCCCCCTTCCACCATATTCCACCTCGGTCATATCGTCGCGGAGTTTAGGCGAAGCCCTGCGCCGGTAGAACATCATCATCGTCACCACGCCCTCGTGCTGGCGGAACTCATCTCCGGAGCTCGGCTGGATCAGAGGCCGGAGATCGTCATCGAGCTGAACGTGTGCTGAACTCGGAGGCTCCGTACGTTCGGTGCTTGGATCGGTCGGATCGTGAAGACGTACGACTACATCAACCGCGTTGTGATAACGCTTCCGCTTACGGTCTCACGAGCGTACGCGAACTAACACTCCCTCTCGTTGTTATGCCATCACCATGATCTTGCGTGTGCGAGGAATTTTTGAAATTACTACGCTTCCCAACAAATGGCATCCGAGCCTAGGTTTTATGCGTTGATGTTATATGCACGAGTAGAACACAAGTGAGTTGTGGACGATATAAGTCATACCGCCTACCGGCATGTCATACTTTGGTTCAGCGGTATTGTGAGATGAAGCGGCCGGACCGACATTACGCCAGTACGCTTACGCGAGACTGGTTTCACCGTTACGAGCACTCGTGCTTAAAGGTGGCTGGCGGGTGTCTGTCTCTCTCACTTTAGTTGAACCGAGTGTGGCTATGCCCGGTCCTTGCAAAGGTTAAAATGGAGTCTATTTGACGAACTATCGTTGTGGTTTTGATGCGTAGGTGAGATTGGTTCTTGCTAAAGCCCGTAGCAGCCACGTAAAATTTGCAACAACAAAGTAGAGGACGTCTAACTTGTTTTTGCAGGGCGTGTTGTGATGTGATATGGTCAAGACGTGATGCTATATTTTATTGTATGAGATGATCATGTTTTTTAACCGAAGTTATCGGCAACTGGCAGGAGCCATATGGTTGTTGCTTTATTGTATGAAATGCAAACGCCATGTAATTGCTTTACTTTATCACTAAGCGGTAGCGATAGTCGTAGAAGCAATAGATGGCGTAACGACAACGATGCTACGATGGAGATCAAGGTGTCGCGCCGGTGACGATGGTGATCATGACGGTGCTTCAAAGATGGAGATCACAAGCACAAGATGATGATGGCCATATCATATCACTTATATTGATTGCATGTGATGTTTATCCTTTATGCATCTTATCTTGCTTTGATTGACAGTAGCATTTTAAGATGATCTCTCACTAAAATTATCAAGAAGTGTTCTCCCTGAGTATGCACCATTGCCAAAGTTTGTCGTGCCGAGACACCACGTGATGATCGGGTGTAATAAGCTCTACGTCCATCTACAACAGGTGCAAGCCAGTTTGCACACGCAGAATACTCAGGTTAAACTTGACGAGCCTAGCATATGCAGATATGGCCTCGGAACACAGAGACCGAAAGGTCGAGCGTGAATCATATAGTAGATATGATCAACATAGTGATGTTCACCATTGAAAACTACTCCATCTCACGTGATGATCGGTTATGGTTTGGTTGATTTGGATCACGTGATCACTTAGATGACTAGAGAGATGTCTGTCTAAGTGGGAGTTCTTAAGTAATATGATTAATTGAACTTAAATTTATCATGAACTTAGTACCTGATAGTATCTTGCTTGTCTATGTTTGTTTATAGATAGATGGCTCGTCTTTGTTGTTCCGTTGAATTTTAATGCGTTCCTTGAGAAAGCAAAGTTGAAAGATGATGGTAGCAATTACACGGATCGGGTCCGTAACTCGAGGATTATCCTCATTGCTGCATGTAAGAGTTACATCCTGGAAGCACCGCTGGTGCTGTGCCCGCCGCGATGCAACTGATGACATTAAGAACGTCTGGCGAGCAAAGCAGATGTCTACTCTATAGTTCATGTGCCATGCTTTACGGCTTAGAACCGGGTCTTCAACGACGTTTTGAACGTCATGGAGCATATGAGATGTTCCAGAGTTGAAGTTAATATTTCAAGCAAATGCCCGGATTGAGAGATATGAAGTCTCCAATAAGTTCTATAGCTGCAAGATGGAGGAGAATAGTTCTGTCGGTGAACACATACTCGAATGTCGGGTATAATAATCACTTGATTCAACCGGGAGTTAATCTTCCCGATGATAGCGTCATTGATGAATTCTCCAATCATCGCCACCAAGCTACAAGAGCTTTGTGATGAACTATAATATGCAAGGGATGAACAAGACTATTCGAGCTCTTCGCAATGCTTAAAGCCGCGGAGGTAGAAATCAAGAAGGAGCATCGGTGTTGATGGTCAACAAGACCACTAGTTTCAAGAAGAAGGGCAAAGGGAAGAAGAAGGGAACTTCAAGAAGAACGGCAAGCAAGTTGCTGCTCAAGAGAAGAAACCCAAGTCCGGACCTATGCTGCAAATCGAGTGCTTCTACCGCAAGCGGTAGTCTTTGAAGCGGAACTGCCCCAAGTATTTGGCGGATAAGAAGGATGGCAAAGTGAGCAAAGGTATATGTGATATACATGTTATTGATGTGTACTGAAAGTGCAACTAATCCCCGGGTGGTTTTGGTAATTAATAACAACATATATATCATTGAACTAATAGTTTCTTGAGAACATTTCAGAAAGTTCAGTGATATGGGTATGGCAATGACTGAAGATGTGGACCCCTCAAAATGCTAAGGAAAGCATTGGCAAAAGCTCAAGACTCTATTTTTGGTTTAGTGATCCAAGATCACATTGAGTCTATAGGAAAGCCAATACTATTAAAAGGGGATGAGGTTATGATAATGATCTGGTTGCTCAAAGTGCTTAGTGATCTATCTCCCAAACTATCGGCAATCTTTCATTCCAACATATACTCATAAGTAATCTCGGTCCCACCGATTCCATAAACTCACCACACCGAGATGAACCACCTCACCACAAAGCCAAACCCTAGTAATTTCGGTTTTCCGATTCCAAACTCGGTCTCACCGAAACTAGTGTTGCCAAGCTTCAGAATCTTCATCATCATATCGGTGTCACCGAGATGATAAAGTCGGTCCCACCGAGAATGGCAAACCCTAGTCTTTGGAAGAATCGGACTCACCGAAATTGTATTTTCGGTCCCACCGAAAATCCCAACGTTCACAAGATTTGAACTTTCGGTCTCACCGAGTTGTCAACTTCGGTCTGACCGAGATTGGTCAAATGTGTGTAACGGTTGGATTTTGTGTGGAGGCTATAAATACCCCTCCACCTCCTCTTCATTCGTGGAGAGAGCCATCAAGAAAGAACTACCACTCCTACCTTACATTTCGAGAAGAAAACTACCTACCCTTGTGTTGAGATCAAGTTGCTCCACTCCCACCATATGAAACTTGATTTCTAGCCTTCCCAAGTTGCTTTCCACTCAATCCTTTCTTCCACCACAGCCAAATCAAGTGAGGAGAGTTGAGTGTTGGGGAGATTATCATTTGAAGCACAAGAGCAAGGAGTTCATCATCACCAACACCATCTATTACCTTTTGGAGGGTGGTGCCTCCTAGATTGGTTAGGTGTCGCTTGGGAGCCTCCGTCAAGATGTGGAGTTGAACCAAGAAGTTTGTAAGGGCAAGGAGATCGCCTACTTGTGAAGATCTACCCCGAGTAAGGCTAGTCCTCCGTGGGCGTATGCCATGATGGCATAGACAAGGTTGCTTCTTCGTGGACCCTTCGTGGGTGGAGCCCTCCGTGGACTCTCGCAGCCGTTACCCTCCGTGGGTTGAAGTCTCCATCAACGTGGATTGACGATAGCACCACCTATTGGAACCACGAGAAAAAATCTCCGTGTCTCCAAATTGCGTTTGCTCTTCTCCACCTCTCTTTACTACATGTGCAATTTACTTTCCGCTGCAAATACTCTAGAATTGCATGTGTAGGGTGATACTTGACTTGATCATCATTGTGAACTTGCAAAAAACTTGTCTTAATCAAAAGGCTAAACTTTTAAATTGTCAAGTAGTCTAATCACCCCCCCTCTAGACATACTTTCGATCCTACATGTACCTAACTAGAGCTCGTAGTAGCACCTGGGTATTTGATACTGGTTCTGTTGCTAATATTTGCAACCCGAAACAGGGACTACGGAATAAGCGAGCACTGGCCAAGGACGAGGTGACGATGCGCGTGGGAAACGGTTCCAAAGTCGATGTGATCGCGGTCGGCACGCTACCTCTACATCTACCTTCGGGATTAGTTTTAGACCTGAATAATTGTTATTTGGTGCCAGCGTTGAGCATGAACATTATATCTGGATCTTGTTTAATGCGAGACGGTTATTCATTTAAATCAGAGAATAATGGTTGTTCTATTTATATGAGTAATATCTTTTATGGTCATGCACCCTTGAAGAGTGGTTTATTTTTATTGAATCTCGATAGTAGTGATACACATATTCATAATGTTGAAGCCAAAAGATGCAGAGTTGATAATGAAAGTGCAACTTATTTGTGGCACTGCCGTTTAGGTCATATCGGTGTAAAACGCATGAAGAAACTCCATACTGATGGACTTCTGGAATCACTTGATTATGAATCACTTGGTACTTGCGAACCGTGCCTCATGGGCAAGATGACTAAAACACCGTTCTCGGAACTATGGAGAGAGCAACAGATTTGTTGGAAATCATACATACTGAGATGTATGTGGTCCGATGAATGTTGAGGCTCGTGGCGGATATCGTTATTTTCTCACCTTCACAGATGATTTGAGCAGATATGGGTATATCTACTTAATGAAGCACAAGTCTGAAACATTTGAAAAGTTCAAAGAATTTCGGAGTGAAGTGGAAAATCATCGTAACAAGAAAATAAAGTTTCTACGATCTGATCGTGGAGGAGAATATTTGAGTTACGAGTTTGGTTTACATTTGAAACAATGCGGAATAGTTTCGCAACTCACGCCACCCGGAACACCACAACGAAATGGTGTGTTTACTTGATATGGTGCGATCTATGATGTCTCTTACCGATTTACCGCTATCGTTTTGGGGTTATGCTTTAGAGACGGCCGCATTCACGTTAAATAGGGCACCATCAAAATCCTTTGAGACGACGCCTTATGAACTGTGGTTTGGCAAGAAACCAAAGTTGTCGTTTCTTAAAGTTTGGGGCTGCGATGCTTATGTGAAGAAACTTCAACCAGATAAGCTCGAACCCAAATCGGAGAAATGTGTCTTCATAGGATATCCAAAAGAGACTGTTGGATACACCTTCTATCACAGATCCGAAGGCAAAACATTCATTGCTAAGAATGGATCCTTTCTAGAGAAGGAGTTTCTCTCGAAGGAAGTGAGTGGGAGGAAAGTAGAACTTGATGAGATAACTGTATCTACTCCCTTATTGGAAGGTAGTTCTTCACGAGAACCGGTTCCTGTGACGACTACACCAATTAGTGAGGAAGCTAATGATATTGATCATGAAACTTCAGATCAAGTTTTGCTGAACCTCGAGGTCTACAGAGTAAGATCCGCACTGAGTGGTACGGTAATCCTATTCGGAAGTCATGTTACTTGACCATGATGAACCTACGAACTATGAGGAAGCGATGATGAGCCCAGATTCCGCAAAATGGCTAGAGGCCATGAAATCGAGATGGGATCCATGTATGAAAACAAAGTATGGACTTTGGTTGACTTGCCCGATGATCGGCAAGCCATTGAGAATAAATGGATATTTAAGAAGAAGACCGACGCTGATGGTAATGTTATCGTCTATAAAGCTCGACTTGTTGCGAAAGGTTTTCGACAAGTTCAAGGGGTTGACTACGATGAGACTTTCTCACCCGTAGCGATGCTTAAGTCTGTCGAATCATGTTGGCTATTGCTGCATTTCATGATTATGAAATTTGGCAAATGGATGTCAAGACTGCATTCTTGAATGGATTTCTAGAAGAAGAGTTGTATATGATGCAGCGGAAGGTTTTATTGATCCAAAAGGTGTCGACAAAGTATGCAAGCTCCGGCGTTCCATTTATGGACTGGTGCAAGCATCTCGGAGTTGGAATAAACGCTTTGATAGTGTGATCAAAGCATATGGTTTTATCTGAGACTTTTGGAGAAGCCTGTATTTACAAGAAAGTGAGTGGGAGCTCAGAGCATTTCTAGTTTTATATGTCGATGACATATTATTAATTGGAAATGATATAGAATTTCTGGATAGCATAAAGGGATACTTGAATAAAAGTTTTTCAATGAAAGACCTCGGTGAAGCTGCTTACATATTGGGCATCAAGATCTATAGAGATAGATCAAGACGCTTAATAGGACTTTCACAAAGCACATACCTTGACAAAATTTTGAAAAGTTCAAAATGGATCAGGCAAAGAAAGGATTCTTGCCTCTACAAGGTGTGAAGTTGAGTCAAACTCAATGCCCGACCACAACAGAAGATAGAGAGAAAATGAAAAATGTCCCTCCGCTTCAGCCATAGGCTCTATCATGTATGCAATCTGTGTACCAGACCGACGTATGCTTAGCAATAAGCTTGGCAGAAGGTACCAAAGTAATCCAGAGTGGATCATGGACAACGGTCAAGAACATCTGAAATACGAAAAGGACTAAGGATATGTTTCTCGATATGGAGGTGACAAAGAGCTAGTCGTAAATGGTTACGTCGATGCAAGCTTTGACACCGATCGGACAATTCTAAATCGCAAACCAGATCGTGTTTTATTAAACGGTGGAGCTGTAAGTTGGTGCGATTCTAAACAAAGCGTCGTGGACGGGATCTACATGTGAAGCGGAGTACATAGCTGCGCTTCAAGCGGCGAATGAAGGAGTCTGGATGAAGGAGTTTATTTCCGATCTAGGTGTCATACCTAGTGCATCGGGACCAATGAAGATCTTCTGTGACAATACTGGTGCAATTGCCTTGGCAAAGGAATCCAGATTTCACAAGAGGACCAAGCACATCAAGAGACGCTTCAATTTCATTCGGGACCAAGTCCAAGTGGGAGACATAGAGATTTGCAAGATACATACGGATCTGAATGTTGCAGACCCATTGACTAAGCCTCTCTCACGAGCAAAACATGATCATCACCAAGACTCCATGGGTGTTAGAATCATTACTATGTAATCTAGATTATTGACTCTAGTGCAAGTGGGAGACTGAAGGAAATATGCCCTAGAGGCAATAATAATGTTATTATTTATTTCCTCATATCATGATAAATGTTTATTATTCATGCTAGAATTGTATTAACCGAAAACATGATACATGTGTGAATACATAGACAAAACTATAGTCACTAGTATGCCTCTACTTGACTAGCTCATTAATCAAAGATGGTTATGTTTCCTAACCATAGACATGTGTTGTCATTTGATTAGTGGGATCACATCATTAGGAGAATGATGTGATTGACATGACCCATTCTGTTAGCCTAGCACTTGATCGTTTAGTATACTGCTATTGCTTTCTTCATGACTTATACAAAGTTCCTGCAACTATGAGATTGTGAAACTCCCGTATACCGGAAGAACACTTTATTTGCTACCAAACGTCACAACGTAACTGGGTGATTATAAAGTTGCTCTACAGGTGTTTCCGAAGGTACATGTTGGGTTGGCATGATTCGAGATTAGGTTTTGTCACTCCGATTGTCGGAGAGGTATCTCTGGGCTCTCTCGGTAATACTCATCACCTAAGCCTTGCAAGCATGTAACTAATGAAGTTAGTTATGAGATGATGTATTACGGAACGAGTAAAGAGACTTGCCGGTAACAAGATTGAACTAGGTATTGGATACCGACGATCAAATCTCGGGCAAGTAACATACCGATGACAAAAGGAACAAAGTATGTTGTTATGCGGTTTGACCGATAAAGATCTTCGTAGAATATGTAGGAACCAATATGGGCATCCAGGTCCCGCTATTGGTTATTGACCGAGAATGGTTTTAGGTCATGTCTACATAGTTCTCGAACCCATAGGGTCCGCACGCTTAACGTTTCGATGACAGTTTTATTATGAGTTTATAAGTTTTGATGTACCAAAGTTTGTTCGGAATCCCGAATGTGATCACGGGCATGACGAGGAGTCTCAGAATGGTCGAGACATAAAGATTGATATATTGGTAGCCTATGTTTGGACATCGGAATGGTTCCGGGTGAAATCGGCATTTTACCGGAGTACCGGGAGGTTACCGGAACCCCCCCGGGGATTAATGGGCCTACATGGGCCAAGAGGGAGAAGAGGAAGGAGCAAGGAGGGGGCCGCGCGCCCCTCCCCCTCCTAGTCCGAATAGGACAAGGGAAGGGGGGCGGCGCCCCCCCTTTCCTTCCCCTCCTCCTCCTCTTTTCCCCTTCTCTCCTACTCCAACTTGGAAAAGGGGAGTCCTACTCCCGGTGGCGCGCCCCTTGGGCCGGCGGCCTCCTCCCCCTGGCTCCTTTATATACGAGGGCAGGGGGCACCCCATAGACACAAGTTGATCTATGTATCGTTCCTTAGCCGTGTGCGGTGCCCCCTTCCACCATATTCCACCTCGGTCATATCGTCGCGGAGTTTAGGCGAAGCCCTGCGCCGGTAGAACATCATCATCGCCACCACGCCGTCAGGCCGACGGAACTCATCTCCGGAGCTCGGCTGGATTGGAGGCCGGAGATCGTCATCGAGCTGAACGTGTGCTGAACTCGGAGGCTCCGTACGTTCGGTGCTTGGATCGGTCGGATCGTGAAGACGTACGACTACATCAACTGCGTTGTGATAACGCTTCCGCTTACGGTCTACGAGGGTACATGGACGAACACTCTCCCCTCTCGTTGCTATGCCATCACCATGATCTTGCGTGTGCGTAGGATTTTTTTTGAAATTACTACGTTCCCCAACACTCCACCTGCGTCCAAGCATCTGGCGGACGCTATCGTCAATGCAAAAATCTACAACAAGGATGGCTTCGTCGATATCGAAGACCCTTTCATCTCCAACTGCCTTTGCTGCCATCGGCCATCGCCAAGGTGTGCGGCACGACACTCGCACACATTACCGATCTTGTGTCCGCCTCATGCTTAGTCATACCATGCCTCCCGTGTCACTATGGAGGCCACCCCTAGGAGGGCTGTTTTGGCTTCTCGCTTCATCTCTCGGTCCAGCGGAACAAATCGGCATATGCACCTCGCTTTTGGATGGTGTCCACCCTGACGATCTACTTTTTTAAGCTTAAGGTTTCATTTCCTCACAAGTTTTAATCCTTGTAATCTTGAATTCTTAGTGCTACCTATTTGTGTTAGTCGGCCGATTATATCCTGGAATGTACTAGGCATCGGTGAAAATGACAAATGCGCTGACATCTTTTCGGCTCAACGCCTCTCGGTTGTGCTCTTTCAAGAAACCAAACTGCTAGATTCTTTTGTAGCCGAAATTAGATCATTTTTTAGGCTTCTAGGATTCTCACGATTACCTCTGAGCCATAGCCACCATTGGTGGGTTACTTTTCATTGTAAATTCAAGTCCTTTTCCCTAACCAGCCGCACACATCACCAATTGTTTTCATCTCTTACTAGATCATCGATGGCGCGCGTTGCTGCGCCCATCTATTTATCCAATAGAATGGTAGGAGCTTCTGTAAGTATATGGACACATAAATTTTCACAAATATATGTAGATATGAGACATGCATAATAGATTATCATAAACAAACTCATATATTGATTGATAATTGATAAATGGAAAGTTAAACCTATTGTTGGATAATTGTTTTTAATATGGAGTGCAAGACTTTGCGTGCAACAAATTATTAGTGCAATGAAAATGCATAGTAACTATAACATAGCAATTACAACAGGGACATTAACACTATCAAGCTATGAAGATTCATCACCTAGTCCAATCATTGTAATTCATTTTTATCCTACAAAGTCATGGTTGATAAAATTTGTGATGTTACTGCCATGAAGAAAACAAACTCAACCTCACATGTGTTATATTTTTTGTTCGAAAGAATACCCAGTCTTACAATTGAGAGGGCCCTGTAGAGAATAAAATGTGGATTCCTGCTTGACGATGAAATCATATATTATAGAATGGAAGGACTCCAAACAATTTTTGTTGACACTAAAGTCAAGAATAAAACATTGATAAATAAGGGCAACTATCTGAGTTGGAACATTGTCTGGTCTACATGCTGCGACTGTCGATTTTTTCCCTATCATTGTCATGTAGAAAACAAACTGAACCTCACATGTGTTATATTTTGGGTTTGAAAGAATACCCAGTCTTACAACAAAGCAGAGAGCTCTGTAGAGAATAAAATGGGGAGCTAACAATGGCAAGAGGAACTTTGTACTTGGTGAACCCATATCTTTCAGACATAATTGAAAGATTAAGCAAGGGCTGTGTGAGAGGACATAATTTGCATACCTTGAGAAGCTGCAGTGTAGTTGCACTTAAAGTATGCAAAGAAATTCAGTACCTGTTGGTCTTGAATTACTGTGGCACTTTATAATATACTAGATCGCTGATGGCGCGCGTTGCCGCACCCGTCAATTTTTGCGATAGAATAATCGAATTTTACATAAATAAAGTGCCAACATATTTAGTTTTCAATTTAGATGGTGCAAATATAGTGGGAAAATATTGCAGCACTCAGCCATACTAAATTATGCATAGAACTGGAGAAGCAACATTTGGATCGGTGAAGCAATATGTGACATATGATGCATCAAATTTTGGATCGTTGCATTTCAAAATTAAGTAATAATACCCTATATGACACATGTCACATAAAAATGTTACGATATGTGTAGACCTTGTGAAATGAGTCATAGAACTTCTAGTTCATAAGCCATACATCAACTCTAGCACAAAGTACATCGTACTGAACCTATGTAACCAAGGAATATTAAGCCGTGCATAAGCATTGAACCCTGTAATTAGTTGGCGTTGTCTACTATTCTGAAACCATCTACACGGTTAATTCGGGACAACCAATTTTATTTACCGAGTAAAAACATACAGATCTCATAATTATAGCTGTGCATAATCTTGATGCACAATATTAACTTTTTAGGATAGAGAATTATCATGTTACATCCGTGTGAGCTTCAGGGAAAATACTCTTAAATGAAGATCCTGCAGGATTGAAGTGACTGTTGTCAAACTGAGTTCTTTTAACCTTGATAGTTACTCTGCATCAGATATTCCTCTAGTATGTCGACCTCCACAAACTTAACATCTCAACCCTTTTGAAGTCAAATAAGACACAGAACAATTCCACGGCACCTAGATAAGTTGGTTTTGCCAATAAGAAATAAATAAAAACTACAAATATTGAGAATACCTTTGAGCTCTCATGATCATAGTTAAGAACATAGATTGATACAACATCTACTTATAGACTGGGCACAGCTACTTATAGTCCGGGCCGGCCGGATATCGCTCGTAGCCCGGTAAGATACACTTGTAAATTAAATATCTTCATATTAAAATACATTGTGGCAAAGCACAGCCTTATCCTGTATAGCTCCAGAATCTGATCATGTAAATATACACTAAATTTTCACACGAAAATGAGGATATCTCGTTTCGCCTGATCCAACAGAACGTGTAATAAATCTAGAAAAAACATGAAGAATCAGGGAGGAAGAAGTGTCAGCTTGACATGAACATGGAGTGAGATTAGATGCCTCAAGAGATCAATCGAAACTACAACAACGTCGCATGTTCCTTGTGGTGACACTCGCGGCCGAATGGCCATGACGCTTCCATGGTGAGTGGAGCCATGGCACCGCTGAGCAAAGATCCGCGTTCTTGTGAGGGTCGGGACAGAAGGCAGACGGAAACCTCAAGCCCATTGCCGCCGCCGCTATTATTCGTGTGACGAGGGCCGATGGAAGGTGAATGGAGAAGACATAGTGGAGGTGGAGTAGGGCCGACGCAGCGGAAAAGCATGCTGCAGGGAAGGAGGAGGCCGAGATAGTGGTGGAAGCTGCAGCGCACCTAATTTTGCATGTAGATCATGAGGCCTCACGACTTGCCAGGGTAAGAAGGGGAATGGGGAGAGCTTGAGGGCTTTGAGGCCACAAATGATATATAGGCATCAAAAAGTAACGTACATCGTCCATTGATCGCCACCATTAATGGCATCCAGTAACTATGCTTTACTGCTTGCTTTTCAATTGCCGCATAATAGCTGCAGCGACCGTTCGCATCTACTAACTGCAAACGCGCATATCGGTGGCAGTACTTTTTTTTCGCATCGTGAGCCTGGATGCTTTTTTGGGCCCAGCGTAGGCCGAGCGCCCGTGCAGGGAGTCCAATAGAAGTCCAATAGACCCTATTTTACCACAGAAGCTCAAAATTGCTACCAGAGCAGCGGCCCAGCACAGAAATCGGTCGTTCACAGGGATTGAGCGAGCGGTCCTGTGATTAAGAGCAATCAAACGGCCAAAAATACCCAAATCTGAAGATCCAATGGCTGCAGATGCAAATGGCCTAAGAGGGCCGGAAAGGTGTGCGGTTATAATGTTTTTAAATATCAGCCTCTTAGATAAATGATATATTGTATATAAACACAAAAGCTTCACTAATAGACCGAGAAAACTGTAGGCTCCATTCAACAGAGAACTCAGTACTTGCTTTTCTGTACAAACATCGACAGAGATTATGTCACCATGGAAGATCCACTTCACAGAAAGTAACATAATTAACTTTCTGAATTACACAATGGTCATGATCACCTCAGAAGTGTTCTTTCTGTATCTCTTTGTGCCATTTTAGTGCTAGCAACACTATTTAATCAGTTTCTTTATGCTCCAGTACCACTATAGATTGACGCATTTTTTGGTATAGTTGATTACAATACTATTGAAGTGAGCAGGTAAATACAGAAGAAATAATGATCTTCTATAAAGTAAGTTTGAACATCAATTATACCATAAGTTACCTAAGCACTAATAATCACTACAATCTATTATCTGACTTTAGGTTCTGCAATAATTAGATAAATTGGAATCTATTTATTTACATTCATGAACCAGAAATCCACTACGGTGTGAGTTATGAAGAGTTTCATTCTATTTACTCTATAAATTTCCCTAAATATGTTTCAGATGCAGTCCAGTGACAGTTACGGTGTATGTTGATTTTGTTTTTGGGTGCTCAATACACAAGTTGCTTCAAGAATATGGTTACTGCTACACAGTTAACAATTCAGCAAGAGCAAACATCCCAAAACCACGGTAGGCCAGATGAATATAACCACCTGCCTACCTAGCTAGTAGATGTTATAACACTTTCCATCCTTGTATGACTCATACGCACTTGATCTGTAAATATAAGGTTTTTTGGGCAAGGGGAAAACATATGAAGTGTGTGTTTATGGACATGACTACAATTTAGATTTACAAATAAACTAAAATTTAATGTGCAAGCATGTAGGACATGAATAACATATTAACATTATTTCCAGGAAATATGTATGTCTTTCTCCAACTTTTCCAGTAAATTCAGTTTGAGCATGACGTGATAATTATTTGGCTACGTTTTCTATAATAGCACATTGTTTTCTAGTACGACAAACGGACAATCAATTGATATTCAGCCTTGTGGGTTGCGAGTTAAAGCTACAGCCGTAGCTCGTAGCGTGTTGATCAAACGTCATAGCTGGCTCGAGGGGAGTGGTGTTGCAGAGGAGCTTACCAGGACAAGTTGCCCAGGACCTCATAGCAGTTGATGAACTCAAAGAGAAGCAGCCTCATAGATGTGTGACTGCTCGCCTTCGCAATCCCTAGACACTGGTTTCCGCTGCCAGTTAAGTCATTGTGGAATCTCATTCGAGCGAGTCATCATGGTCGCGGCTGGCAGCACAGCGCACATCGCTTGGATCTCGCTCGAGCGCCTAGGCTGGAGGATCCGGAAAAAATCACTTTAGTCCACTTTCGTACTGCACCAGTCAACATATTATGAATCTATTTCGTCGCTTGATAATCAAATATAAACATGTTTAACTTGAATACTATATCCGGCGCTTAGGTCCACAGTTTGGAAATAATGATTAAAGAAACATCAAATAGAGCAGGTGCTGCTGGTTGAACATGAGAAATTTATAGAATATACTCACATTGTAAAGTAAAGTTAGAAGAATATCCTCTCTTGGAAGACACTTACGTGCCAAATCATAACTCATGGTATTGAACATGGCCTTCATCTACAAATTTCAATGTAGATGGAAAAAGAAAAATAATGATAGTTCACATGAAAAAGATAAGCAGACTTATAAGCAAATCATTTAATTCTGGAGAATAAACCAAGCATTGCGGTCTCATTTGGATTTGATAAAACTTCCCAAATCGCATAAAAATATATATTTTAATTGACCTGACATGGAAAGAGATCAAGAAACGCAACACTTCTAACTGATGGAACCACCGGCTCTCACAGTCTTGTCTCCATAGCCTCCAGAACAATCTAATGTCCTAACAAAACGGAGGATTTTCCTGTAGGTACACAGGGCTGCCTGAACCATCTGGCCGGAAGTAGTGCTAGTGGCCGGTGATTGAATTCATACCAGACGAACCCAAGGCGGAGAGTTGGTGCTAGGGGCTGGAATCAACTCTGCCAGGACACGCGGACAGCGAGATGAACAGACAGAACAGTGGCCGGTCCGCTGCTAGATTGAAGTCGTCGTGGTCGCGGCCGGCAGCCCGCGTGCTTCGCTTGGATCTCGATCGAGCGCATTGACTGGAGTCGTGCTCATCACGCCATCACCTGGGCGGATCACCTGCGTCACCGGGCGCGCTTCGCCCGGATCCCGCTCGAGCGCGTCACGCGCATCGGCCGCATCGGGCGCAGCTGGATTCCCCCGTCACCGATCCACCTCCCCTGTCCACCGAGCAGGGAGCAGAACAAGCGGATGATCCACCTCCCTTGTGGAGCGAGAACATCTTATCTTAATGGGCTGGGATAACCAGCCCAGTTTACCAGAGGGCTTGGATTCGGCCCGTGGAGCAGCAGGCGACAGCTGGGTTAGTTGTGGGAGAGATGCCTTTACACAGGAGATCCGATGGCTAGAAACGTATAGATCATGAAAACTGACGGTCAAAAACGCGAAGCGCTGTGAGGGCTCGCTTTAGGTGCGGTTATACTGTCCTTAATAATGCTCTCCTACCTGGCCTCACAATCAGACTTAATGATTACCAACATTTACGATCCTTCCACCCGACCTCAAAACATTTTTTCTTAAATAAACAAATAAACATTGCACCACCTCGCCTTATCTTTTCATTATTGTTGTCGACCTGCTGCAATGTATGGTGGAATAAGCATTCGTACCTCAAATCTTTTGTCACACACCGCTACAAAACCTCTGCTCACCCTACAATACGTGAAAGATACACTCATTATTGCCGCACTCACCCTAAAGTGTTCCTTGATGACTTTGCCCTCGTAACTATCCTCTCAATCTCTTGTGTTACTCATGTACGTCGAAACTGTAATTTCTCTAGTCATGCTTTGGCAAAATTTGGTAGGACTCGGGGTAGAACTATGGTGTGGCTTGGGTCTGGACCAAAGGATGTTTTGGATGCTGTCGAGGGTGATGTAACCTTCATTGAGTAATACATGAATTATTTCGCAAAAAAAAAATATCCTCTCAATAAACTTTCGTAAAGCCGCATATCTTCCAATCCACTCAGAACATGCATTGACCTCGCTAATTGCCACGGCCGTTACATGCTAACATGAAGCCTTTCCTCTACTATACTTAGGTTCGCCTCTGCCACCCACAAAACTACCAACCTCTGCCTTTGTCCCCATCATATACAACTTTCAAAGATATCTCCTTGGTTGGGTTACTAGATTGCAATCATGGGGGAGGGGGGGGGGCACATTTGTCTCTTCAATTCTTGACGCTGTAGAGTTTTTTATGTCTGCTTTTCATCTTCCCAAAAAGGGTTTCGAAACTTTATACGCTTTGCACAAGCGTTTTTTCTGGTCTAGCGATGAAACTTGCACAGGAGAAAAATGTTTTATTGCATGAAAAGTGTTTGCAACAACCTACCACCATAACTACTCGATAAATATCGTTGATAAATTTTCAAACCATCCATCATTTGAAAACTGTCAATCAACAACTATCCACCTTACTCGACATTACAACATTTTTAGAAATAAATAATAATGGTATTTCAACCATTTTCTGGCTAGATTGTTGGTTGCTAAACACGCCACTACAGAAAGCCTTCCCACACCTCTTTTCACACTCCAAAAATGACAAGGTTCTAGCAGCTACTATTTTGCAATTTGGCTTGCTGACTCACCTTCAGAACCTTTTTACTTTTCCTGCTTCTCACGAGTTGGCTATTCTGTTGTCTCTCATGCATGATTTCCAATCTAGCGAGCTGAACGGCGAGCGGCCTCTCATCCATGGATTGCCTTTCCTATTGAAGAACGCCTACAATGACATCATCCATGAGCTTCACATCTACACCAACTACGATTACATTTGGTCATCCAAAGTTCCCGTCAAGGTCAAGATCTTTGGATGGCTACTTTTCATGGACATGCTCAACTCCAAGGAAAATTTGCATCACATGCACATCATCGACTCTTCTGCCTACCCTAGATGTGATGCCCCTTATGAAAATGCTGCCCACATATCTCTTCACTGTCCGCCGCCGCTCTGGTGCAGATTCACATGGGGATCATGATACCTATCTCTCTCGTCCGTCTTTGGGAGACTGCATCGCCTCCTGGCTTTGAACCCAACATCTGACCTTCTGTTGCGCTGACCATCCTCTGGAAAATATGGGACTCTCTTCATACTCTCATCTTCTGCGACGAGCAACATCTACCAAGGATCACAATCAGGAATATTGTTTTTGTATTTCTCCCTTTGGATTTTTAGGTTTAAAGATAATGTGTCATGTGATGTTGCCAGGTCTCGCAACTTTACATCTTCTCTCGACTTGATCCTCTGTTGTAATATAACAAGAATGTCGTTTGGCTGGTGATATTATATTCAGGTGGGGAAGCTCCCCCCCGGCGACAGTTCAAAATAAAAACAATTTCACCATTGCCAGAGCTAATAAGGGCGATCCCCAAAATTTATTCCGCAAGAATCATTCAAAAAACCCTAAACATGTAGTTGGATTCTTCCGTTTCCTATGTGTGAACTCTGTCATGCGGGAGTGGCTATGCGTGTGTTTTGCATATCACAGTTCACAGTACCAAGCAGTATTGTGCTTAAATTCACCGACCATCAGACAACTAGAAGGTGCAATGTACCGAATGACGAATGATGCATCACTACTACGCCATCGGATAGGAAAGATGCTTCCCTCTGTTTCAAAATAATTGATGTTCTAAGATTTTCCCAAGTCAAACGTTATTAAGTTTGATCTAGTCTATAGAAAACCCACAAAGATCTACGATATCAAATGTATATACATATATATAATATGAAAAATCATTTCATAACGAATCTAATGAAGTAAATTTGGTGTAGATGTCAATATGTTTTTATACAAACTTGGTCAAGCTTAATAAAAGTTTGACTTACGACAATCCTAAGACTTCAATTATTTAAAACAGAAGAAGTATACAGTTTTAAACGCAAATATGGAATAGCTGCAGAGAACAACCAAAAGGCGCAAAAATGCATTAGGAAGCGGTAGTACACCACGGAATAAGTAGTACTCCCTCCGTCCCAAAATAAGTGTCGTGTACTAAAACCACGACAAGTATTTTGGCGGAGGGAGTAGTACGATAGATTTTAAACCATATATAGTCTAATTGAAATCATCAAAGCTTCATAAGAATGCAGATCCTTAAGAGCAAAAACACTCTTATATTATGGGATGGAAGGAGTAAAACCTAGAAGGCAGCGTTGCTGATGAGGACTGGCTCTTCTGTCTGGACTCAACCATATCGTTTTCTCTGTTCCATCGCTGAACCCCTCAGCATCCTCTTCAGTCGGGAATTGTCACTACTTGTGTTTTCCAGGGACGGCTGACGACGTTTGCCATGAGACCGAGTATCTTCCACATCAAGAGAACCACCTCCATCTGATTCACTCTTGAGATATTTCTTTAGCACGCAGGAGATGTAGGCTGGATTGAAAAGCATGACTCTCTCATCGCAAAATGGCGCCACCCCAATCACTTCTTTCTTCCTCATGTAAACAGTGACAATCCAGGCATCTTTATCCGAGTAGTCGCCCCTCCTGGAGAGGAGGCAGACCACACCGTCGCCGCACAAGATGCACTACCGGACTCGCGGCCTATGCCTACGGCCCAGGGCCGTCGGCATAGGTCCTCTGCCGTCGGCATAGATCTATGCCTACGGCTGCCGTCGGCATAGGCCCGTCGGTGTAGATCACGTCAGCGTAGTCTTGTCAGACCGTCGGTGTAGTATAGCCGTCGGCATAGGGGCCTATGCCGACGGCCGGGCGTCAGCCGTCGGCATAGTTTAGCCGTCGGCAGTGGTTTTTGCCTGACGGCAACGGACGGCGCCGTCAAAAGCGTTGACGATTCACGGGAAGCCACGTGGCAGAGGTATGCCGACGGCTTGGCGATCTATGCCGACGGCTTTGCCGTAGGCATAGCCGGCGGCAGGGCTATGCCTACGACAAAGCCGTCGGCATAGATTTATGCCTACACGTGGCGCGCCCCTGGTGTCACGACAGCCATCTATGCCTACAGCATTCCCGTCGGCATACTTGCTGACCAGAACCAAAAAAAAGATTAGCCAACAAGGCTAGCTATTTACAAATGCTTATACAGACATGATTCAACAACCATGGATTTGCAAACACAGACCATAGTATATTTTTTATGTACATAACATTTCCATTCTAAGAATCCACAACAACATTATAGGAGGCCGAGGGGCGGTGGTGGGGGAGACAAGGCTGCAACAATGGAGGTGGCATACAGTCAGTACTACAAACCGAAGATCCTACATATGAGGATGAATATTTAATCTATGCATTGATTTTACCAAAAGAAAATCGCCTAGAAACGGGGCATCAAACTAAAAAGGCAGAAAATTATTGCTTTTGCTGAAGATAACTTGTCATGTTGGTGCTTGAACCGAACAATACTACTAATACATACAGTACAGAGATGCTCCAGTTTCGGTTGTATCTATCAAGCATCAGTTGTTGTTCAAGGCAAGCTTCAAAGAGAAACAGAGTGGTGCTGATTCATATGAATATATGTATATACAGAAGATGCAAGTGTCATCAAGTTGGCTTTAGTCAAAGTAAAAACAAATGGACACATACAAAACTGAACCAAGGGTAGTGCTGATTCATGTGTATGTACAGATTGAGGTGCCATCCAGTTGGTTTCAGTCAAAGTTCAACCAAAAAAAAGTGACACATACAAATTGAAGAAAAGTGTGGTGCTGATTCATATGTATGTATGCACAGGAGATGCAAGTGCCACCAAGATAGATAGTTTCAGTCAAAATTAAAAAACAATTGGACACATACAAACTGAAGCAAACCGTCGTGCTTTTTCATGTGTACATACAAAAGATGCAAGTGGTATCCAGAATTTGGATATAGCTAGTACGCTCATGTGGTGAATTTTGTGAATCTATACTCTGCATCTACCAAAAGGATCACTCCCCTCACATGCAAATATAATTCAGTCCAATGGCTCTCCCCTCACATGCATAAGACGAGAGCAGACCATCTAAACAGGCGGATCAGACCTTCACCTTGGGAGAGAGGCGAGTGCTACCTGTTGCCGTGTCGTCGTCGAGCTCGGGTGGTCCTCCTCCTCCTCCTCGAGCAGGACAAGGTTGTTTCTCCCCTACACTCCAATGGCCATCTGCTCCAAGGACATCTACAAGGGCAGACCACACCGTTGATGCAAGTGTCACCAAGATAGTTTCAGTCAAAGTTAAAGCAAATGTAAATATGCAAACTGAACCAAACCGAGGTGCATATTCATATGTGTGTGTATGTAGAGATGCAAGTGCAATCTGAATTTTGGGGAACCAAAGCATGGTTGTTGTCGTTGTTGTTGCTACTTTAGCAGCAACAACATCCTTGAAATCAAATGAGTAGCAAGTTGTTTTAGCAGCACCTGTTGGGGAACGTAGTAATTTCAAAAAATTTCCTACGCACACGCAAGATCATGGTGATGGCATAGCAATGAGAGAGGAGAGTATTGTCCACGTACCCTCGTAGACCGTAAGCGGAAGCGTTATGACAACGCGATTGATGTAGTCGTACGTCTTCACGATCCGACCGATCCAAGTACCGAACGTACGGCACCTCCGAGTTCAGCACACATTCAGCTCGATGACGATCCCCGGGCTCCGATCCAGCAAAGCGCCGGGGATGAGTTCCGTCAGCACGACGGCGTGGTGACAATGACGATGTTCTACCGGCGCAGGCTTCTCCTAAACTCATGACGATATGACCGAGGTGGAATATGGTGAAGGGGGCACCGACACGGCTAAGGAACGATCCGTAGATCAACTTGTGTGTTCTAGGGTGCCCTGCCCTCAGATATAAAGGAGCAAGGGAGGGTGCGGCGGCCCTAGGGCGAGGCGTTGCTGAGGAGTCCTACTCCCAGGAGTAGGACTCCCCTTCCTAGTTGGATTAGGACTTGGGGGAGGGAAAGAGGAAAGGGGGGCGCCGCCCCCCTTCCTTGTCCTATTCGGACTAAGGGGGGAGGGGGCGCGCGGCCTGCCCTGGACGGCCCTCCTCTTCTCCCTCATGGCCCACTAAGGCCCATTAACCCCCGGAAGGGTTCCGGTAACCCCCCGGTGTTCCGGTAAAATCCCGATTTCACCCGGAACTATTCCGATGTCCAAATATAGTCTTCCAATATAGCAATCTTTATGTATCGACCATTTCGAGACTCCTCGTCATGTCCGTGATCACATCCGGGACTCCGAACAAACTTCGGTACATGAAAACTTATAAACTCATAATAAAACTGTCATCGTAACGTTAAGCGTGCGGACCCTATGGGTTCAAGAACTATGTAGACATGACCTAGAATTATTCTCGGTCAATAACCAATAGCGGAACCTGGATGCCCATATTGGTTCCTACATATTCTACGAAGATCTTTATCGGTCAAACTGCATAACAACATACGTTGTTCCCTTTGTCATCAGTATGTTACTTGCCCGAGGTTCGATCGTCGGTATCCAATACCTAGTTCAATCTCGTTACCGGCAAGTCTCTTTACTCGTTATGTAATGCATCATTCCGTAACTAACTCATTAGCTACATTGCTTGCAAGGCTTATAGTGATGTGCATTATCGAGAGGGCCCAGAGATACCTCTCCGACAATCGGAGTGACAAAACCTAATCTCGAAATACGCCAACCCAACATGTACCTTTGGAGACACCTGTAGTACTCCTTTATAATCACCCAGTTACGTTGTGACGTTTGGTAGCACCCAAAGTGTTCCTCCGATAAATGGGAGTTGCATAATCTCATAGTTACAGGAACATGTATAAGTCATGAAGAAAGCAATAGCAATATACTAAACGATCAAGTGCTAGGCTAACGGAATGGGTCATGTCAATCACATCATTCTCCTAATGATGTGATCCCATTTAATCAAATGACAACACATGTCTATGGTTAGGAAACATAACCATCTTTTATTAATGAGCTAGTCAAGTAGAGGCATACTAGTGACGTTGTGTTTGTCTATGTATTCACACATGTATTATGTTTCCGGTTAATACAATTCTAGCATGAATAATAAACATTTACCATGATATGAGGAAATAAATAATAACTTTATTATTGCCTCTAGGGCATATTTCCTTCAGTCTCCCACTTGCACTAGAGTCAATAATCTAGATTACATAGTAATAATTCTAACACCCATGGAGTCTTGGTGCTGATCATGTTTTGCTCGTGAGAGAGGTTTAGTCAACGGGTCTGCAACATTCAGATCCGTATGTATCTTGCAAATTTCCATGTCTCCCACTTGGACTTGGTCCCGGATGGAATTGAAGCGTCTCTTGATGTGCTTGGTCCTCTTGTGAAATTTGGATTCCTTTGCCAAGGCAATTGCACCAGTATTGTCACAGAAGATCTTCATTGGTCCCGATGCAGTATGTATGACACCTAGATCGGAAATGAACTCCTTCATCCGGACTCCTTCATTTGCTACTTCCGAAGCAGCTATGTACTCCGCTTCACATGTAGATCCCGCCACGACGCTTTGTTTAGAACTGCACCAACTTACAGATCCACCATTTAATAAAAACATGTATCCGGTTTGCGATTTAGAATCGTCCGGATCTGTGTCAAAGCTTGCATCGACGTAACCATTTACAACGAGCTCTTTGTCACCTCCATATACGACAAACATATCCTTAGTCATTTTCAGGTATTTCAGGATGTTCTTGACCGCTGTCCAGTGATCCACTCCTGGATTACTTTGGTACCTTCATGCCAAGCTTATCACTAAGCATACGACAGGTCTGGTACACAGGATTGCATACATGATAGAGCCTATGGCTGAAGCATAGGGAACATCCTTCATTTTCTCTCTATCTTCTGCTGTGGTCAGGCATTGAGTCTGACTCAGCTTCACACCTTGTAGTACGGGCAAGAACCCTTTCTTTGCCTGATCCATTTTGAACTTTTTCAAAATTTTATCAAGGTATGTGCTTTGTGAAAGTCCTATTAAGCGTCTTGATCTATCTCTATAAATGTTGATGCCCAATATGTAAGCAGCTTAACCGAGATCTTTCATTGAAAAACTTTTATTCAAGTATCCCTTTATGCTATCCAGAAATTCTATATCATTTCCAATTAATAATATGTCATCTACATATAATATCGAAATGCTACAGAGCTCCCACTCACTTTCTTGTAAATACAAAGCTTCTCCAAAAGTCTCAGATAAAACCATATGCTTTGATCACACTGTCAAAGCTTTTATTCCAACTCCAAGATGCTTGCACCAGTCCATAAATGGATCGCTGGAGCTTGCACACTTTGTTAGCACCTTTTGGATCAAGAAAACCTTCTGGCTGCATCATATACAACTCTTCTTCTAGAAATCCATTCAAGAATGCAGTTTTGACATCCATTTGCCAAATTTCATAATCATAAATTGCAGCAATAGCTAACATGATTCGGACAGACTTAAGCTTCGCTACGGGTGAGAAAGTCTCATCGTAGTCAACCCCTTGAACTTGTCGAAAACCTTTTGCAACAAGTCGAGCTTTATAGACAGTTATGAAGGAAATATGCCCTAGAGGCAATAATAAAGTTATTATTTATTTCCTTATTTCATGATAAATGTTTATTATTCATGCTAGAATTGTATTAACCGGAAACATAATACATGTGTGAATACATAGACAAACATAGTGTCACTAGTATGCCTCTACTTGACTAGCTCGTTAATCAAAGATGGTTAAGTTTCCTAACCATAGACATGAGTTGTCATTTGATTAACGGGATCACATCATTAGGAGAATGATGTGATTGACTTGACCCATTCCGTTAGCTTAGCACTTGATCATTTAGTATGTTGCTATTGCTTTCTTCATGACTTATACATGTTCCTATGACTATGAGATTATGCAACTCCCGTTTACCGGAGGAACACTTTGTGTGCTACCAAATGTCACAACGTAACTGGGTGATTATAAAGGAGCTCTACAGGTGTCTCCAAAGGTACATGTTGGGTTGGCATTTTTCGAGATTAGGTTTTGTCACTCCGATTGTCGGAGAGGTATCTCTGGGCCCTCTCGGTAATGCACATCACTAGAAGCCTTGCAAGCAATGTAGCTAATGAGTTAGTTACAGAATGATGCATTACATGACGAGTAAAGAGACTTGCCGGTAACGAGATTGAACTAGGTATTGGATACCGACGATCAAATCTCGGGCAAGTAACATACCGATGGCAAAGGGAACAACGTATGTTGTTATGCGGTTTGACCAATAAAGATCTTCGTAGAATATGTAGGAGCCAATATGAGCATCCAGGTTCCACTATTGGTTATTGACCGAGAATAGTTCTAGGTCATGTCTACATAGTTCTCGAACCCGTAGGGTCCGCACGCTTAACGTTACGATGATAGTTATATTATGAGTTTATGAGTTTTGATGTACCGAAGGAGTTCGGAGTCCCGGATGAGATCGGGGACATGATGAGGAGTCTCGAAATGGTCAAGACGTAAAGATCGATATATTGGACGACTATATTCGGAGTTCAGAAAGGTTCTGAGTGATTCGGGTATTTTTCGGAGTACCGGAGAGTTACGGGAATTCGCCGGGGAGTATATGGGCCTTATTGGGCTTTAGGGGAAAGAGAGAGGAGAGGTTGGGCGCCCCCCCAAGGCCTAGTCCGAATTGGACTAGGGGGAGGGGCTGCGCCCCCTCCTTCCTTCTCTTCTCTTCCCCCTTTCCTTGACTCCTACTCCTACTACTTGGAAGGGGGGGAATCCTACTCCCGGTGGGAGTAGGACTCCTCCTTGGTGCGCCTCCTCCTAGGCCGGCCAGCCCCTCCCTTGCTCCTTTATATACGGGGGCAGGGGGGCACCCTAGAACAACACAAGTTGATCTTCATGATCGTTCCTTAGCCGTGTGCGGTGCCCCCCTATTCCACCTCGGTCACATCGTTGCGGTGCTTAGGCGAAGCCCTGCGTCGGTAGAACATCATCATCGTCACCACGCCATCGTGCTGACGGAACTCATCCCCGACACTTTGCTGGATCGGAGTCCGGGGATCGTCATCGAGCTGAACGTGTGCTGAACTCGGAGGTGCCGTACGTTCGGTACTTGGATCGGTCAGATCGTGAAGACGTACGACTACATCAACCGCGTTGTCACAATGCTTTCGCTTACGGTCTACGAGGGTACGTGGACAATACTCTCCCCTCTCGTTGCTATGGATCACCATGATCTTGCGTGTGCGAAGGAAATTTTTGAAATTACTACGTTCCCCAACAGTGGCATCCGAGCCTAGGTTTTATGCGTTGATGTCGTATGCACGAGTAGAACACAAGTGAGTTGTGGGCGATACAAGTCATACTGCATACCAGCATGTCATACTTTGGTTCAGCGCTATTGTTGGATGAAGCGGCCCGGACCGACATTACGCGTATGCTTACGCGAGACTGGTTTTACCGCCGTGCTTTGCACACAGACTTTAGTCGAACCGAGTGTGGCTATGCCCGGTCCTTGTGAAGGTTAAAACAACACTAACTTGACGAACTATCGTTGTGGTTTTGATGCGTAGGTAAGAATGGTTCTTGCTAAGCCCGTAGCAGCCACGTAAAACTTGCAACAACAAAGTAGAGGACGTCTAACTTGTTTTTGCAGGGCATGTTGTGATGTGATATGGTCAAGACGTGATGCTATATTTTATTGTATGAGATGATCATGTTTTGTAACCGAAGTTATCGGCAATGGCGAGAGCCATATGGTTGTCGCTTATTGTATGCAATGCATCGCCTGTAATGCTTTACTTTATCACTAAGCGGTAGCGATAGTCATAGAAGCATAAGACTGGCGAGACGACAACGATGCTACAATGGAGATCAAGGTGTCGCGCCGGTGACGATGGTGATCATGGAGGTGCTTCGGAGATGGAGATCACAAGCACAAGATGATGATGGCCATATCATATCACTTATATTGATTGCATGTGATGTTTATCTTTTATGCATCTTATCTTGCTTTGATTTACGGTAGCATTATAAGATGATCTCTCACTAAATTTCAAGATAAAAAGTGTTCTCCCTGAGTATGCACCGTTGCCAAAGTTCTTCGTGCTGAGACACCACGTGATGATCAGGTGTGATAGGCTCTACGTTCAAATACAACGGGTGCAAAACAGTTGCACACACGGAATACTCAGGTTAAACTTGACGAGCCTAGCATATAACAGATATGGCCTCGGAACACGGAGACCGAAAGGTCGAACGTGAATCATATAGTAGATATGATCAACATAGTGATGTTCACCATTGAAACTACTCCATCTCACGTGATGATCGGACATGGTTTAGTTGATTTGGATCACGTGATCACTTAGATGACTAGAGAGATGTCTGTCTAAGTGGGAGTTCTTAAGTAATATGATTAATTGAACTTAAATTTATCATGAACTTAGTCCTGGTAGTATTTTGTAAATTATGTTGTAGATGAATACCTTGCGTTGTTGCTTTCATATGTTTATTTTGATATGTTCCTAGAGAAAATTGTGTTGAAAGATGTTAGTAGCAATGATGCGGATTGGATCCGTGATCTGAGGTTTATCCTCATTGCTGCAAAGAAAAATTATGTCCGTGATGCACCGTAGGTGACGGACCGATTGCAGGAGCATATGCAGACGTTGTGAACGTTTGGCTAGCTCAATATGATGACTACTTGATAGTTAAGTGTACCATGCTTCAACGGCTTAGAATCGGGACTTCAAAGACGTTTTGAACATCATGGACCATATGAGATGTTCCAGGAGTTGAAGTTAATATTTGAAGCAAATACCCGAGTTGAGAGATATGAAGTCTTCAAACAGTTCTACAGCTAAAAGATGGAGGAGAATCGCTCAACTAGTGAGCAAGTGCTTAGATTGTCTGAGTACTACAATCGCTTGAATCAAGTGGGAGTTAATCTTCCAGATAAGATAGTGATTGGCAGAGTTCTCTAGTCACCATCACCAAGTTAGTGGAACTTCGTGATGAACTATAATGCAAGGGATGACGAAAACGATTCCCAAGCTCATCGTGATGTTGAAATCGACGAAGCTAGAAATCAAGAAAGAGCATCAAGTGTTGATGATTGACAAGACCACTAGTTTCAAGAAAAGGGCAAAGGGAAAGAAAGGGAAACTTCAAGTAGAATGGCAAACAAGTTGTCACTCCCGTGAAGAAGACCAAAGCTGGACCAAAGCCTGAAACTGAGTGCTTACACTTCAAAGGAAATGGTCAGTGGAAGCGGAAATGCCCTGAATTTTTGGTGGATAAGAAGGATGATAAAGTGAACAAGGGTATATTTGATATACAGGTTATTAATGTGTGCCTTACTAGTGTTTATAGTAGTCCCTGAGTATTTGATACTTGTTCGGTTGCTAAGATTAGTAACTCGAAACAGGAGTTACAGAATAAACAGAGACTAGTTGAAGGGGAAGTGATGATGAGTGTTGGAAGTAGTTCCAAGATTGATATGATCATCATCGCACACTCCCTATACTTTCGGGATTAGTGTTAAACCTAAATAAATGTTATTTGGTGTTTGCGTTGAGCATGAATATGATTTGATCATGTTTATTGCGATACGGTTATTCATTTAAAGTTAGAGAATAATTGTTATTCTGTTTACATGAATAAGACCTTTGATGGTTATACACCCAATGAAAATAGTTTGTTGGATCTCGATCGTAGTAATACACATATTCATAATATTGATGCCAAAAGATGCAAAGTTAATAATGATAGTGCAACTTATTTGTGGTAATCGCCGTTTTGGGTCATATCGGTGTAAAGCGCATGAAGAAACTCCATAAAGATGGATTTTTGGAATCACTTGGTTATGAATCATTTGATGCTTGCGAACCATGCCTTTTGGGCAAGATGACTAAAACTCCGTTCTCCGGAACAATGGAACAAGCTACTGATTTATTGGAAATAAAACATACCGATGTATGCGATCCAATGAGTGTTGATGCTCGTGGCAAGTATCGTTATTTTCTGACCTTCACAACATGATTTGAGCGGATATGGGTATACTGAAGGAAATATGCCCTAGAGGCAATAATAAAGTTATTATTTATTTCCTCATATCATGATAAATATTTATTATTCATGCTAGAATTGTATTAACCGGAAACATGATACATGTGTGAATACATAGACAAACACATAGTCACTAGTATGCCTCTACTTGACTAGCTCATTAATCAAAGATGGTTATGTTTCCTAACCATAGACATGTGTTATCATTTGATTAATGGGATCACATCATTAGGAGAATGATGTGATTGACGTGACCCATTCCGTTAGCCTAGCACTTGATCGTTTAGTATATTGCTATTGCTTTCTTCATGACTTATACATGTTCCTGTAACTATGAGAATTATGCAACTCCCGTTTACCGGAGGAACACTTTGGGTACTACCAAACGTCACAACGTAACTAGGTGATTATAAAGGAGTACTATAGGTGTCTCCGAAGGTACATGTTGAGTTGGCGTATTTCGAGATTAGGTTTTGTCACTCCGATTGTCGGAGAGGTATCTCTGGGCCCTCTCGGTAATGCACATCACTATAAGACTTGCAAGCAATGTGATCAATGAGTTGGTTACAGGATGATGCATTACGTAACGAGTAAAGAGACTTGCCAGTAACGAGATTGGACTAGGTATTGGATACCGATGATCAAATCTCGGGCAAGTAACGTATCGATGACAAAGGAACAACGATGTTGTTATGCGGTTTGACCGATAAAGATATTCAGAGAATATGTAGGAACCAATATGGGCATCCAGGTTCGCTATTGGTTATTGACCGAGAATAGTTCTAGGTCATGTCTACATAGTTCTCGAACCCGTAGGGTCCGCACGCTAACATTACGATGACAGTTTTATTATGAGTTTATAAGTTTTGATGTACCAAGTTTGTTCGAGTCCGGATGTGATCACGGACGTGACGAGGAGTCTCAAATGGTCGAGACATAAAGATCGATATATTGGAAGCCTATATTTGGACATCGAATCGTTCCGTGAAATCGGCATTTTATCGAGTACCGGAGGTTACCGAACCCCCGGTGGTTATTGGGCCTACATGGGCCTCGAGGGAGAAGAGGGAAGGAGGCAGGAGGTGGCCGCCGCCCTCCCTTCCTAGTCCGAATAGGACAAGGGAAGGGCGGCGCCCTTCCTTCCCCTCTTCCTCCTCTTTCCCCCTTCTCCTATTCCAACTAGGAAAGAAGGGAGTCCTACTCCCGGTGGGAGTAGGACTCCCCCCTTGGCGCGCCCTCCTTGGCCGGCCGCCTCCTCCCCCTTGCTCCTTTATATACGAGGGCGGGGGCACCCCATATACACACAAGTTGATCTACGTGATCGTTCCTTAGCCGTGTACGGTGCCCCCCTCCACCATATTCCACCTCGGCCATATCGTCGCGGAGTTTAGGCGAAGCCCTGCGCTGGTAGAAGATCATCATCATCACCATGCCGTCGTGCTGACGGAACTCATCCCCGACACTTTGCTGGATCAGAGTCCGGGGATCATCATCAAGCTGAACGTGTGCTGAACTCGGAGGTGCCGTACGTTTGGTGCTTGGATCGGTCGGATCGTGAAGACATACGAATACATCAACCGCGTTGTGCTAACGCTTCCGCTTACGGTCTACGAGGGTACATGGACAACACTCTCCCCTCTCGTTGCTATGCCATCACCAGGATCTTGCATGTGCGTAGGATTTTTTTTGAAATTACTACTTTCCCCAACAGTGGCATCCGAGCCTAGGTTTTATGCGTTGATGTTATATGCACGAGTAGAACACAAGTGAGTTGTGGGCGATACAAGTCATACTGCTTACCAGCATGTCATACTTTGGTTCAGCGGTATTGTGATATGAAGCGGCCCGAACCGACATTACGCGGACGCTTACGCGATCTGGTTTCACTGCTACGAGCACTCGTGCTTAAAGGTGGTGGCGGGTGTCTGTCTCTCTCACTTTAGCTGAATTGAGTGTGGCTACGCCGGTCCTTGCAAAGGTTAAAACAACACCAACTTGACGAACTATCATTGTGGTTTTGATGCGTAGGTAAGAACGGTTCTTGCTAAAGCCCGTAGCAGCCACGTAAAATTTGCAACAACAAAGTAGAGGACGCCTAACTTGTTTTTGCAGGCATGTTGTGATGTGATATGGTCAAGACGTAATGCTATATTTTATTGTATGAGATGATCATGTTTTCTAATCGGTTATCGGCAATCGGCAGGAGCCATATGGTTGTCGCTTATTGTATGAAATGCAACGCTCGTAATTGCTTTACTTTATCACTAAGCGGTAGCGATAGTCGAGAAGCAATAGATGGCGAACGACAACGATGCTACGATGGAGATCAAGGTGTCGCGCCGGTGACGATGGTAATCACGACGGTGCTTCGGAGATGAAGATCACAAGCACAAGATGATGATGGCCATATCATATCACTTATATTGATTGCATGTGATGTTTATCCTTTATGCATCTTATCTTGCTTTGATTGACGGTAGCATTTTAAGATGATCTCTCACTAATAATCAAGAAGTGTTCTCCCTGAGTATGCACCGTTGCGAAAGTTCTTCGTGCTGAGACACCACATGACGATCGGGTGTGATAGGCTCTACGTTCAAATACAACGGGTGCAAAACAGTTGCACACGCGGAATACTCAGGTAATACTTGACGAGCCTAGCATATACAGATATGGCCTTGAAACACGGAGACCGAAAGGTCGAATGTGAATCATATAGTAGATATGATCAACATAGTGATGTTCACCATTGAAACTACTCCATCTCACGTGATGATCGGACATGGTTTAGTTGATTTTGATCACGTGATCACTTAGATGACTAGAGAGATGTCTGTCTAAGTGGGAGTTCTTAAGTAATATGATTAATTGAACTTAAATTTATCATGAACTTAGTACCTGATAGTATTTTGCCTGTCTATGTTTGTTTGTAGATAGATGGCTCGTGTTGTTGTTCCGTTGAATTTTAATTCGTTCCTTGAGAAAGCAAAATTGAAAGATGATGGTAGCAATTACACGGACTGGGTCCGTAACTCGAGGATTATCCTCATTCTTTGCACGTAAAAGTTACGCCCTAGAAGCACCGCTGGGTGCCGTGCCTCTTCTTGATGCAACTAACGACGTTAAGAACGCTGGCGAGCAAAGTCGATGACTACTCGATAGTTCAAGTGTGCCATGCTTTACGGCTTAGAACCGGTCTTCAACGACATTTTGAACATCATGGAGCATATGAGATGTTCCAGAGTTGAAGTTAATATTTCAAGCAAATGCCCGGATTGAGAGATATGAAGTCTCCAATAAGTTCTATAGCTGCAAGATGGAGGAGAATTGTTCGTCGGTGAACATATACTCAAAATGTCTGGGTATAATAATCACTTGATTCAACCGGGAGTTAATCTTCCGATGATAGTGTCATTGATGAATTCTCAATCACGCCACCAAGCTACAAGAGCTTCGTGATGAACTATAATATGCAAGGGATGAACAAGACTATTCCCGAGCTCTTCGCAATGCTAAAAGCCGCGGAGGTAGAAATCAAGAAGGAGCATCAAGTGTTGATGGTTAACAAGACCACCAGTTTTAAGAAAAAGGGCAAAGGGAAGAAGAAGGGGAACTTCAAAAAGAACGGCAAGCAAGTTGCTGCTCAAGAGAAGAAACCCAAGTCTGGACCTAAGCTCAAACCGAGTGCTTCTACCGCAAGCGATCGACATCGAAGCGGAACTGCCCCAAGTATTTGGCGGATAAGAAGGATGGCAAAGTGAACAAAGGTATATGTGATATACATGTTATTGATGTGTACCTTAATAATGCTTGCAGTAGCACCTAGGTATTTGATACTGGTTCTGTTGCTAATATTTGCAACTCAAACAGGACTCACGGATTGCGAAGATTGGCTAAGGACGAGGTGACGATGCGCGTGGGAAATGGTTCCAAAGTCGATGTGATCACGGTCGACACGCTACCACTACATCTACCATCGGGATTAGTTTTAGACCTAAATAATTGTTATTTGGTGCCAGCGTTGAGCATGAACATTATATCTGGATCTTGTTTGATGCGAGACGGTTATTCATTTAAATCAGAGAATAATGGTTGTTCTATTTATATGAGTAATATGTTTTATGGTCATGCACCCTTGAAGAGTGGTCTATTTTTATTCAATCTCGATAGTAGTGATACACATATTCATAGTGTTGAAACCAAAAGATGCAGAGTTGATAACGATAGTGCAACTTATTTGTGGCACTGCCGTTTAGGTCATATCGGTGTAAAGCGCATGAAGAAACTCCATCTCGATGGGCTTTTGGAATCACTTGATTATGAATCACTTGGTACTTATGAACCGTGCCTCATGGGCAAGATGACTAAAACGCCGTTCTCCGGAACTATGGAGCGAGCAACTAATTTGTTGGAAATCATACATACTGATGTTTGTGGTCCAATGAATGTTGAGGCTCGCGGCGGGTATCGTTATTTTCTCACCTTCACAGATGATTTGAGCAGATATGGGTATATCTACTTAATGAAACACAAGTCTGAAACATTTGAAAAGTTCAAAGAATTTCAGAGTGAAGTGGAAAATCATCGTAACAAGAAAATAAAGTTTCTACGATCCGATCGTGGATGAGAATATTTGAGTTACGAGTTTGGTCTACGCTTGAAACAATGCGGAATAGTTTCAGAACTCACGCCACCCGAACACCACAACGAAATGGTGTGTCCGAACGTCAGAATCGTACTTTACTAGATATGGTGCGATCTATGATGTCTCTTCTTGATTTGCCGCTATCGTTTTGGGGTTATGCTTTAGAGACGGCGCATTCACATTAAATAGGGCACCATCAAAACCGCTGAGACGACGCCTTATGAACTGTGGTTTGGCAAGAAACCAAAGTTGTCGTTTCTTAAAGTTTGGGGCTGCGATGCTTATGTGAAGAAACTTCAACCAGATAAGCTCGAACCCAAATCGGAAAGATGTGTCTTCATAGGATACCCAAAAGAGACTATTGAGTACACCTTCTATAACAGATCTGAGGGCAAGATTTTCATTGTTAAAATTGGGTCCTTTCTAGAGAAGGAGTTTCTCTCGAAAGAAGTGAGTGGGAGGAAAGTAGAACTTGATGAGATAACTGTATCTACTCCCTTATTGGAAAGTAGTTCATCACAAGAACCGGTTCCTGTGAAAACTAAACCAATTAGTGAGGAAGCTAATGATATTGATCATGAAACTTCAGATCAAGTTTCTACAGAACCTCGTAGGTCTACCAGAGTAAGATCCACACCAGAGTGGTACGGTAATCCTATTCTGGAAGTCATGTTACTTGACCATGATGAACCTACGAACTATGAGGAAGCGATGATGAGCCCAGATTCCGCAAAATGGCTAGAGGCCATGAAATCTGAGATGGGATCCATGTATGAAAACAAAGTATGGACTTTGGTTGACTTGCCCGATGATCGGCAAGCCATTGAGAATAAATGGATCTTTAAGAAGAAGATGACGGCGATGGTAATGTAATCGTCTATAAAGCTCGACTTGTTGCGAAAGGTTTTCGACAAGTTCAAGGGGTTGACTACGATGAGACTTTCTCACCGTAGCGATGCTTAAGTCTGTCCGAATCATGTTAGCTATTGCTGCATTTCATGATTATGTAATTTGGCAAATGGATGTTAAAACGCATTCTTGAATGGATTTCGGAAGAAGAGTTGTATATGATGCAGCGGAAGGTTTTGTTGATCCAAAAGGTGCTAACAAAGTGTGCAAGCTCCAACGCTCCATTTATGGATTGGTGCAAGCATCTCGAGTTGGAATAAACGCTTTGATAGTGTGATCAAAGATATGGTTTATATGAGCACTTTTGGAGAAGCTCAGATTTACAAGAAAGTGAGTGGGAGCTCAGAGCATTTCGATATTATATGTAGATGACAACTTATTAATTGGAAATGGTATAGAATTTCTGGATAGCATAAAGGGATACTTGAATAAAAGTTTTTCAATGAAAGACCTCGGTGAAGCTGCTTACATATTGGGCATCAAGATCTATAGAGATAGATTAAGATGCTTAATAGGACTTTCACAAAGCACATACCTTGATAAAATTTTGAAAAAGTTCAAAATGGATCAGGCAAAGAAAGGGTTCTTGCTCGTGCTACAAGGTGTGAAGTTGAGTCAAACTCATTACCCGACCACAGCAGAAGATAGAGAGAAAATGAAAGATGTTCCCTATGCTTCAGCCATAGGCTCTATCATGTATGCAATGCTGTGTACGGACACGACGTATGCTTAGCAATAAGCTTGGCGGGGAAGGTACCAAAGTAATCCAGAGTGGATCATGGACAACGGTCAAGAACATCCTGAAATACCTGAAAATGACTAAGGATATGTTTCTCGTATATGGAGGTGACAAAGAGCTAGTCGTAAATGGTTACGTTGATGCAAGCTTTGACACTGATCCGGACGATTCTAAATCGCAAACCGGATACGTGTTTTTATTAAACGGTGGAGCTGTAAGTTGGTGCAGTCCTAAACAAAGCATTGTGGCGGGATCTACATGTGAAGCGGAGTACATAGCTGCTTCGGAAGCAGCAAATGAAGGAGTCTGGATGAAGGAGTTCATTTCCAATCTATGTGTCATACCTAGTGCATCGGGACCAATCAAGATCTTCTGTGACAATACTGGTGCAATTGCCTTGGCAAAGGAATCCAAATTTCACAAGAGGACCAAGCACATCAAGAGACGCTTCAATTCCATTCGGGACCAAGTCCAAGTGGGAGACATAGAGATTTGCAAGATACATACGGATCTGAATGTTGCAGACCCATTGACTAAGCCTCTCTCACGAGCAAAACATGATCAGCACCAAGACTCCATGGATGTTAGATCATTACTATGTAATCTAGATTATTGACTCTAGTGCAAGTGGGAGACTGAAGGAAATATGCCCTAGAGGCAATAATAAAGTTATTATTTATTTCCTCATATCATGATAAATGTTTATTATTAATGCTAGAATTGTATTAACCGGAAACATGATACATGTGTGAATACATAGACAAGCACATAGTCACTAGTATGCCTCTACTTGACTAGCTCATTAATCAAAGATGGTTATGTTTCCTAACCATAGACATGTGTTGTCATTTGATTAATGGGATCACATCATTAGGAGAGTGATGTGATTGACATGACCCATTCCGTTAGCCTAGCACTTGATCGTTTAGTATATTGCTATTGCTTTCTTCATGACTTATACATGTTCCTGTAACGATGAGAATTATCCAACTCCCGTTTACCGGAGGAACACTTTGGGTGCTACCAAACGTCACAACGTAACTGGGTGATTATAAAGGAGTACTACAGGTGTCTCCGAAGGTACATGTTGAGTTGGCGTATTTCGAGATTAGGTTTTGTCACTCCGATTGTCGGATAGGTATCTCTGGGCCCGCTCGGTAATGCACATCACTATAAGCCTTGCAAGCAATGTGACCAATGAGTTGGTTACGGGATGATGCATTACGTAACGAGTAAAGAGACTTGCCGGTAACGATATTGGACTAGGTATTGGATGCCGACGATCAAATCTTGGGCAAGTAACATACCGATGACAAAGGGAACAACGTATGTTGTTATGCGGTTTGACCGACAAAGACCTTCGTAGAATATGTAGGAACCAATATGGGCATCCAGGTTCCGCTATTGGTTATTGACCGAGAATAGTTCTAGGTCATGTCTACATAGTTCTCGAACCCGTAGGGTCCGCACGCTTAACGTTACGATGACAGTTTTATTATGAGTTTATAAGTTTTGATGTACCGAAGTTTGTTCCGAGTCCCGGATGTGATGACGGACATGACGAGGAGTCTCGAAATGGTCGAGACATAAAGATCGATATATTGGAAGCCTATATTTGGACATCGAATCGTTCCGGGGGAAATCAGCATTTTACCGGAGTACCGGGAGGTTACCGGAAACCCCCGGGGGGTTATTGGGCCTACATGGGCCTCGAGGGAGAAGAGGGAAGGAGGCAGGAGGTGGTCGCGCGCCCCTCCCCTTCCTAGTCCGAATAGGACAAGGGAAGGGGGCGGCGCCCCCCTTTCCTTCCCCTCTTCCTCCTCTTTCCCCCTTCTCCTATTCCAACTAGGAAAGAAGGGAGTCCTACTCCCGATGGGAGTAAGACTCCCCCCTTGGCGCGCCCTCCTTGGCCGCCCACCTCCTTCCCCTTGGCTCCTTTATATACGGGGGCGGGGGGCACCCCATATACACACAAGTTGATCTACGTGATCGTTCCTTAGCCGTGTGCGGTGCCCCCCTCCACCATATTCCACCTCGGTCATATCGTCGCGGAGTTTAGGCGAAGCCCTACGCTAGTAGAACATCATCATCGTCACCACGCCGATGTGCTGACGGAACTCATCCCCGACACTTTGCTGGATCGGAGTCCGGGGATCGTCATCGAGCTGAAGTGTGCTGAACTCGGAGGTGCCGTACGTTCGGTGCTTGGATCGGTCGGATCGTGAAGACGTACGACTATCAACCGCGTTGTGCTAACGCTTCCGCTTACGGTCTACGAGGGTACGTGGACAACACTCTCCCCTCTGGTTGCTATGCCATCACCATGATCTTGCGTGTGCGTAAGAATTTTTTTGAAATTACTACGTTCCCCAACATATATCTACTTGATGAAACATAAGTCTGAAATAGTTGAAAGGTTCAAAGAATTTTAGAGTGAAGTGGAAAAATCATCGTAACAAGAAACTAAAGTTTCTGTGATCTGATCGCGGAGACGAATATTTGAGTTACGAGTTTGGTGTTCAATTAAAACAATGTGGAATAGTTTCACAGCGCACACCACCTGGAACACCACAATGTTATGGTGTGTCCGAACGTCGTAACCGCACTTTATTGATATGGTGCGATCTATGATGTCTCTTATCGGTTTACCACTATCGTTTTTGGGTTATACATTAGAGACAGCTGCATTCACATTTAATTGGGCACTATCTAAATCCGTTGAGACGACACCGTATGAACTATGGTTTAGCAGTAAACCTAAGCCGTCGTTTCTTAAAGTTTGGAGTTGCGATGCTTATATGAAAAAGGTTTTCAACCTGATAAGCTCGAACCCAAATCGGAGAAGTGCGTCTTCATAGAATACCCAAAGGAAACTATTGGGTACACCTTCTATCACAGATCCGAAGGCAAAACATTCGTTGCTAAGAATGGATCCTTTCTAGAGAAGGAGTTTCTCTCGAAAGAAGTGAGTGGGAGGAAAGTAGGGCTTGATAAGGTAATTTGTACCTTCTCCCGAATTGGAAAGTAGTTCATCACAGAAATCAGTTCCAGTGATTCCTACACCAATTATGAGGAAGCTAATGATGATGATCATGAAACTTCAAATCAAGTTACTACAAAACCTCGTAGGTCTTCCCAAGTACAGTCCGCACCAGAGTGGTACGGTAATCCTGTTCTGGAAGTCATGTTACAAGACCATGATGAACCTACGAACTATGAGGAGGCGATGATGAGCCCAGATTCCGCGAAATGGCTTGAGGCCATGAAATCTGAGATAGGATCCATGTATGAGAACAAAGTGTGGACTTTGGTGGAGTTGCCCGATGATCGGCAAGCCATATTGTATAAATGGATCTTCAAGAGGAAGACAGGTGCTGATAGTAGTGTTACTATCTACAAAGCTCGACTTGTCGCAAAAAGGTTTTCAAGTTGAAGGTGTTGACTACAATGAGATTTTCTCAACTGTAGCGATGCTTGAATCTGTCCGAATCATGTTAGCAATTGCCACATTTTATGAAATCTGGCAAATGGATGTCAAAACTGCATTCCTCAATGGTTTTCTTAAAGAAGAGTTGTATATGATGCAACCAGAAGGTTTTGTCAGTCCTAAAGGTGCTAACTAAATGTGCAAGCTCCAGCAATCCATCTATGTACTGGTGCAAGCATCTCAGAGTTGGAATATAGGCTTTGATAAGTTGATCAAAGCATATAGTTTTATCTGAGACTTCGGTGAAGCCTCAGATTTACAATAAAGTGAGTGGGAGCACTACCGCCTTTCTGATAAATATATGTGAGTAACATATTGTTGATCAGAAATGATGTAGAACTTTTCTGGAAAGCATAAAGGAGTATTTGAAAGTAGTTCTTGAAAAGAAAGACCTCAGTAAAGCTACTTACATATTGAGAATCAAGATCTATTGAGATAGATCAAAACGCTTGATAAGTTTTTCAATAAGTACACACCTTGTCAAGTTTTTGAAGCAGTTCAAAATGGAACAGTCAAAGAAAGAGTTCTTGCCTGTGTTGCAAAGGTGTGAAACTGAGTAAGACTCAAATCCCGACCATGGCAAAAAATAGAAAAGAGAATGAAAGTCATTCCCTATGCCTCAGTCATAGGTTCTATAAAGTATGCTATGCTATGTACCAGACCTACATTATACTTTGCTCTGAATTTGGCAAAGGAGTACAATAGTGATCTAGGAGTAGATCACTGGACATTGGTCAAGAATATCCTTAGTGAGGACTAAGGAAATATTTCTCGATTATGGAGGTGATAAAAGAGCCCGTCGTAAAGAGTTACATCGGTGCAAGCTTTCACATCGATCCAGATGACTCTAAGTCTCAATCTGGATACATATTGAAAGTGGGAGCAATTAGCTAGAGTAGCTCCGTGCAGAGCATTGTAGACATAGAATATTTGCAAAATACATACGGCTCTGAATGTGGCAGACCCGTTGACTAAACTTCTCTCACAAGCAAAACATGATCACACCTTAGTACTCTTTGGGTGTTAATCACATAGCTATGTGAACTAGATTATTGACTCTAGTAAACCCTTTGGGTGTTGGTCACATGACGATGTGAACTATGGGTGTTAATCATATACAGATATGAATATTGGTGTTAAATCACATGGCGATGTGAACTAGATTATTGACTCTAGTGCAAGTGGGAGACTGAAGGAAATATGCCCTAGAGGCAATAATAAAGTTATTATTTATTTCCTTATTTCATGATAAATGTTTATTATTCATGCTAGAATTGTATTAACCGGAAACATAATACATGTGTGAATACATAGATAAACATAATGTCACTAGTATGCCTCTACTTGACTAGCTCGTTAATCAAAGATGGTTAAGTTTCCTAACCGTAGACATGAGTTGTCATTTGATTAACGAGATCACATCATTAGGAGAATGATGTGATTGACTTGACCCATTCCGTTAGCTTAGCACTTGATCGTTTAGTATGTTGCTATTGCTTTCTTCATGACTTATACATGTTCCTATGACTATGAGATTATGCAACTCCCGTTTACCGGAGGAACACTTTGTGTGCTACCAAACGTCACAACATAACTGGGTGATTATAAAGGAGATCTACAGGTGTCTCCAAAGGTACATGTTGGGTTGGTGTATTTCGAGATTAGGTTTTGTCACTCCGATTGTCGGAGAGGTATCTCTGGGCCCTCTCAATAATGCACATCACTAGAAGCCTTGCAAGCAATGTAGCTAATGAGTTAGTTACGGAATGATGCATTACATAACGAGTAAAGAGACTTGCCAGTAACGAGATTAAACTAGGTATTGCATACCGACGATCAAATCTCGGGCAAGTAACATACCGATGACAAAGGGAACAACGTATGTTGTTATGTGGTTTGACCGATAAAGATCTTCGTAGAATATGTAGGAGCCAATATGATCATCCAGGTTCCGCTATTGGTTATTGACCAAGAATAGTTCTAGGTCATGTCTACATAGTTCTCGAACCCGTAGGGGCCGCACGCTTAACGTTACGATGACAGTTATATTATGAGTTTATGAGTTTTGATGTACCGAAGGAGTTCGGAGTCTCGGATGAGATCGGGGACATGACGAGGAGTCTCGAAATGGTCGAGACGTAAGGATCGATATATTGGACGACTATATTCGGAGTTCGGAAAGGTTCCGAGTGATTCGGGTATTTTTTCGAGTACCGAGAGTTACGGAATTCGCCGGGAGTATATGCGCCTTATTGGGCTTTAGGGAAAGAGAGAGAGAGGTTGGGCGCCCCAAGGCCTAGTCCGAATTGACTAGGGAGGGCTGCGCCTCCTTCCTTCTCTTCTCTTCCCCTTTCCTTGACTCCTACTCCTACTACTTGAAGGGGGAATCCTACTCCCGGTGGGAGTAGGACTCCTCCTTGGTGCGCCTCCTCCTAGGCCGGCCACCCCCTCCCTTGCTCCTTTATATACGGGGGCATGGGGGCACCCTAGAACAACACAAGTTGATCTTCGTGATCGTTCCTTAGCCGTGTGCGGTGCCCCCCTCCACCATATTCCACCTCGGTCACATCGCTGCGGTGCTTAGGCGAAGCCCTGCGTCGGTAGAACATCATCATCGTCACCACGCCGTCAGGTCGATGTAACTCATCCCGACACTTTGCTAGATCGGAGTCCGGGGATCGTCATCGAGCTGAACGTGTGCTGAACTCGGAGGTGCCGTACGTTCGGTACTTGGATCGGTCAGATCGTGAAGACGTACGACTACATCAACCGCGTTGTCACAACGCTTCCGCTTACAGTCTACGAGGGTACGTGGACAATACTCTTCCCTCTCGTTGCTATGCATCACCATGATCTTGCGTGTGCGTGGAAATTTTTGAAATTACTACGTTCCCCAACAAGTTACATTACCATCAGCGTCAGTCTTCTTCTTAAAGATCCATTTATTCTCAAAGGCTTGCCGATCATCGGGCAAGTCAACCAAAGTCCATACTTTGTTCTCATACATGGATCCCATCTCAGATTTCATGGCCTCTAGCCATTTTGCGGAATCTGGGCTCATCATCGCTTCCTCATAGTTCGTAGGTTCCTCATGGTCAAGTAACATGACTTCCAGAATAGGATTACCGTACCACTCTGGTGCGGATCTTACTCTGGTAGACCTACGAAGTTCAGTAGAAACTTGATCTGAAGTTTCATGATCAATATCATCAGCTTCCTCACTAATTGGTGTAGGTGTCACAGGAACCGATTTCTGTGATGAACTACTTTCCAATAAGGGAGTTGGTACAGTTACCTCATCAAGTTGTACTTTCCTCCCACTCACTTCTTTCGAGAGAAACTCCTTCTCTAGAAAGGATCCATTCTTAGCAACGAATGTCTTGCCTTCGGATCTGTGATAGAAGGTGTACCCAACTATCTCCTTTGGGTATCCTATGAAGACACATTTTTCCGATTTGGGTTCGAGCTTATCTGGTTGAAGTTTCTTCACATAAGCATCGCAGCCCCAAACTTTTAAGAAACGACAACTTTGGTTTCTTGCCAAACCACAGTTCATAAGGCGTCGTCTCAACAGATTTTGATGGTGCCCTATTTAACGTGAATGCGACCGTCTCTAAAGCATAACCCCATAACAATAGCGGCAAATCAGTAAGAGACATCATAGATCGCACCATATCTAGTAAATTACGATTACGACGTTCGGACACACCATTTCTTTGTGGTGTTCCAGGTGGCGTGAGTTGCGAAACTATTCCGCATTGTTTTAAATGTAAACCAAACTCGTAACTCAAATATTCTCCTCCACGATCAGATCGTAGAAACTTTATTTTCTTGTTATGAATTTCCACTTCACTCTGAAATTCTTTGAAGTTTTCAAATGTTTCAGACTTGTGTTTCATTAAGTAGATATACCCATATCTGCTCAAATCATCTGTGAAGGTGAGAAAATAACGATATCCGCCACGAGCTTCAACATTCATCGGACCACATACATCTGTATGTATGATTTCCAACAAATCTGTTGCTCTCTCCATAGTACCGGAGAATGGTGTTTTAGTCATCTTGCGCATGAGGCACGGTTTGCAAGTACCAAGTGATTCATAATCAAGTGATTCCAAAAGTCCATCAGTATGGAGTTTCTTCATGCGCTTTTAATCGATATGACCTAAACGGCAAGTGCCACAAATAAGTTGCACTATCATTATCAACTCTGCATCTTTTGGCTTCGACATTATGAATATGTGTATCACTACTATCGAGATTCAATAAAATAGACCACTCTTCAAGGGTGCATGACCATAAAAGATATTACTCATATAAATAGAACAACCATTATTCTCTCGATTTAAATGAATAACCGCCTCGCATCAAACAAGATCCAGATATAATGTTCATGCTCAACGCTGGCACCAAATAACAATTATTCAGGTCTAAAACTAATCCCGAAGGTAGATGTAGAGGTAGCGTGTCGACCGCGATCACATCGACTTTGGAACCGCTTTCCACGTGCATCGTCACCTCGCCCTGGCTGCTCGCTTATTCCGTAGTCCCTGTTTTGAGTTGCAAATATTAGCAAAAAACCAGTATCAAATACCCAGTGCTATCATGAGCTCTAGTAAGGTACACATCAATAACATGTATATCACATATACCTTTGTTCACCTTGCCATCCTTCTTATCCGCCAAATACTTGGGGCAGTTCCGCCCAAATGTCCACCGCCGCTTGCAGAGAAGCACTCGGAGTTTCGTGCTTAGGTCCAGACTTGGGTTTCTTCTCTTGAGCAGCAACTTGCTTGCTGTTCTTCTTGAAGTTCCTCTTCTTCTTCCCTTTGCCCTTTTTCTTGAAACTACTGGTCTTGTTGACCATCAACACTTGATGCTCCTTGATTTCTACCTCCGCTGCTTTTAGCATTGCGAAGAGCTTGGGAATTGTCTTGTTCATCCCTTGCATATTATAGTTCATCACGAAGCTCTTGTAGCTTGGTGGTAGTGATTGGAGAATTCTGTCAATGACGCTATCATCCGGAAGATTAACTCCCAGTTGAATCAAGTGATTATTATACCCAGACATTTTGAGTATATGCTCACTGACAGAACTATTCTCCTCCATCTTGCAAACATAGAACTTATTGGAGACTTCATATCTCTCAATCCGGGCATTTGCTTGAAATATTAACTTCAACACTGAACATCTCATATGCTTCATGACGCTCAAAACGTCGTTGAAGACCCGGTTCTAAGCCGTAAAGCATGGCACATTGAACTATCGAGTAGTCATCACTTTGCTCGCCAGACGTTCTTAACATCGTCGGTTGCATCAGCAGAAGCAGTTCGCACCCAGCGGTGCTTCCAGACGTAATTCTTACGTGTAGCAATGAGGATAATCTCAAAGTTACGGACCCGATCCGTAATTGCAACCATCATCTTTCAACTTTGCTTTCTCAAGGAACGCATTAAAATTCAACTGAACAACGGCACGAGCCATCTATCTACAACAAACATAGACAAGCAAAATACTATCAGGTACTAAGTTTCATGATAATTTTAAGTTCAATTAATCATATTACTTTAGAACTCCCACTTAGACAGACATCTCTCGAGTCATCTAAGTGATCATGTGATCCAAATCAACTAAACCATAGCCGATCATCACGTGAGATGGAGTAGTTTTCAATGGTGAACATCACTATGTTGATCATATCTACTATATGATTCACGCCGACCTTTTGGTCTCCGTGTTCGAGGCCATATCTCGCATATGCTAGGCTCGTCAAGTTTAACTCGAGTATTCTCGATGTGCAAAACTGGCTTGCACCCGTTGTAGATGGACGAGAGCTTATCACACCCGATCATCACATGGTGTCCGGGCACGATTTAACTTTGGCAATGGTGCATACTCGTGGAGAACACTTCTTGATAATTTTAGTGAGAGATCATCTTAAAATGCTACCGTCAATCAAAGCAAGATAAGATGCATAAAGGATAAACATCACATGCAATCAATATAAGTGATATGATATGGCCATCATCATCTTGTGCTTGTGATCTCCATCTCCAAGCACCATCGTGATCACCATCGCCACCGGCGCGACACTTTGATCTCCATCGTAGCATCATTGTCGTTACGCCATCTATTGCTTTACGACTATCGCTACCGCTTAGTGATAAAGTAAAGCAATTATGTATGCTTGCATTTCATACAATAAAGCGACAACCATATGGCTCTGCCATTGCCGATAACTTCGTTACAAAACATGATCATCTCATACAATAAAATATAGCATCACGCCTTGACCATATCACATCACAACATGCCCTGCAAAAACAAGTTAGACGCCCTCTACTTTGTTGTTGCAAGTTTTACGTGGCTGCTACGGGCTTAGCAAGAACCGTTTTACCACGCATCAAAACCACAACGATAGTTCGTCAAGTTAGTGCTGTTTTAACCTTCGCAAGGACCGGGCGAGCCACACTCGATTCAGCTAAAGTGAGAGAGATAGACACCCGCCAGCCACCTTTAAGCACGAGTGCTCGTAGCGGTGAAACCAGTCTCGCGTAAGCGTCACGCGTAATGTTGGTCCGGCCGCTTCATCTCACAATACCGCCAACCAAAGTATGACATCTTTGGTAAGCAAGATGACTTGTATCGCCCACAACTCACTTGTGTTCTACTCGTGCATATGACATCTACACATAAAACCTGGCTCGGATGCCATTGTTGGGGAACGAGTAATTTCAAAAATTTCCTACGCACACGCAAGATCATGGTGATGGCATAGCAACGAGAGGGGAGAGTATTGTCCACGCACTCGTGAGACCGTAAGCGAAGCGCTATGACAACGCTGTTGATGTAGTCGACGCCTTCACGATCCGACCGATCCAAGTACCGAACGTACGGCACCTCCGAGTTCAGCACACGTTCAGCTCGATGACGATCCCCGGGCTCCGATCCAGCAAAGCGTCGGGGAAGAGTTCCGTTGGCATGACGGCATGGTGATGATGATGATGTTCTACCGGCGCAGGGCTTCTCCTAAACTCCGCGACAATATGACCGAGGTGGAATATGGTGGAGGGGGCACCGCACACGGCTAAGGAACGATCCGTAGATCAACTTGTGTGTTCTAGGGTGCCCCCCCCTGTGATATAAAGGAGCAAGGGGGTGCGGCCGCCCTAGGAGGAGGCGGAGGAGTCCTACTCCCACCGGGAGTAGGACTCCCCCCTTTCCTAGTTGGATTAGGACTTGGGGGGAGGGAAAGAGGAAAGGGGGGCGCCGCCCCTCCTTCCTTGTCCTATTCGGACTAAGGGGGAGGGGGCGCGCGGCCTGCCATGGCCGGCCCTCCTCTTCTCCCTCATGGCCCACTAAGGCCCATTAACCCCCGGGAGGGTTCCGGTAACCCCCCGGTGTTCCGGTAAAATCCCGATTTCACCCGGAACTATTCCGATGTCCAAATATAGGCTTCCAATATATCAATCTTTATGTCTCGACCATTTCAAGAATCCTCGTCATGTCCGTGATCACATCCGGGACTCCAAACAAACTTCGGTACATGAAAACTTATAAACTCATAATAAAACTGTCATCGTAACGTTAAGCGTGCGGACCCTACGGGTTCGAGAACTATGTAGACATGACCTAGAACTATTCTCGGTCAATAACCAATAGCGGAACCTGGATGCCCATATTGGTTCCTACATAGTCTACGAAGATCTTTATCGGTCAAACCGCATAACAACATACGTTGTTCCCTTTGTCATCGGTATGTTACTTGCCCGAGGTTCGATCGTCGGTATCCAATACCTAGTTCAATCTCGTTACCGGCAAGTCTCTTTACTCGTTATGTAATGCATCATTTTGTAACTAACTCATTAGCTACATTGCTTGCAAGGCTTATAGTGATGTGCATTACCGAGAGGGCCCACAGATACTTCTCCGACAATCGGAGTGACAAAACCTAATCTCGAAATACGCCAACCCAACATGTACCTTTGGAGACACCTTTAGTACTCCTTTATAATCACCCAGTTACGTTGTGACGTTTGGTAGCACCCAAAGTGTTCCTCCGGTAAACGGGAGTTGCATAATCTCATAGTTACAGGAACATGTATAAGTCATGAAGAAAGCAATATCAATATACTAAACGATCAAGTGCTAGGCTAACGGAATGGGTCATGTCAATCACATCATTCTCCTAATGATGTGATCCCATTTAATCAAATGACAACAAATGTCTATGGTTAGGAAACATAACCATCTTTGATTAATGAGCTAGTCAAGTAGAGGCATACTAGTGACGTTGTGTTTGTCTATGTATTCACACATGTATTATGTTTCCGGTTAATACAATTCTAGCATGAATAATAAACATTTATCATGATATGAGGAAATAAATAATAACTTTATTATTGCCTCTAGGGCATATTTCCTTCAGCAGCGCATACTAGTAATTAGCTAGGACCATTATTATTGAACAAACATTCAAGGACGGTGGCAGACACATCAATCTCACAAGGCTCTACTGGAGAAACAAAAGCATAGGATATGTGATGCTAGCAATCTTAGCACAAGAAGAAAAAACACAGCCTCTCCGATAGAATGGATGGATGCATCATGCACAATCATCGATTCCATCATTGCAGCACTAGTTGAGCAACAAATCAAATAAAACAGTAGTTCCATTCGTTCAGCCAACAAGTTAACAAAAGTTTACTTCCCACTACTAATTTTGCAACTTGTCATAATAAAGAAAACAGAGCTCGACATCACAGCAAGAAAAGCGGTAGACTGGGAGCCTGGAACCATGCAAACCTAATTGCAGAGCAGAAAAATAACAATACTACCTGGAGCAATAAGAAACTCAACGGACTAGGGCAACATTTTGAAGGAGACAAGCAAGTACTACAATAGCTAGCTGGGCTGAATTGAAGATTAATCAAAATCATATCAAGTATTTGTTGAGCATGATTATACACGGGAAGGGGAAGGGGTTCACGGCCAGGGACCTTTAGGTCATGGCCTGGCTTGCATCTCTCCTCCTCATGTGCATTGGTTTGCATCCAATCCTTGCAGTCCAATCCATGGACGTCCCTCCCTCCCTGCATCTCTAGAACAACACGACACTTAAATTTCATCAACTTCCATTGCTACTGATAAAAGAGGAGCAAGATGTATATGTTGCATAAATCATACATGGAGAAGCAAGCTGCTTGAAAACAGAGGAGGACCATGATGGTTGTTCTCATTCGCAATAGAAGAACTCAAAAAAATGCGCAAGTGTATGCTATCTATCGATACACCAACTCTATCAGTACCTAGCACCCAAACTAAGAAAAAAAATCATTCATATGCAGCAGCCTAAACTCAACTTTGAGAGAGCGGACTGATTAACATTTTTTTTGTTGGGTCGAATTTTTCACAAATATAGATAGAAGGACTCCAGAAGCTACATAATAAATCATAGAGGCTGGCCGAACTAATTGGCGCACTCAAACGATACAAGAGAGCGGCCCGATGGACAACTAAGCAAGCATACACAGCAAGTAAAACTACATCACCAATATTATGTAATTAACTGGAAGCTCTTGTTCATCATACCAATACAAATATACTATCTATATCTATACTTTAATCATGCAGTCAATTGAAGTAAAAGCTGGCTCGGCCAGGAATCAAGCCTAGGATGTGAATTTGTCACAGGATTTGTCACAGGATCCAGCTAGGCCACTGTACTTTACTTGTCAATTGGAGTAAACCGATTCTTCATGTACATTGTAAAGTAGTGCTAAAGTTCCCTTGAACGCGATTCCACGCGTACGTGCAGAATACATGTGAATATGTGCCAAACCCTGATTTCCAAACCTGGTATGCTCAAGACCAACAAGTCTTCTCCTATCTTCTGACGACACTTCCTCGTGAGATAGCCATCCAGGTTGCTTCATGCCACACCGTTGCTGAGCTCTGGAACACGGTGGAAGGGATGCTTGCATCTCACACCCGCTCCTGCACCACCAACGTCCGGATTGCCCTCGCCAACTTGCGTATGGGCAACTCCTCCATCACCGACTCACGCCGGAAGATCAAGTCCTCTCGCGATTTAACCGATCGCTACAGGAAGAGGGTGGACAACGACGACATCGTCTCTCACATCCTGGCCGGGTTAGATGAAGACTTCGACCCGGTGGTGTCCACCATGTGTTCCCGGGTGGAGCCGGTGACCGTGGCCGAGCTGTTCTCGCGACTGCTGAGCTTCGAAATGAGGCTCAATCTTCGGGGCAGAGGGTCTCAATCCTCTGCTAACGCCACTACTCGAGGCCGTAGAAATGGCGCTGGCGGTGGTGATCGCGGTCATTTGGAGAAGCTGACCGTCCGTGATCGCTACACTAGGAACGAGCAAATTCACATTGCTAGTGGGTCAGGTGTGGTTATCAAACACATCGGTCATTCAGCTATTCACACTCCTGATCGTGATCTTCTTCTAAACAATATTCTTCATGTACCTCAAGCCAACAAAAGTCTAATTTCCGCTAGTCGCCTTACTGTTGACAACGATTCCTTTGTTGAAATTCATCCTTATTCTTTTCTTGTCAAGGAGCGGGGAACGAAGAAGGTGGTCCTTCGAGGCAGGGGTAGACGAGGACTCTACCCAGTTAGGCACACGGGATCCGATGTCAAGAAGCACATGCTCAGTGCCACCAAGCTATCTCGGGATAGGTGGCACCGACGTCTAGGCCATCCATCTCCTCTTATTGTTAGTAAAATCATTAGCAAGAATAAATTCTCGTGTGCAAACTCTTTCAATAAAGATTCTCTATGTGACGCATGCCAAAAGGGAAAAAGTCACCAATTGCCTTATCCTAAGTCAATAAGTGAATCAAAATTTCCTTTAGAACTTTTGTTCTCTGATGTTTGGGGTCCTGCTGTTGAAACCGTAGGAAGAAAAAAAATACTATGTGAGTTTCATTGACGATTTCAGTAAATTCACATGGATATATTTGATCAAACACAAGTCTGAAGTTTTCCAAAAATTTCATGACTTTCAACATTAGTAGAACGTCAATTTAATCGTAAAATCCTTGCTCTACAAACAGATTGGGGAGGGGAGTACGAAAAATTGAACTCCTTCTTCAACAGAATAGGGATATCTCACCATGTCTCATGCCCTCACGCTCACCAACAAAATGGGTCAGCTGAGAGAAAACATCGACACATTGTCGAGGTAGGTTTATCACTTCTTGCTCAAGCCTCCATGCCCTTGAAATTTTGGGATGAGGCCTTCATTGCTGCCACCTATTTGATCAACCGAATTCCTAGCAAGGTTATCAAGTTTGAGACATCCTTTGAAAAATTATTTCAAGAAAAACCCAACTATTCTATTCTTCGAATTTTTGGGTGTGCCTGCTGGCCCAACCTACGACCCTACAATAATCATAAGCTTCAATTTCGGTCAAAAGAATGTGCCTTTCTTGGGTATAGCAATCTTCACAAAGGGTTTAAATGTCTTGATATATCTACTGGTTGTGTCTACATTTCCAGAGACGTTGTCTTTGATGAAAAAAAAAATCCCTTCGCCAGCCTCCATCCAAACGCCGGTGCTCGGCTTCGTGCGGAAATTCTGTTGCTTTCTCCGGAGTTATTAAATCCTTCTGATCATAGGGGTGAATGTTCTGCTGATGATCATGTGTTTAATAATCCTAATCCTGCCACTAATGGAAGCTGTGCTGAGCAAAACAGTGAAAAAAACAGCACTTCCGATCGTCATTTTATGCAGTGTATAAGGCCGAATTGGACCGGCACAAGACACGAGGCGGATTCACCTGGCGCCTCTGATCCCGAGAGATTCGGCGGCGGCGCAGAACCTGACACGGGAACGCCTCTGACACCCCCAGGCGCAGGGTCACCGGCCAGCCCGTCAGCGCATGACACGCGGCGTGGGTCGCCCGTGTGGGGCGGCAGCATCAATACAGGCGGGCCCACGCGACGCGGGTCGCCCGTGCGGGGCGGCGGCATCGATACAGGCGGGCCCTCCATCGATAGCTGTCGGCGGTCGGGTGGGTCTCCTGGCGCTGATTCGCCTGCACCAGATTTGGTGGCCCCGGACCGGACGCGGGATCCGACGCCCGACCGAGCGATAGCCGAGGCTGATCCTCTGGCAGTACTAGGTGGCGGATCTTCTGCGGCAACCGCCGGATCCTCTGTGGCTACAACTTCTGAACGCCCCCATACACGTGCTAAACAAGGTATCTTCAAACCCTTGGTTCCTAAAGATGGAACTGTCAGGTATGACAAAAAATTTAAGGTTGTAAACTTTGCTGCCACTCAAGAACCTCGTGATCCAGTAGAGGCTTTGCAAGATAAAAATTGGAAAAATGCTATGGAGGTAGAATATGATGCACTCATGGAAAATAAAACCTGGCATCTAGTCCCACCTAGACTAGGTAGAAATGTTATAGATTGTAAATGGGTATATAAAATCAAAAGAAAATCCGATGGGACAATAGATAGGTACAAGGCTAGATTAGTGGCTAAAGGCTTTAAGCAACGCTATGGCATTGATTATGAGGACACGTTTAGTCCAGTTGTTAAAGCTACTACTATCAGGCTGGTTTTGTCTATTGCTGTATCCAGGGGATGGAGTCTTCGTCAATTGGATGTTCAGAATGCGTTTCTACATGGCGTTCTCGAGGAAGAGGTTTATATGCGCCAACCACCTGGTTTTATGGATAATACTAAACCACAACATGTGTGTAGGTTGGACAAAGCACTATATGGGTTAAAACAGGCACCCAGAGCCTGGTATTCAAGGTTAAATTCAAAACTACAACAACTTGGTTTTCGGCCCTCCAAGAGAGACACCTCCTTGTTTTACTTCAAGAGAGGGAAGGTGACTATGTTTATGCTCATATATGTAGATGACATAATTGTTGCTAGTTCTTCTCAAGAGGCCACCTCAGCTCTGCTTAAGAACTTGAAAAATGACTTTGCTTTAAAAGATCTGGGAGAGTTGCACTATTTCCTAGGTATTGAAGTAAAGAAAATACATGATGATATTCTGCTAACTCAAGAAAAGTATGCAACAGAGATACTTAAACATGTAGGCATGAAGGATTGTAAACCCTCTAGTACACCTCTGTCTACTACTGAACATCTATCATTGCATGGAGGAGAATTACTTAGTCCAGAGGAAGGGACAAAATATAGAAGTGTAGTTGGGGCACTACAATACTTAACTTTGACAAGACCTGATATAGCTTTCTCTATCAACAAGGTCTGTCAATTTTTGCATTCTCCTACATCTTTACATTGGACAGTTGTTAAGAGGATATTAAGATATATCCAAGAAAGTGTTGGAATTGGTCTGAAAATTTGTAAGTCAATGTCAACAACGAAGAAGTGCCTTCTCGATGCAGATTGGGTGATGCCCTGATGATGTAAGGTTCATGGTGGGTTTGCTATTTTCTTTGGTTCTAACATTGTGTCTTGGAATGCAAAGAAACAAGCTACAGTCTCATGTTCTAGCACTGAAGCAGAATATAAGTCTTTGGCAAATGCAACTGCTGAGGTAATGTGGGTAGAAACTTTGTTAGATGAATTGGGAATTGCAAGACCACGTGTCTCTTGTTTGTGGTGTGATAATTTGGGTGCAACATATCTCTCTGCAAATCCAGTGTTTCATGCAAGAATAAAGCATATAGAAATTGATTTTAACTTTGTTCGTGAAAGAGTTGCAAAGAAACTTTTGGACATCAGGTTTATCCGAACAGGAGATCAAGTTGCTGATGGCTTCACGAAGCCCTTACAAGCTCGACAACTTCAAGCCTTCAGAAACAATCTCAACCTTGACGTGTTTAGATTGAGGGTGGATGTTAGATGAAAGGCTATTCAGGTGTGTAACATGACATATATGTCACGTATATTATATGCGTGTGTATCTTGTGTAAATGGCGCAGGTTGTTAGTTTAAGTTGAGCCTTATCTAGTATAGCTTGGAGTAGGGGCAAAGCTTGACAACAACCTGTGCATGATGTAATCTTCTGAGTATATAACACGAAGGCGTCCCTGCCAGGAAGGCAACACGCTTCAACCATCGTAGTTTTTACACATAGCCTCCTCCGACTGCGGGTTACTTCTCTATCTTTGTCGTGTCGCAGGCAGGACCGGGTTAGCCGAGTTAGCGGTTCTTCCGATGTCTTGTATCTTTACCGTTCTTGCTCTTTTCTTTCTGTTGTTGTATGTCTGTTGTATGCTGGATGTGGTGCTTTATAATATAAAGCGTGGGGAAACCCTTTTTCTTAAGTATTTGTCTAGATGAATTGTGTGCAACATACGGGATGCTACTACACCATAGGAAACATATACTTTTAAACGCAAGCATGGCATAGATGAACAATAAGAACGCACAAAATGCATTAGGAAATAGTATTTGCACCACCGAATAAGTACTATATGTTTTAAACCATATAACTCACTCAAATCTAACTTAAGTTATCAATTGCTTCAGATGAATGAAGAGGATTACATTTCATTTTAAGATTTGGACGGCCAAGGATTGCATGAGCTACTATACTGGTGTCTCTTCTGTGTCGGACTCGGACAGGATGACTCAACCATATTGTTTTCTCTGTTCCATCGTCGAGCCTCTCAAAGTCCTCTTTGGCTGGGAACTGTGACTACTAGTGTTTTCCAGGGACAACCGATGACGTTTGCCATGAGAACGAGTATCTTCCACAACAAGAGAACCACCTCCATCTGATTCACTCTTGAGATATTTCTTCAGCGCGCAGGATAAGTAGGTTAGATTGAAAGTCATGGGTGTCTCGTCATAGTACGGCGTCAATCCTCTCACAGCTTTCTTCCTCATGTCAACAGTGATGATCCATGCACGATGATCGCGGTAGCTGTCCCTCTTGGAGAGGAAGCAAACGACACCCTCACCACACAGGATGGGACAGAATACCAGCACGTGGCTTAGCGGCAATTTTGTAGGTCCAGATGATGATGATGATGGCTTCCGGCCGTTGGGTGGCAATGGCTCGGTTCTAGCAGGATGACGGGGCAAGGAGACGGTTCCAAGTTCATCGACATGGAGCACACACCCCTTGCGCCAGTAGTCCCAGGAGACCTCCCTATGCCATGCCACGAGCCTCCAGCCAACCCATCTGCGTTCCCCCGCCTCCTCGGACGGATCAATGTCGGAGTCATGGAGCACATCGCCGTCAGGGGTTCTCGCTACGAAACGGTACAAGTCTTCCATCTCGACGCATGTGATCGTCAGGCCGTCTGTGCAGGCGACGTCGCGTATCAACCGCACCCACGACGCCCGTTCTGACATCCCATTGTTGTAGCCTTTCCGGTTGCCGAGTTAATTGCAAGGAGGTACTACACTTGAGCGGTTAGAACGGATCGACCACTATTGATTTTTGCAAGTCAAGACCACGCTTGAGGCTAATCGTTGCAAAACGGGCTAAGTGCCGTATTGACGCTGTATCTGACCATGCGGCCCCGCCTGTCAGGTGACACGTGGCATGTTTTTTTGCAGATAAGACCCCGCATTGCACTTAATGACGCAAATGCCCCTGCGAAGTTAAAAAAGGAAATTGGCGCGGCGGGGATTCGAACCCGCGCCATCGCGGTTTCGATGCAGAGGCCCTGCCACTACGCTAGCCCTTGTTAGCTGCTGTAATAGTATAGTAGCTTGATATATTAGGTAACCGTTAAATAAATAAAACAAACGGAAAAATCTCGCGTTTGCTCTGATTTTCGAACCTGCGCCTGCGAGTGAAATAAAGAGCAAGCCAGCAACTACACTAGAGAGATGCTCGCGTCAGACTAGTGGCATTCTTACATTTATCTAGTATGGACACGTCCTGTCCTTTTTTCATTTTTAATATTTTTTTGTTTCACATTTCTTTTTTAATATAGGTTTAGTATGCAATATTTTTTGTAAATACAAACTAAACATTATTATATAACTACACACCGAACATTCTTGTATAATGTACGATGGACAATTTTGTTATACACACTGAACATAAATATACAATGAAATTTTTAAAAAATGCATAAATTCCTTTTTTTGTACGTGTTTTTTTTCTGATTTCTTTTATCTTTTTCAGATCTTTGGATTTTCATATTTTCAAATTTTTCAATTTTTTATATATGTTTAATATACAAAAAAGGTTGTAAATACACACTGCACATTATTCTATAAAAATACATTGAACATTATTGTCTAATATACGATGAACAATTTTGTTATATACATTGAACATTTTTTTAATATACAATGTACTTTTTAAAATATATAAATTACATTTTTTTTGTATACGATACACACACTATGTACGACGCGCTCTATTTATCTTTTTTATTACCGTATAAAATATTTACGTGTGCTACTTAAATAGTGGAAAACTGGCGGCGCATCGGTAGTGAGCGCGTGTTGCGTCGCCCTCGTCGCGGGTTCTATTCCCGGCTGCGGCGTGCCCTCTCTGCGATCGCTGCTTTTTTATTCGTTTTATTTATTCAACCGTCTGATTATATAAGCAGTTAGTACCCTAACTGAGCATCTTACTGGACCTAGCGTAGTGGCAGAGCCCATCCGTCGGAACCGGGAGGTCGCGGGTTCGATCCCTGCCGCGCCATTTTTTATTTTTTACTTCGCGGGGGCATTTGTGTCATTAAGTGCAATGCGGGGGTCTTATCTGCAAAAGACAACATGCCACGTGTCATTTGACAGGCGGGGCCGCAAGGTCAGATACAGCGTCAATATGTCAGTTAGTCCGTTTTGCAACAATTAGCCTCAAACGTGGATCGACTTGCAAAATTCTAAATAGCCAGATCGATCCGCTATAACCGCCCGAGTGCGCAGTCTTTGCAATTAACTCCCGGTTGCCGGGCAGCGGGTTGGGCAACGGGATGAAGCGCGTCGTCACCGGCTCCTCGAGCACGTCGCAGAGCAGGATCCCCTTCCAAAGGTCGACGTAGCCCAGCGCTCCTCCGCGTACCACGATCACATTCTGGGGGCAAAACCCCGGACGGTTGGTGAACATCCAGGATGGAAAATCTGGGGCGAGGTGCTCCTTGGCCCAGGAACGGCGCTTGGACCTGAAGACGTGGAGGTAGCACCGCGCCGACAGCCAGTCCCAGTCGAAGGCGGCGAGGACGAAGTTCCCGCCGGCGCCGTCGGGGACGACGGCGAGTTGGGATGGATCTACCTTCTCCCTCATGAAATACTCTCCAGCGCCAGATAGCAGATCGAGCGACGGCTCGCGCCCGGCCCTGTAGATGAAGTACTCCATTGGAGCGGGATGGGCGAGGAAGACCGTGAAGAGGACGAGGTCCTCCGACGACCAAAGGATCTCCGACCTCTGTCTGAAGGGGCTGTCTTGGAGGTCGGGGCAGCTGACGTGGAAGTAGGAGATCGACGGCAGGTCGGCGATCGAGACGGTCACCTTGATGGTCTTCGTTGCTTCCGTGAAGGTGTACGCGGTGGTGCTGTTGTCGTCGGCCAGTTCGCTGTGCCCGTGCGTGAAGAGGAGGACGTGGTCGTGACGGCCGAGGGAACTGGAGGCGGCGCGGTGGCGGCGGTTCATCGTGGATCTAGGGGTGATGAGATCTGGGGATTCTAAACTGATTGAGATTTCATTGATTGAAGATTACCGGCTCGATCGGTATAAGGCGGTAATTACAAATGGTGGTTCTGTCAAAAGATCTTGGCGTGTGAATTCTTACTTGACATGAAATCTGCATGCTGACTTGGTAGCAATTAAACCACTTTAGCTATACGTAGAGCCAGGAATTCCGTTCAATAATATCCCTTTTAATGTTTTTTTCTTTGTTCTCAAAATGTACTCCCTCCTTTTCTAAAATAAGCTCTTTTAACGATTTCAATACGAACTACATACGGATGTATATAAAATATTTTAAAGTGTAAATTCACTAATTCAATCTTTCTTATGAAGTTTTATTTTTGATTTTTTAGTTTTTATTTTATTTTGTTTCTTCTATAGGGGCAATACAATGCCACAAATTCGATCCTTATAAAACTTCTTTTTTCAGAAAATCTACTAATATATGTTTATATAAAAAAAATTTATGTGTAGATTATGGGCAAATTCTGTTATTATTTGCTTCAACTTTCTTATTTTTCTTTCTTCTTAAAGTGTAATGCCAATGCCACAAATTCATGCTTCCTTAGAAAAAATTAATTTTGTTATTTTGTTTTAGTTTTATTTTAGTTTCTTTCTTCTTAAGGGTAATACCAACGTCACTAATTCACTCTTCCCTTTGCAAATATCAATTTCTATTTTTATAGAGCTATACAATATGCATGTAAGTTATATTCCCTTCTTTCCAAAATAAGTGCAAACTTAGTTCAACGTTAATACAAAATTGTACTAAGTCTGCGACACTTATTTTAGGACGGAGAGAATAATAGAGTTTGAAAAGCACACAATTATATGCTTATCCTTCGATAATGCTCTTTAGAGCTCGAGCTCCATGGAGCCCGGGTTTGACTTGGTCAAAATTCAAACTTTCACGTTTCAAAAAAATTTGAAAAAAAATACACACATACTTAGAGACATAAAGCATATGTCTGTAAATTTTCAGGACAAAACACCTTAAAATGAGTGCTACACAAAAAGAACAAATCTGAGACTTTTTAGTAGATGCACTATTCATCCTCAAAGTCTATGAATTTGTCTTTTTTGCACAGATCGCATTTTAAGGTATTTCATCCTCAAACTTCACATACATACACATAACATCCTTGTTTACTTGTATGATTTTTTTCAGATTTTTTTGAAATTGAAAAATGCGAATTTTGAATTTTTCAAAAAATCCGGCCTCCATGGAGGCCGAGCTCCAAAACGCCCTACTCCTTATCCTTCACATATTTAGATAAAAAATGCAATTTCAGTGCAAAGTTACACCACCGAAATACGATAGATTTTAGGGCGCATCTAGGTGGCCGGCTGCTCAATAGAGCAATCCAGCGGCCGGTCAAATAAGGTAAGTACATGTCCCTTTCACGTCCAGAAAAAGAAAACAAAGGAAACGACCACCCGTCCCACCGTTTGGGCAGCCGCTGCATGCATGCGTCTAGTGCTTGCATACCGATGCATTAATGTTCCTCACGTTCGTCTCTTGTGCATTAATTTTTGGTTTTCAAAATTATAAAAGACATATCTTCTAAACCGCGTGCCGAAATTCGGATCCGTTTTCACAGTTGAAACCCTCGCGACGTGCTCTTCAAAAGTAGATCCCGCATGGTGATGTTTCGACGAACTAGTCTTCCTGCCAATTAAACATCAATATGTGTGCAACTAGACTACATGCTGCGCCAACTGAGCATATGTATGTGCCAATAGTCCTTCTGTCAACTAAACATCAATGTGTGTGCAACTAGACTACATTCCCGCGCCAACTGAGCATATGTGTGTGCCAATAGTCCTGCCAACTAAACATCAATATGTGTGCAACTAGACTACATTGCCGCGCCAACTGAGCATATATATATGTAACTAGTCCTGTCAACTAAATATCAATGTGTGTGCAACTAGACTACATTGCCGCGTCAATTGCGCATATGTGTGTGCAACTAGTGTCCTGCCAACTAACGCCCTGTTTGGTTCATAAGTTGTAGGACTTTTTTTAGTCCCAACTTATAAGTTATAAGTCCCTAAAAAGTCCCTACATGTTTGGTTCCTGAGACTTAACATGGACTAGAAGACCATATTACAACTATAAGTCCCTATAAGTCCCTCCTTGAGAGTCTTATTTCATAAGTCCCAAATGCCCACTTTAAGTCTCTAATAAGTCCCTCCTGTTTGGTTTAGATGGGACTTATAGGGACTTTTTTAAGTCCCTAAACCAATAAGTCCCTGGAAACAAACACCCTCTAAACATCAATATGTGTGCAATTAGACTAAATTATAAGTCAACTGAGCATATGCGTGTGCAAATAGTTCTTTTGGCAGCTAAACATCAATGTGTGTGCAATTAGACTACATTATAAGCCAACCAAACATCAATGCGTGTACAACTAGACTAAATTACAAGCCAACTGATTTAAAAAAATTTGCACCATGTAATACTAAAGTTGCACAATGCAGTACTTTAGTTGCACCATATAGCACCAAAATTGGCATCAAAAAATTTCGTCGAAACATATCCATGCGGGATCTAGTTTTAAAGATCTCGTCGCGATGAATCCAATGGTGAAAAGGAACTGAATTCCGACGCATGGTTTAAAAGATATGGCTGTAAAAGAATTTGAAATCCCGAAATAAAAGTATGTGGATATGTTTTCTCTAACTGACGAGACTAGTGTGAACACATTTAATGACAACACCCACATGCGCTACGAGACAAATAAAATACACATGCATGTGTGTGGCAGACGTGGCCGCTCGGGAACACCAAATAGCGCGCGGCTACTTTTTAGATTTTGGGTAGATCTTAAACCATATAACTGACTAATTAACATCCGGACGCGTCTAGTTGGCGGCCGGCTGCCCACTAGCGCGATCGAGCGGTCGGTCATAAAAGGCAACTTCCTGTCCCCCGCGCGGTACAGAAAAAGCAGGATCGAGCTGCCACCAAACCGAGCGATTTCAGCGCGCAATCCCGAACAAAAAGCGACCCCCACGTGGCCAGTTGTCCACAAACTCGCTCGCCCCCATGTCCCAACCCCTCCCACGCCCGCTCGCCTAGGCAACCCCTCCTGCATGAAAGAAAGGGATCCAAAGCTCCTTCTTCCTTCTTCTGTATAGTCGCCATGGGAGCAGAAAGATAGATGAATCTGCTTCAACAAATTGATCTAAAAGGCAGGGTGATCAGACCCATACTAGGCAACAAACATCAGGCAAGTACTTCCTCTCTAACCCTCTTCAGTTGTCCCCTTTCTTGTACTGCATCTATAAAACACCCTCCTCCATGGATCCATCAGCAAATCCATGGAGAATCCGCTTCAAAAAAAGAGTAGATCTGAAACATCACCCTATTGTGAACATCACACCAACCCCACCACCCCCCACATGAGTGCATCTGCACACTAACTTAGGGTTCCCAGATCGAAACTGAACGTGTTTTTCTAAACATGCATGCCAACCAAGTTTCCCCTGCCCCTTTTATGTGTTCAACAAGTCAACTAAGACATATTTTCTAGCCAACTAATACATGATTCTAGCCAACTGAACATGCATGCTTGCCAACTGGATATATGCATCCTGGCCAACCGAAACGTCTATTCTAGCCAGCTGAACACATTAACTGTGCAACGGAACATGCATGCTGGCCAACTGATATATGCATCCTAGCCAACTGAAACATCTATTCTAGCCAGCTAAATACATTGACTGTGCAACATAACATGCATCCTAGCCAAGCTGATATATGCATGCTGGCCAACTGAAATGTCTACTCTAGCCAGCTAAATACATTGGCTGTGCAACAGAACATGCATCCTGGCCAAAATGATATATGGATCCATGAAAATTCAAACATCTATTTTAGCCAACTGAACACATTGGCTGTGCAACTGAACATGCATGCTGGCCAATTGATATATGCATCCTAGGAAAATTAAAACATCTATTCTATCCAACTTAATACATGGACTGTGCAACTGAACATGCATGCTGGCCAACTGATATATGCATCCTGAGAAATTGAAACATCTATTCTAGCAAAAACTGAACACATTGACTGTCAAACTAAACTTGCATGCTAGCCAACTGATATATGCATCCTGGCTAACTCAAAGATCTATTCTAGCCAAAACCAAAAAACTGCAGTACGGCAACTTCTGCAGCAATATGTGCAATAGATAAAAACACAAGGTTATTGAAGCCATAAAACCACATTAAAGTAGTCACGCATATATTGCTTGTCCCACACATATATTCTGGTAGCACACCTATTGCAAAGCTATAGTGTAAAAATATGTTCAAATATACTGGAAGTAGAAACAGAAACAACGACGAAAAACATATATCTATAGTCTGTCATCAAATTCTTCTTTCTTCTTTCACCTGGATTTTGCATCTGAAAAAGTAGCATCAAATTGTGTCCCAATTTCAGCAAAATCTGAATAAGCTCCTTGCCAACGGAAACCCTGCGGATCATTGCAACAAAAGCAAAGAAAAAAGTGAGAAAACTCTATGGTAAAAAGAAGTCAAGTTCTTGCCAACTATTTACTGCAAACTGTGCAACTAACATAACAACTCTGTGCAGAAACAAAAAAATGCATGCATGTTATAATAAAAGATTCTGCTACAGACATGTTGCTTTTGGAACTAAGATTGTCATAAAATGGTGTGCAACTGCCTATTTACTAAGTTTTTAGGTTGTTTGAGACACTCTTTTCTATGATTAACAACTGATGACATCACTTTTTTCTTTTTTATATGTGCAGTGAGTGTGTGGCAGCATCCAAAAAAAGGAAAAAAAAATGCTTGATCTCAATGAGTTGCCTCCTGATCTCAATGAGCTTCCCCATGATACGGATCAGCAGCAACCCAGCATACCACAAGGAAACTGGACAAAAAATGTTCGATCTGTTTACTACACGCAGGCAAGTCATGGTGGAAACCCTATGGGCCATGACAATGTGGCAGGCCAACCATCAACCCGTGGTGCCCCTGTAGTGGTGTCTTTGCAGTCAGAGATCCATACTCTAGATGACACGGGAACCGAGGCAAATGTTCCTGGTCCAACCAGGACTGAGCTAGGAGCTGGGCCTGTTGACGGAGCTGTGCAAGAAGAAGAAGGAGAGGATGAGGCTGGTTCTCAACCTATGGAACCCTATGTTGGCATGAGGTTTGACAACCTTCAAATTGCTAAGGATCACTACAACAGCTAGGCACTACGGATGGGTTTCTCTATTAAGATGAACACATCTAGACGGACACCCCGCACCAATGAATTGATAAAACAACAGTTTTGCTGCAACAAGTTCAAGAAGCCCAAAGCTGATGATGGAGGAGCTGAGGGTCCTCCTGTCCTGGACCCTATTCCAGATCCAAAATCTGTTGACAATGATGAGGAGATGAAAGAAGAACCTCCAATATTTGCTGAAGAGAATGCTGGTACTAGTAAGAAGAAGAAGAAGCGCAAAACCGAGACAATAAAGCAGACTCAGTGCAAAGCGAAAATGTTGGTGAAGCTGATAGATGGGCGATGGGAGGTGACACCTTTGTTCGTGACCACAATTATCTGCTTGTGAACAAACCTTCATTGTCCAAATACTTGAGATCCCACTAAGGCATCTCACCTGATGAAAAGGAGTTTCTGCGCACCTTGTATAACTGCAACTTGACTACAGGTGTGGTGTTTTTCTATATCCCTTAAAGAATTAAGTTTTCCTCTAGGCAGTCCAGTGTGCAACTGTTATGGTACTACTGTGCAACTGAAATGACTTAACTGTGCAACTGGTGTCCAAATGGTGTGCAACTGAAATGACTTCACTTTTGGTGCTTGTCAACTAGATTGTCTTTATTGTGCAACTAGACAATGTCCTGTATGCAAAAAGTGCAAAAGTGTTTTTAAAAAGATGCAGCTAGGTGTCCATTTCCTGCGATTATCTTCTGTGCCAACACATGTCCTATTACTGTGCAGCTGGATGTGCGCATTCGTGCAACTAAAAAAAGGATATACTGTTTGTTTTTGTATTATGCAGGACATATGATGCATGTAATGGCAGAGTTCTATGGATCTGAGATGATGGTGCCATTCGGACCAAAGGCAATAACTAATCTTTGTACAAGTTTCCGTAGAGATGACACAAAGGAGGGTGATCTGATTGAGACAATTGCGCACTTCAAGGGTATACAAAAAACCGATCCAGACTTCTATAAGGTGAAATATGATGAAGAGGACAGAGTTTTCAACATATTTTGGGTGGATGGCTTAGCTCGAAAAGCTTATGCGGAGGCGTACCACGATTGCATATCGCTTGACACCACCTACATGACCAACATGTACAATATGCCGTTAGCGCCCTTCATAGGAATAAATCGACATGGCCAATCTTTCATGCTGGGTTGCGCGTTTGTGAGGCAGGAGTTGGCATCAAGCTTTGATTGGGTCTTTGGAGCATTCCTAGATGCTATGGATGGCAAACCCCCTGACAACTTCATCACCGATCAGGATGGTGCAATGAGGCAGTCAATACAGAGCATCTTTCCAACCACCATGCACCACTGTTGTCAATGGCACATCATGAAAAAGGCTCAGGGAAAAGTTGGTTGGCTGCTGTGCCGGAATCCAGGACTCTCTGATGATTTTAACAAGTGTGTTGACTTCAGCTTCACTATAGACGAGTTTGAGCAGAATTGGGATGGGTTAATGGTGAAGTACGAGGCTATGACACACACGCACTTTGAGAAGTTGTACGAATACAGGTCAACTTGGGTGCCGTGCTACTTCAAGCACAGGTTCTTCTCGTTCCTACAGTCTACACAGCGTAGTGAGGGGTTCAACGCCGTCCTGAAAAGATATGTGAACCCACACAACTCAATGCTGAACTTCGTCAAGCAATATGAAAAAAAATCCAAAACCATATCCTTGCCAAGGAAGGCTGCAGTGATTACAGGACAGAACACCTTGAGATTGAGTTGTGGTCCAACTTCCCAATAGAGAAGCAAGCTTACAAAACCTATACTAGGGACCTTTACCGCAAGTTCAGAGAAGAGTTTGAGCTGATTGGATGTTATAATGCATTCCAAGTTGGTACTGATATATTTGAGCTCAGACCGAACCAGGAATTTGTTGCCAAATATGGTTCTTGAAACTACTTGGTGCAGGCAAGGGTGGAGGAGGGTTCCTATTTGTGTGAGTGCTGTAAAATGGACAAGGACGGCATCCTCTGTTGCCACATCCTCAAGGTGTTCACCCATATTGGAGTTGATGTCATACCGGAAAGGTACCTCCTAAGACGGTGGACACCTACTGCTGTACCTAGTGCGCCAGGGACTGGTTATGAGCAACCGGATGAAATGCCTCCTCAGTCAAAGAAGCAGATAAGGGAGAGGAACATCATATACGATTTTCGGAAACTAGCAAAGTTTGCGAGTGGTTCTGATCCAGCACAAGCTATTGTATACAAGCATATGCACGCAGCACGTACCGAAATCGGCCACCTGAACAAGTCCTTGATGCTTCGCAATTGCCCTACTCTTGATTTGAATTTATGGATGATCATACAAAAATTTTATACCGGTTTGAACTTTGCTTCTAGAAATCTCTTAGATTCGGTCGCGGGAGGCACATTTATGGAAATCACGTTAGGAGATGCTACAAAACTTCTTGATAATATTATGGCTAATTAATCCCAATGGCACACCGAAAGATCTTCTAGTAAAAAAGTGCATGCTATAGAAGAAATCAATGTTTTGAGTGGAAAGATGGATGAACTTATGAAGATGTTTGCTACTAAAAATACTCCTCTTGATCCCAATGATATGCCTTTGTCTTCTTTGATTGAGAATAATAATGAATCTATGGATGTGAATTTTGTTTGTAGGAATAGTTTTGGAAACAATGCTTATAGAGGAAACTTTAATGCTAGACCGTTCCCTAGTAATCCCTCTAATAATTATGGAAATTCCTACAATAATTCTTATGGTAATTTTAATAAGATGCCCTCTGATTTTGAGAATAGTGTGAAAGAATTTATGATTTCTCAAAAGAATTTTAATGCTTTGCTTGAAGAAAAATTGCTCAAAGTTGATGATTTGGCTAGGAACGTTGATAGACTTTCGCTTGATGTTGATTCTCTTAAACTTAGATCTTCTCCTCCCAAGCATGATATCAATGAGTCTCTCAAAGTAATGAGAATTTCCATTGACGAGTGCAAGGAAAGAACCGCTAGATTGCGTGCTAAAAAAGAAAGCTTTATAAAAGCGTGTTCTTCTAGTTTTCATGAAAATAATGATGAGGATCTCAAAGTTATTGATGCTTCTCCGATTAGATCTATGTTTTGCAATATGAATTTTGATGACTATAGGACTGATGATGAATCAACTTTGCCTAGAAGGCGTCCCAAAAATTCGGAGTCTTTAGATCTTGATGCTAAATTTGGTAAAAGTGAGATTGGAGAATCCTCAACTTCTAATAATATTGAACCTACTATCTCGGATTTCAAAGAATTTGATTATGATAATTGTTCTTTAAAAGGTTGTATTTCCTTGTTGCAATCCGTTGTTAATTCTCCTCATGCTTATAGTCAAAACCAAGCTTCTACCAAACATATTGTTGATGCCTTGATGCAATCTTATGATGAAAAACTTAATTTGGAAGTTTCTATACCTAGAAAACTAAGATGAGTGGGAACCTACTATAAAGATTAGAATTAAAGATTATGAGTGTTTTGCTTTGTGTGATTTGGGTGCTAGTGTTTCCACGATTCCGAAAACTTTATGTGATATTCTAGGTTTCCATGATCTTGATGATTGCTCTTTAAATTTGCACCTTGCGGATTCCACCATTAAAAAGCCAATGGGAAGGATCAATGATGTTCTCATTGTTGCAAATAGAAATTTTGTGCCCGTAGATTTTATCGTTCTTGATATAGATTGCAATCTTTCTTGCCCTATTATTCTTGGTAGACCTTTCCTCAGAACGATTGGCGCGATTATTAATATGAAGGAAGGGAATATTAGATTCCAATTTCTACTAAAGAAAGGAATGGAGCACTTTACAAGAAAGAAAGTCAAATTACCTTATGAATCTATCATGCGGGCAACTTATGAATTTAGTGCCAAAGATGGCACCCGTTAGATCTATCTTCGCTTTTATGCCTAGCTAGGGGCGTTAAACAATAGCGCTAGTTGGGAGGCAACCCAATTTTCTTTATGTTTTTTGTTTTTGCTCCTATTTAGTAATAAATATTTCATCTACCTTCTGTTTAGATAAGTTTTTATCTTTTAATTAGTGTTTGTGCCAAGTAGAACCTATAGGATAACCTACGATGATAGTTGATTTGATTCTGCTGAAAAACAGAAACTTTGCGCGCACGAATATAATTTTGTTAAATCACAGGAACGTGCTTTTCCGTTGATTATTTTTGATGATGTTCAATAAACAAATTGTACAGAACTTCCTATTTTCGTAGGATTTTTAGAGTTCCAGAAGTTTGCGTTAGTTACAGATTTCTACAGACTGTTCTGTTTTTGACAGATTCTGTTTTTCGTGTGTTGTTTGCTTATTTCAATTCATCTATGGCTAGTAAATTAGTTTATAAACCATAAGGAAGTTGGAATACAGTAGGTTTAACACCAAAATAAATAAAGAATGAGTTCATTACAGTACCTTATGTGGTGGTTTTGTTTTCTTTCACTAACGGAGCTTAGAAGATTTCCTGTTGAGTTTTGTGTTGTGAAGTTTTCAAGTTTTGGGTAAAGCTTTTATGGACTATGGAATAAAGGGTGGCAAGAGCCAAATCTTGGGAATGCTTATGGCATCCCAAGATATTCAAGGATAGCCAAAAGCCTAAGCTTGGGGATGCCCCGGGAAGGCATCCCCTCTTTCGTCTTCGTTCATTGGTAACTTTACTTGGAGCTATATTTTTATTCGCCACATGATATGTGTTTTGCTTGGAGCATCGTGTATTATATTAGTCTTTGCTTTTTAGTTTACCACAATCATCCTTGCTGTACACACCTTTTGGGAGAAGCCTATTTGATTAGAATTTGCTAGAATACTCTATGTGCTTCACTTATATCTTTTGAGCTTGATAGTTTTTGCTCTAGTGCTCACTTATATCTTTTAGAGCACGGTGGTGTCTTAATTTTTGAGAAATTACTAGTCTCTCATGCTTCACTTATATCTTTTTGAGAGTCTTTTAGAACAGCATGGTATTTTCTATGGTTTTAAAGTTGGTCCTAGAATGATGAGCATCCAAGTTGGGTATAATAAAAACTATCATAGAAAGGGAATTGGATGCTATGATCAATTTGATGCTTGATAATTGTTTTGAGATATGGAGGTAGTGATATTAAAGTCATGCTAGTTGGGTGATTATGGATTTAAAGAATCTTGTGTTGAAGTGTGTGATTTCCGTAGCATGCACGTATGGTGAACCGCTTTGTGATGAAGTTGGAGCACAATTTTATTTATTGATTGTCTTCCTTATGAGTGGCGGTCGGGGACGAGCGATGGTATTTTCCTACCAATCTATCCCCCTAGGCGCATGCGCGTAGTGCTTTGGTTTTTGATGACTTCTAAATTTTTGCAACAATTATATGAGTTCTTTTGACTGATCTTGAGTCCATGGATTATACGCACCCTTTCACCCTTCCATCATTGCTAGCCTCTCTTGTACCGTGCAACTTTCGCCGGTACCGTACACACACCATATACCTTCCTCAAAAAAGCCACCATACCTACCTATTATGACATTTCCATAGCCATTCCGAGATATATTGCCATGCAACTTTCCACCATTCCGTTCATATGACACGCATTACTTTTGTCATATTGCTCTTTGCATGATCATGTAGTTGACATTATATTTGTGGCAAGGCCACCTTCATAATTTTCATACATGTCACTCTTGATTCATTGCATATCCCGGTACACCGCCGGAGGCATTCATATGGAGTCATATCTTGTTCTAGCTTTGAGTTGTAAATCCATAAAAGTGTGATGATCTTCATTATTACAGCATTGTCCTAGTGAGGAAAGGATGATGAAGACTATGATTCCCCCACAAGTCGGGATGAGACTTCGGACTTTACAAAAAGAAAAAAAAGAAGAAAGAAAAAAGAAAAAAATAAAAAAAGAAAGGCCAAAAAGAAAAAAAGAAAGGCCAAAGAAAAAAAGAAAAAAAGGAGAAAGAAAAAAGTAAAAAATGAGAGAAAAAGAGAGAAGGGACAATGCTACTATCTCTTTTTCCACACTTGTGCTTCAAAATAGCACCATGATCTTCATGATAGAGAGTCTCATATGTTGTCTCTTTCATATACTAGTGGGAATTTTTCATTATAGAACTTGGCTTGTATATTCCAATGATGGGCTTCCTCAAAAGTGCCCTAGGTCTTCATGAGCAAGCAAGTTGGATGCACACCCACTTTGTTCCTTTTGTTGAGCTTTCGTATATTTATAGCTCTAGTGCGTCCATTGCATGGCAATCCCTACTCATTCACATTGATATCTATTAATGGGCATCTCCATAGCCTGTTGATACGCCTAGTTGATGTGAGACTATCTTCTCCTTTTTTGTCTTCTCCACAACCACCATTCTATTCCACCCACAGTGCTATGTCCATGGCTCATGCTCATGTATTGCGTGAAAGTTGAAAGAGTTTGAGATTATTAAAGTATGAAACAATTGCTTGGCTTGTCATCGGGGTTGTGCATGATTAAATACTTTGTGTGATGAAGATAGAGCAGCAGCCAGACTATATTATTTTGTAGGGATAACTTTCTTTAGCCATGTTATTTTGAGAAGACATGATTACTTTGATTAGTATGTTTGAAGTATTACTATTTCTTATGTCAATATGAACTTTTATTTTGTATCTTCTGGATCTGAACATTCATGCCACAATAAAGAAAATTACATTATGATGTATGCTAGGTAGCATTCCACATCAAAAATTCTATTTTTATCATTTACCTACTCGAGGATGAGCAGGAAATAAGCTTGGGATGCTTGATACGTCTCCAATGTATCCATAATTTTTGATTGTTCCATGCTATTATATTACCCCTTTGGGATGTTTATGGGCTTTATTTTACACATTTATATCATTTTTGGGACTAACCTACTAACCGGAGGCCCAGCCCATATTGTTGTTTTTTGCCTATTTCAGTATTTCGAAGAAAAGGAATATCAAACGGAGTCCAAACGGAATGAAACCTTTGGGAGCGTGATTTTTGGAACGAACGTGATCCAGAAGACTTGGAGTGCAAGTCAAGAAGCAGCCAAGGCAGCCACGAGATAGGAGGCCGCCCCCTGTAGGGCGCGCCCCCTGTCTCGTGGGCCCCTCGGACGGCCACCGACGTACTTCTTCCTCCTATATATACCTCACGCACCCAAAAACATCCAGAGCACCACGAAACACAATTTCCTTCTGTAGCCTTCTATATCGCGAGATCTCATCTTGAGCCTTCACGCACTCTTCTGGGGGGAATCGACCACGGAGGGCTTCTACATCAACATCCTTGCCCCTCCGATGAGTTGTGAGTAGTTTACCACAGACCTACAGGTCCATAGTTATTAGCTAGATGGCTTCTTCTCTCTTTTTGGATCTCAATACAATGTTCTCCCCCTCTCTTGTGGAGATCTATTCGATGTAAACTCTTTCTGCGGTGTGTTTGTCGAGATCTGATGAATTGTGGGTTTATGATCAAGTTTATCTATGAATAATATTTGAATCTTCTCTGAATTCTATTATGTATGATTGAGTTATCTTTGCAAGAATCTTCGAATTATCAGTTTGGTTTGGCCCACTAGATTGATCTTTCTTGCCATGGGAGAAGTGCTTAGCTTTGGGTTCAATCTTGCGGTGTCCTTACCCAGCGACAGAAAGGGTTGCAAGGCACGTATTGTATTGTTGCCATCGAGGATAACAAGATGGGGTTTATATCATATTGCTTGAGTTTATCCTTCTACATCATGTCATCTTGCTTAATGCGTTACTCTGTTCTTATGAACTTAATACTCTAGATGCAGGCAGGAGTCGGCCGATGTGTGGAGTAATAGTAGTAGATGCAGGAAGGAGTAGGTCTACTTGTTATGGACGTGATGCCTATATACATGATCATGCCTAGATAATCTCATAACTATGCGCTTTTCTATCAATTGCTTGATAGTAATTTGTTCACCCATTGTAATACTTATGCTATCTCGAGAGAAGCCTCTAGTGAAACCTATGGCCCCCGGGTCTATCTCTTATCATATTTTCTTTCAATCTACTTTTATTTGCATCTTTACTTTTTGCATCTATCTTATAAAATACCAAAAATATATTTATCTTATCTTACTATCTTTATTAGATCTCACTTTCGCAAGTGGTCGTCAAGGGATTGACAACCCCTTTATTGCGTTGGTTGCGAGTTCTCAGTTTGTTTGTGTAGGTGCGTGGGACTTTTGAGGAGCCTCCTACTGGATTGATACCTTGGTTCTCAAAAACTGAGGGAAATACTTACGCTACTATTGCTGCATCACCCTCTCCTCTTCAAGGAAAACCAACGCAAGCTCAAGACATAGCAGTCGCACTCGGCGGTGGAGTCCAAGATCTGATCGATGCAAGGAAGCGTAAAGGGATCTTGAGGGCAAACCTTGTTGAGGTTAGTGAAGTCAACACACATGCATTTCTTTCCTCCTTTCTTGGGGAGGACAACGGGGTTTGCTAGCCATTCTAGGTATCGTACTTCCCTGATTACCCGAGTGTCCTGCAGCTTGCGGGTTTCTTGGATGATAAATGCTTGCTTCTCAATGGATTGGCGGCGGGCCATCCGCTTCACCGGCCGCACGTTTGGGCATACCTTCAGGTGGTGCTCGATTATTCCCCTTGGGATCCAGCCAGGTCTTTGGGCTCCCAAGCGAATATGTCCTTGGTGGCGCACCAGAAGTCGACCAACGCTTTCTCCTGGTCTTGAGGGAGGCCAACTCCTATGGTGAAGGTGGCGCTTGTCATCCCCTTGATACGTCTCCGTCGTATCTATAATTTTTGATTATTCCATGCCAATATTATTCAACTTTCATATACTTTTGGCAACTTTTTATACTATTTTTGGGACTAACATATTGATCCAATGCCCAGTGCCAGTTCCTGTTTGTTGCATGTTTTATGTTTCGCAGAAACCCAATATCAAACGGAGTCCAAACGGGATAAAAATGGACGAAGAATTATTTTGGAATATTTGTGATTTTTGGAGGAAGAATCAACGCGAGACGGTGCCCGAGGGGGCCACAAGACAGGGGCCGCGTCCCAGGGGGCAGGCGCGCCCTGACTCTCCTGGGCACCCCGTAAGGCGGTTGACACTCTTCTTTTGCCGCAAGAAAGCTAATTTTATGAGAAAATCTGGGCGAAATATTCACCCCAATCGGAGTTACGGATCTCCGGATATAAAAGAAACAGTGAGAGGGCAGAATCTGGGAACGCAGAAACAGAGAGAGACAGAGAGACAGATCCAATCTCGGAGGGGCTCTCGCCCCTCCCAAGCCATGGGAGCCAAGGACCATAGGGGAAACCCTTCTCCCATCTAGGGAGAAGGTCAAGGAAGAAGAGGAAGAAGGGGGGCTCTCTCCCCCTTGCTTCCGGTGGCGCCGGAACGCCGTCGGGGGGCATCATCATCACCGTGATCTTCACCAACACCTCCATCATCTTCACCAACATCTCCATCACCTTCCCCCATCTATATTCAGCGGTCCACTCTCCCGCAACCCACTGTACCCTCTACTTGAACATGGTGCTTTATGCTTCATATTATTATCCAATGATGAGTTGCTATCCTATGATGTCTGAGTAGATTTTCGTTGTCCTATCGGTGATTGATGAATTGCTATGATTGGTTTGAGTTGCATGTTTTATTATTGGTGATGTCCTATGGTGCTCTCCGTGTCGCGTAAGCGTGAGGGATCCCCATTGTAGGGTTTGCAATATGTTCATGATTTGCTTATGGTGGGCGGCTTGAGTGACAGAAGCATAGACCCGAGTAAGTAGGTTGTTTGCGTATGGGATAAAGGGGACTTGATACTTTAATGCTATGGTTGGGTTTTACCTTAATGATATTTAGTAGCTGCGGATGCTTTCTAGAGTTCCAATCATAAGTGCATATGATCCAAGAAGAGAAAGTATGTTAGCTTGTGCCTCTCCCTCAAATAGAATTGCAGTAGTGATTACCGGTCTAGTAACGTAGTCAATTGCTTAGGGACAATTTCACAACTCCTACCACCACTTTTCCACACTCGCTATATTTATTTTATTGCATCTTTATCTAAACAGCCCCTAGCTTTTATTTACGTGCTCATTATTATCTTGCGAACCTATCCTATCACACCTACAAAGTACTTCTAGTTTCATACTTGTTCTAGGTAAAGCGAACACTAAGCGTGCGTAGAGTCGTATCAGTGGCAGATAGGGCTTGAGAGAGTATTTGTTCTACCTTTAGCTCCTCGTTGGGTTCAACAGTCTTACTTATCAAAAGAGGCTACAATTATCCCCTACACTTGTGGGTTATCAAGACCTTTTTCTGGCGCCGTTGCCGGGGAGTCATAGCGTGGGGTGAATATTCTCGTGTGTGCTTGTTTGCTTTATCACTAAGTAATTTTTATTTGTTGTTCCTAGTTATTCTCTAACTTTAGTTATGGATATGGAGCACGAAATACCAAAGAAATTAGGTGTAGTTGCTACTCATGGATATGGGGAACCTCCTAAAACCCGCGATGCTGGTTATGTGAAAGATATTATGTACTACTTTGATAATCCTGAGAAAACCCCATTCAATTATGTTATGGGAGACACGTTGGATCAACGTGAATACTTTAGGGATTATCGCTTGACACAAAAAGGGAAATTATTATGGGATCAAATTCATATGTTATGTTGGTATGCTCGTCAACTATGCTTGATACATGATTATACTTGTTGCTCTAGGATGAAAGCTCCACACCTTCCCTTTTCATGCAAATTTAATGATAATGAAACCTTAGCTTCTTATGCTAATGGTGTATATGATTACCATGATGTGGAACAAATAGAAGAATTTGTTGCTTTTATGGGTGCTTATGAGATTGAATCTATGTTTAAAGCGTTTGGCAATTTTGATGATTCAGCTTACAGACCTAATTTTTTTTGCTATACTTAGATATTTCTATGAAAATTAAATATTGATGCATTTATTGAGAAAGTCTCCCCTGTCCAAGAAGAGACTAATATTTTGCAGGAATCTATGGAAGAAGAAATTGATGAAAATGTGAGCTCATTGGATGAAAAAGATGATGAGGGGAGCGAAGAACAAAAGGAGGAAGAGCGGATTAGCTACCCGTGCCCACCTTCTAATGAGAGTAACTCGTCAACTCATACATTATTTAATGTCCCTTCGTTCTTACCGAAGGATGATTGCTATGATAATTGTTATGATCTCGTTGATTCTCTTGAAATATCCCTTTTTGATGATGCTTGCTATGCTTGTGGCCAAGATGCCAATATGAATTATGCTTATGGAGATGAACTTTCTATAGTTCCTTATGTTAAACATGAAATTGTTGCTATTGCACCCACGCATGATAGTCCTATTATCTTTTTGAATTTTCTCGACTACACTATATCGGAGAAGTTTGTGCTTATTAAGGATTATATTGATGGGTTGCCTTTTACCATTGCACATGATAATTTTGATGAATGTAATATGCATGTGCTTGCTGCTCGTACTTGCAATTATTATGAGAGAGGAACTTTATCTCCACCTCTCTATGTTTCCAATATGATTAAATCGCAAGAAACTGCTTATACTATGCATTGGCCTTTACTTTGTGTGCATGAATTGTTCTTTTATGACATGTCGATGCATAGGAAAAGAGTTAGACTTCGTTGTTGCATGATATATGTTACTTTGTGCTCACTACTAAATTACAAATCATTGTTAATTAAAATTGGCTTTGATATACCTTGGGATCCGGGTGGATTCATTACTTGAGCACTATATGCCTAGCTTAATGGCTTTAAAGAAAGCGCTGCCAGGGAGACAACCCGGAAGTTTTAGAGAGTCATTTATTTCTGTTGAGTGCTTTATATAGTCTAAAAAAATAAATAAAGAGGGGAACCCAAAACTTTTCAAAAAGGAAAGTGAAAGTGAGAGAGACAAGCATTGTTGAAGTGGGAGAGCTCCTTGAACTTTGTTCATGCTCACGGAAACTTTGTGAATCTTAATTACAGAAACTTTTCAACAAAAATAGTTATCCCCTTGTACAATTCCATTGTATTATAAAAATAATGTGCCAAGGTTTGCCTTTAGGATGTTTACAATGCTTGTTGGTTTGTACGGTGCAGGATAGAAACTTTGACTGTACTGCGAGATTTTACATTTTTGACTAGACGTCAAACGGTTCTGATTCTTTTTGCACTGTCTTGCTGTACACATTGTTTATTTTTCCTAATTTTGGTAGAATTTTTGGGGTAATAGAAGTATGGTGAATGTTCAGATTGCTACAGACTGTTTTGTTTTTGACAGATTCTGTTTTTGATGCATAGTTTGCTTGTTTGATGAATCTATCAATTTCTATTAAGTGGATTAGGCCATGGAAAAGCTATATTACAGTAGACACAATGCAAAAACAGAATATGAATTGGTTTGCTACAGTACCTAGAGTAGTGATTTGCTTTATTATACTAACGGATCTTACCGAGTTTTCTGTTGAAGTTTTGTGTGGATGAAGTGTTTGATCGAGGATGACTCGATATGAGGAAAAGGAAGAGAGGCAAGAGCTCAAGCTTGGGGATGCACAAGGCACCCCAAGTAAATATTCAAGGAGACTCAAGCGTCTAAGCTTGGGGATGCCCCGGAAGGCATCCCCTCTTTCTTCAACAAGTATCGGTATGTTTTTGGATTCGTTTCGTTCATGCGATATGTGCAAGTCTTGGAGCGTCTTTTGCATTTAGTTTTCACTTTTCTTTTATGCACCATGCTGGTATGAGATAGTCCCTGGTTTATTTATAGAATGCTCATCGCACTTCTCTTAAATCTTTTGAGTATGGCTTTATAGAATGCTTCATGTGCTTCACTTATATCATTTGAAGTTTGGATTGCCTGTTTCTCTTCACATAGAAAACCGCCATTTGAAGAATGCTCTTTTGCTTCACTTATATTTGTTAGAGAATGGGCATATCTTTTGTCGAAATAATTAAACTCTCTTGCTTCACTTATATCTATTTAGAGAGATGACAGGAATTGGTCATTCACATGGTTAGTCATAAAATCCTACATAAAACTTGTGGATCACTAAATATGATATGTTTGATTCCTTGCAATAGTTTTGTGATATTTAGATGATAATATGTGGGAGGTACTAGTAGATGGTTGTGTTTAGTAAGGATGTTGGTGTTAAGGTTTGTGATTCCCGAAGCATGCACGTATGGTCTACTAACTATGTAACCAAATTGGCGCGCATTGTATTTTGATTGTTTATCTTTGCGTGATGGTCGGGGGCGCGCGATGGTTAACTCCTACCAACTTACCCCCTAGGAGCATGCGCGTAGTACTTTGTTTCAAGGGCTAATAAATTTTTGGAATAATTATGTGAGTTCTTTATGACTAATGTTGAGTCCATGGATTATACGCACTCTCACCCTTCCATCATTACTAGCCTCTTCGGTACCGTGCATTGCCCTTTCTCACCTCGAGAGTTGGTGCAAACTTCGCAGGTGCATCCAAACCCCATGATACGATAAGCTCTATCACACATAAGCCTCCTTATATCTTCCTCAAAACAGCCACCATACCTACCTACCATGGCATTTCCATAGCCATTCCGAGATATATTGCCATGCAACTTCCATCATCATCATATACATGACTTGAGCATTCATTGTCATATTGCTTTGCATGATCGTAAGATAGCTAGCATGATGTTTTCATGGCTTGTCCGTTTTTTGATGTTATTGCTACGCTAGGTCGTTGCAAGTCCCGGTACACCGCCGGAGGCATTCATATAGAGTCATATCTTTGTTCCAGTATCGAGTTGTAATATTGAGTTGTAAGTAAATAAAAGTGTGATGATCATCATTATAGAGCATTGCCCCATGAAAAAAAATGAAAGGCCAAAGAAGTCTAAATAAAAAAGGGGGCCAAAGAAGCCCATTCAGAAAAAATAAAAAAAATAAAAAAAGAAAAGGGGCAATGTTACCATCCTTTTACCACACTTGTGCTTCAGAGTAGCACCATGTTCTTCATATAGAGTGTCTTCTATGTTATCACTTTCATAAACAAGTGGGAATTTTCATTATAGAACTTGGCTTGTATATTCCAACGATGGGCTTCCTCAAATGCCCTAGGTCTTCATGAGCAAGCAAGTTGGATGCACACCTGATACGTCTCCAACGTATCTATAATTTTTGATTGTTCCATGCTATTATATTACCCCTTTGGGATGTTTATGGCTTTATTTCACACATTTATATCATTTTTGGGACTAAACTACTAACCGGAGGCCCAGCCCATATTGCTGTTTTTTATTGCCTATTTTAGTATTTCAAAGAAAAGGAATATCAAACGGAGTCCAAACGGAATGAACCCTTCGGGAGCATGATTTTTGGAACGAATGTGATCTAGAGGACTTGGAGTGCAAGTCAAGAAGCAGCCGAGGCAGCCACGAGATAGGAGGCCGCCCCCCTGTAGGGCACGCCCCCTGTCTCGTGGGCCCCTCGGGCGGCCACCGACATACTTCTTCCTCCTATATATACCTATGTACCCCGAAAACATCTAGGAGCACCACGAAACACAATTTCCACCATCGTAACCTTCTGTATCCGCGAGATCTCATCTTGGAGCCTTCGCCGACACTCAGCCGGAGGGGGAATCAACTACAGAGGGCTTCTACATCAACATCCTTGCCCCTCCGATGAGTTGTGAGTAGTTTACCACAGACCTACGGGTCCATAACTATTAGCTAGATGGCTTCTTCTCTCTTTTTGGATCTCAATACAATGTTCTTCCCCTCTCTTGTGGAGATCTATTCGATGTAAACTCTTTTTGCGGTGTGTTTGTCGAGATCCGATGAATTGTGTGTTTATGATCAAGTTTATCTATGAATAATATTTGAATCTTCTCTGAATTCTTTTATGTATGATTGAGTTATCTTTGCAAGTCTCTTCGAATTATCAGTTTGGTTTGGCCTACTAGATTGATCTTTCTTGCCACGGGAGAAGTGCTTAGCTTTGGGTTCAATCTTGCGGTGTCCTTACCCAATGACAGTAAGGGTTGCAAGGCACGTTTTGTATTTTTGCCATCGAGGATAACAAGATGGGGTTTATATCATATTGCTTGAGTTTATCCCTCTACATCATGTCATCTTGCTTAATGCGTTACTCTGTTCTTATGAACTTAATACTCTAGATGCAGGCAGGAGTCGGTCGATGTGTGGAGTAATAGTAGTAGATGCAGGCAGGAGTCGGTCTACTTGTTATGGACATGATACCTATATACATGATCATGCCTAGATAATCTCATAACTATGCGCTTTTCTATCAATTGCTCGACAGTAATTTGTTCACCCACCGTAATACTTATGCTATCTTGAGAGAAGCCTCTAGTGAAACCTATGGCCCCCGGGTCAATCTCTTATCATAGTTGCTTTCAGTCTACTTTTATTTGCATCTTTACTTTTTGCATCTATATTATAAAATACCAAAAATATATTTATCTTATCTTACTATCTTTATTAGATCTCACTTTCGCAAGTGGCCGTGAAGGGATTGACAACCCCTTTATTGTGTTGGTTGCGAGTTCTCAGTTTGTTTGTGTAGGTGCGTGGGACTTTTGAGGAGCCTCCTACTGGATTGATACCTTGGTTCTCAAAAACTGAGGGAAATACTTACGCTACTATCGCTGCATCACCCTCTCCTCTTCGAGGAAAACCAACGCAAGCTCAAGACGTAGCAAGAAGGATTTCTGGCGCCATTGCCGGGGAGGTCTTCGCTCAAGTCAAGACATACCAAGTACCCATCACAAACCCATCTCCCTCGCATTTACATTATTTGCCATTTGCCTCTCGTTTTCCTCTCCCCCACTTCACCCTTGCCGTTTTATTCGCCCTCTCTTTCCCAATCTCCTCCTCTCTCTTTTTCTTGCCCTTTTGTTTGGTCGTTTGGTTGGAATAGATGCTTATTTATTGCTAAACAGAGAAGCTAAGATCTATGGATCCTCATCCACTTGCCAATCTTTTTAAGATATCCAATTATGATGAACCAATTGCTAGTGAATTTTGTGCACTAGATTATCTTTATGAAGTTTTGCTTGAAATTTGTGAATCTGAAAATTTTGATGAAGTACTTTATGAAGAGATTCATGATAGCTCCTTGAATAAAAAGCATGATTGCAATGATTTTACTATAAATTCTCTTGATGTCAATTGTGCTAATAATATGCAAAACCCTAAGCTTGGGGATGCTAGTTTTGCTACTTGTTGCAATGATCATGATTAGGGTGATTCTTCTTATGATCTTGAAAATTTATTTAGGCCCCATGATGAATATGAGATTGATAATAGTATTTACAATAATATTGAAAGTGGGTTTGGAAGAGTGTCAACTTTAGATCGGACATATTTGGATTTTCATCAATCTTATGAAATTTTTGATAAAAGTGGGTTTGGAAAGGTCATGACTTTGGTTAATGTTAATCCCACTATTTTGGAAGAGTGTCAACTTCGCATGCATTAGGATTGTGTTGGAAATATTTTATGTGATAGCTATTTTCTTGAATTTGCTTATGATCCTACATGTAATTATTATGAGAGAGGAAAATATGGTTGTAGAAATTTTCATTTTACTAAATTACCTCTCTTCATGCTTAGATTGCTATCATCTCTTTGTTCTTCCTTGCATATGCTAGTTTTTGCTTGCCTTGATAATTTGTTTGCTTACAAGATGCATATGCATAGGAAGTATGTTAGACATAAGTGTGTTTTTCACATGTTTTATGATGCCCTCTTTGTGCTTCAATTCTTGTCTTTCATGTGAGCATCATTGAAATCTCAATGCCTAGCTAAAAAGGCTTTAAAGAAAAGCGCTTGTTGGGAGACAACCCAACATTTTTCCTTGCTGTTATTTAATAAATCTTGAATCTACCTTCTATTTAGATGTGTTTTTATCTTTTAATTAGTGTTTGTGCCAAGTAGAACCTATAGGATAACCTACGATGATAGTTGATTTGATTCTGCTGAAAAACAGAAACTTTGCGCGCATGAATATAATTTTGTTAAATAACAGGAACGTGATTTTGCGTTGATTCGTTTTTCTGCTGTTCAATAAACAAATTGTCCAGGACTTCCTATTTTGGTAGGAATTTTATAGTTCCATAACTTTGCGTTAGTTACAGATTGCTACAGATTGTTCGTTTTTGACAGATTCTGTTTTTCATGTGTTGTTTGCTTATTTCAATGCATCTATGGCTAGTAAATTAGTTTATAAAACATAAGGAAGTTGGAATACAGTAGGTTTAACACCAAATTAAATAAAGAATGAGTTCATTGCAGTACCTTATATGGTGGTTTTGTTTTCTTTCACTAACGGAGCTTATAAGATTTCCTGTTGAGTTTTGTGTTGTGAAGTTTTCAAGTTTTGGGTAAAGCTTTTATGGACTATGGAATAAAGGGTGGCAAGAGCCTAAGCTTGAGGATGCCCAAGGCACCCCAAGATATTCAATAATAGCCAAAAGCCTAAGGTTGGGGATGCCCCGGGAAGGCATCCCCTCTTTCGTCTTTGTTCATTGGTAACTTTACTTGGAGCTATATTTTTATTGGCCGCATGATATGTGTTTTGCTTGGAGCGTCGTGTATTATATTAGTCTTTGCTTTTTAGTTTACCACAATCATCCTTGCTGTACACACCTTTTGGGAGAAGCCTATTTGATTAGAATTTGCTAGAATGCTCTATGTGCTTCACTTATATCTTTTGAGCTTGATAGTTTTTGCTCTAGTGCTTCACTTATATCTTTTAGAGCACGTTGGTGTCTTAATTTTTAAGAAATTACTAGTATCTCATGCTTCACTTATATCTTTTTGAGAGTCTTTTAGAACAGCATGGTATTTGCTGTGATCATAAAGTTGGTCCTAGAATGATGAGCATCCAAGTTGGGTATAATAAAAACTATCATAGGAAGTGAATTGGATGCTATGATCAATTTGATACTTGATAATTGTTTTGAGATATGGAGGTAGTGATATTAAATTCATGCTAGTTGGGTGATTATGAATTTATAGAATGCTTGTGTTGAAGTTAGCAAGTCCCGTAGCATGCACGTATGGTTAAATTTGTGTAACAAATTTGAAACATGAAGTGTACCTGGCTTGTGCATCCTTATGAGTGGCGGTCGGGGACGAGCGATGGTCTTTTTCTACCAATCTATCCCCCTAGGTGCATGCGCGTAATACTTTGTTTTTGATGACTTCTAAATTTTTTCAATAATTATATGAGTTCTTTTGACTATTGTTGAGTCCATGGATTATACGCACTTTTACCTTTCCGCCTTTTCTAGCCTCTTCGGTACCGTGCACTGCCCTTTCTCACCTTGAGAGTTGGTGCAAACTTCGCCGGTGCATCCAAACCCCGTGATACGATACGCTGTATCACACATAAACCTCCCTATATCTTCCTCAAAACAGGCACCATACCTACCTATTATGGCATTTCCATAGCCATTTCGAGATATATTGCCATGCAACTTTCCACCGTTCCATTCATCATTATCATGACATACTTTACTTTTGTCATATTGCCATTGCATGATCATGTAGTTGACATCGTATTTGTGGCAAAGCCACCATGCATTATTTTTCATACATGTCACTCTTGATTCATTGCACCATCCCGGTACACCACCGGAGGCATTCATATAGAGTCATATCTTGTTCTATTTTCGAGTTGTAATTCTTATGTTGTAATCAATAGAAGTGTGATGATCATCATTATTAGAACATTGCCCAAAAAAAGGAAAAAAAGAAGAAAGGGCCAAAAAGAATAAAAAAGAAAGGCCCAAAAAAAAGAAAAGAAAAAAAATAAAAAAAAATATAAAAGGGCAATGTTACTATCTCTTTTTCCACACTTGTGCTTCAAAGTAGCACCTTGTTCTTCATGTAGTGAGTCTCATATATTGTTCTTCAAAGTAGCACCACGTTTTTCATATAGTGAGTCTCATAAGTTGTCTTTTTCATACTAGTGGGAATTTTTTATTATAGAACTTGGCTTGTATATTCCTACGATGGGCTTCCTCAAATGCCCTAGGTCTTCGTGAGCAAGCAAGTTGGATGCACACCCACAAGTTTTCTTTTGTTTAGCATTCATTTATAGCTCTAGTGCATCCGTTGCATGGCAATCCCTACTCCTCATGTTGACATCAATTGATGGACATCTCCATAGCCCGTTGATTATCCTCGTCAATGTGAGACTTTCTCCTTTTTTGTCTTCTCCACACAATCCCCATCATCATATTCTATTCCACCCATAGTGCTATATCCATGGCTCACGCTCATGTATTGCGTGAAGGTTGAAAAAGTTTGAGATTATTTAAGTATGAAACAATTGCTTGGCTTGTCATCGGGGGTATAGAAGTTGGGAACATCTTTGTGTGACGAAAATGAAGCATATCCTAAGTATATGATATTGTAGGGATGAACTTTCTTTTGCCATGTTATTTTGAGAAGACATGATTACTTTGATTAGTATGCTTGAAGTGTTACTATTTCTTTTATCAATATGAACTTTTATTTTGAATCATTTGGATCTGAACATTCATGCCACAATAAAGAAAATTACATTATGAATTATGCTAGGTTGCATTCCACATCAAAAATTCTCTTTTTATCATTTACCTACTCGAGGACGAGCAGGAATTAAGCTTGGGGATGCTTGATACATCTCCAACATATCTATAATTTTTTATTGTTCCATGCTATTATATTATCCCTTTTGGATGTTTATGGGCTTTATTTTACACATTTATATCATTTTTGGGACTAACCTACTAAACAGAGGCCCAGCCCATATTGTGTTTTTTTGCCTATTTTAGTATTTCGAAGAAAAGGAATATCAAACGGAGTCCAAAGGGAATGAAACCTTCGGGAGCATGATTTTTGGAACGAACGTGATCCACAGGACTTGGAGTGCAAGTCAAGAAGAAGCCGAGGCAGCCACGAGATAGGAGGCCGCCCCCCCTGTAGGGGGCGCCCCCTGTCTCGTGCGCCCCTCGGGTGGCCACCGACGTACTTCTTCCTCCTATATATACCTACGTACCCCGAAAACATCCAGGAGCACCACTAAACGCAATTTCCACCGTCGTAACCTTCTGTATCCGTGAGATCTCATCTTGGAGCCTTCGCCGGCACTCTGCCGGAGGGGGAATCGACCACGGAGGGCTTCTACATCAACATCCTTGCCCCTCCGATGAGTTGTGAGTAGTTTACGACAGTCCTACAGGTCCATAGTTATTAGCTAGATGGCTTCTTCTCTCTTTTTGGATCTCAATACAATGTTCTCCCCCTCTCTTGTGGATATCTATTCGATGTAAACTCTTTTTGCGGTGTGTTTGTCGAGATCCGATGAATTGTGGGTTTATGATCAAGTTTATCTATGAATAATATTTGAATCTTCTCTGAATTCTTTTATGTTTGATTGAGTTATCTTTGCAAGTCTCTTCGAATTATCAGTTTGGTTTCGCCTACTAGATTGATCTTTCTTGCCATGGGAGAAATTCTTAGCTTTGGGTTCAATCTTGCGGTGTCCTTACCTAGTGACAGAAAGGGTTGCAAGGCACGTATTGTATTGTTGCCATCGAGGATAACAAGATGGGGTTTATATCATATTTCTTGAGTTTATCCTCTACATCATGTCATCTTGCTTAATGCGTTACTCTGTTCTTATGAACTTAATACTCTAGATGCAGGCAGGAGTCGGTCGATGTGTGGAGTAATAGTAGTAGATGCAGGCAGGAGTCAGTATACTTGTTATGGACGTGATGCCTATATACATGATTATGCCTAGATAATCTCATAACTATGTGCTTTTCTATCAATTGCTCGACAGTAATTTGTTCACCCACCGTAATACTTATGCTATCTTGAGAGAAGCCTCTAGTGAAACATATGGCCCCCGGGTCTATCTCTTATCATATTTGCTTTCAGTCTACTTATATTTGCATCTTTACTTTTTGCATCTATATTATAAAATAACAAAAATATATTTATCTTATCTTACTATCTTTATTAAATCTCACTTTCGCAAGTGGCTGTGAAGGGATTGACAACCCCTTTATTGCGTTGGGTTCGAGTTCTCACTTTGTTTGTGTAGGTGTGTGGGACTTTTGAGGAGCCTCCTACTGGATTGATACCTTGGTTCTCAAAAACTGAGGGAAATACTTACGCTACTATCGCTGCATCACCCTCTCCTCTTCGAGGAAAACCAACGCAAGCTCAAGACGTAGCAACACCCACTTAGTCTTCAGTTTGAGCTTCCATACACTTATAGCTCTAGTGCATCTGTTGCATGGCAATCCCTACTGCTCGCATTGACATCAATTGATGGGAATCTCCATAGCCCGTTGATTAGCCTCGTCGATGTGAGACTTTCTCTCTTTTTGTCTTCTCCACATAACCTCCACCATCATATTCTATTCCACCCATACTGCTATATCCATGGCTCACGCTCATGTATTGCGTTAAGGTTGAAAAAGTTTGAGAATACTAAAGTATGAAACAATTGCTTGGCTGACACCGGGATAGGCATGAGGGGTACCTTGTGTTAAGAAAAGGGAGCATACCAGACTATATGATTTTGTAGGGATAACGTTCTGAAGCATTGATATTTTGAAAGACATGATTGTTTGTTGGGATGCCCTAAGTATTATTGTTTTTATGTCAAATGATAGACTATTGCTTTGAATCACTCGTGTCTTAATATTCATGCCATGATTAGACATATGATCAAGATTATGCTAGGTAGCATTCCACATCAAAAATTATCTTTTTTATCATTGACCTACTCGAGGACGAGCAGGAATTAAGCTTGGGGATGCTGATACGTCTCCATCGTATCTATAATTTTTGATTGTTCCATGCCAATATTATTCAACTTTCATATACTTTTCGCAACTTTTTATACTATTTTTGGGACTAACATATTGATCCGATTGCTCGATGCAGTTCCTGTTTGTTGCATGTTTTATGTTTCACAGAAACCCAATATCAAACAGAGTCCAAACGGGATAAAAACGGACGGAGAATTATTTTGGAATATTTGTGATTTTTGGGAGGAAGAATCAACGCGAGACGGTGCCCGAGGGGGCCACGAGACAGGGGGCGCACCCCAAGGGGGCATGCACGCCCTGGACTCTCCTGGGCAGCCCGTAAGGCGGTTGACGCTCTTCTTTTTATGCAAGAAAGCTAATTTTATGAGAAAAATCTGGGAGAAAGATTCACCCCAATCGGAGTTACGGATCTCCGAATATAAAAGAAACGGTGAGAGGGCAGAATCTGGGAACGCAGAAACAGAGAGAGACAGAGAGATAGATCCAGTCTCGGAGGGGCTCTCGCCCCTCCCAAGCCATGGGAGCCAAGGACCAGAGGGGAAACCCTTCTACCATCTAGGGAGAAGGTCAAGGAAGAAGAGGAAGAAGGGGGGCTCTCTCCCCCTTGCTTCCGGTGGCGCCGGAACGCCGCCGGGGGCCATCATCATCACCGCGATCTTCACCAACACCTCCATCATCTTCACCAACATCTCCATCACCTTCCCCCATCTATATTCAGCGGTCCACTCTCCCGCAACCCGCTGTACCCTCTACTTGAACATGGTGCTTTATGCTTCATATTATTATCCAATGATGTGTTGCTATCCTATGATGTTTGAGTAGATTTTCGTTGTCCTATCGGTGATTGATGAATTGCTATGATTGGTTTGAGTTGCATGTTTTATTATTGGTGATGTACTATGGTGCTCTCCGTGTTGCGCAAGCGTGAGGGATCCCCGTTGTAGGGTTTGCAAGATGTTCATGATTTGCTTATGGTGGGTGGCGTGAGTGACAGAAGCACAGACCCGAGTAAGTAGGTTGTTTGCGTATGGGATAAAGGGGACTTGATACTTTAATGCTATGGTTGGGTTTTACTTTAATGATCTTTAGTAGTTGCGGATGCTTGCTAGAGTTCCAATCAGAAGTGCATATGATCCAAGAAGAGAAAGTATGTTCGCTTATGCCTCTCCCTCAAATAGAATTGCAATAGTGATTACCGGTGTAGTAACGTAGTTAATTGCTTAGGGACAATTTCACAACTCCTGCCACCACTTTTCCACACTCTCTATATTTACTTTATTGCATCTTTATCTAAACAGCCCCTAGATTTTATTTACGTGCTCTTTATTATCTTGCAAACCTATCCTATCACACCTACAAAGTACTTCTTGTTTCATACTTGTTCTAGGTAAAGCGAACACTAAGTGTGCATAGAGTCGTATTAGTGGCAGATAGGGCTTGAGAGAGTATTTGTTCCACCTTTAGCTCCTCGTTGGGTTTGACACTCTTACTTATCGAAAGAGGCTACAATTATCCCCTACACTCGTGGGTTATCACCCCTCCTCACTTACCAGCACTTGCTTCGTCTCGGCTCGGTCTTGGGACAACAGCTGCTTCTTCTTGGCTGGTGCTGCTCCCGGGGCCTCAGGACCCCCTTCTCACCAGGGAGCGCGGTCGCCGCGGACCTGAAGGCGAGCTTGAGGGCATGTACCGTGTCTTTGGTGTCCCCTGCCACCGTGAGGACACCGTTGCTGCCTGGCATCTTCATGAGGTTGTAAGTTGGGTGAGTTGCCACCATGAACTTGGCCAAGGCGGGGTATCCGAGGATGGCATTACATGGCAAGTCAATCCGGGCGATGTAAAAGTCGATGAGCTCGGTGCAGTAGTTGTCGCGGGTCCCGAAGGAGAGGGAGACAGATCTGCCCCAAGGGGCTGGTGAAGCCACCGCCGACCCCGGAGAAGGGCTTGTTTGGGTGGAGCTGGCCGGGAGGCACGTGCAGCAGGCCGAACGCCTCCGCACTACGAGGGAAAAGCCTATACACAGAATCTTAGCAGCAGCGCGGTTCAAAATAGAGCGCTGCTGCTAAGTAGTTGTAGCGCGGGTTACGTAAACTCGCTGCTGATAAATATTTAGCGAGAGCGCCGACCGAAACGCGCTGCTACAAATATCGACCGCGGTGTTCCCCAACTCTAAGTAGCGAGAGCGCTGTCGCGATAATAGCGCCATCTTGCTAAGTATGTAGTAGTAGCGGTTTCCTCGAGATCGCTCTTTGGTAAGTTTCAAATTGCCACAATTTTTGTCCCGATTAGCGATAGCGCCTTAAAGCGCTGCTGCTAAGTTCTTAGCAGCAGCAGCGTTTTCTCTCCAGCCATCGCTAACCCCACCAACCCCCAACCCGTCCCTCCCCTCCCCTTCCTTTTTCCCTTCCCTACCTCCCCTCTCCTCTCTTCCCTCCACCACATGCTCCCCTCTCACTCTTCTTCTTCTCAATACTTCTCCCCATTACTCTCTCTCTTCTCTATCCACCTTCTCTCTCTTCATTACTCCTACATAACTACACCACCTCCATTAATGCATCTCCTTTCTCTTTTTCCTTCCCCCTCCACTAGTTGAAGTTGTCTCCTTCCAAATTAGGTAGCTAGGTAGATGTAGGATTTAGTTAAGTGACCTATTTGCCCCTAACTAGATCTATCTTTATTAAGAAGAGCTTTGTGCACTTTTGATCTCCCTACAACATCATCTCCGGCCATCGAGATAGAGGTGATGAAAATTTCATGCTTTTGCAAAATGGAAATGTGTTTATGTGTGTGTGATATGTTTGTGGAAATTGTTTGTGTGGCATGAGTTGACGCCGTAAATTGTGCTTTTGAGTTGCCTATGTTTTGCGAAATGTCGATTTATTTCCGTTTGGCTAATTCCGCAAACTCTAGATCCATATATGTCCTATTTTTAGGGAGGTCATGCCAATTTTTTATGACTTTGATGCATGCATGCATTTTTACAATCAATTTTTTATTATTACCGTGCAGAGTTGGCGATGGTCGATTGGAGCGATGGTGGACAGGTGGTTGCGGTCGGCGGTGCAAGACATGAAAGAAAATAACCGGACAGAGGTTTTATGTCCATGTCGAAAATGCAAAGGAATAGTTTGGCTCGACCCCCATGACGATGGTCGTGTCGAAGCGCACCTGCTCATGACTGGTTTCATGGATGGCTATACTAGGTGGATAATTGAAGATGAGGATGACGATGTTGAGGATGCCGACGGGGCAGGCAATGATGACACGGGGCAAGACGAAGAGATGATCGACAATGGCGGCGGGGAAGAGGCCGGACATGGTGGCGGAGAAGGGGCCGGACATGGCGGAGGAGAAGGGGCCGGACATGGCGGCGGAGAGAACGACATGGACTCCACGCAGCAGAGTTCGTCGGTACTAAGTTCAATCGTGCGGGACCCTCATGTTCAAGCATTGCTTCGCAAGGAGACAATCGAGAGAGCTGCTTCTAGAGAGGAGGCTAAGCTGGAGCAACGGTGGTAGACTCGAACACTCCATTGTATGATGGTTGCAATCTGAGGTGACCGGTTGAGTTTCATGCTCCAACTCCGAAGACGAAGGCTAAAACAAATGGACCGACACTAGGCTCGATGAGCATCTCAAGTACCTAAAGGATGTTCTTCCCGCGGGTAATCTATGTCCTACTAGTGTTGATGAGGCCAAGAAGATCGTGTGCCCTCTTGATCTGCCACACGTTAGATACCATGCATGCATCAACGATTGCATAATTTATCGGAAGGAGTACGCGGAAAAAACAAGCTGTCCGGTGTGCAATGCTTCTCGATACAAGAAGGCCGGGAAGAAATGTCCCCAGAAAGTTGTATGGTACTTACCGATCACTCCCCGTCTCCAGAGGTATTTTGTAGATCCCAAGGAAGAAAAGCTAATGCGCTGGCACGCGGAGAAGAAGAAGCCCGACGATGGAGATGATCCGAAGCTGAGACACGTGAAGGATGGAAGCAAGTGGAGAGCGTTGAACAGCTTCTATCGGTATTTTGAATGTGATGCAAGGAACATCGTGCTCGGCGCGTGTACCGATGGCATGAATCCGTTTGGCAACCAGAACACCAACCATAGTACATGGCCCGTGTTTGTATGGATATACAACCTCCCCTGGTTGTGCATGAAATCAAGTACATTCACATGAGCATGCTTATTCAAGGGCGAAACAACCAGGAAATAATATTAATTTGTATCGGGGCTACTTCAAGAGGAGTTAGACACGTTATGGAAAACACCGCCAAGACATGGGACGCCACAAAGGTGAGTATTTCAACATGAGAGCGCGCTGATCACGACGAAGGCAGGACTATCTCGATTACGGATATGTGGCAGGCCAGGTGTGCCATGGATATTGCGGATGCACGCGGTGCATGGATGATACAACGTCTCAGCAGCTAACGTCAAGGAAAGATGGCGGGTCTGGGAAAATCGTGTACATGGGGCATCGAAGATGGCTTGAACAGGACGACCCATGGAGAAACCATGGAGATCTATTCAATGGTCACGCTGAGCATCGAGGACCTCCACGTAAGCGGAGCGGTGCCGAAATCGATGAGCTATTGAAAAACTGGAATGAGTGCCCCGCGCCGGGAAAGACGATGAGAAAGGCGCCGGAGCCGCTGCTGAAGGTATGGAAGACGAGGTCGTGTTGCGGGACTTGAGTCTTGGCACAAACTCGATACACCTCATTGCCTTGATCAAATGCATATCTGTAAGAATGTCCTTGAGAGCTTGCTCGCAACACCGATGAACATGCCGGATAAGACCAAGGATGGGCGAAGGCAAGAAAAGACTTGCAAGATTTGAAAATCAGGAAGATCTGCACATGCCGCCCGTAAAATGTCGACGAGACAGAGACGAAGACAGAGGCACGGAGAAGAAGGGCAAGAAATTAAAGAAAGAAGATTATTGCCCCCTCTTGCTTCACCTTAAGTCGCTGAGATCAATCAATTCTTTAAGTGCCTTACCGGAGTGAAAGTTAGTTCGATTATCGTGGCAAGATAAGCGGATATCTAGACACGGACAAGAAAAGGTTCAGCGGGATGAAGTCTCATGACTGTCATGTGATGATGACGCAGATACTACTGTTGCCCTTAGAGGGATAATGGACAAGCACGTCCGTGACACGCTTATTGGTCTCGCAACTTTTTGACGTCATCTCTCGAAAGTCGATCGGTGTGAAGCAGCTCCAAAGGCTACAGGAAGAGATCGTTGTGATCTTGAATGAGCTTGAGATGTACTTCCGCCCGCGTTCTTGACGTGATGGTGCATCTGTGTGTCCATATTGTGGATGACATAATAGACGGGGCCGTCATTCCTGCACAACATGATGTCATTTGAGAGGATGAATGGGATCATCAAAGGATTCGTTTCAGTAACATGTCCCGTCCGGATGGAAGCATCGTCCGAGGCTATTTGGCACAAGAGTGCATCTCTTTTGTGAGAATTTTCTATATGGCGCAGACCAGCCGCTGGTGTTAGTGTTGGTTTGCCCGTTAACAAGCACGATGGGAGGCTCGAAGGAGATGGTCATCAGAACGGTCGCGAGGAACTGCACGTGGCATACTCAGATCGACGCAGCGACTTTGACAGAGCAAACTTGGTAGTGCTACAACACCTAGACGAGGTAGATCCTTTCGTGGCATTGCACAAAGAAATTATCGCAAAGAAGTATCGTGACGGGGGTATGCGGGGACGGACGCGAAGTTACTAGAGAGCACAACTCCACTTTCTGCATTGGTTCAAAGAGCATATTATTGCTAATCCCGGAGGAGGGCTCTAAGGACGGATTGCTCATATCGCCTTAGCACATGGCCCCTCGCCCAACCACGTAACCTATCAGGCATATGATATCAACGGATACACGTTCTACACGGAGGCAAAAGATATGGACAGTGATGATCAGAACTCAGGGGTGACGATGGAATGCATGACCGGCAGCGACAACTGCACAACTAAACAATTTTTTGGAAGGGTCGAGGAGATCTGGGAGCTTGACTACTCTGGACTGCACAACACGACGATGTTCCATGTCATATGGGCTAAGAATGTCGAAAGAGAAAGCCGGATGTTCACTACCATGACTATACCCGACGCCAAGAGCGCTACCGTGAATGCTATCGCAAAAAACGAGCCATGGGTACACGCTAAGCACGTGACACAATGCTTCTTCATAACTGACCCGCGCAATCCCAGCCGTGTTGTCGTGAGGAGAGGCAAAAGGAACATCATTGGAATGGATGGAGTCGCCAACGAGGAAGACTATGATCGACGGCAACCCAATGAGGGAAGATGATGATGATGATGAAGTATCGTCAAAAGAAGAATCAATACTACATTACCTAAGAAAAATCATACTCCATGGAAAAGGCAAAGTCACAATGAGGGGCTCAATTATTCTTGACGAACAAGAAGGGAAAGAAGCTGACTCAAAAACAAAAGCGCCAAGACTGAGGAAGCGTATGTTATGGGTCCAATGATGTGTAATATATATATGTTCCTATTTTGTATACACACTTAGCCATTATTATGCATGGGTCCAATGATGTGTAATATATATGTTCCTATTTTGCATACATATTTAACCGTCAAATGATGCAATATATATCGCCTCCTTCGTTCACTGCCCTCGGAAATAAAAGTGGGATAAAATAAAGGAAAAGAAAAAGGAAAACTGGCAGTAGCGACGGCAGTAGCAGCGCGTTTCCACAAAACCGCTGCTGCTACAGACCATAGTAGTAGCGTGTTTCTCATAAACCGCTGCCGCTACGCACCTAGTAGTAGCGAGTTTCCCATAAAGCGTTGCAGCTACAGATCATAGTAGTAGCGCGTTTCTCTGAAACCGCTGCAGCTACAGAATATAGTAGCAGCGCGTTTTGACATAATGTGCTACTGCAACGTCCACTTAACCCAAAATTCTCACTCGCCCAGCTTCATCCCGCCATTTCCCCCCAAATCCCCACTCTCTCCGGCCCCGTCGCTCCCGCGCCCGACCGGCCCGGCGCTTCGCCCGACTCATGGCGCCGGCGCTTAGCCCAGCCTTCGCCCGTCCGACCCTCGACACCGACTCTGGCGCTTCGCCCCGACCACGCCGCTCGCCCCGACCAGCCGCTTCGCCCCGACTCGGCGCGGCGCGCTCGCCCGACCACGCCGCTCGCCCCGAGCCAGCCGCTCACCCGACTCGGCCGGCGCTCGCCGCCGACCCGTCGACCCTCGCCTCCCTCCTCGGCCTGCACTCTCTGTCAAACCCCCTCTCTGCTAGGGTTCTTCATGTTAATTAATTAGGTTATCTATTTAGTTATGAATTTAGCTAGGTTTCAAAATTAGCTGAATTTATATGGAAATTTGAACTGGACATGTGATATGTGCATATGTCATGTTTTGGACATGTCATGTTTGGAAAATGATCCGAGTGGCCTATGTTACGCCGGAATGTTGATTCATTTCCGTTTCGGTGAATTTTAGGCGCTCGATATGTCCATTTTTTTAGCAAAGGTCATGCCGAAATTTCCCGTGAATAAAGGCATGATTTGTGCTACATAGTTGGCATATCGAGTGCTCGCACATATATTTCTTTTTATGTCATTTCTCATTTATTCATACTTTTAGAAATAAATGAGGCCACTTAATCATAGGAAACATGTCGAACAACGAAGAAAGCGGGCCTTCTTACCAAGATGCGCATTTAGATGGATTATGATGGTGAACAAGAGTACCTCGACTATTTGACTGCTAAGCAAGGTTTGCAGGTCGGCCTCGATGATGGTACTGACGTCGACATCGACACCGACGACGCCGGCACCGACGGCGCCGGCACCGATGGCGGCGCCGAGACCGGTGGGGAAGGTACCGGCGGGGAAGGTACCGGCAGGGAAGGTATTGGCCCTGATGCCGATACCGAAAAGAGGAAGCATAAGAAGCAGTGGATAGGAAAACCTAACAAACTAGGGATTGGACGACTTGTGATCACATAGATGGCACCTGGCAAGTTTGAGCCGTTAGAGCCGGAAGAACCTCGCAAGTGCTATGGGAACCAAGTAGGATGCATCCTACGGAATGCGTGAGCATCAACGCGATGACTTAAGGAGTAAAGAACATTTGACGATTGCTCCTAACGAAGTTGCACAAGAGATTCAAGTTCCCGACCGGGATGATAACATAGAACAACCGTGGGATGATCCGAAGATGAAAAAGATTAACAATCACGCCATGGGCATGTTCAGCAATGATTTGGCCTCTGGAAAGGGAGGGTGAAACGAGCTATTGAGGCTGATGAACCCCTGTCCAAGATTCGGAGGAAAATCCGACACTCACGGAAGAGGAGTTCGAAAAGTTCAAGGACACTTGCGCTACCGAGGCAGCCAAGGCTAAGGCTGCGAAATTCAAAAGCCTTCACAAAGGAACACGGGAAGCATCGCCTCGGAAGCCGTGGCTACCTCGGTAAAAGGCCCATATGGGATAAGGAGGACGCGGGCGTGAAGCCGCGGGTCTCCTGCACCCTTCACGAAGTTCACCAACCCCTTGGAGCATGACTTCATCGGGGCCCGCTACAAGTGGGACAAGGAGAAAAGGTTTTTACGGACAAGATCATGAGGAAATTGATTAGACTCATGGAGAAGCAACACCGCTTGCAGCCGAAAGCCCTACTTCTCGATGAGGCCCAAGTGGGACACCCTCTCAACCGGGCCTTGAGCGAACTTAAGGGACTCCCGTTGGACCAGCAGCCACAATATGGTCGTGTGCACGGCGCCGAGACGGCGCCACGTGGAAGGTGTTTTCAACGACGCCCGGAGGCCAAGAAGCGGAAAAGAAGTTTAGTCGGCGGACATCGATGCAAAGGTGAAGCTTGCGGTCGAGAAAAAAGCAGCCGAGGGCGTGAAAAAAGCAGCCGAGGACAAATATGAGTTGCTACAAGAAAGTCAATGCAGCAGAATCGCCTGCAGAAATGATTTCGCTACTAACTTGGTTCCGATTATCATCAATCGGGCGAAGGAAAATCCAGACAAGGCGGTACATGATTTCCGATGCCCGGTTTACGTCGAAAGCAACTCCATGAACAACAACACCATCGCACCATCACTTGCTCAAGCAACCGGGCCTCCTCTCGCGGCCGCTCCGCTCATAGCAGCCCGTCTTTAGTCTCAGCGCGCTAGGTGGGCCTTCGTCTTTAGCTGAGCTCGACGCCGTCACGGTAATTACATGTCGCACCAACATATATATATAGATAATATTCCATTTTGTTGCCTTTCGGTTGTTTTACACCACAGACATATGTGTTTGCGGTGTAAAGAAACCCCATGCACCATACTCTACTTGATCAAAGGCGGAAGGTGGACCTGGGAAAGGGATGATAATGGACCCTCTCAACGCACATTCCACAACCACCCGATCCCACTGGGCACTTCGGGTTAGCTTGACCAGTGTGAAATCGGGCACGAGGATTTGCCTCCTCCAATCTGACATGTGGGAGCGGGCGACGAGACCCCGCTGCGGATTGACGCTGCAAGGGTTGGGTGCTGCTATGGCGAAGAATCTTATTAAATGCGAGCCGCCGAGAGCACACAAATAACTACCACACATCAACAAGCATGTGCGGAGACCACCACCCCACCTACACACTTACCAGCTCTGTAGTAGTGCGGGTGAGAGCGGCGGATGACATGATGAAGGGGTGCAATAATCTTGGCTGATGTACAGTAGAGCAGAGAATGGATGATGAGACGGAGGTTGACCCTATGGATTACCTCAATACAAACGCGTATGACTGTGACATAGATATGATGAGTCAACCATATGACGAATCGGGCTATCGACTTGCTAATGAGGATATGGATGATATGCAGGGCAGGGCCGTACCATGGAATGCAAAAGTCTCTCTTCATGAAATCCTCACAGGACACGCTGAAGATGCCGCCTCAACACATGCTCAACTAGCCGGGCGCGAGGGTCGTCTGATGATTTAGCCGGGAACACTTGGGCAGGGGTTAAGGAAGGGTGCGGAAGGTGTGCCCAAGAAAAAGGAGAGGAAGAGATCGGGAAGGTGCGCCTCCAAACAAGCGAGCACACAGCAGCAGACGATGCATTCGAAGAGCATGTACCCGTGAAAGGTGCGGTCATGTTCCATCTCACAGGCGAGCCGATGCTACCGCCGAAACCGCTGGAGGCACTATCGGGATCTCGAGAGACTGCACGACCATGTCTGTCGACCGAGAAAAGCCTACTAGCCTCAAAGGATCCGGGATATCCGACATACGCGGCTCGTGTGCACGAGGGAAGTGCTATGTCGACACACGGCCCATGGAGGTGTTCTTCCAGCGGTTTGACCATATCTTTGAGATGTTTCTAACAAGGCGGCTTGATTTTACTATCGTCCGCCTTTTTGCGCTACATATGAACTCCGTCGTGAAGAGTGAAGAAGTCTCGCAAATCTGTGTGGCGGATCCGTACTACATGCACGAGTCTTTCTTGAGTCTCGGTGACTTTGGCGTGAAACTGCTAGGAGTACCTCCAAAACTTCATGGTACAGAATAAGGACCGGAAATTGTCCTCGTGCCTTATCATCCAAAGTAAGTCAGTTCGGACAACCCTTTCGTACATTTCAATCATTCCTTCTCTCTCATATGGGGAATAATTTGAGGTGTCTTTTCCCCTCACAACAAGTAGCGCCGTCCTTATCGTTCTTTACCCGCAAGTCTCACATGCCATGTATTTTGACCCTTCGAGAGACTACGAGAAAAAGGACTACACCCACATAATGAATATTCTAGATGATGCTCTCCAAGGCTTCAGCTATAGAGGTGGCCACGTGCATATCAGGAAACAAAGGAACAAGAAGATGGGTTTCGCGCATAAAACTAACTTCTCCTGCATCCATGTCCCAAAACCAAGCAAGAAGGATGGATTCTACATCGTCCATCTCATGATTCAGTTCAACACGGATCACCAAAAGCTTCGCATTAACAGCAGAAATGATGATCATATCCACAAGTGGCTAGAATCTCATGGAGAAGCGAATTATAAACTTAGAGATGACTTCTTTCGCATCCAAAGCGACATTGCGACGATCATCATGAAAGAAGTCGTCGATGAGAAGGGGATGTTCCACCACGACCCTATATCGCGGTGACGTCCGAACTCGCATAGGCATGCAACGTCTAGACCTCACGCCGTTCAAGCAGCTAGGGTTCGTCCTGGATGATATGGAAGGATGGAACTTCTAGTGATTTATGATGCCGATGATGATGATATGTGTCGGTTGAACTTGTATACTTTTTGTAGCGATGAAACTTTGTGATGTCCACGGTCCCTGCCGAACTTGCGTAACGCTACTTTGTTAGTTGGCGTACGATGACCTGCGTACCTCTAGTTAATTAATTTGCGTACTGTATATGTTGCATCTAGTTGCTAACCTTTCTTTTTGGTGTTGCTCTAGTATATTTTTTTGCATATATATGATTGTACATCCTCTTCATGAACATGCATCTCTAACAGGTACCTAGTTTCTTGATGGCGAGATGGAAATGCTATGTCGTGTACAAAGGGAAGGTTCCGGGGGTGTACAACGAGTGGCAGCCATAAAGGCTTCAAAAGCAGAAAAGAAGGAGAAGCTAGTTACTTGAGGTTCACGCTAGCGCGAGAGAGGACTCGTAACCGCCACCTCATGTACTGCATGGTTCCGCTCTCACTCATAGTGATAGCACTTCTTGCGTATGCCTTTGTTTAGATGGATGACGTTGTTGTAGTTGCAAGTATTCGAGACTTGCATGTATTGCTATTTTCGAGATGATAACAAGATATCACTTTGTGTTGGATGATGATTATGAAGAGACTATTTGTATGTACATGCTATGATTACATTTGTGGTCTCGCAGCATTTGTATGTGTATCATGATGAAATTTCTATGTGCTAAAGATTCTTCTACAAAGCGGTTCAAATACAAAACAAATATGCCAAAAAACTACTTAAATTAGCGATGGCGAGTGTACAAAAGTTAGCAGCAGCGCGCAATAGCGATGGCGCGTCTGCCAAAAGCGCTAGTGCTACTAGCGGTAGCGAAGCTTCCCACAACAACCGCTCTTTGCTACACTTGTATAGCGAGAGTAGCAGCGGCACAGCGCCATTGCTATGAGTTAGCTGTAGCGCCGTATTAGTAGCGCGGGTACCCGCGCTACTGATACATCTAAAACCCGCGCTGCTGCTAGCCTTTTCCCTAGTAGTGCCGCGGAGAGCACGTTGAGGCCTGCTCTGCCGTCGACGAGGGTCCTGGTGACCGCCACATTGCAGATGGTGGGCGTGCAGAGCATTGGGAGCGCCCCTACTCCTACCGTGGTCGCTGGATGATCTTCTGGGCCGAAGGCAAGGTCGGCCTTCAGCGCTGCCCAGCCCGGTGGAGCCCCCAAGCTCACCTGGGCAATGCTTACTTTCCGGTAGAACTGCTTGATATGCCGATCAGAAGGTGGTGCCTACGAGCCGCCTAAAAGAGCTGCAACGACAGGAGGCGCCAACACCACGAAGTGCGCAACGAAGAGGCTATGTAGCTCCTCCCAAGAGGCCACAGAGGACTCCGGCAAGTGGAGCAGCTAGGCACACGACGCTCCTACGAGGGCCATGGGGAGCCTATTGGCCATCACCTTGTCATCTCCGTCAGCCGCCCAGACTGCCTCCTCGTATGCCTGGAAGAAGCTAGCCGGGTCCGCCGTGCCGTCGTAGCATGGTGGCATCTCAGGCTTGAACTTGGGCGGTCATTCCACCCGCCGTGGGGAGGGGGCGAAAGGGTGCAGCCCCGGCGCTTCTTCGAAGGCGCGCGTCGGTCGAGTCGATGGAGAAGCGCCCGCCATTGAAGCCGATGGCGCGATCTGACGGACGGAGCAGAGGATCCCCGACGCACCCCTACCTGGCGCGCCAAATGTTGGATTATGGGTTGCACAAACCCTTGAAAGGTTTGAACTCTGGGGTGTGTGCGGAGATCTCAACCTACCCAGCCTGCCTACTCGCAATCCTCCTAAGCCTAGCACGTCGGGCTCAAAGAGACAAAGAGACACAACAGTTTATCCTGGTTCGGGTCACCTTGCAGTGTAATATCCTACTCCAGCGTTTTGGTGGATTACCTCGAAGGGCTGAGGATGAACTAGTACAATGGATGAAGTAGCCTCAGGAGGTGAGGTGTTCTTGAGCTCAAGAGAGCTGGTGAGGTGGTCGGGTGAGAATGGATCCGATCCCCCCCTATGGTGGAGGCTAAGTCCTATTTATAGTGGCCTTGAACCTCTTCCCAAATGTTGGAGATGTATCAACAAGCAAAGAAAAAGTGAAGACTTTCTCTCCACAACTATTATGATGATGCCTTTGATCTAGAATATCACTGTAGTTACATGTGAAGAAATCAAATGCCTTTTGTAACAGATGAGTTTCCGTCCGAAACTGATGCGTCTCCAACGTATCTATTTTGATTGTTCCATGCTATTATATTACCTGTTTTGGATGTTTGTGGGCTTTACTATACACTTTTATATTATTTTTGGGACTAACCTATTAACTGGAGGGCCAGCCCAAATTGCTGTTTTTTTCCTATTTCAGTGTTTCGCAGAAAAGGAATATCAAACAGAGTCCAAACGGAATGAAACCTTTGGGGAAGTTATTCTTGGAACAAACGCAATCCAGGAGACTTGGAGTGGACGTCAAGAAGCAAATGGGGAAGCCACGAGGTAGGTAGGCGCGCCCCCCACCCTCGTGGGCCCCTCGTGGCTCCCCTGACCGACTTCTTTCGCCTATATATACCCACGTACCCTGAAAACATCGAGGAGCACCATGAAACCCTATTTCCACCGCTGCAACCTTCTGTACCCATGAGATCCCATCTTGGGACCTTTTTCGGTGCTCCGCCGGAGAGGGAATCGATCACGGAGGGCTTCTACATCAACACCATAGCCTCTCCGATGAAGTTTGAGTAGTGAGGGAGTCCTGGACTAGGGGGTGTCCGGACAGCCGGACTATCATCGACGGCCGGACTCCAAGACCATGAAGATACAAGATTGAAGACTTCGTCCCGTGTCCGGATGGGACTTTCCTTGGCGTGGAAGACAAGCTTGGCGTCTGAGATATGTAGATCTCCTACCATTGTAACCGACTTTGTGTAACCCTAGCCCTCTCCGGTGTCTATATAAACCGGAGGGTTTTAGTCCGTAGGACAACATAACCATTACAACAATCATACCATAGGCTAGCTTCTAGGGTTTAGCCTCCTTGATCTCGTGGTAGATCCACTCTTGTACTACCCATATCATCAATATCAATCAAGCAGAGTAGGGTTTTACCTCCATCGAGAGGGCCCGAACACAGGTAAAAACATCGTGTCCCTTGTCTCCTGTTACCATCCGCCTAGACGCACAGTTCGGGACCCCCTACCCGAGATCCGCCGGTTTTGACACCGACATTGGTGCTTTCATTGAGAGTTCCTCTGTGCTGTCACCGATAGGAAGGATGCCTCTACCCGTCTTCAAGGATGGTATCTTCGTCAAAGGAGCCCTGGCCGCCGGCCAAACTATCCGGCTAGGTGGTTTCCTCATGACCGCCTGTTCGGCCACCGCTTCGACGATGACCTCTCAGGTCGTTAAAAGCAATCTTCGCGTCAGCTCGGAATTCGCCGAGCGGCTGAATCCAATAGAGCTCTCATCCGTAAACGAGCTCTTGGATCGCATCGCCGTCCTGGGAGTCACTACAGACTACAATCAGATTGGGCTTAAAACCGATCTGAGAGAGATTAACTCTCCCCAGGTCACCCACCACGTTGCAGTGGTAGAGGAACAACGTGGCGACTCTTCTCCTGTATTGAAAACTAGTCATGTCCGGGTTCCCGAACCCTCCATGCGGATTCAGCGGAGGATGGAATTCGATCAAGCCTCGAACCTAAAGTCGAGGCCGGATGGACTCATTGGACAACACCCAGCAATCCAAGCTTCCAAATTTGGAAACTTCTCGGCCCCTGAGCCTCGAGATGGGCCGGGTTCCGAACTCAATTCCACCCACCCACCCAGACATATGCGATCTATCTCTAATCCGGCAAGAGCCCGCTGAAACAATACATCACTACTGGGCCAGATTCCTCCTGGTTATGGACAGGATAAAGGACTGCCGAGAGGAAAACGCAATCTCAATCTTTTGCAATAATTGCACGGACGAGGGAATCTTGAACGCCGTCAGCCGTCGTGAAATTACACGCTTCGCCGACTTGGCGTCCATAGTACGAAAGTACTGTGCGATGGAGAGTTTCCGGAAAACCGAAAATAAGTTTTGGGACAAGCCAGCCCCAAATACAACCCTAGTCCGCAACAAAAGGGTGCATTACACTCAGGCACCAGGTAAAAAACCAAAAAGCAAAAACCCCATAAAGGGCACGGAACCGTACTGGAGGGATGGCTTAGCGGACCCTGTAAAATTCACAGTACAGAGGGTGCCATCCCAACACATAGCCTTCGAGCATGTTGGATATTACGGCAGGTTGCCAAAAGTGGCGAGGAGCTTCTAGCCCCGGAAAACCGCTCCAACAATACCGGTACAGTATCAACAGTCTTCGAGACTTCCGCATCAAATAATATGCGGAAATCCGCAGCCTCGCCGAAGTCTACCAAGTAGCAACAACAAATCCATGGAGCGACACAGCCATCACCTTCAATGCCAGTGACGAACCTAAATTCCGAACAGACCGAGAACCAGCCGCATTGGTCCTTAGTCCAATAGTGGACGGCTTTCGACTTACCAAGGTACTCATGGATGGCGGCAGCGGATTAAACCTCATCTACGAGGAAACTCTTCAAAAAATGGAAATAGATTAGAGCCGCATTGAGCGAAGCAGCACAACCTTCAGAGGAATAATCCCTAGCCGGGAAGCGCGCTGCACCGGAAAAATCACACTCGATGTGGTGTTCGGCTCGCCGAACAATTACAGATCCGAAGAAGTCACGTTCCAAGTGGCCCCGTTCAACAGCGGATATCACGCTATATTAGGAGGAGAGGCATTCACAATTTTTCAAGCCGTACCCCATTATGGGTACATGAAGCTTAAAATGCCTGGGCCCGGCGGAATAATCACTCTCGTTAGTGATACGGACATAGCACTCCGCGCTGAAAACAAGACAACCACATTAGCCCTGGAGGCACTATCCGAAGCCCTAGCGGCAGAAGAACTCACCGCGCTACGCTCTACTGTGAATAGGGACGATGTGATACTCGATAAGAGATCCAAGTCCACCTCCTTTAAACTAGCGGACGAAATAGTAAAATTCCAGGTCCATCCAACGGACACGACAAAGACGGCCTCCATCGGGCACGCAGTTGAACCCCGATGTAGGCGGCGCGATGCGAAATTCCCGGGAAAATTGGGACATTTTCGCTGGCACCCTTCGGATATGCCGGAATCCCACAGATTGGCGAACACAGCCTAAACATCCTAAAGGATTCAAGCCATCAAACAGGCTCTTGACGATTTTCGAACCCAAAAGACAGGCAATGGGAGAAGAGCTAGCCAAACTATTGGAAGCCGGATTCATCACAGACATCAAACATCCGGATTGGCTAGCAAACCTGGTAATGGTACCAAAGAAGGACAAATCCTGGCGCCTATGTGTCGATTTTAAAGACCTCAACAAGGCATGCCCAAAGGATCCCTTCCCCCTCCCCCGCATCGACCAGATAATCGACGCTACCGCATGACACGATTCATTGTGCTTCCTTGACGCATACTCCGGCTACCATCAAATCAAGATGGCGGAGGCGGACCAAGCCGCAACGGCATTCATCACCCCATATGGACCATTCTGCTTCAACACGATGCCCTTCGGACTTAAAAACGCCGGCGCAACATATCAGCGCATAATTCTAACATGTCTGGCCACCCAGATCGGCAAAACAGTAGAGGCATACGTAGACGACATAGTCGTCAAAACCAAACACGTCGAAACTCTAGTAGACGACTTGAGACTTACATTTGACAACCTCAGAGCATATGACATCAAGCTGAATCCGAAAAAATGCATCTTCGGCGTACCAGCCGGAAAGCTCCTGGGCTTCATTGTATCCGGCAGAGGAATCGAAGCGAACCCAGCCAAGATCCGAGCTCTGTCACAGCTGGATATCCCAAAGGACCTCAAACAAATACAAAAATTGACTGAATGTGTGGCGGCTCTAAGCCGCTTTATCTCCTGTCTAGGAGAAAAGGCATTGCCCCTCTATCGCCTCCTCAGGCGCACCGAACACTTTGAGTGGGACGGATCTGCCTTGCTGCACCGAAGAAATAAAAGCCATATTGGCAACAAATCCGGTCTGGCTGCGCCTAACTGGGTGAACCAATGTTGTTATACATCGCGGCAACACATCAAGTTGTAGCGCGGTACTTGTCGTCGAGCGAGAGCGAAGGGCATAAATTCCCTCTTCAAAACCCGTGTACTACGTATCCACTGTCTTAACCCCCGCAAGTCCGTTACCCGCAATATCAAAAGATAGCGTATGCGGTGTTCATGGCACCCCGGAAGCTCCGACACTACTTCCAAGAGTGTTCGATAACAGTGGCCTCCGAAGTACCCCTCAACGACATTATAAACAACCGCGACGCGACGGGCATGATTGCAAAATGGGCCATTGAGCTCTTACCATTCGATATAACTTACAAACCTCGGCGAGCTATAAAGTCGCAAGTTTTGGCTGACTTTGTCGCTGAATGGACCGAAGCCGAACTCCCTAAAGAGTACGGCGCATACTCCAATTGGATTATGCACTTCGACGGCTCCAAAATGTTGGCCGGACTGGGGGTTAGCGTCGTATTGACGTCCCCAACCGCGGACACAGTCCAATACGTACTTCAGATAAGGTACAAGGACTCCAACAACGCAACCGAATACGAGGCCCTTTTACATGGCCTCCGGATGGCAATCTCCATGGGCATCCAATGCCTAGAGGTGCGCGAGGATTCCAACCTTGCAATATCCCAAGTAAATGGAGACTTTGATGTTAAGGATCCGAAAATGGCAGCCTATTGTAACACTGTCCTAAACATGGCAGCTCGGTTTGAAGGACTTGAATTCCACCACGTAGCCCGGGATAATAACCAAGCAACCGATATATTGGCACGCATTGGCGCAAAACGTGACGTTGTCCCTCCAAACATCTTCCTGGAACGGCTCTTTAAGCCTTCCGTACTATGGGAAGAGGAGTCCAGAAATAACAAACCAGAAGCAGCCGCACCAACCGAGACAAAACAACCTGACATAATTGGCGACTCAGCCGATGAAATAACACCTTCAGCCCACGAAATAATGGCAGTAATCGCCCCGTGGACAGAACCATTCCTAGCCTACTTGCTTAGGCAGGAACTCCCCGAAGATCAAAATGAGGCCCGCTGCATAGTTCGGCAATCTAAAGCCTACAAGGTCCATGAGGGAGAACTTTATAAGAGAAGCACAACCGGAGTCCTTCAAAGGTGTATCTCCGAAGAGGAACGGCGAGACCTTCTGGCTGAAATTCATGCCGGACTAGGCGGACACCACGCCGCAGCTCGGGCCCTTGTAGGAAAGGCATTCCGTACAGGATTTTATTGGCCGACGGCCCGGCGAGCCTTCGGGACTTAGTCCAAAGATCGTCGGTTGTCGACTCTTTGCTAATCGAGCCATATGCCACCCACCGCCTCAAAACTATACCCATTACGGCGTTCATGATCGGAGGCTTTACATGGTTGGACCCTTAAAGGGGAACCCACAAGCAAAGGTACCTATTGGTCATGGTGGATAAATTCACCAAATGGATAGAGGCCAAGCCGGTTAAAGCGGCGATGCGGACCAGTGATAGACTTCATATCCGGGGTAGTACACCGTTATGGTGTCCCCCATAGCATCATTACCGATAATGGCACGAACTTCACGGCCAACGAGGTTAAAGCATGGTGCAAAAATATGGGCATTAAGCTCGATTACACTTCAGTCTGTCATCCTCAAACCAACGGTCAAGTGGAACGAGCAAATGGTCTAATAATGAGCGGCATCAAACCCAGGCTAGTGCGGTCCCTGACAAAATCGGACACGCACTGGGTGGAGGAGCTCGACTCCGTACTCTGGGGGCTGCGGACAACGCCAAACCGTACTACCGGATTCACACCATTCTTTATGGTATACGATGCAGAGGCAGTTCTGCCCTGCGACATCATTCATGACTCACCTCGAGTGTGCATGTATGAAGAAAGAGAAGCCGAGTTGGATCGGCAGGACAGCTTGGACGCATTGGAGGAAGAACGTGACGTTGCCTAGGCTCGTTCCGCGTTTTATCAGCAGCAGGCTTGAAGATACCAAAGCAGAGAAGTACGGGCTAAGACCTACAATGTCGGCGAACTAGTTCTATGCCTGCCGGACAAGAAGAAGGACAAGCTCAAGCCCAAATGGGAAGGCCCCTTCATTATCGATCAAGTCTTGACCGGCGGGGTGTACCGTCTGCGAAATGCGTCGGACAACCCACTCGAGCCGAACCCATGGAACGCAGCCCGCCTCCGAAGATTCTATGCCTAGCGCCGGACTAAGAGTTCGTCCCCTTCCCCCGCCCAAATTTTTACACTTTGGCTCCCTTTTGTTTCTCTTTTTTCTCTCGCCCGTTTTCATAAAAGCCTTAAAAGGCCTACTTGTGCATTGTTCGCACACAATTGATCCGCTAGCCGCACTCACTATACCTGGGGGCTTCTTTACCAGAAGCTTAATTATCAGGGCTTCATGCCCAGCACACGTGTCACACTTCCACGTGTACCTTTTATTCACCATTATATGCATCGATATGACTTAAGTTTTGGCCAAGCTGGGTTGCTGGCTCTGTGCTTACCCCACGCTCCCGATTTTTCGCTAGGAGGTAAAGGAGCACCTCTGTGATTATTCTTGCCGGGTTAGCGGATGTGTACCTCGGTGGGTGAAGCAAAGCTAAGCGTTCTTAAGGGAATATTCGGTCGGTGACTTGAAAGATGATTTTTACCTATTTATTTATCTGCCCCAGATGTTTTTCTGCTCCTTTCGTAGTCCGGACATGCACTTTAGGGCATGCCTCCCGAGAAAGGAACCCTTAATGAACTATTCTCCTGGAAGATGTTTCTTACTAACCATGTAATATAACATAACTAGTTGGGCACTTGTCCGATAAAGCACTAATGACCCCTACCTTTGGTCTCCATGCATGCCCCGGTTGTTTCTTAACCGAGAAGGTATTGGACACCTCTGGACTCTAGGGTCCCGAGGTCGAAGCGAAAAGGTCGGCAAAGACAAACGATCTACAATCCGGCTAGAAGGCATTTTACATGTCATTTTAAATACATTGTCAAATCGACTAACTGTACTCATCCTCAATCCCGTCTAACAGGCTGTCTAATTTATAGTCCCGTTGGAAATATTTAGCGGCCAACTCTACTTGGCCATACACTAAGCTCACAGGGATCTCCTCCCCATCGGGCCCCATGGGTCCGACCTTGGCCATGTGGTTGGGATCCGCCTTCTTGTACCGCGTCTTCACCATGGCCCAGGCCTCCCTGGCACCTTGGCGGCAGGCCGATATCTTCCATAAACGGAAGCGCTGCCGTGCTCCCTGAAGCTTCTCCACAAGCTCTCCAAGGCCCTCGGGTAGGGAGAGGGACGGCCATAAAGCCTGGACGACGCCGCTCATCGCCTGCCGAACTCGTTCGAGCAGTTGCACCAGCTCGGGAAGTTGATCACCCGTTGATACGGGCATCTCCTCCGCAGGGCGACCTGTGAGCACACCTACAGACATATTTCTGTCAATTGACTTCCTCGCCGAACTCTTCTTTTCAAAGGAGCTCGCTCAAGCACTTACTATAGATGCCGCGACGAAGCTGCTGATTCTCCTTAACGGAGCCAGACAGCTTGGCCCGAACGCCTTTCAGCTCCTCTCCAAGCTGGGCGTGGGCATCCTGGAGCTTGTTCCTTTCCTGCTGCACCCTCGTCAGCACTCTCTTGCCAGCCTTCAGCTGGCGTAGTAGTTCTTGCCTGTCCGGATCCTGTCCGGCAGCACCTGCAAAGTCATTATTAGACTTGCGCGCACGCCGCACACCACTTATCTTTTTAACAAAAAATATATAACAATGTGTTACCAGGAGGGGTCCCTGCGTCTCCTCCTGCGGCAGCCAGTGCGACCTCAAGTTGGGCCTTACACTCTTGCAGCTCCTGAGACAGTTGGGTATTCTTCTTTGTAAGATCCTGCATTTCAATTGATCCTTAAATCAGTTAATATAACTACTTTAAGTCTCGGGGGCTACTGGCATATACAACTATTAAAATCTCTTACCCGTATGTCCTTTACATACTGCTTTGTGGCTCTGGTTAAACCATCTTGAGCAGCACGGAGGTGCGCGTCCCCCGCGTTAAAAGCATCCAACGCCTCAGGGAAGAAGCACGTGTCACGAAAAACTGTCCGGCGGCGCCTGTGGTTCATGGCGCTCTCCACCTCAGATTTGGTGGCGGACAGTCTGTCGGCATCCTCCGTTGGAGAAGTATCCGGCTCGCGCCTTGCGCTCGCCTCCCCCTCCAGACCAGGTGTTGGAGCCTGGCTGGTAGAGGCTGGGTTGGCAACCTCTACGTTCGCAGTCCGGCGGGTGCTTTTTCTCCTACAAAAGTCATGAGCATTTAAACACTTCCTAGGAAAGTTGCTCTAAAATAACGAGCCGTGAGCTATACCTTTGCAGCGACGTTTCAACCCGCGCCGCGCTCCTCTTCCGCCTACTGGGCCGGATTGACCCTTGTTGGTCAGCCGCTGTGGGCTCGGCTTCCTGCCTTGAAGGCGCCTCCTGCAAAACACCATCATATACGGTGGTCACAAATGAGCAAGGAAGAAGTAATGGTGTCAGGACTTCGGTCACAATCACCTAGGAAGCCGGATATAGTCCGGGGTAGTCAGCCGTAATGGCGACAAAAGCATTATCCATGCTGAGCTGGTGGAACACCCTGTCGATCAGCTCCACCTTTATGTCCGGGTCCTCTTCAAAAGCCGGATCCTGGGATCTCTCTGGATCCTTGGGTTGCGGAGCTGGACTAAGCATGCCCTCCACAACCCAACGCAGCTCCTGCGTCGAAAGCATAATGTAAGAAACTTAAACTTTGAAAGCACGGGTCGGGCACACAAAGTGTTCGCTTACCCAACGCCGAGGGTTATTCATGGAGAACCCGTTCAACGGGCTCGTCTGGAGGAAATCCTCCTTCTCCCCCTTGTACAGGCCGGACAGGATCTTCGCCAGGTCTTCGGCCGATCCCGGCCCTTTGCGGCCATGACGGGTGGCATCGTCCTCCCCGTTGAAATCCCACATAGGGTGGCCCCTGTATTGCAGCCGCTGCACCCCCCGCATAATGCATGTTGCCATGACTCCAATCATGGTCAACCCGGAATGGGCCAGTAACCTTATCCGGCCCATCAAATAATGGATGCTCTTGTCTTCCTCCAGTTGGGGGCTCCGTGGGCGCCAGCTAAGGCGTTTCTTCAAAGGAGCATTACTGAACTCCGGGAGGCCGATCCGAACAGGGTCCGGCAGCGGAGCGTCTTCTATGTAAAACCATTCTGAAGGCCAGTCTTCGGACGCCTTCTTAGGGGTTCCGGATGGATATCCGGTCCCGACGATGCGCCATATTTCGGCACCGCCCACTTGATATATGGACACCTCGTGAGAGCGGGGTACAAGGCAGAATAACCTCTTCCACAGCGTGAAATGGGGCTCGACGCCTAGAAATAGCTCGCAAAGAGCTACCTAACCCGCGATATGCAGGATAGAGGCGGGCGTGAGGTGATGGAGTTGGAGTTCGTAGAACTCCAGGAGCCCGCGGAGGAACAGATGTATAGGAAATCCGATCCCCCTTATTAGATAGGGGACGAAGCATACCCGCTCCCCTTTGTTGGGACTCGGGGTAGCCTCCGCTTGCTTCCCACCTTGGTAGGTGGCCAGCCCGGCTCGAACCGGGACCATGAAGGCTGGAGGGAGATATCCCTCCGCTTGGAGCGTCACCAGCTCATTGCGCGGGACAGAACATCTCCGCCAATCTCCCGGCAGAGGGCTGGGAGCGCGCGAGGAGGAGCCGCGTCGACGGTCCATGATGGAATGGATTTTTGGTCAGAAGCGCTCCGATGAGTACTCGCGGAAGGAGGACGGTGTGATTTGGATCTAGATTCTTGCTTCTCTTATAGGCAGATTATTTGCGCATCTAGGGGGTAAAACACAAAAGATACCCTGGCTTTTCGCATTCGTGCGACGCGTGGAAGAAGGCCATTATTGGGCGTGGAAGCCAAGAAGCGCAACATTGATGAGGAAGCCGGACACTGTTCGGCAGGTACATGGAACTTAAAGGAGAACCCGCCTTGCAAAGCCGAAGATTACATACGCGCTGGACTTATCGTCATTGAAGCCTGGTTCGGGCGCTACTGAGGGAGTCCTGGACTAGGGGGTGTCCGGACAGCCGGACTATCATCGACGGCCGGACTCCAAGACCATGAAGATACAAGATTGAAGACTTCGTCCCGTGTCCGGATGGGACTTTCCTTGGCGTGGAAGACAAGCTTGGCGATACGGATATGTAGATCTCCTACCATTGTAACCGACTCTGTGTAACCCTAGCCCTCTCCGGTGTCTATATAAACCGGAGGGTTTTAGTCCGTAGGACAACATAACCATTACAACAATCATACCATAGGCTAGCTTCTAGGGTTTAGCCTCCTTGATCTCGTGGTAGATCCACTCTTGTACTACCCATATCATCAATATCAATCAAGCAGGAGTAGGGTTTTACCTCCATCGAGAGGGCCCGAACCTGGGTAAAAACATCGTGTCCCTTGTCTCCTGTTACCATCCGCCTAGACCCACAGTTCGGGACCCCCTACCCGAGATCCGCCAGTTTTGACACCGACAAGTAGTTCACCACAGACCTTCGAGTCCATAGTTATTAGCTAGATGGCTTCTTCTCTCTCTTTGAATCTCAATACAAAGTTCTCCTCGATATTCTTGGAGATCTATTTGATGTAACTATTTTTGTGGTGTGTTTGTCGAGATCTGATGAATTGTGGGTTTATGATCAAGTTTATCTATGAGAAATATTTGAATCTCCTTTGAATTCTTTTATGTATGATTGGTTATCTTTGCAAGTCTCTTCGAATTATCATTTTGGTTTGGCCTACTAGATTGATCTTTCTTGCAATGGGAGAAGTTCTTAGCTTGGGTTCAATCTTGCGGTGACCTTTCCCAGTGACAACAGGGCCAGCAAGGCACATATTGTATTGTTGCCATCGAGGATAAAAAGATGGGGTTCATATCATATTGCTTGAGTTTATCCCTCTACATTATGTCATCTTGCCTAATGTGTTACTCTGTTCTTGTGAACTTAATACTCTAGATGCATGCTGGATAGCGGTCGATGTGTGGAGTAATAGTAGTAGATGCAGAATCGTTTCGATCTACTTGTTGCAGACGTGATGCCTATATACATGATCATGCCTAGATATTCTCATAACTATGCACCTTTCTATCAATTGCTCGACAGTAATTTGTTCACCCACCGTAATACATATGCTATCTTGAGAGATGCCACTAGTGAAATCTATGGCCCCCGTGTCTATTTTCCATCATATAAGTTTCCGATCTATCTTATTTTGCAATCTTTACTTTCCAATCTATATCATAAAAATACAAAAAATATTTATCTTATTATTATCTCTATCAGATCTCACTTTAGCAAGTGGCCGTGAAGGGATTGACAACCCCTTTATCACGTTGGTTACGAGGTTCTTATTTGTTTGTGTAGGTACGAGGGACTTGCGTGTAGCCTCCTACTGGATTGATACCTTGGTTCTCAAAAACCGAGGGAAATACTTATGCCACTTTGCTGCATCACCATTTCCTCTTCAAGGGAAAACCAACACAGTGCTCAAGAGGTAGCACGAAGGATTTCTGGCGCCGTTGCCGGGGAGGTCTACGCACAAGTCAAGACATACCAAGTACCCATCACAAACTCTTCTCCCTCGCATTACATTTTTTCCATTTGCCTCTCGTTTTCCTCTCCCCCACTTCACCCTTGTCGTTTTATTCACCCTCTCTTTTCCGTTCGCCTCTTTTTCTCTTGCTCCTCGTATTTGCTGACACTATGTCTGAAACTGGGGAGGTTATCATTGATAAGGACAATATTAATAACATGGGAATTTTTGATGCTTTTGATGATCATGTTGAAGAACCCACCATCTTACACACTAGAAAGTTTTGAATCGGTAGTGGTAATATTATTGGAAAAGGGGTTATTCAAGATTTCTTTACTTGTGTCGGTGCTTTGCCCGCTATGGGTGGATCTATTCTTCATAGAACTAGTAGTCTTGCGAATGCTATATCCTTGCTTATAGTGGAACTTGAAAGACAGTTTATGCATATGCATCCTTGCATACAAAGGATTTTCCTAGAATTTTCCAATATTGAGCATTCTTCTGTTAAGCGTGCAGCTACTATCCTTTTGGCACATGAGTTTAGATTTATAATGAAAGAAGCCAAAGAAATTTGTGCACACTATAGGGTGGACGCTGGTCGTCCTCCCATAGAGGCGATCATTTTTAATCAAGAAGACTTAATGCGTCTACAATCTCTAGATCATGTTGCTTATAATGAAAACCTTAGAAAAAGGTTCCTACCAATGTTCTAGTTGATAGAATCTCTGAACTTAATGATGATTTTGCTATTCAAAACAATGGGTTAGGAATTTCTCTTGAGCAAAGGCTCATGACCTTTTTCCAAAAGAATGCTTATAATGATGATTTGGTTGTGCAATATGAGGGGCCAAAGGAGGTACCCATACCTCTCGCGCTTGATCTTGGGGACTTCTGTCCCATTAATTTTAGCCCTTTTGATTACTTTTGCTTGCCACAAAGAAAACTTGCTGCTGAACGTAGGGAATATGAGATGAATTTTTGCGATTTACCTTATCATTATGGCGATACTTAGACCTATTCTCGCTTTTACGCCTAGCTAGGGGCGTTAAACGATAGCACTTGTTGGGAGGCAACCCAATTTTATTTTTGTTCTTTACCTTTTGCTCCTGTTTAGTATTAAATAATTCATCTAGCTTCTGTTTAGATGTGGTTTTATGTTTTAATTAGTGTTTGTGCCAAGTAGAACCTATAGGATAACCTACGGTGTTAGTTAATTTGATCTTGCTGAAAAAAACAGAAACATTTGCGCGCACGAGAATAATTTTAATAAATCCCAGAAACGTTATTTTCAGTTGTGTCTTTTTGCAGTAGATTAACAGAGAAATTTCCTAGGAGTTACTATTTTATGAGGATTTTTAGGGTTCCAGAAGTATTCGAAAGTTACAGATTACTACAGACTGTTCTGTTTTTGACAGATTCTGTTTTTCGTGTGTTGTTTGCTTATTTTGATGAATCTATGGATAGTATCGGGGGGTATTAACCATAGATAAGTTGGAATACAGTAGACTTAACACCAATATAAATAAATAATGAGTTCATTATAGTAGCTTAAAGTGGTGGTTTGCTTTCTTGCACTAACGGAGCTCATGAGATTTTCTGTTGAGTTTTGTGTTGTGAAGTTTTCAAGTTTTGGGTAAAGATTTGATGGATTATGGAATAAGGAGTGGCAAGAGCCTAAGCTAGGGATTCCCAAGGCACCCCAAGGTAAATTCAAGGACAACCAAAATCCTAAGCTTGGGGATGCCCCAGAAGGCATCCCCTCTTTCGTCTTCGTCTATCGGTAACTTTACTTGGAGCTATATTTTTATTCACCACATGATATGTGTTTTGCTTGGAGCGTCTTGTATGATATGAGTCTTTGCTTTTTAGTTTACCACAATCATCCTTTCTGTACACACCTTTTGGGAGAGACACACATGAATCGGAATTTATTAGAATACTCTATGTGCTTCACTTATATCTTTTGAGCTAGACAATTTTGCTCTAGTGCTTCACTTATATCTTTTTAGAGCACGGCGGTGTTTTTTATTTTGTAGAAATTATTGATCTCTCATGCTTCACTTATATTATTTTGAGAGTATTTTAGGATAGCATGGTATTTGCTTTGGTTATGAAATTAGTCCTTATATGATGGGCATCCAAGTTGGGTATAATAAAAACTATCATATAAGGTGCATTGAATACTATGAGAAATTTGATACTTGATAATTGTTTTGAGATATAAAGGTGGTAATGTTAGAGTCATGCTAGTTGGGTAATTATGAAATTGAGAAATACTTGTGTTAAAGTTGGCAAGTCTCGTAGCATGAACGTATGGTAAAAGCAGTGTGACAAATTTGTAGCATGGGGTGCTCTTTTGATTGCCTTCCTTATGAGTGGAGGTCGGGATCGCGCGATGGTTAACTCCTACCAACCCTTCCCCTAGGAGCATGCGTAGTAGTACTTTGCTTCGAGGGCTAATAAACTTTTGCAATAAGTATATGAGTTCTTTATGACTAATGTGAGTCCATGGATTATACGCACTCTTACCCTTCCATCATTGCTAGCCTCTATGGTACCGTGCATTGCCCTTTCTCACCTTTAGAGTTGGTGCAAACTTCGCCGGTGCATCCAAAGCCCGTGATACGATATTCTCTACCACACATAAACCTCCTTATATCTTCCTCAAAATAGCCACCATACCTACCTAATATGGCATTTCCATAGCCATTTCGAGATATATTGTCATGCAACTTTCCACCGTTCCGTCTATTATGACACGTTCCATCATTGTCATATTGCTTTTGCATGATCATGTAGTTGACATCGTATTTATGGCAAAGCTACCTTTATAATTCTTTCAAACATGTCGCTCTTGATTCATTGCATATCCCGATACACCGCCGGAGGCATTCACATAGAGTCATATTTTGTTCTAAGCATTGAGTTGTAACTCTTGAGTTGTAAATAAATAAAAGTGTGATGATCTCCATTATTAGAGCATTGTCCCAAGTGAGGAAAGGACGATGGAGACTATGATTCCCCCATAAGTCGAGATGAGACTTCGGACTTTATGAAAAATAAAAGAGCCAAAGAAGCCCAAATAAAAAAGAGGCCAAAGAAGCCCACCAAAATAAAAAAATGAGAGAAAAAGAGAGAAGGGACAATGTTACTATCCTTTTACCACACTTGGGCTTCAAAGTAGCACCATGATCTTCATGATAGAGAGTCTCTTATGTTGTCACTTTCATATACTAGTGAGAATTTTTCATTATAGAACTTGGCCTGTATATTCCAATGATGGGCTTCCTCAAAATGCCCTAGGTCTTCGTGAGCAAGCGAGTTGGATGCACACCCACTTAGTTTGTTTTGTTGAATTTTCATACATTTATAGCTCTAGTGCATCCGTTGCATGGAAATCCCTACTCCTCATGTTGACATCAATTGATGGGCATCTCCATAGCCCGTTGATTAGCCGCGTCAATATGAGACTTTTTCCTTTTTGTCTTCTCCACACAACCTCCATCATCATATTCTATTCCACCCATAGTGCTATATCCATGGCTTACGCTCATGTATTGCGTGAGGGTTAAAAAGCTGAAGCGCGTTAAAAAGTATGAACCAATTGCTTGGCTGAAACCGGGGTTGTGCATGATGGGAGTATTTTGTGTGACGAAAATGAAACATGGCCTAACTATATGATTTTGTAGGGATAAGCTTTCTTTGGATATGTTACTTTGATAAGACATGATTACTCGTTAGTATGCTCCAAGTATTACTATTTTTATGTTAATATGAACTTTTATCTTGAATCATTTGGATCTGAACATTCATGCCATAATAAAGAAAATTATATTTAGAAATCTGCTAGGTACCATTCCACATCAAAAATTCTGTTTTTATCATTTACCTACTCGTGGACGAGCAGGAATTAAGCTTGGGGATGCTTGATACGTCTCCAACGTATCTATAATTTTTTATTGTTCCATGCTATTATATTACCCGTTTTGGATGTTTATGGGCTTTACTATACACTTTTATATTATTTTTTAGACTAACCTATTAATCGGAGGCCCAACCCAAATTGCTGTTTTTTTCCAATTTTAGTGTTTCGCAGAAAAGGAATATCGAACGGAGTCCAAACAGAATGAAACCTTCGGGAGAGTTATTTTTGGAACAAACGCAATCCAGGAGACATGGAGTGGACGTCAAGAAGCAAACGATGAAGCCACGAGGCAGGGAGGCGCGCCGAGGGGGTGGGCGTGCCTCCCACCCTCGTGGCTCCCCTGACCGACTTCTTTCGCCCATATATACCCACGTACCCTGAAAACATCCAGGAGCATGACGAAACCCTATTTCCACCACCGCAACCTTCTGTACCCGTGAGATCCCATCTTGGGGCCTTTTCCGGCGTTCCGCCGGAAGGGGAATCGATCATGGAGGGCTTCTACATCAACACCATAGCCTCTCCGATGAAGTGTGAGTAGTTTAGCACAGACCTTCAGGTCCATAGTTATTAGCTAGATGGCTTCTTCTCTCTCTTTGAATCTCAATACAAAGTTCCCCTCGATCTTCTTGGAGATCTATTCGATGTAATTCTTTTTGCGGTGTGTTTGTCGAGATCCGATGAATTGTGGGTTTATGATCAAGTTTATCTATGAGAAATATTTGAATCTCCTCTGAATTCTTTTATGTATGAATGGTTATCTTTGAAAGTCTCTTTGAATTATCAGTTTGGTTTGGCCTACTAGATTGATCTTTCTTGCAATGGGAGAAGTGATTAGCTTTGGGTTCAATCTTGCGGTGACCTTTCCCAGTGACAACAGGGGCAGCAAGGCACATATTGTATTGTTGCCATCGAGGATAAAAAGATGGGGTTTATATCATATTGCTTGAGTTTATCCCTCTACATCATGTCATCTTGCCTAATGCGTTACTCTGTTCTTATGAACTTAATACTCTAGATGCATGCTAGATAGCGGTCGATGTGTGGAGTAATAGTAGTAGATGCAGAATCATTTCGATCTACTTGTCGCGGACGTGATGCCTATATACATGATCATGCCTAGATATTCTCATAACTATGCACCTTTCTATCAATTGCTCGACAGTAATTTCTCACCCACCGTAATACTTATGCTATCTTGAGAGAAGCCACTAGTGAAACCTATGGCCCCCAGGTCTATTTTCCATCATATAAGTTTCCAATCTATCTTATTATGCAATCTTTACTTTCCAATCTAGATCATAAAAATACCAAAAATATTTATCTTATAATTATCCCTATCAGATCTCACTTTAGCAAGTGGTCGTGAAGGGATTGACAACCCCTTTATCGTGTTGGTTGCGAGGTTCTTATTTGTTTGTTTAGGTACAGGGACTTGCGTGTAGCCTCCTACTAGATTGATACCTTGGTTCTCAAAAACTGAGGGAAATACTTACGCTACTTTGTTGCATCACCCTTTCGTCTTCAAGGGAAAACCAACGCAGTGCTCAATATGTAGCAAATCTGATACTTCGAAAGAGATTATCCGTTTTGTACATGAAGTGCATCTACTTTTTGCCGTAACCCTCTCAAGTTTTTAGCACATGCTATGTGGGTGAAATGATGATACCATGCCAACTTTCAACCATTTCGGAGTTCATTTGTTGTGCTTTTCAATTTCAGGGTCATTTAGCTCAAAAAAATCAGTAAATGCATGAAAAATACCAAATGAAGACAGAAAGGGTTGAAAATTGATGATGTCGCTTTGAATGGTGCATTTTGACCACACCAAAAATCTGGAGTTCAAATAAGTTAAAAAAATGAAATCCCTTTGTAACAGATGAGTTTTCGTTCGAAACCCCGATACTTCGATAGAGATTGTCCATTTTGTACACGAAGTGCATCCAGTTTTTGTCATAACCCTCTCAAGTTTTTAGCACATGCTGTTGGAGATATGCCCTAGAGGCAATCATGTATGATGATATTTCCTATGTGTTTATGAATAAAGATAGTCCTTGGACATTATCAATGATGTGTATCAGCAAGTACGTGACTTGTTGGTGGGACTATGCATTGTATGATGACTGTCCTAAGAGGTCCCTAGTCGAAAGGGCTGTCTGGACGCGTAACCGACTAGACTAGCATATTACACAGTCGATGGCTCGGTCTCACTAGCCATGGAGCATTGGATGCTAACCGGATAATATGGACTTGGAAAGGTCTGGTCGGATTCGACGTAGTCGGATCCGAGTCGAGATAAGGTCCAAGTCGGACAAACCCAACTATGGGACACAGCGATATGTCATCTGTGAGTCTCTAGTACAACATACATTCTATGTCCTAAGACCTGAGCTGACGCATGTACTCGGGATGGTGACAGACTTGCTTTGGGCCAACCAGACGCTACTCCGTAACTGGATAGTTACAAAGGTAGGTTTCGGGCCTCTCTAGACCCATGCTGCGAGACATGGTCGAGCAAGATGGGATTTGCCCCTCTGATTAGGAGAGATATACTCTGGGCCCCTCGTGTGATCTGACCAGGATAAGCATGGCCATGCGACAAGGATTATGAGATAATCCGGATAGCGGTCGTCATCACTGGAATGAGAAAGAGGTCGAGCTAGCACAAGGATGACAATCTCGCCTTGAGGCCGACAACATATATCGTGTGGCAAAGGGAACAGAAGTGTGACATGTTGTACAGGTTCGCCTAACCAGCTTCATAGTCTGCTTGGTGTTCGGCATGCCTTGCTACAAGCCGCTACCAACCATGCAGTTCGGAGGTGATCCGAACTGCGACCAAGCTGACTTGAACCTAAGGGGTCGCGCGCTTAAGGGAAGGAACCTACGAGGTCGGATCCGAGGACACTGGTTGGATGTGATCCGAGCTGTATTCGGATTGTGGCCGAGTAGACTTGTGGGCTTTAGGGTCCGTGCGAGGCCCAAGTGTTCAGCCCGCGACGGACGCCTATATAAAGTGGAGGTGTGGCACACTCATGCGGTTGATTGCTTGGGTGCCATCGTTAGGGCTGTGCATGTGTTGCAACTAGCCACCTCCACTCGCCGCCGGTTGTGTGATCGAACCTAGCAGTCCACCGCACGATGTTCCTCCTGCACACGCGGATACCGTTAGAGGCGGTGCACTTGCGTCACTCCGGCGAACCTGTAGCAGAGGCTCAGAGACTCCGAGAACGCGAGGCGACTCCGGGAATGCGCTGCCTCAACTCTACTTCCGCTGCACGGCACTGCGCGTCTAGTGGTAATGATCTGTGATCCATCTCCCGTAGCATGTTCTTGGTTGTTCTGCATGTAGGAAACTTCAATTTGTAGTTGACGCACCCTACCGTAGATCCCAACAGCAGTATCAGAGCCTCTGCTATAGGATTTGGATTCAGATCGTATGCATATTAGATATGTGGAGGCGGCAGATGAGATCTGCTGTTGTTTATGAGATCGGCTATGTGCACGGTTGATGTGATCAACTGCACATGGGGATCGATGTGGCTATGTTTTCTGTTAATCGGAGTCGATGAGGTCGTGGCACAACCTACCCCTATCGGTCGGTATCCATCATCGGGGTTAACAGTGAAACTTAAATCCGCTCGCGGTGATCGATGAGATCGGTCAGGTCAGAAAATTCGGCGTGATCGGAGTTCAGATGTGTGTAGTGCCTTGTATTTCTTACACGACCACTCAAACCGGTAGAATGCGATTCTATGCATAACTTTATTTTGCAGGGTTTGATGTGAATAGTATGGCTCATATGTATGTGATGCATGTGTGTAAATTATACATGGCCTGCGTGTCATGTTTGTCAGCCGGCAGGAGCCAAAGTGCTGTCATTATATTGTATAACGACATGCGTGTCGACTTATGACTCTATGTAAAATTCATTACTAGTTGTAGTAGTTGGATTATAGAGATCAGTTTGGTGGCTTGGCGTCCCGGCGTGACAAACAAGATGGAGTTCCTAGATGGTCATCGGAGTCGGAGCCGACCTGGAAGAACGTCCATGAAGGAGCCATACTATTTCACAATATGTGTTTATTTGTGATTGATGTGCTTCTTTGTTTCTATGCATGTTAGAATGGTAGAAAGATCCCTCATGAATATCAAGTAAATCGCCATTCCCGATGTTGCACCTTCGCACATCAAGTACATCTAGTAGTGGGCTCATAAAATTGGGGTGATGTTGGGTGTCCTTGAACTGAAGGGTTCGTGTCGGACACGCACATGCACTGCATCAGGTTAACTTGACAAGGCTATCAAAACGGTTTTGGGCCTTGTGGCAAAGAAGGTTGGGAGCCGGGGTATAAGATACCTTCCGACCGACAGGAGTCGTATAGAGATGCGATTAGCAAGGAGTTGCTTACCGGATAGGTATGTTGGCTAGTAGTGATGCTAAAGCTCACTAGTCGCATGCGCTAGTCAGATCCTGAATCACCGAGAGTCTCGGAGGATCTTGACTTGATGGGAGTATTTCGTTTAGGCTAGAATTACTCTACATAAACACATTGCTTAGTGATTGCATATTTTCATTTGTAGATCAATGGCACCACCTGCTCAACCCAACTTTGCATTGAAATCAATTCTGGAAAAGGATAAACTAAATGGAACAAACTTTACCACCTGGTATAGAAATCTGAGAATTGTTCTAAAGCATGATAAAAAGGAACATGTTCTAGAGGATCCACTTCCGAGGAACCTGCTGATAATGCTAATGCCACAACTAAGAATGCCTACCAGAAACTCGTTGATGAATCAACGAAGATCAGCTGTCTGATGCTGGCTTGTATGGAGCCCGATTTGCAATAGCATTTCAAAAATGTTAAGGCTTACGATATGATCGAGAGTCTCAAGAGCATGTTTCAGACACAGGCTAGGACCGAAAGCTTCAATGTCTGGCGATCCTTGATGGATTGTAAGCTGAAGCAAAGTGATCCACTGAGCCCACATGTGATCAAGATGATCGGATATGTGCAAGCTTTGGATCGGTTGGGCTTCCGTTCTTGGATGAGCTGGCTACAGATGCAGTTCTGGGTTCTCTTCCGCCTAGCTATGGGACGTTCATCTCGAACTATCATATGCATGACATGGATAAGAAGCTCACTGAATTGCATGGGATGCTCAAAGTGGCAGAGCAGGATATTAAGAAAGGCACGCATCAAGTGTTGATGGTGCAGAAATCGGCTAAGTTCAAGAAGAGTTGGTCCAAGAAAAAGGCTAAGGCAAAGGACGTGGAGGCGGTAACCTCCGCTGCGGCACCGAAGTCTGGACCGGATTCAAAGACCATTTGCTATCATTGCAAGGAAACTGGTCACTAGAAGAGGAACTGTAGCAAGTGGCTTGAAGAGCATGGCAAGAAGGCCGGGAATGCTGCTTCAGGCAAAGGTACACTTGTTGCATATGTTATAGACATTTACCTTGCTGACATACCTAGTAGCTCTTGGGATTTGATACCGGATCGGTTGTTCACGTTTGCAACTCGATGCAGGGACTGGTCAGAACTAGGCGTGTGGCACAAGGGGAGATTAACATCAGGGTCGGCAACAAAGCAAGAGTTGCTACGTTGGAGGTCGGCACAATGCAGCTCCAGCTTCCTTCCGGAACATTATTTCTGGATCATGTTTGATGATTCAAGGTTATGAATCCAATTTAAAGGACAATGGTTATTCGATATTTTTGAATGGTATGTTCCACGGCTATGCACCCATTGTTGATGGACTACTCATTTTGAATCTGGAAACGGAACCTGTCTATAATATGAATGTCAAGAGGCATAAGCCCAATGAGATAAATCCGACATACTTCTGGCATTGTCGGCTTGGACACATTAGTCTGAAACGCATGAAGAAGCTCCATGATGATGGGCTCCTAACTTTGTCCGACTTTGAGTCGTTCGAGACATGTGAATCATGCTTGCTCGGCAAGATGACTAAGTCTCCTTTCACAAAGAGTTGTGAGAGGGCGTCTGAGCTGTTGGAACTTATACATAGTGATGTGTGTGGTCCAATGAGCACAACTGCCTATCCGTACTTCGTGACTTTTACCGACGACTTGAGTAGAAATGGATATATCTACTTCATGAGGCACAAGTCAGAAACTTTTGAAAAGTTCAAAGAGTTTCAGAACAAGGTTGAGCATCAGCTCGGCAAGACTATAAAACTTCTATGATCAGATCGTGGAGGTGAGTACATGAGCCAGGAGTTTGATGAACATCTGAAAAGCTGAGGTATAGTACCTCAGCTCACACCTCCGGGTACGCCACAGAGAAACGGCGTGCCAGAATGGAGGAATAGGACCTTGTTGGACATGGTCTGGTCTATGATGAGCAAATCGGATTTACCCTTGTCATTCTGGGGATACGCTCTAGAAACTGCAGTTTTCACACTTAACAGGGTACCATCAAAATCTGTAGACAAGACACCACATGAGATGTGGACCGGGAAGAGTCCCAGTTTGTCTTTTCTAAAGATTTGGGGTTGTGAAGCATTTGTCAAACGACTTATATCAGACAAGCTTACACCCAAGTCGGATAAATGCATATTCGTGGGATATCCGAGGGAAACTTTGGGATATAGCTTCTACAACCGGGAAGAGAACAAAGTGTTTGTTGCTCGGAACGGGGTTTTCCTTGAGAAAGAATTTCTTAGTCGGGAGGCCAGTGGGAGGACGGTGCGACTCCATGAAATTCGAGGACCACTCAGGGACGGCTCGGCAGATGATGAGATCATACCGGAGTTAGTCAGGGAACCCGTAGTGGAAGCGGCACCGGAACCACGGAGGTCGGAAAGATTGCGCAGAGTGCATGATGTGTTGTTGCTAGAAAGCGACGAGCCGGCCACGTATGCGGAAGCAATGATGAGCCCAGATTCCTAGGCATGGCTGGAGGCCATGAGATCCGAGTTAAAGTCCATTGATGAGAATCAAGTCTAGGACTTGGTTGGTCCGCCGCCTGGCATAACGGCCATTGGTTGCAAATGGGTCTTTAAGAAGAAAACCGATGTGGATGGAAATGTTAAGATACACAAAGCTCGGCTTGTCGCTAAGGGTTATGGACAAGTTCAGGGAATTGACTACGATGAGACTTACTCACTGGTAGCGATGCTGAAGTTGGTGAGGATCGTACTAGCTATAGCTGCATATTTCGATTACTATATATGGCAGATGGATGTCAAGACGACTTTCCTTCATGGAAACTTAACTGAGGATGTGTATATGATACAGCCCGAGGGTTTTGTCGATCCGACTAGCGCTAGTAAGGTATGCAAGCTCGAGAGATACATTTATGGGTTGAGGCAAGCATCTTGGAGCTGGAATATTCGTTTTGATGAGGTCATCACTGGTCGGTTTCATCAAAAGCGAAGAGGACACTTGTTTATACAAGAAGTTAAGTGGGAGCTCGATAGTATTTTTGATGTTGTATGTGGATGACATACTACTGATCAGAAATGATGTTTCGATGCTAAACTCAGTCAAGGAGTCATTGAATGGCAAGTTTTCGATGAAGGACCTTGGTGAGGCAATCTATATTTTAGGCATTAAGATCTATAGAGATAGATTGAGGAGATTGCTCGGCTTAAGCCAGAGCACGTACATAGATAAAGTCTTGAAGTGGTTCAACATGAGTGAGGCGAAGAAAGGGTTCTTGTCACTCTCACATGGTATAAGGCTAAGCGAGACTCAGAGTCCTTCGACATCTGATGAGCGAAGCAGGATGAGTAGGATTCCGTATGCCTCGGCAATCGGATCCATCATGATATGTATGCCGGTGTCAAAACCAGCGGATCTCGGGTAGGGGGCCCCGAACTATGCGTCTAAGGCTAATGGTAACAGGAGGCGGGGGACACAATGTTTACCCAGGTTCGGGCCCTCTCGATGGAGGTAATACCCTACTTCCTGCTTGATTGATCTTGATGATATGAGTATTACAAGAGTTGATCTACCACGAGATCGTAGAGGCTAAACCCTAGAAGCTAGACTATGATTATGATTGTAGTTCGTCCTACGGACTAAACCCTCCGGTTTATATAGACACCGGAGGGGGATAGGGTTACACAGAGTCGGTTACAGAGAAGGAGATCTACATATCCGAATTGCCAAGCTTGCCTTCCATGCAAAGGAGAGTCCCACCCGGACACAGGACAAAGTCTTCAACCTTGTATCTTCATAGTCCAACAGTCCGGCACAAGTACATAGTCCGGCTGTCCGAGGACCCCCTAATCCAGGACTCCCTCAGTAGCCCCTGAACCAGGCTTCAATGACGATGAGCCCGGCGCAGACTGTCTTCGGCATTGCAAGGCGGGTTCTTCTCCAAATCCAGAGTACCTGTTGTAACTAGTAGTGTCCGGCTTCCCATTAATGTTGCACTCCTCAGCTTCTGTACTTTAATGATGGCAGTCTCCACGTGTCGAGGGAATGAGAGAAGTCGGGGCGTTTTTACATTTGCCACCCTGACCATGTTAGTAAATCGTCTATTAAAGAGACGGGGATCCTCAGATCCAAATCACACCATCTTCCCCAAGCCAGGATTCATCAGAGCACGCCCGAAAAAAGCCATCCCATCATGGCCGGCCGCTGCAGCTCCTCCTCTCGCTCCCGTAGTGCTAGGCCAGGTGATTGGGAGAAGTATTATGTATCCCATGGCCAGTTGGTGGAGTTGCAGACCCAGAGATTTCTCCCACCTGCATATCTTGTCCCCGTCCGAGCCGGACTAGCCACTTACGATGGCGGGGAGCAAGCAGAGAGTTTCCCCAACCCATCCAGGGGGAGTGGGTATGCCTTGTCCCTTACTTGCTGAGGGGCCTCGGATTTCCAATCCATCTGTTCCTCCGCGGTCTCCTGGAGTACTACGGCCTCCAGCTGCATAACTTCACCCCTGCTTCCATACTGCACATCGTAGGTTATGTCGCCCTTTGCGAGCTATTTTTGGGCTGCGAAGCTCATTTCGAGCTATGGAAGAGGCTATTCTGCCTCGTCCCTCGCAATCAGGAGGGACCAATATATCAAGTGGGCGGAGCCAAAATATGGCGCATCGCCGGGACCGGATACCTGTCCGGCACTCCGAAGAAGGCATCCGAAGACTAGCCTTCGGAGTGGTTTTATATAGATGACGTCCCCCTTCCGGACCCTATTCGAATGGGTCTTCCTAAGTTAGCCAATGCCCCACTGATGAAACACCGCAGCTGGCATCCCCGGAGCCCCCAAGAGGAAGATAGCAGAGAGGTCGTTTATCTAATGGGCAGGATAAAAACACTGGCCAAATCTGGATTGACAATAATCGAGGTTATGTCAATATGCATAATGCGGGGGGTGCATCCACTCCAGTACCGGGGGAACCCCATGTGGCACTTCAATGGAGAAGACGACGCCACCCGCTGCGGTCGTAAAGGTCCGGACTCCGCCACCGCTCTGGCAAAAATATTGTCTGATTTCTATAAAGGAGAAGAAGAGGAGTTCACCCGCATTTAGCCACGGGATGGATTTTCCATGTACAACCCCCCTAACTGGGTGAGCTGCTATCCTTTACTCAACTCTATTCATTCCCGCATTCTATCATCACAAATATTTACCTTGCTAATCCATAGCAGGAACTGCAAAAAGCTGTGAGGGAGGTCCACATCCCGTCTCCACAGCCAGAGGACCCAAACCGGGCCCTCGACCCCGGACTTGAAGAAGATCCGGACATATTTGTGGAGCTCGTCGACAGAACATTTTACCAGTTAAGCTGTGATGGTGCCTTGGTGGCCATCTGTGACGCCCGGATAATTAGGCTACAGTAATCCCGCGTTAACGATGCCACGTCACCTCGGTTGCTATTGCTAACCTCGCGTTAGATCGAAACTGATTCGAAATCAAATTCAAAATCAATCAAAAATAAATAAATAAAGGTTTTCAAAGTTTAAAACTAAAATGTTCAGAGTGAACCAAATATTGTATAGGTAATTATGGTGGAGAAGCCACACCTTTATAAAATGTTTAAATACTATAAGATGAATAAAACAACAGCAAAAACAATTATTTAAATACCTTTTGTAATAAATAAAATGTCAAACTAATTTATTTGAGGACTAGACTTCTTGTGACTATGGACTAAGTTAAAATACTAATTTAGATACTAAGTGTATATTTTAATAAAACTAAAATAATAGGAAACAAAACTAAAACAGAAAAGGTAAGGTAAATAAAAAGTAAAAACAAAACAAAATAGGAAAAAAAGCCCCCCCCTCAACTGGGCCGACTGGCCCAGCTGGCCACCGCCCCCCATGGGCCTTAGCCCAGCTGGCAGCCCAACAGCCATGTGGCCCACACCTCCCACCAGTCGCCTTCCCTCCACTCTGAGCGGCAGCAGCAGACGTCGCCGCCAAACCACCTCGCCCGGCCACGCCGCCACAGCGCCGTGGGGAGGATAAGGCAGCCCGACGCCTCGGGCTCCTCCCCACTCGCCCACTTGCCCCCTCTCCCCTCGACGCCTCTCCTCGCTCTCCCGATCCCTCCGAGGGAGTCCTGGACTAGGGGTGTTGGACAGCGGACTATCAATATCCGCCGGACTCCAAGACTACGAAGATAGAAGATTGAAGACTCCGGCTCGTGTCCGGAAGGTACTTTCCTTGGCGTGGAAGGCAAGCTTGGCAATACGGATATGTAGATCTCCTACCATTGTAACCGACTCTGTGTAACCCTAGCCTCTCCGGTGTCTATATAAACCGGAGGGCCTTAGTCCGTAAGACGAACATACATCTCAACAATCATACCATAGGCTAGCTTCTAGGGTTTAGCCTCCTTGATCTCATGGTAGATCTACTCTTGTACTACCCATATCATCAATATTAATCAAGTAGGACGTAGGGTTTTACCTCCATCGAGAGGGCCCGAACACAGGTAAAACATTGTGTCCCTCGTCTCCTGTTACCATCCGCCTAGACGCACGTTCGGGACCCCTACCCGAGATCCGCTAGTTTTGACACCGACATTGGTGCTTTCATTAAGAGTTCCTCTGTGTCGTCACCGATAGGCTCGATGGCATCTTCAACCAACAACGTTGTCCTGGGTGAGACTTCTCTCCCCGGACAGATCTTTGTATTCGGCGGCATTGCACTGCGGGCCAATTCTCTTGGCCATCTCGAGTAGATCGAAAGCTACGCCCGCCGTCGGTCGATTCAAGCTTAAACTTCACGGCCGATGTCCGCGGGGACTTGATCTTCGACGGACTCGAGCCACAGCCACGCGCGTCGCACTGTGACGATGGGCACGATCTAGCTCTGCCGCCGGACAGTGCCTTGGTGGCCGCACTTGGATCCGCTTCGGCCATTAGCCCAGAGCTGATCGCCCATATCAAGGGCCGGTGGGTAGACGCCGCCCTGGGGGCTTCAACATCCACGGCGATGGAGCCGAACACTGATCTTGTCCCCTGTGAAACTCGTGATTCCGAGGCACCGGACTCCTCGCCGGACTCCGAGCCTCCCGCTGGATAGCTGGCCAGACGACAGGCCAAATTCTGAAAGCGGCGCCACACACAACTCCACCAATGAACTCGGAAGGATAGGTGGCCCAGCCAGGTCCATTTATGGGCCAAAGGAGAAGGCCCCAAGAAGCAAGGCAACACGCCAAGTGTCCGATGATAACGGCACACACAAATACATGGGCGCCGCACACCCACTATGTTTCACCGATGAGGTACTGGACCATGAATTTCCAGCAGGGTTTAAACTCATAAACATAGAGGCCTACGATGGAACAACAGACCCCGGAGTCTGGATAGAAGATTATATACTGCATATACACATGGCCAGAGGAGACGATCTCCACGCCATAAAATATCTACCCTCAAACTCAAAGGGCCAGCCCGTCATTGGCTCAAAAGCCTCCCGTAAAACACTGTTGGAAGTTGGGAAGAGCTCGAGGAAGCATTCGTAACAAATTTTCAAGGGACTTATGTCCGTCCCTCGACGCAGATGACCTAAGTCATATAACTCAACAGCCCGGAGAGTCGTGCAGAAATTCGAACAGGTTCCTTACCAAAAGAACCAAATAGTCGATCGTCTGACGCCAAGCCTTAGCAGCTTTCAAGCACAATGTCCGAGACGAATGGCTCGCCAGGCACCTCAGCCAAGAGAAACCAAGGACAATGTCCGCACTAACAAGCCTCATGACCCGCTTCTGTGCGGGAGAGGATAGCTGGCTAGCAAGAAGCAGCACCAGCGACCCAAGTACATCGGAGATAAGAGATGGAAACGGAAAATCATGGCGCAGAAAATAACAGCGCCAGAATAAAGAGAAAAGCCCAAAGAGCACGACAGTCAACGCCGGATTCAAAAGCTCGCGGTCCTATAACAAAACTCAGCCCCTCAAGGATGACAATGACGAACTGTCCAACCTACACAAAATTCTGGGTCGGATATGTCAAATCCATAGCACCCGGAAGGCTCGCAAATCACACCCCACAGGATTGTTGTTTTAAACAGTCCGCCGATTAAATGCCGAACACAAGGGGCTCGACGTCAAGCGAAGAAGAGAAACCCCACAAAGAGGGCACCGGAAAACAAAAGACTTTCCCACAAGGGGTCAAAGCAGTAAACTCACTTCATGTGATAACACGGAAAAATAGCGCGGCACTTCCTAAAAAGAGCTTCGCACGGTCCAGCCCAGCAGACCGTAGAGATTGGATATCCAAACCAATCACTTTCGACCACCTGGACTATTCCAGAAGCGTTCGAAACACGGGACGGACTCCCCTGATAATGAATCCCATAATAGACGGATTACAATTCACTAACGTCCTCATGGACGGAGGCAGTGATTTAAACCTGCTATATTCAAACACAATCCGTAGGATGGGGATAGACCCTACCAAAATTCGACACAGCCGCACTTCCTTCAAAGGAGTGAAACCAGGCCCTTACGCCAAGTGCACAGGCTCGATACTACTAGAAGTCGTGTTCGGATAGCCGAACAATTTTCGACGTGAAAAATTAATCTTTCACATTGTCCCATTTAAAAGTGAATATCAAGCACTCTTGGGACGAAAGGCTTTTGTCCGCTTCAACGCCATACCGCATTACGCGTCTCTTACACTCAAGATGCCCGGTCCACATGGCACCATTTCAGTGCGAAGGTCACTTAAGGACCCCGGACTCGGATAGACGAATCCGGACTTAGCAGGCTAGGGGCTCCCTAGCCGCATACCCTTTCCCAGGGGGCTGTGCGCACAAGTCACCGTGGTTTCATATAAACCTTGCTTTAATTATCTATATTTCCTCTTTTGCATATATTTCGCACGAACTATTTCTAAAGCTAAACGTTCCTCTCTTTCTCCAGATGAACAACGTGCATACCCGTCCAGGATAACGGCGCAACGGAGACACAGGCGCAGACGTGCAGTAGGGACCCGTTGCAAGGATTCTTTTCAGATTAAGACCCTGCGTAGACCTTTTTATCACTGTCTCTTGTTGTTACTCTCCCTTGGCTTCTTCCTATAGCCAAAGCGGAGCCTGACGCTTTGGCATCGGCCGCGTCAGAAGACCATGCCCGTACCTGGACACTAGGGGCTTAGGGCATAATTCTGCCCGTTATTATAAAGTCCGAACACCTTCGGGAGTGTTCGGCGTCTCGAGTTAGGCATTATATGCATCAGCTCCGAATCATGTCTTTGGTCAAATGTTGGGTTTGCCCGCCCCGTGTTTTGCTGCCTTATGTTTCAGATCACCCGCTAACGCGGCACCGGAGAACTCTGCGATTGTGCCCCAGCCGGCCGGGCGAAAGCACCTCAAGAGAGAAAGCAAAACCGATGTTATGATCTGGCGAGAGTCTAGTCACCACTCGATCGACTATCGGAATGTTTAGAATTTCGCTTTGACGAAGGACCGTTTCCCGGTCAGGCACATACGCACCCCGAATCCGGAGATGTGCGGTGCCACCAGGGGCTATATCGTAGCCCCACCCTCGAGCTCCATTGGCTAAGTGAAAGAGATAAAGCATTATAGTCCGGATTGCCTCGTTCACTACGCTACCACCTCCTTATAACAGGACCGAGACGTCGGATTAAGTGTGAAAACGCGCTATTTTGCGAACACCCCAGCACCTTGTGCGAGGGGGCTGAAGCCGAAGACTGCATCTTTCAGGTTATACACAAGTATACGTAAATGGCCGCACAGGAGAAGTTTTACTACTTGGACGCACAAGTATAAAAAGCAGTTATACCATAATCATTGATTTACAAGCTAATGCGTTCATTTGAACGTTACATTCTTTGAGCACTGCGCCTCTATTTTACGAGCACCGCGCATGACTTCCCCGAAATAGTGCTCGGCAGGGAGCCGGTTTTCATCCGAACTCGGGCAAAGAACAGCGGTGGCGCCCATCTCCGGATAATGCGCTTCACACGGGCCAAAGCCATCCGCCTCCATGCAGGCCGACCGCTTCATCTCCTTTATATGCGGCACCGCCCCAAGGAATTGTTGTAGTAAGCCAAAGTAGCTCGTCGCCTTGGACCTCTCTGGCCAGACATGGGCCACGATGTCAGTCATGGCTAGTCCGGACAATCTATTCAGTTCGTCCCATTCGGCCAACCGGTCCGCCAGCGGAAGTGGGCGATCCGGACTGTGGAATTGAGACCAATATAACTCTTCCGTCTCGTGATCCCCCTGGCTCCGGAAGTGCTTAACGGCATCAGCCGCACTCGCAGCCAAGTCCATATACGGATCCGCCGAACTCCTGACCGCCAAATTGAGCATACTTGGAATCCATAAACCGGCGACACATCAGAAAAGGCTTGCCAGCCGTGATTTCTCCGGCCTGGCGCAGCTCCTCCTTCATAGCCCGCATTGCAGAGCGAGCATCCTTGGTTTCGGCGGTAGCCTTATTCAGGTCTTCCGCCCGATAAGCGCCCTCTCAAGAGCCTCATTGCGGTCGGTAGCACCTTTAATTTCTCGCCAATTCAGCCACCTCCATACGCTTAGGCAAAGGCGCAGCCTTTTCGACTTTAACTCCTCGGCTGCCTTCGAGGCAGCGCCACCTCCTTCGTGCTTGCTCCTTAGCTAGAGCAAGTTCGCCCAAGACCTCCACCGCAGCAGCACCATCTGTATACACAAGATATAATTTATCGAGGTGGGCTTTGACCCCATTAAATACAGCAATCTGCGGAGAATTTATTTACCTTACGACTCGTCAAGTCGCCGGTTGACAAGTGCGATGTCAAGATTCGCCATGTCAAGTTGCCGACTTAATTCGCAAACTCATCATCCGGCTGGCCCCGGACTATCTCGCCACCGCATAAGGACGGCGGTATTCATTAATTGAGATTTTGAGATTTTGATCCTCGACGCTGTCTTTTTCGACAACCTACCGAGTCTCAGGGCTACTATCTATACAGTATGCATTTTTATATGCAAAACTGTTAAAAGACAAAGGTGCGCTATTTTCAAGATACCTCAAATCCCGCCCAAGAAGCTCGAGGCGGCATTGCATAATCCGTCATGACGAAATCCTTCCAATCACCATACGCATTGACGCTGCGGTGATCTTTCAAATGGACGCCCTCTCAAGTAGACTCTTCATCCTCCCGCCGGACACCGGCAAAGCGCTGAACTCTCTCGCCCTCCGGACTCGGGGATACCCTCCGTGATGACACCGGGCTCGCCGCTTTTAGCGCGCTGCGGATGGAGGCGATCGCTTCCATCCTCTCCTAAGAAGATCCTCAAGATGAACTCATCCGAGAAGGCTGCAGATCCGAACTGCAATATAAATATTTCGGTTACCCACAGAAGCATAAATGAAGGTACTCCCTTACTACTTAATTTTCTCTTTCATACTCACGGCTCGTTGGAGGGCTGGTCCTTCGGCGATGATTGCGCGTCCGGACTCTTTCGACGCGGACCAGTGAGGATTTCTTCACACGCTTAGGGGCTTCGCCTCCGGATTTTCGAGGCGGTCCTTTCTCCGCTGAAGGGAGGGTCCTTGTCTCCCTCCTCTTGCCTTTGGGCTAAGTATTAGCTCCTTTATTTCCCCATCGCCCCTTCATGGGTGCAACCTCCAACATTCTGACCAGCACGGGCTCCAGTGCGGTCTCTGGGAGGGGGGCCGGACACCTTATCAGCCTGGATCGCGCCACCCATTCCTGTAAAGAACAAAGGGTTAGGAGACGAACTTTTGAAAGGCATATAAATAGAATGTCCGAACTCTGAGTTATCTACCTGAGTATCCGGGCGATCGCGGCTTAGGCCTGCGTCCTCGGCTGAATCCGGACACGCCACCTGCGGTCCGAAGAACAGCTTGTACATCTCCGTGGGTGTCGCACCCATAAAATGCTGGAGAATACGAGGTCCCTCCGGATTGAACTCCCATAGACGGAGAGGACGGCGTTTGCAGGGCGGAAGATGCCTAACTAGCATAACCTGCATCACCTTGGTCAGGTCGATCTCCCTCGCTTGGAGATCTCGAATCCGTTTGCGGCATGGCACGCGTCTTGGACGGCCCCAGCTTGACCCTTGGTTGACCCACGACATCGGTTGGCGTGGAGGTCCCGGACGGAATGAGGGCGGCGGCTTTGCTTGCTGCCCCTTGGAGCGGTGATGTAGAACCACTCTGCTGCCACAATCCAAGTTCCTCTTGAATGAACCTCGAGCCACGGGCATCGACCTTCTTGCTTATGGTCGCTTCAAGACTCCGCTGACGCCCCGACCATCTTGGTTCCACTTGAAGGTCTTCACCATAGGCGAAGTGGGGGATGACGCGGAGGAAGGCTTCGCAAACGATGATGAATGCGGAGATATGGAGGATAGACTCCGGAGCCAAGTCGTGGAAGTCTAGCCCATAGTAGAATAGGAGCCCTCTCACGAAGGGATCCGTCGGGAAGCCTAAACCCCGGCGGAGGTGGGATACGAAAACGACGTATTCTCCGGGCTCGGGGGCTGGCACGGCCTGCCCCTGGGCAGGCAACCTGTGCGAAACCTCGTAGGCCAGGTACTTGGCCTCACATAACTTCAATATGTCCTCCTCCGTGACGGAGGAAGGCATCCACCGGCCCTGGAGGTCGGAGCCGGACATGGTTGAGGATCCGAAGCACTCGAATCTGATGCTCTGGGTGTTGGAACTAGGAGCGGAGGAAAGGTTCGATGCGAGATTAAAGAACAAGGACATGCCTTGGTCCCCTTATAAGGGGAAAGAAATACCAAAGGTCGTCTCCGTGACCGTTTGAGATTCCCCTTCGATAGAGGAGGCGTGGCGACGGGAACGGTTGGGTTACCCACGCGCGTATTGATGAGGATCCGGAATAAGGGAACACGATCCGCTTTGACAAGACGTGCCAAGAAACCGCCGCTAAACGTGCCGAGGTGGGATAGTAAAAACGATTCAAACAAGGGCTTGGTAGCGGTGTGATGTCACGCCGCATAATACGTCAAAGAGATTGAGTCGGTGTATATATTTTATTCTCTCTACGGTGGAATGTGGAAATTATTTTTGCAGAGCCGACACTATCTGGTGTTCATTATCTTCTCCGAATTATTCAAGGAGGAACCCGCCTTGCAATGCCGAACATTATGCACGCCGGACTTATCGTCATTGAAGACTAGTTCAGGCTACCGAGGAGTCTGGACTAGGGGTGTTCGGACAGCCGGACTATCAATATCCGCCGACTCCAAGACTACGAAGATAGAAGATTGAAGACTCGGCTCGTGTCCCGGAAGGTACTTTCCTTGGCGTGGAAGGCAAGCTTGGCAATACGGATATGTAGATCTCCTACCATTGTAACCGACTCTGTGTAACCCTAGCCTCTCCGTGTCTATATAAACCGGAGGGCCTTAGTCCGTCGGACGAACATACATCTCAACAATCATACCATAGGCTAGCTTCTAGGTTTAGCCTCCTTGATCTCGTGGTAGATCTACTCTTGTACTACCCATATCATCAATATTAATCAAGTAGGACGAGGGTTTTACCTCCATCGAGAGGGCCCAACACAGGTAAAACATTGTGTCCTCGTCTCCTGTTACCATCCGCCTAGACGCACAGATTCAGACCCCTACCGAGATCCGCCGGTTTGACACCGACACCTCCCTCTCAACCGACGCCGCGTGGCTATGGGCGTGCCGCAGCATGCTGCCACCGCCACCTCGACTCGCCAAAGACGCCCACGAGACGCGCCGCCCTCGACTACACCTCTCGCACTAACCGGAGCGAGAAGGAGCCACCAACGCGAGCCCGACGACCCCTTCTTCCTCCTGCGGCCGTCTTCGTCTCCAGCGCCGATTCGCGCCGTTGGTCCTCCCCGAGCCCGCTTAACGCACACCTACAGCTCACAGTGAGCAGCTGCATCGCCTCCCCTCTCTCGGCCTCTCCCGTAGCCGCAGCCGCCGCTTTTGCCGTGTTCAACACTCGCTTGTTGATGAGCTCATGGTCGCCGCCATAGCATTGTCACACTCGCCGAAAGACAGCACCGTGCTCCTCGAGCCCCTCGAGCACAACGAACACGCGCACACGCTCCGCCGAGCTCCGAGCGCCGCTTCCATCGAGGTCCCATACGGCGCCGCCGCCGTAGCTCGTCGCCGGACTCGTTTTCGGCCACCTCCGGCCACATAACCACCACGGTTCGACGCGGCTAGCTCCGCTCGTTCGAACGCGCCCTCTCGCGCGTGAAACGGCCACCTGTGGACGAATTCCGCCGCTCTCCCGTTTGCTCGGCCGTCGGAATGGTCGCCGGAGTTAGCTCCGGCGCGTCTCCGGCCGGTGCCGAGCTGGCACCCACGTGGCACCGTCCCGTGCCACTGACTGGTGGCCCTTAGTGGACCTGCTGACCCCCGTTGACTGGTTTGACCAGTCAACCGTGCTGACGGGGCAACCCCCAGCCACTGACATGTGGGCCCCCCTCTGTTATATTAGTCTAATAACGTTTTATAAATAAAAATGATTAGTTAACCTAAAACACTCACTGACGCCCGGGCCCCACCTGCTAATTGACCCATTTAGTTAGTTTAAACCCTCTGTTAGTGCCCGTGACAATGACATGTGGGTCCCACTAGACCCACATGCGGTTTGATCGTCAACCGACCAGTTGACCTCTTGACATCACTGATGTCATGCCCGCGTCATCGAGCATCGCTCGATAATGTTGTATTTAAATAAATAATTAAAATCAGAAAATGAGATAAATCTTTAGAAAATCATATCTTTTAATCCGTAACTCGGATGAAAATACTTTCTACATGAAAGTTGCTCAGAACGATGAGACGAATCCGGTTACGCATCCCGTTCGTCCGCCACACACCCCTAGCATACCGAACACGCAACTTTCCCACTCCGGCTCCTCTGCCCGATAATGCGGAACACCGGGGATACTTTCCCGGTTGTTCCCCCCCTTCACCGGTATCACCTCATACCGCGTTAGGGCACCCCTAGCACTGTTACTTGTCATGTCATGCATCGCTATTCATCTGTTTGCTTAAGTATTTATTGTTTCTTCCCCCTCTTCTCTCGTTAGACACCGAGACCGACGCCATTGCTACTCCAAGACGACTCACGGTGTCGACGACCTACTCTCTTGCCAGAGCAACCAGGCAAGCCCCCTTGATCACCAGATATCGCCTATTCTCTCTATATCGCTTGCATTAGAGTAGTGTAGCATGTTACCGCTTTCCGCTGATCCTATTCTCGATGCATAGCCCGACATTGTTGCTACATCTATTGATACCTTACCGCAATCCTAAATGCTTAGTATAGGATGCTAGTTTATCATCATTGGCCCTACATTCTTGTCAGTCTGCCTTGCTATACTATCGGGCCGTGATCACTTGGGAGGTGATCACGGGTATATACTATACATACATACATACTATACAGATGGTGACTAAAGTCGGGTCCGCTCAAGAGTACCATGAGTGATTCACGGTTGGGGCTGAAAGGACCTTTGTCCCGACGGCCCTCTGTGTGGATCTTTGTGGCGGAGCGACAGGGCAGGTTGAGACCACCTAGGCGAGAGGTGGGCCTGGCCCTGGTCGGCGTCCGTGGTTGCTTCATATTAACACGCTTAACGAGATCTTGGTATTTGATCTGAGTCTGGCCATTTGGTCTATACGCACTAACCATCTACGTGGGAGTAGTTATGGGTATCCCGACGTCGTGGTATCAGCCGAAGCCTTCTAGACGTCAGCGACTGAGCAGCGCGCGCCGGATTGGAACGTAAGCCTGCTCTTGTATTAGGGGGCTAGTTCTGCTTTCGGCCGCCCACGCAACGTGCAGGTGTGCAATGGGCGATGGGCCCAGACCCCTATGCCATAGGAGTTAGACCGACGTGCTGACCTCTCTGTTAGGCCTAGGTGGGGCTGCGACGTGTTGATCTTCTGAGGCCAGGCATGACCTAGGAAAGTGTGTCCGGCCAAATGGGATCGAGCGTGTTGGGTTATGTGGTGCACCCCTGCAGGGAAGTTTATCTATTCGAATAGCCGTGTCCCTCGGTAAAAGGACGACCCAGAGTTGTACCTTGACCTTATGACAACTAGAACCGGATACTTAATAAAATACACCCTTCCAAGTTCCACAGACAACCCGGTGATCGCTCTCTAACAGGGCGACGAGGAGAGGATCGCCGGGTAGGATTATGCTATGCGATGCTACTAGAGATGCTACTTGGAGATGCTACTTGGAGATGCTACTTGGAGGACTTCAGTCTACTCTCTTCTACATGCTGCAAGATGGAGGCTGCCAGAAGCGTAGTCTTCGACGTGATTAGCTATCCCCTCTTATTACGGCATTCTGCAGTTCAGTCCACCGATATGGCCCTTACAGATATACCCATGCATATGTAGTGTAGCTCCTTGCTTATAGTACTTTGGATGAGTACTCACGGTTGCTTTCTCCCGCCTTTTCCCCTTTCCTTTCTTTACGGTTGTCGCAACCAGATGCTGGAGCCTAGGAGCGACGCCACCCGCATTTACGACTACTACACCGGAGGTGCCTACTACTACGTGCGAGCTCTTGGCGGCGACTGTGAGTAGTTTAGGAGGATCGAGCAGGAGGCCTGCACCTCTTCGATCTCTATCCCGGTTTGTGCTAGCCTTCTTAAGGCAAACTTGTTTAACTTATGTCTCGTACTCAGATATTGTTGCTTCCACTGACTCGCCTATGATCGAGCACTTGTATTCGAGCCTCGAGGCCCCTTGCTTGTATTATGATGCTTGTATGACTTATTTATGTTTTTAGAGTTGTGTTGTGATATCTTCCCGTGAGTCCCTGATCTTGATTGTACACGTTTGCGTGCATGATTAGTGTACGATTGAATCGGGGGCGTCACAAGTTGGTATCAGAGCCGACTGCCTGTAGGAATCCCCCATCCACACTCCTTGGCCGAAGTCGAGTCTAGACTTTACAAAACTTTTACTAACATGGCTGTGTGGCCCATGGGCCCACGTCGCCATTGGGTGGTATTAGGATCTTTTACTCCTCGACCTTTACTCTGGGACTCTGAACTCTCTTCTATTCGGGTTAAACAATTTTTACTAAAATCTAATTTAGGTTCTCGAAAATACTTTTTCCCGGAGAGCCCCTTCAGTCCAGATGATTGCCGGCTGCACCAGAAGATTTCGATGATACTCTCTGATTTTCTCTCGAGACCTTGTGCCTATTGCTTTTGCAACTCCCTACCACCGAAATATCCCTATGGATAAATACTTACACCTGTCGTGCTTACTTTTATTCCCAGTCGATCTTGTTATTTCAAGATATCCCGAGAATATTTTGTGCCTACTGCCTTGCAGTTCTTTGCCACCTGAATACCCCTAAGAATAATTTCTCGCACCTTCCGTGTATCCGCTCATCCCAGATGTTCAGGTGTTTCACAAAAGTCTTTGAAATACTATTCAATCCTCCGAAAATCCTTAGCAGCTTTATTGCTCTGCAAATACTTGTCTACTAGCATTATGGATGCTTCCCATATATCCGCAATATTCACTAGTATCTTTTGACACCGCTATTTTGATCCTATTGATTCAACATGTGTGCTAATGCACACAATCATCTATCAACCCTTCTAAATTATCTTTCCGACTCGGACATCATTTTTGAACATGAGGTGGTTCTCGACCAAACTATTTGTCGCCAATTGTGCCTCTGGTTTATCCAACTTATCCATCCTTGATCGTGAGCGATCGCTCCCCGATCCTTTGTTTTGGAAATCGTAATTCCTTTGTTATCTAAGCATCGAATTATTTCGATGTTCTATAATATGATGCTCGTGCATTCTTTCTTCCTCTGATGGAGTACCGATACTCACATCAGCTCCGTTGTGGATCACCCGATCCATTGTTGGATTGTTATCCGACAGTGTCCTTCATATTCAATCACCTTGTGAGTTCTTCCCCTGATACATAGTGCCGTTGGTAAATTGTATCATCTGATTGGCCAACCATGCTCTGTTTTCGAGCTTGTGTTATTTACCCCTGAAGTTGTGGTATATGTTCTAAGAAGCCCCGATGGGTTGAACCTATGCCTTCCTTAATCTTTGTGAACTCGAAAGTTTTCACGGGTCATACTCCTCTGATAATTCACCAGGTAGGTTTTGATACTGAAATCATTTTTATCTAGAGAAGTGAATGAAAGGTTATGCATTGAAGAAGGGGGAGTCGACCTTGAACTTTGTGTTCATGCCCATGGACATGATGTAGATCGTATCGTTAAAGCTTCTCTTGAATTAATTATTCCCTTGGTATAAGTTCTTATATCTGGAATTTGGCCTTTTGCAATCGTGGTTCCGACCATGATCTCCTTGAAATACCATTTCTCATGCAAGTTTAAGCACTAATCTTCTTTAGAGCAATACCCCAGTCCAAACTCTACTTTGGACTGTCGTCGAGTATTACCCCCTGGTATCTTGAGATTATCTTGGAACTGCATAACTCCTTATGAGTTCTTCATCAAGTACTACATTCTCACTGATTACAATTTTTCATGGGCTCTGAGTTATTAAACACTCAAAGACATCGATAACTGAACCGAGTCCGCACTACGGTTCAACAACTCTTAGTAATCTTCTTTAAGTACGAGTTTGTACCCGATCACATCATTCCTAGCCTTATCGGCTATATCATTATCGTGCAACTTTTTAACTGTGCTATCTGGTCCTTCTTTCCGAAGCACAATTTTTGACGATGAGCTAACCTTACGTCGATCTTCCTCATATAATTTCGCCTTAAAAACAACAAGCTTGATTTCGAGTTTGTGTCGTATCTGTGGCTCAAATAATCTTTTGTTGCATCAGTCCTTTTGCTTGATGTAGTCGCTGTTCAATTGCTTCTTCATGGATCCTCTCGACAACAAATTGTCGTGATCATCATCGACATTTTGACTCCTCCAGGATATCAATGGAATTCTTGATGATAAGTGCCATCCTCGTTCCTTGGTAATTTGAGTTAGCATCAACAACATCCTTACCTTCCTTTCATCACAAACTTGTTCATGTTATGGATGCAACTTGCTATCCAGCTCGTATTATGATCTACCCTGAAGTATTACTGCCTTTTTGTCAAGGATGTTGTGAGAATTTCACCACCTCTTGGGAATTCTTGATATAAGTGATACTTCAACCTCACCATTCTTTCTTGGTCCTCGTGTCGATTCCAACCGGGGTACCAACAAGTGAACGGTGCTGTTTGGATTCTGCACTTCTAGCAACCCTATTGCTTTGAAGTTAATGGTCAGCCGTTCATTCTTAGACTATTGATTATTGAATCACCATTCTGACATTGGTCGTGCAACCCAACCCATATTTCGGGCGCACCTTTCAACCAATGTTTAATTGTGTATGTCTTCCTTGGGCATACTTCCTTGTATCATTTGATCTGACAAATGTTATCTCCTTATCCACATAATTGTGGAGATCCATCTTTTTGGATACCTCGTGAATAAATCGCTGAGTCCATCAGCCACCTCCTCATCCTCTTCTTGATTTAATGATGAACCCTTGTTCCGGAACTCGCTTCCATAGTTCTTTTCCCGAGAATCTTCGATGTCATCTCGTCATTTTGTGTTGCACCTTTTCTTCTCAAGCATCCTGGGTCTGAGGTATCCTATCACCAAATAGATATGATGGTTGGAACATAATTCCAAGAGTTATAACGTTGGTCTTTATATGACCCGGTAAGGTGATGTCATGCCTAGCACACCTGGCCGGAGGACCTACTGTTATTGTTTCCTTTTTGGCAAGGTTAGCCATTCTTCCATGAGCAAATTATAAGACTTATTCTATAAGTTGTTCTTGATGGATCCTTTGTGCATCCAAATTCTGACCCTTACTTGATGGCCATGTCAATGCTATCTCGAAGCATGTCTGTCGTACCCTGATTTTCAATAATAACATTTAAAGCCCAATGCTCAATGTTTCCTGCTCGATTATCCAAACACCGATGTATGGGTAATGTCATGAAAATTTCTCTCCCCCTACCTAGAGGGTTTTCCACATCATATCCTGTCCCGGATATCTTACTCTGTTTGTCCTTGAGAAGGATATACCCTTGAAATATGTGTTTAAACACATTTTCCTTTCCATTGTTCTGTTTAACCTGGTAATTATATTTTCCTTTCCATTGTTTGGTTTAACCTCCCTTGTGATCCATATGATCTAAGCAGTAATAAGTCACCGCTTTTGTAAGCACCTCTGTACAACTCACAATAAAACCCGTTACTATTGTTAAGGACATTCCGGTATCCACCGATGGATGAGAACTTTGCCTAATGGTCCACCTCGTTCAACAAGCAGGAAAATGTTTCTCTTCGTCCCTCGCCCATGGTACCAACGTTGTTGCCGACGTAAACGATAGGCTATCCTCTAACATGCCTTGCTTACATGATCATGCAAGATGTCACCACTCCTACTTTTAACCCACATGGTGGGCCCATAACCCACAGTTCCACAGGATCGAAACCTGACTCTCCTGTACACCCCTCGTTCCCAAAGTTATTCCTCCCGCTTGGACTCGTATGTAATTCATGGGCCACCTTCTGATGAGATCATCAATTCTGGCATCGGACACAATAATTATTCCGTTGCTTGAAACCCCTTTCACCTTCTGACTAGGCATAGAACGATTGCCTGGCTGCTTGAAACTTCTTATTATACCTTCCAACTTTGCTCTCGATGTGTTTTATTTGTTCAACTCGAGAGATACTCTCATGATCATTCTTGGGATACCCCCGATGATTCTCCCTTATAACATTCAATTGTTGTAAAGCTGCCCCTTACCTATTCGTATGTACGATGGAGTTCCTGAAGAAAAGACGACAACTTCATCATGATGACCTGAAACAGCAGAATGAAGACATTAATGTAATGGATCAACCTCTTCGAGAAGAGCAACCAAGACCGAGACGATTCGTTAGAAACTCGTAACCAAAAGTTCCCCCCTTACCGAACCTCTTAAATCTCGGGACGAGATTTCTTGTAGTGGAGGAGAATTATGACGCCCGGATAATTAGGCTACAGTAATCCCGCGTTAACGATGCCACGTCACCTCGGTTGCTGTTGCTAACCTCGCGTTAGATCGAAACTGATTCGAAATCAAATTCAAAATCAATCAAAAATAAATAAATAAAGGTTATCAAATTATAAAACTAAAATGTTCAGAGTGAACCAAATATTGTATAGGTAATTATGGTGGAGAAGCCACACCTTTATAAAATGTTTAAATACTATAAGATGAATAAAACAACAGCAAAAACAATTATTTAAATACCTTTTTAATAAATAAAATGTCAAACTAATTTATTTGAGGACTAGACTTCTTGTGACTATGGACTAAGTTGAAATACTAATTTAGATACTAAGTGTATATTTTAATAAAACTAAAATAATAGGAAACAAAACTAAAAAGAAAAGGTAAGGTAAATAAAAGTAAAACAAAACAAAATAGGAAACCCCTCAATCGGGCCGACTGCCCACTGCCACCGCCCTCCCCCATGGGACTTAGCCCACTGGCAGCCCAACAGGCCATGTGGCCCACACCTCCCCACCAGTCGCTTTTCCTCCATCAGGCGAAGCGATCACACAACGCCGCCGCCGAACCACCTCGCCCGGCCACGCCACACAGCGCCATGGGAGGATAAGGGCAGCCCGACGCCGGCCCTCCCCACTCACCCACTTGCCTTTCTCCCCTCGACGCTCTCTCTCGCTCCAGATCCCTCCCTCTCAACTAACGCCGCTGTCGCCATGGATGTGTTGCAGCATGCTGCCACTGCCACCGCTACCGCCAAAGACGCCCACGAGGCGCGCGCCCTCGATTACACCCTCGCACTAACCGGAGCGAGAAGGGAGCCACCACCCCGAGCCCGACGACCCTTCTTCCTCCCCGCGGCCGTCTTCGCTCTGGGCCACGATTCGCCGCTGGTCCTCCCCGAGCCCGCTTAACGCACACCTACAGCTCACGGTGAGCAGCCGACGCCTCCCCTCTCCGCCTCCGTAGCCGCAGCCGCCGCTTTGCCGTGCCTTCAACACTCGCCGCCGGCGAGCTCATGGCCGTCACCATAGCCGCTTGCCACACTCGCCGAAAGCACAAAGACCGCGCTCTCGAGCCTCGAGCACAACGAACACGCGCGACGCGTTCGCTGAGCTCCGTAGCGCCGCTTCCGCCGAGGTCCCATACGCTGCCGCCGTCGTAGCTCGTCGCCGCCTCGCTTCCGCCACCTCCGCCACATAACCACCACGGTTCGACGCGCTAGCTTCGCTGCTCAATGCGCTCTCGCGCGTGAAACGGCCACTGGGGATTTAATTCCGCCGCCTCCCGCTCGCCGGCCGCCGGAATGGTCGCCGGAGTTAGCTCCGGCGTCTTCGCCGGTGCCGAAGCCGGCACCCACGCGGCACCGCCCCGTGCCATCGATCGTGGCCCTTAGTGGACTGCGACCCTCGCTGATCGGTTCGACCAGTCAACCGGCCGACGGGCAGCCCCAGCCACTGACATGTGGGCCCCCCTCTGTTATATTAGTCTAATAAAGTTTTATAAATGAAAATGATTAGTTAACCTAAAACACTCACTGACGCCCGGGCCCCACCTGCTAATTGACCCATTTAGTTAGTTTAAACCCTCTGTTAGTGCCCGTGACAATGACAGGTGGGTCCAGTGGGACCCACCTGTCTGGTTTGACTGGTCAACCGACCAGTTGACCTGCTGACATCACTCTGATGTCATGCCGCGCCATCGTGCAATCGCTCGATAATGTTGTATTTAAATAAATAATTAAAATCAGAAAATGAGTTAAATCTTTAGAAAATCATATCTTTTAATCCGTAACTCGGATGAAAATACTTTCTACATGAAAGTTGCTCAGGACGACGAGACGAATCCGGTTACACATCCTGTTCGTCCGCCACACACCCCTAGCATACCGAACACGCAACTTTCCCACTCCGGCTCCTCTGCCCGAAAACGCGGAACACCGGGGATACTTTGCCGGTTGTTCCCCCCTTCACCGGTATCACCTCATACCGCGTTAGGGCACCCCTAGCACTGTTACTTGTCATGCCATGCATCGCTATGCATCTGTTTGCTTAAGTATTTATTGTTTCTTCCCCTCTCTCTCGCTAGACACCGAGACCGACGCCGCCGCTACCCAAGACGACTCACGGTGTCGACGGCCCCACTCTCTTGCCAGAGCAACCAGGCAAGCCCCCTCTTGATCACCAGATATCGCCTATTCTCCTCTATCTCGCTTGCATTAGAGTAGTGTACCATGTTATCGCTTCGCTGATCCTATTCGATGCATAGCCCGACATTGTTGCTACATCTGCTGATACCTTACCGCAATCCTAAATGCTTAGTATAGGATGCTAGTTTATCATCATTGGCCCTACATTCTTGTCACCGCCTTGCTATACTATCGGGCCGTGATCACTTGGGAGGTGATCACGTATATACTATACATACATACATACTATACAGATGGTGACTAAAGTCGGGTCCGTCAAGAGTACCATGAGTGATTCACGGATTGAAATGAAAGGACCTTTGTCCCGACGGCCCTGTGTGGATCTTTGTGGCGGAGCGACAGGCAGGTTGAGACCACCTAGGCGAGAGGTGGGCCGCCCTGGTCGGCGTCCGTGGTTGCTTCATAATAACACGCTTAACGAGATCTTGGTATTTGATCCGAGTCGTGCCATTTGGTCTATACACACCAACCATCTACGTGGGAGTAGTTATGGGTATCCCGACGTCGTGGTATCACCGAAGCCTTCTAGACGCCACGATCGAGCGGCACGCTACCGGATTGGAACGTAAGTTCGCTTCTTGCATTAGGGGCTAGTTCGCTTTCGCCGCCCACGCAACGCTTGGTGTGCAATGGGCGATGGGCCTGCACCGCGCCATAGGAGTTAGACCGGCGTGCTTACCTCTCTGTTAGGCCTAGGTGGGGCTGCGACGTGTTGATCTTCCGAGGCCGGACATGACCCAGAAAAGTGTGTCCGGCCAAATGGGATCGAGCGTGTTGGGTTATGTGGTGCACCGCAGGAAGTTTATCTATTCGAATAGCCGTGTCCCTCGGTAAAGGACGACCGGAGTTGTACCTTGACCTTATGACAACTAGAACCGGATACTTAATAAAATACACCCTTCCAAGTTCCACAGACAACCCGTGATCGCTTCTCTAACAAGGCGACGAGGAGAGGATCGCCGGTAGGATTATGCTATGCGATGCTACTAGAGATGCTACTTGGAGATGCTACTTGGAGGACTTCATCTACTCTCTTCTACATGTCGCAAGATGGAGGCTGCCAGGTTTAGTCTTCGGCTGTAATTAGCTATCCCTCTTATTCTCGCATTCTGCAGCTCAGTCCATCGATATGGCCCTTTACACATATACCCATGCATATGTAGTGTAGCTCCTTGCTTGTAGTACTTTGATGAGTACTGCGGTTGCTTTCTCCCCTTTTCCCCTTTCCTTTCTTTTCTCGGTTGTCGCAACCAGATGTCGGAGCCTAGGAGCAGACGCCACCGTCGCATTTACCACTACTACATCGGAGGTGCCTACTACTACGTGTGGTGGCGGCGACGACCACTGTGAGTAGTTTAGGAGGATCGAGCGGGAGGCTCGCACTCTTCGATCAGATCCCAGCTTTGTGCTAGCCTTCAGATATTGTTGCTTCCACGACTCGCCTATGATCGAAAGCACTTGTATTCGAGCCCTCGAGGCCCCTGGCTTGTATTATGATGCTTGTATGACTTATTTATGTTTTAGAGTTGTGTTGTGATATCTTCCCGTGAGTCCCTGATCTTGATCGTACACGTTTGCGTGCATGATTAGTGTACGATTGAATCGGGGGCGTCACACCTTCATAGCTGATTACCCCGGCCTACTCTCTGCATCACATGTAAGTAAAACCGGAGTCCTAAATTCCGAGAAGGATCCCTTCTTTGCGCCTTCCCACCGCACATGTATTGCGTTTTATAGGGAAGGCCATCGGGGCATCGTGCCGAACCCGGGGTGACTCGCCAACAAGGGGCACCGAAGCCGGGTAGGCTTAAAAGGAAGGCGGTCAGGATCGAGACGCCATCACAGAGGTATGATTAAAAACCTGCTCCGTGATTATCGTCTTTAAAATATAACAATGTCCATAGTCCCCTGGCAGAAAAAGTGCTCGTCGGACTGTGTCTGGGGAGCCTGCCGGCCACACCTCCACCAGCCGGACTCCAGAGCCGGACTCAGGGGAGGAGGCTAACGCGGGGACAACACCGGATGGTCCTCCTATAGAGGATGCGGATAGAATATCCGCTACAAATTCCGAAGTGGAGAGCGCCATGAATCACAGGCGCCGACGGGCCGTACTCCGCGACCCTAATTTCTCCGAAGAGGCGTTCAATGCCTTCAACTCAGGAGATGGGTACATCCAAGCTGCTCAATGTGGTCTTGCTAGAGCTACAGACCAGTATTTAAAGGATATACAGGTTAGAAAATCTGATAACTATGTATATCAGTAGCCCCTGAGACTTGAAACAGTTGGCACAACTGATTTAAGGATCATTGTATGCATCGGTTCTTACAGAGAAGAACACCCATTTGTCCCAAGAGCTGGAGGAGTGCAAAGCCCAGCTAAGTGCTGCGGTTGCCGGAATGGAGGAATCTAAGAAGGCCTCATCTGGTAATACTTGTCTCAAAAGAATGTAATTACGTGTACCAGTTAGTATTCGGCATGCTTGTCAATCTAACAATAGATTCTGCAGATAATCCCGGAGGGAATCCGGGGATCATACAAGAGGATGAGCAACAAGCTAAACGACAGCTAGAGGCTGGCGTGCGTGTGCTTACACGGGTTAGGCAGGAGAAAAACGATCTCCAAGATGCCAATACCCGGCTGGGCGTTGAATTAAAAGATGTTCGGGCCCATCTTGTTGACTCCGTGAAGGAGAATAAGAGGCTTCGACGTGGCATTTATAGTAAGTGCTCGAGCGAACCTTTATACAGTTTGACGAAGAAATGAGCTAACAGAGTTATGTCTGTAGGTATGCTGACAGGTCATTCCAAAGAGGAGATGCCTGGATCTGCAAACAATCTTCTGCAAGAGCTCTCGCAACTGCACGAACAAGTTCGGTAGGTGATGCAGGGTATTGCCCAGGCTTTGTGGCCATCCGCCTCCCTGCCCGGAGGCATGGGGGAGCTTGTAGAGATGCTCAAGGAAGAGCGGGAGCGCTTCCAATTATGGAATATATCGGCCTGCCGACAAGGTGCGAGGGAAGCCTGGGCCATGGTAAAGACGCGGTACACCAAGGTTGACCCGAATCACATGGCCGAGGACGGACCTGTAGGGTCAGATAGGAAAGAGATCCCTGTTAGTCTGGTATATGACCAGGTAGGATGTGCCGCAAAGTATTCCCAACAGGACTGTAGGCTAGACAGCCTGTTGGATGGTATAGAAGAAGAATTTAGTCAGTATAAGTGATTGTGTACTTCAAATGACATATTTTGTCCCTAGCCGGATTGTAAATCATTTGTCATGGCGGACCTTTTCGCTTCAACCTCCGGACCCGACACTCCGGAGTGTATCCGAATACCCGCTCAGTTATGTAAACCGACATACGCATGGAAACCAGGCGTAGGGGTCATAAGTGCTTGAACAGACAAGTACCCAACTAGTTATGTTATATTATATGGGTAGTATGAAACATCTTCCAGGGAGAATAGTCCCATTAAGGGTTCCTTTCCCTGGGTACGCATGCATGTTCGAACTGCGAACAGAGACGCAGGATATGAAACATCTGGGGGTTTATATTATAAATACGTGAGAAACATCTTTTGTTCACCGATCAAATATTCCCTTAAGAACGCTAGCTTTCGGCTTCACCCAGTCTGAGGTACACATCCGGCTGACCCGACAGTAACAATCGCAGAGGTGCTCCCCTTATGCCGAACTAACGGGAATGTAGGGCATAAACACAGGAGCCAGGCAACCCAGCTTGGCCAAAAATTAAGTCATATCGATGCATATAATGGCGGAAAAAAGGTACATATTGAAAAATGACACATATGTAGTGGGCATAAAGCCCGGGAGATAATTATAAAGCTTCTGTATAAGAAGCCCCCAGGTATAATGAGCGCGTGTAGCGCGTCAGGATTGTGTGGTCAAGGCACACTTGAAGCCTTTAAGGCCATAAAAAAGGAAGAGAGAAAGAAAGAAATAAATAAAGAAAGAGGATATAACTTAAAAAACAAAGGCGAAGGTAAGGAGATGAACATAGAGTTCGGCACTAGGCGTAGAATCTTCAGAGTCTGGCCGCGTTCCATGGGTTTGGCTCGAGTCGATTATCGGATGCATCACGCAGACGGTACGCTCCTCCGGTGAGAACTTTATCAATGATGAAGGGACCCTCCCACTTGGGCTTGAGCTTGTCCTTTTTCTTCTCCGATAGGCGTAGAACTAGTTTACCAATGTTATAAGTTTTGGCCCGTACTTCTCTGCTTTGATACCTTCGAGCTTGTTGCTGATAGAATGCGGAACAGGCTTTTGCGACGTCATGCTCCTCCACCAGGGCATCTAAACTGTCCTGCCGATCAAGCTCGGCTTCTCTCTTCGTACATGCGCACTCGAGGTGAGTCATGAATGATATTGCAGGGCAATACCACCTCTGCGCCGTACACCATAAAAAATGGTGTGTATCCGGTAGTGCGATTCGGCGTGGTCCGCAGCCCCCATAGTTCGGAGTCGAGCTCCTCGACCCAGTGCGAATCTGATTCCTTCAAGGATTGCACCAGTCTGGGTTTGATGCCGCTCATAATAAGACCATTTACTCGTTCTACTGGACCATTTGTTTGGGGGTGATAGACGGAGGCGTAATCGAGCTTAATGCCCATGTTGTCGCACCAAGTTTTCACCTCGTCGGCTGTGAAGTTGGAGCCATTATCGGTGATGATGCTGTGGGGGACACCGTAATGGTGTACGACCCCTGATATGAAGTCTATCACTGGTCCGGATTCGGCAGTTTTAACTGGTTTGACTTCTATCCATTTGGGGAATTTATCCACCATGACCAACAAGTAGTTTTCCATATGGCTTCCTCCTTTAAGGGGTCCAACCATATCGAGCCCCCAGACCACAAAGGGCGAAGTTATGGGGATTGTTTGGAGAGAAGTAGGTGGCATATGGCTTTGATTTGCGAAAATCTGGCAACCAATGCAATGTTGGACGAGGTCCTGTGCGTCTGCTCGGGCTGTGGGCCAGTAGAAACCTGTACGGAAGGCCTTGCTTACAAGGGCTCGAGCTGCGGCGTGGTGGCCGCCGAGTCCAGCATGAATTTCGGCCAAGAGCTGCCGCCCTTCCTCTTCGGAGATGCACCTTTGGAGCACTTCGTTCGTGCTTTTCTTATAAAGCTCTCCCTCATGGACCTTGTAGGCTTTAGAGCGCCGCACAATGCAACGTGCCTCGTTTTGGTCCTCGGGGAGTTCTTGCCTATTTAGGTAGGCTAAGAAAGGTTCTGTCAACGGGGCGATGACAGCCATGATCACGTGGGCCGAAGGTGTTATTTCGGTGGCGGAGCCTCCGATTATGTCAGTATGTTTGGGATCTGGGGTTGTGGTCGTATCCGGAATAGTATTGCCGGTCTCCCCTTGCCACACCATGGATGGCTTGAAAAGCCTTTTCAGGAATATATTAGGCGGGACGGGGTCGCGTATAGCGCCGATGCGGGCGAGGATATCCGCCGCTTGATTGTTTTCTCGGACCACATGATGGAATTTGAGCCACTCGAACCGAGCTGACATTTTCAGGACGGCATTGCAGTAAGCCGCCATTTTCGGGTCCTTGGCGTCGAATTCTCCATTTATTTGAGATATTGCAAGGTTCGAATCCCCCCACACCTCGAGGCGTTGAATGCCCATGGAGACCGCCATCCGAAGACCGTGCAACAGAGCTTCGTGTTCGGCTGCATTGTTGGAGTCTGTGTATAGTATTTGTAGTATTTATTGGACTGTATCTCCGGTGGGGGATGTCAGGACAACACCCGCTCCCAGACTAGCCAGCATCTTAGAGCCGTCAAAGTGCATGATCCAATTGGAGTACGCGCCGTACTCTTTATGGAGTTCGGCTTCTGTCCATTTGGCGATGAAGTCAGCTAGTACTTGCGATTTAATGGCTTGCCGTGGTTTGTATGTGATGTCGAACAGGAGGAGCTCGATAGCCCACTTAGCAATACGGCCCATGGCATCGCGGTTATTTATGATATCTTTAAGTGGTACTTCGGAGGCCACCGTGATTGAACACTCTTGAAAGTAGTGTCGTAGTTTCCGGGATGCCATGAAGACCGCGTATGCTATCTTTTGATAATGTGGGTGCCGTGACTTGCATGGAGTGAGGACAATGGATATGTAGTATACCGGTTTTTGAAGCGGGAACTTATGTCCATCCTCCTCTCGTTCGACGACGAGCACCGCGCTTACAACTTGGTGTGTTGCAGCTATATATAGCAGCATGGGTTCGCCGATGTTTGGTGCGGCCAGGATTGGATTGCAAGCCAAGAGTGCATTTATTTCTTCCCGTCCAGCAATAGCCACCTCCGTCCACTCGAAGTGTTCGGTGCGTCGAGGAAGGCGATAGAGAGGTGGTGCCTTTTCTCCCAATCGGGAGATAAAGCGGCTCAAGGCAGCCACGCATCCAGTTAACTTCTGGATTTGCTTGAGGTCTGTTGGGGTAGCCAACTGTGACAGAGCTGGGATTTTGGCCAGATTTGCTTCAATTCCTCTATTGGAAACTATGAAGCCCAGGAGCTTTCCGGCAGGAACGCCGAAAACGCATTTTTCCGGATTGAGCTTGATGTCGTATGTCCGGAGATTGTCGAACGTAAGCCTCAAGTTGTCTATTAAAGATTCGACGTGTCTGGTCTTGATGACCACGTCATCTACGTACGCCTCAACTGTTTTGCCGATTTGTGTTTCCAGGCATGTCTGAATCATGCGTTGATAGGTTGCACCGGCATTTTTGAGCCCGAAAGGCATGGTGTTAAAGCAGAAAGGGCCGATGGAGAGATGAATGCCGGTTGCGGCTGATCGGACTCCGCCATCTTGATTTGATGGTATCCGGAGTATGCGGCGAGGAAGCACAATGAGTCGTGGTCCTGCGGTAGCATCGATGATTTGGTCGACACAGGGGGGGGAAGGGATCCTTAGGGCAAGCCTTATTGAGGTCCTTGAAATCGATGATGACAGCGCCAGATTTGTCCTTCTTGGTACCATCACCAGGTTTGCTAGCCAGTCCGGATGTTTTATTTCTCTGATGAATCCAGCTTCGAGTAACTTGGCTAGCTCCTCTCCCATGGCTTGTCGCTTAGGTTCTGAAAAACGCCGAAGAGTTTGCTTGACCGTCTTGTATCCCTTCTTAGGCTATGCTCGGCCAGCCTACGTGGGATACCTGGCATGTCTGAAGGATGTCAGGCGAAGATGTCCCAATTCTCGTGCAAGAACTCTCGCAGTGCAGCGTATATTGTGGGGTTCAGCTGTGCCCCGATGGATGTTGTTTTTGTAGAGTCCGTTGGGTGGACTTGGAATTTGACTATTTCATCCGCTGGTTTGAAAGAGGTGGACTTGAATCATTTGTCGAGTATCACATCGTCCCTGTCCACTGTGGAACACAGCGCGGTGAATTCTTCGGCCGCGAGGGCTCTAGATAATGCCTCAAGGGCTAGGGCGGCGGTTTTGTTTTCGGTGCGGAGTGCGACATCCGGATCACTGGCTAGAGTGATGATTCCATTAGGTCCGGGCATCTTGAGCTTCATGTACCCGTAATGGGGTATAGCTTGGAAGCTCGTGAATGCCTCCCGCCCTAAAAGGGCATGGTATCCGCTACTGAACGCGGCCACTTGGAATATGATTTCTTCGGACCTGTAATTCTCCAGTGTGCCCAATACCACATCTAGTGTGATTTTTCCCGCGTATCGTGCCTCCCAACTAGGGATAATTCCCCTGAATGTCATGTTGCTTTGCTCAATGCAGCTCTTATCTATTTCCATTTTGTTGAGAGTTTCCTCGTAGATGAGGTTTAATCCGCAGCCACCGTCCATGAGCACTTTAGTAAGCCAGAAGTCGTCCACAATTGGACTAAGGACCAAAGCGGCTGGTGCTCGGACCGTTCAGAATTGAGGTTTATCACTGGCATTGAAGGTTATGGCCGTGTTGTTCCATGGATTTATTGCTGCAACGTGGCAGACTTCGGCGAGGCTGCAGAGTGCTCGCTTGCGCCTGTTATTTGAGGCGAAAGTCCCAAAGACTGTCAATACTGTATTGTTATTTTCTGCAGGATGATGCTCTGCGGTATCGTTGATGAGGAGATCCTCGCTGCTCTTGGCTACCTGCCAGAGTATCCAACATGCTCTAAGGCTGTGTGTTGGTATGGTATCCGGTGTGGTGTGAATTTTGCATGGCCCATTGAGCCATCCCTCCAATACGGTTCCGCGCCCTGTAATGGGCTTTGGTTTCTTTGTAATTGGATCAGGTGACTTGCGAGAGTGCAACCTTTTAGTTCGGACGAGGGGTTTAGTGAGAGCCGGAGGATCCCAGAATTTTGGTTGGGTTTTCCAGGTGCTTTCCATCGCACAGTACTTCTGTACTATGGCCTCCAAGTCAGCGAAGTGTGCTATATCACGGCAACTTATGGCGTTGAGGGTTCCCTTGTCCGTGCAATTTTTGCAAAAGAATGAGATTGCGTCTTCCTCGCGACAGTCCTTGACATTGTTCAATACATGGAGGAATCTGGCCCAAAAGTGATGTACTATCTCTTGGGGCTCTTATCTAGTGTGGGAAAGATCGCTTGTATCTGGGTGGGTGGGTAGATTTAAGTCCAAACCCTGACCCGATCTGAGACCCAGGGGCAGAGGAGCTTCCGAGCTTGGCAGTTCGGGCTCCGGGATGTTGCCCTATTTTTCTGGTCCGTTGTTCGATTCTAGGTTGGGAGCTTGGGCCATGTCCTCCCGTAGACGGGTATCCGGCTCGGAGAGCTCGGGAATCCGGACATAGTTCATCCTCAAAATAGAGGAAGAATCGCTACATTGTTCCTCCACCACCGCTATCTGATGGGTGACCGGCAGAGAGTTAATCTTTCTTTGGTCGGGTTTAAGCCCGATCCGATCATAGCAACTCCCAAGGCGGCGATGCGATCCAAGAGCTTGTTCAGGGAGGAGAGCTCCATTGGATCCATCTGCTCGGCGAATTCTGAGCTGACGTGGAGGCTGTTTTTCATGACCCGAGAAGTCATTGTCGGCGCGGCGGCCGAACGGGCGGTCATGACGAAGCCGCCTAGTCGGAGAGTTTGGCCTAAAGCCAGGGCTCCCCCAGAGGTGATGTTGTCCTTGATAACAAGGCGAGCCATCAAGCTTCATCAGAACGGCACAAAGGAACTCTTAATGAAAGCACCAATGTCGGTGTCAAACCGCGGATCTCGGTAGGGGGTCCCGAACTGTGCGCCTAAGGCTAATGGTAACAGGAGGCGGGGACACAACGCTTACCTGTGTTCGCCCTCTCGATGGAGGTAATACCCTACTCCTCGCTTGATTCATCTTGATGATATGAGTATTACAAGAGTTGATCTACCACGAGATCGTAGAGGCTAAACCCTAGAAGCTAGCCTATGATTATGATTGTTGTTCGTCCTACGAACTAAACCCTCTAGTTTATATAGACACCAGAGGGGGCTAGGGTTACACAGAGTCGGTTATAGAGAAGGAGAACTACATATCCGAATTGCCAAGATTGCCTTCCACGCAAAGGAGAGTCCCACCTGGACACGGGACGAAGTCTTCAATCTTGTATCTTCATAGTCCAACAATCCGGCACAAGTACATAGTCCGGCTGTCCGAGGACCCCCTAATCCAGGACTCCCTCAATGTACAAGGCCTGATGTTGCTTTTCCAATAAGCCTAACAAGTAAATACCATGCCAACCCAGGTGAGAGTCACTGGGCAGCGGTAAAGACTATTTTGAAGTACCTGAAAAGGACTAAAGAGATGTTCCTAGTTTATGGAGGTGAGGAAGAGCTCGGCGTAAGGGGTTACGCTGATGCTAGTTTCCAAACCGACAGAGATGATTGTCGATCATGACCGGATTCGTACGCTCATGAATGGAGGGCGGTGAGTTGGATGAGTTCCAAGCAAGATACGGTGGCGATTCTACCACGTGTTTAATACATTGCGCTTGTGAAGTCGTGATACGCCCATTTTGCATCATGCTTTTATATCAATATTTATTGCATTATGGGCTGTTATTTCATGTTATGTCACAATACTTATGGCTATTCTCTTATTTTACAAGGTTTACATGAAGGGGAGAATGCCGAAGTCGGAATTCAGGGTGGAAAAGGAGCAAATATTGAAGGACTATTCTCAAGAACTCCAAAAGTCCTGAAACTCCACGGAATGTCTTAAAATAAATAAAGAAAATTCGTCGACAAAGATGAAGGCCAGGGGGCCCACACCCTGCTCACGAGAGTGGGGAGCGCGCCCTCCCCCCTGGGCGCGCCCCCCGACCTTGTGGGCCCTCTGGTGGCTCTCCCACGCCCATCTTCTCCTATATGAAGTCTTTCGATGAGAAAAAAGTACAAGGCAACCTTTCGGGACGAGACTCTGCCACCACGAGGCGGAACCTTGGCGGAACCAATCTAGGACTTCGGTAGAGCTGTTCTGTCGGGGACACTTCCCTCTGGGAGGGGGAAATCATCACCACCGTCATCACCAACGCTCCTGTCATCGGGAGAGGGCAATCTCCATCAACATCTTCATCAGCACCATCTCATCTCCAAACCCTAGTTCATCTCTTGTATCCAATTCTTGTCTCCAAGTCCGGTATTGGTGCTAGTAGGTTGCTAGTAGTGTTGATTACTCCTTGTAGTTGATGCTAGTTGGTTTATTTGGTGGAAGATCATATGTTCAGATCCTTTATGCACATTATTACCCCTCTGATTATGAACATGAATATGCTTTTTGAGTAGTTACGTTTGTTCCTGAGGACAAGGGAGAAGTCTTGCTATTAGTAGTCATGTGAATTTGGTATTCGTTCGATATTTTGATAAGATGTATGTTGTCTAACCTCTAGTGGTGTTATGTGAACGTCGACTACATAACACTTCACCATTATTTGGGCCTAGAGGAAGGCATTGGGAAGTACTACCTCCGTCCGGGTTTATTAGGCCCATGAGCCACTGGAGGCCGTCCGGATTTATAAGGCCGGCTGCGTGCATGCTGCTCCCTTTTTCCTCGTTTTCTTTCCCTAGTAGTTACTGTAGCAATTTAATAGCCAGTTTTTTCTCTGGCAATTAGCGCATGCGTCTCTTTGTATTGGGCAACCATGCATGCTGCATGCGCCGATGCGCGTGTAAGCCGCTGCATGTGGACTTTTTCTTCGTGGATGCAGATCAGTAGGTGAATCAATAGATCTAATTATTACACCTTCTTGGTACTGCTGTTTTGGTCTTTGGGACTAATAATCCCGGACGGAGGTAGTAATAAGTAGATGATGGGTTGCTAGAGTGACAGAAGCTTAAACCCTAGTTTATGCGTTGCTTCGTAAGGGGCTGATTTGGATCCATATGTTTCATGCTATGGTTAGGTTTACCTTAATACTTTTGTTGTAGTTGCGGATGCTTGCAATAGAGGTTAATCATAAGTGGGATGCTTGTTCAAGTAAGAACAGCACCCAAGCACCAGTCCACCCACATATCAAATTATCAAAGTACCGAACGCGAATCATATGAGCGTGATGAAAACTAGCTTGATGATATTCCCATGTGTCCTCGGGAGCACTTTTCCTATTATAAGAGTTTGTCCAGGCTTGTCCTTTGCTACAAATAGGATTGGGACACCTTGCTGCACTTTATTTACTTTTGTTACTTGTTGCTCGTTACAATTTATCCTATCACAAAACTATCTGTTACCATTTATTTCAGTACTTGCAGAGAATACCTTGCTGAAAACCGCTTATCATTTCCTTCTGCTCCTCGTTGGGTTCGACACTCTTACTGATCGAAAGGACTACGATAGATCCCCTATACTTGTGGGTCATCAAGACTCTTTTCTGGCGCCATTGCCGGGGAGTGAAGCGCCTTTGGTAGGTGGAATTTGGTAAGGAAAAATTTATTTAGTGTGCTAAAATTTTCTGTCACTTGTTACTATGGAAAGTAATTGTCTGAGGGGCTTGTTCAGGGTATCTTCACCCCGTCCAGTTGAGCCAAGAGTTGCTCCTCAACCTACTGAACCTACTGAACCTACTGAAAATGAAACTCCTTTTCAGATTCCTTCGGGTATGATGGAAGAACTGCTAGCTAACACTTTTACAGAAGATGGAACAAAGCATCCTGAGGAACATCTATGCTATGTGGATGATGTTTGTGGACTATTTAAGCTTGCAGGTATACCCGATGATGGTGTTAAGAAGAAGGCTTTCCCTTTATCTTTGGAGGGAGACGCATTGACATGGTATAGGCTATGTGATGATATGAGATCATGGAACTATAAAAGATTGAAATTGGAATTTCATCAAAAGTATTAGCCTATGCATCTTGTTCATCGTGATCGCAATTATATATATAATTTTTGGCCTCGCGAAGGAGAAAGCATCGCTCAAGCTTGGGGAGGCTTAAATCAATGTTATATTCATGCCCCAATCATGAGCTCGCAAAAGAAGTGATTATGCAAAGTTTTTATGCTCGGCTTTCTGGTAACAATCGCACCGTGCTCGATACTTCTTGTGTTGGCTCTTTTATGATGAAGCCTATTGAATTTAGATGGAATTTATTGGATAGAATTAAACGCAACCCTGAAGATTGGGACCTCGACGAAGGTAAGGAGTCAGGTATGACACCTAAGTTTGATTGTGTTAAATCTTTTATGGATACCGATATTTTCCGTAAGTTTATCACTAAATATGGACTTGACTCTGAGATAGTAGCTTCTTTCTGTGAATCTTTTGCTACTTATGTTGATCTCCCCAAGGAGAAGTGGTTTAAATATCATCCTCCCATAGAAGTAAAAGTAGCTGCACCTATTAAAGTTGAAGAAAAGATTGTCACTTATAATGATCCTATTGTTCCTACTTCTTATGTTGAGAAACCACCTTTCCCTGTTAGAATGAAGTTGTCCGTAAAAGCAATATTAGGACTTATACACCACTTGAGCAAGTCAAAGTAGAACCCAATATTGCTATTGTTAAAGATCTCTTGTCTGATAATATTGATGGGCATGTTATTCAATTCTCTGGTGAAACTACTAGAATTGCTAAACCCTGTGATAGAGATAAACATACTGTTATTTCTGTTAAAATAGGAGATCATTGTTATCATGGCTTGTGTGATATGGGTGCTAGTGCTAGTGTTATACCCATTGACTTATACAAATAAATTATGCATGATATTGCACCTGTTGAGTTAGAAGAAATTGATGTCACAATTAAACTTGCCAATAGGGATACTATTTCACCAGTGGGAATTGTTAGAGATGTTGAAGTCTTGTGTGGGAAAAACCAAATATCCCGTTGATTTTCTTGTTCTTGGTTCTCGACAAGATAGCTTTTGTCCCATTATATTTGGTAGACCCTTCTTGAATACTGCTAATGCTAAGATAGACTGCAAAAATAATGTTGTTACTATTGGCTTGGATGATATGGTTCATGAGTTTAATTTCTCTAAATTTAGTAAACAACATCGTGAGGAAGAATTGCTTACTAAGGATGAAATTATTGGTCTTGCTTGTATTGCCGTACCTCCTAGTGATCCTTTAGAACATTATTTGCTAGACCATGAAAATGATATGTTCATGAATGAAAGAAAGGAAATAGATGAAGTATTCTTTAAACAGGAACCTATTCTGCAACACAATTTGCCTGTTGAAATCCTAGGGGATCCTCCTCCACCCAAGGGTGATCCCGTGTTTGAGCTTAAACCGTTGCCTGATAATCTTAAATATGCTTATCTTGATGAGAAGAAAATATATCATGTTATTATTAGTGCTAACCTTTCAGAGCATGAAGAAGAAAGATTATTGAAAACTTTGAAGAAGCACCGTGCTGCTATTGGATATACTCTGGATGATCTTAAGGGCATCGGTCCCACTCTATGTCAACATAAAATAAATTTGGAGGCTGATGCCAAACCAGTTTGTGATCCTCAACAATGTTTGAATCCTAAAATGAAAGAAGTGGTAAGAAAGGAAATACTCAAGCTTCTGGAGGCAGGTATAATTTATCCCGTTGCTGATAGTCAGTGGGTAAGTCCTGTCCATTGTGTCCCTAAGAAGGGAGGTATTACTGTTCTCCCTAATGATAAAGATGAATTGATTCCGCAAAGAATTATTATAGGTTATAGGATGGTAATTGATTTCCGCAAATTAAATAAGGCTACTAAGAAAATCATTACCCCTTACCTTTTATTGATCAAATGCTAGAAAGATTATGCAAACATACACATTATTGCTTTCTAGATGGTTATTCTGGTTTTTCTCAAATACCTGTGTCGGCTAAAGATCAATCAAAGACTACTTTTACATGCCCTTTTGGTACTTTTTCTTATAGACGTATGCCTTTTGGTTTATGTAATGCACCCGCTACCTTCCAAAGATGCATGATGGCTATATTCTCTGACTTTTGCGAGAAAATTTGTGAGGTTTTCATGGACGACTTTTCCATCTATGGTTCCTCTTTTGATGATTGCTTGAGCAATCTTGCTCGAGTTTTGTAGAGATGTGAAGAAACTAATCTTGTCTTGAATTGGGAAAAGTGTCACTTTATGGTTAATGAAGGTTTTGTCTTGGGGCATAAAGTTTTTGAAAGAGGTATTGAAGTTGATAAAGCCAAGGTTGATGCTATTGAAAAGATGCCATGTCCTAAGGACATCAAAGGTATAAGAAGTTTCCTTGGTCACGCAGGATTTTATAGGAGGTTCATTAAGGACTTCTCAAAAATCTCTCGGCCTCTGACCAATTTATTACAAAAAGATGTACCATTTGTCTTTGATGATGATTGTGTAGAAGCATTTGAAATACTTAAGAAAGCATTAGTCTCTTGTTGTTCAGCCACCTGATTGGAATTTACCCTTTGAAATTATGTGTGATGCTAGCCATTATGCTGTAGGTGCTGTTCTAGGGCAAAGAGTTGATGAGAAATTAAATGTTATCCATTATGCTAGTAAGACTCTAGACAATGCTCAAAGAAATTAAGCTACTACCGAAAAGTAACTTTTAGCAGTTGTATTTGCTTGTGATAAATTCAGACCCTATATTGTTGATTCTAAAGTAACTATTCACACAGATCATGCTGCTATTAAATATCTTATGGAAAAGAAAGATGCAAAACCTAGGCTTATTAGATGGGTTCTCTTGCTCCAAGAATTTGATTTGCATATTGTTGATAGAAAAGGAGCTGAGAACCCCGTTGCCGACAACTTATCTAGGTTAGAGAATGTTCTTGATGACCCACTACCTATTGATGATAGCTTTCCTGATGAACAATTAAATGTCATAAGCACTTCTCGTAGCACTCCATGGTATGCTGATTATGCTAATTATATTGTTGCTAAATTTATACCACCTAGCTTCACATACCAACAAAAGAAAAAGGTTTTCTATGACTTGTGACATTACTTTTGGGATGACCCACATCTTTACAAAGGAGTAGATGGTGTTATTAGACGTTGTGTACCTGAGCATGAACAGGAACAGATCCTACGCAAGTGTCACTCCGAAGCTTATGGAGGACACCACGCTGCAGATAGAACTGCACACAAGGTATTGCAATCCGGTTTTTATTGGCCTACTCTCTTCAAGGATGCCCGTAAGTTTGTTTTGTCTTGCGATGAATGTCAAAGAATTGGTAATACTAGTAGACGTCAAGAAATGCCTATGAATTATTCACTTGTTATTGAACCATTTGATGTTTGGGGCTTTGATTATATGGGACCTTTTCCTGCCTCTAATGGTTATACACATATTTTAGTTGTTGTTGATTACGTTACTAAGTGGGTAGAAGCTATTCCAACTAGTAGTGTTGATCATAACACTTCTATTAAAATTCTTAAGGAAGTTATTTTTCTGAGGTTTGGAGTCCCTAGATACTTAATGACTGATGGTGGTTCACACTTTATTCATGGTGCTTTCCGTAAGATGCTTGCTAAATACGACGTTAATCATAGAATTGCATCTCCATATCACCCGCAGTCTAGTGGGCAAGTAGAATTGAGCAATAGAGAGCTCAAATTAATTCTGCAAAAGACTGTCAATAGGTCTAGAAAGAATTGGTCCAAGAAACTTGATGATGCATTATGGGCCTATAGAACTGCATATAAAAATCCTATGGGTATGTCTCCGTTTAAAATGGTTTATGGAAAAGCATGTCACTTACCTCTCGAACTAGAACATAAGACATATTGGGCTATTAAAGAGCTCAACTATGATTTCAAATTTGCCGGTGAGAAGAGGTTATTTGATATTAGCTCACTTGATGAATGGAGAACCTAAGCTCATGAAAATGCCAAGTTGTTTAAAGAAAAGGTTAAAAGATGGCATGACAAAAGGATACAAAAGCGTGAGTTCAGTGCAGGTGATTATGTATTGCTATACAACTCTCGTTTAAGATTTTTTGCAGGAAAACTTCTCTCCAAATGGGAAGGTCCCTACATTATCGAGGAGGTCTATCGTTCCGGTGCCATAAAAATCAACAACTTCGAGGGCACAAATCGAAGGTGGTAAATGGTCAAAGGATCAAACACTATATCTCAGGTAATCCTATAAATGTTGAAACTAATATCATTGAAACCGTAACCCCGGAGGAGTATATAAGGGACACTCTCCAGAACGTCCTAAACTCCGAAAAGGAATAGGTATGTGGTACGGTAAGTAAACCGACTCCAAAACAATTTTTAAGGCAATATTCCTCCGTTTTGGAATATTTAGAAAAATAGAAAAATAAGTACCAGTCCGGGGAGAACACGAGGCCTCCACGAGGGTGGAGGGCACGCCCTACCCCCCTGGGCGCGCCCCCCTACCTCGTGAGCACCTCATGTGCCCTCCGAACTCTGTTTCCTTGCACGATACGTATTTTGGTCGGTAAAAATTCATTATATATACTCTCGAAGGTTTTGACTCTCCTATCACGCAAATCTCCCCTGTTCTTGTTTCGAGATGTTTTTCTGACAGGTCTAGATCATCATGACGACCCCAAGTGCTTCCAAGGGCAAGTTCTTGGAGAAGGTGATCAACCCTTACCTCGCGGAGGTGCTGCGACACCCTCAAACCATTGAGATGCGTGATGGGTTGCTGCACATCCGCGATGTTGAGGGACCAAAGGTAACCGGAAGCATGGAGTTGAGGCTCGAAGCAATGGAGCAACAAGTTTTCAAGTCCCAGGGGATGGTGAAGCATGGAATCAACGCTACCCACAAGATGCTTGCGGAGTTCACCAACAACTATGAGCCGGATGCCAAGAAGACCGAGGAAGCCATCTTCAAGCTACATGAGAAGATCGAGCACCTCCAAGCGCAAATCTATGATCTGCAAAACCAAAACTATGAGTATGAATATAGATTCAAAAGAATGAGTTTGGCTGCAGATTTGAGGATTTTGGAGACTCGATCATCCTTCTTAGGGCTGGAATTCGAGCCGAGTCGAGCCAGCTCGGCTCGATTCGCTAAAGCTCGTTTTGTTAACGAGCTAACTCAACTCGACTCGTTACTATAACGAGCTCGAATCCAAGATTGGCTCGACTCGTATAACTCGCGAGCAGGCTCATTTAGCTTGTTAAGCTCGTTAATGATATGAACATAAAAGCTTACGAATATGGTAAAAATGATATACTTGAAAATGTAAATTGTACATATTAAACATGTACAATATTCACAAACAAGTGTAAGCATGTATGAGCTTAACTTACAATTGTCACTACCATCAAGTCAGTACCATGTACATGACCATTGATCACAAACAATTCTACATGCCCACGATGATCAACAAGTTAGTAACATATACATGACCAAATAATTGTAATTTTCTTGAATGTCTAGGCGTTGTGTTGTGCGCCTGGGACGAAGTGTGCTTGGCTGCTCTTTTGTATCAAGCCTAACGAGTTACACGAGTACTCGTGAGATTGGCTCGTTTAACTCATTCTATAAACGATCTTAAATTAAAGCTTGGCTCGACTCGTTATTCTTCGAGTTCGAGTCGATTTGAGCCGAGTCACGAGCTACTCATTTAGCTCGCGAGCTTCGAGCATTTTTTCCAGCCCTAATCCTTCTATGATGGTGAGCCTATGCCATGGAAGGTGAACGACAAGCTTGCATCATCATCAACACCTCCACCACCAACAACAAGGAGACATAATCACATGGGTATGGGCACTCCCCTTGGCAACTACCAAGCTTGGGGGAGGTGCCCTCGTATCGTATCACCATCACAACTCCTATCTTTACCATTTTTCTTAGTTTGATCCTTTTAGTAGTAACTTGATTTAGTAGAATAAAGTCATGGCATGATCTAGTTTTGAGTTTTGCTTTATGATCCTTCTTTGTAATCGAGTCCGTGAGCTATATAATAAAGATTAGTGTTGAGTCAAGGGCTTGAGTATTTTTCCATGATCTTGGGTGATTAGAAGAAAAAGAATAAAAAGAATCAAAGAGTTCATATGGATCTTATTGAAAGCAATGACTCCACATAGAAAGAGTATGATGATTAAAAGTTGTTGGGAGTTGACAAATATAGCTTTGGTCATCATTGCAATTAATAGGAAGTAATAAGGAAAGAGAGGTTTCACATATAGATATATTATCATTGACATCTTTTATGATTGGGAGCACTCATTAAAATATGACATGCTAAAGAGTTGATGTTGGACAAGGAAGACAACATAGTGAGTTATGTTTTCTTACATCTGAGATAAAGTATGTTGTCATGGATCCTCTACCGTGTTGAGCTTGCCTTTCCCCCTCATGCTAGCCAAATTCTTAGCACCAAGTAGCAATACTACTTGTGCTTCCAAATACCCTTAAACCAATTTTGCCATGAGAGTCCACCATATCTACCTATGGATTGAGTAAGATCCTTCAAGTAAGTTGTCATTGGTGCAAGCAATAAAAATTGTTCTCTAAATATGCATGACTTATTAGTGCGGTGAAAATAAACTTTGTACGAACTTGTTGTGGACGCAATAAAAGCAACGGACTGCATAATAAAGGTTCACATACAAGGGGCAATATAAAGTGACGTTCTTTTGCACTAAGATTTTGTGCATCAACCCTAAATGCGCATGACAACCTCTGCTTCCCTCTGCGAAGGGCCTATCTTTTATTATTATCCTCTACCTTATGCAAGAGTCACAGTGATCTTCACCTTTCCTTTTTTATTTTATCCTTTGGCAAGCTCAGCATGTTGGAAAGAACATGATATATATATCTAATCGGATGTGGGGGAGCATGAATTATTATTGTTGACGTTACCCTTGAGGTAAAAGGTTGTGGGGAAAAACTATAAGCCCCTATCTTTCTCCGTGTCCGATTAAAACTCTGTAACCATAAGTATTGCGTGAGTGTTAGCAATTATGAAGGACTAAGTGATAGTTGAGTATGTGGACTTGCTTTTAAGCTCTGACATAGACTCTTTCCGATGTTATGATAAATTGCAATTGCCTCAATGACTAAGGGTATAATTTGTTGGTGCTCAATAAGGTTTCTGATTCATACTTTGGCTTTGTGAAAAGATCATCACTTGAACATGAGTAATCATATGACGAAATCTTTATATGTTGCTGTTATGAAATAATCATGATGCCTTCATGTCCGTATTTTATTTTTATCGACGCCTCTACCTCTAAACATGAGGACATATTTATTGTTATCGGCTTTTTGCTTGAGGACAAGCGAGGTCTAAGCTTGGGGGAGTTGATACGTCCATTTTGCATCATGCTTTTATATCAATATTTATTGCATTATGGGCTGTTATTTCACGTTATGTCACAATACTTATGGCTATTCTCTTATTTTACAAGGTTTACATGAAGAGGAGAATGCCTTGCAATTTGGAATTTCAATTTGGAAAAGGAGCAAATATTGAAGGACTATTCTGCAACTCCAAAAGTCCGAAACTCCACGGTATGTCTTAAAATAAATAAAGAAAATTAAATCACCAAAGATGAAGGCCAGGGGCCCACACCCGCACCCGAGGGTGGGGCGCCTCCCCCGGGCGCGCCCCTACCTCGTGGGCCCCGGTGGCTCTCCGACGCCCATCTTCTCCTATATGAAGTCTTTCGATGAGAAAAAGATACAAGGCAACCTTTCGGCACGAGACTCCGCCGCCACGAGGCGGAACCTTGGCAGAACCAATCTAGGGCTCCGGCAGAGCTGTTCTGCCGGGGACACTTCCCTCCGGGAGGGGAAATCATCACCACCGTCATCACCAACGCTCCTCTCATTAGGAGAGGGCAATCTCCATCAACATCTTCATCAGCACCATCTCATCTCCAAACCCTAGTTCATCTCTTGTATCCAATTCTTGTCTCCAAGTCCGGGATTGGTGCTAGTAGGTTGCTAGTAGTGTTGATTACTCCTTGTAGTTGATGCTAGTTGGTTTATTTGGTGGAAGATCATATGTTCAGATCCTTTATGCACATTATTACCCCTCTGATTATGAACATGAATATGCTTTGTGAGTAGTTACGTTTGTTCTTGAAGACAAGGGAGAAGTCTTGCTATTAGTAGTCATGTGAATTTGGTATTCGTTCGATATTTTGATAAGATGTATGTTGTCTAACCTCTAGTGTTGTTATGTGAACGTCAACTACATAACACTTCACCATTATTTGGGCCTAGAGGAAGGCATTGGGAAGTAATAAGTAGATGATGGGTTGCTAGAGTGACGAAGCTTAAACCCTAGTTTATCGTTGTTTCGTAAGGGCTGATTTGGATCCATATGTTTCATGTCATGGTTAGGTTTACCTTAATACTTTTGTTGTAGTTGCGGATGCTTGCAATAGAGGTTAATCATAAGTGGGATGCTTGTTCAAGTAAGAACAGCACCCAAGCCCCGGTCCACCCACATATCAAATTATCAAAGTACCGAACGTGAATCATATGAGCGTGATGAAAACTAGCTTGATGATATTCCCATGTGTCCTCGGGAGCGCTTTTCCTATTATAAGAGTTTGTCCAGGCTTGTCCTTTGCTACAAAAAGGATTGGGCCACCTTGCTGCACTTTATTTACTTTTGTTACTTGTTGCTCGTTACAATTTATCCTATCACAAAACTATCTGTTACCATTTATTTCAGTACTTGCAGAGAATACCTTGCTGAAAACTGCTTATCATTTCCTTCTTCTCCTCGTTGGGTTCGACACTCTTACTTATCGAAAGGACTACGATAGATCCCCTATACTTGTGGGTCATCAAGCTGCAAAGGAAGGTGTTTGGATCCGACATTTTCTGGATGATCTTGGTATTTTCCCAGCCTCGGTAAAACTGTTGGACCTTTATTGTAATATTTCTGGTGCCATCGCACAAGCCAAGGAGCCGAGGAATCACCACAAGGTCAGACACATAGATCAGAAATATCACCTAATAAGAAAGATTGTAAAGAATGGTGATGTAGACTTTTGCAAAATTCACACGGATGCAAATGTTGCAGATCCGTTGACTAAGCCGCTTCCACAACCCAAGCATGAGGGGCACGTTAGAGCTATGGGTATTCGATGTCTATTTGATTGACTCTAGTGCAAGTGGGAGACTGTTAAAGATATGCCCTAGAGGCAATCATGTATGATGATATTTCCTATGTGTTTATGAATAAAGATAGTCCTTGCACATTATCAATGATGTGTATCAGCAAGTATGTGACTTGTTTGTGGGACTATGCGTTGTATGATGACTGTCCTAAAAGGTACCTAGCCGAAAGGGCTGTGTGGACACGCAACCGACTAGACTAGCATATGACACGGTCGATGGCTCGATCTCACTAGCCATGGAGCATTGGATGTTAACCAAATAATATGGACTTGGAAAGGTCTGGTCGGATTCGACGTAGTCGGATTTGAGTCGAGATAAGGTCCGAGTCGGAGAAACCCAACTATGGGACACAACGATATGTCATCTGTGAGTCTCTAGTACAACATACATTCTATGTCCTAAGACCTGAGCTGACGCATGTACTCGGGATGGTGACAGACTTGCTTCGGGCCGACCAGACGCTACTCCGTAACTGGGTAGTTACAAAGGTAGGTTTCAGGCTTGTCCAGACCCATGCTGCAAGACATGGTCGAGCAAGATGGGATTTTCCCCTCCGATTAGGAGAGATATACTCTAGGCCCCTCGTGTGATCCGACCAGGATAAGCATGGCCATGCAACAAGGATTATGAGATAATCCGGATAGTGGTCATCATCACTGGAACGAGAAAGAGGTCGGGCTAGCACAAGGATGACAGTCTCGCCTTGAGCCCGACAACATATATCGTGTGGCAAAGGGAACAGAAGTGTGACATGTTGTATAGGTTCGCCTAACCAGCTTCATAGTTTGCTTGGTGTTCGGCATGCCTTGCTACAAGCCGCTACCAACCGTGCAGTTCGGAGGTGATCCGAACTGCGACCAAGCCGACTTGAACCTAAGGGGTCGCGCGCTTAAGGGAATGAACCTACGAGGTCGGATCCGAGGACATTGGTCCGATCTGATCCGAGCTGTATTCGGATTGTGGCCAAGTAGACTTGTGGGCTTTAGGGTCCGTGCGAGGCCCAAGTGTTGAGCCCGCTGTCGGTTCAAAACCGGCGGATCTCGGGTAGGGGGTCCCGAACTGTGCGTCTAGGCGGATGGTAACAGGAGACAAGGGACATGATGTTTTTACCCAGGTTCGGGCCCTCTCGATGGAGGTAAAACCCTACTCCTGCTTGATTGATATTGATGATATGGGTAGTACAAGAGTGGATCTACCACGAGATCAAGGAGGCTAAACCCTAGTGTAGGATCGGAAGTATGTCTAGAGGGGGGGTGATTAGACTACTTGACAACTTAAAAGTTTAGCCTTTTGATTAGGACAAGTTTTTAGTAAGTTCACAATGATGACCAAGTCAAGTATCACCCTACACATGCAATTCTAGAGTAGTGGCAGCAGAAAGTAAATTGCACATGTAGTAAATAAGAGGTGGAGAAGAGCAAACGCAATTTGGAGACACGGAGATTTTTCTCGTGGTTCCGATAGGTGGTGCTATCGTCAATCCACGTTGATGGAGACTTCAACCCACGGAGGGTAACGGCTGCGAGAGTCCACGGAGGGCTCCACCCACGAAGGGTCCACGAAGAAGCAACCTTGTCTATGCCATCATGGCCTACGTCCACGGAGGACTAGCCTTACTCGGGGTAGATCTTCACGAAGTAGGCGATCTCCTTGCCCTTACAAACTTCTTGGTTCAACTCCACATCTTGACGGAGGCTCCCAAGCGACACCTAACCAATCTAGGAGGCACCACCTCCAAAAGGTAATAGATGGTGTTGGTGATGATGAACTCCTTGCTCTTGTGCTTCAAATGATAATCTCCCCAACACTCAACTCTCCTCACCGATTTGGCTGTGGTGGAAGAAAGGATTGAGTGGAAAGCAACTTGGGAAGGCTAGAAATCAAGTTTCATATGGTGGGAGTGGAGCAACTTGATCTCAACACAAGGGTAGGTAGTTTTCTTCTCGAAATGTAAGGTAGGAGTGGTAGTTCTTTCGATGGCTCTCTCCACGAATGAAGAGGAGGTGGAGGGTATTTATAGCCTCCACACAAAATCCAACTGTTACACACATTTGACCAATCTCGGTCGGACCGAAGTTGACAACTCGGTGAGACCGAAAGTTCAAATCTTGTGAATGTTGGGATTTTCGGTGGGACCGAAAATACAATCTCGGTTAGTCCGATTCTTCCAAAGTCTAGGGTTTGCCAATCTCGGTGGGACCGACTTTCTCATCTCGGTGACACCGATTTGAGTCTGTATGTTCTGAAGCTTGGCAACACCAATTTCGGTATGACCGAGTTTGGAATCGGAAAATCCGAAATTCTTAGGGTTTGGCTATATGGTGAGGTGGTTCATCTCGGTGTGGTGAGTTTATGGAATCGGTGGGACCGAGATTACTTATGAGTTTATGTTGGAATGAAAGATTGCGATAGTTTGAGAGATAAATCACTAAGCACTTTGAGCAACCAGATCATCATCATAACCTCATCCCTTTTAATAGTATTGGCTTTCCTATGGACTCAATGTGATCTTGGATCACTAAACAAAAATGGAGTCTTGAGCTTTTGCCAATGTTTTCCTTAGCATTTTGAGGGGTCCACATCATCGGTCATTGCCATACCCATATCATCGAACTTTCTGAAATATTCTCAAGAAATAATTAGTTCAATGATATATATGTTGTTATTAATTACCAAAACCACCCGGGATTAGTTGCACTTTCAATCTCCCCTTTTGGTAATTGATGACAACATATAGATCAAACTTCGACAAATGATATAATCAATGAATAACATCGTCGCTTTGAGAAGTATGTGATAAGCAAGAGCTCCCCCTAAATTTGTGCATTATTTAAGATTTGCGTTTGAATGCAAATGCACAATCGATTAGGATCATGGGTCACTCTTCCATGTCACATACATCTTGGTGGAGCGCACAAAATGATAAGAATGAATAGCATGCACCCAATCACCAAGACATGAGTAAGTGATCATACAAGATATGAATAGAATATGATAAGCATTAAGCACACATTAAGCATAGTATGATCAAGCACTCATCAAGATAGAGCAAACGTAGTATCAAACACACGAAATGTCTCAAGAACTCAAAAGTATCTCAAGGAAAACCGCAAACGAAAGAGCAAAAACGAGCACTCTCTCTCGAAGTCCTATGATCTATACAATTTCTCCCCTTTGGCAACAAGTTACCAAAAGTTCGAAGGTATAGAGCTAATCGTCACTAGGGACTCTGCTGGTGGCTCTGTCTGCGTCGATGGAGTGGAGATAGCTGCATCTGCAAAAGCTTCGCTGAAGTCTGTGGAGCTGGAGGAGTGGACACCGGAGCTGGTCTTTGGAACCGATGGAGCTGTGGGAGGTCTTGATGTAGTAGCCACAGGGTCATCCTTTGGAATAGCGGTGATCTGGGCTTTGTGGGCCTTGCAGCAGGCTGCTCATAGTCATCATGGACTAGATCACCTTCCATCTCCTTCATGAGCTCTGCCTTCTCCCTTTTCGCTTCCTCATTGTGCGCCTCAAGCTTGTTGACGGTGACTGCACTTGATCGACTTGACATCCAGAGCATGGAACTTATCTTCAACTATCCTCTCAAGACTCTCCCGAGATCGCACTATGCTGGCAGGCGCGAGTTCAATTCTCCGAGTGGCTTCAAGAAGTTGTTCTCCAATGCTCTTGGGCTTTTTCTGCTGCTGCCGCTTCCTTCTCCGCTTTAGCTTGTTTGGCAGCTTCGGACTTAGCGTGTCCTTCAACAGATGTGGGAGCATCCTCACCATCACAACTTCATTATCTTCATGTTCAGGGCTGCGGTGGCAAGTGGGGTCTATCCAACAGGTAGGTGTCCGTGCCAAACTTGGCATTGATGAGCATCTGAATGTGCGGAGCAAACCCACATGACCTCTTACAGTCTGCTTGCTGTCCTCTTGATAGTCTCTACTATCGTGTCCATCACCTTAAAAGGTGTCTTCGATCTAGAATGTGCAGCATGTTGATAGAATAGCCTCTTATCATGCGATGGTCTCCTGACTTGGGCATCAAAGTATGCCTCAGAATGGTGTTAGTGGTTGGGAGACCTGCCTGAAGATGATAAACTGATCCAAGCTTCCATATCTCAACATCCTTGTCTGGTACCTCATTGTACATGTTCTTCATAGACTCGTGATTCTTCTTTGGAATGCCATAGACATCTACATCATCGTCCCTTGATACTGGTGCATTCAGCAATGCTCTCCATTCCTCAACAGTTGAGGAGAATCTCTGGCCTTCTGTCATCCATACAATTTTGCCATCTGGATAGAAATGTGCGGTGGCATAGAACTGCATGATCATTTCATCATTCCAAGCAGTCAATTTCTGACCAACGAACTCAGCAACTCCACATGCAAGTGAAGCTCTCATGCACATGTGGGAAGTAGTCTCTGTGCTCTTCACTGTCGATGTAATCCCGATCAACATATCTCGTGTCAAGAATAATTGGTTTCTTGTCCATGAGCAACATCTCATAGAAATCTTGTTGCTCTCGGTGTGGAACCTTGAGTCAACAGCTGTCCTTCTCCTGGTGGCATATGGATCAACTTGCCTCCATAGCTCGAGACCTTTGTCCTTCCTTTCCTTCATATTTTCAGCTCGAGGATGAGCATCATTATGAACTGGCAGTTTCGTCTAAGTTTCAAGAACACATGTGCCTCTTCATCGATTCATGGGTGGCACATTGTCCTTCTTCTTCTCTCAAGCGGTATATTTCTCACAGTTTTCTTTGGCTTGGCAGCAGGTTTGGCTTAGGCTGCCTTGGCTAGAGCTGATGGCTTAGATTTAGTGGGTGCTCCCGCCTACGATGGCATCTCCCATCAACTTTTGCTTCGAGGAGGCTGGGGTGCTTCCTCATCGAGTCATCATCGACTTCTTCATGAACTAGCCTCTTCCTCTTGGAAGTTTTCTTGATCTTTTTGGAGGTTTCTTCTTCCATGCTCAGCTTCTTTGCAACTCGAGGATTTCTTCTCTTTCTTGGTGCCTTTCTTTGCTTGTTGCCCTTGATATCCTTTGGCAACCACTTTCCTCTTAGGCTTGGAAGTAATCTCCTCATCAAGAACAAAGTCGAGTCTTCCTCATCGAATTCCTCTTCTTCCGGCCACGTGGCAGTGGAGGCAATCCACTTGGAGTGCTCTCTCTCCATCATCTGAAAAACTGCTTGCTTGGGACTTGTAATCGCCTCGAATCTCAATGGCGATTCAGACTGTTCGGCTGTCACTTGCATCGACATGACCGACACCTGTGAAAAGAATAGGTATAGGCGAGAATAGAAGAGTTATCACAAACCGCAGAGGATTTTGCAAAATAAATGAGTTCAAACATTAGTTTTAGGTTTTCACAGAATGCATTTCGGTCGACCGAGTCTAAAATTCGTGAATCCAAGTGTCTAAACCTAACCATACACACCACTTTCGGTTGGACGAAATGGGTTTCGGTCTAGCCGAGAGCACTAGGGTTTCACTAAATCCTCACTTCGGTCTTACCGATTTGCACAACTTCGGTTTAACCGAAAAGTGCGGTCTGCAATGGCAGAGGCCAAATCGGTCGATCCGAGAATGTAGAATCGGTCACACCGAGATGTGTTCGCGGAAACCTAACCCTAAGATTTTCACTCGAATTTTGTTCTATGATCTAATCTGCTGGATAGGAAGATTTCAATCTTGGCAAGAAGCTAGGCAAAACCTATCGTGCATTGAATCGAGGTTGAAGCACGAGAGGATGAAACTCACCCAATCTGGTGGAGTTTCACTCTGGCGGCAACGGTGCGATGAGATTGACCGCTGACGGCGATGGAGACCAGGCGAGGGCGCACAAAGCGACGGCGAGAGCGATCCAAGACCACGGCGACGGCAAATAAGGGTTTGGGGCGAGACGTTTGAAGGAATAATCAACGCGCTGCCCTCGGGTATATATACCCTTCGGCTGTCGGTGGGACCGAGTTGGAAAACTCGGTGGGACCGAGATGGTTAACTGCGTGCAGTTACTCACTTCGGTCACGCCGAAATTTGCAACTCGGTTTCACCGAGGTGAAAACCTAGATCAATCCAAGTGATTTCGGTCTGTCCGATTTGAGTATATTGGTTTGACCGAAAGTACTTGAAGGTTTTGGAATTTAAGCTTTTGACGGATCGGTGGCTCCGAGTGCTCCTCACTCGGTCTGTCCAAAAAAAATCTTGTTCAAAGTTTGTGATATAAGCATGAATAGAGTTTGAGACAAGAAAGCATAGATAGCTAGGGGAGGAACTTAGGCATTCTTGTCCATCCATTTGGTCAAAAAGAAATAAGATTCAAAAGACCAAAGCAACAAATGGATGTCCTCGAATGGATAAAATCATGCATCCAACATGCTCACACAATAAGATAGCAAATAAAATATGTGTCAAACATGCACAAACAAAGCACTAGCAACTAGCACACAATTTGGCGATGACTAGGTCATCTATATATGAGTATATTGACTTAGGAGTCAAATGAGAACATTTGATCATAGGTCATACTCATCGTTTAAGCACAAGTGGGGTTACCACTTTTACATAAAGCATTAATGTGTTCACATCATTTGAAGATGCTTTTAGCTCATTTCTTTAGAGCAAAGCTCCCCCTTGATGTGAGAACCCCTTTTAAAGGGTCAAACTAACCTTGGGTTGTCGTTGAAGACTTCATGTAGATGTTGAAGATGTGGATGCTCAATGTTGATGAAGATCATCAAGAGTTGGGAGCAATCCTTTGGATTCGGGCACTTTCAATACCTACATGGGTTAGTCCCACAAGGAACAAACAAGGATATCCATGGACATAGATTGAAGTACACAATAGATGATGTCCATGAAGGCAATGATTACCTTGTCCCTTGACTTACCAACATGAGGGTTTGTGACTCCATGAACTAGTGCAAGATGTGGAAGTTGATTGCACAAGTTCTTTGCCAAAATGAATGTGAGTGAAGTATGTTGGCGGAGTCACCCTCAAGAACTCTCTAGTTCTTCTTCTTGGGATCCACATCATCTTGATGGGAATCCTTGGGGTAGTAGTTGAGCTTGTCAAGTAGAACTTGAAGTTGCCTTGGGAACCCACTTGACCATGGCCTTGGGTGCTTCAATGAATGCATCAATCTCCTCTTGAAGCTTGTCCTTGCCTTTTAGCTTGTGGTCTTGTGGTGGAAGGTCATCTTGAGCTTGTTCCACATTGGAAGAAGTAGGATCATACTTCTCCTTTTGAGAAACAAACTTTGGAGTGGGATATTGACCTTCTTCCCATTCAACACCCTCGGCGTTGAACTTTCGCTCAAAACCAATTCCTTGATTCTTCCGGTGTCTTCCTTGCTTGCGAACAATTTCCTCAAAGCTCTTGCTTCGGCAAGGCTCTTGTAGACACCTTTCTCTATAATCCCTTTCAATAGACTATTTTCTTGCTCAAGTGAAACTTGGCTTGAAACATTGTTAGTGGAATCAAGAGAATTACTAGAAGTAACAACATTTGATTTAGCATGATTATTGTTACTACTAGATGAAGAATTTTTCTTATGCTTGTCATGCTTAGTTTTAATAGGTGGCAAGAAATTAGACAAGAGAAGTCGTTTGGCAAGATATGAAGAACTCTTCTTTCAAGATCGTCATTGATAGCTTTTAGAAACTCATGTTCTTGCTCTAGATTGAGCTTCTCGAGCGTAGCTTCTCATGAGATCTTAGGAGCTCTCTATGATCTTCTTGAGTTGTTTCATGAGCTAACTTAAGAGTGTTTAGTTCTTTAGTTAGACGCTCAATCTCCTTCATAGCATTGTCATTCGACTCTTCTCGACTATAAAGACTACTAGCATGTTCATCATTACTAAGCTCACTAGATTTGTCATGTAAAAGCTCATCTTCACCAAGCAAGTCATCCTCATCACTATCAAAGTCAATAAATTCAGGGTGTGATACCTTGGGGCCTTTTGCCATGAAGCATCTTCCAATTCCCTCATTTGGTGAATCAAACAAGTCATAGGAGTTGGAGTTGGAGGACACGAGAGCAAGACCGCAACACCTTCATCTTGATCAGATTCGAGTTGGAGTGATAGCTTCTTTCGGAGTGATTGTTTGAGTCGGAGCCGGAAACCCATTCACCAACATGAGCTTGATGTTTTCTTCTTGTGTAGCTCCTTGATGACTTGTCTTTCCTTTCCGAATCCTTGCTTCTCCGAGAGGATCTTCGCTCATAACGATCATCTCTACTCCTTCTCTCTTTTCGAGGCGACTCTTCTCTTGAGCTTCTTCTTCTTGGAGATTCTTCTCTTCTCTTGTGGGGAGTCGAACACTCATTTGAGTAGTGTCCGGTCTTCCACAATTGTAGCAGCTTCGATCACGACTAGAAGATCTCTTTTCATCATATGATCTAGACTTTGAGCTTCTTTCCTTGCTTCTACTCTTGTAGAATTTGTTGAAGTTCTTCACCATTAGGCTTATCTCTTCATTGGAAACTAGCTTGTCACTTGAGGTTGTGGGAGCTTCAACTGCAGCTTTGTAAGCACCACTTGACTTGTTGTGAAGCTCTTCCTTATCTTTAAGTGTCATCTCATGAGCAACAATTCTTCCAATGACTTCGGTAGGCTTGAGATCCTTGTAGTTTGGCATCATTTGGATCAAAGTGCACACGGTGTCATACTTTCCATCCAAAGCTCTGAGAATCTTCTTGATGATGAATCGGTCGGTCATTTCTTTGCTTCCTAAGCCTGCCATCTCATTGGTGATGAGAGCAAGCCTAGAGTACATTTCAGCGACCCCTTCACCTTCCTTCATCTTGAACTTGTCAAGTTGACCTTGAAGAACATCTAGCTTTGATTCCTTCACGGACTCGGTACCTTCGTGCATTTCACCAAAGTATCCCAAATCTCTTTTGCATTCTCAAGACGGCTGATCTTGTTGAACTCCTCGGGACACAAAGCATTGAAGAGAATGTCACAAGCTTGAGCATTGTTACGTAACATCCGCAACTCATCCGCAGTAGCTTCGCGATCCGGACTTTTCCTTCCTCGAAGAACTCACCTTGCAAGCCAACACAAATAATGCCCCATGCGGTGGTTATGTCCAAGAATATGCATTTTCATTTTGTGCTTCCAACTAGCAAAATTTGAACCATCAAAGTAAGGACCTCTCGGAAATACCCTCACTAGACGCCATACTCTCCTAGGTTGTGAAACCAAGCTTATGGAATCCAATGCAATGAAACCAATCCAATGGAGACCAAAGCTCGATACCACTTGTAGGATCGGAAGTATGTCTAGAGGGGGTGATTAGACTACTTGACAACTTAAAAGTTTAGCCTTTTGATTAGGACAAGTTTTAGTAAGTTCACAATGATGACCAAGTCAAGTATCACCCTACACATGCAATTCTAGAGTAGTGGCAGCGGAAAGTAAATTGCACATGTAGTAAATAAGAGGTGGAGAAGAGCAAACGCAATTTGGAGACACGGAGATTTTTCTCGTGGTTCCGATAGGTGGTGCTATCGTCAATCCACGTTGATGGAGACTTCAACCCACGGAGGGTAGCGGCTGCGAGAGTCCACGGAGGCTCCACCCACGAAGGGTCCACGAAGAAGCAACCTTGTCTATGCCATCATGGCCTACGCCCACGGAGGACTAGCCTTACTCGGGTAGATCTTCACGAAGTAGGCGATCTCCTTGCCCTTACAAACTTCTTGGTTCAACTCCACATCTTGACGGAGGCTCCCAAGCGACACCTAACCAATCTAGGAGGCACCACCCTCCAAAAGGTAATAGATGGTGTTGGTGATGATGAACTCCTTGCTCTTGTGCTTCAAATGATAATCTCCCCAACACTCAACTCTCCTCACTGATTTGGCTGTGGTGGAAGAAAGGATTGAGTGGAAAGCAACTTGGGAAGGCTAGAAATCAAGTTTCATATGGTGGGAGTGGAGCAACTTGATCTCAACACAAGGGTAGGTAGTTTTCTTCTCGAAATGTAAGGTAGGAGTGGTAGTTCTTTCGATGGCTCTCTCCACGAATGAAGAGGAGGTGGAGGGTATTTATAGCCTCCACACAAAATCCAACCGTTACACACATTTGACCAATCTCGGTCGGACCGAAGTTGACAACTCGGTGAGACCGAAAGTTCAAATCTTGTGAGCGTTGGGATTTTCGTGGGACCGAAAATACAATCTCGGTTAGTCCGATTCTTCCAAAGTCTAGGGTTTGCCAATCTCGGTGGGACCGACTTTCTCATCTCGGTGACACCGATTTGAGTCTGAATGTTCTGAAGCTTGGCAACACCAATTTCGGTATGACCGAGTTTGGAATCGGAAAATCCGAAATTCTTAGGGTTTGGCTATATGGCTGAGGTGGTTCATCTCGGTGTGGTGAGTTTATGGAATCGGTGGGACCGAGATTACTTATGAGTTTATGTTGGAATGAAAGATTGCCGATAGTTTGAGAGATAAATCACTAAGCACTTTGAGCAACCAGATCATCATCATAACCTCATCCCCTTTTAATAGTATTGGCTTTCCTATGGACTCAATGTGATCTTGGATCACTAAACCAAAAATGGAGTCTTGAGCTTTTGCCAATGTTTTCCTTAGCATTTTGAGGGGTCCACATCATCAGTCATTGCCATACCCATATCACTGAACTTTCTGAAATATTCTCAAGAAATAATTAGTTCAATGATATATATGTTGTTATTAATTACCAAAACCACCCGGGGATTAGTTGCACTTTCACCTAGAAGCTAGCCTATGGTATGATTGTTGTAATGGTTATGTTGTCCTACGGACTAAAACCCTCCGGTTTATATAGACACCGGAGAGGGCTAGGGTTACACAGAGTCGGTTACAATGGTAGGAGATCTACATATCTGTATCGCCAAGCTTGTCTTCCACGCCAAGGAAAGTCCCATCCGGACACGGGACGAAGTCTTCAATCTTGTATCTTCATGGTCTTGGAGTCCGGCCGTCGATGATAGTCCGGCTGTCCGGACACCCCCTAGTCCAGGACTCCCTCAGTAGCCCCCGAACCAGGCTTCAATGACGATAAGTCCAGCGCGTATGTAATCTTCGACATTGCAAGGCGGGTTCTCCTTTAAGTTCCATGTACCGCCGAGCGATTGTCCGGCTTCCTCATCAATGTTGCGCTTCTTGGCTTCACGCCTAATAATGGCCTTCTTCCACGCGTCCGCATTTAATGCGAAAAGCCAGGTATCTTTTGTGTTTTACCCCTAGCTGCGCAAATAATCTGCCTATAAGAGAAGCAAGAATCCAGATCCAAATCACACTGTCCTCCTTCATGAGTACTCATCGGAGCGCTTCCGACCAAAAATCCATTCCATCATGGACCGTCGACGCGGCTCCTCCTCTCGCGCCCCAGCCCTCTGCCGGGAGATTGGCGGAGATGTTCATCCCACAACGAGCTGGTGGCGCTCCAAGCGGAGGGATATCTCCTCGGCCTTCATGGTCCCGGTTCGAGCCGGGTTGGCCACCTACCAAGGTGGGAAGCAAGCGGAGGCTACCCCGAGTCCCAACAAAGGGGAGCGGGTATGCTTCGTCCCCTATCTGATAAGGGGGCTCGGATTTCCTATACATCCGTTCCTCCGCGGGCTCCTGGAGTTCTACGGACTCCAACTCCATCACCTCACGCCCGCCTCTATCTTGCATATCGTGGGTTACGTAGCTCTTTGCAAGCTATTTCTGGGCGTCGAGCCCCATTTTGCGCTGTGGAAGAGGTTATTCTGCCTTGTACCCCGCTCTCACGAGGGGTCCATATATCAAGTGGGCGGTGCCGAAATATGGCGCATCGCCGGGACCGGATATCCATCCGGAACCCCTAAAAAGGCGTCCGAAGACTGGCCTTGTAATGGTTTACATAGAAGACGCCCGCTGCCGGACCTGTTCGGATCGGCCTCCGGAGTTCAATAATGCTCCTTTGAAGAAACGCTTTAGGCTGGCGCCCACGGAGCCCAACCGGAGGAAGACAAGAGCGTCCATTATTTGATGGGCGGATAAGGTTATGGCCCATTTCGGGTTGACCATGATTGGAGTCATGGCAACATGCATTATCTTGGGGTGCAGCCGCTGCAATCTGAGGCCACCCATGTGGGATTTCAACGGGGAGGACGATGCCACCCGTCATGGCCGCAAAGGACCAGGATCGGCCGAAGACCTGGCGAAGATCCTGTCCGGCCTGTACAAGGGGGAGAAGGAGGATTTCCTCCAGACAAGCCCGTTGAACGGGTTCTCCATGAATAACCCTCGGCGTTGGGTAAGCGTTTGTGTGCCCGACCCGTGCTTTCAAAGTTTAAGTTTCTTACATTATGCTTTCGACGCAGGAGCTGCGTCGGGTTGTGGAGGGCATGCTTAGTCCAGCTCCGCAACCCGAGGATCCAGAGAGATCCCAGGATCCGGCCTTTGAAGAGGACTCGGACATAAAGGTGGAGCTGATCGACGGGGTGTTCCACCAGCTCAGCATGGATAATGCTTTAGTCGCCATTACGGCTGACTACCCCGGACAATATCCGGCTTCCCAGGTGATTGTGACCGAAGTCCTGACACCATTACTTCTTCCTTGCTCATTTCTGACCACCGTATACGATGGTGTTTTGCAGGAGGCGCCTTCAAGGCAGGAAGCCGAGCCCACGGCGGTGACCAACAAGGGTCGATCCGGCCAAGATGGCGGAAGAGGAGCCTGGCGCTGGTTGAAGCGTTCTTTGCAAAGGTATAGCTCACGGCTCGTTATTTTACAAAGCGTTCCTAGGAAGTGTTTAAATGCTCATGACTTTTGTAGGAGAAAAAGCGCCCACGGACTGCGGACGTAGAGGTTGCCAACCCAGCCTCTACCAGCCGAGCTCCGGCAGACTGGTGCGGAGGGGGGCGGCGCAAGGCGCGAGCCGGATACTTCTCCAAGGGAGGATGCCGACAGACTGTCCGCCACCAAATCTGAGGTGGAGAGCGCCATGAACCACAGGCGCCGCCGGACAGTTTTTCGTGACGCGTGCTTCTCCCCTGAGGCGTTGGATGCCTTTAACGCGGGGGACGCGCACCTCCGTGCTACTCAAGATGGTTTAACCAGAGCCACGGAGCAGTATGTAAAGGACATACGGGTAAGAGATTTTAATAGTTGTATATGCCAGTAGCCCCCGAGACTTAAAGTAGTTATATTAACTGATTTAAGGATCAATTGAAATGCAGGATCTTACGAAGAAGAATACCCAACTGTCTCAGGAGCTGCAAGAGTGTAAGGCCCAACTTGAGGTCGCACTGGTTGCCGCAGGAGGAGACGCAGGGACCCCTCCTGGTAACACATTGTTATATATTTTTTGTTAAAAGATAAGTGGTGTGCGGCGTCTTGCGCAAGTCTAATAATGACTTTGCGGTGTTGCGGACGGGATCCGGACAGTAAGAACTCTGCGCGCGGTGAAGGTCTGGCGAGAGTCGACGAGGGTGCAGCAGAAAGGAACAAGCTCCGGGATGCCCACGCCCAGCTTGGAGAGGAGCTGAAAGGCGTTCGGGCGAGCTGTGCAGCTCCGTTAAGGAGAATCGGCTAACCGTCGCGGCATCTATGGTAAGTGCTTGGCGAACTCCTTTGAAAAGAAGAGTTTGGCGAGGAGGTCAATTGACAAAATATGTCTGCAGCTATACTCACAGGTCGCCCTGTGGAGGAGATGCCCATATCAACGGGTGATCAGCTTCCCGAGCTGGTGCAACTGCTCGAACGAGTTCGGCATGCAATGAGCGGCGTCGTCCAGGCTTTATGGCCATCCCTCTCCCTACCCGAGGGCCTTGGAGAGCTTGCGGAGAAGCTTCAGGAAGTGCGGCATCGCTTCCGTTTATGGAAGATTTTGGCCTGCCGCCAAGGTGCCAGGGAGGCCTAGGCCATGGTGAAGACGCGGTACAAGAAGGCGGATCCCAACCACATGGCCGAGGTCGGACCTATGGGGCCCGATGGGAAGGAGATCCCTGTGAGTTTAGTATACAGCCAAGTAGAATTGGCCGCTAAATTTTCCCAACGGGACTGTAAATTAGACAGCCTGTTAGACGGGATTGAGGAAGAATACAGTCAGTCAATTTGACAATGTATTTTAAAATGACATGTAAAATGCCTTCTAGCCGGATTGTAGATCGTTTGTCTTTGCCGACCTTTTCTCTTCAACCTTGGGACCCTAGAGTCCGGAGTGTGTCCGAATACCTTCTTGGTTAAGAAACAACCAGGGTATGCATGGAGACCAGGCGTAGGGGTCATTAGTGCTTTATCAGACAAGTGCCCAACTAGTTATGTTATATTACATGGTTAGTAAGAAACATCTTCCAGGGAGAATAGTTCCGATAGGGGTTCCTTTCCCTGGGAGGCATGCCCTAAAGTGCATGTCTGGACTGCGAAAAGAGTAGGAAAACATCTGGCGGTGGATAAATAAATAGGTAAAAAATCATATTTCAAGTCACCGACCGAGTATTCCCTTAAGAACGCTAGCTTTCGGCTTCACCCAGTCTGAGGTACACATCTGGCTGACCTGGCAGTAACAATCGCAGAGGTGCTCCCTTTACCTCCTAGCCGAACAATCAGGAACGTAGGGGTAAGCACAGGAGCCAGGCAACCCAGCTTGGGCAAAACTTAAGTCATATCGATGCATATAATGGTGAATAAAAGGTACATGTGGAAGTGTGACACGTGTGCTGGGCATGAAGCCCTGATAATTAAGCTTCTGGTAAAGAAGCCCCCAGGTATAGTGAGTGCGGCTAAGCGCATCAATTGTAAAGTGAACAATGCACAAGTAGGCCTTTTAAGGCTTTTATGAAAAGGGCGAGAGAAAAAGAGAAACAAAAGGTAGCCAAAGTGTAAAAATTTGGGCGGGGAAGGGACGAACTCTTAGTCGGCGCTAGGCATAGAATCTTGAGGCGGGCTGCGTTCCATGGGTTCGGCTCGAGTCGGTTGTCAAGCGCATTTCGCAGACAGACGCCTACCGGTCAAGACTTGATCGATAATGAAGGGCCTTCCATTTGGGCTTGAGCTTGTCCTTCTTCTTGTCCAAAGTGAGCGTAGAACTAGTTCGCCGACATTGTAGGTCTTAGCCCGTACTTCTACGCTTTGGTATCTTGAGCTGCTGGCGATAAAATGCGGAGCGAGCCTTGGCAACGTCACGTTCTTCCTCCAATGCGTCCAAGCTGTCCTGCCGATCCAACTTGGCTTCTCTTTCTTCATACATGCGCACTCGAGGTGAGTCATGAATGATGTCGCAGGGCAGAACTGCCTCTGCGCCGTATACCATAAAGAATGGTGTGAATCCGGTAGTACAGTTTGGCGTTGTCCGCAGCACCCAGAGTACGGAGTCGAGCTCCTCCACCCAGTGCGTGTCCGATTTCGTCAGGGACCGCACTAGCCTGGGTTTGATGCCGCTCATTATTAGACCATTTGCTCGTTCCACTTGACCGTTGGTTTGAGGATGATAGACTGAAGCGTAATCGAGCTTAATGCCCATATTTTTGCACCATGCTTTAACCTCGTCGGCCGTGAAGTTCGTGCCGTTATCGGTAATGATGCTATGGGGGACACCATAATGGTGTACTACCCCGGATATGAAGTCTATCACTGGTGGGACTGCCGTTTTAACTGGCTTGGCCTCTATCCATTTGGTGAATTTATCCACCATGACCAATAGGTACCTTTGCTTGTGGGTTCCCCCTTTAAGGGGTCCAACCATGTCAAGCCCCCAGACCGTGAACAGCCAGTTAATGGGAATAGTTTTGAGGGCGGTGGGTGGCATATGGCTCTGATTAGCAAAGAGCTGACAACCGACGCATCTTTGGACTAAGTCCTGAGCGTCTGCCAGGTCCGTCGGCCAATAAAATCCTGTACGGAATGCCTTTCCTACAAGGGCCTGAGCTGCGGCGTGGTGTACGCCTAGTCCGGCATGAATTTCAGCCAGAAGGTCTCGCCCTTCCTCTTCGGAGATACACCTTTGAAGGACTCCGGTTGTGCTTTTCTTATAAAGTTCTCCCTCATGGACCTTGTAGGCTTTAGATCGCTGAACTATGCAGCGGGCCTCATTTTGGTCTTCGGGAGTTCTGCCTAAGCAAGTAGGCTAGGAATGGTTACATCCACGGGCGATTACTGCCATTATTTCGTGAAATTTGAAGGTGTTATTTCATCGGCTGAGTCGCCGATTATGTCAGGTTGTTTTGTCTTGGTTGGTGCGGCTGCTTCTGGTTTGTTATTTCTGGACTCCTCTTCCAATAGTACGGATGGCTTAAAGAGCCGTTCCAGGAAGATGTTTGGAGGGACAGTGTCACGTTTTGCGCCAATGCGTGCCAATATGTCGGCTGCTTGGTTATTATCACGGGCTACGTGGTGGAATTCAAGTCCTTCAAACCGAGCTGACATGTTTAGGACAGCGTTACGATAGGCTGCCATTTTTGGATCCTTGGCATCAAAGTCTCCATTTACTTGGGATATTGCAAGGTTGGAATCCCCGCGCACCTCTAGGCGTTGGATGCCCATGGAGATTGCCATCCGGAGGCCATGTAAAAGGGCCTCGTATTCGGCTGCGTTGTTGGAGTCCGTGTACATTATCTCAAATACGATTGATTTGTGTCCCGGTTGGGGACGTCAATCACGGCCAGCCCCAATCCGCCAACATTTTGGAGCCGTCGAAGTGCATAATCCAATTGGAGTATGCACCGTACTCTTTAGGGAGTTGACCGGTCCATTCAGCGACAAAGTCAGCCAAAACTTGCGACTTTATAGCTCGCCGAGGTTTGTAAGTTATATCGAATGGTAAGAGCTCAATGGCCCATTTGCAATCCTACCCATCGCGTCATGTTGTTTATAATGTCGTTGAGGGTACTTTGGAGGCCACTATTATCGAACACTCTTGGAAGTAGTGTCGAGCTTCGGGATGCCATGAACACCGCACACGCTATCTTTTGATAGTGCGGTAACGGACTTGCGGGGGTTAAGGCGGTGGATCGTAGTACACTGGTTTTTGAAGAGGGAATTTATGCCCTTACGTCTCTCGTTCGACGACGAGTACCGCGCTTACAACTTGATGTGTTGCGCGATGTATAACAACATTAGTCCGCCTGGTTAGGCGCAGCCGGGACCGGATTTGTTGCCAATATGGCTTTTATTTCTTGAGTCCAAGCAATGGCAGCATCTGTCCACTCGAAGTGTTGGTGCGCCGAGGAGGCGATAGAGGGCAATGCCTTTTCTCCTAGATCGGAGATAAAGCGGCTTAGAGCCGCCACGCATCGATCAATTTTGTATTTGTTTGAGGTCCTTTGGGATATCCGGTGTGTGAGCTCGGATCTTGGCTGGGTTCGCTTTGATTCCTCTGCGGATACAATGAAGCCCAGAGCTTTCAATTTGATGCGCCAAGACGCATTTTCGGATTCAGCTTGATGTCATATGCTCTGAGGTTGTCGAATGTAAGTCTCAAGTCGTCTACTAGAGTTTCGACGTGTTTGGTTTTGACGACTACGTCGTCTACGTATGCCCCTACTGTTTTACCGATCTGGGTGGCCAAACATGTTTGAATCATGCGCTGATATATTGCGCCGGCGTTTTTAAGTTCGAAGGGCATCGTGTTGAAGCAGAATGGTCCATATGGGGTGATGAATGCCGTTGCGGCTTGGTCCGCCTCCGCCATCTTGATTTGATGGTAGCCGGAGTATGCGTCAAGGAAGCACAATGAATCGTGTCCTGCGGTAGCGTCGATTATCTGGTCGATGCGGGGAGGGGGAAGGATCCTTTAGGCAGGCCTTGTTGAGGTCTTTAAAATCGACACATAGGCGCCGGATTTGTCCTTCTTTGGTACCATTACCGGGTTTGCTAGCCAATCCGGATGTTTGATGTCTCGATGAATCCGGCTTCCAATAGTTTGGCTAGCTCTTCTCCCATTGCCTGTCTTTTGGGTTGGAAAATCGTCGAAGAGCCTGTTTGGTGGCTTGAATCCTTTAGGATGTTTAGGCTATGTTCTACCAATCTGCGTGGGATTCGGGCATATCCGAAGGTGCCAAAGCGAAAATGTCCCAATTTTCGAAGAAATTCTCGCAGTGTGGCGTCTACATCAGGGTTCAACTGTGCCCCGATGGAGGCCGTCTTTGTCGGGTCCGTTGGATGGACCTGGAATTTTACTATTTCGTCCGCCAGTTTAAAGGAGGTGGACTTGGATCTCTTATCGAGTATCACATCGTCCCTATTCACGATGGGCGTGGCGCGGTGAGTTCTTCTGCCGCTAGGGCTTGAATAGTGCCTCGGGGCTAATCGGCTGTCTTGTTTCCGTAGCTGAGTGCTATGTCCGGATCACTAACGAGAGTGATTATTCCGCGGGCCGGGCATTTTAAGCTTCATGTACCCGTAATGGGGTGCGGCATGAAAAATTGTGAATGCCTCTCCTCCTAATATAGTGTGATATCCATTTGTTGAGCAGGGCCACTTGGGCGTGACTTCTTCGGATCTGTAATTGTCCAATGAGCGAACACCACATCGAGTGTGATTTTTCCGGTGCAGCGCTTCCGCTAGGGATTATTCCTCTGAAGGTTGTGCTGCTTCGCTCAATGCGGCTCCAATCTATTTCCATTTTTGAAGAGTTTCCTCGTAGATGAGGTTTAATCATTGCCGCCATCCATGAGTACCTTGGTAAGTCGAAGCCGTCCACTATTGGACTAAGGACCAATGCGGTGGTGCTCGGGCTGTTCGAATTTAGGTTAAATCCTTCACTGGCGTTGAAGGTGATAGCTGTGTCGCTCCATGGATTTGTTGTTGCTACTTGGTAGACTTCGGCGAGGTTGCGGATTGTTCGTTTCCGCATATTATTTGATGCGAAAGTCTCGAAGACTGTTGATACCGTACCGGTATCGTTGGAGTGGTTTTCCGGGGCTAGAAGCTCCTCGCCACTTTTGGCAACCTGCTGTAATATCCAACATGCTCGAAGGCTATGTGTTGGGATGGCGCCCTCTATACTGTGAATTTTACAGGGTCCGCTAAGCCATCCCTCGATGCGGTTCCGTGCCCTTTATGGGGTTTTGGTTTTGGTTTTGTACCGGTGCTGAGTGTAATGCACCCTTTTGTTGCGGACTAGGGTTGTATTTGGGGCTGGATTGTCCCAAAACTTATTTTCGGTTTTCCGGAAACTCTCCATCGCACAGTACTTTCGTACTATGGACGCCAAGTCGGCGAAGCGTGTAATTTCACGACGGCTGACGGCGTTCAAGATTCCCTTGTCCGTGCAATTATTGCAAAAGATTGGGATTGCGTTTTCCTCTCGGCAGTCCTTTATCCTATCCATAACCAGGAGGAATCTGGCCCAGTAGTGATGTACTATTTCAGCGGGCTCTTGCCGGATTAGAGATAGATCGCATATGTCTGGGCGGGTCGGTGGAATTGAGTCCGGAACCCTGCCCATCTCGAGGCTCAGGGGCCGAGAAGTTTCCAAATTTGGAAGCTTGGATTGCTGGGTGTTGTCCAGCGAGTCCGGTCCGTGCGACTTTAGGTTGATGCTTGATCGAAGTCCGTCCTCGCGGGAATCCGGCATGGAGGGTTCGGGAGGCCGGACATGACTAGTTTTCAATACAGGAGAAGAGTCGCCGCGTTGTTCCTCTACCACTGCAACATGATGGGTGACCTGGGGAGAGTTAATCTCTCTCAGATCGGTTTTAAGCCCAATCTGATTATAGTCTGTAGCGACTCCCAGGGCGGCGATGCGATCCAAGAGCTCGTTTATGGATGAGAACTCTATTGGATCCAGCCGCTCGGTGAATTCCGAGCTGACGTGAAGATTGCTTTTAACGACCTGAGAGGTCATCGTCGAAGCGGTGGCCAAACAGTGGTCATGAGGAAACCACCTAGCGGATAGTTTGGCGGCGGCGAGGCTCCTTTGGCGAAGATACCGTCCTTGAAGGCGGGTAGAGGCATCCTTCCTATCGATGGCGCAGAGGAACTCTCAATGAAAGCACCAATGTCGGTGTCAAAACCGGCGGATCTCGGTAGGGGTCCCGAACGTGCGTCTAGGCGGATGGTAACAGGAGACAAGGTACACGATGTTTTTACCTGTGTTGGGCCCTCTCGATGGAGGTAAAACCCTACTCTGCTTGATTGATATTGATGATATGGGTAGTACAAGAGTGGATCTTCCACGAGATCAAGGAGGCTAAACCCTAGAAGCTAGCCTATGGTATGATTGTTGTAATGGTTATGTTGTCCTACGGACTAAAACCCTTCGGTTTATATAGACACCGGAGAGGGCTAGGGTTACACATAGTCGGTTACAATGGTAGGAGATCTACATATCTGTATCGCCAAGCTTGTCTTCCACGCCAAGGAAAGTCCCATCCAGACACGGGACGAAGTCTTCAATCTTGTATCTTCATGGTCTTGGAGTCCGGCCGTCGATGATAGTCCGGCTGTCCGGACACCCCCTAGTCCAGGACTCCCTCACCCGCGATGGACGCCTATATAAAGTGGAGGTGCGGCACACTCATGCAGTTGATTGCTTGGGCGCCATCGTTAGGGCTTTGCATGTGCTGCAACTAGCCACCTCCGCTCGCCGCCGGTTGTGTGATCGGACCTAGCAGTCTGCCGCACGACGTTCCTCCTGCACGCACGGATACCGTTAGAGGCGGTGCACTTGCGCTGCTCCAGCGAACTTGTTCGTGGGATCCGATCGGCTACGTGGGAGACCGGCAAAGGGGAGGACCCCGGGAATGTGAGGCGACTCCGGGAACGCGCTGCCTCAACTCTACTTCCGCTGCACGGCACTGCGCGTCCAGTGGTAATGATCTGTGATCCATCTCCCGTAGCATGTTCTTGGTTGTTCTTCGCGTAGGAAACTTCAATTTGCAGTCGACGCACCCTACCGTAGATCCCAACACATGCTATGTGGGTGAAATGATGATACCATGCCAACTTTCAACCTTTTCAGAGTTCATTTGTAGTGCTTTTCAATTTAGGGTCATATAGCTCAAAAAACAGTGAATGCATGAAAAATACCAAATAAAGTCAGAAAGGGTTGAAAATTGATGATGTGGCTTTGAATGGTGCATTTTGAACACACAAAAAGTCTGGAGTTCAAATAAGTTCAAAAAAATGAAATCCCTTTTGTAACAGATGAGTTTTCGTCCGAAACCCCGATACATCTGAAGAGATTGTCCATTTTGTACACGAAGTGCATCCAGTTTTCGCCGTAACCCTCTCAACTTTTTAGCACATGCTATGTGGGTTAAATGATGATACCATGCCAACTTTCAACCTTTTTAGTGTTCATTTGTAGTGCTTTTCAATTTTAGGGTCATTTAGCTCAAAAAATTAGTAAATGTATGAAAACTTCCAAACGAAGTCGGAAAGGGTTGAAAATTGATGATGTGGCTTTGAATGGTGCATTTTGAACACACAAAAAGTCTGGAGTTCAAATAAGTTCAAAAAAAATGAAATCCCTTTTGTAACAGATGAGTTTTTGTTCGAAACCCCCGATACATCGGAAGAGATTGTCCAATTTGTACACGAAGTGCATCCAGTTTTTGCCGTAACCCTCTCAACTTTTTAGCACATGCTATGTGGGTGAAATGATGATACTATGCCAACTTTCAACCTTTTTCAGAGTTCATTGTAGTGCTTTTCAATTTCAGGATCATTTAGCTCAAAGAATAAACTAAAAATAATCAATTAAAATATTCTGTTGTGATCAACTAAAACAAAACTATAATATTCTTCAATAGCAAAATAAAACCAACTAAAAAGCTTTTATAAAACTCTAATAGCAAAAGGAATCAACTAAAAAGCTTTTATAAACCTCTAGTATTTTTTAAACTAAAATTATATAAAATTTATGCAACTAAAATTATCAAAGTATCTTCTGTTCAAAACATTAATGGCAAAAAGAATTTTCATAAAGAAATTTTTGTTAGAAACTTTAATAGCAAACTAAAATAAAAAATATGTTTTTCATTAAAACAGACATTTAAAACAACCTAAAAGTTACCACATTGAATATAATGATAAAACACAATAATATTAAATAGCAGGAAAAAGAATCACTCGAAAATCTATTTTTATAGTAAAGTTATTCACAAACTGGTGATTCACACACATTTAAAAAAATCAAATTTAAACTATTCAAATTTGATAATTAATGGCCCTAACAGAAAGTCTATATTTTTTGTGACCTAACAGCAAAAAGAATCCGTGAAAAACTATAAGTATTTAGTTGTAAGTAGAAACAAAAAAATAAAGCGAAAAATAAAAGGAAAAAAAAAAGAAAAAAGTGCCACCTACTGGGCCACCACGGCCTGAATATGACTAGAAACCCAGCTATTTAGGCCATGATTCAGGCCCACAAGCACAGTAGTGTGAGATTACGCCTGTAGGCCTGCAGTTCAAAGGAGTACGAGAGAGATGGCAGGGCAGAGCTTATAAACCACTCTGGACGCGTCTCAGCTAGCGAGGTGGGACTAAACATCCCACCGCACCACGACTGTGTCAGGCGCAGGCCATTGGTCCCGGTTGGTGCCACGAACCGGGACCAATCGTAGTTTTGGTCGGTTTCGTGGCACCAACCGGGACCAATGACCACCTTTGGTCCCGGTCCGTGCCACCAACTGGGACCAAAGGTCTCTGCTTCCCGCCCTTTGGGCTGCTGAAAAGAGACATTTGGTCTCGGTTGGTGGCACGAACCAGGACCAAAGGTGGGCATTTGTCCCGGTTGGTGCCGTGAACCGAGACCAAAGCTTCATGTATATAAGAAACACTTGTGAAGTTTTTCATTTTCATCTTGCAGTTCCCCCTGACGACGCCTACCTCCTCGACGCCGCCAGGCTGCCCCGACGCCGTCGCCGACGCCCGTGCCCCTGTCCCGCCCTTGAGCCCACGCCGACGCCGTCCGCCGCCACGCCATCGTCGTCCGCCGCCCAAAGCGCTGCGGCCGCCTCGACCGCCCCACTGTCGCCGTCGCCGCCAATTCCTTGCGCCGCCCCTGTCGCCCTCGCCGGTGACACGTCGTCGGCTCCCTCGCCGTCCCGCCGCCATCGCCTCGCCACCGATGCCGTCCGCCGCCCTCGAAGGCCAGCCACACCCGCCCTGCCCGCATGCCCCCACCGTCGCCATCGCCGACGCCCTCGGCGCCCCCATCGTCGCCCTCGCCGGCTGCCCCCGTTGTGAGCCGCCGCCGCACCGTCTCTGTTCAATCGGAGCAATTTTTTCATATATGTATTTTTTTGTTCATATGTGTATTATTATTTTGTTCATAGCTTTTTTCATATAATGTATATATGTATGTGGTTGCTATATGATGAATGGATGTGGCTATATGTAATTTTTTTTGTTCATATCATTTGTTTTGATATATGTTTTTTTCATATATGTATTAAATTTTTTATTTAGGTTGTTAGTAAATATCAATTTTAGGTTAGTGTATTTTAGGTTAGTTGATTTAGTGCATTTAAGGTTAGTTTGTATTGTTAGGAAAATAATAAGAGGAAGAAGGAGAGGAAGAAGGAGAAGAAGAGGAGAGGAAGAAGTGGAAAAAGAAGAAGAAAAAAGAGGAGAAGAAGAAGGAATGGAGGAGAAGAAGAAAAAAATAGAGTATATATTATTCTATTTTTTCTTCTTCTCCTCTATTTCTTCTTTTTCTCCTTTTTTTTGTTCTATTTTTTCTTCTTCTCCTCTATTCCTTCATCTTCTTCTCTTTTTTTTCTTCTTCTTCCTCTTCTTATTTTTTATTGGGAACAAGGGTGTCGAGGATCGCCGAGCGGTCGAGGGTCGGGAACTAGGGTAGAGGGTCGAGAATCGCCGAGCGGTCGATGGTCGGGAACTAGGGTAGAGGGTCGAGGGTCGCCGAGGGCTCGAGGTTTGAGGATCGCCAAGGGGTCGAGGGTCGAGGGTCGTCGAGCAGTCGAGGGTCGGGAACTATGGTAGAGGGTCGAGGGTCGCCGAGGGGTCAAGGTTTCAGGATCGCCGAGGGGCCGAGGGTCGAGGATCGCCGAGGGATCGAGGTTCGAGGATCGCCGAGGAGTCGAGGGTCGTCGAGGGGTCGAGGGTCGAGATTTATCAAGAAAACCCCATTATGGATGTGCACAAGTTGATCCATTTTTTCTGATCTCATCTACATAACGTTCCGTATGTCATGTTGTCTTGTGTCCAAGTATTGAAGAAATCCAGGTGCTTCATCATTAGCCGGAAGTAACAGGCACAGGATGGTACGAAGCTCTCCAAAGTTATTTTGGAATGGAGTCCTAGATAGGATAATTCGCTTTTTGCTATGAAATTCAGCAAAGGCCTTCCAAATAGCGATATTCGGAAGGCTCTTGCTGAACTTCGTATCAAAAAGCAAATTGTCCTATCTAGGACTCCATCCCAAAACAACTTTGGAGAGCTTCGTACCATCATGCGCCTGTTACTTCTGGCTAATGATAAAGCCATGGTTTTCTTGAATCCTTTGACACTAGACAACATGACATATAGAAGGGTAGATGAGATCAGGAAAAATATGGACCATTTTCTGCACATCCAGAATGGCGCCATTTTGTTAAATCCCTTGTTTGACATTCATGAGAGAGGCGGTCCGGACGTTGGACATTCATGAGAGAACTCCGGTAACTCTTCAACATGAGGGGGGACGTCGATCAACCCCCTCTAGCCCGACCAAACCCTAGAAGTGTCGAGGCCACCCCAAACCCTAGAAGCATTGTCGAGGCCACCCCAAACCCTAGAAGCATTGTCGAGGCCACCCCAAACCCTAGAAGCGTCGAGGCTACCCAAATTTACCGAGTTAAAAGAGTGTTGTTGTCGAGGCCATCCCAAACCCTAGAAGCGTTGTCGAGGCCACCCCAAACTATAGAAGCGTTGAGGCCACTAATTAATATTGCTTGTTGTGATTAGCTAGCTAGGTCTATGTTTTCCACTAATATATCTATCTCTCATGTTTGTATATTAATTGTCATGTTGTAATATTTGCAGAAACTATGGATCAATAAAGAGACTTGGAAAAATAAAGTTGTTGGGGGATATAATCTTAGGAGGAGGTGATGTCTTGTCATTTCTCAACGACACCGATGGTCTGGAAGGAGAGGATGAAGCAGGCACCGGTGATCGAACAATGGAGGAGGAAAGTCATGATCATGATGGCTCCAGCGACCGAATGCCGGTGGAAGAAGGAGACCGTGATGACGGCTCCGGTGACCGAACGGAGTCGGGATCAGCTGTTGCAAAGTCCGGCGAGGTATATATATTAATTAAGCCTGTGCTGACTAGCTAATTGATGCATTAATTGTTTTTCTATGTACATATATTAACTCTTCTTTCTTCTTTTATAGCCCTACGGATCGAGCCAAACTTCGGTAACGTGACGAGACCCGAAGAAAAGATTGCGCCCGGATGAAAGGTTCACGATCGCAGCAATCGCGGATGATGGCCAACCGATTGAACCCAGGCAGACCAAGGATGCATTTTCTGCTCAGTGCGGAGCTATTGTTAAGGATAGCATCCCAATCAGCATCCAACTATGGAATAAGCCTAAGAAAGAAGACCCTCAAGTTTCTTATGTCACCGATAGAGAGAAAGATGATCTTTGGACCTCGCTGAAGGAAAGTTTCACCCTACCGCCAGAGGAGGATCCGAATAAGCCAGTTATAGAGCCACTGGTCAAGGCGTGTGCTCTTAAGAAGATGGCAGATCTATTCAGGTGGTGGAAGAGAGAGTTGAAATCAACGTATGTAGACAAAGGGAGGACTCCAGAATTCATCGGCCGATTTGAGAAGATAAGAGATCACTGGCCCGCATTTTTGGCCTACAAGACATCAGACAAGAGTAAGAAAATGTCAGAGATAAACAAGATAAATGCTGCAAAGAAGCTGTATCACCATCGCACGGGGTCAGGCGGCTACTTCAGAGCCCGTCCGTTGTGGGACAAAGCTGGGACTGACCTGATTGCTAAAGGGGTCGAACCAGAGACATTGAACTGGCCAGACCGTTCAAGGACTTGGTTCTTCGGGGTTGGGAGAACTTTGGACCCTGAAACAGGGAAGTGTTGTTGGACGGACGAGCAACTTGCAATAACCGTCATGAAGCTTCGGGAAGCAATCAATGCAGCGCAGGAAGAGACGTTCATTCCCGACAGAGAGAATGACGAGCTGACTGAGGCCCTCGGGAATCCTGAGCGCCCTGGACAAACATGAGGCACGCCAGGCTTCGTTGCATGGAAGATTGGGTTTCCCGGCGCAGGAGGTTACAGAACTCGGGAGAGGAAGAGGAAACAGGAGTTGAGCGATATACAGAAGCTCAATGCAAGAGTACTAAAGCTAGAAGAACAAGTTGAGAGCCAGCAAGCTGCCGACCAACTATCTCAGCGGCACGAAGATACCCCGCCATCTCAGCAGAGAAGCAGCGTGGCTTCCACGGAGCTTGTTCAGCAGCCTGACTTTACGGCTCCTAGCTACCCCGTGGATACTATCACGGAGGCTCAACATTGCCAGCTTATGACAAAATGGCAAAACATCACCTTGAAGGCGGTAGACGGCACTGTTCCACCTCCTCAACCCGACAGAACTTTTCACTGCCGTCCGATTCCACAGAGCTATGCTGTTGTGATGGCGGATGAAGTAATAGAGGGATTTGAGGAGCTCGAGTTTGATCACCCTACAGGAGAAGGGGAGATTCAGCTGGGTCTTGCTCTAAAGACTCCATGTCTATGGCGGAAGGAGTACATCAACCATCCAAACTGGACGCCTCTGCCTCCTCCTCCTCCTCCGGTGAGTAAGGGCACTCCATCTTCTTCTCCGCCGCCTCCTCCTCCAGCGAGTGATAAGGGCACTACGCCTCCTCATCCGCCTCCTCCGGCGTGTGCCGGCACTCCGGCTCCTTCTTCACCTCCTCCGACGAGCACTCCGCCTCCTTCGGCGCGTGAGGGCACTACGGCTCCTCCTCCGCCTCCTCCGATGCGTCAGAGCACTCGCCTCCTCCGACGTGTCAGCGGACTCCGCCACGTCAGCAACGGCGAAAGAGAGAGGCCGCTACTCCGGCGGCTAGCAATAAAAGTAGAGGAGGGAAGCAATTCAAGTACGGTCCATCTCCCAAGGCTCCGGAAAAGTTACCATATGAGAGGGCCGACAATGAAAATGAGGACATCAATCGTGCCCAAGTGAGGGACTTTTTTGCACGGAAACCTCCACCTCCGAAGGAAACGATAGATCCAGTGAAAGTGAAGCGGACTATAGATGCCTTGAAGCGACCACCACCGCCTCCGCCGGATTCCAACTGTGTGCGCACTATTAAAAAGGTATATAAGGAAGCGGAGTGGTCGGGAAGTACTTGCAGTGATGCAAGGTTAGCAGAACGAAGAAGTGGGAAAAAATTCCCCAGCTCGGTGAATAGGCGAAGCAAATGTGCCCCCCACTCAAGGTGTCTAGCGATATCATCGCTAATCATCCTGGGATGGTACCCGGTATCAATCCTGTTGATTACCTGACCGATGATATAGAGTTTGAAACAATGGAGGTGGACGAATTCAGGTTCCAGTACGGGTAGCCTCTCGTCAAACCTGATCATCATCCTCCTCTAACAACGATGATGTGAAGACTCCATGAATGGTACATGGAAAGATGCCGCCAGTCTGGGAAGCATACTTTGACGATGAGAATTAAAGAGAAGCACGACCTCGTTGGAATGGATATTTTGAATACTGAATTTGACGAGTTATTCCAGTTATACAATCAAAAGGCCCTCGACAAAACACTCATGACTTGCTACTGTCTGTAAGTACTACTTCTATAATAATTAAGTCTCTCTATATAGCTCAGCTCTTTCATTTGCATGTATATATAATTATCCTCACTATATTATGCAGGTTGAAGATTGTCGAATGCAAAAAAGCAGATATCTATGACATTGGGTTCATTAACCCAAATGTCATACATGAATGAACGATCAAACACAATGTCTCTAAAACCGAGCACAACTTGCTACAATCGTTGCTTAAAAATCAAAACAAAGATAAAATACTCTTTCCTTACAACTTCAAGTGAGTGTTAGTGTCTTGTGCATATTCGGTTTCCTTCATTCGAGGTTAATTATAGTAATGTAATTGATGAGTTATGCATGCGTGCGCAGATTCCACTTTATTTTGCTAGAGATTAAGCTTGAAGCTGGAATAGTAACTATCTTAGACTCGAGAAGAAAAGATCCCCAGGAGTATGCGGACATGACTGATATGCTCCAGAAGTAAGTTCAATTGATCATTATCGCACCATATCGGCAACTTTGTTCATTTCCTGGCTATCAAGTAATTATTCTCTTTGTTTGGCAGGGTTTGGAAAGAGTTCACCGTAATTACACCGGGACTGCCGACGGAGCTGCAATTTAAACACCCGAAAGTAAGTACTACTAGCTAGTTCCGCGCATATCCCATTGATTCTAGCTAGTTTCATCAATGCCATTTAGCATGCTTGATTATCAGTTTGATTGAACTCTATTTCTCGTAAAGTGCTTGTGGCAGGAAGCCGGGAATGATTTTTGTGGATACTACGTTTGCGAGTTCATCTACAACTCGACGACCTCTAAGCGGGGTTACTCTGAAAATCAATATGAGGTACGTAAACAAAAGAATTCATAATTTTATTTTATTACCATCATTTGTTTTGAGTTTCATTCATATATATGTATTGACCCACTTCTTTAAATTAGATGTGGCGGATGGGGGATGAACTCCTACGACATGATCACATACGAGCTATTCAAGAGGAATTGGAGGGATTCTTTCTTGACCATGTCATACATAAAGCCGGAGAATACCATGTGGAAGTTGAAATAGACCTTAGATGTTAGGGTTTGTAAGAGATCTTATATTGTATATATGTAGCTAGTAGCATCCGATGGATATACGAAAACTTGTTGTTTGACCAATATCTCGGAGAAAGAGAGGTTACTTCTCTCTGTATATGTTCATGACGATCTTGTGTACTTAATGGTTCCTTCATTTGATTACTAGCTAGCGTGTCGAGTTCTCTCTATAGGTATAGTAGCTAGCTAGCTTCGACCAATCACGGAGATAAGAGAGGTCACTTCTCTCTATTAGCTAGCTAACACAATATATGAAACCCCTAAATTAACCCTCCAAACCCCATTAACCCCCCCCCCCCTAAAAAAACAAAACCCCCAGCTCCTGCCATATGCTGACGCGTGGATGCCTTTTGGTCTCGGTTGGTATTATCAACCGGGACTAAAGATCCTCCTACCTAGGCGCCCCACAGCGGCCACGTGAAGCCCTTTCTGCCCCGGTTCATAAGCGGACCGGCACTAAAGGTTTTGGCCTTTAGTCCTGATACTTTAGTCCCGGTTTCAGAACCCGGGCTAATGGGCCTCTGGAACCAGGACAAATGGCTCATTTTCTACTAGTGAGGATCTTTTTACAACATTCCTGATTTCGTTGGACACGAACAACGCTCCGTGACCCAGTCCCTCGACCCGGACAATGGCATCAGTGTTGCCTGAAGCACATACATTGTACTAAAATGGACTTTGATGTTTCCAGTCTAATGTGATAACAGTCGGGCATCCGTGAGGAACGCCGACAAATGCACGCAGCCAGATAAATATTTCTATGGTCTAAATTGCACGCACCTTTGCTACACTATGATGAAATCGTGTCATGTTTTATGTTTTGTGCAATACCACTAATCATGTTGTTTCTCGTGTGGCAGCATGTAGGATTTCAGGAGCTTGCTGATGTCGTCGAGTATAGGATGGGGGTGGTGGTGGGGAGTCTTAAGCTGTTGGACTAGGGACCTGGTTTTTGTGTCAGTCATATTTGCTACTCCCTTTCATTCACAAATATAAGATTTGGATTTTAATATGGACTATATACGGATTGAAATGAATGAACAAAAACACACTAGAACATGTTCATAACTTTATATACATTCAATTCATTTCATAAAAAAGTTAGAACATCTTATATTTATAAACATAGTAGCATTTATTACGCGTGTATTTTAGTAGGGGGGTCATGCAAACACGCAATGCAAGCATCACACAAATATCTACCTAGCTAGAACCGGCGCAAAGTCTGACTTATGCAGGCTTCTCCTCCTAAAGAAATCCCCGAATTTGCGTAGAACAGACCTCCTCTTGTGCTTCATGGCATGCTCCAAGCCACCGTACTGTCTTCCGTCATCGAAGTGGTCGAACTCGTAGTCGTAGTCGTCCATGGCCGCCGCCGCCGCCGCGGACCTCAGCTCCGCGATGTTGCTGATGGACGCGAACATCCGATCCTTCCGGCTCGCGGCCATCACCCTGCCGGAGTCCAGGAACGCCGCCGCACCGAGCTTTCCCTCCGCATCGGCTTTCCACTTCTCCAAGAGCAGCCCCGCCGCCTTCTCTCCACCGCCGGCGCCTCCATCGGCGGCACTGGACTTTTGGGTTGCTGCCGTGAGCTGGTTGCTTAGATCAATGGCACGCCCCTGCGCGGCAGCCTCGCTGGCCTTGAGCGACTCGTTCTCCAGCCTCAGGGACTCCATGGCGCGCTCTTTCTCGGCGATGGCGTCGCGGAGCTTCGAGTTCTCGCTGCCCGCGAACTCGAGCGACTCGTTGGCGGCGTTGGCCTCCTCCACCGCTCGCTCCAGCGCGCGCCGTAGGCCGCCGTTCTCGTGGTTGACCGCCCGGTGCAGCTCGGCGAGCTCGGCGTTCTCACGCCGGGCGCCGTCGGCGTCCTCCTCGGCCGCGTGGGCGCGCCCGAGCAGCGCCTTCTCCCTGGCGCGCCACGCAGCCGCTGCCTCCTTCCACTCCGACATGACGCCGTCGAGCTGCTCGGTCGTCGACCCCAGGTCCGCCTCGGCGGTGCGCAGCAGGCCCTCGAGGCGGCCTGCCTCGGCGTTGGCGCGCTCGAGCTCAGCCTGCGCGTCGGACAGCCACGCCTTCACCTGCTTGGTCTCCGAGGTGACGACGGAGAGCGCGGCGGTGAGATCGTCCGCCGCCGTCCGGCTCCTCTCCTCGGCGACCAGCGCCGACCGGAGCCTGGCCCTCAGCCCGTTGATCTCCTCGTCGACGCCGCCGAACATGAGGTCCATGACGCTCCACTGCCCCTGCGCGGGCCCGGCCGCGGCCGCGGCCGCGCCCTGCCGCAGCGTGGCGGCCTCGAGCTTGGCCTCCTCGAGCGCGATCTTGGCTTGCTCCAGCTCCTTGGTCCGGTGGATGAGGGACTCCAGCATCCTCGCCCCCGTCTGCTTCGCCACCGCCACCTCTCGCTCCAGGATCCGCACCCGTGCTGACGACGATGACGTCTCGCCATCGCCGTCTTGCTTCTCCAGCTCCGTCGCCATGTCGCCGCCGCCGCTGGCACGCTGCAGTGAGCCCATATATAAGTCGTAGTACCTACCGTGGACCAGAGCGGTGGAGAATGTTTATGCAGCATGCAACCATGTGCGCACCTCGGAAGAATAGTGTGGAGGACGTGGTGGTGGTGGTAGAGCTGCTGCGCTCGTGCCGAGGCGTGGCTTCGGAACTGGATCTGCACGGCGAATGTTTATATTTACCTAGTCGTCGGATCGATCGGAATGCTCGCCGGCCCGGTTACAAACTTTCGCCGAGAAAGCGGTCTGGAGTACACGAGATTTGCAGTGGTTCACGCTAGACAAAATGAGCTACGTACCCGTGTCACTCGTAGACACGGAGCATGCGTAATTCGCTCGGGGTGTGGAGCAGGTGGAAAAAGAAAGAGACGGCGCGCTTGATCTGGACCGTCGCGTGCGATCCCACGCGAATTTACAACGCCAACTGCGCGTGATCCAACGGAGGATGTGACGGGTGCTACTACGTACTGGTGTCTACCCGCATAGTGTTGCTAGTTTATTGCACTTTGGATCGACTTTTATACTAGTAACTTTTTGTAAGAGTGAGCGTTTTTGGACTTTTATAGCCGTCCTTAGCTTCATATTCTTGTAACTAGATACTGTCACTCGCTAGAAGAGCCAACCACGATGCCATGTACAAGCGAAAGCCGCCAATCGCCGTGACAAAATTTCAGTTTTATAGGCGGTCCAGTAGCAAAGCAGTCAGCGGATAAATTATTTCTGAGCCGACGTCGCTCGCATGGTCACCACGACTGATGTGTCGGGCCGCCATTAGATTGGCAACTCGTGATTTCAAAAATAGCATAGCAAACGGATTATTTTGCTTTTACTTTTTCCCCGGTATGCTGGTCTTGTATCACTATCATATCAGCGAGAAGGCATAACTAGTAAACCTATTTCTTTTCTCAAAATAAAATAAGGTAAACCGATTTGTCGGGCCGCTGAAGAGAAAAACAAGCGAACGAGCGTGTCTTTAGACATACACACCGACATATAATTTTCTTTTTTACAATATGTTTTTCAAAAAAGGCGCGTGCTACGGATCAACCGACTGATTTCTCGAGAAATCAGTCGGGTCAATGACCGTCCGATTTTGATGATTTGCATGTAGTATGTTCATTGGATTTGGTAAATGCACAACGACCTCCTGCTTCGTTCCTCATGCCACCGCAACGCACGAGTACGAAGGTACTCTCTTCGTCTAGGCGTACAAGTCATCTTTCGAAAATTAGATATTTCCAAAAGTCCTAGGCGCATTGCATTAAATTTCGTCTTCGTTCCCCTCCCAGCCTTGTACTAATGCATGTGTACTCCCTCCGTTTTTATTTACTTGGCATATTAGTTTTGGTCAAAGTTAAGCTTTGCAAACTTTGACGAAGTTTATAGACAAAAACAGTAACATGTACGATAACAAATCAATACCATTAGATTCATTATTGAACATGCTTTTGCATCATATAGATTTTTTATGGTAAATATTTCTATTCTTTTCTATAAACTTGATCAAACTTTACGAAGTTTGTTCCCGCAAAAAAAATACTTTACGAAGTTTGACTTCAGTCAACTCTAATATGCATGGTAATTAAAAATGAAAGGAGTAAAATATGTGCAGGGGGAAGAGGAGGCGCCGGCCACTGCACTGCATCGCTGCAGGACTTTGATTAGGCAAGAGATTGGTGGCTGTTTTGCATGCACCCACATATTCAATGCTGATTTTATTTCCGTTTTAAACCAGCGCTGCGATTGGAAGTTTCCCTAGTTGTCGTGCTTCTCGTCCAATTTCAATCCACCTAGGTGGCACTGCTCTTTCTAATGTGACTTATACGTCTAGACGGAGGGAGTAGCGTCTCACTGCCGCACAACACCGCCTCGCTGCACGCATTGCCGGAGCCGCGCTAGCCACAACATGGTCAAAGCTTTATTGGAGTGTCGCCGCCGTGACTTGCCACGACAGTGCCCTCCTCGCAGCACTGCCGCTGAAGCGCCAACCATAACATGGTCGACGCTTCAATGCAGCATCATCGCCTCGACTCGTCACGCCTATAGCAGCGCCCTCCTCAGAGCACTATCGGCGAAGCTTCGTCCACGACATGGTCGACGCTTCAGTGCAGCATCGCCGCCACGACTCGGAGCGCCCTTCTCGCAGCACTGCCAGCGAAACGTCGTCCACGACATGGGCCTAAGGTGTCATGTGTTTAAGAATATACGTCTAATAGAAATACTTTCCCAATCCGTATAAGAGGAAATAAGGGTCCGGCAATAAGCAGTAGAAGAATAACCCGCAGAAGAAGTTTAATCGCTTCCAGAGATCGGAGCCAGACAAAGATAAGACTCCACGGCGGCACGATCGGGATGATCGGGTCAAAAATGAGTCAAAACTTGTAAAACCCCGGTTTTGGCCTTGTTACTAAGGAGAAATTGACATGCTTAGCAAACAGAGATAGAATTATTTCAAAAAGAGTTCAGGAAAGAGCCATTTCCCAACCAAATAAAACAGGAAAGCATGAGGCTCGAAGCCCTTTCTCATTTCGAATTTCATCTTAGTATCGGTAATGCCCCGCGTATTTCATCGCAATCACACGCTAGCTTGGTTGGAAAAGCTCGTTTGCACCCACTAACTAATACCAATGCAGCGTCGCCGCCGCTTCGACTCATCGAGCCCCCGGAGTTGTGCGGTCGGCGCTTCAATGCAGCATCGCCGCGTCCTCCGAGCAGCGCTACCGGCGAACTGTCGGCCTGCAGCGTTGTCGCCTTGACTCGTCGTGCCCTCAGAGCAGCCTGCCGGCAAAGTGCCGGCGACAATATGGTTGGTGCTTCAATGCAGCGTCGCCGCCTTGACTCGTCGCGTCCTCAGAGCAGCACTACCGGCGAAGTGTCGGCTACAACACGGGTGGCGCTTCAATGCAGCATCGCCGCCTTGACTCGCCACGCCACCAACGCTTAAGTGTGATGCATCGCAACACCGTCAACGCCGATGAGCGCTACATGGAAGCACCGATGCCCCTACAGTGTCATGCACCTTCCAACTTGCAATGGCGACAAGTGGGTGCATCATGGCACCGCACAGCCGTCTATGGGTGCATCATGCTTACATGTTTTTTTCTATTTCGTTCTTGATTGGATTTTCTTTTCACATTTTCACCAATAAAATTCTGCCCAAAACTTAACTAGTCATTTTTAAATTAGTGCTGGTGTTCATATTGCTATATATATATTTCAAAAAAATTCCTATGATCACGCAAGATTAGGCGGGCTCGAGGAAATAAATAATAACTTTATTATTGCCTCTAGGTCATATTTCCTTGAGATGAAAGGGTTGAAGTTGTTGGGGTTGAAAAGAAAATGGTGAATATAAGGATTCCGAGACATAGAAGGGCACGCATGTCGAAGCACAAGCAGTGGAGAAGGTAATGTCAGAGAAACTTGCTCATTCAGATGCAATATGTCTCTCTCTCGGTAGGGTTTGTGTCAGTGCCCTTCATATCATGGGACGATAGCTATGGGCTAGGCCCAACGGCCTCGCTACCGCAAGAGCTACATCCGCAACGACTACAAGTACCAGGACCAAGGCACGTGATGAGGTATCCAGTGGATCACGGCTATCGCCACAGCGGCTTTCTCTTCTCCTCCTACCTCTGGCTTCTTCCTCCTTCTTCTTGAGCAATTCATCTTGTATCTGGCCTTGTAACTCGAATTGGTGTTCGTGAGGAGTGAATCCATATCAATACTCTTACATCTTGTATACATAGTCTGGCACCACCCTTCCCCCTTCAAATTTTCTCCCAATTCCTATAATTCCACCGGCAACGCACGATGCCTGATGTTAAACCACTAGAGTGGGATGCCATGTCTACCAAGGTGCAGTTGTTGTGGTATCTTGAGGGGTTATGCGCTCAGGCAAATGAGATAAGCTCAGTTTTGGGTATTGCAACCGCAGGTACCCTTCACGTGGTTACCCCGCTCAATCCGGTAGCCTCAACCACGACGCACGCCTCATCGGCGCCTGTCCCCGACGTCTCCGACTCCACCACCAAGGCACATTAAGTGCTCGAGGTCAGCCACGACGCGCCTCCAACCTGCATCGTGATGGCGCACATCACCTGTTCGACAGATGGCTCGAACCAAGTTGTCATCATCAACAACGTCAACAAGGTCACCACCATCTGCCCTGACCTCGCCATCGACCTCAACACTACCACTGTTGTATTCCTCGAGCCCGCCGTCGACCTCAAAGACAATGATGTTGAGCAGTTCATTGACTCTGCCAGGAGCGCTGAGTCCCTCGACCTCTACAACAAGGAGGAACCCGAGGCCCTCACATGGGTGGAGGTGATCGCGGATGCCCTCTCCCAGTGGGTTTCCCTGCTGACAAGCGAGGCGCACCACATTGTTGACACCATCGGCTTTGCTGCACCGGCGCTGGTAATGTGTTCAACAAACTGCTCCGCCAACCTACTGAGGTATGTGCTCCACCTAGTTGCAACACCCCTCATGGTTGGTGCTACGACCGAAGCCGTGGCCATCCTTTTGGCCATCATTAGCTTTCTCTCATCTATTGCATCGGGAGCATATTGGAATGTTGTCACAAGTTACTTATATGATGAAGCATTTCTATGGTGATTTGAATTTTCCTAGAGAATCCTTGAGTTGTTTTCCTGCAATTACTTGTGTACCTACTCAGTCTGCTATTGGATCGCTTGAATTGGAATTTCTCAATGTGGATACTTGGCCCGGCGGTCTGGCGTCAATTGCTGTTGCTTTGCTTGTGTCACGTGCAGAGTCGTTGATGCTCAATCTAAATCGGCATCCCTCCCTTGCATATTTGGAAATGGTGAACTCCAGTCCAATTAGTCTGTGTCAACACATTGTGTATATACATGATTTAGTCCAACACTGGATGTTTGATATCTCTGCAGATTTGAGTATGGTAGTGTTGACAATGGCTACATCTTCGACGCCTTCTTGGTGGGGCTTCCATCAACCACAACTACTGTTCCTACTGTGCTGAAGTCCGACCGGACTTTGGCTACCGCCATAACTTCGACCAAGTTAAGCAACATCAACTGCAATGGGATCTGGGCGGTTCTATGCCTCGGCTTGGTGATGGCTCTCTACATATGTTCGGGCTACTATTTACTATGCAACTCTCATATGGACCGGCGAAGTGGAGTCACCGGCTTTGGGGCAAGCCGGTTGTTAAGGGGGAGGGAATGTCAGTGCCCTTCATATCATGGGCCGATAGCTATGGGCTAGGCCCAACGGCCTCGCTACCGCAAGAGCTACAGCCGCAGCGACTACAAGTACCAGGACCAAGGCACGGGATGAGGTATCCAGTGGATCACGGCTATCGGCACAATGGCTTTCTCTTCTCCTCCTACCTATGGCTTCTTCCTCCTTCTTCAACAATTCTTCTTGTATTTTGTCTTGTAACTTGAATTGGTGTTCATAAGGAATGAATCCATAAGAGTACTCTTACAGTTTGGTGCTCGATCAAGGGGGTAGATTGCAAGGAGGTCATGAAGAACTCGTTCATGTTCACGTTCCACGTTGAATTTGGGAAGAGGAAGACACTTGAAACGGATCATGGATGTTTGATAAAGAGCTGGTGGTGGCGGAGGACTACGCCACGATGGAGGAGCATGAGCTTAATAACATACCGATCTGGTCTTGGTATACAATCTCCCGCTAGGCATGATGAATTCAGATTCAACAGACGAAATTGGCTAAAAACTCACCTAGAAAAACCGCCTCAGAAACCAGGAAGGATTCCCCAAACCGATGGGTGTTCTTTCACAAAAAAGCCCTTGCTTTATATGTAATCAAGCAAAAGTCCTTGTTTGCAAAATAAGTATGACATAATTTTTCCTACAGAAAAAACCGAGCCTGGCCCACAAATCGAACCTGGGTGGCGGCAATACGGCACGCGCGCAGACCACTACGCCACTCATTGGCTTAGTTGATCGTATATGCCTATATCTTTCTATACAATAATTTGGACATGTTCGATCTTTCTTCCCGCAAGTGAAAAGTTCGCCGCCCGCCAGGATTCGAATCTGGGTCCCGCGAAATTCGCAGCGCGTGCACAAACCATTATGCCAATCGATCTGTTCGAGCTAATTACTGGCTTACTCTCTTTTATACTCTACTAGAACAATGCCCGTGCATTGCAACGGGATATAAATCTTCTAGTACGTTGGCTTGTGATTTACCTGTCTATAATAATGTGATTGTGTAAATGAATGGTCATCAAATTCTGCCTATGAATTACCTTATATTTCGATCCGAAGTTTGGTAAGAATAGTAAACTAAAGTGGAATTGGTTCAGAAGGTAAGTAAATTAAGTTGATTTATTATCATACAAGGAAGGTTGGACGAAGAGGTGGTGAGAAGAAAGGTGAAATATGAACCTTACATTTTTTTAAGTAGTATAGAGATAAACTATAGACACGTCCAGAGCTTTGTTGACTGTTTCGTTTTCTTATGTGTTTTTATTTTCAGATTTCTTTTATCTTTTTTCAGATGTTGGGTATTCTTCGGGTTTTTAATTATTGCATATTTCTTTGTTATATAGGTTTTGTAATAATGAGTGTATGTCTTTTCACTATTGTCAACATATTTTTAATTTACACTGAATTTTCATTATGTAAGATTTTTTGTAAATACAAACGTAACATTATTGTATAATATATGAACAAGTTCTTTTATATATGGTGAGCATTTTTAATATTACTGCATAATTTTATATTATGCAATATTTTTTGAAAATACACACTCAACATTACTGCATAATCATATGATGATTTTTTTAAATATACAATGAAGTTTTTTAATACATATTGCACTTTTTATATTATGCAGTATTTATTTAAATAAACACTGAACATTATTGTATAAATACACACTGAACATTAAGTTCGTTGATTTCAAAAAAGAATCACGAATTTAAGAAAAAGACGAAAAGAATAAAAAGGGAGAAACTTAACGCAACGTAGGTCTTGTCCTGGTGGTTAGTTTGGGTCGATCAATATCAAGGGGTCTCCGGTTCTAGCCGTGCTGCGCGCTTTTTTTTTTGAAAGAAAAAGTTAAAGCGGGCCGGGCCAGGAGGGTGTTGTGCCCTTTGCGAATTTTTGTTTCTTAAAAAAAAACTAAAACGGGCCGGGCCAGCGGGGAGTAGGTGTGTGCCCTTTGCAAAATGTCACTAATCCCGCCCATCCTTTGCCACATGGACAATCCTTGTTTGGGAAATGATTGATTTAGACGGGGATTGCACAGTTTAGTGTGTCATCGACAGGGATTTCGATTTGGAAGTTCATTTCATCAAACCTTTACAAGTTTAGGGTTTAAAATGAACCTTTTCTTATTTTTCTGAGAATCGATACTACCGACGAATGGGCTTTGCTTTTAACGACGCGGCTAAAGCCTGCCTAAGCGCGAACGACCGAGAGCCCAATGAAGGCCCAAACCTAGAGGCGGTAGAGGCCTGACCCAAGCGCCCACGTCACCGCCGAGCGCGTCGTCCCTCGCCCTCGCCTACTTGGCTTCCTCTCCTCCAGCCGCCCCCGCCGCCACCACTCCAAACCACACCGCGAAAGAGAGAAACGCAGCTCCAAGCCGAGGACTCCCCCACCGCCGCCGTCCCCCCGCCCGCCCGCCGAAGCTTGGTCCGAGCCGTACCCGAGGGGACAGGAAGAGGCGGCCAAGATGCCGACGGTGACCTGCAACGCCTGCAACGCGGCGTTCGAGGAGGAGGAGGAGCAGCGCCTCCACTACCGCTCCGAGTGGCACCGCTACAACCTCAAGCGCAAGGTAGTATGCTTACCACCGTCTTCCCCGCGCCGGTCTCGCCGGATTGGACTGTGTTTGCCGGTAGGGTTCGTGTTAGGTAGCAGCAGATGGTGCGTTCCGTAGGCGATATGAATGGGTATCTGATGCGTTGCGCGCTTCTGGAGCGGAGATTATGATGCCCAGTAGGCCTACCCAAACGCTTCCCCTGCGAATTTTTATTGCTTGTTTAGTTAGGTTTAGTCGGCTGGCTCGTGTTAGTGCTCATGGATGATCAGAACGAGTATATTTTTTGCTCATTGTTTTGAGTTAACTGGAGGCACTAGATTGCAGGGCGAGCATTTTAATTAGTAATTTTAGGTATACTCTACACTGTCAACTTAAGAAAGGAGGCTATGTGCAAGCTTCCCACTCTGCTTTGCTTAAGATCGCAGCTGTGATTTGTCTTTTGGAATGCGCCGATCTGTTCCTAGAAGAAATGTTATACAGGCCTGCTTTGTTCATGAGACGATGCCCTGCAGCTTGTCCCTGCTGTAGATTACACACCTGGTATTTTGTAAGAGGACAAGGGAGAATTATCTTACTCATTGGAGAAGAAACTGTATCCGTTATCTGTAGAGGACCTTGTGGTAGGCAAGTTTAGTTGAACAAAAATGAAGGCAAGTCAATTTAATTATCTGTTTCCAGATACTCCGTTAGCTGACGATTAAACCCTACACAGAGGGAAACTTGCTGTTGTATTTCTATATAATCAACTTGGCAACTGTACTTGTAGCACATTCCTGGTCAGAAAAGCACAAGGCGGTGGAATGCCTAGCGCTTTTTTGAACTATCCTGGGAACTGTTTGATTTTGTTGCTTGTTGCTTACCTCAGTGCTGCATTTCTGTTGCGCATCATTTTGACATTCAGTGTTTGTCAGGTGGCTGGAGTTCCTGGAGTTACCGAGGCTCTGTTTATTGCTAGACAAACTGTTTTAGCAGAGGGAAGCAACTCTACCGTTGCTCCTCCGATGTCTTACAGCTGTGCTCTTTGTGGAAAAGGCTACAGGAGTGCAAAAGCTCATGCCCAACATCTCACCACGCGATCGCATCTCTTGAGAGCTTCTCAGGAGCCCAATGCCTCCACTGCTGCAGTAGTCAAGCCACTTCCTGAGCGAGTTCCCCGTAGAGCCCCCTCTGCAATGGAAGAAGATGAAGATGAAGATGAGGATGAGGATGAGGAGGAAGAGTGGGTTGAAGTGGACCCAAGTGAGCTGGAGTCTACCTCAAACATGCAAGTTGATGAGGACTCTAAATCAGATGATGAGATGGCTGATCTTGAAATGTTGGATCCCTCGGTCTGCTTCATGTGTGATCTCAAGCATGACAACATAGAGGACTGCATGATCCATATGCACAAAAAGCATGGTTTCTTCATACCTGACAGTGAATACTTGAAAGATCCCAATGGCCTTCTTATATATGTCGGACTGAAGGTAGGCATTTTCCCACCAGTACTAATGGTTCATGTTTGCTAGTTGCATGTTTTTTAACATCATCTTGTATTGGTTATTCTGCATGCAGGTGAAGCGTGACTTTATGTGCCTCTACTGCAATGACAGATGCCAGCCTTTTCAAAGTCTTGAGGCTGTCAGGAAGCATATGGATGCAAAAGGTCACTGCAAATTACGTTATGGAGATGGTGGGGAGGATGAAGATGCTGACCTTGAGGATTTCTACGATTACAGCAGCAGGTTTGTACTGTGCTAAACTTGTACTGTTCTTAGCATATGTTCTTCAAATTCTATAATTTGTGCTCTTTGCGTTGGCTCTTGCATTTCTGTTGTTCCATGAATGCTTGGAAGCAGGAATGCTGTTGAGTATTGTATTATGTTAATTAGCCATTTATGTTGGGATGGTTTGTGGACAAAAGTAAATATAATCTGAAATGCTTAATGGTTTAAATAGTTTCTTCGTCTGTCCACTGAATTGTATTACCCTCCGTCCCAAATTAGTTGTCTTAGGTACTCCCTCTTTACGGAGGGAGTACCTAACACTAAAACGTGTGTAGATACATCCGTATCTTGACAAATCTAAGACAACTGATTCGGGATGGAGGGACTAGTTATCTGTGTTGGATAGTAAGTATCCTTTAATGGTGAATGCATGGAGTCTGCACACATCGAACACCTAATGACATGGTTCTGTTTCCATTACAGCTATGTTGATGTGGAGGGCAAGCAGTTGGTTGCTGCGGGTGACATGGACAACAGCATTGAACTGGGAGGTGGTGGATCCGAGCTCGTGATCACAAGCAAGAGCGAGAAGGGGAGACGTGTGACGACTCTTGGTTCCCGAGAGTTCATTCGCTACTACCGCCAGAAGCCACGGCCTTCGGTTGCAGCAGACCGTGCCCTTGCGCTTTCCCTGGCTTCCAGGTCTGAATCCTGCATTCTTCATCCTTCCATTCAAGTATCTTTGTCATGTTGCATTCGTAAAATGCCGAGACCTGTAGGCTTAATGGCGTTTTTGTTTCCCCTCATCAGCTACAAGAGCATGGGTTTGGTGACGGTCCAGTCCAAGGAGCAGATGGTGAGGCTGAAAGTGCTCCGAGCCATGAACAAGAGCGGGGTGGAGACGATGAGGACCAAGATCGGGATGAAGAGCAACGTGATCCGCAACCTCCCCAAGAACGTCCCGTACTAGTCGCGACGCCCACTCTTCCTGTAGGAGCAGCAGTCCATGGAGCTCCAGCACTACTGCCCTTGCGCCATGGGTGTGTTTTGTCGATGATATCTATCTATCTAGAATAATGGTGCGTCCTTTGTCGAAGTTTTGCGTGGCTGCTGGTATCGACACTGCTATTTACACCGTTCAGCCCAGTTGAACCTATGACTAGTCTCGTGGCGATGGGGAGACTGACAAAATTGTATGCAGCGTATGACGACTTGTCGAGAAAATGATATATGGCCTTGTTGGATTCTGTTTTGAGTCTTGAGCTTGAACGATCTTTGCTGAGGTAGGCCGAGAATGCGACAGGTTGCTTCAGTGTGATCCCACAAACGTGACACTTGCAGATGAAATGTAGCAGGAGGTCAGGGTCTCCTCACCTAACGCTGGTACTATGGAGTGGTGACCGGGCCGTGTGAAGTTTTACCACACCGTTTCTTCCACACACTAAACTCAGGTTGCCTGCGTCCACATTTCATACCCGATGGCAGTAGAGTTAGAGGTAGTAGTAGGTGTGAATTTTGCGTTTGTGGTTGAGTTGTAACGGAGTCTTGCTTTCTTTTTTCAATTGGCATATGCTACGTTCTTCCTCCACACGTCAACCGTCTGGCCGTCCCTTTTCCCATCTTATTATTCTGTGAGCGCAGAACGCTTTCATATTCTCCCACACACAATCTCACTGCCTACGCAAAACGCATTTGACGATCCCGTGGGAACATTCCCGGCTCCGTGTCTCTAAAGTAAGTGCATGTTTCAAATGTGCCTTCGAATATGAATTACACAAACATGGCCCTGTCCTTAATTGAACAGTAAAGCTATCACAACATCTACAAACCGGACCCTCCAAATCACCGACAGGGCACCTCAAACTGGCTCTATATGTCCGGGCAGTTCAGCACCCCCAAAACCCAGTCCATATGCGGGGGTGGTCCGGACACGGCCATCATGTCGGATCTGACCCATGTTGGCGTACCATATGTCTCCACCGTGTCCCATAAATACCCCACTTTAGTTCAAACTCTAGTCAAAGTCCACACTCTTCTCAACCGGCTTTGTTTACACTGTCCGTCGACCGTCGTCTCACTGCCCGTCCTCGTCCCATCTCCTCCACCATGGCCGGCTCCGGCAATGGTTCCGACAACGTGTTCGATCCAATCGACTGGGCGATGCTCCTTAAGGAGGATTCCAGCTCATCCGCCCTAGATGACGAGGAGCTCGCACTCCGCATTGCCCCCGTTCGGTCGCAGATGGACAAGGGCGACAACTCGAGCTCTACGGCCTCCTTAGGTGGCCCGGAGGGGCAGCTGTCCGTGCCCTCACTAGTTAGGTAGTGGGGGTGACCGGTGGTGTCTGACACCTCTAGGCCCTGCTCCTCCCTGGCGGCGTTGGGTGCGTGTGCCCGCATCATCGAGCCGCGCCCGCAGCTGCCAGCCTCCAGCCGGTCCGCCTACGGGTCATGCAGATCTGCATCGGAGCCGCTTTCGCCCATCGCTGAAGACGACAAGATCCTCCACGACGTCATCGGCGGAGATGGACGCCCGCCGACACCGCCTCAAAAATGTGACGACACTCCAGATCGGAATCGAGGAGTCCGAGTGCCTCGCGGGGCAATCTTTTTTCTCTTCTGAATCATATGTAGATAAACATGTTTTAGTGTGTTTGTTCATTCATTCCAGTCCACACATAGTCCATATTGAATATCCAAAACATCTTATATTTATGAACCGAGGGAGTAATAACTACTAGGAGAGAAACTTAAAATAATACTAACAGAAAATCCAAAAAGGTCGATTTTCCCGTGAAAAGGAAACGGAAAAAAAGGCAGAGGAAAGGGGAGTGCGACCCGGTATAAGAAAACTGAACGGAAGAGCCGAAATGGATGGCGACTCCGATGCGCGAGTAGAAAAGAGAAGAGGGGGAGAGAGAGAGATAGGGAGAGGGTGGCTGCATCATCACCACCACCACCTCGGAAGTCCTTGGCGAGCGTGCGTGCGTGCGAGCTGTGGGAGGGTACGGTTTTTTCAACTCCCCTCACCTCTCCCCTCCCGTCTCCCCTCCTCTCCCACCACCGCCACCTACCCCGCGCCGCGGCGGCGGCGACGGTACGGCCCTCCCTCCGCCCATTTGTTCCCGCTGGATTTCGACGCCCTCCGCTGCCCCCTTGGGTCGATCGGCGCTCCTGCCAGTCGGCCCGCTTCTCCCCCTGCGGGTTGTTGGGTTTCGGAAGAGATTTTGCGGGGATGCCGCTGATTTCGTCCGGGTGGATTTTGGGGCTGCTTGTTTAGCCCCCCCCTCGCCGCCGCTTTTGGAGTAATTCTTAGCGCTCAGGGTTTAGGCTGCTGCGGATATAGGGAACTCGTGCGGCGTGATTTGGTGGGGTGGGGGCGGCGCGGCGCTCGACCCCGATCTCCCTCCTCCGCGCGGCCGGCGGGCGCCCTGTTCAGATGCGGATTGAAGGGGCTGCCTAGGAGTTTTGGTTGGTTTTGGGCCAGTGACCCACCCAGATCGACTTCTGTTTGGGATTTTGCTTTACTGATTTCCGTTTCTGTTAGGATTTCTCATGTTAGTTTGATTGGTTGGATAGATGGCTGGGTTTGGTCAGAGCCCTATGATGATTTTGGGGGGGTTGAAATCAGACCAAGGTAGTAAACCAGCAGCACTCGCGTTAGGGGGTTGAGCCGGGATTCTCTTTTTTTGTTTGTTTGTTTTTGAGCATAAATGAAATGGACTTTTAGCAAATCATTAGCGGATCAATCAAAAGAGCTTATGGGAAAAATTTAATGATTACATGGACTGATTGGGTACTGAACATGTCTTTACTCCGCCATACATAGACTGTCATCATCCATCAGCCACCATGTTCTGTATTGATGGAGATGCTAAATACAGCATGTTGGACAGAAAATATATGCTATGTTTAGAAAGGAGGAACTCAAAGGCTTAATTATCTGTTTTGCTTGTTGATGCCATGCAGGTTGTGATGAGAAGTTGCATCTGTTAAGGGACACGCGTTCTGCTACCGAGTTCGACATGGGTTCAGGAAACCTGATGGTGAAGAAGGTGGTGAGGCCCAGCTCTTTTGATCTCGACATACATCTTGATAAAAGCTGGAAGGAGGACGTTACCTGCCCAATCTGTCTAGATTACCCCCACAACGCAGTCCTCCTGAGGTGCACGTCTTATGAGAAGGGTTGCAGGCCGTTTGTGTGCGATACCGACCAGACCCGCTCCAACTGTCTTGAGAGGTTCAAAGGTGCTTATGAGCTGCCTGCCAATGTCAAGGTCTCCTCTATAGCTGTGGCCCCTCTTGATAGCATCCACATCGTGTCGTCTCACGCAAACAACCGCCCAAGTTGCCCGTTGTGCAGAGGTGATGTTATCGGGTGGATTGTGATCAGTGAGGCTCGTCTGCATCTTAACCAGAAGAAGAGGTGCTGTGAAGAGGATTGCTGCTCCTTTACTGGTAACTTCAATGAGCTTCAGAAGCACACACAGCAAAAGCATCCAGATTCACGCCCTTCAGAAATCGACCCTGCCAGGCAAGTTGATTGGGACAACTTCCAGCAATCTTCTGATATCGTGGATGTCTTGAGCACGATACATGCGCAAGTTCCCAATGGTATCGTTCTCGGAGACTATGTCATTGAATATGGGGATGATGATACTGGAGATGACTATGAAGTGCTCCGCAGGGTTAGGAGGAAGTGGTGGTCTTTTATTTGTTGCAAGGCTTTTTGTAGATACCCAAGAAGCCGAAGAAGAGGGAGAGGAAGGGACAGTAGAGGAAGTGGAAGGAGGAACAGCAATCAGGCTCATCTGGAGAACTTCAATCTCGAGGTTCCGACACAAGCTGTTGACCTGAGGGAGATCAGATTTGATGAAATCGATGATGAGTACATTGTCACAGGGGCGGTACCTAGTATGGCAACACCAGGAAGAATGGCCAGTTTCCATTACAGGTCAGTATAGAAAATCTGCTATTCTATGCCATAGTTGTTGGGCTTATATTGTAACCACATGGTCCTAAAGTACATCAATACTACATAATAAACACATACTACAAGCCTTCACGGACGGGAGTACAAGTCCAAACTTTCGCCAATATGACTGCTTCTCCTTATTTCCTATCTGTTCTGTATTCATAGCTAGTAGCTGTTTAGGACTTGAGGTATATGTGTGTAGGTGCAAATAACACAACCTCTTGTGAGAATTTTATGTTGTAAGGAGTAACATTTTGAGACTGCCCATCAATTCAGCATGACTGCCGCCTTCCGGTTTATGTATATAATTTCCTTTTGTATAACAGCCTTGATTGAGTTATCTTCTTTCTCTTTCAACTCCGACTCTTTCTAATGTATGATACTTTCTCCAGGGATACAAGATATGGTCGGTGATCGGCGTACTACCTAATAGAACCAGCTGATAAAGAAAAGGATTTGCAGCCGCGATGTGATGCCGCAGCCTTCAGGAAACTCCACCCCCGCCCATTTTTCGTTTCTTTTCCTGCCCCGGTCGTTGCTAGGTGCCGCTCCAGCCCGGACTTCCTGTGCATAAAAAGTAGCAACAGAAACCCTCCGCCGCCGTCCTTGTTCGTTTGCAATAGATTTTCATTTACCCTAGCTTCCATTCTGTATATATTTAGCACCCATCTTATACAGTGATGCCGGTGAAAAGCCTTTTTTTCTCTTTTTCGGAAATGAATGTCAGGTGATGCTGGAGCCGGCTCACCGGCCCAGCCGTGGTTACAGTTTCTGAATTTGGTCGGTGATCTCTGAGACGACACCGGGCGCGTTATCTCTGTCCGGTGAAGAAGCTTCCAGCTTCGAGCAAGTGACCGTAGGGTCACACAGGTGCGGTGCAAGTGCGCAATGGCTGGGCCTTGGCTGGCTGGTGCCGCACCCACACGAAATTGCCATTTGCCTGTGGTGTTGCAGGCACTGTAAGCAACGGGGGGGCAGCTTGATTGCCTGAATTCATTTGCATGTCGTGTGGTGCTGCGTCTCGCATCTGGTTTAAGGCGCTGATGAGGACAGGTGCGTGTCGGCGGTGTGTTTGCTGACTGTGGAATCTCCACCTTCGATCACGTGTTGGTTCCAGGCTCCGGGTCTATCCGTACACGCTCTGATGGCACGCGTGATGTGCGTGCTGCGTCGTGGTGCAATGCTAACGCGCTCGGTGATTGACTTGGAGCATGACTAAGATTGTAGTACGTGGGAGTTCTTTAGATTACCTGTGGCCACATGACATGGCAACGTCCCCTCCTTGACATTAACATAAGAATGGTTCATCTTATCCTGATCCGCGGAGCGCCAGGTCGGGGCATATTTGGCTGATGGCGATGTCTGAACCGCTAAGCAGTTTGCATCTAGTCTAGACTAGAAAAGAAAAGCAGTTTCAGAATGGTTAAAGTTTATGAGACTTTTTTTTTTCATTTTCAAGAAAGAGCAAGTCTCCCGACTAACGAGAAAACGGGATGTGGATTCTTTACCTTGCTATGTCAAAGGCAGAGGTGAACAGTAACCTCTACCTTTGATTAGTTTCACCCGTCGGATTGGAAACCAATGTACCAGATTGGATGCTACAACGGGACTAAACAGTACTTTCTACAGTACGAATAAACAGTAATTTCATTTGAACAGTACTCGGGACAGTACTTGCAGTGATCTCAGCCTTCCATTCTTGATCCAGTGGCAAAGTCACCGGTGCCTTCGCCACAGCAAGGTAGAGAATACGCGCCCGAGAAAACGGCTTGCTGGAGTTGCTATGTCAGCTTGCAGCAGCCACGCCTCTGCCCTTGCAGCACACCACCTGGAGCTCGCCGGAGTTGGGATGCCGGCTTGAAGCAAAGACTTGGAACAACCTCTTCCTGGCCTTGCAGCACGCTAGAGTTGAGATGTGGTCTTGCAGCAACCCCGGGCTAGCTTTGCAGTAAGCCATCGTAAGCTTTATCTCTTGGGGTGCATATGGACACGGTCGATTTGGGTGCATTGAGGGAGGCACATCGATGGTGGGATTGGGAGGCAGGAGAAGAGGGGATCCATGGCTGGGTAGGGAAGTAGGATAAGGGGGAAGCAATGGCAGGATCGGTGAGGTAGGAGAAGGTGGCCTCGGAGGAGATAAGGTGAAACGGGCAGTGGTAGGATAAGTCAGGTAGCAAGTGCATGTGTTTCAAATGTGGTTTCAACGGTAAGTTTTAAAAGGGGTTCACAAGACTTAAAAGTTGTTGTTACGATCCCATTTGAAAACTTGCAGTTGCCCCCTCCCCCCTTGCGGAAAACTTGCAGTATTACAGTAGTGACCCCGTTTAAAACTTATGGTTGCGACCTCATTTGAAAACTTGCTGTTGCGACCCGACTTGAAAACTTAAAGTTGCAATCCATTTTTGAAAACCTGCAATTGCGACTCAAGTTGAAAACTTGCAGTTGCGATTCTGTTTGAAAATTTACACTTGCGACCCATGTTTTTAATTCTTTTAACAAATTGAAAAGAAAAAAGTTAGGCCAACACCAGTTGCATTCATATTGCGACACTTGCAGTTGTGCATGTGGTGCGTCGTTGCTGGTTGCACACGGGGACGCATGCGTGGGTGTAGTAAGATATTTTCTGTAAGAGAAAGAAAAAGTCCCAAACCAATTACACATGTGTCACGAGGCTTGCGGATAGCTTAGTGATTAGAGCTATTTCCTACCTCGTTGAGGTTGCGAGATCGATGCGGTGTCCACTTTTTTGAGACCTCCTATACGCCGCTCGTTGCGGCACGAAGTCGACACTTCGCACATGAGCTGCTCACCTGGGCCGGCCCATCTTGCGGGAGCGCGACGTTCGCGAGGTAAAAGTACGCGAAAAGGATTGCATCGGCTGCGAATCAAACAGGTGTCATCCTATTGATGTATGCGCTGAGCTAGCCACTATGCCTAGCTAGTTCTTATGCTAAATTGGCAACGCAAACCTAAATGAAACTAACAGTAGCGACAAAACTTAAAATATCACTTCACAAAACAAAGTACTTTTCGAAAGCTTAAAATATCAGTTCACAAAACTGAGTACTTTTTTGAATATGGGAACATTTTTTCAAAAGCTGAAAGAAATTTTATAACTGCACATTTTTCATAAATTATGTACTTCTAAAAGCGCAATTTTTTTTGAATTTGCGAGAATTTATTAAAAAAGATTTTTCCCCTGAAATTGTGCACAAAATTTGAAATACGGCACATTTTCCGAAAACACGAACATTTTTTGGGAACCTCAAACAGTTGTGAAAAATGGAAAAAATTTGAAAAAGAGAAATTTTTCGAAATTATGATTTAAAATCCCAAATATTTTTTGAATTTAGAGAACAAATCGAGAACAAAATTTGAACATGAATTATTTTTTGAAGAACGAACATTTTTTGAATCTTGAGAACAAACTTTGAAACTGAGAACAATTTTGGAAGTGCGGACAATTTTTTAAAGCATGAACATTTTTTTCAAATCTTGAGAACAAATTTTGAAATGGAGAACAACTTTGGAAGCGCGAACAATTTCTTACAGCATGAACTTTTTTGAATATTGAGAACAAATTTTGATACGGAGAACAAATTTGAAAAAAATCCTGAACAAATTTGGAAGCGCGAACATTTTTTTGAAAACGTGAAGGAAAAGAATCAAAATCTGTACATTATATGAATTTAGAGATTTTGAACTTTTTTGTAACGAGAATTGTTTTTTGAATTCTGAGAACATGTTTTTTGAAAACTGAACATTTTATGGAAACACAAACAAAATTTGAATATTTTTATAAAAAAGAGGAGAAAATAAAAATAAAATGAAATAACAAACCAAAGAAAGAAAGCAAATATAAAAAACAAAAAGGGAAGAAAAGAAGCAAGAAACAGAAATAACTAAAAACGGAAAGAAGAAGAAAAAATTGAAAATAAAAAAAAGAACATTTTTCCAAAATTAAGAACAAATCTGTGAATTGTACTTGGTTTAAAAAGATAAAATAATGTTGAAAAAAAGAACTAGAAAACAAAAACGAAAAAAAGAAAAGAAGGAAGAAATTAGAAAAAGAAACAGAAAAACCGGTAAAAGAAACAAAATACCGGTTCAGGGAACCTTCTAGAAGGTTGTCAAAATCGGCTAGCGTTGTAGGTGCACTGGGCCAGCCCATCGCGTCGCTTCTCGGTCACTCGCCTGTGCAAAGTGCATGCAGTTTGACGCAATGTGCGTCCCATAGGATTTTCCTACTTTTTTTGGAACTATCTCTTGGGTTGGCTGGCGGAGGTTTCGGGCCAATTTTCAGAAGCTTCTGGAACTTTTCACGCCGGTTTGGGAACGCGTATAGTGAAACAAGAGAAAGTCTCGCTGAAGGCGAGCTCCTTATTCGGCCGACCATCGTGCCACTAGCCACATGCTATATTCTCTTTAATTCTTTTTTTAGGTTACTTTATTTTATTTTAATTATATCCAGTTTTCTGAAATTAAACAAATTACATAATTTTTTCGGAAAATAAAATCAAGCATTTTAAAAGTGTTAAATATGTATAGTAAAATTATTTATCTTCGTATTAGAAAATATATACAACATGAAATGTATATAGAAAAAATGTTGACCATTAATTTCAAAATATTAACCTGAGCATTTAACAATGTAAAATATTAACCTGAAAAATGTAAAATATTTCTATAAAAATGGTCACCATGTATTAATAAATTTTAAAATTTTTATTTTAAAAATATAAAATGCGTATGGTAAAAAGTAGATATAAAAAGAAGTTTTTTAAGAAATCGTGTATTTCAAAATATTAAACACGCATATAAAAATGTTTATAATGTATACCTTTGTTTTGAATGTGCATAGAAAACCAAGAAAAATGGAAAACTAATAAGGGGAAACAAAGAAAAAAGGAAAAAAATAAAACCGGCAAGAAATGGAATAGCAGAGCAAAAAAGAAAGGAAAGGAAAAAGCCCAGTGAAAACCAAGATAAAATGTCGTAAACTGACAAAAACACAAAATAAACCTGAGAAAAAAGGAAAACCCGGTATGAATTGTGAAAAAATGAAGAAAAACGATAAAGGAAGAAAAGAAAAAACCAATAAAAACATTAAAAAATCAAGAAAATGACAAAAACAGAAAAACTAAAGAAAACTTGAGAAAAAACAAAGAAACCAAAAAAACAAAGAAATAATAAAAAGGAAACGTCGGCAGGAAAAAAACAGCCAAGCCACAACGAAATGTACGAACGAACCAGGGAAGAATTTGTCTCACGAAAAAAATAGACCAGGGACTTTCCTTAAGTTAGCAACATTTTAAAAATAGTATTTTATGAAATTAGAAAAAAATCCCCAAACATTTTGGAATTTATGATTAGTTTTTGAATTCATGATTAGTTTTTGAATTCATGAACTCTTTTAAAGTGCTATTCACAAACTCTTTTCAGGGTGCAAAATAGTTCACGATTGAACTATTCATGAACTATTTTGCACTCTGTTGACAACATAACACTTGCTAACGAGTAGAATGTTGAGTTATTTTTGTATGGAGCGGTATGGGCCAGTCACCGCACAATCATTTTGTATGAAGCTATAATCCTCACATTTTCCTTGTCTCTATATATTTTTATGTTCTTTATAAAAAATAATTTGAATTTTTTATTCAACTCTTTTTTTAAGTATTATCAAAAAAATAGTTCAGCAATAAAAATGCATTTATAAAAAAATGTTCATGTGTCTAAAAATGATTGTTCATATATTGGATAAAAATGTTCATCTCGTACCTTAATAGTTTCATTACATATAGACAATTATTCATAAAATCTAGAAAATAAGTTCATGCATTTGAGAGTAGTTGCTCATGTGGTGGGTTACAATGTATGTTAATATATTTTTGAAGAAAAATATATATCTACATACCATACCCCCCGGCTCAATAAATGACGAAAATAGCTGAAAAATAAAATAAAGAAAGAAAACAAAAACGAAACATAAAAATGTAAAAAGAAATACAAAGTGAACAAAGAAAGTTATCAATTTTATTGGGCCCTACCCAGCTACATGGTGATGTGGCATCGCGTCATGATACCTCACGCGTCGCCGTGGAATTTGATTTATGTTTTTATAAATATTGTGTAGAATATTAATTTAGTCTTATTATATTTTCAATTACGCGTGGAATATCTGCATAAGCAAAAATATAAACATGAAAAATTGCGCATATCACAATTAAATGGAATGTGATTTAAAATCCACTATGCACTAATGAATGTTGCATGTTAACATAATTAGAAATAGTGGGGATCACTTTCTTAGGTATATAGGATTTGTTCCATATGCCACACAAAAATTGAGGCAATAGAGTTGTGGCAATTTTTTTGGCTTTGAGTCTCATTCCACTAATGAAAACCTCTCAAAGTGGGGGTGGTTTGAGAAAAATTATGGTGAGAAATGATATTCAAACCTAGGTCACCAAAGCACTAGGTTTAAGCCTAACCCTGGCCCAGTAACAGATGATCTTGAACGTATCTATTTGAATTCCCTGCGAGTGAACCTAAGCCCATTTGTTGTCGAATCAAGGAAGTACTTGTGTCTGACCTTTTCTACTACTACACTAGAAGTAGGGACGTGCTTTGTAACACCGTTTTCTTTATATCATTTATTTGTTGGCCATACAATTGGGGCGTTTCTTGTGTCTATATTGTATTGTTGTTGTGCCGTTAAATTGTTACTCCCTCCGTACCATAATATATTTGTCGTTTTAGCAGTTCAATTGAACTGCTAAAAAGACACATATTATCGTACAGAGATAGAACAATAATATGTATGTCTTGCATGTTGTGGTCATGTGAAGCGGATGGACGCCGTTGGCTCGACCAAACACCGACTCCCACAGTATCCTAGGAGCCAGTTTAGCAACTAATCTACCCCTCTCCCCCGCCCACCTCTCCGTGCGCTCATCGCTTCGTCAGCGGGAGGGGACAGGGACCCCACTGTCCCAGTTCAATGGTGGTGAGTTAGGATTCATTTTAGTTTTTGGCCTCTGGTCGTCGGTGGCGAGAAAATGGCATCCCCGCCGGCATGAAATAAGTCATTCGGCCGTGTTGATGGGGGTGGTTTATCCCCAAATCTAGATTTTTCTTCTGTATGTTTGTCTCGTTGATGCTGTCTTGTAGAGCAAACGACATGATTCTGTGTCTTGCTCCTTCAGCTCCAGTTGTGACAGACGAAGGTTGCTAGCCTCGGCCTTGTTGGGGAGCGTCCGAGGTTCGTGTCCTGACTCTGTATGGTCGAACTTGCGCATTCTGTAGGATCTCTCTAGATTTTCCATCTCTCGGATGACGATTTTCTTAACAGATCATGACCATTGGCATCTAGTGGTTTACATCAGCGACATCTCGACCGCTACAACAATGTTATCCCGACTCCGATGGTGATCTGGATGTCCATAGGTGGCACCAAGTTCTACCCACAACACAGTGCTGATGGATGCAGGAGGAAGAAGACATCGACATCCCCATTAAGTTGGATGTACTTTTAGTTACTTTTTCCTCTGTCCATATGACCACTTCTGTTTGTGTTTTGAACCTTTGGATATCACTTTGTTTGGTTTATACATAATCTTGTATGCAAACACGGGGGTTAAACTCTTGTGTGCCTCTACCATCCTCTATAAACGCTTTCTTTATTGGAAGATACATTTTCTGAATTTCTTCTCCATGTGGAAATGAAACTCTTAACATCGCAGTAGGAAAAAATTATTGACCAGCAGAAAAGAACACATTTCTCCCTTGGGTGTGGCAGAGAACGTTGCAAGTCATAGAAGGCCGCACTCATGCATGTCGATCCACGTGATAGGTTAACTGCGCGTGTTCATGCAATTAGTTAGGCCCTGTTTGTTTCATAAGTCCTAGGACTTTTTTAAGTCCCAACTTATAAGTCATAAGTCCCTACCTGTTTGTTTACAGGGACTTATAAGTTCCGAGTCCCTACCTGTTTGTTTACAGGGACTTATAAGTCCATGTTGCACCGGCGATTGAAGGCACCATTGCAACGAACCGAGGCAGAACGAACCGAGGCGGGGCGGCGACAGGGCGAGAGGCGGGGCGGCGACGGGCGGCGAACCGAGGTGGGGCGGCGACGGGCGAGAGGCGGGCGGCGAACCGAGGCGGGCGGCGACGGGTGAGAGGCGGGCGGCGAACCGAGACGGGCGGCGATGGGGGCGAGGCGGGCGGGCGACGGGCGGCGAACCGAGGCGGGCGGCGACGGGCGAGAGGTGGGCGGCGACGGGCGAGAGGCGGGCGGCGACGGGCGCAGGGAACGAGCTCGAGCGAATAAGTCCCAATAAGCTCCTCCCTGAGAGTCTTATTTGATAAGTCCCAAATCACCATATAGGGATTTTTTAAGTCCCTAAACCAATAAGTCCCTGGAAACAAACAGCCCCTTAATTCTTTCTCTTGAAAAAAAAGTAAAACCATACATTCATGAATCACAATTCACAACGCAAATAAATACTCAGAAACAATACGTGCATGCGTGCTTGGAAAAGAAATTGGATGCACGCAAGCAATGCACGGACGTACGCTATGATCAAATCCAGGTGGCCGGTAGAGCTATATATGTAAACCAGCCTCTCACAGCCCATCTGCACCGGCATACCCACCCATGCACCGCCACGCTACATTTGCCAACTAGGCCGGCAACAATGGCCGCCGGCCTGGATAGTCTTCCGCTCCCTGAAGCCAGGCAATGGCCGCCGACCAGCATGCGCACTCCCCCAGCAGCACACACTACGCACACAGCCTCTACCGCTATATATACCGCCATTGCTGCGTTCCTAAGATCCATCCAAGCATCCAACTACAACAAGTCCCATCCACCACACTTGCTACTCGATCGCACCACACACAAATCAATCAGCTTCCGGCTAGCTAGGTTGGAGTTCAATGGAGGGAGGTGGCGCCAGTAGGGCGGGCTCGCCGGAGGAGGCGAGGCGGGCTCAGGAGTCTCACCTGTGCCGCATCTGCAAGAGGGGCTTCACCACCGCCCAGGCGCTCGGAGGGCACATGAACGTCCACCGCCGCCGCCAGGCCGAGGAACCGCCGGCTGCAGGCGCTCAAGTCGACAGTGGCCGCGCCGGTGGCGGTGGGTCGCAGAAGACAGGTCCCGGGGGCAAGAGCAACGACGAGGTGGACTTGGAGCTGAGGCTCTGGTTTTAGCCTCTGATCATCCATTCATCATTTCAGTTTACCAGCGACATATATCTGACTACAGGTTGATGCCTTAGTAATTCCTCGTTAAGACTCCTCTATTTTCCGTGTAAATATGTGTGTGAAGATACGTGGTCAACGTAGTGTACATATATGTAGAAAGGTATACCAGCTCTGTACATATAGATATGCTTCACCTCTGTAAATATGTGTGTGGACATACGTGGTTGGAAAGGTATACCAGCTCTGTACATATATAGCTGAAGAATTTCTGGAGAGGAATGCGCTGTTGATGCTTGGACAAATTAATATGTGAGATTTATTATGTGATACCTAAATGCAGCGTTGTGATTCACCGCATCAGCTATATCCAGCTCTATTTGCTGGATCACCACCCCTAAGAGAGAAGAAAACCCATTCTGGCTACGAAACAATAACAAATTACATGCCTCCACAACACGTAGCTGCTCAAAAGGCAGGGCTTAAACAGGACGTTTGTTTTCTACTTCTGTATAAATAAACAAACCGAACCTTCGTAGTACGTGCAAGGTTTACTGCTCCTGGAGTTTTTTTTTGTTTGGAATATTTTGCAGGCCATGTGCTATAGCTATGTTGCTTCTTACAAGAGGATTTTCTTTAGTTGTTGTACGCTTCACTTAGGACTCCTATAAGAATCCTACAGAGAGAACTATAGTTTTTTTTTTTCCTCATAGAGGCTTTTTATAAATTCTTGGGCATGTACAATTTTTTAGGAGGCATGTACATATGATACAAACACAAAATAATTCCACCTTTGCATCGAAGATGCACATGTACAAGCACGAAAAATGAGCAAAAACCTGATAAAAGTTTTAGTTACAAGACAAGGAAAAACACACTCCTAGTGCCACCAGAAGGATGTTGAGCAAACCAGCACAGAGGGTCCACCACAAGCGAGCGTTTCACTATAGAGGCGATTGTGAAAGCGATTGGCAGACAACCCGAGGGACTGGATTGGTGTTCTCCCCTCGGCCCGTGAGGCTGTGATTATGTGCTCGTAGCCTAGGAGGTGTGGAGTATGGCGACCAGAGACCAATCTTGCGCCGGGTGAGGTCATTAAAAAAGTGTCGTTTATAACCGAATTCCTAAACTTAACTCATTAAAAAAATGAACAGAAATTCAGTTCAAATTTGATCCAAACAACTTCATCAAACTTGATTCGAACTCGATTCAACCAGTTGCATAAACCATTTTACATAACTTTAAACAAAATTTAAATTGGATTGCATAAAAACTAAAAAAACTACTCGCTATCACTCTCGTTCATCAACTTCTCCCAGTCCGATTCGGTCATGGGCTCCTCACCCTCTCCGCTGCCACCACCACCATGCCCTGTTCCGCGGCCAAGCCGAAGCCATCACTGGAGCAGAGGTTGATGGCCTTCGTCACCCTGGACTTGTACATCTCGTACAACCGGTGCACCTGCTCGACGCGCTCCGGGTATAGGTGGTGGAGCTCTGCCATGTATGCCTCGCCAGCTTGCTTTGCCTCGAGGCTCTCGCGGGTCTCCCAATCTTCCCGCATCTCCTGTGCGGTGGCCACCAAGGGTTTACGGGCGCCAACTGCGGCAAGCCATCGGGGAAGTTGCACCAGGCATTGGCGCCTTGGAGGCGCACCGAAATATGTATTCCCGCGCCGCCTGCACCGCCGAGTAGAAAGGTCAAATCCAAATCTTCTCATGTGTTTCATAGTTGGTGACCTCCGTGAACCACATTCTCCACCGTCGATGTCGCATGTTAAGGTATTTCCTATGCGGCGGTGATGACGTTGGGAGGTCAGGGAAGCGGGAAGCGCCGCCATGGGAGGAGGAAGTGTCGCCGCGATGACAGGCTCAGGACAACTCGTGGCAGTGTTGATCCGTGTCGCAGATGGGTGGTGCGGAGCGACGGTGGCTGGATCCGGCCACTTTGTTAGCGGGGCGGTGGCAGAGTGGATGGGTGTGGGGATGGGGGTGTGCTGGTAGATCTTGTGCAGTAGCAGAATGGAAGAGGAGGGGAAGTGTAGTGTGGAGAAATTTTACTCCACTGATGGGCGGTCGAGTATAGTTAAGGGTCACGGTGGCCGCGGAGTAAAAAACATCCCCCACTAAGGGTTTTGAGGGTTCAACTAGGTGAACTTTAAAGGATAAAAGGTGAACTTATCCTCCTCTAGCGAATTATAAGGGATCGACTAGAGATGTTGTGAGGCAAAACCACTAGATCGATCAACTAGTCTCTTTGCTAGACTTATGGGTCTGGTTTTGAGTGAAAATGAGACCACTGTGCTGATTTTCGAGGATCCAAAGAAGGGTCACCCTAAATCTTTAAGTTGGCAGCGGTTGGGTACGTGTTCTCGCTGCGCCCTCATAACATGTGTTCCCTCAAAAGGGCTATGCATGGGCTTGAGGCATGCACCGCGATGTGAGGTCCTGGTACATAGGAGAAAATATCTTCATGGAGAGGTTTGGCAGCGAAGGGGATTGGAACCATCGGCAGAGCTACGTGCAGTTCTAGGGTGGCCACTGCCCCCAGCCGTAGCCTAATTACTGATTACTGGAGGGGATTTATTTTAGAGGGTTAAATTAAGGAGAGTTTAATCATTTGCCCCCCCAAAGATGTGCATTTCTTGTGTGCCTCCCCCCTCCCCCCCCAACTCTCTGAGATCCTTTGCTAGCTTTGCTAGTGATTGGAACCAGCACTTCAGAATGGGCCATGTCAATCTTAATGTTGAAGAATTCTGATCGCAATACGAGCCCCTCATGGATGACTCTGAAACAATTGAGGCATGGGTCCGCTGGATAAAAGAACCGAGGCCATGACACTTTTATTTTTCTGTTTTGAAATCTGAATTTGATTTTGGAATCAATCCAGTTCAATTTGGAAAATTATATAAAAATCCAGAGAAATCAAATATATAATATTTGGAGCTTGAGAAAAGTATTTCCAGCCCAAATATTAACTTAAATACATATAATAATTTTATGAACCCTACTTTGGCTGTTAGAAATATTTTCATAATTTTAATTTAGGGTTCTAAATTATTCCCAAAATGTTTTTTGAACTCCAAATAAATAACATTCATAGTATTTCCAACCTATTAAACTACATAAATAAATAGTAACAAGTTTTTTTGGCCATTTTTTGCTTTGAAATTTTAATGATCCAAATTAAAATCCAAAATGAATATTTGGGAATTGCTCTTATTCCCTCTCAATTTAAATATTCAATTAAAATCTTCAAATCCTAGTCAAATTAGTTAAACTCAGCAAACACAAACATGTTTTAAGTAATTCTATTTGGGATGTTACAACTAGTTATCCAACCACCATACAAAATATTTATTCCACAATGGAGACCTGAATGTGGGTAAATTCCCCATGCAACCTTGTGACTTCTAGCCATGCTAGGTACTACTGAAGATACTGACAGAAATCTGCACGGTCAGGCTCCATCTCGGTTTTAGGTGGACCGAGAGTCCGGAGATGTTGGCGTCCACATGGCAGAGGTCCGGACTCCCACAAAGCCCCCTCTAGTTTGCACCCGATTTGCTAGAAAACTAACACTCGGACACGTCCGCGAACAAATACTGATCCGTGTTGGGTGGCAAAAGTGTGTCCGAACAACTCGGTCTAGACGTTTGCGGGTCATGTTGGAGGAGCTCCTATACACTGCTCACTACAGCAAACAATTGACCTTCCGCACAGGGAAGGGAGCGCCCCCACTGGGTTGGCCCATATATAGCGCAGAAAAATCGCAAAAGGTGTGTTGTTGCAATGAACTCGCGACGTCAAACTCTTCTAAGCGTGGTGCTAGCCACTAGGCCTTATGCCTTGTGACAAATGAAAAGAGCGAGCGTTTAAAATAACGAAGAGTAGCGGAATACTTATTGTAGGATGGTATTTACTATTCCATGTACCGTGGCATATCAATTTTTGAATTATTTGAAAAATAATAATTCGAACAAGAACATCTTTTTGAAAAGTGTGAACAAAATTTGAAATTCCAAAATAGTTTTGAAAAACACGAACAAAATTTATAATTTTCAACAATGATTTATAAAATTTAAACATTTAAAAAACTAGAAAAATGTAAACACAAAGTTTTCTAAAATTCCGAAATTTTTCAAACAAAATTTGAAAATCTAAACATATTTTAAAAAGTGAAAAAATATAGAAATACTTTAATGTTTTATAACAAGTGAACAAAAATTTGTAATTGCGAACATTTTTGTGATTTTTGGAACAAATTTTGAATATTTGAACTTTTTAATAGAAAGACGTTTTTTTGTAATTCTGATATTTTTACAAAACATGATTTTTTGAAATTCCTAAACTTCTTTTAAAGAAGGGAACACTTTTCAAATTCAGATCATTTTTTTGAAGATTTGAACCTTTTTTGAAAATTCTAAATTCATAAAAAAGAAAAGGTAAAAGGTAAATAGAGATAAAAATGAAAACATCTAAAAAGAAAAAAGAACTCGGCTCAGGAAACGTCTAGAAGGTACCCAAAACAGGTAAAAATCGACCAAAACCTTCCAGAAGGATCAGAATCCGGAATGAGAAAGCTTCGTGTACAGCTGAAAATGGGCCGACCCACTCGGTCGATGTGTGTGCGTTCCCTGACAATTTAACGCAGTTATGGTCATACAGGAAATTCTGGTGCTGGAGATGCCCTAAGTTCGATGACCAGCTAGAGCTAGGCATCCAAGGAGACATGTCGGTAATGGTGGCAGTGGTGCATGGATCACACGAGGTTGCAAACATCTGGCGATGAATTGCATCCCGGGTCGCCCGTCCCAAGCGAAACTGGAGGAGGCGGAGTCAGGCGGCGGTTCTGTTTGTGCCTTTAGGTTTCCCGAGTCGAGATTTGTAGCCTATTTATATACCTTGGGAGTTGTACTACTTTGAGTCGAGTAGGTACTTTGAGCTGAAGTACAACTTTGTACTCTCACGCTCAAAGTTCGGTGGTACCAAAAAATAATACTTGGCCTAACCATTTTGCGTCATTATTGACCACATCCTTCTATTCCGAAAAGGAGGATACATTCCCCGTTTCCACATTGATTAATGCCCGCACATTCCTGTGCTCTCATTTCTTTCCCCTGCATCAGCCAATTTCCTGTAAATTTGTTAGCTTGAAAAAAGACATGTCATTCACAAATTTGTAATGTGGAGTTTATAGTCCATTGGCAAAAGAAAAATGTTTATACTCCATTTTGACATACATGTACAGTGAGATTCTTAGGTCCATCTGAACCTAGGTACAACAGAACATTATGCTAACACTGCCCATGAGGAAACAACTAACACCATCTACAACCGGACCTCTCAAATCCGCCTCATACGTCCGGGCAGCCGTCCGGTCACTGCCCGGTTATGATTTTTTGACCAAGACGGACCCCTCAAACGGCCCTCAAATGCTCGGGGTTGACCGACACCCCTCATATCCAGCCCAAATATGGGGCGCCCGGGCGTGCTCGGGCACGCCCGCCATGTCGGACCCGACAACCCAACCCCACCCCAAATTGCACCAGATCCACCAAATCCTTCCTCCTCCTCCTCCTCCCACCGCCCTCCAATCATTCTTGAGCCATTCTCCTCCTCCTTGCTCCCGATCCTCACCTCCGGTCCCGATCCACCGTCGGAGATGTCGTCCAGCCCGACCCACACCGCCAGGACGGAGATGAAGTCCGCCTCGTCCATCGGCGGCGTGATTTCGTCCGCGACGACCAGCAAGAAGAAGAATGATGGCTCAAGCTCCAACCAATCAATTGGGTTGGATGATGGCGAGGACGATGTTGTCGTGGAGAATGGAAAAGCCATTGTGCCAAAGGACAACCGCCAAGCCATGTGAAACAAGTGGGAGAAGGCATGCGCCGCCCGTGATGCCGCGGCTACCAAAATGTCGTCAACATGGACTGGCATTTTTTTCGGTGAGGTAGAACAAGAAGGAAGAGAGGTACAAGCTAATGTTGGATGTGAAGGAAATATGCCCTAGAGGCAATAATAAAGTTATTATTTATTTCCTTATTTCATGATAAATGTTTATCATTCATGCTAGAATTGTATTAACCGGAAACATGATACATGTGTGAATGCATAGACAAACAACATGTCACTAGTATGCCTCTACTAGACTAGCTTGTTAATCAAAGATGGTTATGTTTCCTAACCATGAACAAGGAGTTGTTATTTGATTAACAAGGTCACATCATTAGTAGAATGATCGATTGACATGACCCATTCCCTTAGCTTAGCACACGATCGCTTAGTATGTTGCTACTGCTTTTATCCATGACTTATACATGTTCCTCGTAACTATGAGATTATGCAACTCCGTTTACGGAGGAACACTTTGGTGCTACCAAACGTCACAACGAATCGGGTGATTATAAAGGAGTACTACAGGTGTCTCCAAAGGCGGATGTTGGGTTGGCGTATTTGAGATTAGGTTTTGTCACTCCGATTGTCGGAGAGGTATCTCTGGGCCCTCTCGGTAATGCACATCACTTAAGCCTTGCAAGCACTACAACTAATGAGTTAGTTGTGAGATGATGTATTACGGAACGAGTAAAGAGACTTGCGTAACGAGATTGAACTAGGTATTGGATACCGACGATCGAATCTCGGGCAAGTAACATACCGTGACAAAGGAACAATGTATGTTGTTATGCGGTCTCGACCGACAAAGATCTTCGTAGAATATGTAGGAACCAATATGGGCATCCAGGTCCCGCTGTTGGTTATTGACCGTGAATAGTTCTAGGTCATGTCTACATTGTTCTCGAACCGTAGGGTCCGCACGCTTAAGGTTACGATGGATGGTTATTATGAGTTTATGTATTTTGATGTACCGAAGGAGTTCGAGTCCGGATGTGATCACGGACATGACGAGGAGTCTCGGAATGGTCGAGACATAAAGATTGATATATTGGAAGCCTATGTTTGGAGTTCGAATGGTTCGGACGAAAACGGAATTTATGGAAACCGGAGGTTACTGGAACCCCGGAGGTAAATGGGCCTCGGTGGGCCTTGAGGAGAAGAGGAGGGGCGGCCAGAGGTGGCCGCGCCTCTCCCCCAGTCCGAATAGGACAAGGAGGGGGGGGCGCGCCCTTTCCTCTTCCCTCCCCAAACCTAGTCCAACTAGGAAAGGGGAGTCCTACTCCCGGTGAGAGTAGGACTCCTCCGCCGCCTCCTCTAGGGCCGGCCGGCCCCCCCTCCCTCCTTTATATACGGGGCAGGGGGCACCTTGAGACACACAAGTTGATCGTGAGATCGTTCCTTAGCCGTGCGGTGCCCCCTCCACCATATTCCACCTCGGTTATACTGTCATGAAGCTTAAGCGAAGCCGCGCCGGTGAAACATCAAGATCGTCACCACGCCGTCGTCTCGACGGAACTCTCCTCGACACTCGGCTGGATCGGAGTACGAGGGACGCCATCGAGCTGACGTGTGTCAAGAACTCGGGGCGCCGAGTAACGGCGCCGGATCGGTCGGATCGCGAGGAGAACGTCGACTACTTCCTCTACGTTGTGATCGCTTCGCCGGGTCTACGAGGGTACGAGACAACACTCTCCCTCTCGTTGCTATACATCACCATGATCTTGCGTGTGCGTGGGAAAATTTTTGAAATTACTACGTTCCCCAACGGTGGCATCCGAGCCTAGGTTTTTCTATGGTTTGATGTTTTGCACGAGTAGAACACAAGTGAGTTGTGGGCGATACAAATCATACTACCTACCAGCATGTCATACTTTGGTTCAGCGGTATTGTGAGATGAAGCGGCCCTGACCGACATTACGCCAGACGCTTACGCGAGACTGGTTTCACCGCCGCGAGCACTCGTTGCTTAAAGGTGGTGGTGGGTGTCTGTCTCTCTCACTTTAGTTGAACTGAGTGTGGCTACGCCCGGTCCTTGAGAAGGTTAAACGGAGTCTATTTGACGAAGTATCGTTGTGGTTTTGATGCGAGGTGAGACTGGTTCTTGCTTAAGCCCGTAGCAGCCACGTAAAATTTGCAACAACAAAGTAGAGGACGCCTAACTTGTTTTTGCAGGCATGTTGTGATGTGATATGGTCAAGACGTGATGCTATATTTTATTGTATGAGATGATCATGTTTTGTAACCGGTTATCGGCAATCGGCTGGAGCCATATAGTTGTCGCTTATTGTATGCAATGCAATCGCTTCGTAATGCTTTACTTTATCACTAAGCGGTAGCGATAGTCGAGAAGCATAAGTTTGGCGAGACGACAACGATGCTACGATGGAGATCAAGGTGTCGCGCCGGTGACGATGGTGATCATGGTGGTGCTGCAAGATGGGGATCGTGAAGCACAAGATGATGATGACCATATCATATCACTTATATTGATTTGCATGTGATGTTTATCCTTTTATGCATCTTATCTTGCTTTGATTGACGGTAGCATTATAAGATGATCTCTCACTAAATTATCAAGAAGTGTTCTCCCCGAGTATGCACCGCTGCCAAAGTTCGTCGTGCCGGACACCACGTGATGATCGGGTGTGATAAGCTCACGTCCATCTACAACGGGTGCAAGCCAGTTTTGCACACGCAGAATACTCGGGTTATATTTGACGAGCCTAGCATATGCAGATATGGCCTCGGAACACGGAGACCGAAAGGTCAAGCGTGAATCATATAGTAGATATGATCAACATAAGATGTTCACCATTGAAAACTACTCCATTTCACGTGATGATCGGTTATGGTTTAGTTGATTTGGATCACGTGATCACTTAGATGACTAGAGAGATGTTTTTCTAAGTGGGAGTTCTTAAGTAATATGATTAATTGAACTTAAATTTATCATGAACTTAGTACCTGATAGTATCTTGCTTGTTTATGTTTGATTGTAGATAGATGGCTCGTCTTTGTTGTTCCGTTGAATTTTAATGCGTTCCTTGAGAAAGCAAAGTTGAAAGATGATGGTAGCAATTACACGGATGGGTCCGTAATTTGAGGATCATCCTCATTGCTGCGCGAGAAGAGTTACGCCCTGGATGCACCGCTAGGTGACAGCTCTTCTTTGAGCAACGCCAGATGTTGTGAACGTCGGCAAAGCAAAGCTGATGACTACTCTATAGTTCGATGTGCCATGCTTTACGGCTTAGAACCGGGACTTCAACGACGTTTTGAACGTCATGGAGCATATGAGATGTTCCAGAGTTGAAGTTAATATTCCAACAGTAATGCCCGGATTGAGAGATATGAAGTCTCCAATAAGTTCTATAGCTGCAAGATGGAGGAGAACAGTTCATTAGTGAGCATATACTCGTAATGTCCGGGTACTACAATCACTTGACACAATTGGGAGTTAATCTTCCGGATGATTGTGTCATTGATGAATTCTCCAATCAACGCCACCAAGCTACAAAGGCTTCGTGATGAACTATAATATGCAAGGGTTAGTAAAGACTATGCCCGAGCTCTTCGCAATGTTAAAGGCTGGAGGTAGAAATCAAGAAGGAGCATCAAGTGTTGATGGTCAATAAGACCACTAGTTTCAAGAAGAAAGGCAAAGGGAAGAAGAAGGGAATCTCAAGAAGAACAGCAAGCAAGTTGTTGCTCAGAGAAGAAACCCAAGTCCGGCCCTAAACCTGAAACCGAGTGCTTCTCGCAAGCGATCGGTCACCGAAGCGGAACTGCCCCAAGTATTTGGCGGATAAGAAGGATGGCAAGGTGAACAAAGGTATATGTGATATACATGTTATTGATGTGTACCTTACTAGAGCTCGCAGAGCACTGGTATTTGATATTGGTTCATTGCTAATATTTGCAACTCAAAGCAGGACTACGGATTGCTTAACACGGCAAAGGACGAGGTGACGATGCGTGTGGGAAATGGTTCCAAAGTCGATGTGATCGCGGTCGGCACGCTACCTCTACATCTACCTTCGGGATTAGTTTTAGACCTAAATAATTGTTATTTGGTGCTGCGTTGAGCATGAACATTATATCTGGATCTTGTTTGATGCGAGACGGTTATTCATTTAAATCAGAGAATAATGGTTGTTCTATTTATATGAGTAATATCTTTTATGGTCATGCACCCTTGAGGAGTGGTCTATTTCTTATGAATCTCGATAGTAGTGATACACATATTCATAATGTTGAAACCAAAAGATGCAGAGTTGATAACGAAAGTGCAACTTATTTGTGGCACTGCCGTTTAGGTCATATCGGTGTAAAGCGCATGAAGAAACTCCATGCTGATGGACTTTTGGAGTCACTTGATTATGAATCACTTGGCACTTGCGAACCGTGCCTCATGGGCAAGATGACTAGAACACCGTTCTCGGTACTATGGAGAGAGCAACAGATTTGTTGGAAATCATACATACTGAGATGTATGTGGTCCGATGAATGTTGAGGCTCGTGGCGGATATCGTTATTTTCTCACCTTCACAGATGACTTAAGCGAGATATGGGTATATCTACTTAATGAAACATAAGTCTGAAACGTTTGAAAAGTTCAAAGAATTTGAGTGAAGTTGAAAATCATCGTAACAAGAAAATTAAGTTTCTACGATCCGATCGTGGAGGTGAATATTTGAGTTACGAGTTTGGTCGCATTTGAAACAATGCGGAATAGTTTCAGAACTCACGCCACCCGAACACCACAGCGTAATGGTGTGTCCGAACGTCGTAATCGTACTTTACTAGATATGGTGCGATCTATGATGTCTCTTACAGATTTACCGCTATCGTTTTGGGGTTATGCTCTAGAGACGGCCGCATTCACACTGAATAGAACACCGTCGAAATCCGTTGAGACGACACCTTATGAACTGTGGTTTAGCAAGAAACCAAAGTTGTCGTTTCTTAAAGTTTGGGGATGCGATGCTTATGTGAAAAAGCTTCAACCTGATAAGCTCGAACCCAAATCGGAGAAATGTGTCTTCATAGAATACCCAAAGGAAACAGTTGGGCACACCTTCTATCACAGATCCGAAGGCAAGACATTCGTTGCTAAGAATGGATCCTTTCTAGAGAAGGAGTTTCTCTCGAAAGAAGTGAGTGGGAGGAAAGTGGAACTTGATGAGGTAATAGTACCTTCTCCCTTACTTGAAAGTAGTTAAATCGCAGAAACCGGTTTCGAGACACCTACACCAGTAGTGAGGAAGTTGATGATGTTGATCATGAAACTTCAGATCAAGTTACCGCAGAACCTCGTAGATCAACCAGAGTAAGATCCGCACTGAGTGGTACGGTAATCCTGTTCGGAAGTCATGCTACTAGATCATGATGAACCCACGAACTATGAAGAAGCGATGGTGAGCCCAGATTCGCAAAATGGCTTGAGGCCATGAAATCGAGATGGGATCCATGTATGAAAACAAAGTGTGGACTTTGGTTGACTTGCCCGAGGGTAGGCAAGCAATAGAAAACAAGTGGATCTTCAAGAAGAAGACCGACGACGACGGTAATGTTATCGTTTATAAAGCTCGACTTGTCGCAAAAGGTTTTCGACAAGTTCAAGGGATTGACTACGATGAGACCTTCTCACCCGTAGTGATGCTTAAGTCCGTCCGAATCATGTTAGCAATTGCGCATTTTATGATTATGAAATTTGGCAAATGGATGTAAAGACTGCATTCTGAATGGATTTACGGAAGAAGAGTTGTATATGATACAACCGAAGGTTTTATCGATCCAAAGGAGCTAACAAAGTGTGCAAGCTCCAATGATCCATATATGGACTGGTGCAAGCATCTCGAGTTGGAATAAACGCTTTGATAGTGTGATCAAAGCATTTGGGTTTGTCTGAGACTTTTGGAGAAGCCTGTATTTACAAGAAAGTGAGTGGGAGCTCAGAGCATTTCGATATTATATGTGGATGACATATTGCTGATCGGAAATGATATGGAATTCTGGATAGCATAAAGGGATACTTGAATAAGAGTTTTTCAATGAAAGACCTCGGTGAAGCTGCTTACATATTGGGCATTAAGATCTATAGAGATAGATCAAGACGCTTAATTGGACTTTCACAAAGCACATACCTTGACAAAGTTTTGAAGAAGTTCAAAATGGATCAAGCAAAGAAAGGGTTCTTGCTCGTGTTACAAGGTGTGAAGTTGAGTCGACTCAATGCCCGACCACCGCAGAAGATAGAGAGAAAATGAAAGATGTTCCTATGCTTCAGCCATAGGCTCTATCATGTATGCAATGTGTGTACCGACTGATGTGTGCCTTGCTATAAGTCTAGCAGGAGGTACCAAAGTAATCCAGAGTGGATCCTTTGGACAGCGGTCAAGAACATCCTGAAATACCGAAAAGGACGAAGGATATGTTTCTCAGATATGGAGGTGACAAAGAGCTCATAAACGGTTACGTTGATGCAAGCTTTGACACCGATCCCGACGATTCTAAATCGCAGACCGGATACGATTTACATTAAACGGAGGAGCTGTCGGTTGGTGCAGTTCTAAACAAAGCGTCGTGGCGGGATCTACATGTGAGGCGGAATACATAGCAGCCGGAAGCAGCTAATGAAGGAGTCTGGATGAAGGAGTTCATATCCGATCTAGGTGTCATACCTAGTGCATCGGGTCCAATGAAAATCTTCGTGACAATATCGAGCAATTGCCTTAGCAAAGGAATCCAGATTTCACAAGAGGACCAAGCACATCAAGAGACGCCTTCAATTCCATCCGGACTTAGTCCGACCGGAGACATAGAGATTTGCAAGATACATACGGATCTGAATGTTGCGCACCGTTGACTAAGCCTCTTCCACGAGCAAAACATGATCAGCACCAAGACTCCATGGGTGTTAGAATCATTCTTGTGTAATCTAGATTATTGACTCTAGTGCAAGTGGGAGATCAAGGAAATATGCCCTAGAGGCAATAATAAAGTTATTATTTATTTCCTTATTTCATGATAAATGTTTATCATTCATGCTAGAATTGTATTAACCGGAAACATGATACATGTGTGAATGCATAGACAAACAACATGTCACTAGTATGCCTCTACTAGACTAGCTTGTTAATCAAAGATGGTTATGTTTCCTAACCATGAACAAGGAGTTGTTATTTGATTAACAAGGTCACATCATTAGTAGAATGATCGATTGACATGACCCATTCCTTAGCTTAGCACACGATCGCTTAGTATGTTGCTACCGCTTTTATCCATGACTTATACATGTTCCTCGTAACTATGAGATTATGCAACTCCGTTTACGGAGGAACACTTTGGTGCTACCAAACGTCACAACGAATCGGGTGATTATAAAGGAGTACTACAGTGTCTCCAAAGGCGATGTTGGGTTGGCGATTTCGAGATTAGGTTTTGTCACTCCGATTGTCGGAGAGGTATCTCTGGGCCCTCTCGGTAATGCACATCACTTAAGCCTTGCAAGCACTACAACTAATGAGTTAGTTGTGAGATGATGTATTACGGAACGAGTAAAGAGACTTGCCGTAACGAGATTGAACTAGGTATTGGATACCGACGATCGAATCTCGGGCAAGTAACATACCGTGACAAAGGGAACAATGTATGTTGTTATGCGGTCCGACCGACAAAGATCTTCGAGAATATGTAGGAACCAATATGGGCATCCAGGTCCCGCTGTTGGTTATTGACCGTGAATAGTTCTAGGTCATGTCTACATTGTTCTCGAACCGTAGGGTCCGCACGCTTAAGGTTACGATGATGCTTATTATGAGTTTATGTATTTTGATGTACCGAAGGAGTTCGAGTCCGGATGTGATCACGGACATGACGAGGAGTCTCGGAATGGTCGAGACATAAAGATTGATATATTGAAGCCTATGTTTGGAGTTCGAATGGTTCCGACGAAAACGGAATTTACGGAAAACCGGAGGTTACCGGAACCCCCGGAGGTAAATGGGCCTCGGTGGGCCTTGAGGGAGAAGAGGAGGGCCGGCCAGAGGTGGCCGCGCCTCTCCCCCAGTCCGAATAGGACAAGGAGGGGGCGGCGCCTTTCCTCTTCCCTCCCCCAAACCTAGTCCAACTAGGAAAGGGGGAGTCCTACCCGGTAGGAGTAGGACTCCTCCCGCCGCCTCCTCTAGGGCCGGCCGGCCCCCTCCCTCCTTTATATACGGGGCAGGGGGCACCTTGAGACACACAAGTTGATCGTGAGATCGTTCCTTAGCCGTGCGGTGCCCCTCCACCATATTCCACCTCGGTTATACCGTCGCAAGCTTAAGCGAAGCCTGCGCGCCGGTGAAACATCAAGATCGTCACCACGCCGTCGGCCGTGGAACTCTCCTCGACACTCGGCTGGATCGAGTACGAGGGACGCCATCGAGCTGTACGTGTGTCAAGAACTCGGGCGCCGAGTAACGGGCGCGGATCGGTCGGATCGCGAGGAGAACGACGACTACTTCCTCTACGCTAGATCGCTTCGCCGGGTCTACGAGGGTACGAGACAACACTCTCCCTCTCGTTGCTATACATCACCATGATCTTGCGTGTGCGTAGGAAAATTTTTGAAATTACTACGTTCCCCAACAGGATGTGCAAAAAGAAAGGATGGAGTGGGACCGGAAGCGGGCGGAGAAGAAGTTGGAAATTGAGAGGAAGAAGATTGAGTTGGAGAAGCAACAAGCGGCGATCAAATGGGAGCTCGAGAAGGCCAAGACATTTGGCGAGATAGAGCTTGAGAAGGCAAGGTTGCAACTCGCACGGGACGGAGAAGATGCCAGGATCATGTTGGCGGACGAGACCCTCTATGATGAGCATTGAAAGAGCTGGCTTGTGGACAAGAAGATGAAGATTAACGACCGTAGGAAGTACGAGGCGGCGAGGGAGGCTGCGGCCCGGATGCAGGCAGAGCAGGCAACCTGCATGCAGGCGAAGCATGCAGCCCGGATGCAATCGGAGCAGGCAGCCCGGATGCAGGCAGAGCTGGACGACCAGGACGCATTCCGCTCTGAGCACGCGCCGAGCCGGTGATTGAAGGCCATCCGTCACGCTTGGACATTGATTTTATTTTGCAATGTCCGGTTTGTTGAACTATGATTTGCTTTGCTTTGTTTCTGTTAGAGTTGTGTCAAATATTATTGGTACAAGGTAGGTTACAGTTGGATTTGTAGTCATATGATGTGTAGACAGGATATGAAGTCGTGTCCAAATAGGACACTTGTATCTTAGACATCTCATGTACAAGTAAGTCGTGTCCAGGATACAAGTGTATCTTAGACAAGATATGGCTGGGGTGGCGGCTGATGACCTAAACGAGGCCGGCTGCGCGCGTGGTGGCCAGGTGCTGGATCGCTGAAGATGGGTAATGAGCTTGCAAGGCGTGCATATGTTTCGCGTGAGATTTGTAATAGACAATTGGAGCAAGTCCGATGGAAAAGCATGCAGGATTTGGATCATGCAGACACAGTGGTTAAAGGTTTGAGCAATCTTGAATAGAAGAACGGTAGTGCATGAGGTTTGCACGGAAATCTTTGTGTTCGGTTTGCTGATGGCACCTTAGGACTATACTGTGAGGATTGTTGTATCCAACATGACTGGGCACAGTGCACAGGAGGGACTTGTTATGAAAAAAAAAAGGTCTGCAGCATACATGGAAGTACTAGCAAAAGAGACGGGAGAATTCGCAGAAAGTATCCATGTTGGGGTCAAGTCTGCACGGATATTTTTCCTGTTGGTAAGTTTGCGGAAAGTGCTCGGAGTGTGTACGACAAAGGACGGGCAACATGTGTATAAGGCTTGGAGGAGTCTGGATCATGTCGTGGCAAGATCATGCATACACAGGGCGTTAAACAATGCACAGAGAGATGTGTGGGCGGACACGACGCAGGATGTAGCATGGTTGCAGTCAGATAATCCGGCTGGGTTGGACTGGGCAGTCTGATGGATCGACAGGGATTTTGGTTGACAGAAGATGGCGGTGATTTCAGTGACGACGACATAGGAGCGTGATGCTGATGGTGGCCACCTTCTGGGGCATGGAAACAAGTGGTGCGGGCTTGAGGGCTCGTGCGGCTTCGACGAGTCTACGGCCCGGAATTGATTCCAGACGGTGTACACGAGAGAGCTTGGAGTCGATGTGGCGTGGGGTGGCACGTACAACCACCATGGAGTCGTGTTGAAGGTGGAGCTGGAGTTTCATGGACGACTTCACTCTGTGTTGATGGAGGGGCTCCGCGTAAATGCGTGGAAAGTCGAAGACTATTTCAGCGGGATAGCGAGAGACACACGGATCGGACTGGGGTCCAGTGGTCTGATGGAGGCGTGATACTCGGCATCGGTCGGTGTTGATTGGTGGTTCTCTACAGTGGGGGTTGAGGCAGTGGGGGCTAGCTACCCGGGAGACTCGACCAGGACAACAGAGGCTTGATGCGGTGATAGCGGCGAGGCGTGCAGTAAGCACGGGACACAACAACAGGACAAGGCGCTGGTGGTCAGACATGTGGTCAGACAAATTGTGCAGGGGATGCTGAAGCAGTGTTGACGAGTACCGGATTCAAGTTGGTGACTGGGTCTACGATGCCAGAAGATGGACAAGAGTTGACCATGAATAATCTAAGAAAGTGGCGGAGAGTCTGAAATTGTCAAAAGCTGAGAGAGTACATGGCCGTATAGTATGTGGTGTTCAGTGCACCTGACAAAGTGTGGATGATAAGTACAGAAGGAGGCGGAGTGCTATAGTTGTGGGACATTGCCAGAGACTATTCAGAATAAAGGTGAGACAACTGCAAATTTGACTTTGGATGACACAAGGCGACGGTGAAATTCCTTCAAGTTTCAGACAAGCAGTCAAGAAGGAGCGGTGACGTTGAGTTCAGGTAACTCTTATATGTGGCGTCCAATATGTGAATTGTTCACTTTCACGCAAACAGTGATCGGTGTGTGATGGGGTTGAACGGATTCTTCAGAAGTTGGGAGCACAAAGTAGAGTAATGAGAAACTTAATTTTTGCTCGAGTGTTGACTGTGAGGAAGACGAGAAGGGACTACAGTTGCAGGTCACATGAAGTCTGGGAATAGCAGCGGTGCTCAAGGCGTATCTCAAGTCCAATGTACATGGAGGTTCAACGCATAGATGAATCCAAGGTGATGGAGAATATTCGCCAAGGTGAAGTTTGTTAGAGTTATGTCGAATGTTATTGGTACAAGGTAGGTTACAGTTGGACTTGGGGTCTTACGGTGTGTAGACATGATATGAAGTCGTGTCCAAGTAGGACACTTGTATCTTAGACATCTCATATATAGCGAGGGTAGACACACGATGTAATATATGCCAACATAATAGCACGGGCACGCAGGGGAGCCGGCGGCGTGTGCCGGTGCCTAGGCGGCCGGGGTGCGGTATTGTAGCGGTGTCATGGGGAAAAGCGCCCGTAGTCATGCCCCGGGATGTAGCCATGATGGTGAACCTCGTTAACAAATCTTGGTGTCGTGCTCGTGTGATTGCTTGGTCCTCGGTAGAAAGACGGTGTGCCTCGAATTATTCTAACAGTTTCGAACTTGAGCATTCAAACAGTTTGTACCGTATAATCGACGTCATGGATTGCATGGATTTAAGAATCGAAATTTGTGGTATGTAAATGTGTGGCGCAACATTTTTGGGTGCTCACGCCGGGCACGTCCGCCGGCGTTCGAGGGGCAAGATTTTTCCAAATCTGGTTGTAGATGCTCTAGCCCCACAATTTGCAGGATGCCACACTTGCGAAGCCAGCATTGCAGCGTTGGGTTCAGTCAACTCCAAGGATGAAATCTGTCCAATTTCATAGAGTAAATTGCTGCTCAATACCAAATTTGCACCGGTAATGAAAGCCACAGGCATCACCTCTGTTCCAAAAGCAGCAAAGGCTTCTCCTCAGCCATCTCCAACAATTCTTATAGTGAATTATCACGCCGAATATTTCATACTTCACACATATTTGCTTTGCTTTGCTGCACACATATTTTATAAGTTCAAATCCTAGCTAGAGCCCTAAACCCCCTGACGTTTTCGTCGTTGTATACCATGATTTGCTTTGCTGCACACATATTTTATAAGTTCAAATCGTTTGAAGTCAAAGCATAGTGGAGTTCTGAATATTTTCTTGAGAGCTCAAATTGCAATTAAGTTGGAATACAACATACACAAGAACTCGATCAAACTGTAAGGCATCTCCTCAGCCATCTCCAACAATTCTTACAGTGAGGTATTGCACGGAATATATTTTTTACGGTCATTGTAATCCTAGCTAGAGTCCTAAATCCCCTGACCTTTCTCGTGCTTGCATACCACGGGCTTGCTGCACATATACTATATATTTTATAAGTTTATAAATCGTTTGAAGTCCAATCGTAGCGGAGTTTTGAATATTTTCTTGAGAAGAATTCAAGTTGCAATTAAGTTGGAAAGCTGGAATACAACATACATACACAAGAACTCGATCAAACTGCAAAAGGAGAGAGCTTTATTGGTGATCTAGGTATCACTGGTTGGAAAGCTGGACGCAACATCTTTCAAATACTACATCTTCACCAATCGCTCTTCTCAAGTTTGTATTCTGCAGATTTCGGCAGATTCTGTAAGACCATCACACACTTACAGAGGAGCAAATAATTACAGTTGCAGTCAGTTGTGATGGATCAAGTGCCCATGTGAATCTGCCTCGTCACCGAGAACGTCTTCTTGACCATGGAGCTCGCGCAACTAGCCAGGCTCCTCTCCCTCAGGATGGGGTGCATCTTTCGCTGCCTCTGCTTGAGCATCTCCGGCGACTCCACGACCTGCACCCTGCGCTGCCGCTTCGCGTCCGATGCTTGCTGGAACCTTTCATGGAGTTTGCGCTTTGCGGCCTCCATTGCCTTCGCGTCTGGATCGGCCGAGACAATGACATGTTGACCGACGGTGACCTCCTTGGGCTTCGCCGTGTTGATGCCGCCGACGAGATCGGACGCCTTGCTGCTGATCTCCGCCGTCTTCTTCTTCTTCTTCGAGTCAAGATCGGCCGAGGCATGCTGCCGATCGTGACCGACGATCTCTTTGGAGGAAGGCCGCTCCGTCGTCGTTGCGCAGACACGCTGCTGCTCCAAGGTCTCCTTGGGCTGAGGCGCGTTGAAGTTGTCCGGCTCTCCGGCGAAGTCGTGCAGGGCGGACGCCCTCCACCCGCTCACGATGCCTCTGGCGAGGATGCGGACCCGCTCGGACTCGTGCTTCTGCAGCGCACGGACGGCCCTGGCGAGGTCCGTGGTGGCGAGCACCTTTGGCGTCACCGGAGTCAACCGCAGCGTCTCGAGGGACTCTGCCATCAAGCCGTCGAGAACCCCGCAGAGCTTCTCCGCCATGCCGTCGTCCGCGGTGTTGCAGAGGCCTTCAAAGATGTTGCCCCTGGCGCGCCGGACCTCGTCGCGGCACATGTCAGGGTCGGCGCCCTCGATGGCGGCGTCGACGGAGTCGAAGGCGCCGAAGAAGCGCTTCCACCGGCGGAGCGGGCTGGTGGTCTGCGCGGCCATGGCAGCGGATTTCTGGCGAGCTGTGATCGATCTTTCGATGGAGATTGGAGAGGTGGGGGAGGAAGAAGCGATCGCGTACAACGAGGTGCCCCATCAAGCTGCTTATATAGATCTTCCGGTGAGGCGGTGAGCAAACCGAGTGACATTCGTCGATAAGAGCAGCAGTCGGAAGCGCGTTGAGCGTTGCGCGCGCGCCACGGAAACATCTTCGGTCGGCAATCGGCTTGCATGTGCCGCACCGTCGTGTACATAACTACATATTCCAACAGCACGCACCAGCAAGTACCACCCATGGCCATGGCCACCATCTCGCGAGCTGCCGCAGCTGAAGCCGCCATTGGCGCCATGATCGACGACCACGCCGCCGGCTCCCGCAAGAGACGGCGCATCGGGAGCACCGAGGACTACGAGCTGACGCGCGTGCTCGGGGCGGGCGGCTTCGGCGTCGTCGTCAAGGCGCGCCCCCGCGCCACCGGCGCGGACGTCGCCCTCAAGTTCCTGGTCCGCTCACCCGACGGCAAGAGGAGGCGCCACCGTGCACACTCGCTCCACCGCGACCTGCTGCGCGAGGCGTGCTACCTCGCGGCGTGCCGCGGCCACCCCTCGGTCGTCGGCCTGCACGGCATCGCGCGGGACCCCCGCACCGGGCAGTGCAGCCTCGTCCTGGAGCACGTCGGCCCGAGCCTCGCCAACGTCCTGCGAGCTCGCGGCCGGCCGTTCACGGAGGAGGAGACGCGCCGCATCATGCGGCAGCTCCTCAGCGGCGCCGGGAGGTTGCACGAGCGCGGCATCGTCCACCGGGACATCAAGCCCGGGAACGTCCTCGTCGGCCGCGAGGGCGCGGTGAAGATATGCGACCTCGGGCTGGCCGTGTCCATGGCGAGCACGACACCACCGCCGCTCGGCAAGGCCGGCACGCTCTGGTACATGGCTCCGGAGATGTTCCTGGGGAGGCCGGACTACGACGAGCTCGTGGACGCCTGGTCGCTCGGCTGCGTCATGGCGGAGCTGCTCGCCGGAGAGCCACTGTTCCCGGGACAGAACGCGGTCGACCAGCTTCACAGAATCTCTGGAGTGGTCGGCAGCGCTGGGCAGTATCGGCTGCGGGAGATGTTTCCCGAGGAGCGGCTGTCGCGCGACGGGTTCGAGGTTTTAGACGGGCTCCTCAGGTGCGACCCCGACGAGCGTCTGCCCGCGGCCATGGCGCTCCAGTGCCCGTGGTTCACTCGCACCGCCGGTGTCCCTGCGTCTGCTGCGTAGCATGCGTGCTCTACAACCATTCTACATCATCGCTTTGGAGTGCATTTTTTGTCCTCTCTCGAGGGTGCAAAGATGATTTGTTTTGCATTGTATTGGATGACGAATTTACTGTCAGTGAACACCTTGTGCAGGCCCGGTTACCGTGCTATCAATACAGAAGTACTGCAATCTTGGAAGTTTCAAAATGTTGCAGAAATGGCGATTAGTGACAGTTCAGCATTGCTACACACAAAACGAACTGTACATTGTTTGTCTACAGCAACGAGAGGAAAAAAGGAAGGAAAAGTTAACCCATACAGTCTCACCTGAGAGGAAAACTTGCTAAGCCTCTTACAAGTTTAACAAAAAAAGAGGATTAATCCAATGAGGGGAACTTTTGGTCTATGGAAAAGTCAAAAAACTATTTTTTAAAATAAACTTGACCTTCCATTATACTTGTAAAAAAATCCACAAAAAAGAAAAATTTCATGACTTCGTTTAAAAAAACAAAATTTTTGGTTAAAATAATATGAATGGTGACCTATAATAGCAAATAATTTTTGTTTTTTTCGCCATGAAGTCAACTTTGGGTTTTTATTCGCGAAAATTTATATACTAGTACGAAAGAAAGTCAAGTTTATTCCAAAAAAACTTCTAAACTTTTTTTTACTTTTATTTTAATTATTAAAAAAGTCCCCATATGAGGTGTGTATACACCCAAGAACCAAAGGGTATTTCCCATTGATCCAAGACCATCCATACATCTCATAACTATCACATAATAAAAAAGAGGATTCATCCATACACGTAGTCGTGCTAGGGTTTCTCGTGCCTCCCGCCGGCAGTCTGCCTCATCTCTTGTGGTATTAGGGCCATGGAGTCGTGACCCTTGCCGGCAGAGGTGCTCCGTTTTTCATGATCATTTAAGTTTTGTTGGGGTTTGTGTCCTGCTCAGAGAGGCGAGACGACGGTGCCTCTTTGAAGATGGAATAAGGTTCTCCCTGCCTAGCCTCCGTCCGATGGTGTTTCCACCTATAGTGTTATATGCATGGCTCATGCTCATGTATTGCGTGAGAGTTGAAAAAACTTAAGAACGTTAAAAGTATGAACCAATTTCTTGGCTTGTCATCGGGGTTGTGCATGATAAATACTTTGTGTGATGAAGACAGAGCATGACAAGATTATATGATTTTGTAGGGATAACTTTCTTTAGCCATGATATTTTGAGAATTAATTAAAATTAATTCAAATTAATTCCAATAAATTCCAACACTTCAAATAGATTCAGTAAATCAAAACAATTCGAACGTAATCCAATACACATGACATACTCCTTTCCTTCCATTTCCTTAGCTACTCATTTTCTTTGTCCACTCTATTGCCGTTCTTTTATAATGGCCTTCGTCTCAGCAACTAGCTGAGTGCCACAAGATAGACCGATTATTTCTCTTCCATCATTCCGGCGACAATCCTTATGCAAGTGCGGGATCTTTTACTTATTTCCTCCTTTGTCCTTCATAACCTTAAGCTAATTGATTGCAGTGTCACAATGCTTTTGAACAGCTTGTCAACCTCATAGTGCTCGAACTCTTCTTCCACTCCTTCCACCAATTCCTGAATATTTCTAGGTGATTTGCATTCAGTCGGGGACTGAAGAGAGTTTTGGATGCAAAGATCTAAAACATTAAAGTCTAGGCTGCTTTGTGGTTGCTGTAACAATCGAATGTCGAGGTCGGTCTATTCCACAAGCTTCTCGAAAACCCACATCATTAGGAATAACATGTGGTTTGGAATTATCTTGTTGGATGAAGATGCTTATTCTCTCATCTTTGTCGGGCCACTTATCTTGAATTGTTGGGTCACTTTGTTGATGAGATAATCTCTGTAGACACTTCTAGTCATTTGTAGGCACTTCTAGTCAATTTCACAGATTTTGGCTTTTTCGTTCCCCTTGCTCTGTTTTGACATGTTCTAACTACCCCAGTCTCTTCGACAAATGTCCAAGAACAAAACCAAGTCGAAGTAGGAAGCGTGTTTCACACAAATGTACACAATTTTTATACCGAACTGTTTTACTTTCACATAATTGAACTTATTTTTCCTTCGTATAACTAAAAATATTAAACAACTCAGAATCATCATTTATATTTAGGTACAAAATTTTCATATAATTTCCATACGTATCACTCCAAATACATTTGTATGTTAAATTGATACTTTCTTTAGTCGCAGAACTTGCTTATATTATTTTTTAGGGGGATCTTTTCAAGAAAAAAAATCATCTATTACAGTGTTTTCACCATAAACATAGGAAAATTAATTAAAAAAATTATTTATGCTAATCAATGTATTATAAATGTGTGTTCTTATATGTATTACATGCCATTGTTAGTGTTTTTAGAGTATATGGATATAGCAAACTGTCAGATTTATCTAGACTTCAAGATTAATCTACTATAACATTTATATGTGACTAAATAGATATTTCTCCCTGAAAATAATTAAATAGACATTTCTAGACTGAATGAAACGTCGATTAGTAATATGCCCTCCATTGCCGAATATCCAATTCTAAGTCCGGGCTCATCTGCATCCGATGAACAGTAAATTCAAAAACAGTACTAGAAAATTCAAAAAATCCGCCTTTTTGCATGGAAGGTGTTTGAGTGCGCAAGGTGTTTGCCAAATTTCAAAGCATTTGGACATCTAAGGAGCTCTCATAAAAAATCAGGTGCGAACAATGCACAAACATTAAACTTTTTTACAGACCCTAAATTTCTCTTTTTTGCTAAGAGGTACTCAGATATCCAAATGCTTTGTACTTTGACATGGACATCACGGACTCAGCTATCTTTCTCTACAAAAACATTAGATTTTTTTGAATTTATTTAGTATTTTTAATGATTTATGGTCACCCTCGGGTTCATCTGAACCCGGGAGCCAAAACTCCGCGTTCCTCTAGTGCCAACATGCAAAGTGTTAACACTTAGCAGCTTGTTCTCAATTTTCCCCTTCCTTCTTTGTACAATCATGTAAGGAAGGTGCTCTAATTTGTGAAGAGATTACCTCTAACTACCAACACATGCCAACTTGACCTCAAACATGTTGAAGAATTGAACAATTCTTCATTAAGTGAAATCCATAAAAATCGTAGATAAAACATGGTAATTGTATTATAAATTATAATCAAAGTAACAATTTCATAAAACCATTCATGCAATCAAGAACATAAAGAGCAAAGGTCATTTTCATATTTGATTGCTATTGCTAGTAGACCCAACATGATCCCTACTATTCGGGCACGCGGCTTCCCAAATATCTGATCGCCCCTTTCTCGTACATGATCACAAGACGAAGCAAAGGGCACATGTATGTGCCCTCTTCCCAACTTCTTAATGGTGTATGAAGGAACCCATCATACATTTTGGTCCAACACACCCTCCACAACCGGATGAGACTAAACTTTTCACACTCCCCTCATGCATGAATGAGTTGTATGGGTCTCTAGGATTTAAAAAAAATTGAAATAATAAATGGGCTATAACCCCAATAAATCTAACAAGACTGAGCTTAACGGTGATCATCTCATACCTTTCTCCCAGAAATTAGTGGCTTTCACTCGCATGCGACAAGCAGCTAGGGTTTCACCTGCGTTGTATCCCATATGCATTGTCATGGTGTGGTAGGGTGTCTTCTCATCACATGGGTGACAAGAGATATGCCGCCTCGGTGCCGATGTAGCTGCCCAAGCAGCTTGATGGGAGAGCAGTGGCTTTGCTTCACAGCGTACAGAGCCAGCGCATGTGCGCTTGGTGACGCCCTCCTTTTTTGTGCAGTTTATTTATCCACTTTTTATTTTGTGCCAAATTTTGAGTGTAGATTTGTCTAAAAAAAAACTATAATGTACTATGTCACAAACCTTATATCGTTGGATCTGTATTCGAAATAAGTTTTTGATGATACTATTTTTTTCTACACAACTTACGTTTTGCTAGTTAAATTAATGGTCAAAGTTTGACCACAATACGCGGGAGACTAATAAACCCGAAGAGAGGAAGATTATCAGTTTCCCACTAGTTTCGTTGTGAATAGGAATACGCCTACGAGGCATATCGTGTAATGTTCGTGAGCACTACTATTTGAGCGATAATTCCATCACGAAAGTCCGTCATGATCATCATAACGTCGAGCATGTTGTAGCATCACTCGATCGTAGTAGTGTATACTTTATGATAGTAGTGTATACTTCATTACTGTAAAATATCATGAAAATACGTTCTGATGTGATTTAGACAAAAAATAAAACCATGAATTTTCATACCGAATATACATGTGCTAGAAATTCTTGGTTTTTTCAGATCACATAAAAATGTATTTCATAATGAAAGTTACAATCACATAGTATACATTTATATATACAAGTCCAATTTTTTTCAAACTTTTCTAAAATTTTAAAGGTTAATTTTTTATGAATTTTCACAATGCTTACCTGACCTTACTGTAGTGCAAACCCTGCCTCCTGTTTCAGTGAAAGTTGCTGGTGGAACTTTGTTAAAAAGCCCGTACCAATTGCCTGCTTGTCAATGGTCTTGTCAGGAGCACTCTTTTGTGTCTAGCATCAAGTTACTTCCATTAGGAGCTTATGATGGCATTCTGGGCTTAGATTGGTTGACTCAGCACAATCCCATGCAGGTCCATTGGGAAAAAAATGGATGTCCTTCTCCAGGAAAGGGCAGTTGATTACATTACAGGAGCCTGAAGCTCATAACAGTCTATTTACTGTGGTCTATGTTCATTCTCTTATAAAAATGGAAGAGGTACTAGCTCCAGAAGAACTAGAACAAAATTTTGGATCAATATCCTAAAGTTTTTAAAGGTCCTACCAATGTCAAGGAAATTAGAGGATTTTTGGGTATCACTCGATATTACAGAAGTTTATCAAACACTACGGCCTCATCAGCAGGCCTCTCACTCAACTTCTTAAAAGGGGCATTTAGTTTGTGTGGATTACTGACACTGAATTAGCCTTCCAGACATTGAAAAAGGCACTTATGTCTGCTCATGTTCTTGCTTTGCCAGATTTTACTAAACCATTTGTTGTAGAAACTGATGCTTGTGATAAGGGAGTTGGGGATGTGTTAATGCAAGGTGACCATCCTTTAGCTTATGCCAGTAAAGCCTTGGGTCCAAAGAATCAAACATTGTATGTATATGAGAAAGAATATTTGGCTATTCTCTTGGAAGTAGAACATTGGAGATCTTATTTGCAGGTTATGGAATTCACAATTAGACCTGATAAGAAGAGTTTGGTTCAGTTGGAAACACAAAGGTTGCACACTCCTTGGCAACAGAAGGCACTTACAAAAATGATAGGCTTGCTGTACAAAATTGTTATAATGTTCCACAAAGTCTGCTGCTGATGCTCTTTCCAGGATGCCCCATCATGATTCAGAGGTCTTGTCCATTTCTGCTGCTACACCCTTGTGGTTCCAGGATATTCTTTCTAGTTATGACAATGACTCTAAAGCTCAAGCACTTCTACAAAAACTCAGTGTATTTCCAAGTTCTAAACCACACTATAGTTTGTAGAATGGCCTTAAAATACAAGGGCAGACTGTGGGTTGGTAATCTTCCTTCTCTTCAATCTTCTATTGTCAAGGCTTTCCATGATAATCCCATGGGAGGACACTCATGATTTCTAGTAACTTACAAAAAAATTCATAGTTTGTTCTGCTAGGTAGGAATGAGAAAATTTTGTATGGTCCAAGCCTGCATGATTTTCCAACAAGCCAAGCCAGAGAAGGTTCCATATCCTGGTCTTCTCTGCCCTCTCCCTGTACCTCAGCAAGCTTGGGAAATGGTTACAATGGACATTATTAGTGGCCTTCCCCCTTTTGGCAGGTACAACTGCATTCTTGTGGTCATTGATAAATCACCAAGTATGGTCATTTCATTCCATTGCATCATCCCTTCTCTACACCCATTGTGGCTGAAGCTTTTCTAGATCATGTGTTCAAGTTGCATAGCAATGCCCAAGTATATTGTTAAGATAGGGACACTACAAAAAAGACACATCCGTGACATTTTGGGCCGAACGAAACTTTTTTCTGTCATACATATGACACTTCTATGACGATAATTGTGACAAAACCCGGTATCATCATAGATGTGGTGGGCTCCTACTTCTATGACAAAAATCATGACAGAAAATGGGCTTTTCGTCCTGGGCGGGCCGGAGACGCAGCTGCATGACATTCTTTGGGTCGTCCATGACGGAAAAAACCGTGGTAGAAGCGAGGGCGAGGAAAATTTCGGGGAGTTCCCGGTTACGGTGGGCGGTCGGGGCCGGAGCGATGCGCGTTTCTCTCGTACACATACGCGCGTGTGTGCGAGGCGTTGGCTCTAACTGAACCCGAGCGAGGCGTTGGGCTCTAACTGAACCCGAGCGATTGCACTATAGGCTATGCGTTACTGAACCCGAGTGATCGATCGATGGCTGTTAACTGAACCCGATCGAGCGATTCCTTTGCTACTGCTGCTAACTGAAGCCGATCGATTGGATGAACAGTGAGCATTGCCGGGGGGGGGGGGGGGTGGATGAATAGTGAGCAGTGGCGTTGCCTCTGGGTGAACAGGGCCTCATGGTGTGGAGGGCTATATGAACAGGACGACCCCGTGGAGGGCTGGATGAATAGTACATGATGGAGGGGTGCCCGTGGAGGGGTGCTTGAACAGTAGCCGGTGGAGTAACACGCGGTGGAGGCTGGATGAACAGGAGCCCGTGGAGGCTGGAGGAGGTCGACGGTAGCCCGTGGAGGCTGGAGGAGGTCGACGGTGGAGATGAACATTATCCCGTGGAGTCCCGTTTTGCGGTACGCCACACCCCTCTGGCGAACAGACCCCGTTTCAACGTGAAGCGCCCAACACAAGTCCGTTTCGTCCGTTTTGCGGTACGCCACACCCCTCCCGATCAACAGGACCCCCGTTTCGACCGTAACACTCCAACACAAGTCTGTTTCGTCCGTTTTGCGGTACGCCACATCCGTCCCGATCAACAGGACCCCCATTTCGACCGTAGGAGGTTCATTCCTCTGTTTTGCGGTACGCCAGACCCCTCCCGATGAACATGATCCCGTTTCAAACGTGGCTGGTCGAACACAAGGCCGTTCCTCCATTCTGCAGTACGCCAGGCCTCGTTTCCATCGCTTGTTCCATCCAAGCCCTCCCGATGAACACGACGACGCATTCTGTTCCGACCCAGCCGGTTGGCTCACACGCGTTCCGTTGCCTGCCGATGAACACGACGCATTCCGTTGCCTCCCCATTAACACGACGACGATGCTGTTTCTCCGTTCCGACCCAGCCATGTACACGAGCCCTGGCTGTACGTGTGCGCGAGTATGCATTCGAGACCCCGCCCGTATGTACGTACGTGACCATATTTTTCTTTCTTGCACCCTGGTCGTTGTACGTACGTGTACATGCTACATGCGCGCCTCTACTACGACACGTGTGCGCCTCTACTACGACACGTGTGTGCCTCTACATCCACCAGTATGTACGTACACGTTCGCAACCAGAATGACAATGTTACGTACGCTTCAACCAGGTGGGTCCCGACTGTCAGGCACTTCCTTGCGTGCGAAGATGTAGCTGGTGGGTCCCAGCAGTCAGGGGGGCGAATCATTTTTTTTGGACGCACTTCCTTGCGTGCGAAGATGTAGCTGGTGGGTCCTAGCAGTCAGGGGGGCGAATCATTTTTTTGCCCGGACGCACTTCCTTGCGTGCGAAGATGTAGCTGGTGGGTCCCAGCAGTCAGGGGGGCGAATCTTTTTTTTTTTTGCCCGGACGCACTTCCTTGCATGCGAAGGTGTAGCTGGTGGGTCCCAGCAGTCAGGGGGGAACTTTTTTTATGAAATACGGTGGCCCGTCCGGTGGGTTCCTGCTGTCAGGTGGAGGAATAATTATTTTGTGCGTAATAAGGAGGCACTTCCTTGCGGCCGTCGTGGACCCAGCTGTCAGCCTCTCCACGCACTGTACTCTTCCGATGGAAGTTGGTCGTTGACCACATTGACCATGCTGCGACGAGAGCACCACGGCAGTGGACGACGGCGAGGCCTGGGAAAGGGACAACGCGGAGCCAGGGAAGACGCAGCAGTGGATGCCCACGCGAAGAGGAGTACGAGGGTTCACTGGTTCGGCTGCGGTGTGAGGCTGCTGTCGCCGCAGAATAACAGGGGGTGTGGGTGAGTAGAGGGATGGCCTGGCCAGCAGTTGGAGTAGTAGGGGGCGGTGAGGCCTCCATGGCATTACAACTGGCCACGGGAGGCAGGAGCATGCGGCATGACCGGCGCTGCTTTGGGTGGCTGGAGCACGAAGACCAGAGGTTGAAGAAGCACTACGGCCGTTGGATGGACATCGTACGGCCACTGGAGCTAGAATCGTTCATATTGACTAAGTTGACAAAGCCCTCCATCCCCGTAAACTTAGTAGGCCCACAAGTCAGCCTCCCAACAAGGTGAGTCCCAGCTAGCAGGGGGAGTATTCATTTTTTTGTGCGTAATAAGGAGGCATTTCCCATGGGTCCGAGCTGACAGCGGGGGGAATGTTTTTTTCGTGAAATATAGAGGCCCTTCTGGTGGGTCCCAGCTATTAGGTGGAGGAATCATTATTTTGCGCGTAATAAGGAGGCGTTTCCCTATGTGGGCCCGTACTGTCAGCCTCTTCCGATGGCTGTTGTTTGTTGACCATGTTGACCTCGCCGCGCTGAGAGCACAAATGCGGTGGACGAGGGCGAGGCCCAGGAAGAGAACCACCCGGAGCCGGTGAAGCCACCGCAGCGGATACCGACGCTGAGGGGAGAACGAGCGCTGACTGGTCGGCTGCGGGGTGAGGCTGACGTCGCTGGAAAATAACAGGATGTGTGGGTGGTTAGAGGGATATTTAGCGGCAAAGATAGCCACCATGGTAGGAGGGAGCAGCAGTCCGTCGGCGCTGGTTTGGTAATTTGGAGCTGGAAGATCAGAGATTGAAGAAGCACGGCGGCCGTTGGATGGACATCCAACAGTCATTGCTGTGTGTTGACTAAGTTGACAAAGCCTTGCATACGCGTCAAAAAAAATTCAGGACAGCGTCATCGTCAAACTAGTAGGCCCGGAAGTCAGCCTCCAAATCTGTGGAAAACAGCATACAACCCATTAGCAATTATTTTCAATAATTTACAGCCCATTTTCTAATTCTTAAGGATATTTGAAGCCCATATTCTTTTGATTAGCATTACAGACCATATATTCTGGGCACTGCTAAAAAATTCAACGAAATTTTGCATATTTCGGTGGGGTCCGAACTCTTTTAATCACGAAATTTCGAGTCAGGTTAAAAATAATTTTCAAAAAATTATATCAAAATAAAATTCAAAAAACATTTCTCTGCAAAAAAATGAATGAAATTTAGAATCTTAACTAGCAAGATGGCCGTTCGTTGCACGGAACATGAAGATGCATTTGTATGAGTAGTTTATCTTGTGGGAGAAAAGATGATATTTTAATGTAATTGCGAGTTGGCTTTGGTTTTTATAAGAGTAGAGAGTAGAGAAATCCTGAAAAATAATAATATTTTAATGCAATTGCCGGTTGGCTTTGGTTTAAAAATTTACAGCCCATTTCTTACAACTTATAGCCCATTTTCTGGGGAAGCCCATTTCTTACTACTTACATCCCTCCTCGTCTTGAAAGATTTGCAGCCAACAAAATTTGAGAAAAGCAAGTAGGCCTCGGTTTTGGTATTCTCCAAAAAAAAAAAGAACTGGGCTAGCCAATTTCAGAAAGAAAAAATATATCAACTGGGCTCATCATGAGCTTAATAAAAGCGTAAGCGTGGGCTAGACGGGCCACACCCCAAGACAAAGACGCAGCTTGAGCTCCGCTCTCAAACCGAAAACAAGCGGGCGAGCTGTTGGGTCCCTCGTGTTATCCGCTCGTTGTGTAATTTTCTCGCTTATTGACTACATTGACAATGGCGTGGAACCTAGTTGTCAAACAATTAGGAGGAAGTATTTTTTGGCTTGTAATAACGAGGCACCGCTATAAATGCAATGACCTGGTGGGTCCCTCACCGTCGACCTCTCCACGACAAATATCTCCCGATTCCTCTTGGTTGTTGACCATGTTGACAACGCCAGACGGCGACGGGCACAGCGAGTGAACCAAGGCGGAGAACGACGCTAAGGCCTCGGACGGGAAAGAACAGCAGCCATGGAAGATGCGGCAGTGTAGTGGCAGGTGGAGGGGAGTACGAGGGCAACAACATGCAAGTCAAGCATACAAATGGTAAAAAAGCCCAAGGATTAATTGTTCATCAAATTTTTAGACAAAACCCAGATTGAACATGACAGTAACATCTAACCCAACCACTCTTTTTTGCAGTCACAAACAAATGGATCGGCCTGATCCATAAAATCAACATCTTGTGCAAAAAAATTTATTTCAGGATGTCTACAACTTGTTGTAAATAGAAGCCGAGCATGTTTAGAAGCCCATTTGTCCACCTGAAACTTCTTTTTTTGCTTTTCAACATGTTCGTCCGTGAGAAATCTCTTGCTGTAAAAATTAAGCCTCATGGACAATAGTAACCTCGCATTCAACAGGAAGAATGTGACAAAGCTTCTGTTTGCCTGGTTGGATGCATATCGTCCCATCGTTATTGTGCTCAAACGAATGTCGTGAGAACTGAGAAAATACTTGTGCTTATTACACCAATGATTGGTTATATGTTTTTCTCCATGTGGTTCTGCCTAAGTAGACATGAAGATTGAAAACAGCTAAAGTCTGAAAAAAGAGTATGTTGAAAGAACGATAGCTGAACAGTTAATTCTAGTACAATATATACGGGCTTTCAATGTGCATGAAATCATCACCTCTATGTATAAATTCTCCAGAGATCGAAAGCATCGCAGCAAGCCAAATAATTATGTCTAGATCAAAACTATATGTTCTGATATATATGATCTTGACAGAATCCAGCAGCATTGATAGGCTATCAATGGACGAAATCTTCATTGAGCATATAACATAATATTAGTACCCAAAGTGTACTCCAAGATGGTATAAAACTTACGCGCACGAATGAAAAATGCAGCATATGATTACAAATGTGTAGATGATAATATACGGTACCTGAAAAGTGAGGAGCCAAACACCAACTCCTTGTGATTATTAAACGGGTCATGAATTACAATCAAGGTCTCAGTTTAGGCGCAGAGACGACAATTATTTCAAGGTGTATAACAATTATGAAGTAGCAACCTTTCAAGTGAAGGGGCATCTTCGATGATGAGCTGCTGTCCTTTAAAACAAATTCCAATGCTTTTAAGGTGAGGCGACTTTATTTGGAGACAACTGATACCGATTTCTATTCCCAAAACAATCAGCAAGTGCTCCAGGGCAGGGAAACTAGAGTGGATGATGCTGTGCAGTGAGGCCTCCGACAGACAAGCCACCACAAGCGATAGTTTTTTAGTAGTGGGAGTCGAAGCAATTGTACCAGATCATCTGGTAGATGGCACCGGGCGAAGGTGGCGGTGTGGAGAGAGGAGGAAAACCGCGAGATGGACAACGGTGGTGTGGGCACGAATTCTTGGTATGTTTGTGGTATGAAACTTTCGTGGTAATGGTAGAATTCAAACTGCTGGAGTTTTCCGAATTCAGGGGATGTCAGCCAAGCGTCCACCTTGCCGGCTATGGACAACAGGTAGCTTGTCGGGATGCAGAGGCATTGAACGGGGTCCTGCTGGTGAGAAGAGACGATGGCTCTAAGGAGATCAAATTCAGGAAGGACAGATATCTGCCAACAGTTGAGATTGAGGGACGCAGTGCGCCATAGAGGGCGCCACCGAGTTGAGAGGACTTGTGTGCGACAACAATCCTTGGTGGGGAGAAGCGAGATGATCTCCTCAAGGATGACGCCCGGGAGATCGTTGATGCGTCCATCGGAGATTCTATCGATCCTCAGATCCAGGTGATGGGGGGGCTCGCCGCTTCTCCTGCACTACCGGGTGCGGGATCTACAACCGGCATCGCCGCTGGTGGGAGCCTCATCTTCTTGGCGCTGGGGCCAGCCGACTCCATTTTCCTTGTGGGCGTTGTGCCGAGCTCACGGTTTGAGCAGAGTAGCGAGAGATGAGCCTAGTGGCAGTGCGAGTGGGGAAGAAGGAGGGCTGGGGATTTTTGTAGGAGTGGAAGAAGAGGAGCAAAGCTCAGAGTGAGGAAGAAGGTGAGCAAGGTTTTACGGACGAGTGAGGAAGATTGGGGAGCGGGGGGTGATTGGGGGAGATGGAAGCGGAGAGCGAGCTGTTCGTGTTTATAAGGCCCGCCCACTAACTACTCGCTTTTCCCAAGAACCGCTCTCTTCTTTTGCGTTCTGCATTGAGCCGCGCATGGACTTGGCTGATCGGCCATGCATGCAGGATGCATGTGCCCGCCGCCATCTTTGCATGCGCTGGTTTGTTACTAGGCCTATTTAATAGGGTGGTTATGGAGTAAATTAAGGAGATTTATTTTCTCTGTGTGCATCCACCAAATTAGAGGATGCGGTACTGGATACAGACACTCACATTAAACTAACATTCAGAAGAACAAAAGTTCAGCATGTCTATGCATCTCAATGATTCACCATACTCTATAACCAATACAAAGCTGTGAGAAGGTGTGGAAATAAAGAAAATCGATCGATGCTTCTCTGAGCAAAGGGCCTCCCTGCGCACACATTAATTTCCTGGGCATGCTTGTTTCTTCTCAATGTTGTGAGCACTTTGAGCATGTTGGCAACTCCACAGCTAGCTAGCTGCCTCATCTTGCAATTGATGCTGACACATTTGCAGCAAACACATGAGGCAATAGAGATGACTCAACATGGGTCCATATTGTGCAGTTCCCCTGAAATCATATTCATTGTCCCGAATCAAAAGATAGGAAAACAGAGCTATACTTAAACGGTGTTGCAAAACAGTAGCACATATCAATAGCTCGGCATGACAAAACACGATCATCTAGACGAAGGGGATACTGACCTGCCTGAGGAAGATTATATATAATTTCATAAGTCCTTGGTTGATTTCCACCTTCGGCTGCACTGCTTGTTTGCTCCTCCACACATGACAGGATCATTCCAAGACCGCATTCAACAAGTCAACGCATTTAATAAGCTAATTTCATCTTGTGGTGGTCATTGTACCTAGTTACGAATGTAGGAATACCTGGAGCACCCTGAGGTTAGCTGACAGCAGGTAGATGCAGCCATATAAATTTTGTGCGGTCCTACCAAAATTGAGGTTTGTGTCCTGATAACCCACAAGTGTATGGGGTCGCAACAGCTTTCGAGGGTAAAGTATTCAACCCAAATTTATTGATTCGACACAAGGGGAGCCAAAGAATATTCTTGAGTATTAGCAGTTGAGTTGTCAATTCAACCACACCTGGATAACTTAGTATCTGCAGCAAAGTGTTTAGTAGCAAAAGTGGTATGATAATAATAGTAACGGTAGCAAAAGTAAAGATAAATGTTTTTGGGTTTTTGTAGTAGTTGTAACAGTAGCAATGGAAAAGTAAATAAACGAAGAACAATATAGGAAAAGCTCGTAGGCAATGGATCAGTGATGGATAATTATGCCGGATGCGATTCCTCATGTAATAGCTATAACATAGGGTGACATAGAACTAGCTACAGTTCATCAATGTAATGCAGGCATGTATTCCGTAAATTGTCATACGTGCTTATGGAAAAGAACTTGCATGACATCTTTTGTCCTACCCTCCCGTGGAAGAGGGGTCCTAGCGGAAACTAAGGGATATTAAGGCCTCCTTTTAATATAGAACCGGAACAAAGCGTTAGCACATAGTGAAATACATGAACTCCTCAAACTACGGTCATCACCGAGAAGTATCCCGATTATTGTCACTTCGGGGTTGTCGGATCATAACACATAATAGGTGACTATAGACTTGCAAGATAGGATCAAGAACACACATATATTCATGAAAACATAATAGGTTCAGATATGAAATCATGGCACTCGGGCCCTAGTGACAAGCATTAAGCATAGCAAAGTCATAGCAACATCAATCTCAGAACATAGTGGATACTAAGGATCAAACCCTAACAAAACTAACTTGATTACATGGTAAATCTCATCCAACCCATCACCGTCCAGCAAGCCTATGATGGAATTACTCACGCACGGCGGTGAACATCATGAAATTGGTGGAGGATGGTTGATGATGACGATGGCGACGAATCCCCCTCTCCGGAGCCCCGAACGGACTCCTGATTAGCCCTCCCGAGAGAGATTAGGGCTTGGCGGTGGCTCCGTGTCGTAAAACGCGATGAAGCTTTCTCCCTGATTTTTTTCTCCCCGAACGTGAATATATGGAGTTGGAGTTCACATCGGTGGAGGTCCAGGGGGCCCACGACATAGGAGGCCGTGCCCTAGGGGGCGCCCCTGTCTCGTGGACAACCTGTGGCCCCCCCTGGCATTAATTCTTTCGCCAAAAATTGTTATTAATTCCAAAAAGTGCCTCCATGGATTTCCAGGACATTCCGAGAACTTTTCTTTTCTACACATAAAACAACATCATGGTAGTTCTACTGAAAACAGCGCCAGTTCGGGTTAGTTTAATTCAAATCATGCAAGTTAGAGTCCAAAACAAGGGCAAAAGTGTTTGGAAAAGTAGATACGTTGGAGACGTATCAACTTCCCAAGCTTAAACCTTTGCTTGTCCTCAAGCAATTCAGTTGATAAACTGAAAGTGACAAAGAAAAACTTTTACAAACTCTGTTTGCTCTTGTTGTTGTAACATGAAAAGCCAACATTCAAGTTTCAGCAAATATTATGAACTAACCATACTCACAATAACACATAAGTCTCTCAATTACTCATATCAATAGCATAATCAGCTAGAGAGCCATAATAATAAAACTCGGATGACAATACTTTCTCAAAATAATTATAACATGATATAACAAAATGGTATCTCGCTAGCCCTTTCTGAGACCGCAAAATATAAATGCAGAGCACCTTTAAAGATCAAGGACTGACTAAACATTGTAATTCATGGTAAAAGAGATCCAGTCAAGTCATACCCAATATAAACCAATAATAATGAATGCAAATGACAGTGTGCTCTCAAGCGGGTGCTTTTAATAAGAAGGATGATGACTCAACATAAAAAGTAAATAGATAGGCCCTCCGCAGAGGGAAGCAGGGATTTGTAGAGGTGCCAGAGCTCGATTTTAAAATAGAGATTGAATAACATTTTGAGCGGCATACTTTTGCTCTCAACGCAACAACTGTGAGATGGCTGTATCTTCCATACTAAATGCATTATAGACAATTCCCAAACAGAATGGTAAAGGTTTATACTCCCCCAACCACCAACAATCATCAATCCATGGCTTTCTCGAAACAACGAGTGCCTCCAACATACAACAGCCCTGGGGGAGTTTTGTTTAATTATTTTGATTTGCTTTGATCTTTTTGGATCATGGGACTGGGCATCCTAGTTACCGGCCCTTTCTCTTGAATGAGGAGCGGAGTCCACTCCTCGTGAGAATAACCCACCTAGCATGAAAGATATAGGCAGCCCTAGTTGTAACATGAGCTGCTCGAGCATACAAAACAGAATTTCATTTGAAGGTTTAGAGTTTGGCACATACAAATTTACTTGGTGTGACGCCCCCGATTCAATCGTACACTAATCATGCACGCAAACGTGTACGATCAAGATCAGGGACTCACGGGAAGATATCACAACACAACTCTAAAAACATAAATAAGTCATACAAGCATCATAATACAAGCCGGGGCCTCGAGGGCTCGAATACAAGTGCTCGATCATAGACGAAGTCGCCGAAGCAACAATATCTCGAGTACGTACATAAGTTAAACAAGTTTGCCTTAAGAAGGCTAGCACAAACCGATCAGATCGAAGAGGTGCAGGCCTCCGCCTCGGGATCCTCCTAAACTACTCCTCGGTCGCCGCAAGAGAGCTCGCACGTAGTAGTAGGCACCTCCATGTAGTAGTAGTAAATCGACGATGGCGCTCGCTCTGGTTCCAAAGATCTGGTTGCGACAACCGTAAAGAAAGGAAAAAGGGGGAAAGGGGGAGAAAGCAACCGTGAGTACTCATCCAAAGTACTGCAAGCAAGGAGCTACACTACATATGCATGGGTATATGTGTAAAGGGCCATATCGGTGGACCGAATGCAGAATGCCGTAATAAGAGGGGATAGCTAATCCGTCAAGACTACGCTCGCAGCCTCCGCTTTGCAAAGATGTAGAAGAGAGTAGATCAAGTCCTCCAAGTAGCAGCGCCAAAGAGCATCTCCAAGTAGCATCTCCAAGTAGCATCTCCAAGAGCATCGCATAGTATAATCCTACCCGGTGATCCTCCTCGCCGCCCGTGGAAAAGCGATCACCGGGTTGTTCGTGGAACTTGGAAGGGTGTGTTTTATTAAGTATCCGGTTCTAGTTGTCATAAGGTCAAGGTACAACTCCAAGTCGCCCATTATCAAGATCACGGCTATTCTAATAGATTAACTTCCCGCAGCGGTGCACCACATAACCCAACACGCTTGATCCCATTTGGCCGACACACTTTTCGGGTCATGCCCGCCCTAAGATCAACACGCCGCAGCCCCACCTAGGCACAACAGAGAGGTCAGCCCGCCGGTCTAAATCCTATGCGCGCAGGGTCCGCCCATCGCCCATTGCACACCAAGACGTTGCGAGGGCGGCCGAAGCGTAACTAGCCCCTTAATACAAGCGCAGCTTACGTTCCAATCCGGCCGCGCCGCCCGCCCTCGACGCCAAGAAGGCTTCGCCGATACCACGACGCCGGATACCCATAACTACTCCCACGTAGATGGTTAGTGCGATAGACCAAATGGCCGACTCGGATCAAATACCAAGATCTCGTTAAGCGTGTTAAGTATCCGCGAACGCCGATCAGGCCAGCCCACCTGCCTCCTAGGTGGTCTCAACCTGCCCCTGTCGCTCCGCCACAAAGTAACAATCGGGGCCGTCAGAACCTGTGCCCACCTCACGGGATGGATCCACCGTCCTTTCGGCCCCTCATCGTAATCACTTGCGGGTACTCAATGAGTGACCCGACTTTAGTCACCATCTCAGATAGTATGTATGTATGTATAGTATATACCGTGATCACCTCCCAAGTGATCACGGCCCGATAGTATAGCAAGGCGCATCGACAAGAATGTAGGGCCAATGATGATAAACTAGCATCCTATACTAAGCATTTATGATTATGTAAGGTATCAATGATTTAGCAACAATGACGGGCTATGCAATGTAATAGGAGTAATCAAACAAGAATATGCTACACTACTCTAATGCAAGCAGATAGAGAAGAATAGGCGATATCCGGTGATCAAAGGGGGCTTGCACTGGTTGCTCAGACAAGAAGGAGGGGTCGTCGGTGACGTAGTCGCACTACGTGGGCATCAAAGATCGCCATGGGGTCACTAGGAGAGAAGAGGGGGAGAAACAGTAAATACATAGCAAGCAAGTGCATAACAGACAAAAAGCAGAGCTAGACGTGTTCTATCGCGATATGAGGTGATACTGGGTGGGGAAACATCCGGAAAGTATCCCGGTGTTTAGCGCTTTTTGACAGTGAACGAAGGGGGAAAGTCACGTGTTTGCTATGCTAGGGAGGTGTGGCGGACGAACGGGTTGCATATCCGGAATCGTCTCGTCGTTCTGAGCAACTTTCATGTTGAAAATAATTTAATCCGAGTTACGGATTAAAAGATATGATTTTCTAAAGATTTTATTAATTTTTGGAATTTAATTAATTATTTAAATTAATTCGAAAATGGATTTATGACATCAGCATGATGTCATGCTGACGCCAGCAATCAACGGGGTTGATCGGTCAACTGACGATGGGTCCCATCGTCGCTGACACATTTTAATTAAACAATTTAATTAACCTAATTGGTATTAATTAGGAGGTGGGCCCCACTGTCATTGACTACTTAACTAAGTAATTAACTGATGATGTTAATTAGGTAACTAATGTGTAATTAGTTTAATTAGTTGTTTGATTTAATTCATCAAAATTAATTAAATTAATTATTTCTTTAATTATTTAATTAATTAATTTTTTTTTCTATTTACGTTTTGGGGCCGGGCCCCACATGTCTGTGGTCCCAAGGGCCATAGCGGGTTGAGCAAGGCGCGCCGAAGTTCACCCGGACTGGCTGGCGCTTAGGCGGGCGCCGCCTGTAGGGAAGGCAATGGGCGAGGCGATGGCTGTGGAGGCGGCGGTTGTAGGAGCGCTGGGGGCCGCTCGGCCGTGGGGCGGGCAGTGCAGCAGAGGGAGGCGGGGCGCAGGGGTGAGCGCCTTGGGAAGCAGGGGGGACGGAGGCGAGGGCGCCGTCGACGGGGCGAGCGACGATCGGTGTTGCTCGCGCGGGGACAGAGGGGAGAGGGAATCGGCGCGGGAGTGAGGCCACGGTGAGCGCGGGCCACCGTGAGCGCGGCTGGGGCGCGTCTTGAGGCCGAACGGGGCAGGCGCGGGCGGAGGCGTCGAGGGCACGGTGTGGCCGACGTGGTGCGGCGATGCGGGGAAGAGAGGAGGAGGGCCTCACCATGGGTCGTGGGGTCTGGGCAGTGGGCGCGGGGAGGTTCGGGGAGGCCGACGGGGACGGCGTCGGCGGAGCGGGTGCAGGCCGGTGGGGAAGGGCGCCGGCGAGGTAGAGGAGGCAGGCCGGCGAGATGGCGCGGCTCCGGGCGGCGGCGTCTGGCGCGGCGCGAGGTCGTCGGGCGATGGGCGATGGGATCGGGGTTTGCCCGATCCGCATCCGTAACGACGAGAGGAGGGGGGCGAATGGGTGTCGGTGGGGCTAGGGTTTCGTGAGTGGGGATATGGGATTGAGGGTGGCGGTTGGGCCGGCTCAGGGTCGTGGCTCAGCTTGGGCTGGCCTGCTTGGCCGGAGCCGGGGGAGTGCTTTCTTTTATTTATCTTTGTTTGTTTTTTTATATATATTCCTGTTTTACTGTTTTTATTTTAGTTTCCTTTTGAATTTGGTTTTATAAACTACACCACTGGTTCCTAATTTAGTTTTAATAAGTATGCCACTGCCCCATAAGTTTTGGCAATAAAACAAATAGTTTAATATTTTACCAAACTGAAAAGGGCAGTTAATTAAATGTTTTGTTGCTGTTTTAAATATAATAGTGCACTTAAACCTTTTATAAAGTTGTGGTTTCTCCACAATAATTACCTATGCATTATTTGGCAACACCCCAACATTTTAGTTTTAATATTTGAAAATATCTTATTGTTTGCTTGATTTTGAATTTGAATTCGAATAGGTTTCGAACTAACGCGAGATTAGTAACAATAATAAGGGTGACGTGGCATCATTAGCAGAGGTTCACTGTAGCTTAAATACCCGGGCGTCACAATTCTCCTCCACTACAAGAAATCTCGTCCCGAGATTTAAGAGGGGAACTAGGGGGTAAGGTCTGGTTACAGAACTCTAACGAATCTTCTCATTCTTGGTTGCTCTTCTCGAAGAGGTTGATCCATTACGTTGATGTCTTCCTCCCTATGCTTCAGTGTCCATAATGAAGCCGGCATCCTTTCTTCAGGAACTCCATCGTACTTACGAAAGAATAAAGGGTGGGCATTCTGGGAGAACGGACCTCAGCAAGGTTGTCTATCGGGTCGACAACATCGAGGAAGGTGGCGGAAAGTAACTCTCGAATCGAAACTTAAGAAAATACCGAGAGCAAAGTAAGGATGTATCATGGGAAGTTTCGAGCGGGCAGGCAATCGTTCGATGCCTGAAACGAAGTGTTGAAGGGGGTTAGAGCAATGTGAAAAGCATTGCATATGATACCTGAATAGATCAACAGGCAGGTGGCCCGTGAATTACATACAAAGTCAAGCGCGAGGAATAACTTTGACAACAGGGTGTACGGGAGAGTCGGTTTCGATCCTGTGGAACTGTGGGTTATGGGCCCACCATGTGGGTTAAAAATAGGAGCGGTAATATCTTGCACGATCATGTAAGCAAGGCATGTAAGAGAATAGTCTGTCCGTTATGTCGACAACAATGTCGGTACCAAGGGAGAGGGTCGAAGAGAACCATTTTCCCGCTCGTTGAACGAGGCGGACCAATAGGTAAAGTTCTCGTCCATCGGTGGTTACCGGAATGCTATCAACAAAAGCAACAGAGTCTTCCCGACACAGTTGTACACCAAGGTGTTTACATAAGCAGAAGAACATTACTGCTTAGATCATATGGATCACAAGGAAGGTTAAACAAATTAATGGAAAGAAAAATGTGTTTGAACACATATTTCAGGGGTATATCATTCCCAAGGACAAGCAGAGCATGATATCGATGACAGGATGTAATGTAGAAAACTCTTTAGGTACGGGGTGAGAAATTTCCTGACATTACCCATACAATGGTGTTTGGATAATTGAGCAGGAAACATTTAGCATTGGGCTTCAAATGTTCTTGTTGAAAATTGGAGTACCATAGACAAGCTTCGAGATAGCATTCACATGGTCTTCAAGCAAAGGTCGTACTTTGGATATACAAAGGATCCATCAGGATAACTTATTAAACAAGGCATTCAATTTCCTCATTGAAAATGGTTAACCTAGTTAAAAAGGGAACTACAACAATAGGTCCTCCGGTTAGGAGTGCTAGGCATGACATCACCTTACCGGGTCATATAAAGACCAATGTTATAGCTCTTGGAAATATGTTCCAACCATCATATCTGACCGAGATTCAGATCTGATTGGTGTCAGGATACCTCAGACTCAGGATGCCTGAGAAGAAAGGTGCAACACAAATTGACGGATGACATCAGAAGATTCTCGGGAAATGAACTATGAAGTGATTTCCGTTAACAAGAGTTCATCATTAACCCAAGGAGAGGACAAGGAGGTGGTTGATGAACTCAGCGACAATTCATCAAAATTTCCAAAGGATGGATTTCCACAATTATGTGAACAAGGAGATGACATTTGCCAAATCAAAATGATATATTGATGTATGCTTGAGGAAAACATACACAATTTTACAATGGTTGAAAGGTGCACCCGAAATATGGGCTGGGTTGCACGGCCAACATTGGAATGGTGATTCAGTAATCAATAGTCTAAGAATGAACGGCCAACCATTAACTTCAAAGCAATAGGGTTGCTAGAAGGGTAGAATCCAAATAGCACCGTTCATCTGTTGGTATCCTGGTTAGAACCAACATAGGGACCAAGAAAGAATGGTGATGGCGAGAGGTATCACTATAACAAGAATTCTTAAGAGGTGGTGAAATTCTCACGACATTCTTGACATAAAGGATGGTAATACTCCAAGGTAATGGAGAACAATTACTGGATAGTAAGGATCCCAAGGTATAACACAAAACATGAATAAGTTTGTGTTGATCGGAAGGCAATAAAGTGGTCGGCGATAACACAAACCATTGAGGGGCGAGGATGGTATTTCTTATCAAGAACTCGATATATATCTTGGAAGAGCTCGGGATGTTGATGACGACCACGACACATTTGTCGAGAGATTTCGTGAAGATGTAATCGGTCGGCGATAACATCCAGTCAAGTGATGATGCAGTGAAAGGCTATGGGAACCAAGGGTACGACACAAACTCGAAATCAAGTTTGTGGTTCAAGGCGAAATGATATGATGAGGAAAGTCGACGTAAGCTTAGCTCAACGTCGAAAATTGTGCTTCGGAAAGAAAGACGAGATAGCATAATTAAAAAGTTGCACGATAATGATATAGCCGATCAGGCTAGGAATGACTTCAAGGATTATTAAACTCATAAGCAACGAAAATTACTTAGAGTTATCGTATCGGAGTGCGGAATCGATTCACTTATCGATGTTCTCGAGTGACTAATAACTTAGAACCCGTGAAAAATTGGAATCAGTGGGAATGTAGCACTTGATGAAGAACTCATAAGAAGTTATGCACTTCCATGATAATCTCGAGATACCAGGGGGGTAATACTCGATGACAGATCAAGGTAGAGGTTGTACTGGGGTATTGCTCTATAGAAGACAAGTGCTTAAACTTGCATAGGAAATGGTATTTAAAGGAGAACATGGTCGGAACCACGATTGCAAAGGATCAATTCACCGATACCAAAGGATATTATATCAAGGAAATAGTTACAAGAAGCTTCCATGATAGGATCTACATCGTGTCCATGGGCATGAACACAAAGTTCAAGGTCGACTCCCACTTCTGCAATGCATAACCTATCATTTACTTCTTGTTTTTCAAAGAAGTTGTAGAGCAGAAAATTATCTGGTAAAAACACCAGAATGGTATGACTAGTGAAAACTTTTGGGTTCACACGGTTTAGAGAAGGCATATGTTCAACCCATAAGGGCTTCTTAGAAAAATGTACCACAAGCTTCGGAGTAGATAATACAAGCCCGAAAGTAGAGCATGGTTGGCCAAGCAGAGGATACAACTTAACAAAGGCATTATGTATCAGGGGAAGAACTCACAAAGTGATCAAATGTGAAGGACACTGTCGGATAACAATCCAACAAAGGACTTGATGGTCCACAAAGGATCGATGTGAGTATCGATACTCTACCGTAAGAGGAAGAAATGCAATGCAACAAAGTTATGGAATCATCTGAATAATTCAAAGCTTAAATGCAAAGGAATTATGATTTCCAAAACGAGGATTAGAAGCGACACTCGATCAAGGATGGATCAATTGAATATACCAGAGGCACAATCGATTTACGATAGTTTGGTCGAAAGCAGCTCATGTTCAAAATGACGTCTGAGCCGGAAAGATAATCCTAGGACTCGACTGATGATTGTGAACATTCACAACGTATTGACTCAATGGACTCAAAAATGATGGTGGCAAAGGATGCCAATATGATTACTATACTTATGGGATTAATCATAATGAAAGCAAACAAGAATTTCCAAAGCAATAGGTTGCTGAGGATTTTCGGAAGTCGATTTCGAAGACTTTGGTTTAACACATGAACAACTGGGGGATGAGCGGGTACTCGATAAGTGCGAGAATTAACCGTAGGGGCATTCAGGTGACAAAGAACAGCAAGGCAGTAAGCTCAAACGATTATCGAAACAACGATGAATTTTTCAGGGTATCTTGTAATAACAAGACCAACTGGGGATGAATGTAAGAATAGCAACTGCAAGTAGTTATCCATAAGGGTTTACGGTGGAAGGGGAATTGCAAATGCAATGATCACAAGTTCTCGGGTTAACAGCGGAGAGTATCTTCAGGGTCTTCTGGTGCAGCAGACGATCATCAATAATAAGGGGCTCTCCGGGTGAAAGTGATAACGAGATCCTAATGTTAGATTTAGGAAAATTTATTTAATCTGAATAGAAGAGAGATCAGAGTCCCAGAGTATAGATAAGGAGTAAAAGATCCTAATACCACCCAATGGCGACGTGGGCCCATGGGCCGCACATCCAAGTTAGTAAATCAATTTTCATCGACTAGACTCAACTTCGGCCAAGGAGTTGGAAACGGGGATTCCTACAGGCAGTCGGCTCTGATACCAACTTGTGACGCCCCCGATTCAATGCTACACTAATCATGCACGCAAACGTGTACGATCAAGATCAGGGACTCACGGGAAGATATCACAACACAACTCTAAAAACATAAATAAGTCATACAAGCATCATAATACAAGCCAGGGGCCTCGAGGGCTCGAATACAAGTGCTCGATCATAGACGAAGTCGTGGAAGAAACAATATCTCGAGTACGCATATAAGTTAAACAAGTTTGCCTTAAGAAGGCTAGCACAAACCGGGATACAGACGAAGAGGTGCAGCCTCCCGCTCGATCCTCCTAAACTACTCCTCGGTCGCCGCGGCAGCACCGCACGTAGTAGTAGGCACCTCCAGTAGTAGTAGTAAATCGACGATGGCGTCTGCTCTGGCTCCAAGATCTCGATTGTGACAACCGTAAAGAAAGGAAAAAGGGGGAAAGGGGGAGAAAGCAACCGTGAGTACTCATCCAAAGTACTGCAAGCAAGGAGCTACACTACATATGCATGGGTATATGTGTAAAGGGCCATATCGGTGGACCGAATCTGCAGAATGCCGTAATAAGAGGGGATAGCTAATCCGTCAAGACTACGCTCGGCAGCCTCCGCCTTGCAAAGATGTAGAAGAGAGTTGATCAAGTCCTCCAAGTAGCAGCGCCCAAGAGCATCTCCAAGTAGCATCTCCAAGTAGCATCTCCAAGAGCATCGCATAGTATAATCCTACCCGCGATCCTCCCTCGTCGCCTGCGGAAAAGCGATCACCGGGTTGTTCGTGGAACTTGGAAGGGTGTGTTTTATTAAGTATCCGGTTCTAGTTGTCATAAGGTCAAGGTACAACTCCAAGTCGCCCTTATCAAGATCACGGCTATTCAATAGATTAACTCACTGCAGGGTGCACCACATAACCCAACACGCTTGATCCCATTTGGCCGACACACTTTTTCGGGTCATGCCCGCCTCGGAAGATCAACACGCCGCAGCCCCACCTAGGCACAACAGAGAGGTCAGCCCGCCGGTCTAAATCCTATGCGCGTGCAGGGTCCGCCCATCGCCCATTGCACACCGCACGCTTGCAGGGCGGCCGGAAGCGTAACCAGACCCTTAATACAAGCGCAGCTTACGTTCCAATCCGGCAGCGCCCCGTCGCCGACGCCAAGAAGGCTTCGCCGATACCACGACGCCGGATACCCATAACTACTCCCACGAGATGGTTAGTGCGATAGACCAAATGGCCGACTCGGATCAAATACCAAGATCTCGTTAAGCGTGTTAAGTATCCGCGAACGCCGAACAGGCCAGCCCACCTGCCTCCTATGTGGTCTCAACCTGCCTGCCGCCTCCGCCACAAAGTAACAATCGGGGCCGTCCAGAACCTGTGCCCACCTCTACCGGATGGAGCCACTGCCTTTTCAAAGCCCCTCATCGTAATCACTTGCGGGTACTCAATGAGTGACCCGACTTTAGTCACCATCTCAGATAGTATGTATGTATGTATAGTATATACCGTGATCACCTCCCAAGTGATCACGGCCCGATAGTATAGCAAGGCGCATCGACAAGAATGTAGGGCCAATGATGATAAACTAGCATCCTATACTAAGCATTTACGATTATGCGGGTAAGGTATCAATGATTGTAGCAACAATGACAAAGGCTATGCAATGTAATAGGAGTAATCAAACAAGAATATGCTACACTACTCTAATGCAAGCAAGATAGAGAAGAATAGGCGATATCCGGTGATCAAGGGGGCTTGCCTGGTTGCTCGAGACAAGAAGGAGGGTCGTCGGTGATGTAGTCGACCACGTGGGCATCAAAGATCGCCATGGGGTCTAGGAGAGAAGAGGGGAGAAACAAGAAATACATAGCAAGCAAGTGCATAACAGACAAAAGCGAGCTAGACGTGTTCTATCGAGATATGAGGTGATACCGGTGAAGGGGGGAAACATCCGGGAAAGTATCCCCGGTGTTTCGCGTTTTCGGACAGGTGAACCGAAGGGGGAAAGTCGCGGTTTGCTATGCTAGGGAGGTGTGGCGATTTAACGAGTTGCGATCCGGAATCGCCTCGCCGTTCGAGCAACTTTCATGTTGAAAATAATTTAATCCGAGTTACGGATTAAAAGATATGATTTTCTAAAGATTTTATTAATTTCTGGAATTTAGTTAATTATTTAAATTAATTCGAAAATGGATTTATGACATCAGCATGATGTCATGCTGACGTCAGCAGTCAACGGGGGTTGACTGGTCAACAAGACCAGTGGGTCCCACTGGTCAGTGACACATTTTAATTAAACAATTTAATTAACCTAATTGGTATTAATTAGGAGGTGGGCCCCACTGTCATTGACTACTTAACTAACTAATTAACTGATGATGTTAATTAGGTAACTAATGTGTAATTAGTTTAATTAGTTGTTTGATTTAATTCATCAAAATTAACTAAATTAATTATTTCTTTAATTATTTAATTAATTAATTTTATTTTTATTTCTATTTACGTTTTGGGGCCGGGCCCCACATGTCTGTGGCCCCAAGGGCCATAGCGGGTTCGGGCGTGCGCCCGAGTTCACCCGGGCTGGCTACCGGCGCTTAAGCGGGGCGCCGCCCGTAAAGTCTGTGGGCGAGGCCGATGGCTGTGGAGGGCGGCCGTGGGGAGGAGGCTGGGGCCAAAGACTGCGTCGGCCGGGCCGTGTGCAGTGTCTGAATGAGGCGGGTGCGAGGGGTGAGCGCCTGGGAAGCTGGGGACGGAGGCGAGGGCGCCATCGACGGGGCGAGCGACGATCGGTGTTGCTCGCGCGGGGACAGAGGGGAGAGGGAATCGGCGCGGGAGTGAGGCCACGGTGAGCGCGGGCCACCGTGAGTGCGGCTGGGCGCGCCTTGAGGCCGAACGGGCAAAGGCGGGCGGAGGCGTCGAGGGCACAGTGTGGCCGACGTGGTCTTGGCGATGCGGGAAGAGAGGAGGAGGGCCTCACCATGGGTCGGGGTCCAGGCAAAGGGCGAGGAGGTTCGGGAGGCCGACGGGACGGCGTCGCGGAGCGGTGCTGAGCAGTGGGGAAGGGCGCCGGCGAGGTAGAGGAGGCAGGCCGGCGAGATGGCGCGGGCTCCGGGCGGCGGCGTCCTGGCGCGAGGCGGTGAGGTCGTCGCGGCGATGGGCGATGGGATCGGGGGTTTGCCCCGATCCAGATCCAGAACGACGAGAGGGAGTGGGGGGCGAATGGGTGTCGGTGGGGCTAGGGTTTCGTGAGTGGGGGGATATAGGGAGTGAGGGGTGGCCGGTTGGGCCGGCCTGGTGGGTCGTGGCCAGTTGGGCCGCTGGCCTGCTGGGCCGGAGCCGGGGGGGGGGGAGTGCTTTCTCTTTTATTTATCTTTGTTTGTTTTTTATATATATTCCTGTTTTACTGTTTTTATTTTAGTTTCCTTTTGAATTTGGTTTTATAAACTACACCACTGGTTCCTAATTTAGTTGTAATTAGTATGCCACTGCCCCATAAGTTTTGGCAATAAAACAAATAGTTTAATATTTTACCAAACAGAAAAGGGTAGTTAATTAAATGTTTTGTTCCTGTTTTAAATATAATAGTGCACTTAAACCTTTTATAAAGTTGTGGTTTCTCCACAATAATTACCTATGCATTATTTGGCAACACCCCAACATTTTAGTTTTAATATTTGAAAATATCTTATTGTTTGCTTGATTTTGAATTTGAATTCGAATAGGTTTCGAACTAACGCGAGATTAGTAACAATAATAAGGGTGACGTGGCATCATTAGCAGAGGTTCACTGTAGCTTAAATACCCGGGCGTCACACTTGGAACGACATGTAAATACCGCATATAGGAAGGTATAGTGGACTCATATGGAACAACTTTGGGGTTTAAGGAGTTTGGATGCACAAGCAGTATTCCCGCTTAGTACAGGTGAAGGCTAGCAAAAGACTAGGAAGCGACCAACTAACAGAGCGACAACAGTCGTAAACATGCATTAAAATTAATTCACACCGGATACAAGCATGAGTAGGATATAATCCACCATGAACATAAATATCGTGAAGGCTATGTTGATTTGATTCAACTACATGCGTGAACATGTGCCAAGTCGAGTCACTCAATCATTTAAAGGAGGATACCATCCCATCATATCACATCATAATCATTCTAATAGCATGTTGGCACGCAAGATAAACCATTATAACTCATAGCTAATCAAGCATGGCACAAGCAACTATAATCTCTAAATGTTATTACAAATATGTTTACTTCATAATAGCTGACTCAGGAACGATGAACTCATCATATTTACAAAAACAAGAGAGGTCGAGTTCACACCAGCTTTTCTCATCCCAATAAGTCCATCATATATCGTTATTATTGCCTTCCACTTGCACGACCGAACGATGTGTATAATAATAAGAGTGCACGTGCATTGGACTAAGATGGAATCTGCAAGCATTCAACTCAAGAGAGAAGACAAGGTAATATGGGCTCTAAGTTAAATAAACAATCATGCATATAAGAGCCACTAAGCATTTTCAATATGGTCTTCTTGACCCCCAAAAGAAAGAAAAGAAAATAAAACTATTTACACGGGAAAGCTCCCAACAAGTAAGAAGAAGAACTAGAAATGTTTTTGGGTTTTCATTTTAATTTCTACTACAAGCAAGGAAATTAAACTAACTAATTTTTTTGGTTTTTCTTAAGATTTACCAAACACACAAGAAGAAAACTAGAAAAAGAAATTTAAACTAACATGGATAATACGATGAAAGAGTATGAGCACCGACGACTAGTGTGTGAACATGAATGTAAAGTCGGTGAGAAATACGTACTCCTGCTGGACCGCCGCTACTCTCCCTGGTGTAGTGGGAGGTGTAATCAGGATACCACTGGCTGGTCATCTCTGGACCACTGGATAGATGATGCACGATAAGGGTCCAGCTCAGGTTCCGGCTCAGGTTCAGGTTCTGGAGTAAAAGCTTGAGCTCGATGATTGTTCACCGCTTCCGGTGTGACAAGACGATTTTCTGCAAGCAAATCAAACAACAGAGGCGCAGGCAAAATAATAATCTCAATGTGTTTCTTATTAAATCTAAGTTTATACAAGAGCATCTTCTCTTCGTTGTCAACAATAAACTTGTGTGCTACCATGCTCTTGTAATCTAAAATGTGAGGAGGTAATTTTGTCTCCTCCTCCTCATGGTGCCTAATGGGTATCTGAAAATGTTTAGCAAGACGCAAAGATAGATACCTCCAAATATGGGGCCTTTTGTACGATTCAGGGCTAGTCATTTAGCAACGACGGCACCCATACTAAAAGTATTGTCCCCAAGCAAAGCATGTTGAAGAATGATAATATCAGGAACGCTCAGATTTCCACTATTTCCACGACCAATCAAGCATCTACTAGCAAATATGACAAAGTAGCATAAAACAGGAAAGTGTATGCTAGAGACTTTTGCCTCAGAGCCCTTCTTTGGCTCTTCCACAGCAATAGTTTTAACGAAGCCATCCACATCTTCCGGATGGGGTTCCTCTAATTCTCCCTCATAAGGTATCCTACATACCGCACAAAAATGACGTAAAGACATTTCTTTGAATACATCATATAAATGAAATGATACCGCATGCGGTGACTTCTTAGGATAATAATAATAGTTTTGCACGAAAGTATTGGTAAGTAAGAGATACTGATCGATTCGGTCATTGATGAAACCGGTGAGGCCTGCAGTCTCGATTAAAGCATCTTCATGAATTCCGGCTTCTTTCAAGAAATCCTCGCATGGCCATTCACACGACCGTACTTCCGCTAGGTGAGGGAGATTATACTTGGCTTTTTCCTTCTCTTTGTCTTGTTTTTCCTTAGAGCTTTGGCTAGAAGAGCCCCTAAAAAGTCTCCTCAACATTTTCTGAAATTTTAGTAACTTCGAAATAAAAGTGAATAAAACTAAACAAGATTGATAGCAACTACTCCTACAAGTGCCTAGAGCCTATATCATGCATTGGAATTGCTTGGGACCTCAAAAATTTAACATGCAAGCTCAAGAACATGGTCACCTATGCAGCAAGAATTTGCAATGAATAAAGCACTAGAACAAAAACTAATTGAACCAATGGAGGAGTCACATACCAAGCAACAATATCCCAAAGCAGTTTTGTGAATGGAGCTTTGAGCTAAGAGATTGAAAATCGCAGCAAAACGAGCTAGAACTCGTGCTTGAGCTGGATGGGGATTTTTTTGGGTAGAAGATGAAGTGTGTGGGTGCTGACATAAGTGGAGGGGAGCCACCAGGGGCCCACCAGATAGGGGGCGCGCCCTATAGGGGGGGGGCACGCCCTCCTCTCTCGTGGCCTGGTGCTTGCCCCTTCTGCAGTGTTTTCAGTGCCTAAAATCCTCAAATATTCCAGAAAAAATCATACTAAATTTGCAGGGCATTAGGAGCACTTTTATTTTTGGACTATTTTTTTATTGCACGGATAAATCAGAAAACAGACAGATAATACTATTTTTCTTTATTTGTTCTAAATAACAGAAAGTAAAAGGAGGGTACAGAAGGTTGTGCCTTCTAGTTTCATCCATCTCGTGATCATCAAAATAAATCCACTAACAAGGTTGATCAAGTCTTGTTAACAAACTCATTCCGAATAACACGGAACCGGAGAAATTTCGAATAACACTAAGTTACCTCAACAGGGATATGAAAATCCCCAACAATAAGAATATCATACTTTTTCTTGATAGTAGGAAGAGGAAATTGAAAACCTCCAAAAATGATAGTTGGAACTTTTTCAATAGAATTGATGCTATGAACTTGAGATTGTTTCCTCGGAAAGTGTACCGTATGCTCATTACCATTAACATGAAAAGTGACATTGCCTTTGTTGCAATCAATTATGGCCCCTGCAGTATTAGGAAAAGGTCTACCAAGGATAATAGACATACTATCGTCCTCGGGAATATCAAGAATAACAAAGTCCGTTAAGATAGTGACATTTGCAACCACAACAGGCACATCCTCACAAATACCGACAGGTATGGCAGTTGATTTATCAGCCATTTGCAAAGATATTTCAGTAGGTGTCAACTTATTCAATTCAAGTCTACGATATAAACAGAGAGGCATAACACTAACTATGGCTCCAAGATCACATAAAGCAGTTCTAACATAATTTCTTTTAATGGAGCATGGTATAGTTGGTACCCCGGGATCTCCAAGTTTCTTTGGTATTCCACCCTTAAAAGTATAATTAGCAAGCATGGTGGAAATTTCAGCTTCCGGTATCTTTCTTTTATTTGTGATGATATCCTTCATATACTTAGCATAAGGATTTACTTTAAGCATAACAGTTAAGCGCATACGTAAGAAAATAAGTCTAATCATTTCAGCAAAGCGCTCAAAATCCTCATCATCCTTTGACTTGGATGGTTTAGGAGGAAAGGGCATGGGTTTCTGAACCCATGGTTCTCTTTCTTTACCGTGCTTCCTAGCAACAAAATCTCTCTTATCATAACGTTGATTCTTTGATTGTGGGTTATCAAGATCAACAACATGTTCAATTTCTACATCATTGTTTTTGCTAGGTTGAGCATCAACATGAACATTACCATTAACATTATCACTAGGTTCATGTTCATCACCTGATTGAGTTTTAGCATCAGAAATAGAAATATCATTGGGATTCTCAGGTGTGTCTACAGTAGGTTCACTAGAAGCATGCAAAGTCCTATCATCTTTCTTTTTCTTCTTTTTAGAAGAACTAGGTGCCTCTAAATTATTTCTCTGAGAATCTTGCTCGATTCTCTTAGGGTGGCCTTCAGGATACAAAGGTTCCTGAGTAATTCTACCAGTTCTAGTAGCCACTCTAACAGCAGAGTCATTTTTATTATTTAATTCATCAAGCAAATCATTTTGAACTTTAAGTACTTGCTCATCTTGAGTAGCAACCATAGAAGCATATTTGCTAACGAGGTGAAGTTCATCTTTAACTCTAGCTATATTATCGCCTACGCGTCCTATCTCGAAAGCATTATTCTTTAACTCTCTACCAACATAAGCATTAAAACGGTCTTGTCTAGCCATGAAGTCATCAAATTCATCTAAGCATGGGCTATGAAATTTAGTAGAGGGTATTTCAACTTTATCATATCTATAGGGAGAATTTACCTTTACTACCTGGGTCGGGTTATCAAGACAATGTTGTTCTTCAGGCAGTATATTAAGACCATGTATTTCTTCAATAGGAGGTAAATTCTTAACATCTTCAGGTTTTATACCTTTTTCTTTCATTGATTTCTTTGCCTCTTGCATATCTTCAGGACTGAGAAATAAAACACCTCTCTTCGTCGGAGTGGGTTTAGGAATAGGCTCAGGAGTTGGCTCAATTGGTTCAGGAATTGCTTCAGGAATTGGCTCAGGAAGAGTCCAATTATTTTCATTAGTCAACATATTATTCAATAATATTTCAGCTTCGTCGACTGTCCTTCCCTGAAAACACAACCAACACAAATATCCAAGTAGTCCTTGGAAGCATCAGTTAGTCCATTATAAAAGATATCAAGTATTTCATTTTTCTTAAGAGGATGATCAGGCAAAGCATTAAGTAATCGAAGAAGCCTCCCCCAAGCTTGTGGGAGACTCTCTTCTTTGATTTGCATTAAAATTATATATTTCCATAAGACAGCTTGTTTCTTATGAGCAGGGAAATATTTAGCAGAGAAGTAATAAATCATATCCTAGGGACTACGCACACAATCAGGAGTAAGAGAATTATACCAAGTATTAGCATCACCCTTTAATGAGAACGGAAATATCTTAAGGATATATAAATAGCGAGACTTCTCATCATTAGTAAACAGGGTGGGTATATCATTCAACTTGTAAGATGTGCCACAACAGTTTCAGATTCAAGGCCATAAAAAGGATCAGATTCAACTAAAGTAATAATATCAGGATCAGCAGAGAATTCATAATCCTTATCAGTAACACACATAGGTGAAGTAGCAAAAGCAGGATCGGGTTTCATTCTAGCATTAAGAGACTGCTACTTCCATTTAGCTAATAATTTCTTAAGATCATTTATATCATTGCAAGCAAGAATTTCCTTAGCAGCTTCTTCATTAATAACATAACTCTTAGGAACAACAAGTAAAACATAATCATTGGGGGAACCTTCATCATCACTATCATCAATAATAGGTTCTTCAATATTTTAATTCCCCCTAACTCTAGCAAGTGGTTCATCTAGAAATTCACCTAATGGCAAAGTAGTATCACGCACAGAAGTAGTTTCATCATGCATAGCAGAAGTGGCATTATCAATAACATGTGACATATCAGAATTCATAGCAGTAGTAGGTTTAGGTGTCGCAAGCTTAGTAGTAACGGAAGGAGAATCTAGTGCAGAGCTAGATGGCAGTTCCTTACCTCCCCTCGTAGTTGAGGGCAAAATCTTGGTTTTAGCATCTTTCAAGGTCTTCATAGTGATCAACAGATATAAATCCCAAGTGACTCAGAGAATAGAGCTATGCTCCCTGGCAACGGCGCCAGAAATTAGTCTTGATAACCCACAAGTGTAGGGGATCGCAACAGCTTTCGAGGGTAAAGTATTCAACCCAAATTTATTGATTCGACACAAGGGGAGCCAAAGAATATTCTTGAGTATTAGTAGTTGAGTTGTCAATTCAACCACACCTGGATAACTTAGTATCTGCAGCAAAGTGTTTAGTAGGAAAAGTGGTATGATAATAATAGTAACAGTAGCAAAAGAAAGATAAATGTTTTTTTGTTTTTGTAGTAGTTGTAACAGTAGCAACGGAAAAGTAAATAAACGAAGAACAATATATGAAAAGCTCGTAGGCAATGGATCAGTGTCGGAGTAATGGGCCATGGGTAGGCTGACCCAGGACCCAAGATCTTTCAAGACATCGGGCAGGCCGCCCCTCACCGAAGTCCCACCAAAGCGACCTTCGAGAAGGCCGAGTCCCACTGGCGACCTTCGAGAAGGCCGAGTCCCAGCGGGCGACCTTCGAGAAGGCCGAGTCCCAGCTGGCGACCTTCGAAGAAGCAGAGTCCTCAGATGGCGACTCTGAAACGAGCCGACTCCGGGCTTGTGACCTCTCAAGGGGCCGACTATGAGAGTCGGCCCGCGACCTGCACGACGATCGATGCGGGTATCCCCATCGTGGCTGTCCTCCCGGACCCACGAAAGGAAGGCATGGCTCTGATGAGCAGCGTCGCCGCCAGAGATCTCCGTGAGGCGCGGCATCGCTGCCATGCCTCCCTTAATCTCAGCCACAAAGGCACAAGGCATCGTGCCCACGACGGCGGGCGCCAGACGCCCCGAGATCACCGGCCCCCGCCGGTGAGATAGAAGAAGATGACCGAAGAGTTCGAAGACGGCCCTACGGAGTCGGCCTCCCAGTCGGCCGCCACCGGGCCCCACAAGCCATAAACCAGATTGACGGGAGTGGCGACGGTGATCGCCGACAGACGGCGCACTTTTCCCACGACCCCATGACCGAGCTCGTCATCGAGCGCTGACAAGAGCCTCGCTGTTCATGGGACCCGCCAAAGCGGGCCCTGTGCCGGGCAGGAGGACGGCCAAGAAGAGAGATCGACGAATGGGGCCACGCCAGATCAGACATTACCATTGTACTTCGGGTAGGCCTATATAAACCCCAGGGCACCCATGCAAAGGGTTCGCCCCGATAGGTTTAGACACATAGCAAGAGGGAAAGAGCTAGCCTTGCTCCTCCTCGCCTCCAAATAGCTCGAGGAGCACCATTGTACTATCACCCCATAGTGATCATGCGAGACCCCGCAGAGCAGCAAGAGGGTGTTATCTCCTGAGAGCCCCGGTTGGGTAAGATTCACGGCGTGCATGTCTTCGCCTCATCCCGTTTCTGTGCACCGCGACGCTCTACTCGCCCCACCATGATAAGCCACCCGTTGGCATATGTCGATCCAACCCCGACATTTGGCGCCCACCGTGGGCGAGGTGCACCGTCGTCCGGAGATCTGTTCGACGGGAACCCTCTTCCTCCTGGCGAAGCGCAGCCACCGGACTCGCCAGATGGAGTCTCGTGATCGACGCCTTCAAGTGGCGCCGGCCGCAAGCAGCGAAGCGGCCTCGCCGAACTCATCGGTGAGGTGCGCCCGATGAACCTGCGCCGAAGCGCAGCGCGGGTGGCCCCGAGAACCTTCTTGCGGGCCTCCTCGACCAATCTCAAGTCGCCGGCGAGCCCGGCGTGAGACTTGAGTCCGTAAACTCCTCCGACCGATGCTGGTCGACTCGCATACACCGTGACGCTTGATATCTTCCCCACCAACGTGGCGGTTTACGACGAGCCGCTCAGACGAGGAGAGCGGCGGAAGCGCCGCCACGGAGGTGCTTGTCATCGGCCACGGCGAAGCGCCCGGCGAAAACGCCAGACCCGCTACTGCGGCCCCGCAGACTCCGTCCGCGCCCATCTGAGAGGACGTGACGCAGAGATGCTTGGAAGAACGCTGCCTTCAGATCATTGAAGGCGCCAAGAAATTGGCAAGCATGAGACGCTTGTCCGGCGCATACCAGCGAGATGGACCGTCTTTGTAAGCGGCTCGCCGGTTCGACCGGGCCGAGCCGCCTCGGTGTGGTCCGAGAGCGCGCGCCATTGCCGATCTGTTCGGAGCGGCGCCCGTATGCCACCTGCGGAGAACATCCGCGCCGCCAAGCGGCGCATCAAGAGCTAAGGAACCTCGGCTAAGAGCGCCCCAGAATGACGCGAGCGAGTCCAGCAGCTCCTCGACGCGGTTGCTGCGCAGAACGCGGCAGGTGGCCGCGCCGACGCGCAGCAGCAGCAGAATGATGACTTACCCCCTCGCCGAGACCAAGGCGCGACCTCCCGGACGCCGACTGGTGGAGTCCGCGGGAGGAAAGAGAAGGAGCCGGCTGCGAGCCACAGCCGGACTCGCATCTCCATCGAGCGCGACCAAGATGGCCGCCCCAGAGCAGTGGAGCGACGAGATAATTACCTGCCTCCCCCGCCCCGGAGGGAGCAGCGAGTCTCTCCGCCGCCTGTTGAGCATCCGACTCTCGGGGGTCGCCTTGGCCGCCGAGAGGGAGTCGGAGAGAACGATGCCCGCCACCGGATCGACCGACTCCACAGATCCCTGGCGTTAGAAGAAGAAGATGAGCTGGGTCCGCCTTGCTTCAGGCCCCACATCAGAGACGAGCCCTTCCCCAAAGGGTTCATGCTCCCTCGAGATACGCCCAAGTACACCGGCCCCGTGAAGCCGGAGGATTGGTTGATAGACTACTCCACAACCGTCAACATCGCTAACGGCAACAAGCGAAGTCGCCAGAAATATGTTCCTCATGCTCCAAGGCATGGCTCGACATGGTGAACAGCCTGAAGCCCCGGCGCCAACAACCGGGTCGACTTCATCAAGCCTTCATTCGCAACTTCACCAAAGACGCATAAGCGACCTCCCAAGCTGCGCCAGCTCTCCCAGCGTGCAAGGCCCCGAAGAATCGACGCTACGACTACCTCACGCTACCGGGCGAACTCCAAAACTCTTGCGAGGGCGTGCGAGGTGCAGGCCATTGAGTATTTTACGCCGGGTGCCGAGAGGGCACCTCCTCAAGCACAAGCTCCTCTCGCGACGAGCCCGAAACCTCGATTTAACCGCTAATCATAGCAGCATAAGTATGCCACGGCCGACTCCTCTATGAAGACGGAGATCCAAGTCAACTTGGTGGCAAAGTGACTCCACGTGCTCCCGTAACCCCGATCGAGACGCCAGCCGGCGACAACAAGAATGACAACAAGCGCCAAAGCCCCCACCGACTTCCAACAGTTGGTGTCGCAGCGAGAGAAGATCAAGAATCGGAGGGGCAGCTCCGCCAAGCGCGTAAAGGCGGCAAGTCCAATTGGTTGCCTGCCTTCTCCTATGAGCAGACTCGATGGTCCTTGCAAGTTTCACAGCGCCTTGGGCCGCCGAACCACACCACCGAAGTGCCACCGCTTGTCGAATCGCCAGGGGACGGCCTCGCCCCCGCCGCTGCTTGGGCCGCCGCCGCCTCCGCCGCCTCCGCGGTGGCGGCTCGGCCGATCAGGCGCGTCCAAGACGAGTTCCCGAAGAGCACGGAGCATCGTAGTGTTCACCGGTCTGGCAGATGATCGGCAAGAAGAAAGCGCCAACAGCAGAAGAAGTCAACGCAGCGGGCAGCGAAGCTCCCGAGTTCATGCATTGGTCCGAGAAGCCTATCGGTGGAGTCGGGCAGATCACCCAGAGGTGATGCCGAGTCCGGCTCTACGCTTTAGTTCTCTGAGCAACCTTGGCTCGACAGCGGGCCGCCCGCTTCTCGCGGGTCCCGATAGACGGAGGCAGCAAAGATAAACATCCCTGTATAAGGATACCATGGAGAAGCTCGAATCAGCGGAGGCAGCCGCAGAGCAGCCGCACCGTGTTCCATGGAATCGCACTGCCTCTCCTGTTCGCCGATTGGCAAGATCTCGATAGACGCCCTTCGGAGACAAAGATCACTTCCGCGAGAGCCGATCTGGTTCGAGGTAGTGGATTTGGAGAGCCTGCCACAGCGCTGCTAGGTCGGCCTGCCCTGTCCAAATTCATGGCGGTTCCCCACTACGCCTACCTCAAGATGAAGATGCCGACTTCCAAGGATCGACCGCTTCGGGCGATTACAAGAAGTCGTCCACTTTGGCGCCGAGAGCAATCGGCTGGCGAAGTCTTTGGTGATTGCAGCCAAGAAGCGGCTCCTTGATCGTGTCGTGGCGATGGCTGGGAAGCAGCCGGAGATGTCGCCTGACCCAAAGGAGTCGGAGGCAGAAGGATCATTCAAGCCGGCTAAAGAAACCAAGAAGATACCCTTGGACCCGGAGCACCCAGAGAGGTACGCTGTCATGGGCACTGGCCTCGACAGCAAATAGGAAGGCGAGCTCGTCGATTTCCTCCGTGTGAATCGGGACATCTTCGCGTGGTCCCCCAAGGACATGCCAGGTGTACCGACGGAATTCGCCCGGATGTGAAGCTACATGTCAGGCCGGATGTGAAGCCCGTCAGGCAGCCTTTGCGCCGCCTGTCAGAAGAGAAAAGAAGAGTAGTGGGAGAAGAGATAGCCCGGCTCCTGGCAGCCGGCTTCATCATGGAGGTGTTTTTTCCGGAATGGTTGGCCAACCCTGTGCTGGTACTGAAGAAGAACAAGCAGTGGCGGATGTGCATCGACTACACCAGCCTCAACAAAGCTCGCCGAAGGATCCGCTTGCTCGCCAAGGATCGATCAGGTGATAGACTCCACAGCCGGATGCGAGCTGTTGAGCTTCTTGGATGCATACTCAGGATATCACCAGATCAAGCTGAGTCCAGCAGACAGACTGAAGACCGCATTCATCACGCCATTTGGAGCCTTCTGCTACCTGACGATGACGTTCGGCTTGAGGAATGCCGGCGCCACCTTTCAGCGTTGCATGCAGAAATGCCTTCTCAAGCAACTCGGCAGGAACGCCCATGTTTATGTAGATGATGTGGTGGTAAAGACAGAGAAGCGTGGGACGCTGCTAGAGGATCTCAAAGAGACCTTTGAGAACTGCGCCGTTCCGCATCAAGCTCAATCAGAGAAATGCGTGTTCGAGTCCCGCCGCCAGCTCCTTGGTTTTCGGTTCCGAACGCTGCATAGAGTGCAACCCCGTGAAGATCAAGGCCATTGAGAGGATGGAGGTACCCAGCCGATCGTTGGATGTCGCAGTTCACCGGCCGCTTAGCTTCAATAAGCCGATTCATCACCGGTTTGGGCGAGAAAGCTCGCCATTGTATCAATTGATGAAGAAGACCACTTTTTTGAGTGGAACCACAAGGCGATGAGGCATTTCTCCAATCAAGAAGATGTTGGCGACTTCGTGTTGGCGGCTCCGACTCCCAAAGAGCCCATGCTCCTATACATCGCCGCCACCACCGGTAGTCAAGACAGCTTATTGTAGTCGAGCGCAAGGAGGAAGGCAAGGCGCCCCGTCCGAGACCAAGATATTACCCGAGCGAGGTAATCGTCGACCTCCAGCAGTAACTACCTCACTACCAAAAGATGTGCTCTGGCGTGCATTTTGCTGCCAAGAAGTCGAAGCCCTACTTTCAAGAGCATCCTATCACCGTGGTCCGACCGCCCACTCGCCGAGATCATCTAAGTCGAGATGCTTCCGCCGAGTGGCCAAGTGGGCTATCGATCTAGCTCCCTACACCATCTACTACCAACCTCGCACCGCCATCAAGTCGCAGGCGCTGGCCGACTTCCTCGACCGTGGCCGAGACTCAATACTTGTCTCGCATACCGACTCCACTCATTGGCGATCGATTTCGACGGCTCCAAGAGGCGCCCGCCTCGGAGCCGCGCCGCCCTCACCTCCCCTAAAGGCGACAAGCTCAAATACGTCTGCAAATCCACTTCGCCGCCTCCAACAACATCGCCGAATACGGCGCCATCCACGGGCTCCGGCTTAAAGAACTCGGCATTCACGGATCCTGTGCTATGGCGATTCGACTTGGTGGTTCAAGAATATCCCGCGACCGACGCCAAAGACGCAAACATGGCGAGCTACCGCTTGGTGCAAAGAACTCGGTGGATATTTTGAAGGATGCGAATTCCTCCACGCACCAAGAAACGATAACGATCAAGCAGATGCATTGGCGCGAGTCGGCTCCACTCGCCAGCGATACCTTCGGCGCCGCCTCGGCGCCTCCTCGCCGCCTATCAAGCCTTCACCAGAATCCGACTCCATTTTCGTGCCGGCTCCCCCAGAGATAGTCGGATCCGACTCCAAGACCCCAGCAAGCGACCTCAAGAAAGCCACGGCCGGCCTGGGATCGTCGGCCACGTCCTTGGACTTCAGAGTTCGACCGGGATCGGCGCCGGCCCGAGAGCTGCCCTCAATGCCCAGAGATTCCTCAATTCAGCAAGCGGCAGCAGAATCCAACCCGCCGCCTCCCAGCCCAGCCGCCCTTGTCCAAGTCGCTGTGGTGGCAGTTGAAGAGATAGCAGCACCTTCATGGGCGCAGCCCATCCTCAAGTTCCTAGTAAACAAGGAGTTACCTGCAGACGAGACTCTGGCTCGGCAAGTACAACGCCGAGCGGCAGCCTACACCATAGTCAACAGAGAGTTAGTTAGACGCAGCGTCACTGGTGTCCACCAGCACTGCGTAGAATCAGAGCAAGGCCAAGCGATCCTCAGAGACATCCATCAGGGCGAGTGTGGCCACCATGCGGCCTCGAGGGCGCCAGGCCAAAGCCTTTCGGCAAGACGGTTTCTTTTGGCCGATCGCCCGGAAGAAGCTAAAGAACTAGTCAAGAAGTGCAAGGTGCTGTGTTCCGCTCCAAGCCCCTTCACCGGCTTCCGGCTGAAGACAATCCCCATCGCCTGCCCTTCGCAGTTTGGGGCCCGGACATGGTGGGACTTTTCAAGACGGCCCGAGGCGGCCTAACTCATTTGCTTGTCGCAGTGGACAAGTTCACCAAGTGGGTAGGAGCAAAGCCCATCAAGAAATTAAACGGGCCCACAGCAGTAACCTTCATTGCCGACATCACAGTGCGGTATGGCATACCGCACAAAGATCATCACGCATAACGGCACCAATTTCGCTTAAAGGCGCTTTGGCTCGCTTTCGCTGACGCAGGGCATCCGACCGACCTAGCGCCCGCTGCCCATCCGCATCAAACGGCCAGTGGAACGAGCCAACGGCCTCATCTCGTCTCGGCATCAAGCCTCGATTGGTCAAACCACTCGAAGCGCCGCCGGCTGTTGGGTGGAAGAGCTGCCGCCGCCCTATGGAGTCTGCAAGACAACCCCGACAGATCAACCGGCTTCACGCCGTTTTTCCTCGCTTCACGTGCCGGGTTGCTATCCCGACGGATATACAATTCGACTCTCCGCGAAGTCTCTATGTACACCAAGAGGAGGTCAAGAAGACGCTAAGACGGCATCGACTGCTTGGAAGAGGGCCGATGTTGGCACTCACCGGTCCGCATCTACCAAAGAGAGTCTGCGCCGATACTACAACCGCAAGGTCAAGCCAAGATCATTCCAAGAGGGCGATTTTGTGCTCCGGCTGATTCAGAGAACAGCCGCCAGACAAGTTGTTCGGCGCTTTGGGAAGGTCCTTCATCATCGCAAGGTGCTAGGAAACGATGTTTACTACTTGATCGACGCCGAAGCCTCGAGCACGCAAGAGGGACGACTCCGCAAAGAAACAGAGCGCCAGGAACGCAAATCTTCTTCAAGATTTTACGCTTGATGCAATATGTATCACGCTACCCCTTTTGTATTAAGTACTAAGACCTTAGGCCCCGGACGATCTCGGGACCGCCTTTTGATTATCTCAGATGATATCGATCTCGCTCGAAATGCTTTCTCCTTTTTATCATATCGTTCGCACCGGTCCGACTAGTCGCCGGGGACTCGCCGCCTTGCGCTATGGAATGCTCCCTGAGGTCAGACAAGTAATGTGCTGCGCTCAAAGCCGTCTCCTACGGAAAGCCGCAGCTCGCAGAGCGACTGTCGGTAAGCGGGGGGCGGAAAGAGCGAGCGCACACATGAAAAACGGCTAAGGACTTAAGAGCTACGCATAGCCCAAGCCGGCTCCCAGTTTCCCCCTACTGAGCCGACTCACGAGCAGTCGGCTCATAGTCTCAACCTTTATCAAGGACGACCGACTTTCGAGAGTCGGCCTGTCGATCTTCAGCCAAACTTGCTACGGCGTTCTAAACGACTAAGTACTTGCCTCCCTAAAGTAGCTGAGCGCTTGACCCGGCGGCAGTCCGCAGAGCGGCTGCCCAGTTGGCAAGGCGGCAACCGAAGGAAGGCGGCAAAGGAAAAAAGTCTAAAGAGCCAAAGCAAGGAAAGGTGGAAATTTGATAAATATTTACATAAGGCCCTTGGCCGAATACACCCCGCGGGTTGAATTGTTTGCAACTGACAAGTTTTTTAAAAAGAACAAAAGAGACAGGTAAAGCTGATGCACTCTAGGGGGCGGCCTCCGGAGCCGGAGGGCCGGAGGTGGCGGCGGTGTCGGACGTCGGGGCAGTCGGCTGGGCGGTCTCGGCTTGGTCGCCTTCAGCGACGGTCGCCTTGTCCTTCTGAGGCTCGTTGCTGGAGGCACGATCAGGCTGAGGCTGGCCGCCTGCTTCGTGTTCTGGCGCCTCCTCCTCGCCTCCGTCCTCCGACTCGCCCTCCCCTTCGGTGCTGGAGCCAATCACCTCCGCCGAGTCCTCCTCGCACTTCGGTGCATCCTAAACCACTCCGGCGGAACCTCCTCGCCGCCGGGCGGTCCGTTCGGGCACAAAGACACTGGTGTCCGTGGTACTCGGCGATGGCCGCCGCAGGCCGACAAGGGCGCCTTCCACGCCCCAACTCGATCGGGCCTCGACCGAACGCTGCCAGCGGTCCAGTCCAGCCCAGGTACCACCCTTGACGAACTCGAGGCCCGGCGTGTTCCGCACGGGCCGAGAGCCCTCCAAGCTTCAAAGCGACCGACGGCGACCTCGGCCGGGCCGGCCGTCCGACTGGCGGTGCGAAGAGCCGCACCTCCGCCCTGTGGCGGCAACGACTTGGCGCCGCGTTGAAGACGACGATCAAACGGTGAGCAGGACGGCGAGCCCGATGCTCAAGAGCTGCTCGTCAATGGTTCGGGGGCGGCGGCAATCACCGCCTGCGCCCTCGCTCCTCCCGATCCGCCTCGATGGCGTGAGGGACGGCTCATGAGTGGCCGGGGAAGAAGTCTGCCAAAAACAGGAAAAGGGGACAAATGAAAAACCAGAAGACAGTTTGACATAGAGTCGAAAGACCAAAGAAGAGAAGCCAAGAGTTACCATCGACGATGTCCTCGAGCTCGTGGTAGCCGGAGGTCAGCATCGCCTCACGGTCGGTCCAGCGCCCGCCCATCGCGAACTTGGCTAGGAGGGCCTCTTCCGCGACTTGGCGTCCTCCTGCGCTTCCGGCAGGTCCTTCGCTGCCAAGCTGCGTCGCCAAAGAAGTCGCGCTCTCGAACGAAGCTTGTCGACTCCTCCTCCTTAGTGCGACGGGCGGTGTTGCCTCGCCAGCTGCTCTGAAGGGCGGCATTGGCACTCAAGATCAAGAAAGACAAAGCATCGTCAACAAGGAAGGTCGCGGGGAGATCCGCCCGATCGCCAGTGATCGCCCGAATCTCGGGATTATAGCCAGGAAGGCCAAACGGCTTCGCAGAGAAGAAAGAAGGAAGGTCGCTGGAGATCCGCCCGATCGCCAAAGATTCGCCCGAATCTGGGATTACAGCCGTGGCGCCAGCGCCGCTGGAGAAGAAAGAAGGTGGGTCACGAAGAGATCCGCCCGACCGCCAGCAGCTCGGCCCGCATCTCGGGGACTATGAGCCATGGTGCGCCAGTAGCTACCAAGAAAGAAGGAAGAATCGGCTTACCTCGACTTTCCGCCAGATCGGCGGTCCCTTCCTCAGCTCCTCAACGTTGCGGTTGAAGGCAGAGGCGGAGGTTGTGGTACTCTGCAAGGCCGACAAAGCAAAGTCAGCCTTCGGAGTCGCTAGAAGGAGTTCGAGCCGCCGCCAGCAGCCGACCAACTCGGGATTACACCCAGTGGGTCTTGGCGCCTCACGTAAAAAGACAAGAGACCAAAAGGAAAAACAAAGCATACCGGACGGAGACCCGCAGGCCGAGCGCGCCTTGGTGTAGAGTTGAGGGCGCCGCCTTTTGCGCAACTTGTGACCGAACGCCCGAAGTGCTCAGTTGGCTGGGCGGTGCCGCCAGCACTCCAGCCGGTGGGCACGACATCGAGGCCTCAAGATCGAGGTTCGCCATGCCGGCGACGTCGCCTTCCGAGCTTCATGGGCGCGGAGCTCGTCCTCTCGACCCGACGGCGTGTCGGCACGGCGACCTGGAGAAGCAGCTGCGCGTCGGCATCGTCCGTAGTCGGCGGATCCTGCGGGTCCACCGGCTGCTTGCCGTGCGGCCTCGAAGACGGAGGCGGCGGAGGTGGCGGAGGCGACACGTGGGTGTCCGAGCCCGAGGCGTCGTCACCATCCTCCGCGAGAGGGTTTGCGGTGCCGACCTCCCCGGTCTGCCCCGTGAACTCAGGGGGCGGCGACGCTGACGACAGCGGAGGGACGAGCATCGCCGCTTCGGCATTTAACGGCCTCTCAAGATCCGCTTCGCGCGGCGCGCACGGCCTCCTCCAGATGCCGCTGGGCGTTGGCGGCCGCCTTCTCGGCCAGCGCCTTCTCCAGGCGGTCGGCCTCCTCCTCCTCGCGCTTCTCCCGCGCGTTCCGTGCCGTCGCCTCCCGGAGGTCGGCGGCAGGGTCAACCCGCCACAGACATTGGCGGCCGTCCCCGACCCCATGACGGAGGGCACGGCGGCTCTCTCAAGGGAAAGGGGGGCGCTGGAGAAGAAAGGGGGGGAAGGTCAGAGAGATTCAAGCAAAAGTCAGAAAAGAAACAAAGGGTAAGAGACTTACAAAGAAACAAGTGGCGGCCTTTTCACTTCCTTCCAGAAGCGGTTGGCCTTCGCGGCCGCCTCCTCCCGCTTGGTCGCGGCGGCGGTTCCCCTGGGCTCGGCGTGACGCCTTTTTACGCCGGCCTGGTTGGAGGGGCTGGCTCTTGGTTGGCGGCGCGGGACGGCTTCCGCGTCGATGTCGCCCTCGGGCCAGTCGGCGAAGGTCGCCGACGGTCTGAGGCCGCCGTCTTCCTCCTCTCCGCCGCCTTCGGCGTCGGCCTCCAGCGCCGCGGCCCCCAAGTCGGGTCATCGATGTCGCTGACCTCGCGGTCAGGGATATACTCACGCGGCTCTCTCGAGGCGCCGGCAGCGGGCGCCGTGAGAGGGTTCTGCTCAAAGATGCCAACAAGATCAGAGCTTGAAGTCGGATGCAAGCGAGATCAAATACTGACGAAACAACTTACAAGCGGCGAGGGTTGTCACGCGAGTACGACTCCTTGCCCGAGCGCCACTCGTCCGTGAACTTGCGGTGGGCGATGAGGTTCACCATGTTCGCCACTTCTCCACGCGGCATGTCCTGGTGCTGACGGCTTGGATCGTGTCGGCCGCTCATCCGACAGATGAGGTGGGGCGGCCTTGAGAGGAAGCGATGCGGCGCGCCACGGCGGCAGAGATCGGAGGCGACGAGCCCTCCGACCACGTCATGACTTCGGGCGCGCCACGGCGCCGACTCCGGAGGTCGAAGCGACTTCACCCATGGGACCAGCTAGGTGGCGGCCGTCGGCGGCTTCGGGGTTGAAGGCGGCAAGTTGACCCGATCGCCGTCGGTGGAGACGTTCTTCACGTAGAAGCACGTCTTCGCCACATCTTCACCGACTTCACCAGTGGGATGGGCGGAAAGGGGTTGTCGCCGTCAGGCGCCGTGTCGCGATATACGTGCCGCCCTGGCCAGCGTGCGGCAGCCTGAAAAGCCGAAGCTTCAAGGAGAAGAACTGCCCCACAGCTCGAGGGTGGGGAGAACGCTGATGTAGCCCTCACGAGAGGGTGGCGGCGAGAGAAGCACCACAGCGTTGGGGGTGAGGTGTGCGGCTGCAAGCTATACAACTCGAGAACAGCGAGGAACCCGCTTCGGGGAGCCCATCTCGCGCATGAGATGCGAGCGGAAGATGACCCGCCGCCGCCGGCGGCGCTGGCCGGATCTTCTCCGCCGCGGCAGACGGGCCTGCACCAAATCCGCGCTCGGGAGGCGGCGGGTTCGGCGAAGGAACTCGATGTCCTCCGCATCCACGTCCGAGCCATCCCATTCGCCGGAGCGCGAGGCGGGGGGCGCGGCGGAAGAAGAGCTCATCGTCGGCGAGGAAGAAAGCGACGGAGCGGGGCGAAGGAAGAAGAAAGGCAAGAGAGCGGGGGAGGGAGTGCGCGTGCTATGCCGCCGCTCCCCCTCTACCCATTTATAGCCCAGCGGGCTGAGAAGCCGAGGGGGCGACGTGGGGATTAACTGCGGCCACGACCCCATGACGCCCCACGATTAACCCCCACGGTTATCGCCGCGGTAACCACGTGAGATGCCAACCGCCCTCGGCGCGGCGGATCCGCTCGGGAGCCGAGGCGCGTAATGGCGGGTTCACTGGCGGCGGTCCGTCCGCACGCGTGGGCAGGCAGGCTATCGCCTCCACGTGGCGCCACGCAATAGGACCGTCCCATAGATGGCAGGGAGGCGTAACCGATACGCCGCCAGTTTCCCGCCACGACTTGCGGCGGCGGCTCACGGGCGACCGACCGGCGAGGCGGTTCAAGACGCAAGCAGCCGAATCTCGTAGTCGGCACCGCAGAGATCGAATCGCAAAGCCCCACGAGGCGGCGCTCACGGGCCCGCCGCCGGGGACTATTGTCGAGTAATGGGCCATGGGTAGGTGACCCAGACCCAAGATCTTTCAAGACATCGGGCAGGCCGCCTCGGCCGAGTCCCAGCCAGCGACCTTCGAGAAGGCCGAGTCCCGGTGGCGACCTTCGAGAAGGCCGAGTCCCATGGCGACTTCGAGAAGGCCGAGTCCAGTGGCGACCTTCAAGAAGCAGAGTCCTCGATGGCGACTACTGAAACAAGCCGACTCGAACTTGCGACCTCTCAAAGGGCCGACTATGAGAGTCGGCCCGCGACCTGCACGACGACCGATCGCGGGTACCGCCCATCGTGGCTGTCCCCTCGGACCACGAAAGGAAGGCATGGCTCTGATGAGCCGCGTCGCCGGAGATCTCCGTGAGGCGCAGCCTGTTGCCATGCCTCCCTTAACCTCAGCCCAGTGCACAAGGCTTTGTGCCCACGACGACGGGCGCGACGCCCCGAGATCGCCGGGCCCCTGCCGATGAGATAGAAGAAGATGACCGAAGAGTTCAAGGCGGCCCACGGAGTCGGCCTCCCAGTCGGCCGCCTCCAGCCGGGCCCCACAAGCCATAAACCAGATTGACGGGAGTGGCGGCAGTGATCGCCGACAGACGGCGGCCTTGTTCCCACGACCCCATGACCGAGCTGCGTCATCGGAGCGCCAGACAAGTTGTTACTTTGTTCATGGGACCCTTCCGCCAATGGGGCCCCAAAAAGCGGCAGGAGGACGGCAAGAGAGATCGACGAATGGGGCCACGCCACTGGGACATTACCGTTGTACCGGGTAGGCCTATATAAACCCAGGGCACCCATGCAAAGGGTTCGCCCTGGATAGGTTTAGACACATAGCAAGAGGGGAAAGAGCTAGCCTTGCTCCTCCCTGCCTCCAAATAGCTCGAGGAGCACCATTGTACTATCACCCCATAGTGATCATGCGGAGACCCATGAGAGCGATGAGGGGTGTTATCTCCTGAGAGCCCCAAGCCGGGTAAGATTCGCGGCGTGCATGTCTTCGCCTCATCCCGTTTCGAGCACGGCGCGACGTTCTACTCGCCCCCACCATGATAAGCCACCCGTTGGCATATGTCGCATCCAACCCTCGACAATCAGTGATGGATAATTATGCCGGATGCGATTCCTCATGTAATAGCTATAACATAGGGTGACATAGAACGAGCTACAGTTCATCAATGTAATGTAGGCATGTATTTCATAAATTGTCATACGTGCTTATGGAAAAGAACTTGCATGACATCTTTTGTCCTACCCTTCCATGGAAGCGGGGTCCTAGCGGATACTAAGGGATATTAAGGCCTCCTTTTAATAGAGAACTGGAACAAAGCATTAGCACATAGTGAATACATAAACTCCTCAAACTACGGTCATCACCGAGAAGTATCCCGATTATTGTCACTTCGGGGTTGTCGGATCATAACACATAATAGGTGACTATAGACTTGCAAGATAGGGTCAAGAACACACATATATTCATGAAAACATAATAGGTTCAGATCTGAAATCATGTCACTCGGGCCCTAGTGACAAGCATTAAGCATAGCAAAGTCATAGCAACATCAATCTCAGAACATAGTGGATACTAAGGATCAAACCTTAACAAAACTAACTTGATTACATGGTAAATCTCATCCAATCCATCACCGTCCAGCAAGCCTACGATGGAATTACTCATGCACGGCGGTGAGCATCATGAAATTGGTGATGGAGGATGGTTGATGATGATGATGGCAACGAACCCCCCTCTCCGGAGCTCCTAACGGACTCCAGATCAGCCTCCCGAGAGAGATTAGGGCTTGGCGGCGGCTCCGTGTTGTAAAACGCGATGAAACTTTCTCCCTAATTTTTTCTCCCCGAACATGAATATATGGAGTTGGAGTTGACATAGGTGGAGGTCCAGGGGGCCCACGAGATAGGAGGCCGTGCCCTAGGGGGGCGCCCCTGTCTCGTGGACAGCCTGTGGGCCCCCTGGCATAAATTCTTTCGCCAAAAATTCTTATTAATTCCAAAAAGTGCCTCCGTGGATTTCCAGGACATTCCGAGAACTTTTCTTTTCTACACATAAAACAACATCATGGTAGTTCTGCTGAAAACAGCGTCAGTCCGGGTTAGTTTCATTCAAATCATGCAAGTTAGAGTCCAAAACAAGGGCAAAAGTGTTTGGAAAAGTAGATACGTTGAAGACGTATCATGTCCCTTCCCGTTATGAGAATTCTTCTTGAAGTTGGTAGAATGTGACGGCTTGTTCTTTGCATCAAACTTGCCTTTCCCCTGAGATTTGTTCTTGTTGTTTTGGGGCTGGTTGGGCTGGAAGTTCTTCTTGTGTACAATGTGGGCACTAGAAGCTCCCTCAGCGACCCGAGCATGTGTGTCTTTTGCTCTCGCCTTCTCCTCAAAATCAAGAGTGCTAATGAGATCCAAAACAGAAAACTCATGTCTCTTGTTTTTCAGAGAAGTAGCAAAATCGCTCCACGAAGGTGGAAGCTTGGCAATGATGGTCCCAGCAACAAATTTGTCCGGCAACACACACTTAAAGTAATCATGTTCCTTAGAGAGTGACTGTATCTCATGAGTCTGCTGAACAACAGAGCGCTCATCAGTCATCTTGTAGTCACAGAATTGCTCCATGACTTACAACTCACTGCCAGCGCCCGAGGGCCCAAACGTGGCCTCGAGCGCAGCCCACATGTCTTTGAAGCTGTCAAACGACATATATGAATCCACAATGGAATCGTCAAGAATACTCAGCAGGGCGGCTTTGAAGAGGGTATGCATTTTCTGAAAAGCTTCCTGCTGTGTAGGATTAAGATCGCCCTCAGGCTTACCCTTAGTGGCGTCATAGCAGTACATGATCTGAAACCAATATACTGCTCTTGTGCGCCACCTTTATATTGCACCCCCTTAAAAGTAGGCGGCTTCAAAAGCGCAGCAAAACCACTCGGAGTAAATTGCCTGTAATCAGGTTTTTGGATTGGATTGTTGAATATATGAGCAATTTAATATGAGATTTAATCCGAATCAGCAGTAAATAGATCATGACAACAATTGCAAACATCAAAGTAATGATGCGGACTAAACCAGGAGGACGGAATCACATACTATACAGCGGGAGCAGAACTGATGTGGTTCATGTTGTCACTCATGTCATTGATGAAGAGGTTACCGAGGTCGGGGAAGAAGGCTGTCATTGAGGAAGCCGTCGCTGGCAGCAGTCACAAGAGTGTGCTCCCCAAAAACCTGATCGCCCCTCTCCTGTACAGGATCACGAAAGGCGGGGTTCGTAGGACTGCTGTCCCTTCTCACGGTGCACGCCGGAAGGAGGGCTGGAGAAGAATTGTGTGGCGGTGCTAAGATCTATAATGGTGCGAAACCATATGATACAGCGGCGGCTAGGGTAGAGCATGTCAGGTCCGTCGTGCGAGTATAATAGTAGGCCTTTGGCCCGCAAACCCCACGTCCAAGTCAATAATAGCTCAAAAAAAGTCAATAATAGCCCCACCAAGGTTTGTCTAAAAAAACCCCAGAGTAATTAAGGCGTCCGTTAGTCCGTTTAGTATAAATACTATATCATTAATAATGGCCCCACCTTTTGTCTCACAAAGTATGTTGGAGTACAACCGGCTACACGTTTACAATCCGCTTCTCTTCTCTCTCCTCTTCTCTCTCCTTCAACTAAACACAAATACTATATTTAAATCCTTATAGCCTGCTTATGTCATCTAATTGTAGTACTTGCTCTAAAGTTACTCTCCACTGTGTAGTCTGAAATGCCGGGCGTGCAGCAGGTGGTGCCCTCGGTCGGCACGCCGCTTCAACGGCGGAAGCAGTGAGAGGTCGCGTTGCCCTGACTTGCCATCAATGTGGAGCGGCGGGCTCAGCTGGCGCCGAGCGGGAAGCGCGCGCGGGAGGGGGGAGGGGTTTTTGTTAGGCCAAGAAGGTGAGAAGCCTACTTGGGATCGGTCCGGACGGGGAAATATCATGTGCTCCCATACTCTGCATATGACACTAGTCTATCTTACTACTCCCTCCTTTTCGGTTTATAGAGATGTTTAGAGTAACATAGTAATATGTTATAGTATAAGTTACTCCCCACTATGACCAGCCTTGGCCTCTCCCAGTGCTCCACCATGTATAGCTGCTAAGCCTGCCACGTAGGCATAAAATATGACGTGGCACCAATGAACTAAGCACCTAGGCATTGAAGACTTGAGTTACTAAGCTATTTAATGCACTTAGCACCTCATCTAAAGAGCATGGTTAATAGTATAGTGCCATGTCATCTACAGCCGATCTTATACTCCCTCTGTTCCTAAATATTTGTCTTTCAATAGATTTCAACAAATGACTACATACGGAGCAAAATGAGTGAATCTACACTCTAAAATGTGTCTATGTACATCCGTATGTGGTAGTTCATTTGAAATCCTAGAAAGACAAATATTTAAGAACGGAGGGAGTAGTCAACATGTACAATAGTAGATCAAAAGAGTGTACTACTTTTTTATTATGTGGCCCACCTTTCATTCTCACAAAGTGCCTAGGAGCACGTGCTAGAGCTGGCTCTTCACAAAGATCCCGCTTACCTTCTCTCTCCTCTTCTCTTTCCTCCAACTAAGCAGAAATATACTAGTTTATTCCTTATAGCCCGATGACTCAACTCTATTGTACTTGCTCTAAGCACATCTAAGCACTTACTAGCACCCCCTTGACCGTGGACCTTGATGGTGTACGTCACCTTGTGTCTCATAATTTTCCTCGTCATCATCTGAGTCCTAGAAGATCTCACCCACATCATCATCAGCATGCAGCCACCTTGTTAGACAACATGCGTAGAAGGAGTAGAGGCGACTGGGGACGCACCACCACCACGTCGTGGGCACTCCGTATGTGCTCGTGTGCGTGCAGCGTGCATGTTTTTCCATCGGTGCTAGCTCTAAGGCCGAGGCTGCGGTCGTCTTCGTCTCCGACTAGTAGTTGAGCAACGACGACAAAGAGGTGCTGCAAGAGATGCGTATGCACCGTTGTTTGCGAGATTCCCTGTAGCACGATGAACCGGACGTCGCCGTGGATGGCGCAAGCCTCCATGCAGCCGAGTGTGTGCACATGCATGTGTTGTTCACGTGTATTCTGCGTCCAAGCGTGTGTGCATGCACGTGTTGTGTACATGCGTTGTGTGCTCCATGCTGTGCGCGTATGTGCATGAGTTGGATCGGATGGAGTTAGTGCGTTGGCTTGTGTACCTGCGTGGATGCATGCGTCCTGTACATGCGTGGCTTGTTGCGTGGTTATCAATAATTCAATATAAACGACTTCCTCCGTTCCTAAATATAAATCTTTCTAGCCATTTCAAATAGACTACAACATACAGATGTATATAGACATATTTTAGAGTGTAGATTCGTTCATTTTATTTCGTATGTAGTCCCTTATTGAAATCTCAAAAAAGACTTATATTTGGGAACAAAGGGAGTATAAAACATCTTCAACTTAGCATCCTGATGTACCATTTCTAGTGGTTAGCGAAAAGTTCATGTTCTTTTATTTGTTTATAGGTGGGCGGTGGCAAAAACAGGGAAAAGCGCGAAGGTTCCTTGCAGACGCTCCACCGCGAGGTTCCTTGCTCCTTCTCGGTCGTGGGGAGTCTATGCTCTTCAACTCTTTTCTTTTACATGAGCTTTGTTCATCCTTTTCCCAACACGCGAGACATCTAGCATCAAGGTGCACGTGTCATGCAAGAAAATGGAGATAATCAGATAAGCAGTGCATAAGTGAGTCGTGCAGGGGGAAACCCTTTTTCGTAAGTGAGTCGTGCACTTCGATGGCACCTCCGCAATATTTTCTCCTCGATGGCACGTGAATAGTGCACATACTCAACGACGGAGCACGGGATGGTAGCAATAACATGGTCAGCCCTTTTTTGGAGAGAGTGCGTACTACTGGTAAATAACTTTGATGTGTCCCGTCAACTCACAGAATGACGAGCAGCTTGATTACGCCTTCTCCCTCGCCAACGCGTGTGCGGTGGCTCGCAGCACGAGGAGAAACTTTTGCTTACAAGTGGTGGACGTGCAGCAGTTCATTTGGTGTTAGATTGCCAGAAGCACTACTGTAGAACCATCAACTTCTGGAAGAGGCGAAGAGCCAAGCGCAAGGTCACCTACTAACCTTAGGCTAGGCGTAGTGGAAGTAACATAAGTAGGGGTACCTCCTTTTTTTATTCTAGAAACAACCACACGCGAATATCAAGATGTTGGTTCGTAGAACAAATTTCCTGGAGTCCATGCTCAGCCCTCCTCTATCCCTCTTCTCAGCCAGCCAGCGGACGCGCGGAGCCCATCGTATGTTTGCTCACATGCGATCCCACATGTCAGTGAAAATGCAAGAGGACCCACTGAACCTGCACATCATTCACCTCGATGTGCTGGTGATGAAAAACAAATCCAATAAAGATCTTCAGTGGCCTCTTTTGGAGTTACTCAAGAGTAGTAAGATTCTATTTATAGTTTAACCCAAGATGCACATCACATGGCTTCAACTACCACTCTATTTTCTTGCATGACACGACCTGGATGCTGGATGTCCCACGTGTCGGCAAAAGGAGGAAGAACCCGACCAAATCTTTGGTTGTGCTCTCGGATTAGACTAGTTGTGCTAACTTAAAATTTTTATTCTGTACTCCCTCCGTTCCAAAATACTTGACTTCCGTTTGTCCAAATATGGATGTACCTATATACTAAAACATGTCTAGATACATCTATATTTTGACAAATAGAAGGCATGTATTGTGGAACGGAGGGAGTTGAATGGATGCAAGTTTTCGGTATTGGGAAGAAGAGTACATCCATATATTGATTGAGCGTTGGAGTTTGCCTTATAAGTGGGACCGCAGTTGAGGAAACCGACTATCGGCAAACCCCCACCTCGCCCGCTGCGCGATGGCTGAGTTAGAGAAACGATGAGGTTGAAGAGATTGCTCTAGCACAGACTCCAAGAAATATGGTGTCAGATGGAAGTCGTGCTGGTAGCGTGTGCCATACTCTTGGACGTGAATGCTTGTTCTGGCCCATACCACCCTACTACTCCTACTACTTACTATATAGTAGTAGTATCGAGATTCGAGTCTTTGATTACGTCTGATATGGCTACTGATAAAAACACCCGCCCGACTCGCGAAGCATGTGAAGCTAGTACAAATAGTGTACTACTATTGTTAATTGGCCTCATCCGATAACCTGTTGCAATGCGCGTACAATTATGTATTCGGAATATATTTTTTTGCCTCGTCGCACCACTCACTCAGAGAAACGACTCGAAAGCCATTCATAAATTTAGTAAGTTTATCACAGGCATATAATTTTGGGACATTTACATCTATGCCCCTAATTTGCGCCCACTCTCAGATTTACCCCTAATTTCAAAGCCTGCTCAAATTTGCCCCTCCGCCGTTAGATGCACTTACAGAAATGCCCTTCTGTGCCGTTACCGTCCGGTCAAAGCAGGTCAAAGGGCATTGACCGTCCTGAAAAAAATAGCAATAAAAATCTAAAAATTCTGAAAATTTGTGAAATCAAAGTTACTCAGGTTCGCAAGGTGCGTGCAAATTTTCGAGCTGTTTGGGCATTCCAGGAACTTGTGTCAAAGGAAAAACAATAAATATATAAGCCTGTGAATAGTAAATTCAAAAAAATAGCAAGAAAATTCAAAAAAATATGAATTTTTTTGGCATCAAAGAGACTATGGTCTACAAGCTGCATGCAAATTTTTGTTATGTTTGGACATTGGAGGGGCTTGTGGAGAAAAAAACAAAATTTGGCTCGGGAAAAAACTTAGGAAAAAATGACTATTTTGTTTTTTCTTGCTAGACCTCCTCGCATGTCATTTGATCACAAAAACTTGCAAGCACCTTGTGCACCCAAGCCTCTTTGATGTCAAAAAATTTCATATTTTTTTGAATTTTCTTGCTATTTTATTTCAAATTTACTGTTCACAAGCATGCATATTAACTATTTTTCCTCACCACGAGCTCCTGGAATGTCCAAATAGCACGAAAATTTGCACGCACCTTGCGCACATGAGTATCTTCAATCTCACAAAATTTTAGATTTTTTTAAATTTTTTTGCTATTTTTTCGGGACGGTCAAAGTTGTTTGACCGGACGGTAACGGTGCAGAACGGCATTTTTGTAAGGGCACCTAACGGCGGAGGGGCAAATTTGAGCAGGCTTTCGAATTAGGGGTATATCTGATTAGGTGGTTCAAGTTAGGGACAGAAATGCAAATGGCCCTATAATTTTATTACATACAACAGGTCATCAACCCACATCGACAACGAGGATACATTATAAACACTAAAGTTTTCCTCACACAACAAATAACAAGCAATGAAATGAACTTCAACTCAACCAATCCTCGGCGTTGGAAACGCTTGCTTTGAACCACAAGTGATTCTCTAGGACGGGCCATCTATTGTCGATCTCGAGACCAATGCAGGACTGATCATCCAGGCTGAAGCGGCCTACTATATCAGTACCAGGGTAGGGAACCACCCAAATGTCCGAGGTATAGACACAGTTGCTTCTCATAAATGGTACTAGTAACGTTGTGTCAACAGCAGTTGGATCGCCTTTCACCATCATCGGATAGTTTTGTCCAAGGAAGAGCGAGTTTTCTCCAAGACTATCAATTCTGTTCCAGGGAGAAGGAGTTGGCGCTAGCACACTAGTATCCATATCGAATACCATGCAACGGGTGTTGGAATAGGTCCGGAGAGTGCGACCATGGGAGACAACACGTGCTCCCTCAGTAGTAACAAACTCAGTGCACTGTATACACACAAGAAGAGGTGATCTATCGGAATTAGTTGCCAGGCGCCACTGAGTATATACGTTCTACTCGTCCTCATGCTCATGATCATCACCATCGTCATCTCCCCCTTGGTTATAAAAATTTTCAAGTATAGGTGGTGGAATGTTCAGAGGACCTTGGAAACACAAGAAGAAGGTTAATTAGTAAAGGGAAACTTGCTAACCCGCATGCATGTGGATGAAATAATTGTAATTACGGTGGAAGACAAACGTACCGAAAGCATAAGGATTCCATGCAAAAACAGTGCCACGAGTGGTGGCAGCAAACACAAGGCCCTCCTATTGAATTGCATCACGGTACACATCCGTGTGTAGAAACTGATTTTTGAGCAATATCCATCCAGTCGAACCACGAAGGACGGCAACAAGCTTGTCGAAGATAGCAACAACTTCATAGTTGTTGTAATTCCAAGAGCAGTTGGGAACTCGACAAATTGCTATCTTCCGTAGAAGACAGTCACCATAATCGTATTTGAACGTGCGTACAATACTTGTGTGCTCAACCTCTGGGCAGTCTGCTGAGATTTTTGGAAGTGGAACCTGGTCACGAGTGTACACATTCACAAGTTCCCACTCGCAGTTGGACCCAATGTAAACAACCCAATCTCCATTTGCGCCAGCCCAATCCTTGCCCTCAAGCGATGGCATCTTAACATCATGCGTATCATTATCAAGCGGCATCAACTTGCAAAAGGCGAGGCCTCCGTCGTCCCTGCGCCAGTAGTCATCAGGGTCACGGCGAAGAAGATAGGGGAGATCAAACCGCTCCTTGACTCTTGGGTTCCTTGTAATGATGTTATTAGTTGAGTCAAGAATAGGCTTGAACGAACCTGCCATGCTAGCCGAGGTGATGACGTCGCATCGATCAATGAGTTCCTCCACCACGTCATCTTTCAGATCGAGGTAAGAATAACGGGGTCATTTCAATCTGAATGGGCTGAAAGATGATCGAACAATGGCAGAAGAAAGGGTGAAGGGCTGAAAGAAAATGGAGAAGGGAGAGGAAGAGCGTGCGACATCAGTTCCAAATCGAGAGGGAAAGGCGAAGAGTCGGTGGACGGTTGCCAGTTTGCCACGGTTCATGAAGAGGCGCCCCGGCCTACACGTCCGTTCAGAAATACTAGTAGAAAAGGACTCTTCGTCGTCTCACTGATATGTTGGAACGGCACCACATGTCAAGGAAACATGGTGTGTAATTTGTCGTGCAAAATGCGATCTGGCCGCGTTGCCCCGAGGTGCCGCATTACTTTTTTTTTTTAAAGTTTGCCGCATTAGTTATCGACCTTTATTTTTTTATCATGCAATCTGAATGGATAGCTCCTGTGGTCATCACACGTGAGCGGATATAGTGATGGTTGATTCGCCCGAGCAACTTATTACTGTGGGAATATGGGAGTATCGGCGGATTCAAGGAACAGAGAAATGATGGTTGCTTCGTCCGAGCAACTTATTGTGGCGAAGGTGAGGCTCTGTGATTTGACTGCTCACTAGTCATTACTACTACGGCGCAACGACCGGGGTGAATCTTTCCCTGAAGTTGTGTTGTGCACTCAATATTGTTGCATGGCAGGTGGAGCCGGATGATGTCCAACATGTTGGCGAAACGAAGTTGAATTGTTTTTGGCATTGCTATCAATCCTTCAGGATTTGTTTATATGTACGCATAATTTTGATGAAATTGTACTGTGATGCTATGAAGGTTTCAACTTTGGTTCCCGCAGGAAAAAAAGGTTTCAACTTAGGATTCATGTGTCTTGCCTCGAGATTATCTTGTTACAACATTCCATCAAATACAAATGAAACTACCATGGCTAATGCAGATCAGCGCCAATATTCACATCACAACTGAAGACAAAGTTCTGAGAAGGTGTACACATAAAGAAAAAAATATAATTGATCGACGCTATTCGTAGGCATGGCTCCATTTCCTTGGCACAGTGTTCATTGCTTGGCAGCTAGTTTCACCCAGCTCTGTAGCCAAAAAAGAGGTGTATGAAGGACACCACAATCCGATCATTTTGTGCAGCTCCACTAAAATCGAGCGGACCATCCCTGTTTGCAAACATATCCAGTCAGTGTGATTACAATAATAGTGGAACTAGATGATGAAACATAACACACATAAATAGAAGCCGATCACCTCTACGATGTCTCTTTAGGACTAACTTCTTGTTGGAGAAGATTAGGCACGAAGTTGGATGAGGAGGATAGAAAAACCAATCTCCCTTTCCGTAGTCCCACAGAAATGTAAAAACGTTGCCCGTGTGACATTTTGGCGGAACTGCACAAAACACTCTTTAGAAATGTGATTTGTGTAGTTCACCAAAAGGTCGCAATAGCAACGAGGTGAAAATGGATAGCCCTATTTGCAAAAGGAGGTCGAAAGGAAACAATTACTGCCCAATAACACGAGTTGAAGACACATACGCCAACAAAAAAGAAGCATGTTCCATGTAATAAGGGGAAGATAGCACATGGTGGTTTATCAAAAATGGTTTGAGGACGAGATTGCAAGATGGAAAGTACGCCGGCCGAGATACGATTTAAGCAAACAACTAAAGAAGATCCACATGCAGCAACGTGGGAAGATGGGCAGTGGAGCAAGGCCGGAGGAAGCTGTACCTGAGGGTCGTCGGGATGTTACTAGGAGGGCGCCGGCGGCCGGGATCTGCCCATACTGCGGCAGCGAGCAAGTGGCGAAGGCCCTACCGCGCCGGAGCTTGGTCAGAGAGAATGGCGGGTACCGCAGATCGGGACATGCTGCCTCAACGCCGTCGAACGGAGAGACGATGCACATCCTCCCTTTCCGCCGGCGGACGGGATGCGGCCGGATCACTGACCAACACTGAGAGAGAGAGAGGCCACGACGGCCTTGTGTGAGATGGTGTGACGAGAGACAAACCCATTTTTCCATTTTCCCCACGGCAATCGTTTTATATTCTGTACGTGCCATTGAGGGATATATAACTTTATTTAATGCCAACGTGTCAAGTCGAACTTTGTTGCGTCTAGGCGTGGTACCCGACCCTCCTTCGAGTAAATAACCGCTACACGCGTCAAATTATCACGTGGGCTGCCTTTTTGTACAGAAAGAACTCCATCGTGTACCCGCGCGGGTGTGGCCGGGAACGAGACGTGAGTACGTGCGTCCTGCGTGCACTTCTTCTTTAGGTGTAGGTACGCACGTGGGTGGGTGTGAGAGAGATGGTTTGTGCGGAACAGAGGCAATGTGTAGATGATATCTCAATCAGAAAAACGTAACATATGCAATGTGTGTGAAACGGAGTCATGGACATGAGATATCGATAGAATTGAAAATAGGGATGAAGTGTGTGGTTGCGTAATCGATAAAGAGTGCCATCGAATTTGTGTTTGCCCACATCAAAGATACAGGGCGGCTGGCCTACTGGAATTTGAGAGGTCAGAGGTGCAGTTTTTCTCCGTGGCATGGATACCTACCTACAACGTTCGACTATCGGTGTGTGTGTGGGGGGAGGGGGTAGAGACCGATCGACTAGTATATGTCTGGGCAAGGAGAGAGACCTAGCTATGTATTGAGGGAGATCGATCGACATCCATGGATATGTGTAGCAGAGGAGTAAGGTTGGGAAAAAGACAAAGGTAGAGCGTCGGAGGGTTGGTGGTGGAGTGGCATCTCACAAATGGTGGGAGAGTCCTGCTAGACAAACGGAGGGTATGAGTGCAATATCAATAAGAGAGGGCGGGGGATGTCTGTCTGTGTATGCACCTGCGTGTGAGAGACGGGTCGGGAGGTATTCAAGGATGATGAGGGGAGAAGATATGGTCGTGGTAAGCATACGTAACTACATAGGAAGATCAACCGTCGTGTGTCCGAGAAAAGGAGAGACATAACTACCGAGGTAAGTGTATCGGTGCTTGGTGAAAATGAATTATAGTCGACCTGGCTATATGTAGGGAGATCAGTTCATATACATGCCTGCATGTGTTAGAAGCAAATAAGGTCCGGAGAGGCAGACAGTGGGAGAGGGTGTGGCTAGGAGGTGGTGCGAGAGGCCTACCATGTCGAGGGGGGAGGAGTGTGCGAGTATGTGATCAATGAAAAGAGGGGCGGGAGTGTGCACCTGCGTGGAATCGTATAGGACATAGGGGGCATGGACGTTGAGAAGAGAAGAGGGGAAGTATATATGTGTTTGTTGTAGGCACACTTGGCTAGAGAGGTATATCGAACGGTGTGTGCCGGAAAGAAGGAGCCGGGGGCCTACACATACCGCTGGTGGACGACCTAAAGAGAAATAATGAACGTGCGTGATGGAGGGGACGCTAGGGGTGGGTGAGAGGGGGGCGGGCGTGTGCATGCACGATAGAAGGTTAGCGCTAGCTAGCTACAAATAGAAGAGGATCGTGAAGGTGTAAAAGACGAACAAAGATCATGATTCATTATAAAAAAGTGGATACAGATACTTGAAGAACATATCATAATGTAGAACATTTATTATAATTTGGGTTAATGTGTGGCTTTTGCAACTCAGGTCTAAATACTTGTCATAATGTAGGGGGCGGGCACTATACTTTGTGTGATAAACACGGTGTACGTATGGAACATGGTTTAGATTATGAATATATAGTTAGTACATCAAATGTACTATTATTTGGAATCAACATCAAGTGTATTCAAAAAATAGAATTCGAGTTCATGTAGTACACATAGTTCATATCTATCTCTATAGTAATCATGTGGTGTGTTATTAAGGTAATACACGAATGATGGTTGAAGTTGGCAAAAATCATGATTGTAGATTCTTATTGAAATAGAGAAACGAATTCAAATTTAGTTCGAATTGCAGCGGTAGTATAGACATTTGGAATGCACTAAAATGTTGGTATTAGTAGGTTACATGCATTATACAGCAAGCGAAAAAATTTAATCGGACATAACATGGATTCATACTCCCTCCTTCCATCTATATAGGGCGTAATGAGATTTTTAAGACCGCCTTTGACTATTGACAAGATTAATAGTACATGACATGCACAATGTGAAAATTATATCATTGAAAGAACCTTTCACAGACGAATTTAACGGTGTGCTCTAATATTTGGTCAAAGTTAGCATCGAAAAACGCATTAGGCCCTATATAGATGGAAGGAGGGAGTAGCTTTGAATAGCATTTGTATAGTAGAACGGGGCAAGACTCTCTCTTTGTGTGGTGTGAATAGTTTTATTTTTTTCGTTCTCTTTTTGGTTGAGGGAAGTGCGAATTGATTTGGTACGTACAAGTACAATATTACTACACATTAGGCTTGTCCCTAAAATTCAACCCGGGTCTTGTTATATCCCAAAAATTCAGATATCATGCTCCCAAAACTGGCGCCTTCACAACCCACGCATTGCTATCCTGAAATTACAACGCGCGCAAAAACTCCCTCCAGCTACCGAATCCCGACACGTGAAATCCCCCTTCTAACCCTGAGCTGAAAGGGCCGCTGGTTCAAATCGATGGGGGGTACTTTTGTAACACACCCTACATTTTGGACAAGCGTGTCCCTAAGTCATGCTTCACCCCCTCCCATCGCCCCCTTTTCGCCATTCGATATCCCAGGCCACCATAACCTCTCCGCTCCAGCCACGAAACCCCACCCTCCTCCATCCGCCACCTCACCGCTGCCCAGCTGGAGCCTCTTCCCCGACGACGTCGTCCATCGCAACAGCTCGACGTCCCTCGTCCACCTCCCCGGATGAGGATCCGTCGTCCATCTCGTCATCCCATCGGTTCAGCCGCCCCATCGTCCACCTCCAAGGAGCTGCTCTGATGATCGCATTGTCTATCGCGGCTGCTCCATCCCCACAGCTCCGCCTTAACCTGCTCCACCGGAACCGCATCATCCTCACCGACTCCTCGGATGAAGCCGAGGCCTACTCGGCGCCACCAAAGAGGTTGTACACTCATCGCGTCGCACCTTCTCCTTAACTCGACCTCCCGGCGACGACGGTGCTCCATCCCGCACCCCCATGGAGCGGCTACCTTGAAGCCGGCGCCGCAGGCGACATCTCCATGGCGGCTCTCCCCCAGTGCGAGGCCCCTTCGGCGGCGGCGTCCATACTAGCCGGATCTGCTGCTGCTGCTCCGACTCTCGCTCACTCGCTCGCGCTACTGCTGCTGCTCCGGCTCTCGCTCGATCGCTCACTCGCCCAGCTACTGTTCTTGCTCTCCCCCTCGCTCGTGCTGCTGCTCTGCTCCATTTAGCCACACTTCAGTCGACAGAATCGACTTGTGGGTTAGTTGATTTTTAGGGGTTGGGGGGGCTCGCCGGAGTTAAGAAAGAACCAGCCGCAGCGGGGACGGGGGCTCGCCGGAGAGGTACCCCACTATCTATCTTAGGGTTCAGGGTGGGGGCGGGGGGCCTAGAGGGCTGGCCGGGGCGGTGGTGGGGAGTTGTTTCGGGGCGGTGAGGCAGCGCTTGGGCCGGCGGTTCGGCCGGTGGTGGCTGGCGGCTCAGGGGGTGCAGGTTGAAGATGAACTGCAGGCCCTCCCTAAACTACATGTCAAGTGCCTCTCTGCTACCATTTCGTTCAGTTTCAACAGTAGCATTCAGATTCCACAGTAAATTTCAGTTTCGACAGTTAAGTTCAGAGTCAACAGTTTTTACCTCATCTGTTGTAGTCGGGTGGTTTTTGGTGATGTAAATTTTACATCCATTTTACATCATCTATTAGAGATGCTATTAGAATCCCACTTGAGATTGACGATGTCTGTCTTGTGCTGCTTCAGCCTTGACGTCTTACCGCTCACCGGAGCTGCTCTAATGACAGAACGACCCATCACAATAGAGCAGTGCCCTGGACACCGTCTACAGATTCCTCAGATCTTCCTCCACACCTCCGACAGCCACCTCTGCCTCAACTGCTTCAGCGACCAACCCAATTATTCATGCATTTTGTTGAAAGGAATGAAGCAAAACATCCACCTGGACCTACTTTTCAAAATGCTATGCATGAAAACAAGACCAAGTGCATTAGTGCCAGAATAACATTCTAACTGTACACGCATTCATATGGTTTCACTTTATTTTGGCCATGTTTCTTTGCATTCCACTGCTTTTCCAATTCTTGTAAACCAAACACCCAAGTTGACAGAAATCCTATGTTTACAAATGTTCTGTTCACCATGTGCATTTTCCTATCCTATTCCGGTGTTTTTCCTATCCCTGTGTTTTAAGAATCACGCAAGCAGAATGAGCCCTTACAGAATTACTTTAGTTACAGGTACGTGTCCAAGGGAACTTTGTGTGGTTTGTCCTGCTCCTGCCGTGACGTCGTCCACCTCACCTGAGCTGCTCCATCGACAAAAGCGTTCACCAAACCAGACATCACGACTCCTGACCGTCTTTCGCCGCCTCAGATCTCCTTCCCCCACCGGCACCCACCGCAACGGCATCACCATCATCGACTCAGCAGATGAACCTGAGGAGTACACGGGTCCACAAGAGAGGTCACACTCTTTTGTTTCTGCTTATGTTATGCATTGCTTAAACATACCTGCTACTTTATCGTCCTGTTCAGCTCTTGGACTCCCAAGTCAGGTCCAAATTAATGTTCAAACTTGAGTTCTAAATTAGTTGTGGGGCACATATCGAGGCAGCAATGAATAGTATGTCTATCGAATATCTGGTTCACCTAGGGTATGCCTATGTTGTTCATCTTGGGTGGGAAACAAATAGTAAAGCAATCACCATCTGTCTTTTTATTAATTTAAAGCAATCATCAGCCTGCTATCATTATTTTTGGATCCATCCACTGGTCGCTACCATCACTCTAAATTTCTGCATGCTCTCCTTACATAATCTCACCATATTTTTTTTGTATGCATGTCAGATATTGTACACAGTCATGCTGAACATGTAGAGAAAAAGAGAAGAGTTTTCGTGGCAATACAATGTCATGCAGACATCGCTCCATGGTGGGTTCAATGGCAAACCCTCCCCACCCCTCTCCAGATTGTAATCCAGAGGAAGATATCTGTTCTGAGGCGGATTCAGACGCCGCTGACCACTCCTATTTACCCCCCAAGGTGTTTGCTCTACCTTGGCATGATGATGTTAGTCATATCATGCATATGTTGCCTTGCAGTGCCTACTTTTGACATCATATATGTCATCTGCTTAGTTTAGACATGTTCTATAATGCCACCTGTTTAGTTTCTATATCATATATGGGAATTATGCAGTCTCATGTCTTTTAGCCAGCCATAATATATGTGAAATGTGCAATGCCATCCTGTTTAACCAGACATCATATATTTGAATGATATCTTGCCCATCCTTTTCTTCATTACATTTCCATTTGCCGACAATGTTTGTACATTAAACTAATCTTCTTGTGAATCAGCCATTTGGGTGGGAGATGGAAAAATCTGAGTGAAAACAAGACCTTCAAAGCAGACAGTGCTACCTGTCGAAGCAGATCTCTTGTTGGGTCCCCATAGCTCCTCAGAGATGGATTCAGAGACAGATGACCAGTCCTATTCCCCCACTGAGGTGTATGCTCTAACTTGGCATGGTTATACTACTCATATCATGCATATGGTGTCTTGCATTGCATAGTTTAGGCATCATATACACAATATTCAACACCATGTTCTTAGTTCAGACATCATATCTGTAGGATCGAAAGTATGTCTAGAGGGGGGGTGATTAGACTACTTGACAATATAAAAATTCTGCCTTTTGATAAAGAACAGTTTTTGGCAGATTCACAATTATGATCATGTCAAACATCACCCTACACATGCAATTCTAGAGTATAGGCAGCGGAAAGTAAATTGCACATGTAGTAAAGAGAGGTGGAGAAGAGCAAACGCAATTTTGGAGACGCGGTGATTTTTCACGTGGTTCCGATAGGTGGTGCTATCGTACTTCCACGTTGATGGAGACTTCAACCCACGGAGGGTAACGGCTGCGAGAGTCCACGGAGGGCTCCACCCACGAAGGGTCCACGAAGAAGCAACCTTGTCTATTCCATCATGGCCTACGCCCACGGAGGGCTAGCCTTACTCGGGGTAGATCTTCACGAAGTAGGCGATCTCCTTGCCCTTACAAACTTCTTGGTTCAACTCCACATCTCGACGGAGGCTCCCAAGCGACACCTAACCAATCTAGGAGGCACCACCCTCCAAAAGGTAATAGATGGTGTTGATGATGATGAACTCCTTGCTCTTGTGCTTCAAATGATAATCTCCCCAACACTCAACTCTCCTCACTGATTTGGCTGTGGTGGAAGAAAGGATTGAGTGGAAAGCAACTTGGGAAGGCTAGAGATCAAGCTTCATATGGTGGGAGTGGAGCAACTTGATCTCAACACAAGGGTAGGTAGTTCTCTTCTCGTAAATGTAAGGTAGGAGTGGTAGTTCTTTTCGATGGCTCTCTCCACGAATGAAGAGGGGTGGAGGGTATTTATAGCCTCCACACAAAATCCAACCGTTACACACATTTGAGCAATCTCGGTGGGACCGAAGTTGACAACTCGGTGTGACCGAAAGTTCAAATAATGTGAGCGTTGGGATTTTCGTGGGACCGAAAATACAATCTCGGTTAGTCCGATTCGTGCAATGACAAGAGCATGCCAATTTCGGTGGGACCGACTTCATCATCTCGGTGACACCGATTTGATGATGAAGGTTCTGAAGCTTGGCAACTCATTTTCGGTGAGACCGAGTTGAATCGGAAAATCCGAGTTTTCTAGGGTTTGGCTTTATGGCTGAGGTGGTTCATCTTGGTGTGACTGAGTTTGGAAAATCGGTGGGACCGAGACTACTTATGAGTGTATATGGCAGTGAGAGTTGCTGATAGTTTAGGAGATGTATCACTAAGCACTTGAGCAAACAGATCATCATCATAACCTCATCCCTTTTAATAGTATTGGCTTTCCTATGGACTCAATGTGATCTTGGATCACTAAACCAAAAATAGAGTCTTGAGCTTTTGCCAATGCTTGCCTTAGCATTTTGAGGGTCCACTTCTTCAGTCCTTGCCATACCCATATCTTGAACTTTCTGAAATGATTCTCAAGTAACTATTAGTTCAATGATATATATGTTGTTATTAATTACCAAAACCACCCGGGGATTAGTTGCACTTCCAATCTCCCCCTTTTTGGTAATTGATGACAACATATAGATCAAAGCTTCGACAAAGGATATAATCAATGAATAATATCGTCGCTTTGATAAGTATGTGATAAGCAAGAGCTCCCCCTAAATTTGTGCATTATTTAAGATTTGCGTTTGAATGCAAATGCACAATCGATTAGGATCATGAGTCACTCTTCCATGTCACATACATCTTGGTGGAGCGCACAAAATGATAAGAATGAACAGCATGCACCCAATCACCAAGACATGAGTAGATGGTCATACAAGATAGGAATAGCATATGATAAGCATTAAGCACACATTAAAGCATAGTACGACCAAGCACTCATTAAGGTAGAAGCAAACGTAGTATCAAACACACTGAATGTCTCGAAAACCAAAAGTATCTCAAAGAAACCGCAAAAGAACGAAAGAGCAAAAGCGACAACAACACTCTCTCTCGAAGTCCTATGATCTATACAATTTCTCCCCTTTGGCAACAAGTTACCAAAAGTTCGAAAAAGCATAGAGCTAAGCGTCCTTGGGGACTCTGTTTGGCGGCTCCGTCTGCAGGTTGATGTCGGAGTGGATATGACAAAGATCGGCGAAGACTTGGTGATGTCTGTCTTTGGAGGAGTGGTCACTAGAGCTGGAGCTGGAGTAGGAGCAACTCGGCTGGAACTGTGGGAGGTCCGAGGCCGTGAGTCCCGTGTCGATCCATGGAATAGCGGTGATCGGGTCTGTGGGAACGAGCGATCTGCTGATAAGCATCTGTACTAAGTCATCCTGCATCTCACACATAAGCTCTTCCTTCTCCCGCTTTGCTTCCTCAATGTCGCCTCAAGCTTGTTGTGATCACTTGCACTTGATCCACTTCACGCCCAGAGCGTGGATCTTGTCCTCAACAATCCTCTCTAGGCTCTCCGAGGCTGTACAATGCTGGCAGCGTTGTTCAATCCTTTGGGTAGCTTCAAGAATTTGCTCTCCGAAGCTCTTTGGTTTAGCTGCCGCTGCTGCCGCTTGCTTTGTCGACTTTGGCTTTCTTGGCAGCTTCAATCTTGGCTTGACCTTCAACAGACATTGGATCCTCCTCATCCATCACAACAACATTGTCTTCATGCTCTGGCTGCAGCGGTAAATGTTCTCTTTCCAACAAGAATGTGCCCGTCCCAAACTTGGCATTGATAAGCATCTGAATATGCGGGCAAATCCACATGACCTTTTCTCGTCACCGCAGTCCTCTTAATGGTCTCTACCATCAAGTCCATCACCTTGAAAGGTGCTTTCTCATCAAGTATATGCAGCATGTTGATAGAGTATCCCTCGATCATGCGATGATCTCGAACTTGGGCATCAAGGTATGCCTCAAAATAGTATTAGTGGTAGGTAGGCCTGCTCGGAGATAGTAGATGAGCCGAGCTTCAGATTCCCAAATCCTTAGCTGGAACCTCTTTGTACATGTTCTCGATCACATCGGCATCGACATGGCCGACAACCTGTGAATAGATAAGGTGTAGGCAGAGAAGAAGAGTTATCACAAGCTGCGAAGTTTTTGCAAAAAAATGAGTTCAAATTCTAGTATTAGGTTTTCACAGAAGACATTTCGGTCAGACCGAGTTTAAAATTCGGTGAATCCGAAGTGTTAAACAGAAGCTTTCACACCACTTTCGGTTGGACCGAAGTGGGTTTCGGTCTGCCGAAAACACTAGGGTTTCACAAAATCGTCATTTCGGTCACACCGATTTGCACAACTCGGTTGGACCGAAGGTGCAAAGGTAATGGCTATAGGCCAAATCGGTCATACCGAAAATGTAAAATCGGTCTCACCGAGATGTGTTCGGCGGAAACCTAACCCTAAAACTTTTACTCGAATCTAGTCCAAACGAACTAATCTGGTGTACAGGAAGATCTCAATCGTGGCAAGATAATAGGCAAACCAAACGTGCATTGAATCGGAGATGGGAGCACGAGTGGGATCAAAACTCACCCTAACTTGGTGGAGTTTTTCTACGGCGGCAATGGCGCGGAGAAGATGTCCGTTGACGGCGACGGAGACCTGCGGCGAGGGCGCACAGGTGACGACGGCGACGATCCAGAGACCAAGGCGACGGCAGCAAGGGGTGTGGGGGCGAAACGTTTAAAGGAGAAATCAACGCGCGCGGCCCTCGGAGTATATATACCCCTTTGCTGTCGGTGGGACCGAGTTGTAAAACTCGGTGGCACCGAGATGGATAACTGCTAGGCAGTTATGCACTTCGGTCACGCCGAAAATCACAACTCGGTTTCACCGAGGTGAAAACCTAGATCAATTTAAATGCTTTCGGTTCGACCGAGTTTGAGAGTTGGTCTGACCGAAATCAATTAGAAGGTTTTGGAGGTTAGCCCTTGACGGATCGGTGGCTCCGAGTGCTCCTCACCCGGAGGGTCCGAAAATGACTTGTTCAAAGTTTGTGATGTAAGCATGAATAGAATTTGAGACAAGAAAGCATAGATAGCTAGGGGAGGAACTTAGGCATTCTTGTCCATCCATTTGGTCAGAAAAATCAAAACGACCAAAACAACAAATGGATGTCCTCGAATGGATAAAATCATGCATCCAACATGCTCACACAATAAGATAGCAAATGAAATATGTGTCAAACATGCACAACCAAAACTCTAGCTACTATCACTCAATTTGTCGATGACTAGGTCATCTATATATGAGTATATTGACTTAGGAGCCAAATGAGAACATTTGATCATAGGTCATACTCATCGCTTAAGCACAAGTGGGGTTACCACTTTTACATAAAGCATTGATGTGTTCACATCATTTGAAGATGCTTTAGCTCAATTCTTTAGAGCAAAGCTCCCCTAGATGTGAGAACCCCTTTAAAGGGTCAAACTAACCTTGGGTTGTCGAGAAGACTTCATGTAGATGTTGAAGATGTGGATGCTCAATGTTGATGAAGATCATCAAGAGTTTGGAGCTATCCTTTGGATTCGGCACTTTCAATACCTACATGGGTTAGTCCCTCAAGGAACAAACAAGGATATCCATGGACATAGATTGAAGTTCACAATAGATGATGTCCATGAAAGCAATGATTACCTTGTCCCTTGACTTACCAACAAGAGGGTTTGTGACTCCATGAACTAGTGCACGATGTGGAAGTTGATTGCACAAGTTTTTGCCAAAATGAATGTGAGTGAAGTATGTTGGCGGAGTCACCCTCAAGAACTTTCTAGTTCTTCTTCTTCGGGATCCACATCATCTTGATGGGAATCCTTGGGGTTGTAGTTGAGCTTGACGAAGTAGAACTTGACGTTTCCTTGGGAACCCACTTGACCATGGCTTGAGGTGCTTCAACAAATGCATCAATCTCCTCTTGAAGCTTGTCCTTGCCTTTTAGCTTGTGGTCTTGTGGTGGAAGGTCATCTTGAGCTTGTTCCACATTGGAAGAAGTAGGATTGTACTTCTCCTTTTGAGGAACAAACTGTGGAGTAGGATATTGACCTTCTTCCTGTTCAACACCTTGGCGTTGAACTTTCGCTCAAAACCAATTCCTTGATTCTTCCGGTGCCTTCCTTGCTTAAGTAACAATTTCCTCAAAGTTCTTGCTTCCGCAAGGCTCTTGTAGACACCTTTCTCTATAATCCCTTTCAATAAACTATTTTCTTGCTCAAGTGTAACTTGGCTTGAAACATTGTTAGTGGAATCAAGAGAACTACTAGAAGCAACGATATTGGATTTAGCATGGTTATTGTTACTACTAGAAAAGAATTTTTCTTATGCTTGTCATGCTTAGTCTTAATGGGTGGCAAGAAATTAGACAAGAGAAGTCGTTTGGCAAGATATGAAGAACTCTTCTTTCAAGATCGTCATTGATTGCTTTTAGAAACTCATGTTCTTGCTCTAGAGTGAGCTTCTCGAGCGTAGCTTCTCATGAGATCTTAGGAGCTCTCTATGATCTTCTTGAGTTGTTTCATGAGCTAACTTAAGAGTTTTTAGTTCTTTAGTTAGACGCTCAATCTCCTTCATAGCATTGTCATTCGACTCTTCTCGACTATAAAGACTACTAGCATGTTCATCGTTACTAGGTTCATTGGATTTATCAAGTAAGAGCTCATCTTCACCAAGCAAGTCATCCTCATCACTATTGAAGTCAATGAATTCAGGGTGTGATACCTTGGGGCCTTTAGCCATAAAGCATCTTCCAATTCCCTCATTTGGTGAATCAAATAAGTCGTAGGAGTTGGAGTTGGAGGATACGAGAGCAAGACCGCAACACCTTCATCTTGATTGTAGTCGGAGTTGGAGTGATAGCTTCCTTGGATTGATTGTCGAGTCGGAGCCGGAGACCCATTCACCTACATGAGCTTGATGTTTTCTTCTTGTGTAGCTCCTTGATGACTTGTCTTTCCTCTCCGAATCCTTGCTTCTCCGAGAGGGTCTTCGTTCATAACGATCATCTCTACTCCTTCTCTCTTTCCGAGGTGACTCATCTCTTGAGCTTCTTCTTCTTGGAGATTCTTCTCTTCTCTTGTGGGGAGCCATACACTCATTTGAGTAGTGTCCGGGTCTTCCACAATTGTAGCAGTTTCGATCATGACTAGAAGATCTCTTTTCATCATATGATCTAGACTTTGAGCTTCTCTCTTTGCTTCTATTCTTGTAGAATTTGTTGAAGTTCTTGACCATTAGGCTTATCTCTTCATTGGAAACTAACTTGTCACTTGAGGTTGTGGGAGCATCACTTGTAGCTTTGTAAGCACCACTTGACTTGTTGTGAAGCTCTTCCTTATCCTTAAGAGTCATCTCATGAGCAACAATTCTTCCAATGACTTCGGTTGGCTTGAGATTCTTGTAGTTTGGCATCATTTGGATCAAAGTGCACACGGTGTCATACTTTCCATCCAAAGCTCTGAGAATCTTCTTGATGATGAATCGGTCGGTCATTTCTTCGCTTCCTAAGCCGGCAATCTCATTTGTGATGAGAGCAAGCCTAGAGTACATTTCAGCGACTCCTTCACCATCCTTCATCTTGAACTTGTCAAGTTGACCTTGAAGAATGTCTAGCTTTGATTCCTTCACGGACTCGGTACCTTCGTGCATTTCAACCAAAGTATCCCAAATCTCTTTTGCATTCTCAAGACGGCTGATTTTGTTGAACTCCTCGGGACACAAGGCATTGAAGAGAATGTCACAAGCTTGAGCATTGTTTTGCAACATCCGCAATTCTTCCGTTGTAAGCCGCGATCCGAACTTTTCCTTCCTCGAAGAATTCACCTTGCATACCAACACAAATAATGCCCCATGCGGCTGGGTTATGGCCAAGAATATGCATTTTCATTTTATGCTTCCAACTAGCTAAATTTGTACCATCAAAGTAAGGACCTCTCTTAAAATTACCCTCACTAGACGCCATACTCTCCTAGGTTGTGAAACCAAGCTTATGGAGTCCAATGCAATGGAAACCAATACAATGGAGACCAAAGCTCTGATACCACTTGTAGGATCGAAAGTATGTCTAGAGGGGGGGTGATTAGACTACTTGACAATATAAAAATTCTGCCTTTTGATAAAGGACAGTTTTTGGCAGATTCACAATTATGATCGTGTCAAACATCACCCTACACATGCAATTCTAGAGTATAGGCAGCGGAAAGTAAATTGCACATGTAGTAAAGAGAGGTGGAGAAGAGCAAACGCAATTTTGGAGACGCGGTGATTTTTCACGTGGTTCCGATAGGTGGTGCTATCGTACTTCCACGTTGATGGAGACTTCAACCCACGGAGGGTAACGGCTGCGAGAGTCCACGGAGGGCTCCACCCACAAAGGGTCCACGAAGAAGCAACCTTGTCTATTCCATCATGGCCTACGCCCACGGAGGGCTAGCCTTACTCGGGGTAGATCTTCACGAAGTAGGCGATCTCCTTGCCCTTACAAACTTCTTGGTTCAACTCCACATCTCGACGGAGGCTCCCAAGCGACACCTAACCAATCTAGGAGGCACCACCCTCCAAAAGGTAATAGATGGTGTTGATGATGATGAACTCCTTGCTCTTGTGCTTCAAATGATAATCTCCCCAACACTCAACTCTCCTCACTGATTTGGCTGTGGTGGAAGAAAGGATTGAGTGGAAAGCAACTTGGGAAGGCTAGAGATCAAGCTTCATATGGTGGGAGTGGAGCAACTTGATCTCAACACAAGGGAGGTAGTTCTCTTCTCGAAATGTATGGTAGGAGTGGTAGTTCTTTTCGATGGCTCTCTCCACGAATGAAGAGGGGTGGAGGGTATTTATAGCCTCCACACAAAATCCAACCGTTACACACATTTGAGCAATCTCGGTGGGACCGAAGTTGACAACTCGGTGAGACCGAAAGTTCAAATAATGTGAAGCGTTGGGATTTTCAGTGGGACCGAAAATACAATCTCGGTTAGTCCGATTAGTGCAATGACAAGAGCATGCCAATTTCGGTGGGACCGACTTCATCATCTCGGTGACACCGATTTGATGATGAAGGATTCTGAAGCTTGGCAACTCATTTTTGGTGAGACCGAGTTCGAATCGGAAAATCCGAGTTTTCTAGGGTTTGTCTTTATGGCTGAGGTGGTTCATCTCGGTGTGGACTGAGTTTGGAAAATCGGTGGGACCGAGACTACTTATGAGTGTATATGGCGGTGAGAGTTGCTGATAGTTTAGGAGATGTATCACTAAGCACTTGAGCAACCAGATCATCATCATAACCTCATCCCCTTTTAATAGTATTGGCTTTCCTATGGACTCAATGTGATCTTGGATCACTAAACCAAAAATAGAGTCTTGAGCTTTTGCCAATGCTTGCCTTAGCATTTTGAGGGGTCCACTTCTTCAATCCTTGCCATACCCATATCACTGAACTTTCTGAAATGATTCTCAAGTAACTATTAGTTCAATGATATATATGTTGTTATTAATTACCAAAACCACCCGGGGATTAGTTGCACTTTCAATATCGAATGCCCTCTGTTTAGCATATAAATCACATATGTGAATTAAATGATGCGATCATGATTACTTAGATAACATGTAGGTGAATTATGTCATGCGATCCTGTTTAGTTATTGATCATATATTTGAATTATGTTATGCTATGCTATCCAGTTTAGATAGACATCATATATGTGAAATTATGTCATGCTATCCGTTTTAGTTAAACAATATACATGTCAATTATTTCATGCCCTCTTTTTCCACACTATCTATTGCATCTGTCTCTCTCATACAATGTACGTACATTCAACTATGTTTCTGTTTATCAGCCATTTGAATTGGAGCGGTGATGCCAAGATATCTAGCGGACTATAAACACGGTCTTCAAATAAAACAGTGCTACCTCTTGGTGGAGATAGCACCCCGGTTGTACATGCACAAGAACCAGCCCTACCACACATAACCCAAACTCCCGCAGATTGTACACCTACTGCGATGGACAGAGAACTAGCTTCACCCAACCTAACCCAAACCCCAGCCGATAGTAACCCAGTTCCTATTGACACAGCACCATCTCCACCACATAGCTCCCAAACAAGAGCAATTAGTAAGGCAGCTCCAGTGCCCAAAGGGCCAGTACTATCACGGCAAACTCCAACTCCACCAGTTAGTACGCCTATTCCTGTGGAGGAAGCACAACCAGCTAGTCATAGTTTAGCATCTATCGCATTTGATGTTGTTAAATTGTATGTGCGTATCTTCCCATCTTGGAAATATTATACTGAAGATGAAGGAAAATGCCAGTTGCAGGTGTTTGTCCAGGAATTATGTGTAAGTAATGTTATTCATGGCAATTACTTTGCTTCGTCCCATACATCCTACCTCCATGATGGTTATAATACAACAAATTTTCCCATTTTTCTCTATAGAGAAGGACCAATTTGGAAACTCAGGATGAGGTAACCTGTGCTAAAACCTATGCTATCTTAAAGAATGCTTGGTGGCAGTATCGGAATTACCTGAAGAAAACGTACTTCACCGGCAAAGAAACTCATCAAATTCCCTTACATTCTCCTGAGACACATTTACTGGACGATGACTGGGAACGCCTTGTTCTGTACTAGTCCCGAACCAAGAATGTGGTAAGGTCTATGAGCTCATTTTCTATTTTTAAGTATTATATTCTTGCGTCTTACTGTACTCTGTTCATGTAGAACAAGTTCCTAAACCTGAAGAACAACTGTTCTAATTTAAGATTCCATTGCTATCATAGTTCAAAAAAGTGCTAGGCGTTAATTGTGCCTTTTGCCACCGCCTTGCGCTTTACTGACCAAAGCGCATGCTTATGCACATTTATGCACAGATTAAGCCTAGGCGCGCTTAAGCGCTCGCTTAGGCGTGCCTTTTTTAACTATGATTGCTTTGCTCTTGTATCACTGTATTTACTCATACAAACTTATTTTTAAATTGAAGGATCCAATCGAAACTCCAATGGCACAGCAGGTATGTTCACGCATGATTCTTTAACAGGTTTGCTCTTATAAATAGCTCTGTTGATTTCAATTTCAATTGTGTATACAGTTGACTTTCATATCATGCACATTACTAGCATCACAATAGAGCCAATAGTGTTGTTGTACATGTAGACCCGTGGTACCCATCTGAAATCTTGTTGTGTCGTGTAGTTTCCCACGCTTTGTATTCTTTCACTGCTGCTTTGTCTTGAACTAATATGATTTGAACCGTGTCTCTATTTTGATTTGGCAAGACAAAGCAGTGACCATAGGGCATAGATATATGTTTGTTTGATGCTTTTATTATGTACTAGTACTTGGCAATAGAAGACTTGGTAGTTTAATCCTGTCCACCTTACTAATGACCTGGTTCACCGAAATGAGTTTCATATATTAGTACATGCTAAACTTGTTATGTGTCTGCTTGTTTCTTCTTTTAGAATGCTGACAGAATATTGGGGAAGAGTGTCTTATTAAGCAATGGTAAAGGAAGTAATGCAGATAAGGTTCAGAATAGTGACACATCCTTGTTGGTCTCCAACAAAGCTGATAAAACAGCTAAGGAAGACTATCTTGAAGACAGTGAGACAACCCCAAAGTCCTATCTTGGTTTAGTGTTTGAGTTACTGGCCACTACCACTTGCACAAGCTATTCAAACTCATGGTCTGAATCAGTTCGGTTTCTTGAGTCTCAACTACAAGCTGAAATACATCGATCAGCTGTGCTGCGACAAGAAGTGCAAGGACTACGGAAGTCCCTAGAGCATTCAGATGCATACTTTCTGGTGCAACAGCAAGCGTTGGAGGATTTTAGCGCCAAACAGGACAAAGCTAATAAGCTTGCTAAGCTTATTGCCAGCATGGTGGATACCCAGGATAACGTTTCTTGAGCTCTTTTGAAGTTGTTTCAGTTATGCGCTTGTTTTGCTACCGCGTTTATTTGCACTGGTGGCCAATTTTGACGGCCAGTGTATGTAATATGCTGCTTTGTTCCCTATATTTGCACTGGTGGTGAACTTTGATGCCCAGTGGATGTAATATGTGTAATAGAGGTAATAGGCTAGAGTTAATTGCTTGCTTATTTATTTCCTTATTGTCTTGTTTAATTGTTTGCTTGTAGTCACTAGAGTTCTTTTTCTGTGTTTTTCTAGTGGCCACAAAAGCCTATTTTTGGTAACTAGGTTAAAATAATCATGGCAACACACGGACTGTTGTAACCATGGGCCTCCTGCAGGCCGTATGATCCATGGGCCTTCTTTCGGCCATAGGATCCATTGGCCTTCTATACATGCCTTAGGATTCATGCGCCTTCTACGGGCCATAGGGTCCATGGGCCTTCTACGGGCCGTACGATCCATTGGCCTTCTACGGGTCGTACTATCCATGGGCCTCATACGGGCCGTAGGATCCATGGGCCTTCTACGGGACGTATCATCATTTCGCCAATCATGGGCCGTACTATTCGTGGACCATAACGGGCCATTAATACGCCGTATTTGATAACTCTATGAAAACAGCCCAACATGTTTTTTGACATGAAAACGGCCCAATGTATTAACGATCCGCAAACGGGCCGACTATAACGACAGGCTGAATTTGGCCCACAAGCAGAAAATGACAGTAACGGGCCGTATGTAACCGAATGCTGCAAATGAGCCTGATACGTCTCCAACATATCTATAATTTTTGATTGTTCCATGCTATTATATTACCCCTTTTGGATGTTTATGGGCTTTATTTTACACATTTATATCATTTTTGGGACTAACATACTAACCGGAGGCCCAGCCCTATTGCTGTTTTTTTTGCCTATTTCAGTATTTCGAAGAAAAGGAATATCAAACAGAGTCCAAACGGAATGAAACCTTCGGGAGCGTGATTTTTGGAACAAACATGATCAGAGGACTTGGAGTGCAAGTCAAGAAGCAGCCGAGGCGGCCACGAGAGGGTAGGGAACCCCCCCACAGGGCGCGCCCCCTGTCTCGTGGGCCCCTAGGGCGGCCACCGACGTACTTCTTCCTCCTATATAAGCCTACGTACCCCGAAAACATCCAGGGAGCCAACGAAACACAATTTCCACTGCCGTAACCTTCTGTATCTGCGAGATCCCATCTTGGAGCCTTCTTCGGTGCTCCGCCGGAGGGGGAATCGACCATGGAGGGCTTCTACATCAACACATTAGCCCCTCCGATGAGTTGTGCGTAGTTTACCACAGACCTTCGGGTCCATAGTTATTAGCTAGATGGCTTCTTCTCTCTTTTTGGATCTCAATACAATGTTCTCCCCCTCTCTTATGGAGATCTATTCGATGTAAACTCTTTTTGTGGTGTGTTTGTCGAGATCCGATGAATTGTGGGTTTATGATCAAGTTTATCTATGAGAAATATTTAAATCTCCTCTGAATTCTTTTATGTATGATTGAGTTATCTTTGCAAGTCTCTTCGAATTATCAGTTTGGTTTGGCCTACTAGATTGATCTTTCTTGCCATGGGAGAAGTGCTTAGCTTTGGGTTCAATCTTGCGGTGTCCTTACCCAGTGATAGAAAGGGTTGCAAGGCACGTATTGTATTGTTGCCATCGAGGATAAAAAGATGGGGTTTATATCATATTGCTTGAGTTTATCCCTCTACATCATGTCATCTTGCTTAAGGCGTTACTCCGTTCTTATGAGCTTAATACTCTAGATGCAAGGCAGAGTCGGTCGATGTGTGGAGTAATAGTAGTAGATGCAGGCAGGAGTCGGTCTACTTGTCACGGATGTGATGCCTATATACATGATCATGCCTAGATAATCTCATAATTATTCACTTTCCTATCAATTGCTCGACAATAATTTGTTCACCCACCGTAATACTTATGCTATCTTGAGAGAAGCCACTAGTGAAACCTATGGCCCCCGGGTCTATCTCTTATCATATTTGCTTCCAATCTACTTTTATTTGCACCTTTAATTTTTGCATCAATATTATAAAATACCAAAAATATATTTATCTTATCATACTATCTCTATTAGATCTCAGTTTCGCAAGTGGCTATGAAGGGATTGACAACCCCTTTATTGCGTCGGTTGCGAGTTCTTTGTTTGTTTGTGTAGGTGCATGGGACTTTTGAGGAGCCTCCTACTGGATTGATACCTTGGTTCTCAAAAACTGAGGGAAATACTTATGCTACTATTGCTGCATCACCCTTTCTTCTTCAAGGAAAACCAACGCAAGCTCAAGACGTAGCAGAGACCAAGAATCAATGGGCCCTGAGAAGGCCGAAAGATAACTTGGGCTGGAAACGACCCAATGGAATAATGGGCCGTTAATGGGTATAAGTGATACACTGTTCATTACGGGCCAGTTTCACCACGGGCCGTTAATGGGCCAAGAGTTAAAGGGCCTCATATGGGCTGAAAGAAGTCATGGGCCACATGGGTCGGAAGTTAAAACGGGCTGGAATCATATTGGACGGCCCAGATGACGCTACTGGGCCTAATTCGGAGAGGTTGTAATGGGCCCTGGGTTAGCGGGCTGTAAATGGGCTATATGCGAACAGGCCGTTAACAGGCTTTCTGTCGGCCGGCCCACCACCTTTTGACCAAGTCAATCGGGCCGGCCTTTTCACAGGAATGGGCCTCTGTTGGGCCATGCCATGTGTCGCCGTATCATAGGCATCTTCGATCCAATGAGTGGATGACATCTGTCCCAACGGTGAGCTGACACGTGTTTCCTCCAGCCAATGATGATTTTACATGTGGAAAATCCCCATTGGTCGGGGCTGTTAACGAGTTATTGGATCCAGAACCGGACCCGATAGCTTAACGGCGTTCTGTTACGGTGGATGCCACATGTCGGTCACCCTTGACGAAAGCACTTCTGTGACGCGCGATTTATCGTCATGGAAGTGGACACTTCCATGATGATAATTTTGGTAATGTCATGGAACACTTCTACGACAGCACAAGTATGACTATCTTGATTCTGTCATAAAATCGTCATGGATGTACATGCATGACAAAAAACGCGACCCACTGTGACAAACACGTATCATCACGGAAGTGTATTTTTTGTAGTGGGACCCTATATTTACTAGTCTTTTCTGGAAGTGAATTGAAAATGAGCACAATCAATCACCTTGAAACAGATGGCCAGACTAAGAGAGTCAACCAACAGATTGAGTGCTATTTTTGATGTTTTATTAGTGCCCACCCAACTCAGTGGTCTAAATGGCTTTCCTTGTGTGAATTTTGGTGCAATACCAATTGGTATTCCTGTGTGGGCAAATCTCCTTTTGAGGCTTTGTATGGCCACACACCAAGGTACTTTGGTATTGCAGTTTCTGACATTGTATCTTATCCTGATACTTTTGCTTGGTTGGAACAGAGGGTTGTTGTTCTAGATTCAGTTAAACAACATCTGCACAAGGCTCAAAAGAAAATGAAACAGCCAGCTAATAAGCACAGAGTTGCTCGGTCTTTTGAAGTGGGTGTAAGGTTTTCCTGAAGCTACAGTCGTATGTTCAATCTTGAGTGGTCAGGAGAGCAAATCATAAACTCTCTTTCAAGTATTATGGTCCTTACACAGTTACAGAGAAGATTGGGCAGCTGGCATATCGACTGAAGCTTCCTACTTCTAGCAGAATTCATCCGGTTTTCCATGTTTCTCAGCTGAAAAAGTGATCACTTCTGCGTTGTAGGTACAACAAACTCTCTATAACAAAAAGGAGGGTAAATTCGCCACTTCCACATTGATCAATGTGCACAACCATTTTATGTGAGCACATTCATGTGTTCTCATTTCTTTCCCCTGCATCTCTCAAGCCAATTTCCTGTAAATTTGTTAGCTTGAAAAGACATGTCATTCACAAATTTGAAATGAGAGAGTTTATACTCCATTTTTACATACATGTGTATGGTGAGATTCTTAGGTCCATCTGAACCTAGGTACAAGAGAACATTATGCTAACACTCACTACTGGAATTTTCACGTACGCCGGGTGTAATGCTCTTCGCCGAGTGCTAAAACACGGACACTCGGCAAAGCAAACTTTGCTGACTGTCACTCTTGGCAAACCCAGCTTCACGGCAAACCTGTCACTGCCTCATGGCAAAGAGGCACCGCACGGCAAACCCTGTAGACGCCGAGAGCCGCTCACGGCAAAGAGGAGCCACGCGGCATGCCCGTCCGTAACAGACGGCTCCGTCAGTTACTGCGTACTTTACCGAGAGCCGCAACATGACACTCGGCAAACCATATGCAACATCCTATTTTCTTTTTTTTGTGTGTGTTTCTCCTAACTGACATGTTGTCCGACTGGTCACATTGATTAGTAAAAGTTTTAAATAACTTCCTAAATATTCTTGAAAAAAATGACGATATCTTTGTCGAGAGCTGCTCTCGGCAATCCTCCTGACCAGTAGGACAGCGTGGCCCACATGGAAGCTGACAGTTTACATAGCTTTGCCGAGAGCTGGTCTCGGCAATGTCGCCTTCGTTTTCGAGAGCCGCTCTTGGAAAAGTTGTGGCACAACAGTAGGTCTCGCAGACGACCATGTTTTCGAGAGGTGCTCTCGGTAATATGTAGTTTTCCGAGTGTTGCTCTCGGAAATCTTTCCCATCCATTCTGCTGTTTAAGCTATTTCTTATCTGATCCCTGCAGATAAAAACAACTACTTGGCAGAAGGATCATATATAGGCATAATTTGATCTAGTCCACACATATATAGGCATAATTTGATCATATATAGGCATAATTTGACCTAGTCGACACATATATAGGCATAATTAGGGATAGTCCACATATTGTCACACACAAGTCGAATGTATTATCCTAGTAGACATCACACACATGTCGCAAATTCATACATATTGTCACTACTTGCAAAACACGTGCACGTCACAATAGAAGTACACTTGTTCATATATAGATCATCTTGAGGAGGAGAGGCCATCGGGTTAACATTCCGGAGGATGAGGAGGGGCATCAGTTGCACTGCTTCGAGATTGCATAAGAACCTATAAGAGTAGAGTCACGTGAGGGTGGTTCATCCCTATGTAACGAATCTTCTACTCTAGTTTAGATAATGTTCTACCTCTAGTTGATCCTCAAGCAGCTTCAACCTCTTATTCGTGTCTTCCCGTTCTTTTTCTCCGGACTCCTGTTCAGCCTACCGCCTTTTCTCCTCTTCAACAGCCCGCTGTGCCATTAAATCCTGTAACATGGCATCAGGCTCATATAGGTTGGAATGGTGCTATTTCGAGGCATGAACATAAATGAAAGGTTAGGATGCTAACCTTGAGATGCGCTATCTCACGTGATGCGGCGGTTGGGCGACTTCATATGGACGGAGTTGAGCTGGTGCTCGACACACGTATCTCATGCAGCTTGCAATGCAAGGAGGTGGCGATTGCCCCGTTGCAAAGGAGGTGGCGGCCATGGCCCTTCCCCTCGCCAGCAATGATGAGAAGCTCAGGATCAAGGGGCTTGGACGTATGTTTGGCTTCCTACCCGTGCACCTCCTGGAAGACCTCTTTGAAGGTCCCCCACTTCTCCTCCGCCGACTTGCTGCAGAACTCTGCGCCATCCTTCCCCTTGTGGCCTTCTTTCCAGGCTTTCAGGATGTGGACCGGGCGACCAACCTTCGCCTCCTGCAAAATTAACGATCAAGTTTAATGAACCAAGATGCACCATGCGAAAAAGTTAACATCTTAATCCACATACCATGTGTTGCTTGAGAGCCGTTAGGTTCCGGCTCTCCTGGACATGAGTCGGGCCTGTCATTTTGGCTCGATCGTTTCCCTTCTCCACATGTTGCGCCTACCATGCTGGGTTACACCACATGTCAACCAGGGCCTCCCAACAATTGTCCTTCATCCAGGGTTCCTTCACCTAGTCAGACAAAATCGAATAATTGAGGAACAAGAGGGATGAATCAAAGTACTAGCAACCGATGGAGTCACTTACCACTGACAGGTATTCTTCTCGCGATATGTTGGTCTGGCAAGAAGTATTCCTTGTCATCTTCTCTCCCTTCTCATCGAGCGGACAACACTGCATCACGGCTTTGTACCGCAGCGTGTGCTTGAGGTCAGAGAGTATCTTTTGGGCAGATTTCACGATGCCTTTGATCGCCTTTTGCTTCTCACCATCCACGCAAGCAAATGTTTCCTACAAGAAAGCATATGGCATCTTCTCACCATCCACGCAAGCAAGGATTTGGATATGGAAAAATGCAGTGGTCAGAGCGAAGATACTTACAAAAAAAGCATTGATGACCCGAGTGGCCATGGTGACATCGTGCTCATCCTTATTGTGTAGGTAATGCTCCCAGGTTATACCTTGCGATGGTGGATCATCATCACCCATCTTGGACAATCCAGGGAAGTGCTTCCTCAAGAGGGAGCCGATGACGTGGTTCGGCGGTCGTGCCCCCTTAGGTTGTGTCGGGATAAATTCCCACTGACTGCATGATACAAAAGACAACCATATGTGAGTGTCAAAGCTGTGGCATCCAAAATATGATGCAAATGAAATGCTTGCTTACCCCTCTCCTGTTGGGCAAATGATAGGACGGTTGCTGGCAGCAGTTGGTTTCGGGACCTTCCCCGGACCATGCCTGGATTTCTTCCTCTTGGAAGTGTTGCTCGAGGTATACCCCGAGCCGTCTGAGGCCTCCATGTCGCCCGACTCGGTAGCGAGTGGATCTGGTGCATCTAAGTCCACTCCGACATTGCCATCCGATGATGACGATGCCTCGGTTGTGGCCTGATGGGAGGCGGACGACTCGTTCCTACTAGTCGGGACTCTCCGGTACTTACTACCAGTGCTCCCATTAGAATCTGAAAAACAAAATATATATGGTGAATATTAACCATACCACTTGTCCAAAATACATGAAAAATTGATTGAAAAGAGTACATAGGCAACAGGAGCATATTATCTTGCATTGGACAATATGAACTGTTCAAATATATGAAAAAATAGGCCAAAAACTATACATTACAATAGCTGAAAATATACATAAGCAACATGAGCATATTATCATGCACTGGACAATATCAACTCCTCAAAAACATGAAAAATAGGCTGAAAATTGTACATTACAGTAGTATACAACAGCATATTATGATGAACTTGACCCACAATTTCAGGTTTGGTTGTTTTGTAGCCAATTTTGCCATGGTATTAAATTCCTCAGCAAGATGGTGCCTACTTGCAATTACTAGCCCCTAGTGGCAGTGGCGAAGCGTGACAAGCATCTAAGAGGGGGTCATTTTCAAAATGAAAGCAAAAAAAATGTGCAACTCACAACATGTTGTGCAACTCAAACATCCTAGTGGAGCACCTAAAAATACCTAGAACTAGATCGGCATGGACCTAGTGGAGCACCTAAAAATACCCTATGAACTGAATTACTAGCCCCTAGTGGAGCACCTATGAACTGAATTTTCCCAATTCTCATCTTCTTCAACAAAATTTGCATATGTTCAGTGGGATGGGTGTACACACCTGAGGGCATCTCCAGCTACCGCGCTACCGGAGGAGCACCGCTGCGGCGGCCGTCGTTGGGCCACATCGAAGAGCCGCCACGCCGGCCGCCGGACATGAAGCACCGTGGCGGCGACAGTTGGGGGCAGTGGACGCAGTTGGGGCGGTGGAGGAGGGGTGGCGGCGGCAGTTGGTGGCGGTTGAGGGCTGGCAGCGGCGGTGGTGGTGATTTCAGCGTCGGCAGCGGCGGTGGCGTAGGGAACAGAGAGGAGGGGAATGAAGATACAAAAGAAAGGGGAAAGGTTAAGACCTAGGCTAGATGCTTTACCGAGAGCGCCTCTCGGAAAAGGTGGCCATTACCGAGAGCCGAGAATCGACCCTCGGTATCCACTGCTCTAATTTTTTTCCCCTTCCCTTTTTGTTTTTGTTTTGCACTATCTTTTTTGTATCTCATATTTCATATGCTTTTACGACCAAAGTTTGGAAATTCCATGACTTTTGATGATTTTTTTCGATAAAAGACTTTTCATGCAATCATATATATATATATATATATACTATATATCCTTGACGTGACACGTGCCTCACATCCGGTGGTGTGGTATTTGAATAAGCAACGCACATCCTTGAAGTGACACGTGCCTCACAAACCACACACACGGGCGGGAACGTCGAGGACCGGCTGCGTCCGTCCCCGAGACAGAATCTTCGGTGGGTGATCCCGTGACAGAACGAGCCTAGACTTGGTCTGTCATCTCGCAATGACCCATGCACTAACACGGAGAAGCAGTTATTCACCATGGACTACACCCTCTCGGTGCGGAATAACGCCCTAGATCGCCGGGGCCATCGGATGGGTGCTCGATATAGAGACCGCCCGAGGGGGGGGCACCCCTACATGCGTGTGGCCCATGCATATGCATGCTAGGGTGGTGTGCCATTTGAATAAGCAACGCACGTCCTTGACGTGGAACATGCCTCACAAACCACACACACGGACGGGAACGTCGGGGACCGGCTGCGTTCGTCCTTGAGACAGAATCTTCGGTGGATGATCCAGTGATAGAACGGGCCTAGACTTGGTCTGTCATCTCGCGATGACATGCACTAAGACGGAGAAGCAGTTATTCACCATGGACTACACCCTCTCGGTGCCGAACAATGCCCTAGACCGCCGGGGCCACTGGATGGGTGCTCGATATAGAGACCGCCCAAGGGGGGGAAGACACCCCTACTTGTGTGTGGCCCATGCATATGCATGCTGGGGTGGTGTGCTATTTGAATAAGCAATGCACGTCCTTGACGTGACACGTGCCTCACAAACCACACACACGGGCGGGAACGTCGAGGACCGGTTGCGTCCGTCCCCGAGACAGAATCTTCGATGGGTGATTTCGTGACAGAAAGAGCATAGACTTGGTCTATCATCTCGCGATGACATGCACAACACGGAGAAGCAGTTATTCACCATGGACTACACCCTCTCGGTGCCGAATAATGCCCTATACCGCCTTGGCCACCGGATGGGTGCTCGATATAGAGACCGCCCAAGGGGGGGAGGGCACCCCTACATGCGTGTGGCCCATGCATATGCATGCAGGGGTGGTGTGCTATTTGAATAAGCAATGCACGTCCTTGACGTGGCACGTGCCTCACAAACCAGACACACGGGCGGGAACGTCGAGGACCGGCTGCGTTCGTCCCCGAGATAGAGTCTTCGGTGGGTGATCTCGTGACAGAACGGGCCTAGACTTGGTATGTCATCTCGCGATGATATGCACTAACACGGGATCAGAATAATATTCTGATCACAACATGAACTTCCCGAGTAACGCGCCTGACCTTCTCCGAGTACTAGGTTGAACTTCAGCTAAAATGTGTTCAAATGAAGCTTGCGATATACCGTTGGAAAGCTATGGACACCAATATCATGACGCAAGTTAAAATTTTGGCAAAATGTAAGCGGTTTAAGAGCAGTTTTTAAAACCGTTTTTTCTTCATACAAAAAACGTGAATCATATTTTCGATCGCATTTCTAAACAGTTTATCAGAATGAGGTAAATAATATGGTGTTGGAAAGCTGCTGCAAAACCGCTCATTCGACATGTTGAAAGTTTTTTCTAATTCCCTATGGATAAATAGTAATTTAGAAAATCGTAAAATTTTGCAAACCGAACAGCCAAGTTTGTATTTTCAATGTAATTTCTAAACGGCTAATCCAATTGAGGCAAATGATATGGCGTTGGAAAGCTTGTGAAAATGCGCTACTTTTTCATGTTAAAAGTTTTTCTAATTTAGAACAGTTTAAAAGTAATTCAGAAAACGGTACAAGTTCCACCGAGTTCGTATTTTCGAGCTAATTTTTTAACAGGTCTGAATGCAACAAATGATACGGCGTTGGAAAGATTAAGGAAGTGCGAAACTTTTTTATATATATTGTTTCTCCCAATTCGTTATGGTTTTAAGTCAAATTTGAAAATGGCTAAAAACGTATTTTTGGCATAATTTCTACAAACTTTATCGGAATGGGCAAATAATATACCGCTGAAAAGCTACGGAAAATGCAAAACTTTTTCATGTTGATGGTTTTCTCTGATTCCTAGCCGTTTTCAAGTAATTACGAAAATGGCGAGATCATTCGTTCTGCCTTTATCGCGAAACTGATTCTTTGAAAATGCACCGCGTGAAGAACCTGAACTTCTCGGCACGTGTACTTGAACATCACTCTATTTTTCACGTGATTGTTTTGCCCGTAGCTCTCCATCCGCTCAGCAGAACACTCACCGGAATTGAGCAAGTAATATACCGGTCGAAAGCTGATGTAAACACACAACTTTCCCGTGTTGATCATTTTTTTCATTCTCGCCACTATGTTAAAAGTTTTTCATCTCAAATTCATTCACTATAGTAGTCGAACTTCTTGCTGTTGTCACGTTGAACTTCTGTGATGCATTTTCATTTGTAATTTTCTCATCCATTTGTCAGTGTTATACAAATGATTTTCTTTTTGTACAAACTTCTCTCACAATATTATTTTTAACTTTCTTTGACCGAGGACTTGAACTTACACAAATGATATTTCTGTCGTTTTGAAGTAAATTAGAGAAATGAAAAGATCATGATTTCTGTCTTCATTGCAGATGGAAACGCACTGCGTGAAGTAGTTGAACTTCTCGGGCATGTCTGTTTGAACCTCACTCTGTTTTTGACGTGTTCTTTTTTGCACTGCATGAAGTAGTTGAACTTCTGGGGCATGTCTGTTTGAACTTCACTCTGTTTCACTTTATTGTTTTTTTCATATATGAAATACACACCATGTAGTACGTGAACTTCTGGTTATTATCACTTTGAACTTCTCTCTAGTTTGAGAGAATTATTTTAAAACACAAATAAATCATATTTTTTTATGTATTTTGGACATATAAATACATGGTGAACCTGTCTCACAAGAATTTTTTGAACTTTTCCTCACCGAGCACTTGAACTTCTAGCAACCATTTTTTTCGTTTATGAGTTGTTTTTAAAAGTGCAAAAAATGGTGTTGTGTTTTTTATTTTTTGAACAGGTAAATCCTAGGTCTTAATAAACTCCGAACTTCTCTGTTATTTCAATATGAACTTCACCTTTTTATATTTTGAGTAAAGAATTGTATTCGATTTTTATACGGAAAAAATCGAACATGGAAATACAAGGTGAACCTCTCTCGCAAGAATTTTTGAACTTCTCCGGACAGAGCACTTGAACTTCTCTCAACAAACCTTTTAAGCTTTTATTTTTCTACACTTTTATTTCTCACCTGAAATGCATTCCTTGCAGTACTTGAACTTCTAATTGTTTTCACTATGAACTTCTGTCACATTTTTGTGTATACGTTCAATTACACGCAATTGAAGGTCGGACGTCATTTTTTGCCATTTTCAAATATGTAATTGGAGGTCGGATGTCCCGCAATATAAATTCTGAACCGTGAATGGAGGAGCATGTGAACTTCTTGCAACAAACCTTTTAAGCCTTTTGTTTTCTATTCTTATATTTTTATCTGAAACGCATTCCGTGTAGTAGCTGAACATGCCGCTGTTTTCACATTGAACTTCTGTCACGTATTTTTGTTCAACCTCTCTCATAAGAATTTTTGAACTTTCTCGGGTCGAGCACTTGAACTTCTAGAAACAAAACTTTTAGCTTTTGCTTTTTCATTCTTTTTTTTCATACAAAATACACATAGTGTAGTACTTGAACTTCTCGCAGTTATTAATCCAAACTTCTCTCGATTACATGAAAATATTTGAGTTTTTTATTGACATCGAACCGCTCTACCTTTTTTATTCGAACTTCATTGTGTGTTTTTAGAAATGTGAAAATTGGAGGTTTTTTAGAAACATCAAACTTCTTCGTTTTTTCGAATTGAACTTATTGGTTTTATTCTTTAGTAACTGGAAAAGTCCAATTTTTCAAATAAATATCAAACTTTCCCGTGTAACCAGAAAACTTTCAAATAATATACCGTTAAAAAGCTACGGAAAATGCAAAACTTTTTCATGTTGATAGTTTTTTCTGATTCCTAGCCGTTTTCAAGTAATTTCAAAAACAGCGAGATCATGCGTTATGCCTTTATCGCGAAACGAATTCTTCAAAAATGCACCGCGTGAAGAACTTGAGCTTCTCGGCATGTCTACTTGAACTTCACTCTGTTTTTCACGTGTTTTTTTGCTCGTAGATTTCCATCCACTCACCGAAATTGAGCAAATGATATCCATATGGAAAGCTACTATAAACACGTAACTTTCCTGTATCGATCATTTTTCATACTCGCAATGGTTTTAAAACTTTTTCATCTAAAATTCATTCAATGTAGTAGTTGGACCTCCTGCTGTTTTCACTTTGAACTTCTGTGACTTATTTTCATTTGTACTTTTCTCATTCATTCATCAGCGTTACACAATTGATATTCCTTTTGTACAAACCTCTCTCATAATATTTTTTTTAACTTTCTCCGACTGAGGACTTGAACTTATAACAACAAAACTTTTAGTCTTTACTGTTTTATTCCTTTTTAATACAAAATGCACACCGTGTAGTACACGAACTTCTGATAGTTATCAATCTGAACTTCTCTCCGTTACGTGAAAATATCTGAATTTTTTATGACATTTTGAAGCGCTCTATTTTTAAAGTTGAACTTCTTGTTATTTTTTTTGAACTTCTTGTTTCCAGTCTTTAATAACGAGGAAAATCTGAGTTTTCTGTAATCATCAAACTTCTCCATATTTTTAATATGGACTTCCTGGTTTCATTTCTTTTAGTAACGGAGAAAATCCTACTTTTTGATAGACATCAAGCCACTCCGTTTTTAAATTGGAGCTCCTAAGTTTATTTTAACAAAGAAAATCTTTTTTATAAAATTGTTTGAGATGCTTGTTTTAATGACCTTCTTTGGGTTTGTAACAAGACTTGGTGCGATGCGACACGATATGACAAAATAGTCTTCAGGGTGCGGGCATGGCAATGCACCTGGAGGAGGCAGGGCCGGCGGCGTCCCTGGAAGGAGGCGGCGGCGGGGAGGTGCGCCAGAGCAGGATGGGCAGTGGCCGGAGGTCGCAGTGGGGAAGGGTGGGCGACGGGGATAAGGGGGGTCGGGGTGCTTTGTTCTGTTTCTTTATTTTATTCTTATGTATGGGAAAAATACGTGTTTTGTAATAATTTTTGAACTGCTCCGCTTTTTAAAATTGAACTTCTTGGTTTTGGTCTTTATTAATGAGGAAAATCTGAGTTTTTTTATATAAATTGAACTACTTCGTTTTAAATTTTGAACTTCATGGTTTTATCCTTTAGTATTGAAGAAAAGCCCTTTTGCACTTCTTAGTTTTATTCTTTAGTAACAAGGTGAAATCTGCCTTTCTTATAAACATTAAATTGCTCCATCTTTTAATTTGGACTTCTTTGTTTTATTTTCCATTAACGGGAAGAATCCAAGTTTTGTAATAAATGAAAACATTGAACCACTCCCTTATTTTGATTTGGCCTTCTAGGTATTTTAGAAAAGGGGAAAATCCTTTTTTGTAACTTCAAATTTAAAACGGTGCTCCCTCAAGCTCGGGGAAATAACTACAGGAGAACCAAAACTGATTTTTTTTATGTTGGCGCTTCGGGTGATCGAAACCACATGCTCCTTTTTTCATCAAGTAGGATAATAACACAATAGACATCGATGGACATCTATGCTTATCTTTTTTTGGGTTTTGGTGAAGTTCAATTTTTGGCCTGCAGATTTGTAGTGGCATAGTAGGGCAAGCATCAACGACCATATTTCGGGGGCACCGATGACCATAAGTATGAAATCAAAACTATGAGGCCCAGATCTCGTCGGAGCATGGCAGTAGTGTAATTTTGGGGGCGCGATAGCTGTGAACCTCCAGCAGCGGCGTAGTTGAACGACCCAAAGGTGGCGCTAATGAACGTCACGCTGCAGCGATGGACCCCACCAGTAGGAGGTTGCACGGTGGTGGGGGAGCCTCTGCCGGCAGAATCATCAGGGAGACGGAGAATGGCCATGTATCCACCGGAGTCTGCCACGAAGAAAAAGTAACGATGGTATTAGCAAAAAACGATTGGATAAACTAAGGCATGCCATTTTAGGAAAAGGAATGAAAGTTTGCTTTGCATAGTTGCTCTAACAAAATCAATTTCCTCATGTCTGGTACCTGCTTTTTGTAACGCGGGTTCAATTTTCGGTAAACGTACGCACCCATCCAAGAAACAAAGCAGTATACCTCAATTCTCTGTAACTCAAGTTCCACAAATCGCCAGCCCTGTATTTCCAGTGCAAGTTATCTAGAAATCACTAGATCCTAGATCCCATGTCTTATTTTCTTTATAATCTCTGAACTTCGAGAGTGGCGTTTTGGTGGCCGAGCACCGTGCAGGCCGGTATCCTGCACCGTGCAGACAAGCGCTGCGATGTGTGCACATTTTTTCTGTCAGGAGTATATGGCAGCTGCTAATTAGAAATACATGCGTGCCTTGAGCTGCTGTCACAGAGTTGTACGTGGGCCTTGGGTGCGCGCTGGATGCGTAAGCACGTCATGTGCTTGCTGGGCTGATTTGAAAACAGCACATGTAGGTATGGGCTGGTGCGATATTAATCCTGGGCCCAACGGCAATGCGGTGACTTAACACCGAAGGGATTTTTCTTTGATTTTGGTGTTGTCATACCTTGATTTCGCCCAGATCGTTATTCATTATTCCTCTGCCGTAGTTTGGTTGGGTCGACTATATGATAACTATGTATTTGCGCGATTGGTTCCTAAGGCTGGTGCGGGTGATATTTTGGGAGGCGGTATTGATATTGTCGAGTCTGTGGTTGCTTCCATCAATGAACGACGCGGCGCCCCCGATGTGATTTCTTCGGGCCGATGGTCGACAAAGCGGCAAAGATCGATTCAGGCGGTGGACGTGAATCTCGGCTCATACAAAATGGTGGTAGTGAGGTCGTTGGTGACTTGAACGATATGGCGGCTCAGAGAACTTCCACTGCATCTATGGGAGAGGAGGGAGATGCAGATGGGGTAGTCGTCATCAAATCGAAGGCCTCCTGTTGGACTCGACGGTAAGAAAATACATACTCATCTCGTTTTCCCGTTGCTGCCACACCAAAGATTGTACTTTCATGAAATTACCTTTGATGCAAGAGACAATGTTGAATCTCCAGGTACTGGCTGTAACAAGAAAAAACGAATACACGCAGTTCAGCCCCCTTAGTACCAATTCCATTTTTTTACCTCTTATAATCATCCTTGCTAGCTTGGAACCATAATTGTTCCATGCATTATTCATTCGGAATGTCATTTTATTTATTCTTTATCAAACGATGAACATTAATGTTTCCAAAGAATCCCCTGTTTATGTGTGTCTGTACAAAGCAGAATGCGCCTTTTAACACCATTTATATCGGGGTGATGCAGTGTGAGGATTGGCAACGCCACGGAGGAGAGGGATGCCAACCCAATCGTGGTCCCCGCCTCGAGGGTTCAATGAGGGCTTATGCGGACAACAAGGTTGGCACGGTTGTCAACCCGCGCCGGAACTAGCTTTGACACGGTTGAAGAGGCATATGAGTTTTACAACCAATACTCATGGGAGACGGGGTTCGGCATTAGGTATGCCAAAAGCAGGCTGAACATCCATCGGAAAAAATGCATGCAGGAGTTTGTGTGCGCGTGTACGGTGAGGATGATTCATTAATCCAAAAATGCAACAATGTTTTCTTACATCATCTTTGTTCAATTTTTATGCTCCTGTTCCAGTCCGGGCACATGATGAGCGGCAGATGCTGACGCCGTGGAGCGAACTGAGGATGAAGATGAAGCCATGTCGATCTTGTTTGGGATGGGTGCGGCTGCTATGGAGAACAATCTCTTCTATAAATAGCCGGCGAGACCAATGCTACGGCAGGATCCTCAACGTTCGACTCAAATGGCTCCCTGGCGTGGCACATGTTTGACGGGGTCAAACCCGGTGCCTTGTACATGAGTGACTGATATGATGTTGTGATGCACCACTGTAACTGCTCATGTACGTGTGCCCGCAAAGATTATTTAAATAGCAAATACGGTGTGTGGGCAGCGGAGATGTAACGCCCCGGATTCGATGCGCCAGGTGTCCGCCAGCTATTTGCCGTCGTTGCCATGTCATTTGCTTGCGTGTTGCCTTTTTCCATGTCATCATGTGCATCTCATTTTGCATACATTGTTCGTCTCATGCATCCGAGCATTTTCCCCGTTGTCCGTTTTGCAATCCGGCACTCCTATGTCATCCGGCGTCCCCTTCTCGCCTCTCTTTGTGAGCGGGTGTTAAACTTTCTTGGAATGGCCCGAGGTTTGCCAAGCGGCCTTGGTATAGCACCGGTAGACCGCCTATCAAGTTTCGTGCCATTTGGAGGTCGTTTGATACTCCAACGGTTAACCGGGTAACCGCAAAGCCCCCTCTCTCTTTTCAGCCCAACACCCTTTCCAAAGTGGCCCAAAACCCAGCAAACTCCCCTCCATGCTCTCGGTCGTTCGATCACGATCGTGTGGCCGAAAACCGCTCCTCATTTGGACTCTCCTAGCTCCCTCTACCTATAAATAGGTCCTCCCCCTCCATTTTTCGCGGATGAAATCCACCCCAAACCCTAGACTTCTTCCCCTCGCGCCGCCGGACAGATCTCCACCGCCGACGGACATGTCCTCCGCCTCCTGCAGCCAGTCGCACGCCGCCACGTGTCCCCGCCGGCATCTCTCTCTCCGCGTCGCCGCCAGAGCCCGCCTGGGCCCATCATGAGCCCGCCGGGCCGCCTGGCCCGAAGGCCGCCATGCCAGCGCCCGTCTCGCCCAGCGCGCCGCCTCGCCGGCGGGCCGCCGCCGTCCGGCGCCTGCCTTCGCGCCGCCCGCCGGCCGGCCGCCGCCGCCCGGCGCTGCCGCCGCGCCGCCCTCCGCCATCGGCCGCGCCGCCGCGGCGCCTCTCGCGCGCCTGAGCTCGCGCCGCGCCGCCGGCGTTCGCCCGCATCCGCCGCCCGCAGGCCGAGCTTGCCACCGAGCTCGTCGCCGGAGGCCAGCACCCTGCCGCCGGTCGCCTCCCCACCTCCGCCATACCTCGCCCCGGGGCGGATCCGGCAAGATCTGCCCGGGAGCACCCCATCCCCGCCTCGCGCCGACCTCCTCCGCCCTCCGCCGGCTCGCCGGAGCTCCCTCCGTCGCCGGCGACGACCTCGTCGCCGATCTGCACCACCCCGTCCGGGAACGCCCTAGACCCACCAGCCAAACGTCCCTGCTGCACCGTCTCGTCCCCGGGACCCCGAGATCCAGTTTGACCCGAGGTTGAAATTCCACCAAGTCCCTGATATTCATACATTATCATGCCAAGTTCATCCTACTGTATCTCTGCATCCGTAGCTCCATTTCGTGCGTGTAATATGTCAAATTGTTCGCCTCGACGAGTACTTCATTTCATTCCATTGAATCATTTTCATTTGAGTACATCTTGATGCCCGAAATGCTGTTGGAAGAGTGCATGTTGATGTTAATCTGCTGAAACTGTTATAACTTGCTCTTTTGTCATTTTTGCCATGATTGATGGTGCATCCTATGAGGTTGATGTCTTCATGTGTTTTGATCTATGCCATGCCATCTTTCCAGGGGTGTATGCCATGTATTTTTGTGATCAATGTGGTGAGTAGCACAAGCATGCAAACTAGGCTTCGTGATATTGCTGATTTTAGTCCCTGTTCTGCTGTTATTTTGATGCCATATAAACTTGATGCTACAGAGAGATCCATGCTTATTTTGAGATACTTCAGTAAGGGTGTTTTGAACATATGGTTATTGTCTATCCATTCATGCCCTTGTTTGCAATTATGGAGTAGTCTAGCATGTCATTTGAGTGCTCTACTTTTGCTTCAAAATGTTTCCTGGCAGATTGTTTACGTGTTATTCAATTTGGCCAAGCTTGCTATAGTTGATCCTTGCATGCTATGGACTTGTTCTTGACTTGGTTTGTTTCATAAACATGTATTCTTGATGATGCTATGCTTATATTGTCATGCAATGACTTGTGGTGAGTGAATCGAGCTTGTTAAGTAGTGTACTTGCTGTTGCTGTTTTGCTAGGCTGAATCTGTTATTTCGTGGTGCTATATAAACATGTTGCTACTAATCATTCTATGCATAATCTGAAGATGCTCTATAAACATGTTTTGATCTACATGTCATGCTCTATCCATACATGCCTCTGGTTGCATTTATAGGTTGCTGTAGCTTGTTGTAATCTTGCTCTAAAGTTGCTTCATAATGTTGTTGTCAGCCTGTTTACATTAAGTTCAATTGTTTCCATGTGTTTTCCTAGTGATCCATGAACCCTATGACCTTGCTCTTGCCATGCTTAGCTTCACAAACATGTCTTCTTACTGTTGGTTGCCTTGCCATGCCATGTATTGCTCTGTGGTGAGTGCTTCAAGCTCACCAACATGCCTAATTATTGTTCCTGCCATGTATGAATCTGTAATATAACTTGCCATGTTTACATGGGTGCCATCTTATCTTCGGTTCCTTTTTGGCTCATGGTCAGTAAGGGACTTTTGATCTATGATTTTAATTGATTCATGCCATGCCTTTGTTTGCCATGATAAGTTTCTGTAACATGTTGTTTGAGAGCTCTAACATTGCAACCTGATGTTATTTCTGCTAAAACCTGAATCTGTTATTATTTGCAATCTTCCCATGTCATTTTGAGCATGTTCTAGTCTTTTCTAGAGATAGCTTAGTGTTCGTGTTTTGTTGTGCTTTACCTGTACTTCATGACCATGCCTTTTCTTATTATGTTGGGGTGCTGTAGCTTATTGTTTTGATGCTTGCAAGATGCCTAGTTGCTGTTTTGGACAGATTGGTGTTATGACTTGTATAGTGTGTGTGTGTTGAACCGTTGCTCCGTTTTGAGTGTGCTCTATATGAAACTTGCTTGATTTTGAATGTAGCTTCATATTATCATGTTGCATCCTTGTTTTGGTGTGTTTGCTTGATGTTTGGTTGCATTTTGCATCAATGCCATGTTTAACTTGTTTTGCTCATATCTTCTAGACCGTAGCTCCAAATCTAACGAACTTTATATGTAGCTTGACTAGAATTTCGTGTAGTTCATCGTGGTGCATCTTAACTTGCTGTTTAACAACTTGAACATAAGGTTTGTTCAGATCTGGACCCATTTCGAAATTTGCATATGAGGACTTACCGGAATTGTTATATGTTGTTCCCGGCCTCATTTAAACTTGCCTTGATGTGTTGTTTTTGTTTGCATCATCTCTTGCCATGAGTAGCTTCATCTAGCTTTGTCATGCATCATGCTTGTTGTGCATCATGTCTTGTCTAAGTTTGGTGTGTTTACCATGTTGTGTGCTTCTTCTCGATAGTTCCGTTTATTTGCGATCGTGAGGATGCATTAAATCACGCTTGGTTCGTCTTCGTGGCTTCATCTTCTTCATGGACTCGTTCTTCTTCCTTGCGGGATTTCAGGCAAGATGACCGCTACCCTGGATCTCACTACTAGCATTGCTATGCTAGTTGCTTCGTTCTATCGCTATGTTGCGTTACCTATCTTTTGCTCATCAAGCCATCCCATATTGCCATGAACCTCTAACCTTGACACATTTCCTATGCAAACCGTTGTTTGGCTATGTTCCCGCTTTGCTCAGCCCCTCTTATAGCGCTGCTAGTTGCAGGTGAAGTTGAAGATTGCTCCATGGTGGACAGGGTTATGTTGGGATATCACAATATCTCTTATATTATTAATGCATCTATATATTTGGTAAAGGGTGGAAGGCTCGGCCTTATGCCTGGTGTTTTGTTCCACTCTTGCCGCCCTAGTTTCCGTCATACCGGTGTTATGTTCCCGGATTTTTGCGTTCCTTACGCGGTCGGTGATTTATGGGACCCCCGACGGTTCGCTTTGAATAAAACTTGTCCAAAGAAGGCCCAACCTTGGTTTTACCATTTGCCTCACCTAGCCCTTTTTCCCTTGGGAGTCGCGCCTCGAGGGTCATCTTATTTTTACCCCCGGGCGGTGCTTGTCGTGAGTGTTGGTCCAAACCGTCACCGCCGGTGGTACCGGCGGCAACTCTGGGCTCGCCTACGGAAGTTTGGACAATCCGGTGTGCCACGAGAACGAGATATGTGCAGCTCCTATCGGATTTGTCGGCACATTCGGGCGGCTTTGCTGGTCTTGTTTTACCATTGTCGAAATGTCTTGTAAACCGGGATTCCGAGATCGATCGGGTCTTCCCGGAGAAGGTCTATTCTTCGTTGATCGCGAGAGCTTGTCATGGGCTGTTGGGACACCCCGCAGGTTTAAACTTTCGAGAGCCGTGCCCGCGGTTATGTGGCAGATGGGAATTTGTTAATGTCCGGTTGTAGATAACTTGACACCAGATCCGAATTAAAACACATCAACCGCGTGTGTAGTCGTGATGGTCTCTTCTCGGCGGAGTCCGGGAAGTGAACACGGTTTCTGGGTTATGTTTGACGTAAGTAGGAGTTCAGGATCACCTCTTGATCATGGCTAGTTGATGACCGTTCCTTTGCTTCTCTTCTCGCTCTTATTTGCGTATGTTAGCCACCATATCATGCTTAGTCGCTGCTGCAAACCACTTTACCCCTTCCTTTCCCATTAAGCTTTGCTAGTCTTGATACCCATGGTAATGGGATTGCTGAGTCCTCGTGGCTCACAGATTACTACAACAGTTGCAGGTACAGGTTATGCGATGACCATGACGCGAGAGCGATGCTTGCTTGCGTTGAGTTTCTTCTTCTGCTTCTTCGATCAGGGATAGGTTCCAGGTCGGCAGCCTGGGCTAGCAGGGTGGATATTGTTTGAGTTTCTGTTTATGATTCATCCGTAGTCGGATGTTGTTCTTGTATGTGGTATTGTTGTATTCATGTGACATTGTATGTATTGGACGTATCCCCATCTATTATGTAATGTTGATGTAATGATATCCACCTTGCAAAAGCGTCTTCAAGATGCGCTTCTATCCTTGGTGGGACCTTCGAGTTCCTTTAGGATAGGGTCGCATCTTGGGCGCAATAAGTTGGTATCAGAGCCTCGACCGACCTTAGCAGCCCCCCTTGATTGATCGTGTACTTTGGCCCTTGTTGAGTCTAGAATAAAACTGTTTTCGGAGTCTAGTTATATCGGAGAGTAGGATTCTTTTTACTCCTCAGCCCCTTCGTTGCTCTGGTGAGGAATCTTGACGTAGGTGTTTTGAACTACTCCTCTTCCCTTCAAATTTTTCTTTAGGTTCACGTGGTTAGTTTCGTTTGTTGTCCATCCTCTTTTTATCCGGTGCATTTCTCGTCAAGTTGACTCGAGCCTCTTCATCATTGCCAAGTTCAATCCTCAGTTGTTTTCTTTTCCCACCCGCCACCCTTTTTCCTCTCGGAACCGGAGTCCGTAATCGAGTATCCATCCTACTCGTGCGAAGTCTTTGCTTTCTTTCCTCAATGATTTCAACTGGTGTTTTCTCTTCAAGATATTCGTCGGCTTTCCCCCTTCTAAGATGCCTTTGTTTTCCCGCCCTCCCACCCTTTTCTTCCCGGAGTTGACTCTCTCGACCATCAATTTCATTCGTGTGGAGCCTCTTCAGTCTTCCCTCAATTATTTCAACCGGTGGATTCTCGCCTCGTTCATCATTCTTCATCCATTTCTCTTCCGGTGGATTCAATTCAAGTTTTTCGGGTTGATCATATTCTATTCCTCAGCTCAAATATTTTCCTTTGCTCGTTCGCCTCTCGCCATTTTATCCTTCCGGAGTGTTCAAGACATCTCAAGAGATTCGTCTGTGTTCGAATTAATTCGAGGTTGCCACCTCATTCAAATATTTCAATTGTTCCGGTGCATCATCTATCTGTTCAACATCCCTTTCCAACGGTGCTTTCTTTAGTGGGCCCTAACCCACAGGTCTTTTCCCAGGATCTTACCTGACTCTTCTAATTCCCCGGAGTTATTCTCAATTCTTTTCAAGTGTGACGTAAGAATGGATTCCATCAGTCACATGCCTTCTCCAAGATCTCTTTCAAATTCTTTTCATTGTTGGCTCAACCTCTTCGCTTTTCATTCTACTGGAGTATCTCTGTAATTTTGGTGGTTTTTTTTCTCGTCGTCAGTTGAAGATTGAAGAAGAGTTTTTTTCCCTAAATCTTGTCCGTTCTCCCGGAGTTCCGTGGCGCTAGCTTCATATTATCCTCTGGAATTATTCCATTTGTCCGATATTCTTTTCTTAACCATCCGGAGTATGTCAGAAGTTGTTTTCCCGTTTCTTTTCACCAGAGGCCATCATTCCAGTTATCGTTCTCTATTTATCCCGGTGCTTCGTTCAAGTGTTCTTTAATCAGCTCATGATCTCTTTGTTCTTTTGCATCTAAACCCCCTCAAGCATATTGTTCTTTGAATCCTTCCTGGTGATTCATTCTCTTTCATCAGTCATTTCCAAATTCTTACGGTGGTTCGTTCATGATTCTTTTCCTTGATTATCTTTTTAATCCTTTCGTTCTTTTCAATCCTACCGGTGGTTCATGAAGACCTTCTCAAGTTTGAGATATGTCACTTCTAAATCCTTTTCAAGAAGAATAAGTAGTATGCTAAATCCATTGCTTGTCATCAATTTAATTTGATGAAGGATAAGTATAAAATAAATCTTACTCTTATTTCCTCAAAGTGATTAATCCTTTCCATCAGAGTTTGTTCTTGATGAATAAAGTCTAGTTCCAAGTGTTTTCATCTTTTCTTTTCCGGAGTTCAAATTTCCTCGGCCATTTTCGTCGGAACCTCCATCTAAATCACCGCAAGGCTCATCTTATTCTTTCATCCATTATTCTATCTCATCATCCTTTTGTTACCGGAGTTCTTCACGGTGGATCGTCATGATTTAATTCTTTCTTCAAGAGTTCATCAAGTACCATTCCATCCTCTCAAGTTCGTTCTAATCCTCCCATTTTCAGCCGGAGTGCTACCTAAATCCTTTCAGTTTTATCCGTTTCTTTTCTCATTCTAACCACTCCGGTTAGAACGAGTTGTTTCATAGTCTATCTGATTCCTTGAGCTTTCAATTCTCGTGATTCCCATTGTTCCTCTCTTCTTCTCGAGTGCTCTCGATTCTTTGCTTCTTCTCTTGAGTTCTTGCTTCACCTCTTCTCTTTCTCTTCCGTCTCGGTCCTAAGATCTCGGGACGAGATCTCTTGTTAGTGGAGGAGTGTTGTAACGCCCCGGATTCGATGCGCCAGGTGTCCGCCAGCTATTCGCTGTCGTTGCCATGTAATTTGCTTGCGTGTTGCCTTTTTCCATGTCATCATGTGCATCTTATTTTGCATACATGTTCGTCTCATGCATCCGAGAATTTTCCCCGTAGTCCGTTTTGCAATCCGGCACTCCTATGTCATCCTGCGTCCCCTTCTCGCCTCTCTTCGTGAGCGGGTGTTAAACTTTCTCGGAATGGCCCGAGGTTTGCCAAGCGGCCTTGGTATAGCACCAGTAGACCGCCTGTCAAGTTTCGTGCCATTTGGAGATCGTTTGATACTCCAACGGTTAACCGGGTAACCGCAAAGCCCCCTCTCTCTTTGCAGCCCAACACCCCTTCCAAAGTGGCCCAAAACCCAGCAAACTCCCCTCCATGCTCTCGGTCGTTCGATCACGATCGCGTGGCCGAAAACCGCTCCTCATTTGGACTCTCCTAGCTCCCTCTACCTATAAATAGGTCCTCCCCCTCCATTTTTCGCGGATGAAATCCACCCCAAACCCTAGACTTCTTCCCCTCGCGCCACCGGACATATCTCCACCGCCGACGGACATGTCCGCCGCCTCCCGCAGCCAGTCGCATGCCGCCACGTGTCCCCGCCGGCCTCTCTCTCTCTCCGCGCCGCCGCCAGTTCGCCTGGCCCATCATGCGAAGCCCGCCGCCGCCGGCCGAAGCGCCACCGCTGCATGACCGCGCCTGTCTCGCCCCACGCCGCCGCGCCGCCGGAGCCGCCACCGCCGGCGCTGCCGCCCGCCGCCGCCGCCGGCTGCCGGAGCGCCGCCAGCCGCCCCCAAGGCCGCCTCCGCCGTCCGCCAAGGCTACCATGGCACTCTCCCCGCGCGCTGAAGCTCGCGCGCTCCTCGCCGGCGTTCGCCCAGATCCGCCATCACGCGTGTCGAGCTTCGCCGCCGAAGCTTGTCGCCGAGGCCAGCGCCCTGCCGTCGGTCGCCTCCCCGCCTCCGCCATACCTCGCCCCGGGGCGGATCCGGCGAGATCCGCCCGGGAGCACCCCGTCCCCGCCTCGCGCCGACCTCCTCCGCCCTCCGCCGGCTCGCCGGAGCTCCCTCCGTCGCAGGCGACGACCTCGTCGCCGATCTGCACCACCCCATCCCGGAACGCCCTAGACCCACCAACCAAACATCCCTGCTGCACCGTCTCGTCCCCGGGACCCCGAGATCCAGTTTGACCCGAGGTTGAAATTCCACGAAGTCCCTGATATTCATACATTATCATGCCATGTTCATCCTGTTGTATCTCTGCATCCGTAGCTTCATTTCATGCGTGTAATATGTCAAATTGTTCGTCTCGACGAGTACTTCATTTCATTCCATTGAATCATTTTCATTTGAGTTCATCTTGATGCCCGAAATTGTTTTGGAAGAGTGCATGTTGATGTTAATCTGCTGAAACTGTTATAACTTGCTCTTTTGTCATTTTTGCCATGATTGATGGTGCATCCTATGAGGTTGATGTCTTCATGTGTTTTGATCTATGACATGCCATCTTTCCAGGGGTGTATGCCATGTATTTTTGTGATCAATGTGGTGAGTAGCACAAGCATGCAAACTAGGCTTCGTGATATTGCTGATTTTAGTCGCTGTTCTGCTGTTATTTTGATGCCATATAAACTTGATGCTGCAGAGAGATCCATGCTTATTTTGAGATACTTCAGTAAGGGTGTTTTGAACATATGGTTATCGTCTATCCAATCATGCCCTTGTTTGCAATTATGGAGTAGTCTAGCATGTCATTTGAGTGCTCTACTTTTGCTTCAAAATGTTTCCTGGCAGATTGTTTACGTGTTATTCAATTTGGCCAAGCTTGCTATAGTTGATCCTAGCATGCTATGGACTTGTTCTTGACTTGGTCTGTTTCATAAACATGTCTTCTTGATGATGCTATGCTTATATTGTCATGCAATGACTTGTGGTGAGTGAATCGAGCTTGTTAAGTAGTGTACTTGCTGTTGCTGTTTTGCTAGGCTGAATCTGTTATTTCGTGATGCTATATAAACATGTTGCTACTAATCATTCTATGCATAATCTGAAGATGCTCTATAAACATGTTTTGATCTACATGTCATGATCTATACATACATGCCCCTGGTTGCATTTATAGGTTGCTGTAGCTTGTTGTAATCTTTCTCTAAAGTTGCTTTATAATGTTGCTGTCGGCCTGTTTACATTAAGTTCAGTTGTTTCCATGTGTTTTCCTAGTGATCCATGAACCCTATGACCTTGCTCTTGCCATGCTTAGCTTCACAAACATGTCTTCTTAATGTTGGTTGCCTTGTCATGCCATGTATTGCTCTGTGGTGAGTGGTTCAAGCTCACCAACATGCCTACTTATTATTGTTCCTGCCATGTATGAATCTGTAATATAACTTGCCATGTTTACATGGGTGCCATCTTATCTTCGGTTCCTTTTTGGCTCATGGTCAGTAAGGGACTTTTGATATATGCTTTTAGTAGATTCATGTCATGTCTTTGTTTGCCATGATAAGTTTCTGTAACATGTTGTTTGAGAGCTCTAAACATTGCAACCTGATGTTATTTCTGCTAAAACCTGAATCTGTTATTATTTGCAATCTTCCCATGTCATTTTGAGCATGTTCTAGTCTTTTCTGGAGATAGCTTAGTGTTCATGTTTTGTTGTGCTTTACCTGTACTTCATGCCCATGCCTTTTGTTATTATGTTGGGGTGCTGTAGCTTATTGTTTTGATGCTTGCAAGATGCCTAGTTGCTGTTTTGGATAGATTGTTGTTATTACTTGTATAGAGTGTGTGTGTTGAACCGTTGCTCCGTTTTGAGTGTGCTCTATATGAAACTTGCTTGATTTTGAATGTAGCTTCATATTATCATGTTGCATCCTTGTTTTGGTGTGTTTGCTTGATGTTTGGGTGCATTTTGCATCAATGCCATGTTTAACTTGTTTTGCTCATATCTTCTAGACCGTAGCTCCAAATCTAATGAACTTTATATGTAACTTGACTAGAATTTCGTGTACTTCATTGTGGTGCATCTTAACTTGCTATTTAACAACTTGAACATAAGGTTTGTTCAGATCTGGACCCATTTCGAAATTTGCATATGAGGACTTACCGGAATTGTTATATGTTGTTCCCGGCCTCATTTAAACTTGCCTTGATGTGTTGTTCTTGTTTGCATCATCTCTTGCCATGAGTAGCTTCATCTAGCTTTGTCATGCATCATGCTTGTTGTGCATCATGTCTTGTCTAAGTTTGGTGTGTTTACCATGTTGTGTGCTTCTTCTCGATAGTTCCCGTTTCGTTGCGATCGTGAGGATGCGTTCGTCTACGTTTGGTTCGTCTTCGTGGCTTCATCTTCTTCATGGACTCGTTCTTCTTCCTTGCGGGATTTCAGGCAAGATGACCGCTACCCTGGATCTCACTACTATAATTGCTATGCTAGTTGCTTCGTTCTATCGCTACGCTGCGTTACCTATGTTTTGCTCATCAAGCCATCCCATATTGCCATGAACCTCTAACCTTGACACCTTTCCTATGCAAACCGTTGTTTGGCTATGTTCCCGCTTTGCTCAGCCCCTCTTATAGCGTTGCTAGTTGCAGGTGAAGTTGAAGATTTCTCCATGGTGGACAGGGTTATGTTGGGATATCACAATATCTCTTATATTATTAATGCATCTATATATTTGGTAAAGGGTGGAAGGCTCGGCCTTATGCCTGGTGTTTTGTTCCACTCTTGCCGCCATAGTTTCCGTCATACCGGTGTTATGTTCCCGGATTTTGCATTCCTTACGCGGTCGGGTGATTTATGGGACCCCCCTGACAGTTCGCTTTGAATAAAACTTGTCCAGCAAGGCCCAACCTTGGTTTTACCATTTGCCTCACCTAGCCCTTTTTCCCTTGGGAGTCGTGCTCTCGAGGGTCATCTTATTTTTACCCCCCGGGCCAGTGCTCGTCGTGAGTGTTGGTCCAAACCGTCGACCGCCGGTGTACTGGGCAACTCGGGCTCGCCCACGGAAGTTTGATAATCCGGTGAGCCCTGAGAACGAGATATGTGCAGCTCCTATCAGGATTTGTCGGCACATTCGGGCGGCTTTGCTGGTCTTGTTTTACCATTGTCGAAATGTCTTGTAAACCGGGATTCCGAGACTGATCGGGTCTTCCTGGGAGAAGGTCTATTCCTTCATTGATCGCGAGAGCTTGTCATGGGATAAGTTGGGACACCCCTGCAAGGTTTAAACTTTCGAGAGCCGTGCCCGCGGTTATGTGGCAGATGGGAATTTGTTAATGTCCGGTTGTAGATAACTTGACACCAGATCCGAATTAAAACACATCAACCGCGTGTGTAGCCGTGATGGTCTCTTCTCGGCGGAGTCCGGGAAGTGAACACGGTTTCTGGGTTATGTTTGACGTAAGTAGGAGTTCAGGATCACCTCTTGATCATGGCTAGTTGACGACCGTTCCTTTGCTTCTCTTCTCGCTCTTATTTGCGTACGTTAGCCACCATATCATGCTTAGTCGCTGCTGCAACCTCACCACTTTACCCCTTCCTTTCCCATTAAGCTTTGCTAGTCTTGATACCCATGGTAATGGGATTCTTTGAGTCCTCGTGGCTTCACAGACTACTACAACAATTGCGGTGCAGGTTATGCGATGACCATGACGCGAGAGCGATGCTTGCTTGCGTTGAGTTTCTTCTTCGCTTCTTCAATCGGGGATAGGTTCGGTCGGCTGACACTGGCTAGCGTGGTGGATATTGTTTGAGTTTGTTTATGATTCATCCGTAGTCGGATGTTGTTCTTGTATGTGGTATTGTTGTATTCATGTGACATTGTATGTATTGGACGTATCCCCATCTATTATGTAATGTTGATGTAATGATATCCACCTTGCAAAAGCGTCTTCAAGATGCGCTTCTATCCTTGGTGGGACCTTCGAGTTCCTTTACAATAGGGTCGCATCTTGGGCGTGATAGGAGACTCATACGAATACGCTGGAAATACGGTAGGGTCTTAATGGCTTGCACCGATCGCAAAGATATCAGACGGGACTGATTCCGGCCTGCACGGTGCTCGGCCACCAAAGGCCATATTCGCTGAACTTCATAGAATCATACGTACAAGCAGAGAAGCAGCCATAGTTGGACGAGCACACGACACTCCTCTAAATAGAGTACAGGCGAGTAGCTCATGGAGCTGGCCGCGCACAGCGGAAGGAAGCGAATGGAGTCGACGATGGCGAGGGTCATCCATGACGAGCACCGGGTGGAGTTGAACGGCCTGATGTGGCATAATTGAACGATCGAGGCGCTGCGGCGCCGGCTGTAGGTGGTGGACCGTTGTGGCAGTAGGTCGTAGTGTCGTGTGTGGAGAGCTTTAATTAGGTCAACACGTCCTCCAGCTGCAGGTCGACGCTCCCTGCAGGTGAAGGTCAATGCCACCTGTAGCTGCAGATCAGATAGTGCCCAATCCGATCAACATCGCTGGTACCAGCCCTCCTGTGCAGACGTGGGTTGGTGGCTCCGATCCAGATTTCGGGCCGCGGCGGCATCCAGTGCCATCTCTGGCTCATTAGACCATGGGCTTTTAGCAGCGAGCTCGTGTGACCTTGGAGGAGTTGACCTGCTACTGTTGAACGATGTGGACTGCAGCGGCTGCCATGTTTTGTTGATGCATATGTGAGGAGGAGGTGAGCAGCAGGACGGGCCGGGGGCATTGGTTGGGAGGTGGAGGAGCAGCGTGGATCCGCTGGTCTGACGCCGCATCGGTCGGTGGTCAATGACCTGATCCAATTCAGGAGATGTTCGACGTTTTAGCTACTGCTGAAGGTGGGGGTGACCAAGGCAGCGTCGGGAGGTAGGGGACGGGCAGCTCCAGTGCGGAGGAAGGCCGCCAGCGGCCACCACAGCAAGGGTGGAGCAGGAGTTCATTGGCCGCGAGAGGGGATCGGGCCGCCGCCGTTCCTAGTCGATCCCTGCCGTGGGAGTTCGCCGCCGCGTGGTGGCGGCGGATCCGGGGATGCGCGGTGGTTGGGAATTGCATCTCGATTGGTGGTTGGTCTCCGGCGGCGCGTGGCGCCTGGGGATGCTGTGGCATGCGGAGGAACGGGGGTCCGGCGGTGCATGGGGAGAGAGGGCGGGTCCGGCGGCGCGTCGGTACGAGACGGGGACGACGGCGCGCTGGAAGTAGGCGGGAGTGGTGGCGCGCCGGTAGGAGGCGGGGTAGGCCTCGGCGGCGATGTGATCGGGGGAGGAAGTGGTGGACGAGCGGTCGGTCGTGGGTGGGATTTTTTTTTCCTTCTTGCAGTGGGTCGGGGAGTTCGGGAACTACCGGATCGCTCCCCGTTTATATATATATATATATATATATATATATATATATATATATATATATATATATATATATATATATATATATATATATATATATATGGCTACGCTATTCTGAGCGAGCGCGCATTTTGCTTAGCCTACGCGCCGGCCGCTCCTAATCAGCCGCGCGGGGCCGCGGAGTAGGCTGCGCTCCACCGCTATTCTGGTTGAGGGTAAGTATGTTTGTAAAAAAAAGTAACGCAATTAATTTTATTACTATGGGTCGCTCCGTGTATTCCGTCTGTTACGATGACTATTTATTGCAGTTACAGGGATGGTAGGGATGGTAATGGACAACAATTGTTTACGAGGCAGCGAGTAATCGTTGGTTGGAGACCTAAGCATAGTAACGGAGATAGTAGGGGATGGTAATGAATTACTACGCTGTTATGGAGTCTGATGGTAAAACCTAGTAACACCAGGATAATAATTCATTACTACATGTGTACTCTCTTAAACACTTGAATGATTTAAGCCATGTAGTAACGAATTACTACGCTATGATAGACTAGATGGTAAACCTAGTCAAACCTGGATAGTAATGCATTACTACATGTGATGTCTTAAACATTTAAATGATTTAATCCATGTAGTAACGAATTACTACTCTATGATGGAGTCGATGGTAAACCTAGATGGTAAATTGTAAATATGGTAATTCGTTACGATTTCCAGCAGGTCCAATTACTAGATGGTAACATCATTACTACTTTTGCAGCCTCAGTTTACTGATGGTAGCAGTTAACGGCTGGGCGGGGCATCGAATTACGCTGGGCAGGGTGTAGGCATGTGAGGGATTGGGCATGTTAACTTCCGCGAGGATGGTAACTCGTTACTATTGATCTTTTTTCAGAGGAGAGCGGGCCTGGTTATGTGTACGGGCCGGTCGTAAGTTCTTTACGGTAGATCGAGCCCGCGCGTCGGCTAATTAGCACGTACAGCCGGTGGGTCGACGGGCGGTCGGAGCGCAGGCTATGTTATAATGCGCGCACACACACACATAAACACTATTCTGATCATGGGATCAGAATAATATTCTGATCACAACCTGAACTGCCTGAGTAACGCGCCTGACCTTCTTTGTGAACTAGGTTGAACTTCCCGCAACATTTCCCAAATAGTGCTTGCCATATATTGTTGGAAAGCTATGGACACCAATATCATGACCCAACTTAAATTTTTGGCAAAATATAAGCGGTTTAAGAGCAGTTTTAAAAACCGTTTTTTCTTCGCACAAAAAACGTGAATCGTATTTTCGATTGCATTTCTAAACCATTTATCAGAATGAGGCATATAATATGGCGTTGGAAAGGCTCCTTCCACATGTTGAAAGTTTTTTCTAATTCCCTATGATTAAAGAGTAATTTGAAAAAACGTAAAATTTCGTAAACCGGACAGCTGAGTTCGTTTTTTTGATGTCATTTCTAAACGGCTAATCCAATGGAGGCATATGCTATGGCGTTGGATATGAAAATGCGCTACTTTTTCATATTGAAAGTTTTTTTCTAATTTTGAATGGTTTAAGAGTAATTTGGAAAATGGTCCAAGTCCTACCGAGTTTGTATTTTCGAGCTAATTTTTTATCCGTGCGTCCGAATGCAGCAAATGATATGGCGTTGGAAAGCTTGAAGAAAAGCGAAACTTTTTGGTATGTATTGTTTGTCCCAATTATTTACGGTTTTAAGTCAGTTTCGAAAATATCGAAAAATGTATATTCGCCATAATTTCTATGAACTTTATCGGAATTGGGCAAATAATATACCCTTGAAAAGCCACGGAAAATGCGAAACTTTTCCATGTTGATGGTTTCCTCTGATTCCTAGCCGTTTTCAAGTAATTCCGAAAACGGCGGGATCATTCGTTCTACCTCTACCGCGAAACAGATTCTTCGAAAATGCACCGCGTGAAGAACCTGAACTTCTCGGTGTGTGTACGTGAACTTCACTCTGTTTTTCACGTGATTTTTTTGCTCGTAGATCTTCATTCATTGCTCGTATTTCTTCATCCCGCTCACGGGAATTGAGCGGGTGATATACCGATGGAAAGCTGCTGTAAACACACAACTTTCCCGTGTTGCTCATTTTTTCATACTCGCGACGATTTTCAAAGTTTTTCATCTGAATTTCATTTAGCGTTTTAGTTGAACTTCATGCTATTTTCACGTTGAACTTCTGTGACGTATTTTTGTTTGTACACACGCCTGAACTTCCCTCTGTACGAACTCGACCTTTATCGGAATTTTGAAAACCGTTTTTTCTTCATACAAAAAAACATGGATCGTATTTTCGATCGCATTTCTAAACCGTTTAGCAACTAAATACTCGTTTTAGATAGGAATCTCGCTCATAGGCGGATTTTGCACTCGGGTCGTGAAGAACTCGTGTTTTTTGCGATTTTACTGCCTGAGTTGTTCGACCTGAACTTCCCCCTGTGCTAGGTTGAACTTCCCGCAACATTGCCCAAATAGGGCCTGCTATATACCGTTGGAAAGCTATGCACACGAGTATCATGACCCAAGTTAAATTTTTCGCAAAATGTAAGCGGTTTAAGAGCAGTTTTGAAAACCGTTTTTTCTTCACACAAAAAACGTGAATCGTAATTTCGATCGCATTTCTAAACCGTTTATCGGAATGAGGCATATAATATGGCGTTGGAAAGCTGCTGCAAAACTGCTCCTTCCACATGTTGAAAGTTTGTTACAATTCCCTATGGTTAAAGAGTAATTCGAAAAAATGTAAAATTTCGTAAACCGAACAGCTGAGTTTGTTTTTTCGATGTCATTTCTAAACGGCTAATCCAATGGAGGCATATGATATGGCGTTGGAAAGCTTATGAAAATGCGCAACTCTTTCATCTTTAATGTTTTTTTCTAGGTTTGAATGGTTTAAGAGTAATTTAGAAAATGGTCCAAGTCCTACCAAGTTTGTATTTTTAAGATAATTTTTTAACTGTACGTCCGAATGCAACAAATGATACGGCATTGGAAAGCATGAGGAAATGCGAAACTTTATATATATATTGTTTCTCTCAATTCCTTACTATTTTAAGTCGATTTTAAAAATGGCTAAAAATGTATTTTTGCCGTAATTTATACAAACTTTATCGGAATTGGACAAATAATATACCGCTGAAAAGCTACGGAAGATTCGAAACTTTTTCATGTTGATGGTTTTGTCTGATTCCTAGCCGTTTTCAAGTAATTTCGAAATCTGCGGGATCATTCGTTCTGCCTTTATCGCGAAACAGATTTTTCAAAAATGCATCACGTGAAGAACTTGAATTTCTCGGTGCGTGTACCTGAACTTCACTCTGTTTTTCACGTGATTTTTCTTGCTCGTAGCTCTCCATCCACTCACCGGAATTGAGCAGGTGATATACCGATGGAAAGCTGTTGTAAACACGCAACTTTCTCGTGTTGAACATTTTTTCATACTCGCGACAATTTTAAAAGTTTTTCATCTGAAATTCATTCAGCGTAGTAGTCGGACTTCCTGCTGTGTTCACATTGAACTTCTGTGACGTATTTTTGTTTGTAATTTTGTCACCCATTTCGTCAGTGTTACACAAATGATATTCTTTTTGTACAAACCTCTCACAATATTTTTTTAACTTTCTCCGTCCGAGGACTTGAACTTACACAAATGATATTCCTGCCATTTTGAAATAAATTAGAAAATGACGAGATCATGATTTCTGCCTTCATCGCGAATGGAAATGCACTGCGTGAAGTAGTTGAACTTCTCGGGCATATATGTTTTGAACTTCACTCTGTTTTTGACGTGCTGTTTTTTGCAATGCGTGAAGTAGTTGAACTTCTGGGGCGGTCTGTTTGAACTTCACTCTGTTTCACCTTATTGTATTTTTCTTATATGAAGTACACACCATGTAGTACGTGAACTTCCGGTTGTTATCATTTTGAACTTCTCTCTGGTTTGAGAGAATTATTTTAAAACACAAAAAATAACATATTCTTTTATGTATTTTGGACATCTAAATACATGGTGAACCTCTCTCAGAAGAATTTTTCAACTTTTCCTCGCCGAGCACTTGAACTTCTAGCAACCATTTTTTTCGTTTATGAGGTTTTTTTAAAAGTGTAAAAAATGGTGTTGTGCTTTTTATTTTTTGAACAGGTAAATACTATGTTTTAATAAACTCCGAACTTCTCCGTTATTTCAATTTGAACTTCACCTTTTTATATTCTGAGTAAAGAATTGTATTCAAATTTTATACGAAAAAATCGAACATGGAAATACAAGGTGAACCTCTCTTTGGAAAAAAAATGAACTTCCCCGGAAAGAGCACTTGAACGTCTTTCAACAAACCTTTTAAACTTTTATTTTTCTATACTTCTGTTCTCACCTGAAATGCATTCCTTGTAGTACTTGAACTTCTCGTTGTTTTCACTATGAACTTCTTTCCACAGGTAAGAATTTTTTGAATACATCAAAACGTGTTTTAAATGGTATACATAAAAATTTCAAACCGTTCAACGAAATGTGGCACATAATATACCAGGTGGAAAGCTTATGAATCGCAGCAAGTTTTTCATGTAGACATGTATTACAAATTTGTTGTCGTTTGAGAGAAGCTTCTAAAATGGCAAAACAACGTTGCTTTTTTGCTTTTTAAAACAACATATAAATGAGCGACGGGCGTGTCATAAATATAATTTTTGAACCGTGCAGGGAGGAGCACGTGAACTTCTTGCAACAAACCTTTGAAGATTTTAGTTTTCTATGCTTATATATTCTTAACTGAAATGCATTTCGTGTAGTAGTTGAACTTCCAGATGTTTTCACCTTGAACTTCTCTGAACCTTCACATCCACATCACTCTGAACTTCAGTCCTCCTTCAAACCACAACTTTTTCCTGGTACACATATGTGACCTTCTCCTGTCTATTCTTCTTTTCAAGACAAAAAGTTCTGGCATCAATTTTCCTAACATATAAAATGGAAGACAAACAAAATCACTAGCAAAAACAAACGGTGGGTAGAATATTGTTCCCACGTTATCCACATACGTACACAAGTTGCTGAATTTTCTTTGATGTAATTTTTCAAATACAAGCCCACAAAAAACCATCGAAGCAACATACTCTTTGACCATTTTCTGCTAAGTAGCTATACTCATGCATTCTTTTTCCATTTTCTTTGACTCTTCAAAATTTTTCCTACAAGAACAATACAAGGACTAAACTGATAGAATTAGTCTCAGAACTAAACGGAAGTTGCAACATGTTCCACAGTGGAAGTCTGATCAGATCATCCATGTTTGTGTGCAAGTAAAAAACAACTTTGCTTCGGCCTTCCATTTCAGAACTCCTCTCCTCTTGGGTTGGATAAATCAAACCCAGAGGAATCATCCATCCATCCTCTCACCGAAACACAAGGCACGGATACACTAGTAGTCAAACATGGAAGCAACATTGACCAAAACCAAAACTAGCCGTGCATCCATCAGTAATTGCACCATGCCTTCAAGTAAGCAATTCTTGCTAATAAATTGCTCCGGCGACGCACGCAAGGGACCAAAAAACTTGGGACATCTCCTGCCCTAGTACCACCATCAGTAGTAATTCAGTACTATGCTCTGCTCCGCTTTGCTCTGTTGTATCACTGCTACTGATGCTGCTACTCCACTTCCTTGACAGGCCGCCTTTCACCACCACCGCCACCCTGCTGCCGGCAGCGACTATTGGCGACGTTTGAGACCCGCTGCATGATCATCGCCTCGCCGCATCGACCGCCTCCCGTGTCCCGCTGAACACCACCTCCCTGCACCACACACACGCTGCAGGTCAAAATGACATACAGGGAGGACTGATTTCGTGGGTAAAGAAAACGCAAACCCGGCTGAGACCTGTTGTAGTACCTACCTCTCGCTCGTCCCAGCTTTGAGCTCCCCCTTAGAGATACTGATCGGCACGCCCGTAACCTGCACTCTAATGACGAACCATTAGTCCAAACCATAGCCTTGTCGTTTAACCGTTTGTGGCTGCGCTTCGGTGGTGCGGGAGATATGTACGTACCCGTTTGATCTCACCTATGGTCCTCCTAGCATAGCCGATGACGGCGCCCACGTACTCGTCCGCGACACTCATGGTGAGGGTCCTTTACACGTCGTTGTCGTAGTCAGGCAATCTCACGGGTGTTAGGCTAGAGGAATTCAAGATAAGATGGTTCAGGTTTTGCTGTAGAGGCCGATAGCACTAGTTGGTAAACTAGCTCGATTTGCGAGTGGGGACGGCAGCACGGTGCAAGAAACAGGGGCGGAGGGCAGGCCGCATCGGAGGGGAGGGAAGGTCGCGGCGGAGTGCTGGGAAGGTCACGCCGGAGGGGAAGTTGGGGGCGGGTAGAAGGGAGGTGGTCGGGTCAGAGGGCGGTGGTGGAGGTGGTCGGGGCGGTTGTTGGAGGCAAGGGCGGAGGTGGCTGGGGCGGGGTGAGCCGTTGGGGTGGCGAGCACGGCCGAGCTCGGCCTCCTCGCGCCGTCAGCCTGAGGCGGGTGCTGCCCGGGGAGCAAGGTGGGAAGGCGGCCGGATCCAGGAGTGGGGCGGCGCGGGGGCCGGCTCAGGCGCGGGAGCAGCGGGGCGGCCGGATCCAGGAGTGGGGCGACGAGGGGACGGCTCAGGCGAGGGGCGGCGCGGGGGCTGGATCCCGGCCCGCGGAGTGGCGCGCGGGTTAGAGGCGACGGCGGCGGCGGTTCTGGGGGCTGATGGTGGGGGCCGATGGGTTGGAGTGCGGGACAGCGGGAGGTGGGATCGAGGGAGTGCGGGAGATGCGGGATGGATGGTCGTAGTATTTTTTTTCTTTGTTCCAGCGCGGTTCGGGAGTTGGGGAACCTATGATCGAGCCTTTATATGGCTGGTGTTATCCAAATAGTTATCCTAAATATATATGCTTTTGGGGTTAGATTTGTTCAAAACTCAACTCTAAAGATTGTAAAGTAAAAAAATGAGAAGAAGCAGTTGTTGACCGTGGCCTACCCCCTCTCTTGGTGCCGGTCAACTTTCTAGACCGGCACCGAGAGAGAACTTTAAAGAGTGTAAAGTAAAAAACATGAGAAGAGGCAGTTGTTGACCGTGGCCTACCCCCTCTCTCGGTGCCGACCAACTTTCTAGAACGGCACCGAGACAGAACTTTAAAGAGTGTAACGTAAAAAACATGAGAAGAGGCAGTTGTTGACCGTGGCCTACCCCCTCTCTCGGTGCCGACCAACTTCCTAGAACGGCACCGAGACAAAATTTAAAGAGTGTAACGTAAAAGAGAAGAAGCAGTTGTTGACCATGGCCTACCCTCTCTCTCGGTGTCGGTCATCTTTCTAGAACAGCACCGAGAGAGAACTTTAAAGAGTGTAAAGTAATAAACATGAGAAGAAGCAGTTGTTGACCGTGGCCTACCCCCCCCCCCTCTCGGTGCCAGTCAACTTCCTAGACCGCCGGGGCCACCGGATAGCCCATTCATATACATGTGATGGCCTCCTTTGAGAGCACAAGAAGTTTCGAGGCCAACGGAGCACCAGAACCCGCACTTCCTGCACAAACCGGACACAATCCCTCTTGATACCCATAGACTATCTCTAAGTACGGGCCTACACTTGGTCTGTCATCTCGCGATGACATGCACTAACACGGAGAAGAAGTTATTTACCATGGACTACACCCTCTCAGTGCCGAACAATGCCTTAGACCGCCGGGGCCACCGGATGGGTGCTCGATATAGAGACCGCCCGAGGGAGGGGGAGGGCACCCCTACATGCGTGTGGCCCATGCATATGCATGCAGGGGTGGTGTGCTATTTGAATAAGCAACGCACATCCTTGACGTGACACGTGCCTCACAAACCACACACACGGGCGGGAACGTCGAGGACCGGCTGCATCCGTCCCCAAGACAGAATCTTCGGTGGGTGATCCCGTGACAGAACGAGCCTAGACTTGGTCTGTCATCTCACGATGACATGCACTAACACGGAGAAGCAGTTATTCACCGTGGACTACACCCTCTCGGTGCCGAATAACGCCCTAGATCGCCGAGGCCATCGGATGGGTGCTCGATATAGAGACCGCCCGAGGGGGGAGGGCACCCCTACATGTGTGTGGCCCATGCTTATGCATGCAGGGGTGGTGTGCTATTTGAATAAGCAACGCACGTCCTTGACGTGGCACATGCCTCACAAACCACACACACACAGGCGGGAACGTTGAGGACCGGCTGCGTTCGTCCCCGAGACAGAGTCTTCGGTGGGTGATCCCGTGACAGAACGGGCCTAGACTTGGTCTGTCATCTCGCGATGACATGCACTAACACGAAGAAGCAGTTATTCCCCGTGGCCTACCCCCTCTAGGTGTCGAACAACGCCCTAGACCGCCGGGACCACCGGATGGGTGCTCGATATAGAGACCACCCGAGGGGGGAGGGCACCCCTACATGCGTGTGGACCATGCATATGCATGCAGGGGTGGTGTGCTATTTGAATAAGCAACACACGTCCTTGACGTGACACGTGCCTCAAAAACCACACACACAGGGAAATGGACACGTCGGGTCTACACGGATGGGATCTTGCTGTGGCTTTGGCCCGGATGTTGCTCCAAAGTGTTCCTTTGGGCTGACCTAACACAACCAGGTGGAGTGTTCCACTGGTCAAAGCCCGTCCGCGCAAAGTCGAAGGGCTAGATCATGTGGTCAAACGCTACAGGGTTAGGCGGGACGGGGGCCCGGGGGGGTAGCAATGCCACCGGAGCATCGCACCGGGCCCTCATACATGTCGTACGGTGTGGTGGCATGTCCAAGGAGGCGGCACGCATCTCCGGGGTGTGGTCCCCCTCATGGACGGCGATGACACAGTAGTAGACGTTCTGCGGTAATGATGCGGAATGAATATTATTAAATACTCGGAGCGCGATAAAATCATGAGTTTTTTTACACGACGTGGACACATGTGCTATAGGACTGATGGTAATTTTTCATAATTTTTGGTGATGGAGAAGTATCTGAACACTTCCCTCTCCACGGATTGCTCTTCGCGTGTCTACGACTGTGGCCGGCGGCCTCCGGGGGCTAGCACATGCCGCCAAATCCTGCGTAGGCGGCCTCTCACAAGTCTGGATGTGTTGTGGCGGTTGCAAACGCCCAGCACGCATCTCCGGCGTGTGCCTCCCCTCACGGACGTCGCTGCCGCCGGCACCTGGAGGGGGGAAACGGAGCGTCGGGTCTACACGGATGGGATCTTGCTGTGGCTTTGGCCTAGACTTGGTCTGTCATCTCGCGATGACATGCACTAACATGGAGAAGCAGTTATTCACCATGGATTAGACCCTCTCGATGCCGATCAACACCCTAGACCGTCGGGGCCACCGGAGGGGTGCCGGTCTCTAGAACCGGGTGAGGCCCATCATTTGAAAAAGAAAACACAAGACGGTAATTATGATGTGCTAAGGTTGTTTGCCAAGCATGGAAGAAAACAAAAAAAGTATAATACATATTATGGAGAATGCACAAGAAGGATGCTTTACCGAGAGTTTCTCTCGGAAAATGTGGCCATTATCGAGTGCTGCTGGACGACCCTCGGTAACCACTGTCAGTGCTGCTCTCGGAAAAGCCCCTGAGATCTAGGTTAAGACTTTTACCGAGTGTCGCTAGAAGTTGGCTCTCGGAAATGTTTCCCGCGGGGACTTATGCAAAATATCCCCCTCACGCGCGCTCACTCCTCTCTTCTCTCTTTGTTTCTCTCGCCCCCGCCCCCTCTGTTCGCCGCCGCCCCTCAGTGCCGCCGCCCCATCCGGCGAGCTCTGCCACCGCCGCTGCCACCGGGAGTGCCTCCCCTGCCCCTCCACCTCCACCGAGCCCCCCACCTCCACCTCCACCGAGCTCATCCACCGCCACCATCTCGGCCAAGCTTCACCGTGCACCACCGGCGCGGCATCCCCTCCACTGAGCTCTACCACGTCTGGCATCCACCTCCCCCGCCGCCCCCCTGCCCCATTGGTGAGCCCCTACTCAATCTCGTTTTTTTGAAATAAAAGGGGTTTCCCCCTCTCCATTACAACAAAAGGTGTATATATATGCATAGTGAATAATGTGTGTGAGTGTGTGCTTTGTATGTGTGTGTGTGTGTGTCAGTAAGTGATGTTGGTGTATGTGTGCATATATAATGAATGGTTTTTATATTTAGGTGTGTATATATGTGCATATATAACGAATGGTATATGTGAGTGTGTTTGTGTGTGGGAGAGGGGTGCTATTGATGTGTGTGTGTGCATGTGTGAGTGAGTGTGTGATGTGTGTGTATGGATATGTGAGTGTGTTTGTGTGTGGGGGGTGAGTGAGTGTTATTGATGTTTGTGTGCTTGACATATGATTGACACAACTTCATTCTTTCATGCAGGACATGCATCTATTTTGATAATAGAGAGAGTGAATTCTGTTGCACGCTTCAAGGGTAATATCTTCCCATTCATGTGTAGGTTTTCATTATTTGTAGATCACCTAAATAGTCGCGTAACCTAGGTGTCTCCCGCTCAGAAGGGTTGTATCTATAAATATGCAAGTCTTTGCATATTTATAACCTCAACTCTTTCGAATTGTCCAGGTTTTCCATGGACAACCCGAGGATGTGTAGGCGGGTCGTTTTCATTATGTACTTAGGTCCGAGACAGAATTTCGACAGTGTTTCCTTGTTGTTCTCTAGATACACATCCTCTTGGCTTATTGCTGAGATGTGTATTTGGAGAACAACGGGGAGGTGTTGCCGAAATTTTGTCTCAGGTCGGAGTACGTCATGAAAGAGGACCCAGCCTACACATTCTCGGGTGGGATCCGGACCTATCTTTACCTATTACATAGCTCAGTGCATGTCGTAAAACTTGATGGAACCGGTTGTTACATCAAAAAATTATGTGTGTGTTTCACTTTATATCAGAGGATGGAAGAACGTGACTGGATGTACACCGGACATCCCAGCATGGAGGGTATGACCCCTGAGTGGAGGTTGAAGACCAATGATTTCCCGGAATTAGTATTTGCTGGAGAAACGCCAGTTCTTGGAATTTGGTGCCCATGCACAGAGTGTGATAACCAGACTGAAAGAGATAAGATTACTATGAGTAAACACTTAGGAAAATATGGGTTTATGCCAAGCTATTATCGGTGGATCTTTCACGGTGAGACAGAGCAGTCCAGGGCGGAGGTGGTGCGACAACGCACCGGCGAATATGATACTCGGATTGAAAACCTGTTAGATGACATCCACCGTGCGGATCCGCAGGAGGACCCGAACTCCGAGGAGCCACCGGAAAGCCTTGAAGAGTATCATGCAGATTTGTTTTCGGCACAAAAACCCCTTCACGCCCATACGGAGGTTACTCAACTAGATGGCATTGCACGCCTAATGGCCCTGAAGGCAAACCATAACATGAGCATAATTTGCTTCAATGAGTTATTGTTAGTTATTGCTAGCCTGTTGTCTAAAGAAAATATATTGCCAAAGAACATGTCCGAGTCGAACAAAATCCTCGGTTCACTTGATGCCGTATGAGCAAATACATGTTTGTCCAAACGGATGCATGTTATTTAAAAATGAACATAAAGATACGAATTATTGCGTAAAGTGCAAATCCTCTTGGTATATTGAGGTAATAGATGATGATGGTAGCAAGTGTTGGGGAACGTAGTAATTTCAAAAATTTTCCTACGCACACGCAAGATCATGGTGATGTATAGCAACGAGAGGGGAGAGTGTTGTCTACATACCCTTGTAGACCGAAGCGGAAGCGATCACTGGCGTAGAGGAAGTAGTCGACGTTCTCCTCGCGATCCGACCGATCCGGCGCCGTTACTCCGACGCCCGAGTTCTTGACACACGACAGCTCGATGGCGTCCCTCGTACTCCGATCCAGCCGAGTGTCGAGGAGAGTTCCGTCGACCTGACGACGTGGTGGCGATCTTGATGTTTCACGGCGCAGGCCGCCTAAGCTTCATGACAGTATAACCGAGGTGGAATATGGTGGAGGGGGCACCGACACGGCTAAGGCGATCTAAAGATCAACTTGTGTGTTCCAAGGTGCCCCCTGCCCCGTATATAAAGGAGCCGGGGGGAGGGGGCGGCCAAGAGGAGGGCGCGAGGAGTCCTACTCCCTCGGGAGTAGGATTCCCCCAATCCTAGTTGGACTAGGATTCGGAGGGAGAGAGAGAGGGGGCGGCCCTTCTCCTAGTCCTAGTAGGACTAGGGAAGGGGGGGGGCGACCACCTTGGGCTGCCTTCTCCTTTCCACCAAGGCCCATCGAGGCCCATTTACCTCCGGGGGTTCCGTAACCTCCGGTACTCGATAAATTCCGTTTTCTTGGAACCATTCCGAACTCCAAACATAGGCTTCCAATATATCAATCTTTATGTCTCGACCATTCGAGACTCCTCGTCATGTCCGTGATCACATCCGGGACTCGAACTCCTTGGTACATCAAAATACATAAACTCATAATAACTGTCATCGTAACCTTAAGCGTGCGGACCCTACGGTTCGAGAACAATGTAGACATGACCTAGAACTATTCACGGTCAATAACCAACAGCGGGACCTGGATGCCCATATTGGTTCCTACATATTCTTCGAAGATCTTTGTCGGTCAGACCGCATAACAACATACGTTGTTCCCTTTGTCATCGGTATGTTACTTGCCCGAGATTCGATCGTCGGTATCCAATACCTAGTTCAATCTCGTTACCGGCAAGTCTCTTTACTCGTTCCGTAATACATCATCTCACAACTAACTCATTAGTTGTAGTGCTTGCAAGGCTTAAGTGATGTGCATTACCGAGAGGGCCGAGAGATACCTCTCCGACAATCGAGTGACAAAACCTAATCTCGAAATCGCCAACCCAACATCGCCTTTGGAGACACTGTAGTACTCCTTTATAATCACCCGATTACGTTGTGGCGTTTGGTAGCACCAAAGTGTTCCTCCGTAAGCGGAGTTGCATAATCTCATAGTTACAGGAACATGTATAAGTCATGGATAAAAGCGGTAGCAACATACTAAGCGATCGTGTGCTAAGCTAAGGGAATGGGTCATGTCAATCAGATCATTCTACTAATGATGTGACCTCATTAATCAAATAACAACTCCTTTGTTCATGGTTAGGAAACATAACCATCTTTGATTAACAAGCTAGTCTAGTAGAGGCATACTAGTGACATGTTGTTTTGTCTATGCATTCACACATGTATCATGTTTCCGGTTAATACAATTCTAGCATGAATGATAAACATTTATCATGAAATAAGGAAATAAATAATAACTTTATTATTGCCTCTAGGGCATATTTCCTTGATCTCCCACTTGCACTAGAGTCAATAATCTAGATTACACAGTAATGATTCTAACACCCATGGAGTCTTGGTGCTGATCATGTTTTGCTCGTGGAAGAGGCTTAGTCAATCGGTGCGCTACATTCAGATCCGTATGTATCTTGCAAATCTCTATGTCTCGGTCTGGACTAAGTCCGGATGGAATTGAAGCGTCTCTTGATGTGCTTGGTCCTCTTGTGAAATCTGGATTCCTTTGCTAAGGCAATTGCTCGAGATTGTCACGAGAAGATTTTCATTGGACCCGATGCACTAGGTATGACACCTAGATCGGATATGAACTCCTTCATCCAGACTCCTTCATTAGCTGCTTCGAAGCTGCTATGTATTCCGCTTCACATGTAGATCCCGCCTGACGCTTTGTTTAGAACTGCACCAACCGACAGCTCCTCCGTTTAGTGTAAATCGTATCCGGTCTGCGATTTAGAATCGTCCGGATCGGTGTCAAAGCTTGCATCAACGTAACTGCCACGATGAGCTCTTTGTCACCTCCATATCTGAAACATATCCTTAGTCCTTTTCGTATTTCGGGATGTTCTTGACGCTGTCCGATGATCCACTCTGGATTACTTTGGTACCTCCTGCTAGGCTTATAGCAAGGCACACATCAGTCGGTACACAGCATTGCATACATGATAGAGCCTATGGCTGAAGCATAGGAACATCTTTCATTTTCTCTCTATCTTCTGCGGTGGTCGGGCATTGAGTCGACTCAACTTCACACCTTGCAACACAGGCAAGAACCCTTTCTTTGCTTGATCCATTTTGAACTTCTTCAAAACTTTGTCAAGGTATGTACTTTGTGAAAGTCCAATTAAGCGTCTTGATCTATCTCTATAGATCTTAATGCCCAATATGTAAGCAGCTTCACCGAGGTCTTTCATTGAAAACTCTTATTCAAGTATCCCTTTATGCTATCCAGAAATTCTATATCATTTCCGATCAGCAATATGTCATCCACATATAATATCGTAAATGCTCTGAGAGCTCCCACTCACTTTCTTGTAAATCTGAGGCTTCTCCAAAAGTGCAGTACAAACCCAAATGCTTTGATCACACTATCAAAGCGTTTATTCCAACTCGAGATGCTTGCACCAGTCCATATATGGATCATTGGAGCTTGCACACTTTGTTAGCTCCTTTGGATCGATAAAACCTTCGGTTGCATCATATACAACTCTTCTTCCGTAAATCCATTCAGAATGCAGTCTTTACATCCATTTGCCAAATTTCATAATCATAAAATGCGGCAATTGCTAACATGATTGAGACGGACTTAAGCATCGCCACGGGTGAGAAGGTCTCATCGTAGTCAATCCCTTGAACTTGTCGAAAACCTTTTTGCGACAAGTCGAGCTTTATAAACGATAACATTACCGTCGGCGTCGGTCTTCTTCTTGAAGATCCATTTGTTTTCTATTGCTTGCCTACCCTCGGGCAAATCAACCAAAGTCCATACTTTGTTTTCATACATGGATCCCATCTCGATTTCATGGCCTCAAGCCATTTTATGAATCTGGGCTCACCATCGCTTCTTCATAGTTCATAGGTTCATCATGATCTAGTAGCATGACTTCGAACAGGATTACCGTACCACTCAGTGCGGATCTTACTCTGGTTGATCTACGAGGTTACGTAGTAACTTGATCTGAAGTTTCATGATCAACATCATCAACTTCCTCACTACTTGGTGTAGGTGTCTCGAAACTGGTTTTGCGACGAGCTACTTTCAAGTAAGGGAGAAGGTACTATTACCTCATCAAGTTCCACTTTCCTCCCACTCACTTCTTTCGAGAGAAACTCCTTCTCTAGAAAGGATCCATTCTTAACAACAAATGTCTTGCCTTCGGATCTGTGATAGAAGGTGTACCCAACTGTTTCCTTTGGGTATCCTATGAAGACACATTTCTCGATTTGGGTTCGAGCTTATCGGGTTGAAGTTTTTCACATAAGCATCGCATCCCCAAACTTTAAGAAACGACAACTTTGGTTTCTTGCTAAACCACAGTTCATAAGGTGTCGTCTCAACGGATTTTGACGGTGTTCTATTTAGTGTGAATGCGGCCGTCTCTAGAGCATAACCCCAAAGCGATAGCGGTAAATCTGTAAGAGACATCATAGATCGCACCATATCTAGTAAAATACGATTCTGACGTTCGGACACACCATTACTGTTGTGGTGTTCCGGGTGGCGTGAGTTGCTTAAACTATTCCGCATTGTTTCAAATGTAGACCAAACTCGTAACTCAAATATTCACCTCCACGATCGGATCGTAGAAACTTAATTTTCTTGTTACGATGATTTTCAACTTCACTCTGAAATTCTTTGAACTTTTCAAACGTTTGGACTTATGTTTCATTAAGTAGATATACCCATATCGCTTAAGTCATCTGTGAAGGTGAGAAAATAACGATATCCGCCACGAGCCTCAACATTCATCGGACCACATACATCAGTATGTATGATCTCCAACAAATCTGTTGCTCTCTCCATAGTACGGAGAAGCGGTGTTCTAGTCATCTTGCCCATGAGGCACGGTTCGCAAGTGCCAAGTGATTCATAATCAAGTGACTCCAAAAGTCCATCAGTATGGAGTTTCTTCATGCGCTTTACACCGATATGACCTAAACGGCAGTGCCACAAATAAGTTGCACTTTCGTTATCAACTCTGCATCTTTTGGTTTCAACATTATGAATATGTGTATCACTACTATCGAGATTCATAAGGAATAGACCACTCTTCAAGGGTGCATGACCATAAAAGATATTACTCATATAAATAGAACAACCATTATTCTCTGATTTAAATGAATAACCGTCTCGCATCAAACAAGATCCAGATATAATGTTCATGCTCAACGCAGGCACCAAATAACAATTATTTAGGTCTAAAACTAATCCGAAGGTAGATGTAGAGGTAGCGTGCCGACCGCGATCACATCGACTTTGGAACCATTTCCCACGCGATCGTCACCTCGTCCTTTGCGAGTTAAGCAATCAGTAGTCCTGTTTGAGTTGCAAATATTAGCAGAACCAAGTATCAAATACCAGTGCTACTACGAGCTCTAGTAAGGTACACATCAATAACATGTATATCACATATACCTTTGTTCACCTTGCCATCCTTCTTATCCGCCAAATACTTGGGGCAGTTCCGCTTCAAATGACGATCGCTGCATGGTAGAAGCACTCGGTTTCAGGTTTAGGGCCGGACTTGGGTTTTTTTTCTGAGCGACAACTTGCTTGCTGTTCTTCTTGAATTCCTTCTTCTTCCCTTTGCCTTTCTTCTTGAAACTAGTGGTCTTATTGACCATCAACACTTGATGCTCCTTCTTGATTTCTACCTCCAGCCTTTAGCATTGCGAAGAGCTCGGTATAGTCTTTACTAACCCTTGCATATTATAGTTCATCACGAAGCCTTTGTAGCTTGGTGGCGTGATTGGAGAATTACATCAATAACACAATCATCCGGAAGATTAACTCCCAATTGTGTCAAGTGATTATAGTACCCGGACATTACGAGTATATGCTCACTAATGTAACTGTTCTCCTCCATCTTGCAGCTATAGAACTTATTGGAGACTTCATATCTCTCAATCCGGGCATTCTTTGGAATATCAACTTCAACTCTGGAACATCTCATATGCTCCATGACGTTCAAAACGTCGTTGAAGTCCCGGTTCTAAGCCGTAAAGCATGGCACATCGAACTATAGAGTAGTCATCGACTTTGCTCGCAGACGTTCATAACATCTGGCGTTGCTCCAAAGAAGAGTTCTGTCACCTAGCGGTGCATCCGGGGCGTAGCTCTTACGTGCAGCAATGAGGATGATCCTCAAATTACGGACCCATCCGTGTAATTGCTACCATCATCTTTCAACTTTGCTTTCTCAAGGAACGCATTAAAATTCAACGGAACAACAAAGACGAGCCATCTATCTACAATCAAACATAAACAAGCAAGATACTATCGGTACTAAGTTCATGATAAATTTAAGTTCGATTAATTATATTACTAAAGAACTCCCACTTAGAAAGACATCCTCTAGTCATCTAAGTGATCACGTGATCCAAATCAACTAAACCATAACCGATCATCACGTGAAATGGAGTAGTTTTCAATGGTGAACATCTTATGTTGATCATATCTACTATATGATTCACGCTCGACCTTCGGTCTCCGTGTTCCGAGGCCATATCGCATATGCTAGGCTCGTCAAGTATAACCCGAGTATTCTGCGTGTGCAAAACTGGCTTGCACCCGTTGTAGATGGACGAGAGCTTATCACACCGATCATCACGTGGTGTGCAGGCACGACGAACTTTGGCAGCGGTGCATACTCGGGAGAACACTTCTTGATAATTTAGTGAGAGATCATCTTATAATGCTACCGTCGATCAAAGCAAGATAAGATGCATAAAGGATAAACATCACATGCAAATCAATATAAGTGATATGATATGGCCATCATCATCTTGTGCTTCATGATCTCCATCTTGCAGCACCACCATGATCACCATCGTCACCGGCGCGACACCTTGATCTCCATCGTAGCATCGTTGTCGTCTCGCCAAACTTATGCTTCTCGACTATCGCTACCGCTTAGTGATAAAGTAAAGCATTACTGAAGCGATTGCATTGCATACAATAAGCGACAACCATATGGCTCCAGCCGATTGCCGATAACCGGTTACAAAACATGATCATCTCATACAATAAAATATAGCATCACGTCTTGACCATATCACATCACAACATGCCCTGCAAAAACAAGTTAGGCGTCCTCTACTTTGTTGTTGCAAATTTTACGTGGCTGCTACGGGCTTAAGCAAGAACCAGTCTCACCTACGCATCAAAACCACAGCGATACTTCGTCAAATAGACTCCGTTTAACCTTCTCAAGGACCGGCGTAGCCACACAGTTCAACTAAAGTGAGAGAGCAGACACCCACGGTCACCTTTAAGCAGCGAGTGCTCGTGGCGGTGAAACCAGTCTCGCGTAAGCGTCACGCGTAATGTCGGTCAGGCCGCTTCATCTCACAATACCGCTGAACCAAAGTATGACATCTGGTAGGTAGTATGACTTGTATCGCCCACAACTCACTTGTGTTCTACTCGTGCAAAACATCAAACCATAGAAAAACCTAGGCTCGGATGCCCTTTGTTGGGGAGCGTAGTAATTTCAAAAATTTCCTACGCACACGCAAGATCATGGTGATGTATAGCAACGAGAGGGGAGAGTGTTGTCTACATACCCTTGTAGACCCAAGCGGAAGCGATCTGGCGTAGAGGAAGTAGTCGACGTTCTCCTCGCGATCCGACCGATCCGGCGCCGTTACTCGACGCCCCGAGTTCTTGACACACGTACAGCTCGATGGCGTCCCTCGTACTCGATCCAGCCGAGTGTCGAGGGAGAGTTCACGTCGACCGACGGCGTGGTGACGATCTTGATGTTTCACGGCGCGAGGGCTTCGCCTAAGCTTCGCGACAGTATAACCGAGGTGGAATATGGTGGAGGGGGCACCGACACGGCTAAGGCGATCTAAAGATCAACTTGTGTGTTCAAGGTGCCCCCTGCCCCGTATATAAAGGAGCAGGGGGGGGGCGGCCAGAGAGGCGCGCCAGGAGTCCTACTCCTCTGGGGAGTAGGATTCCCCCAATCCTAGTTGGACTAGGATTAGGAGGGGAAAGAGAGAGAGGGGCGGCCCTTCTCCTAGTCCTAGTAGGACTAGGGAAGGGGGAGGCGCGCCACCTTGGGCTGCCCTTCTCCTTTCCACCAAGGCCCATCGAGGCCCATTTACCTCCGGGGGTTCCAGTAACCTCCGGTACTCCAGTAAATTCCGTTGCCGCCGGAACCATTCGAACTCCAAACATAGGCTTCCAATATATCAATCTTTATGTCTCGACCATTCCGAGACTCCTCGTCATGTCCGTGATCACATCCGGGACTCCGAACTCCTTGGTACATCAAAATACATAAACTCATAATAAGCATCGCCGTAACCTTAAGCGTGCGGACCCTACGGTTCGAGAACAATGTAGACATGACCTAGAACTATTCACGGTCAATAACCAACAGCGGGACCTGGATGCCCATATTGGTTCCTACATATTCTCGAAGATCTTTGTCGGTCGGACCGCATAACAACATCGTTGTTCCCTTTGTCATCGGTATGTTACTTGCCCGAGATTCGATCGTCGGTATCCAATACCTAGTTCAATCTCGTTACGCAAGTCTCTTTACTCGTTCCGTAATACATCATCTCACAACTAACTCATTAGTTGTAGTGCTTGCAAGGCTTAAGTGATGTGCATTACCGAGAGGGCCCAGAGATACCTCTCCGACAATCAAGTGACAAAACCTAATCTCGAAATCGCCAACCCAACATCGCCTTTGGAGACACTGTAGTACTCCTTTATAATCACCCGATTCGTTGTGGCGTTTGGTAGCACCAAAGTGTTCCTCCGTAAGCGGAGTTGCATAATCTCATAGTTACAGGAACATGTATAAGTCATGGATAAAAGCGGTAGCAACATACTAAGCGATCGTGTGCTAAGCTAAGGGAATGGGTCATGTCAATCAGATCATTCTACTAATGATGTGACCTCATTAATCAAATAACAACTCCTTTGTTCATGGTTAGGAAACATAACCATCTTTGATTAACAAGCTAGTCTAGTAGAGGCATACTAGTGACATGTTGTTTTGTCTATGCATTCACACATGTATCATGTTTCCGGTTAATACAATTCTAGCATGAATGATAAACATTTATCATGAAATAAGGAAATAAATAATAACTTTATTATTGCCTCTAGGGCATATTTCCTTCAGCAAGAGGCATCTCACAATTGCCGTCAATATCCTTCGATATCTTTCATTCACAAAAAGGATCCAGTGGCTTTATATGACCGAGGAAACTGCCCAATATATGAGATGGGCCGCCGAAGGGAAGAATACAAAAAAGATGCAACATCCACGGGATGGTGAAGCATGGAAGAAATTTGTTGAGATTGATAAGAAAACGGATGACTAGAAGAGTGTAGCTGTTGGGATAACAACCGATGGGTTCAATCCATATGGTTTGATGGATGCCATATACAGTTGTTGGCCAATATATGTTATCCCCCTGAATCTGCCTCCCTGGCGTTTGCATGCAACGACATCACATGTTCGTGACGTTGATAATTCCAGGTTCTAACTATCCCGGGAAGCATATGAGTGTGTATATGGAGCCATTGGTGGACGACTTACTTGTTGCTTGGAACAACGGGGTCCGGACATACGATGCCGTTTCAAAGAAGCACTTCAATATGCATATCTGGTACCACACATCGCTACATGACCTACCGGCACGTGCGATATTTTGTGGTTGGTGTGTAAAGGGGATGTGGCCTTGCCCAGTGTGTCAACAGCGTTTGACTTTCATTTGGCTGGCTAAGGGTCACAAGTATGTATGCTTTGACCAACATCGGCAGTTCCTTCATATTGATCACCCATACAGACAAGACGCTATGCACTTCCAAAAAGGTGTTACTGTTGATGACCTGCCACCACCTATTATGACCGGTGCCCAGCTTAAGGATGAGTTAGATGCTCTCGAGGAAAAGCTCGATGGGAAAGGTTTTGTGGGATATCGAGAGACACACCAGTGGACTCACATTCCAATCTTATGGAGGCTCCCTTACTTTAAAGATCTTCTACTTCCACACAACATTGACGTAATGCACACTGAAAAGAATATTGCGGAGGCCTTACTCGGCACGCTCCTCGACACCGAGAAGTCAAAGGATAACATTCAGGCTAGGATCGATCAAGCCAAACTATGCAACATGCCACAATTAAATTTGGTGCCTCGTGCAAAAGGTAATTCTTGGAAGAAGCCACCAGCCCCTTTCACCCCTTAAATGCCCCAAAGGAAGGAAATTCTCCAATGGATTGTGAACAACTTGTACTTCCCTGATGGATATGCAGCTAATATCATGAGGGGAGTGAATATGGCTACAAAGCGAATAGGAGGCCTCAAGAGTCATGACTACCATGTATGGCTTGAGCGGATAATGCATGTGATGATTCGAGGGTATGTCAAAGAGGATATTTGGCGAGTGCTGGAGGAGTTGAGCTACTTCTTCCGTCAGCTTTGTGCCAAAGAACTAGATTATGAAGTGGTCGCAAAGTTGGAGGAACAAGCACCTGAGTTGCTATGCAAATTCTGAGATGATATTTCCATGGGTTTCTTTAATCCGATGCAACATATGATCTTACATCTCACGTATGAGGCTAGAATGGGAAGACCTATGCAGTTCCGATGGCAGTATGCACCTGAACGGGAGTTCAAGCATCTTCGTGGGAAATGTAAGAATAAAGCCCGCATTGAAGCCTCCATAGCCGAGGCATACCTGAACGAGGAGGTGGCCACGACCACGACAAAGTACTATCATGACAGTATTCAGACTAGGTTAAATCCAGCTCCTCGTTACAATGAAGAACCCACATGTTTCCGACCTTAGCCTCTTCGAAGGCCACGGTGGCAAAGCAAGTGGACCGAATCCCAAGAACTTTTCACCTACTGAGTGGTCGACTATTATGATCTATGTCTTGACCAACATGGAAGAAGTGCAACCGTACATAAAGTAAGTGTAGAACACCTTTATTGACAACTACTCACTAGTCTTGAGTTCTAACTCGAATTCTTCCCGTTGCTAGGGCATTCCAGAACGAATTCTGGAAGCTACCACGGCCTCCTAGCGATGAAGAATCAGCAGACCTTCTTGAAGATACCAATGTTGATGGTGGTTTCATTTCTTGGTTCTCAAGAAAAGTAACTTTTCTAACTTTATGTTACTTCAAGTTGATCTTACTTGCCGGTAATGCTTCCACTAATGAACCAGACAATCTCATATTAATCTTGTAGGCATATCAGGAGGTTGATATGGACGCCAAAGTGAGAGAAGTAGCCAAAGGTTTTGAATACGAGGCCAAGTCATTTAAGGCTTACGACATGAATGGGTATCGCTTCCACAGTGATAAACACACGCATGAGAGGCCCAACCGAAGGTCAATAAATAGTGCGGTCTACTGTCTAGGGACAGCTGGACGTCACTACTATGGAACCATCAAAGAAATTTATGAGCTGTAGTATTGTGGTTTACAAGGAGTGAAGCCCATCGTATTCAGATGCAACTGTCTCAATCCTGAGAAAGTGAGACGAACCCCTAGTATTGGCTTTGTCGAAGTTGAACGATCATAGAAATATGCAGGAAATGATGTCTATAATATGGCTCAACAGTCTACACAAGTGTTTTTTCTCCCATGCGCGTGCACATCTACGGAATATATCAATCTCTTGAAGTGGGATGTCGTGTACAAGGTACCCCCACGTATCAAGGTACCTACCCCAAACAAGGATGATTACCATATAAACCCTAACACATACGAGGGAGAGTTCTTTCAAGAAGCAGACACTGACGAAGACCAAGATGATGCAGAGGAAGATGATGGCGTGCATCACGAACATGATGCTATGGAACATGAGGCCATGGATGACATGGAAGTAGATAATGCAGAGGACGACTACGAGGATGTTTCTTACCCTCGAGATTTGGCATTACTTATGCGATGGCACATGGGGCTAGATGAGGATGAGGGCCCCCTGAGAATTCGAGGATGAATGTATGAACGAGCGTGATAGCGATGATGAAAGCCCTGATCCAAATGTTGCACCTAATATTGACCCTTATTTCTAACAACTACATGTAATCGTGTGAGAACTCTACGTATGTGTGTCACAACTCTATATATTCGTGTGTGTAACAACTCTATGTATTCGTGTGTGCAACAACTCTATGTATTCGTGTGTGCAACAACTCTATGTATTTGTGTGTGTAACAACTATATGTATTATTGTGAAAATTCCATTTATTCTTCGTATGTGATATATTTATTGTATTTACATCAAGTTGTATCATCTGTACTAACTGGTTTGTTCTTCTTTGTATCAGGTGATTGAAACATGACAGGTAGCAACAAGATTCCAAAGGAAAGTTTGAAAAAAGTGAATGATCTATACAATGATCAACTTGCTCGATCGGTGAAAGCGGTGGCCGCTCCTTCATCGGTTGCCACAACCACCAAGAAGGCCAAAGGATTGGCGGGTCTAGACACCCGTCCGACAAAACGTGTGAAACAAGGTCGAGTACCACACGGGGGAGGAGTAGGAGGCGGACAAGGTGGAGGCGGACGAGGAGGGGGAGTAGCTGAGGCAGGAGGAGGAGGCGGACAAGGAGGGGGAGTAGGTGAGGCAGGAGGAGGAGGCGGATGAGGAGGCGGACGAGGAGTGGGAGTAGGTGAGCTAGGAGGAGGAGGCGGAGGAGGAGGCGGACGAGGAGGGGGAGTAGGTGAGGCGGGAGGAGGAGGCGGACGAGGAGGGGGAGTAGTTGAGGCAGGAGGAGGAGGAGGCGAACAAGGAGGGGGACAAGGGGGACGAGGAGGAGGAGTAGGAGGGGGAGTAGGAGGACGAGGAGGGGGAGTAGGTGCGGCAGGAGGAGGAGGCGGACGAGAAGTACGTAAAGCAGCCCAGAGTAGAGCACCTCTTGCTTCTCCTCGACCCTCTGATGCAGTGCTTCACCGTGCTCATGAGGAGGAAACAGAGGATGGGGATGAGGCGTGTGAGGAGGAGGACGAGGAGGATTTTGCGGAGGAGGTGGTGGAGGATGAGGAGGAGGAGGTGGTGGAGGACGCCGCCGCCGAGAGGAGGCTGGTTGTTCGTCAGGTTTCTGAGGGTGGGGATAGACCGTCATGGGTGACAGAGCACCACGAGGTGAGCGGTTCGCAACCGAGAGGTTCGACTATTAGCACTACTTCCAGAGGGAAAGTGTAGCTGCATTGTCCTTCAAAGCTTCCAAGACGTCCATATGTGCATAGAGACGTGTTGATTAAACCAATGGGAGAGAAGTAAGTGGTTATCTCGACTCATCCCATATAAATTGTACCTTTTGTCATTTCCTCACATATAATATGACTTCACTCTTTGTAATGCAGAAGCTTAGTAAAAGGTGGTGAGAGGCGTCTGCCACGGTCGCCGAGTGGCATCATTGGGAGTCTTTGTAGGTTAAATTATCCTAGACTGGTCACTTTGCCGAACGGTATCATTGAGCCAGCTTGGTCATGGGATCACTACAAACTTGCACTGGATTTCCTGGATATATGTCAGAGGGTTTATGATAACAGAGCCATGCGAGTGGTCAACGATTTCTGGGTAAGTCCCTTTAAACACCTAAATGTCAATACCAAAAGGTTTAAATTTGCCATAGTCATGATTTAACCCTTCTCACATGTATGCATATTTGCAGGATTTCTATACATGCGTTGAGGGTCAGAAGGATTGTGCAAATGTGGTGGTTGAGAATATTGCCAAGAAACTAGTCCATGACATGCACTATCAAGAGCGCGTCCGGTTAGTGGTCAAGTATCACGTGGACTATCTCAACCATAGGATTTCCAAACAGGAGGCACGAGGGACGAATCTTTCACGGGACAATTACTTCAAGGCAAGTGACGATGGATGCTTGCTATTCCCTACATTACCGCAAAATTAGAATCCTTACTAAGATGTATTTGTTTAATTTACAGGTGATTCCTCGGTTGTGCGCTGACAAACGTCTGTGCTGGGAGAAGATCGTCGAACGATGGACAGATCCAGGGTGGCAGGATGAACAGAAAGCAATATTTGAACGACATAAGTTGTGGGGGTCGAGGACACCGTCAAGGCAACCTCACCATCCCAGGCATCGTCTCAAAACATGTAGGCAACCACATCCTTTTCTTTTCATCATGTTCTCTTTCATTTGTGAGCATTCCTTGATTGTTTGGATCGCTTTCTTTTGCAGGAAGAAGACACTGGCAAGGATATCACTTACTTCGAGGCATGGACAATCAGACGTACCAAAGACGACAAGGACAAGGACCCTCTCCACCCGGAGAGGGACCGGATCTGCTCTAAAGCTCGGTCAGATGGAGAGAACTACACCAAAAAATTGAAGTAGACGTACGGGCCGGACGCTGATCCTCACGTACTACCGTTTGACCCTCTTGTGGCCATTGCCGCGGTAGGCGGTAGACCGAATGGCCGGATGGCGGTTCACCTTGATTCTGTCATAACCTCCTCCCTTCCGAGAGTCAACACGCTCCATGCTATGAGTACTGGCTCTACTCCTACCATAGAGCATCACGTACCACATTCATTGAGCATTATTGAGGATATTCAGGTCAGTGCTTCTTCATTGATCCTTCATGGTCCTGCATATTTGCATTTCAACATGAATGACATCTGTATTGCCATATTATAGACTTGACTGATTGACACCAAGAAAGAACGAGATGAAAACCGGGCCAAGTTGAAGGCACAAGATGATCTAGTGAAGTCTTTACAACATATGGTGGCCATTCTTTATTCCATGCAAGGCCAACCAGTGCAGTAGATGCCACCGACGCTAGAGTGGAACATTGTGAGTTTCGTTCAAACTATTTCTATCACCATTTTCGGCATTACCATATGCATTCATCTCACTATTGGGACAATCCATCACAGGTCAACCGATCACAAGGGTCGAACAATGTTCCGGTAGTTCCACCTCAAGTTGGTGGAGTTGGGGCAGCAAATGGAATGATGCCTTCTAATGTTGATGTTATCACTCCGGTTGATGGAGTTGGGGCAGCAAACGAAATGATGCCTTCTAATGTTCATGTTATCACTCCGATCTCCAAAATCGCGTGAACTTCATGTTATGTTATGTTTGAAACTGTTCCTTGTATGTTGAGAACTCTTGCATCTTGAGACTTGTAAACTTGTGGTAGTCGAGTGTCTTCACTACTATTTCACCTTTTATGCACTATTGCTTTTATGTGGAATGTTTTTCAGAATCAATCATCACTTCTTTTGTTCAATGATGCCTACATGTGACATGTTCTATGTGTGATGAACTATATGTTGCTGCTGTATATGTTTCGCTGCAGGAAAGAAACAGAAACAAGAAAAAAGGCTCCTGGGCACACCAATACCGAGGGTGGCTCTCGGCAATGCCTGTGAAACTGGACCAGAATGCACCCTTTACCGAGAGGCCTCTCGGTAAACATGTACCAACCAGTAGAACCTCACACCTTTACCGAGAGGCCTCTCGGTAAATGATAATAACCTGTGGTGCCCCTGACAACTTTATCGAGAGGGGCTCTCGGTAAAGGGAAAAGGATTGCCGAGGTTGGCTCTCGGCAAAGTTGGCCCTCGGCCTCCTAGTGGTTCTCTTTGCCGAGAGGGGCTCTCGGCAAAGTTGGCCCTCGGCCTGTTCTCGTGGTCCCACATGTCAGGAGGTGACATGTGTTAGCCTCCTATTGGTTCTCTTTGCCGAGAGGGGCTCCCGGCAAAGTTGGCCCTCGGCCTGTTCTCGTGGTCCCACATGTCAGGAGGTGACACGTGTCAGCCTCCTACTGGTTCTCTTTACCTAGAGGCGCTCTCGGCAAAGTTGGCCCTCGGCCTGTTCTCGTGGTCCCACATGTCAGGAGGTGACACGTGTCAGCCTCCTACTGGTTCTCTTTACCAAGAGGCGCTCTCGGCAAAGTTGGCCCTCGGCCTGTTCTCGTGGTCCCACATATCAGGAGGTGACACGTGTCAGCCTCCTACTGGTACCCTTTGCCGAGAGGGCCTCTCGGCAAAGTTGGCCCTCGGCCTGCTCTCGTGGTCCCACATGTCAGGAGGTGACACGTGTCAGCCTTCGCGTCCGATGCTTGCTGGTACCTTTCATGGAGTATACGTATTTTATAAGTTCAGATCGTTTGAAGTCCAAGCATAGCGGAGTTCTGAATATTTTCTTGAGAAAAATTCAAATTGCAAATAAGTTGGGAAGTTGGAATACAACATACACAAGAACTCGATCATATTTCATACTTCATACGAGGAATTGAATCCTAGCTAGAGCGCTAAACCCCCTGATCTTTTCGTGGTTGTATACCATGATTTGCAGCACACATATTTTATAAGTTAAAATCGTTTGAAGTCCAAGCATAGTGGAGTTCTGAATATTTTTCAAGAATTCAAATTGCAAGAACTCGGTCAAATTGCAAAAGGAGAGAACTTTATTGATGATCTAGGTATCACTGATTGCTTGACGCAACATCTTTCAAATACATCTTGACCAATCGCTCTTCTGAAAGTTTGGATTCTGTAGATTTTAGCAGATTATGTAAGACCATCACACGCTTACAGAGGAGCAAACAGTTGTAATTGCAGTCAGTTGTGATGGATCAAGTGCCCAAGGGAATCTGCCTCGTGACCGAGAAGGTTTTCTTGACCATGGGGTGCATCTTTCTCAGCCTCTGCTTGAGCATCTCCGGCGACTCCACGACCTGCACCCTGCGCTACCGCTTCGCGTCCGATGCTTGCTGGTACCTTTCATGGAGTTTGCGCTTTGCGGCCTCCATTGTCTTCGCGTCTGGATCGGCCGAGACAATGACATGATGACCGACGGTGCCCTTCTTGGGCTTCGCCAAGTTGATGCCGCCGACGAGATCGGACGCCTTGTTGTCGCTGATCACCACCGTCTTCTTCTTCTTCGAGTCAAGATCGGCCGATGCATGCTTCTGATCGTGACGGACGATCTCGATGGAGGAAGGCCGCTCCGTCGTTGTTGCGCGAACACGCTGCTGCTCGACGATGTCCTCGGGCTGAGGTGCGTTGAGGTTGTCCGGCTCTCCGGCCAAGTCTTCCAAGGCGAACGCCCTCCACCCGCTCACGATGCCCCTGGCGAGGACGCGGACCCGCTCGGACTCGTGCTTCTGTAGCGCACGGACGGCCTTGGCGAGGTCCGTGGTGGCGGGCACCTTTGGCGTCACCGGAGTAAACCGCAGCGTCTCGAGGGACTCTGCCATCAAGCCGTCGAGAACCACGCAGAGCTTCTCTGCCATGCCGTTGTCCGCGGTGTTGCAGAGCCCTTCAAAGATGTCGCCCCTGGCGCGCCGGACCTCGTCGCGGCACATGTCAGGGTCCGCGGCCCCGATGGCGGCGTCGATGGAGTCGAAGGCGCCGAAGAAGCGCTTCCAGCGGCGGAGCGGGCTGGCCTGCGCGGCCATGGCAGCGGATTTCTAGCGAGCTGTGATCGATCTTTGGATGGAGATTGGAGAGGTGGGGGAGGAAGAAGCGATCGCGTACAACGAGGTCCCCCATCAAGCTTATATAGATCTTCCGGTGAGGCGGTGAGCAAACCGAGTGACATTCATCGATCAGAGCAGCAGTCGGAAGCGCGTCGAACGTTGCGCGTGCGCCACGGAAACATGCCGCACGGGGTGCACCAGCAAGCAGCACCCCATGGCCACCATCTCGCGAGCTGCCGCAGCTGAAGCCGCCATTGGCGCCATGATCGACCACCACGCTGTATTAGACAAAGGATTTTAGGGTTTGTGGCACACCTCCAACGTGGGGTGACCTTTTCATTATATAGACATATACAACATAATTACAAGTGGGGCCCAGTATATACAGAGTCTAACACCCTCCCTCAATCTTAACCATGCTCAGAAGAATTCACTAGGTTGAGATTGCGCCTACACCCTTCAAACTGAGGAAGAGGCAATGGCTTCGTGAAGATGTCAGCAAGTTGATCTTTCGAGGAGATGAACTTGATAAGAAGCAGTTTCTGGGCAACACGTTCCCTGACAAAGTGGTAATCAACTTCGATGTGTTTGGTGCGAGCATGAAAGACTGGATTTGAAGACAAATACGTCGCACCAATGTTATCACACCAAAGTACCGACGGCTGCTTGTGAGAAATCTTCAACTCTCTGAGCAAGAACTGGATCCAAATAAACTCTGCTGCGGCATTTGCAACTGCTTTGTACTCAGCTTCAGTGCTACTGCGAGACACCGTTGCCTGTTTACGAGCACTCCAGGCGATCAAGTTCGAACCAAGGAACACTGCATATCCCCCCGTTGATCTTCTGTCATCCGGACTCCCAGCCCAGTCTGCATCAGAGAACGCAGAGAGCTCAGCAGAGGGAGCCGGTTGCAGATGCAAGCCATAAGAAGAAGTGGACCGGATGTAACGCAAGATGCGCTTAACTGCAGCCCAGTGAGAGTCTCGAGGAGCATGAAGAAACTGGCAGACCCGGTTGACAGCATAGGATATATCAGGACGTGTGATAGTCAAGTACTGCAAGCCACCAACAATGCTGCGATACTCAGTAGCCTCATCAGCAGGAAGAAGAGAACCATCATGAGCAGACAGTCTATCAGTAGAGGACATAGGAGTAGTAGCTGACTTGCACTGAAGCATACCAGACCGCCGAAGAATATCAAGAGTATACTTCTGCTGAGTGAGAGTCAAGCCAGAACCAGAGGACAAAACTTCAAGACCAAGGAAATAGTGAAGCTGCCCAAGATCCTTAACAGCAAAGTCAGTACTCAAAGCAGAAACCAGGCGATCCGCAGCATAGTCCGAGGAACTGACCAGGATGATATCATCAACATAGACCAGGAGGTACATAGTAACAGTAGGTCGCTGAAGCAGAAATAACAATGTATCGGCCAGAGAGGGAACAAATCCATGAGCCCGAAGAGTGGTGCCAAGACGTGCATGCCAAGCACGTGGAGCCTGCTTCAGACCATAGAGTGCCTTAACCAGACGACACGGATGCTGCGGACGAGCTGGATCAACAAAACCCGGAGGCTGACGCATGTAAACCTCCTCCTCAAGAACACCATGAAGGAAGGCATTCTGAACATCAAGCTGACGAAGAGACCATCCACGGGTAATCGCCAGTGAGAGCAGAAGCCGGATCGTGGTCGGTTTGACCACGGGACCGAAGGTGTCCTCATAATCAAGGCCATGGCGTTGTTTGAATCCTTTAGCAACCAGTCTAGCCTTGTATCTCTGGATGGAACCATCAGCATGTCGTTTTACCTTGAAAACCCACTTTGAGTCAATGATGTTGACACCAGCCACGGGAGGAACCAGTCGCCACGTTTCATTTTTTGAGAAGAGCGTGGTATTCTTGTTCCATCGCAGTACGCCAGTGTGGGATACTCAGGGCAGCCTGAAAATGCCGAGGCTCAGCAGTAGGATCGGACTGGGCCTGCACCATGCACGTCGCGAGCCAGGCCACCGTGCCATCCTTTCTTTCTTTAGGACAAAAGATCCCACTTTTGCTGCGTGTGTGAGGACGCAACACCGGGGGCGGAGCAGGTGGCGAGGCCGATGGTGAGGATGATGAAGGAGACGCAGCATCCGTCGTGGCAGAGGCTGATGCAGTCGGTGGCGATGACGACGAAGACACAACAGGAGAGGCCGACCCGCTCGCGGTTAACGCGGAACCAGGCGAGCAGGATAATTGCCGCACGGGCGACGTTGGTGTCGCGGGACTCCCAGGCGGAGACGGCCCAGGGGTCGAAGGCAGGGGACTCCCAGGCGGGAACGGCCCAGGCGTCGGTGCAGGTGATGACCCAGGCGGCGAAAGCGAGGATGACGGCGCGGACGGGACGGCCCGCTGGGCCGACGCGCCAGTCAGCAGAGGTGGCGACTGGGCCGGAGTCGGGACGCGTGGTGCAGCAGCCGCGGTCACGGGCAAGGGCGGGCTCATTGCATGGGACATGCATGAGGCCAGCCGATCATCGTTGGCGGGCGGTGATGACGTAGCCGGCTGGGACAGGGGAGTTGGAGCGGCAACCTCATCCAGGAGCTCAAGTCGCGCACATCTCCCAGTACCTGCACCATGGTTAGACAACAAAGAGGGCGAATGTGCGACATCTACAAATTGATCAGGCAATATAGTGGATGGGTGCACTGGCGGTGTGGAGCTTGTGTTAGGTGAAGGAAGAGCAGCAAAGGGAAAAACATGCTCATCAAAAACAACATCGCGGGAGATATACACACGATTAGACGGGACATGAAGGCACTTGTACCCTTTGTGAACAGAACTATACCCCAGGAAGACACACTTCTTGGATCGGAACTCAAGCTTGCGATTATTATACGGACGGAGATGCGGCCAACACGCACAACCAAACACTTTAAGAAACGTGTAATCGAGTCGACCAAGCAAGAGTTCAAGTGGAGTTTTCATTTTAAGGAGCATGAAGGAAGCCTATTTATAAGAAAACAGGCTGTAGTAAAAGCATCACTCCAAAACGAAGCGGGACAGATGCATGAGCAAGCAAGGTTAAACCAGTTTCAACAATATGACGGTGCTTACGTTCACTGAACCATTCTGGCGATGTGTGTGTGGGCAAGAGACACGATGAGCAATTCCTAGTTTCTCAAAGAAGGTACTGAGGTTGCGATATTCATCCCCCCAGTCTGACTGTACATGAATGATTTTATGATCTAGGAGTCTCTCAACATGTGCTTGAAATTGTAAAAACACATTAAACACATCAGACTTATGCTTAAGAAGGTAAATCCGTAAAGCGATCAGAGGCATCAATGAAACCGACATAATATTCGTGCCCACTAACGGACGGTGAGCGGGACCCCATACATCCGAGAACACAAGCTCAAGAGGAGTTTTAACTATGTGTGTAGAAACAGAAAAAGGTAATCGATGACTCTTGCCTGCAAGGTGCATCACGCACGAGGCATCTTTATTACTGGACTCAGACGGCAGCTCATGACGATGGAGGACATGGCGAACAATGGGAGATGCTGGGTGACCAAGACGAGAGTGCCATAGTGATGGAGACACACGGACACCACTCAAGACTTGGAACGCAGCAGCAGGAGCGGGAACATCGGTGGGGCGTCAAGCGATATAGACCACGGCGGTAGCGACCTCTAAGAAGTATGTTCCTCGTAGCACGATCCTTAACAAAGAGATGAAACGGGTGAAACTCACAAAAAACATCATTATCTTGTGTAAGTTTAGGAACAGAGAGTAAATTACGTGCAACTGTGGGAACACGAAGAACATTTCTAAGATGCAATGTCCTAGAGGTGCTTGTGAGAAGTGATGCCTGACCAACATGTGAAATGCGCATACCTGCCCCGTTAGCTGTGTGAACGTTGTCGTGCCCGCGGTAAGGCTGCTGTATAGTTAGCTTGCCCAGCTCGTTGGTGACGTGCGTGGTCGCTCCAGTGTCCATGTACCAAGAGGGATCAACAGGATAAGAAGGGGTGTGACCCTGTTGCGCCATGTTAACTTGACGCTCGTTGCCCTTGCCATTATTGCCGAGGCCAAGAAAGTCCGTCTTGAAGCGGCGATGGCAGCGAGAGGCGACATGACGAGGCAGGCCACAGAGTTGGCATGGCTGAGCAGCACCACAGGCGGTACAGCAGGCGCAGGCGCGGCCATCAACGACGACCACTCGGGCGCCAGAGCGCGGGGACTGCTACTGTGGCGACGAGGATGCACCACCGCCACCAGACTTGCCCCCTCCTCCTGAGGAAGCTGCAGAGGGGCCACGGCCACCGCCTTTGCCGCGGTAGACGGTGTTGACGGAGGAGTCAGTGGAGACGTCGGGGCGACGCGCATTGAGCCGTTGCTCCGTTGACAAGAGACGGCTGTAGAGTTCCTGAGGACGTAGAGGCTCCTTACGTTCATTAATCACCTCGGCAAGCGAGTCGTAGTCGCTGTCGAGACCGGCTAGGATAAAGGATGTGAACTCGCTGTCACGAAGGGGCTCTCCAATGGAAGCAAGAGTGTCAGATCTTGTTGTAGAAGGTGGTCACCGAACCGCTGTCCTTGCGCGTGTCAGCTCTGATACCATATTGAATTTATGCTTCAGCCAACTCATCCAAAAGTCCAAACTGATGGAGGGAGGTAGGCAATATATTTCAACACTCCCCCTCACATCTAGGCTATTTTAGTCCTTAGACATGGGATCGATGTAGGCCACAGAATCTTTTTATTTAATACTGCGTTGGCAGGGTCTTGAACTTAAGACCTCTTGGCTCTGATACCATATTAGACAAAGGGTTTTAGGGTTTGTGGCATACCTCCAACGTGGGGTGACCTTTTCATTATATAGACATATACAACATAATTACAAGTGGGCCCAGTATATACAGAGTCTAACACGCTGCCGGCTCCCGCAAGAGACGGCGCATCTGGAGCACCGAGGACTATGAGTTTTTTTTAACCGAGCATAACCCCTTTCCATTACTGTGACATAACGGAAATACATCAATGTCCAGAGAATAAGACGGGAAAGAAGAAAGCGAGTTCAAGCATCGCCAGGAAACCCACTATAAGTACTTACCATCAAGATTACTCACTGTGGGGCGAAAACTCGACAACACCATTACACCAAAACAACATTCACTAAAAACTGCAGGACTGTCTATCTTATGAGACCACAAGGGAAAGGCATAAGAATGCCCACACCCGATCACCAAAATGAACAAATCTTTCTCCCATTTGACAGCAGACATCACTCCCTGAGTCAATCTTTTTTGAAGCTTCTTTTTGATCCCTCACTTCAGCGAGCTCCACCATTCTGGTATGCCATGACACATATCTGCATCAACCTTGAAGCGTTGTTCTTCAGCATAGCCGCTCCAGTCCTCAAGTCGTCCACATCCTTCTATTGTTTCATCGGCCCTGCCCAATAACATAGAAGAGCACAAGTGGAAAATGCGCATTCAGATGGATTTTTTAGAGGTACAAACTCAAATGTAGCTCTATTGCGACATGTCCAAATAGCCCAGCAGATAGCTGCAATGCCAACAGTGTGGAACACCTCTCCGTCTGGGAAGAAGGAATGGCACCACGAATAAGCTTGCTTGATGTTGTTAGGGCATAGTTCAGTTCCAAACATACATGCCACAACCCTTCAAGTCACCCTGGCTACTGGACAAGTAAAGAACAGGTGATGAGATGTTTCTTTCTCTGCACATAAGGAGCAACTAGGGTTCTTTTTCCACCCCCTTTGCTTCATTACATCCCTGGTCAAAACCGCATTCTGTGACAGCTGCCACAAAAAAATTGTATCTTCAAAGGTGTACATGCCTTGCATATGCAATGATAGTCACATCCAGATATGTTCCTTTCCAAGAAAGAATAAACTGACCTAGTAGTAAAGTAGGTTTTATGACCCAAGGCCCATTTGATCTTATCACTATCATCAGAGACACATGCTCTACTAGCAACATCAATCATCTGTCGCCACTGATCTTCCAATTCATGATTTAATCTTCTTCGAAAGAAAGAAGATGGATCAGCCACCAAACCAGATTTAACAGTGCAGTCAGGGTAATTGCAAATAGAGAATAGCCTGGGGAATTTATTGTTGAACGGCAATTGGTCCCCTATAGGATCCATCCAAAGTCTAGCAATATTACCAGATTGGATCGACACTCGCCTACCAGCCATATACAGCTCTCTAACTTTCATTATTGCTTTCCAACATGGGGAGTCATTGATCTTCCCTTTTATCGAAGCAATAGTATCTGTACAAAAGTATTTGGCCTTAATAATATCTTGCGAGAGCCCACTTTTTGTCTCAAGTTTCCACCACCATTTAGTAGGTAAACTCAAGTTCTGCTTATGGAGGTCCTTAACTCCCAAACCCCCTTTACTTTTGGATCGGCAGATTCTAGTCCAGATAACCAAATAGTATCTTTTTCTATTCTTAGTAACTTGCCAAAAGAATCTTCTCCTATGCTTATCCAAGCTTGCTATTAGGGTTTTTGAGAGCGGGAACATGCACAGGTAGTAGAAAGCAATGCTTGAAATGTTAGCATTAAGTAGGGTCAATCTCCCTCCTGAAGAAGCATTGCTTCCTAAACCAGATTCACATCTTTTTATATATTTTCTTCCGAAATTCCCAATCCACCCCTCTCAAAGAAGAGTAACTTATTGGGACACCTAGATATTTCATGGGGAAGTGCCCAATCTGGCAATTAAACATATCTGTATATGTCGTCAAAATATTGTCATCCCCCGAAATACACAAAATCTCACTTCTCTGGAAATTAATTTTCAACCCAGACATTAGCTCAAACATATATAGCAGTAATTTCAGATTCAGGGCTTTTTCCGGGTCATGCTCGATGCATAGCACCATATCATCTGCATACTGCAAGATAGCCACACCATTTTCCACTAGTTCAGGTGATAAGCCAGTTATCAACCCATGTTTTTGTGCTTGAAACACCATTTTACACAGGCATTCGGCTGCTATATTGAATAGGAACGGGGAGATAGAATCTCCTTGCCTCACTCCTTTGAAGCTCTGGAAATACGGCCCCATCGTGTTATTCAACTTAACACTGACTGTTCCATTTTGGATGATTTTCCTCATCCATCCACACCAAGTACTATCAAAACCTCTATCTTCTAAGCTTTTCATCAAAAAATCCCAGTTCACCTTGTCATAAGCTTTTTTGAAATCTAACTTAATGACAATCCCCACTCTCTTCCTAATATGAGTATAGTGTAGGATCTCATGAAGAGACATAACTCCATCCCTAATATGCCTATTTTTTACAAAAGCATTCTGATGTTTACTAAACAACACATCAACAAAAGGGGCCGCTCTACTGTCAAGCACTTTGGTGATCAATTTGTAAGGACACCTAAGCCGGCAAATTGGCCTGAATGGCTGTATCTTATTAGCTCCATTGATCTTATGAAGCAGAGTGGTAATGCCATAGTTTAACCTATGCACATCCAACCTCCCCTCATAAAAGGCAAGAAATAATTGCATTATATCTTTTTTGACTATCTTCCAGCAATGCTGATAAAATTTAGCAGGTATGTTATCAAGTCCAAGGGCTCTATTACTATTCATTGAAAACAGGTCTGTGTTGACCTCCTCCTCAGAGAACGGTCTGGTCGAGCTGACGCGCGTGTTCGGGATGGGAGGCTTCGGCGGCGGCGTCCAGGCTTCGGCTCCTGAGCGGTGCCAGTAGGATGACGAGCGCGACATCGTCCACCGGGACATCAAGACCGGGAACGTCCTCGTCGGCAACGAGGACGTGGTGAATATATGCCATATGCTACCTCGGGCTGTCCATGGCGAGCGCGCCGCCGCCGTGCGGCCAGGCAGGCACGCGCTGGTACATGGCTACCGATATGCTCGTGGTTGCCTGGTCGCTCGGCTGTGTCATGGCGGAGCTGCTCTTCGGGACAGAACGTAGGTCGATGCCGCCGTCCACCCCGTCTCGCCATCCAATCATGTTTAGCCACCCCGTCTTGCCGTCCAGCCACTCAAGACCACTATCGTCTGGAGCTCATTTATCTGTTGTTGGTAAAGTTCAAGCTTTCAGATTCAGGGTAGCGTAACTGTCAAATTTGTTTCAGATTCGAAGATACTATACTCCTCAAAATAAGATTCACAGAAATGTTTTATCTTTGCTTTGCCTTTTGGCATAGAAATGTAATTTCTGCTGGGAACTTTTTTAAAGATATTTCTGCTAAAAACATTAATCTGTATTGCTATAGTGTAAATTCAGATGTCTAGCCTTGAGCTTAGAGTAGAAAATCTACTTTAAAACTCCAGTACTGGAAATGAATTGCTGGAGTAGTGCTAGCTTTCTTGATAGTCTGAATTCATGCTTGGAGTAAAATGAATTGTTGTAAATTTTTCAAGTGTCAAAACACAGTAAGCTTGGAGTAAGTAATTAAGAGAACCTTGAGCAGTAATTTCTGTTTTTGGATTTTAGAAGAAAAATATATTGCCATGGACTATTGAGGTATTTATACTAGGGTTTCTTAATTAATATAATATTGAGAATAGTTTGCTCTCCTTAGAACCAAACGTAGTAGTAGTCTAGTGGCCATATAGTGACCATGTAGTACTAGGAGTAGCTATACTAAGAGTTCAAAATCACCTACTGCAAACTCCAAATATCGTGGTCGGTGTATCTGGTCCTGAACTGCTTTTAATCTAGAATAAGTGAAATCTTCTCGGCACTCTCCTTCATCTTCTGTGGCCCCGTCGGTCGGTACGTGCCAACCCCAACAAATTGGGGTATGAAATTCAAATGAATTTCAAATAATTCCAACAAATTCAAATAAATTCAGTAAATCAAAACAATTTAAATAAAATCATATAGAAAGATATTTCTGCTGAGAACATTTTTTTTTCTTGAAATATATTTCAACTGAGAACATTAATCTGTATTGCTATAGAAATAAAGTTGAGCACTTCATTTCTATAGAATTTTCATGCACAGAAGAACACTTCTGTACATCATTGATCTGTTTTGTCTTTTGGTCGAGCTATAGCCCATTTTTTCTGCTTCTCACTTTCTGCAATGTTTGCTAGGAGAAGATTAACTCACGTTGTGAGATGCTTTGAACTTCCAATAAACCTCTTAATCCCTTTGTTTGTTTGGTCCGATTCGAACCTGCAGGCACCTCACTAGATGCTCCTTTTCCTTTTTGGCAAAATCTTGCCACCTTGCCAAAGATGACTGGATTGTTACCTTACATACAACCTAGAATTATGCTCTACAATTATTCAGTGTCCATTGCCATATTTTGGTCTAGGTATTTTATCATTACCTTACAACCAAGGATGTTATTTCTTCTTCTTTAATAACCATGTTAGTCCTCTTTAATCCCATGGCAACTTTATATGTCAAATTGTACAGAATTTATCATGTGTGAATAAAATTAATGGAGAAGTGATTCATTCTTCTTTAGACCTTTTTTTCTTTCTTTCTGCTTGAATGAATGGATACTGGTGGGCCTATGTGGATGTGTCTTTCTGAATGTGTGCTTTTAATTAGTGTAAATTAAAAATCAGTGTAAATTCAGATGTCTGGCCTTGAGCTTGGAGTAGAAAATCTACTTTAAAAGTTCAGTACTGGAAATGAATTGCTGGAGTAGTGCTAGCTTTCTAGATAGTCTCAGTTCATGCTTGGAGTAAAATGAATGGTTGTAAATTTTTCAAGTGCCATAACACAGTAAGTTTGGAGTAAGTAATTTATAGAACCTTGAGCAGTAATTTCTGTTTCTGGATTTTAGAAGAAAAATATATTGCCATGGACTATTGAGATATTTATACTAGTGTTTCTTAATTAATGTAATATTGAGAATTGTTTGCTCTCCTTAGAACCAAATGTAGTTAGAATATTTGAGTAGTAGTGTAGTGACCATGTAGTACTAGGAGTAGCTATACTAAGAGTTCAAATAAATTCAAATGAGTTCCAAATAATACCAACAAATTCAAATAAATTCAGTAAATCAAAATAATTTAAACAAAATCAATAAATTCCAAATTATTCCAATAAACCAATTAATCCAATTGTTTTCGAAATAATTCAATAATACAATACACATGACATACTCCTTTCCTTTTCTTTAGTTTCTTTTCTCTAGCTACTCCTTTTATTTTATTTGCTCACTCAATTGCTCTTCTTTTACAATGGTCATGGTCTCACTAACAAGTTGAGTGTGATGCCCCCGACTCCATGCACTAATCATACACGCAAATGCGCATGATCAAGATCAAAGACTCGCGAAAGATATCACAAGACAACTCTAGACACACATTCAAACATAGAGCTTTATATTACAAGCCAGGGCCACGAAGGCTCGAATACATAACTCAACGAAAGTAACAATATCTGACTATATACATAATTAGACAAGTTTGCCTTCGGAAGGCTGAGCAAAACAATGACAACTAGATCAAAAAGGCACAGTCCTCCTGCCTGGGCCTCCTATCTACTCATGGTCATCGGTCTTCATGTAGTAGTTGGCTCCGTCGGTGTAGTAGTAGTCCTCGGCGGGATCAGCTGGCTCCCCGGATCCATCATCTGATCATAGCAATCATATAATGGGGGAAAGGGGTAGCAAAGAAACCTTGAGTACTCATCCAAAGTACTCACATACATCAGATCTATGCTAAGTATGCATCAGTATCAAGGGAAGGGTTTGTCTGAGGACAATACTGCAAAAATGTCAGAATAGAAGGAAAGACCTAGCCTAATGAAGACTAGTCTCTTGCAGCATCTTGCAGCAACAAAAGAGAGTAGAGTAACAAGTATATAATAGAAACGCCTAGAGATCCTTCCTCGTCTACTCCCCGAGGAGGCGATCCCGGAGCCATCATATCAGTTTAGTGTCACAAGTATCCAGTTATAGTTGTAGTAGATCGGGATACAACTCCGAGCGTCTGACAATGGACATGGCTATTCGAATATATTACTTCCCTCCTGGGGTGCACCAACTTACCAAACACACTCGATTAACTCTGGTCGGACATAGTTTTCCTGGTTATGCCCGGCCTCGGCTGATCGACACACTGTAGTCCTACCTAGGCTCCGCGGAGAGGTCCTCGCTGGTCTAAATCCTAAGCGTGAAGTGGTTGTTCGGCCTCTCACCCTTAAGCACTCCAGGTCATTGCGAGCAGGGTCGGGTCCAAGCACCACCTATGTCCTAGATGGCACCATCCTGGCCGTGCCGCAATGCTGAACTGGACGCCTAACAAAGCTTTTGGGAGAAATCGTACGAAGCCTAGTGCCCATACTTATTCACGCGTCGTGGTTAGTGCAAAAAGGCTAGAGGCCTACTCAGATCACATATCCAAACCCGTTAGTATATAGGGAGCTCGCGGAAACGATCAGTGATATTGTCGCCCCGTCTTGCGAATTGACGACAAGGGTCAGGCCCATCCCTCTCTAGGGCGGTCTCTGTCTGCCCGGTCGTGTCGCATCATTATCTCACGAGTACCCTCATGTCAATCCGACTTCAATAACTCTCATGGGTACCCCTTGGGTCGACCCGACTTCAACAAAGGACTGAGGTGAAGGTCAAGGTATCCGTGTGTCCATAGCATTAAGGAGGAATATGAGGAATCACCCTCCATGCATTCCTACTCGACATAACCGTTAAGGTGACCTTGGAGGAATCACCCTCGAAGGGTTCACACTTGAGGTGTTGCACGACAGTCATCATTGGGAGTGGTGAATGAGGAATCACCCTCAGTAATCCACGTCTGATTAAGTATACTATAGAGATATCATCAGGAGTGAGATTTGAGGTATCACCCTCGTCACTCGATAGTAACTCTGCAGAGTCGTACAACTAAGGGGGTTTCCGGTGATGTGTTGGCCTTTGCACCTCAATCACATTGATCGAGTCATCCGGAAGCAAAGCATGGCAACCCGGACAAGGGGTGCGGGCCACTGATGGATCACTAACCAAAATATACTAAGCATATTACAAAAGTAGGTTATGCATCAGAATAGGAGCTATGGAACAACAGTAGCTAAATATAATGCAAGAATGAGAGAGAAAGTATGGGTGATATAGGAATGATCAAGGGGGTTTTGCTTGCGTGGAAGCTCCGCTGAAAGGGGCTGGACGTCATGAGTGTAGTCTTACTCGGGAGCAGCATTGATCTTGGGGTCTATTGGAGAGAAGAGGGGGGAAGAAACAATAAACATCAAGCAAACAAATGCATCACATTGCATGACATGGTAGCATGCTATGCCATGGGTGGCCTCATACAGTGCTACGCATTACAGACAGAGCAGAAAATTTCTGTGAATATATTCCCAGCTTTAGGCAGTTATCGGACAAACGAACCAGAGGGGAAGGTTCCATGTTTACAGTCTTAGAGGCATGTGACATGTATGTGGAGGGCATAAACAGATTCGTCTCATTTTTCTGATCATTTTACATATATTAATTATTTTCATCTCAGTTGTGGATTATTTTATATGATTTTTCAAAGTTTTAAACAATTTCTAGAATTTACTGGATTTATTTTAATTCAATATCATATTAAATATATATGGTACGGGTACACAGAAAGTGTACCTAGATGTGTGCATCCGTGGCTGATAGTGCGCCCAATTGACTAGGTCCACTGCATAGTCAGCAACCTGGTAAGTACTCCCTCCGTTTGGGTTTATTAGGCCTCTCAGCATCATAAGCATGTCCCTTTTCTAAGGCCCCGCTTTGGAAAGGTGCATGCATGCAACCATTTCATTGGTTGCATTGAAAGCCATTGTTGTTGGTGCCATGACCCATGACTGGAAAATTAATACACTTAATGCATGCTTTTTCGTTGGCTTTTGGCCTAATAAACCCGGACGGAGGGAGTAGTCAACAATGTGGACTGCTGACTAGTCAATTATGACAGGTGGGGCAAGTATGTCGTTGACACATGGGTTAACATGTTAATTAGATTAGTTTAATTAGCAGAGGGGCCACTGTCAGTGTCTTACAAATTAACCGAGTTAATTAAATTAGTCTAATCGCTACAATTTTTGGCCCCACATGTCGGTGGTTGTTAGCACAGCGATTAGTCGCTAATGACCTGACGAGTAGGTCCCACCGGTGTTTAAACATCAATGCGCGTCTATGACCAAATCCGTGGTAGCGCGGCACAGGAGCCCGCCGGAAAACATGCACACGACATGGTTTGGGGCGCGGTTGGGCGCATTCGAACACATGAAGCGAGCCGTGTCTAGTGGTGGCGGTGGGAGCAGCTAGGGGTGGCCAGAGGTGAGTGCCACGTCGACGGCAGTGGCGGTCGGAATCGGGCGAGAACGGGATCAGGGCTGCAGAGCACGGGAAGGGGAGTTGGTGGTTGTGTTGTGCTCTGATGAAGCCTGGGAGCTTGATGCGAAGCTCGGATATGATCCCCATGAGCTGTGGCCACAGCGGCGAGCTCAACTGCGGCGACGAGCTATGGCCATGGTGGCAACGCTGGCTACAGGCATGAAAATGGTGGGAACGGAGGGGAAATGAGCGCATGCTCACCGTGGAGGCACACGAAGGCCCGGCGAGTCAACGGGAGCAACAAAGGCGGCGGATCAACGGTGATGGCGGCGACACCAGAGGAGGAAGAAGATGGCGTCGACATCGATGTAGAGGCTCCCAGCTCCAACGGTTGGCATCAGACGACGTAGACGAGGATGGCAATGCTTGCAAACACATCGGTGGGGTGAGAGCTCGGGATCGAGCAAGAGAGAGCGAGGGGTGAGGGGAAAGTGGCTAGGGTTTCGTTGGGTGGACCCGGGCGAAGGTCTTATCCACACGCGGCTCATGTCGCGTCATGGTGGTGGTCATCTGCCGACGGCATCGAGCGTGGATGGCCAGGGCTCGCGCGCACGGCTCCTGGTGAATAGGAGGAAGGAGATGGGGGCTCGGCGGACTGGTCCGTGAACTGTTGCCAGCAGGCCTAAGTGCATAGTGTAGTCTTTTCCCTTTTCTTTTTCCTTTTTCTATTTTCATGTTTTGCAATTTTGCCTCAGTTTTGCATTTAGTTTGTGTACTAAATGAATTTTGCCAGGGTTGAAACTTGGCACATAATTCCATTGCAATATTTTAGGGTTGTAGAAAAAGTCTCAGAGCATTTAGAATCATTTAGGTATTTTTAGAAATTGGAAAGGCCAAGTTAATTGTTGCTGGTTAACTTAAATATTTTCCAGGGGCATTTTGGGACTTTTAGTGATGTTGTTTCCCTTAACAAAATTACTTGGGGACTATTTACGAAAGTATGAACTGTTTTGTTTGCATTTTTGAAGATGTAATATTTTGACTTGCAAATCAAATTTGAATTTGACTTTGATTTTTTGGGCAAGTGGCAATTTGCATAGTAATCATGATGACATGGCCACCATTAGGGGGAGATCACTGTATCATAATTATTGGAGCATTACACTGAGTGTCACAAAATAGACCAATTCTTCCCCTTCCATCATTTCGTCGACAATCCTTGTGCAAGGCGAAATCTTATACTTATTTCCTCCTATGTCTTTCATAACCTCAAGTTAACTGATTGCAGTGTCACAATGCTTTTGAACGACTTATCAACCTCGTAGTGCTCGAACTCTTCTTCCACTCCTTCGAGCAATTCCTGTGTATTTCTTGGTGATCTGCAATTTGTGAAGGACTAAAGAGAGTTTTGGAAATGGGGGTCTAAAACATTGAACACAGGGTTGTTCGGTGGCTATAACAATTGAATTTCAAGGTCGGTTTGTTCCTTGATTTTTGGTGGTTTGGCATTATTCAGTTGGATGAAAATGGTTGTTTTCTCATCTCTGATGGGCCACTTATCTTGAATTGCTGGGATTACTTTGCTGTTGACATAATCTCTGTAGACATTTCTGGTCACATTCATGGATTTTTCAGCTCTTTCGTCCCCCTTTACTCTGTTTTGACTTGTTCTATCTACCTCAGTCTCTTCGAAAAATAGTCAAGCACCACTCCAAGTCAATGTAGGAAGCGCATTTCACACAAACGTACACATCTTTCTATTTATACTAAACTATTTTACCTTCTCCTAATTGAACTCGTTTTTCTTCGTATAATTAACAATATTAAACAACTCAAAATCATCATTCATGGTTAGGTAAAAAATTCATATAATTTCCATACATATCACCAAAAATACATTTGTAGCGTTAAATTGATACTTTGTTTGGTTGTAAAACTTGCTTATATTATTTTTGGGGGGGGGGGGTCTTTTCAAGAAGAAAAATCGTCTATTACATTGTTTTCACCATAAATATAAGAAACATAATTCCAACAACTAAGTTATGCTAACTAATGTATTATAAATGTATTTCTTATATGTATTACATGGCATTGGTAGTGTTTATAGAGTATACGGATGTAGCAAATTGTCAGGTATGTCTAGAGTTCAAGACTAATCAACTATAAAATTTAAATGTAACTAAATAGATATTTCTCCCCACACAAAAATTAAATAGATATTTCCAGACTGAATGAAACGTGGACCAGTAATATGCCCTCTAGTGCCGAATATCCAGTTCTGAGCCCAGACTCATCTGCACATAGTGAACAGTAAATTCAAAAACAATACTAGAATAAAAAACGGTTTTTTGCATAGAAGATGTTTGAGTCACTAAGGTGCGTGCCAAATTTCAAAGCACTTGGAGATATGAGTAGTTCTCAACAAAAAAAATCGGGTGCGAACAGTGCACAAACGGTAAACTTCTTCATAGACCCCAATTTATCTTTTTTGCTGAGATCTACTCAGACATCCAAATGCTCTGAAATTTGGCATGTATATCACGGACTTGGGCATCTTTCTCCACAAAAAGCCAGAATGTTTTGAATTTATTTAGCATTTTTATTTTTCCCTCCCAGGCTCATTTAAGCTTGGGAGCCAAAATGCCGTGCCCCTCCATTGCCAGCACGCAAAGTGTTATCACGTAGCAGTTTCTTCTAAAATTCCCCCCTTCCTTCTCAGTACATTTATGTAAGGAAGGTGCTGCAATTTGTGAAGGGATTACCTCTAACTACCACCACGTGTCAAATTGACCTCAAACTTATTGAATAATTGAAATTTTTTTTTGCTAAGTTTAACCCATAAAATAGTAGAAAAACATAGTAATCATATTATAAATGATAATGGAATAAAGTAACAATTTCATGAACCAGTCATGCAAGCAAGAACATAAAGAACAAATATCATATTCATATTTGATTGATATTGCTAGTAGATCTAACACAATCCCTACTAGAAGGGTGCACGGCTTCCCAAATATGTCATCATCCCTTTCTCGTACATGATCACAAGACAAAGCACAAGGCACATGTATGTGCCCTCTTCACAACCTCTTAATGGTGTGTGAGGAACCTGTCATATATGTTGGTCCAACACACCCTCCACAAGAGGGATGTGATGAGGACATGGCTACCTTGGATATGATCACAAATATTGCATATGCGATTTGAGGTGATTTCTGATAAAAGTTATTTAATAATTTATTTATGTTGGCGCAACTTGCCGTCCCCAAAATTTGGCATCGTAGGCAGATTTTGTAGTGAACTCCCCATTTCTGCTCCAAGACCACGTCACCAGGTCCTGCTCGCCTAGATACAGCTCCACCTCCACTAACCTTGTCCATAATTGCATGTATTTGTTTAGAACCTCCGCGAACATCTCCGGCACGACATCTCTTGACCACCTATGGCCATGCAAGGCTTGGGCTAGTGTACAGCTTAGCCTCGTCCGGTTTCTCGCCATGGCATAAAGCTGCGGGGTGATATCCTGAATCCTCTCCCCATGTATCCATTTATCCTCCCAGAATAGCGTGTCTGTGCCGCTTCCTGTTGTCGTCCGCATAGCCACGCGACAGATTTGCTTTGAAGCCTCGGGCACCTTGATCTTGAACTCCGCCCACGGCCGCAAACTCAGCTTTCTGTAACCATGGCCACTGGGCCTGCATCGCCACATTCATCCATTTTAAGTTCGGGATCCCGAGTCCACCAGCCCACATAGGCGTGCAAACCTGCTCATGCCACAGCGCAGTGCCCTCCACTGGCATGGGCCTCAGCACACCAGAGAAAACAATGACATATCTTGTTCATGGCTTTGATCGTCTTCTGTGGCAAGTCGAGTGTAAGCATTGCATGTAGCGGAATTGCACATAGCACAGACTTGATCAACAACATCCTCCCACTTTGTGGCATTTTTTAAGCTTTCCATCTGGGAAGTGCATTTGCCAGTTGATCCACCAGGCCGGCTAGCTGCGTCACAGATTGTTTCCGTATGGTGAGCGACAAGCCTAAGTATTTGCATGGAAAAGTGCCCGCTCCACACCCTGTAATCCTCTCCACCTTGTCCATAACATATGTCGTACAACGGATTGGATAAGCTGCACTCTTGGCCATGTTAACACGCATACCCAATGCCTTTCCAAAGAGATTTAAGAGCGAGACACAAGCCTGGAAATCTTCCCCCAATGGCCAAACGAACAGCATGATGTCATCCGCGTACATTGATAGCATGTGCTTCATTCCCACGCTCGCAAGTGGTGTCAACAGTCCCCTCTCCGTCACCAGCTCGAACATACGTTGCAGCGGTTCCATGACCATGATAAAGAGCATAGGGGAAATTGGGTCTCCTTTCCTCAGCCCAATGCAGTTTAGGACCGGCCTTCCCGGTGTGCCATTGATCAATATTCGTGTGGAGGAAGTAACCAAGATACCACAGACCCAATCCCTCCATCGGCGCCCAAAACCCATTGCTTGTAGGACCTCTATGAGGAAGGGCCATTGGACCGAATCGAACGCCTTTGAGATATCCAACTTGATCATTACCGTCGGGGTTTTGAGCGCGTGCAGCCTCCGCACCGTGCATTGCACCAACATAAAATTGTCATGGATCGAGCGCCCTTTCACAAATGCACTTTGATGCTTTCCTACTAGAGTCGGTAGCTCCACTGCAAGTCTTGCCGCCAGGATCTTATCAATGATTTTTATGATACCATGCTCCAAACTCACCGGTCGAAAATCCTTGACGTCCACCGCCCCATCCTTCTTGGGCAGGAGTGTGACTATGGCCTTGTTTAGTGCTGGAAGGCCTTGCATATCACCTTCGTAGAAAGCCTGAAGTGCTCTCATTAGATCGGCCTTGATGATCTGCCAACATGACGTGTAGAATCGCCCTGTAAGCCCGTCCGGATCGGGTGCTTTGTCAAGGGCATTGCTTTAATCACCCTTTCCTCCTCCTCCTCTGAAAATGGGACCTCCAAGTGCTCTAGGTTCCTCATTGGCAACTGCAGTGCTTCTAGGTTAATGGAGTGAGCCCTTGCTGGCGTTGTCCTGAGAACATTCGAGTAGTAGCTATCCACTTCTTTAGCGATCTCATCTTCATTAGTGGCAATTGTGTTCCCATGCTTGATTGCGGTGCTCATGTTCCTTCTTTGCCTGTGACATGCATGTTGATGGAAAAAACTTGTGTTCGCGTCTCCTTCCCGAAGAACCAGTATTCTTGATCACTGCCTTGCGATTGATCTTTCGAGCAAACACAATCCAAGCAGCTTCTTTTTAAGAAGTCGGCGTAGCCCGACCTCTTGAGGAGATAAGTCTCTGGAGTCCATTGCCTTTTCCAATCTAAATATGACTTCCATTGCAATTCCAATTTGCAGCTTGACATTTCCTATCCACTTGTCACTCCACTTTTGTAAGCCTTTTGTTGTTGCCCTCAACTTGTGGTCCAACACCACATATGGATTTACATCGTGCGGGATGGATCTCCACACGTCTAGCACCGTTTGCTTAAACCCTTCCGCCTTTGTCCAAAAAGCTTCAAACTTGAAGCGCTTCCCCATGCCCAAGTCTGGTGTCAAGTCAAGAAGCAGGGGGCAATGATCTGACACCGCCGATCCAAGGGCAGTGAGGTGACATGTTGGGTATAGCTCTTCCCATGACGTCGTGCTGAATACATGATCGATCTTCTACAAAGTGACCTCCGTTCTCTCATTGGACCAGGTGTACCTCCGGCCATTCAAGTACATCTCTTTCAGCTCCAAGGCATTCAACTTTGCTCAAAATCTTGATTAGTGATTTTGAAATTCATAAACTCGTAATCTGGATCATCACCATATATATCATCATATAAAATATGTATTTCATTTTTAACGGGTTCCCTGGTCATCTTTTCCAACTAATCATCGTTAAATCCTACATAAATCGTGTTGGCGAATGTAGTAATTTTAAAAAAAATCCTACGCACACGCAAGATCATGGTGATGCATAGCAACGAGAGGGGAGAGTGTTGTCCACGTACCCTCGTAGATCGTAAGCGGAACTGTTATGACAACGCGGTTGATGTAGTCGTACGTCTTCACGATCCAACCGATCTGAGTACCGAACGTATGGCACCTCCGAGTTCAGCACACGTTCAGCTCGATGACGATCCCCGGACTCCGATCCAGCAGGGTGTCGGGGATGAGTTTCGTCAGCACGACAGCATGGTGATGATGATGATGTTCTACCGACGCAGGGCTTCGCCTAAGCACCGCAACGATATGATCGAGGTGGAATATGGTGGAGGGGGGCACCGCACACGGCTAAGGAACGATCACGAAGATCAACTTGTGTGTCTAGAGGTGCCCCCTGCCCCCGTATATAAATGAGCAAGTGGGGAAGCCGGCCGGCCCTAGGGGGCGCGCCAAGGAGGGGGGAGTCCTCCTCCTAGTGGGAGCAGGACTCCCCTTTCCTAGTCCAACTAGGAAGGAGGAAGGGGGAAGGAAAGAGAGGGAGAGGGAGAGGGAAAGAGGGGCTGCGCCCTCCTCCCCTAGTCCAATTCAGACTCCCCATGGGAGGGGGCGCGTCACCTCCTGGGCTGCTGCCCTCTCTCTCCCCTCAGGCCCACTAAGGCCCAGTACTTCCCCGGGGGGTTCCGGTAACCCCTCCGGCACTCTGGTTTTCTCCAAAATCACCCAGAAAACTTCCAGTGTCCGAATATAGTCATCCAATATATCAATCTTTATGTCTCGACCATTTCGAGACTCCTCCTCCGAACAACCTTCGGTACATCAAAACTTATAAACTCATAATAAAACTGTCATCGTAACGTTAAGCGTGCGGACCCTACGGGTTCGAGAACTATGTAGACATGACCTAGAACTGTTTCCGGTCAATAACCAATAGTGGAACCTGGATGCTCATATTGGCTCCTACATATTCTACGAAGATCTTTATCGGTCAAACTGCATAACAACATACGTTGTTCCCTTTGTCATCGGTATGTTACTTGCCCAAGATTCGATTGTCGGTATCCAATACCTAGTTCAATCTCGTTACCAGCGAGTCTCTTTACTCGTTACATAATGCATCATTCTGTAACTAACTCATTAGCTACATTGCTTGCAAGGCTTATAGTGATGTGCATTACCGAGAGGGCCCAGAGATACCTCTCCGACAATCGGAGTGACAAAACCTAATCTCGAATACGCCAACCCAACATGTACCTTCGAGACACCTGTAGAGCTCCTTTATAATCACCCGATTCATTGTAGACGTTTGGTAGCACACAAAGTGTTCCTCCGTAAACGGGAGTTGCATAATCTCATAGTTGTAGGAACTTTGTATAAGTCATGAAGAAAGCAACAGCAACATACTAAACGATCAAGTGCTAGGCTAACGGAATGGGTCAAGTCAATCACATCATTCTCCTAATGATGTGATCCCGTTAATCAAATGACAACACATGTCTATGGTTAGGAAACAAAACCATCTTTGATTAATGAGCTAGTCAAGTAGAGGCACACTAGTTACATTATGTTTGTCTATGTATTCACACATGTATCATGTTTCCGGGTAATACAATTCTAGCATGAATAATAAACATTTATCATGATATGAGGAAATAAATAATAACTTTATTATTGCCTCTAGGACATATTTCCTTCAGTCTCTCACTTGCACTAGAGTCCATAATCTAGATTACACAGTAATGATTCTAACACCCATGGAGTCTTGGTGCTGATCATGTTTTGCTCGTGGAAGAGGCTTAGTCAACAGGTCTGCAACATTCAGATCTGTATGTATCTTGCAAATCTCTATGTCTCCCACCTGGACTTGATCCCGGATGGAATTGAAGCATCTCCTGATGTGCTTGGACCTCTTGTGAAATCTGGATTCCTTTGCCAAGGCAATTGCACCAGTATTGTCGCAGAAGATCTTCATTGGTCCCGATGCACTAGGTATGACACCTAGATCGGAAATGAACTCCTTCATCCAGACTCCTTCATTTGCTTCTTCCGAAGCAGCTATGTACTCCGCTTCGCATGTAGATCCCGCCACGACGCTTTTTTTAGAACTGCACCAACTTACAGCTCCACCGTTTAATAAAAACACGTATCCGGTTTGCAACTTAGAATCGTCTGGATCAGTGTCAAAGCTTGCATCGACGTAACCATTTACGACTAGCTCTTTATCACCTCCATAAATGAGAGATATATCCTTAGTCCTTTTCAGGTATTTCAGGATGTTCTTGACCGTTGTCCAGTGATCCACTCCTGGATTACTTTGGTACCTCCTGCTAAACTTATTGCTCAAAGATACGTCCGTGTCTGGTACACATCATTGCATACATGATAGAGCCTATGGCTGAAGCATAGGAACATCTTTCATTTTCTCTATCTTCTGCTATGGTCGGGCATTGAGTCCGACTCAACTTCACACCTTGTAATACAGAAAGAACCCTTTCTTTGCTCGATCCATTTTGAACTTTTCCAAAACTTTATCAAGGTATGTGCTTTGTGAAAGTCCAATTAAGCGCCTTGATCTATCTCTATAGATCTTGATGCCCAATATGTAAGCAGCTTCACCGAGGTCTTTCATTGAAAAACTTTTATTTAAGTATCCCTTTATGCTATCCGAAATTCTATATCATTTCCAATTAACAATATGTCATCTACATATAATATCGATATGTTTGAGCTCCCACTCACTTTCTTGTAAATCTGAGTTTCTCCAAAAGTCTCAGATAAAACCATATGCTTTGATCACAAGATCAAAGCGCTTATTCCAACTCCGAGATGCTTGCACCAGTCCATAAATGGATCGCTGGAGCTTGCACACTTTGTTAGCACCTTTTGGATCGACAAAACCTTCCGGTTGCATCATATACAACTCTTCTTCCAGAAATCCATTCAGGAATGCAGTTTTGACATCCATTTGCAAAATTTCATAATCATAAAATGCGGCAATTGCTAACATGATTCGGACAGACTTAAGCATCGCTACGGGTGAGAAAGTCTCATCGTAGCCAACCCCTTGAACTTGTCGAAAACCTTTCGCAATAAGTCGAGCTTTGTAGATAGTTACATTACCATCAGCGTCAGTCTTCTTCTTGAAGATCCATTTATTCTCAATGGCTTGCCGATCATCGGGCAAGTCAACCAAAGTCCATACTTTGTTCTCGTACATGGACCCTGTCGGTGTCAAAACCGGCGGATCTCGGGTAGGGGGTCCCGAACTGTGCGCCTAGGCGGATGGTAACAGGAGACAAGGGACACAATGTTTTACCCAGGTTCGGGCCCTCTTGATGGAGGTAAAACCCTACGTCCTGCTTGATCGATATTGATGATATGGGTAGTACAAGAGTGGATCTACCACAAGATCAAGGAGGCTAAACCCTAAAGCTAGCCTATGGTATGATTGTTGTGATGTATGTTGTGTCCTACGGACTAAAGCCCTCCGGTTTATATAGACATCGGAGGAGGCTAGGGTTACACAGAGTCGGTTACAATGGTAGGAGATCTACATATCCGTATTGCCAAGCTTGCCTTCCATGCCAAGGAAAGTCCCATTCGGACACGGGACGGAGTCTTCAATCTTGTATCTTCGTAGTCTTGGAGTCCGGCGAACGATGATAGTCCGGCTGTCCGGACACCCCCTAGTCCAGGACTCCCTCAATAGCCCCTGAACCAGGCTTCAATGACGATAAGTCCGGCGCGCATAATGTTCGGCATTGCAAGGCGGGTTCCTCCCTTGAATAATCCAGAGAAGATCACGAATACCAAGATAGTGTCCAGCTCTGCAAAATAAATTCCACATTCCACCGTAGAGAGAATAAAATCTACACAAGTCCAATCTGCTGACGTATTATGCGACATGTAACACCCCGGATCCGATGCGCCAGGTGTCTGCCAGTTATTCGCCGTCGTTGCCATGTCATTTGCTTGCGTGTTGCACTTTGCCATGTCATCATTTGCATTTTATCATGTCATCATGTGCATCGCATTGGCATACATGTTCATCTCATGCATCCGAGCCTTTTCCCCGTTGTCCGTTTTGCAATCCGGCACTCCCATGCCCTCCGGCGTCCCGTCTTCTCTCTTTTCGTGTGCGGGTATTAAACTTTCTCGGAATGGCCCGAGGTTTGCCAAGCGGCCTTGGTATAGCACCGGTAGACCGCCTGTCAAGTTTCGTGCCATTTGGAGGTCGTTTGGTACTCCAACGGTTAACCGGGTAACCGTGAAAGCCCTCTTTTGTTGCAGCCCAACACCCCTTCCAAAGTGGCCCAAAACTCACCAAACTCCCCTCCATGCTCTTGGTCGTTCGATCACGATCGCGTGGCCGAAAACCGCACCTCTTTTGGACTCTCCTAGCTCCCTCTACCTATAAATAAGTAGCCCCCTCCGGATTTTCGCGCAGCCTAACCCTAGCCCCGCTCCTCCCCGCGCCGCCGGACACGTCCAACCCGTCCGGACGCGTCCGCCGCCCAGCAGCCACCTCACCCCGGCCAATGGCGGCCTGCCACGTCACCTCCTCCGCCGCCTCAGCCTATCCCGCATGGCCACCTGTCCCTCACTGTCCCTCGCTGGCCGCCCGCCAGTTCGCCCAAGGGCCTCAATGAGCCAGCGCTGCTGCCGCCGCCGCGCGCGCAAGCGCCCGCCCGCCCGCTTGTCGCCCGCCGCCGTGGTGTGCTCCCCACGCCGCCTGCGTCGCTGGCTCGCCGCCTTGCGCGCTTTTGGCCGCGCTTGGCAGGCCGCAGGCGCCCGCCTCGCCACAGCGGCCGCCGCTGCCTCCCGGCTGCTCCGCCAGCAGCGCCGCCAGCGCCCCTCCACCCTGGCGCTGGTCGCCTCCGTCGCCGCCAAGGCGCTTGCCGCCGCCACGGCCCTCGCCGGTGCCACGCCTTCCTCCGCGCGTCGTTGCCGGTGCCTCCATGGCCTCCGCTGGCAAAAGCCTCGCCGCCGGCGAGATCCCGGCCGGAAGGTCCTCACGGGCGGATCCCGCCTCCTCGGCGTCCGGGCCGGATCCCGCCGCCGCCCGGGTCCGCCCGACCCGATCCGCTCTGTCCGACCCGACCCGCGAGGTTGACTTTTCCCCACCTCAAAACTGCAAAGTCCCCCAAAAACTCATAAAATGTTGCATACTTTGACCTGCTGCATCTCTGCATCCGTAGCTCCGTTTTGCGCGTATAATATGTCAAATTGTTCGCCTCGACGAGTACATCATTTCATTCCATTGCATCATTTGCATTTGAGCTCATCTTGGTGCCCGAAATGCTGTTGGAAGATGGCTTCAGATTGTTAGTTTCAGAATCTTATCAGCTCGAGCTCTTTTGTCATTTTTGCCATGATTTATGTGTGCACCCTATGAACTTGAGTCCTACATGTGAGTTGAACTTTGCCATGCCATCTTTCCAGGGGTGTATGCCATGTATTTTTGTGATCTATGTGTTGACTACAACAAGCATGCAAAGTAGGGATGATGATGTTGCTGATTTCAGGAACTTTGTGTTTTCACTAAGTCTTGTCCTGCTGTTATTTTTATGCCATATGTTCATGTTGTTACAGAGAGATCTATGCCCTTTTTGAGCATGATCAGTAAGGGTGTTTTGAACATATGGATGTGCTCTATCCATCCATGCCTTTGTTGGCATTTATGGAGTAGACTAGCATGTCATTTTCGTGCTCTACTTTTGCTTGAAAATGTTTCCTGGCAGACTGTTTGCATGAGATTCAATTTTCACGAGGTCGTTGTAGTTGATCCGTGTATGATATGATGTTGTTCTTGTCATGTATAGCTCCTATGCCGTGTCTTCTTGATGGGTGTATGCTTAGTTTATCATGAGATGCTCTGTAGTGAGTGCATCGAGCTCACGAACATGCCTACTCGTTAACTGTTTTTGCCATGCCCAGTTTTTCTGCTAAGTCTGAAATCTGTAATAAAACTTGCAATGTTTACATGGGTGCCATCATTTCTTAAGGTCCTTTTTGGCTTATGGTCAGTAAGGGACTATTGATATATGCTTTGAGTATAATCATGTCATGCCTTGTTTTGATATTATAAGTTCCTGTAGCATGTTGTTTGCTTGCTCTAAACATGCCTTCCTCGATGTTAATTCTCGCATGCTAGTATTTTCACTAAGTCTGTGAACCCGATATTTTTAGCACTTTCACCATGCTTGTTTGAACATGTTATGATGTGATTTAGCCGTAGCTCAGTGTTCCTCTTTTGTCAAGCATCTCCTGTAGTTCGCTGCCATATGCCTTGTTTTTATGTTGGGGTGCTGTAGCATAGTTTCTTGTTGCGTGCTAAGTAGCATCGGGCTGTTAAACGCAGATTTGCGTCATTCTTGTTTTGCTTGTCATTTGCAAACCGTGCATCCGATTCCGGTGATCTTTATATCGATTTCAACCGAAATTATCCCATCTTTCCAGCGGCATACTTGGTTTGCCAAGTTGATGCCCGGTTCATCATTCTCCTTCCGGAGCATACATATGCATTGCATATCACATCTCGCATAGCATGTCATGTATTGCATCATATTGCTTGTGCATTGTTCCTTGTTTGATTGTGGTTCCGTTGCTTGTGTTCTTGCTTTGGGTAGAGCCGGGAGACGAGTACGTGAACGAGGAACCTGTTGAGAACGCCTACGAGGATCAATCCTTCGACAACTCTGAGAACCTTGCAGGCAAGATGACCATACCCTCGAAATCACTACTATCTTTGCTATGCTAGTTTGCTCGCTCTTTTGCTATGCCAATGCTACGATGCCTACCATTTGCTTGTCAGCCTCCCAAACCTGCCATGCCAAACCTCTAACCTTTGACACCATTCCTAGCAAATCGTTGATTGGCTATGTTACCGCTTTGCTCAGCCCCTCTTATAGCGTTGTTAGTTGCAGGTGAAGATGAAGTTTGTTCCTTGTTGGAACATGGAGGTGTTGTTCCTTGTTGGAACATGTTTACTTGTTGGGATATCACAATATATCTTATATTATTAATGCATCTATATATTTGGTAAAGGGTGGAAGGCTCGGCCTTATGCCCGGTGTTTTGTTCCACTCTTGCCGCCCTAGTTTCCGCCATACCGTGTTATGTTCCCGGATTTTATGCTCCTTACGCGGTCGGGTGATTTATGGGACCCCCGACATTTCGCTTTGAATAAAACTTGTCCAGAAGGCCCAACCTTGGTTTTACCATTTGCCTCACCTAGCCCTTTTTTTTTCCTTGGGTTCGGAGCCCAAGGGTCATCTTTATTTTAGCCCCTCCCCGGTCCAAAGTGCTTCTTCGAGTGTTGGTCCAAACGGCAGATCAAGGGCCACCTCGGGCAACTCGAGGGCTGGTTTTACTCGTAGGGTGACCCATCCGTGTGCCCCGAGAACGAGGTACGTGCGACTCCTATCGGGATTTGTCGGCACATCGGGCGGCTTTTGCTGGTCTTGTTTTACCATTGTCGAAATGTCTTGATGTACCGGATACCGAGTCCGATCGGAGTGTCTTGGGTGAAGGTCTATTCCTTCGATGATCGCGAGAGCTTGTCATGGGCTAACTTGGGACACCCCGCAGGTATAAACTTTCGAGAGTCGTGCCTGCTGTTATGTGGCAGATGGAATTTGTTAATGTCGGTTGTAGAAAACCGAAGTTGATTTTAATTAAAATACATCAACCGTGTGTGTAACCGTGATGGTCTCTTTCCGCGGAGTCCGGAAGTGAACACGTGTTGGAGTTATGCTTGACGAGGTTGCTATAGGATCACTTCTTGATCATACTTTTATCGACCGTGCTTGCCTTCTCTTCTCGCTCTCTTTTTGCGATTGTAGCCACCATATATGCTAGTCGCTGTCGCAGCTCCACCTCATTACTCCATCATTCCTATAAGCTTAATAGTCTTGATCTCGCTGGTGCGAGATTGCTGAGTCCCCGTGACTCACGGATACTTCCAAAACCAGTTTGCAGTGCCTATGTTATCGAAAGTAGGTGACGCAACCAAGCTCAAGGAGGAGCTCGATGAAGATCTTGCCCTTTGTGTTGTTTCGTTCTAGTTGATCAGTAGTGGAGCCCAGTTGGGGTCGATCGTGGACCTTTGTCGCATTTGGGGTTCTTCTTTTATTTTGGTTCCGTAGTCGGACCTTGATTGTATCTTGATGATGTAATGCTTTATTCATGTAATTGTGTGAAGTGGCGATTGTAAGCCAACTATGTAACTCTTTCCCTTATGTATTACTTGGGTTGTGTGAAGATTACCTCACTTGCGACATTGCTTTCAATGCGGTTATGCCTCTAAGTCGTGCTTCGACACGTGGGAGATATAGCCGCATCGAGGGCGTTACACGGCATGACATCACACCGCTACCAGGCTTTTACTTGAATCGTTTTTTATTATACCACCTCAGCACGTTTAGCGAAGCGGTTTCCTTGGCACGTCTTGTGGAAGCAGAGATCATGTTCCCCTTATTCCGGGATTCTCATCAATACGGACATGGGTAACCCAACCGCGCCACTGATGGTGGCGCTTGGGAGATAAGCGAGTTTTACCAGGCTGGTGGGGGGCACATAGTCTTCACCCTGCCTATATAAGGGATAAGGATTCACCTTTTCACCCACGCCTTCTTCCTCCTTTGCTTATCCACCTCCGCGACTCAAGCTCCAACGCCCAAGCTCACAGATCTCGCCTTAACCTTCCCCGACCATGTCCGGAGGGGAGGCAAGTGGTTGGCTTCCACCGCCAAGAAGGAGCACATCACCAAGCTGCGCAACGCCGGATACCTTTCGGCGATATTGCGCACCGGCTGCCCGACGAGGGACAGCTCATCCCTACCCCTGGGCCCCATGAGAGGGCCGTCTTCCTTCCCCACTTCCTCCACGGACTGGGATTTCCGCTGCACCCTTTCGTCCGGGGGCTCATGTTCTATTACGGCCTGGATTTCCACGAACTGGCGCCGAACTTCATTCTCAACATCTCGGCGTTCATCGTCATGTGTGAGGCCCTCCCTCGCATCCGCCCCACTTCGCTTAGGCTCAAGACCTTCAACGCTGTCAAGGTAGTGAAGGGCATGCAAAGGAGTGCGGAGGCGCCATGTTGGGCAAGATGCCCAACGCCCTCCGTTCGAAGGGGCCTTTGTGGACTCCGCCAAGGGGTGGCAATCGGGGTGGTTCTATATCACCGAGCGCATGACTTACGCGGGCGGGCGGCCCCGAAGTTTAGATCTGGTATCCCCACGCAACTCACCTCCGGAAAGAGAAGGGCTTGCTGTGGGGTAATCCAAGGAGCCGACGGACTCGAGCACAGATCCGTAAGCCGTGAACAAGAAGCTCAGCTCGCTCATGTGGTCCAAGTCATGCTCGTTCACGGATCCTCCCATGCCAAGAACGGAATTTAATCTGGGAGTTCGATCCGAACGGCACCAGCGCTAAGCGGGCTCTTCGACACGACGCACGAAGGCACCGGAGGGTGTTGTTTAAGGGCGCTGGAAGCCCCGTGATCCGCGACGGAAGATCGCTGGATTTCACTCGCAACATCCTACCGACGAGGTAAGTGATTCTACCCCTTACGGACACTTGTTGTAAATAGATTGGTTCTAAGAGGGTTTCAATCTCCCTTTTCCTTTGATAGGAATGGATGCGAAGGCGAGCAGCTTATCTGCCCGGCCCCGTGCCGAAGACCGGTGGGACGCCTGCCTAGCGGGCTGCTGGTTCGGCACCGCACGTGGTGCCAGAGAAGAAGGCCAAGAAGGCGGCCGGGACTCGAAAGAGTTCCGAATCAGTGTCCGACAACGAGGCGGACTCCTCCCAAGATGAGGAGGAGGAAGAAGACTCTTCCGGAGGAGGAGAGAGGAAGAGGAAGGCTTCCCAACAGGGGAGGCCGAAGGGTCCAAGAGGGGAGAACTATCCCCGGACAGCCCCGCCAACACCAACATTGGCGAGGAGGAGGGCCTTCAAGGGCCAGCCTCGGCGAGATCGTAAGTATCCGGATCCTCGATATGCAATTTCTTTCGCCACATAGTGTCGCATTAATGCCGTGATACCGCTCGCAGTCCGCCGATGATGATCTTCCCGCTTCATCGAGCGGGTCGCCGCCCCGTCGGATGTGGATTCACTTCCGACGGCCTCTACCCCCGCTACCGATGAGGACGCCGAGGTGGGATCCGGAGGGGACCCATCAGAGGAGGCCCGGAGGCGCAACAAGGCAGCCTCCGGACTTTGCGCCGGACTCACGCCGGAACTCGTAGTGGTTCCAGAGTCCGCGAGCGCCCTTCGAAAGAAGGGCAAGACTGTGACTTCGGCGGCCTCCGCTCAACCGAGGCGCCAGACAACTTGCCGGAGGCGCCCAAGGCGCTTCCATCGAGGAAGAACACCGCCTTGCTATGAGTGCGGTGATTCAAGGTCCGGCTTCGCCAAGAGCGGGCTGACCGAAGCCCGCATAGCCTTTTATCGAGCTTTGAGGTAAGAAGTTAAAATTGTGTAATATAATACCCATAGACAAGAGCCTCGATGCTCGGTTTGGTGTTCGGAAAGAAAAGCGGACCGAGGATCTAAAAGATATTCGCAGTTGCTAATAAATGATGTCAATATGGGTTTGCGGCTGTCTTCTTGACCTCCGCCAAGACCGATCATGGAGGTTGGTACATTGAAGCAGATCTCGAGCGGTCCGAAAGCGAGAGCTCGCCATGCAAAGAGGCAGCTCGAGGACAAAGAAGGTGAGTAGCACCACTTTGAGTTGTTACCTTCTGAGAAAAGGATTTTGGTCGCAATAAAATTAACAAGGATAATATGGGTATTGCAGGGCCACAAACGAGGTGGCAGCCCTGAAGAAGAGGTCCGTGTCGAACGCAGCAGATCGCCACGAACGGGCAGAGCGAGAGAAGAAGGAGGCAGGTGGCGGAAGTGCGGCAAGAGCTCCTGCTCTCATGGAGAAGTATGAGAGCTTGGGCGCGACTCCAAGACTCGAGAGTCCGAGCTTGCCTCGGCTCTCGAAAGTGCCAAGTCCGCCAAGGCCGAGGCCCGTAAGGCCCTTCAGGAGGTTGAAGATGTAAAGAAGATAGCGGCGGGTAAGGCATTTTTCATGCAAAGCAAGCATGTTAATGTAAACTACCCGACACTTACCCGCATTCGAGCTCTCGAGGCGCTTGCAGATCTGCCGTGTAGTGTGTCCGATGCGCCGCATTCTACCGTGGCGAGGAGGGAGCTCGACGGAGAATGTCTTCGGTCTTAGTACCGAGGCCGCCATCCGGTGCCCCAAGCGACCAAATGAAGCAGCTGGTCGAACTCCACAAGGTAGCCGAGGAGGCCATGAAGGGCCTTATAGTCCGGTGTGGCTGGGACAGGCCATGCCCGGAGCTACTTCGCCTCGTCGGCGGCTGGTGGATGCGTGCTCGGGTGGAGGTCATCAAGCGCTCCGCCAGATTGAAGGTGCTCGTCGGGCCCTTGCCCGCACAAAGGTGCACTGGGCAGCTGGATGCGGAGAAGCTTCATCGATCCACCGCCACCGGCAAGGAGTATCGGACGCCCAAATGTATTATAAAACTGTCTCAAGGAGCTCGCGATATTGCGGACTTAATGCCCTAAAGATGTAATTTTTGAGTAAACTCGCTATGTATTATCCTGCGCGCTGAATGCTTTGTTCATGTGCGCTTTAAGCAACACTTGTTTAATTTAAAATATTACCTTCTGTGTGGCCGTTTATAAAATCTGAGAGATGGCAAGTAGTTGGCTTCAGCCCCCAAGCCGCAAGTGCTGGGGTGTTCGGGATAACTTGAGCACTCTTGTTCCCACTTTTGGGTCCATCTAGGGAGGCGCTCAACACAACGAACAAGGCAACCGGACTTATAATGCTTGAACACTCTCACTTAGCCATAGAACTCTATAATTTTAAATTTCGGCGAAGCCCCTAGTATTCGGAAGACCGAATTCGGGGCGCTATCCACTCCTTCATCGGACATTATCCGGAACTTCGCTCGAAGCGACGTGAGTCTTTAAGGACCCGAAAAAACCTCTCGAACAGCGACCAGTCTCTCGCCTTATCATGCTGGTCAGTTTTAGCTTTCTCCACTGAGGCGCTCGCCCGGCTCAACCAGGGCGCAATCACAGTGGTTCTCCCAGTGCCACCTTAGCCGACGGAACGAAACGTAAGGCACCAAAACGTGGGAGCCGGGCAAACCCAACTATTGACCCAAGACATGATTCGGAGCCGATTCATATAATGCTATAAGTTCGGGGTGCCGCACTTGTGAAAGTGTTCGGACTTAACATAAGCCCCTGGTGTATTAGGCCGTATCAAAATATACGGGTGCAAGATGTCATGTAACGAACATATATATATATGCAATAACAGTCGAAAAAAGTTGCTGCATTAGTTATTAAAGGAAGTCTGCTATGAGTGCGGACTGATACAGATAGTGCGGTAAGCATGGGTGTTGGACTAATTAAACATGTCCCCCTCCAGGGATGGGCTGCGGACTTGGTGTATATAATCAAATTTAATGCTCTTAATTGAGACCACCTGAGTGTTCGTCGCCGCATTCCTTACTCCCTGGCTGTTGCATCATGAGTTTGGCAGGTTCACCGCCGGACAGGGCCTCTGGCTATCGGAGTCCTGTGTACATAAAGAAGGAAAATAATAATAAGAAAGAGTGTCACACTTGCGAGCCCCCGGTGTGGTCGAGCCGCACTCTGGGTCTGTTGTGGTCGCACCCCTTCCCCTGCGCCCATGGTACCTCCAAAGCGTAATGATGTGCGCGGAGGGTTGTTCTTGCAATCATCCGAGGGCGGGGGTTAGGGCCGCATTGCTACGCTGCGGTTCGATTGTGCTGTGGTCTTGGTTGTTGTTGGCGCTGCTTATTGCTGTATCCGCCGCTTAATGGCCGGACTCAAAATTGCCTTAAAAGGCTACTCAGACTTCCGCCATGAGAGCATTGTGTGTTCCTCCGTTCGGAGGAGCGCCCAGATTTCCGTTGACCGTGATGACTCCACGAGGGCCTGTCATCTTTAGCTTGAGGTATGCATAATGCGGCACCGCGTTGAACTTTGCAAACGCGGTTCGTCCGAGCAGAGCGTGATAGCCGCTGCGGAATGGGACTATGTTGAAGATTAATTCCTCGCTCCGGAAATTATCCGGGGATCCGAAGACCACTTCCAGTGTGACTGAGCCTGTACAATTGGCCTCCACACCTGGTATGACGCCTTTAAAGGTTGTCTTTGGTTTAATCCGTGAGGGGTCTATGCCCATCTTGCGCGCTGTATCCTGATAAAGTAGGTTCAGGCTACTGCTGCCGTCCATCAGGACTCTTGTGAGGTGAAATCCATTGACAATTGGGTCTAAAACCAATGCGGCGAATCCGCCATGGCGGATGCTGGTCGGATGGTCTCTTCGATCGAAAGTGATCGGACAAGAGGACCATGGATTGAACTTCGGGGCGACTGGCTCCATCGCGTATACGTCCCGTAGTGCACGCTTCCGCTCCCTCCTGGGTATATGGGTTGCGTAGATCATGTTCACCGTCCGCACTTGTGGGGGGAAACCCTTTTGTCCTCTATTGTTCGGCGGTCGGGTCTCCTCCTCGTCGTCGCTGTTTAACCCCTTGTCGTTGTTTTCGGCAATTAACTTGCCTGCCTGTTTGCACACCCAGCAATCTCTGTTGGTGTGATTAGCTGGCTTTTCGGGGGTGCCATGTATCTGGCATAAGCGGTCGAGTATTCGGTCCAAATTGGACGGACCCGGAGTGGTTCTTTGAATGGCTTCTTCCACGACGGGTTTAGAGCCTCGAATTGGCGTTGACTGTGGTATCCTCCTTGTCGCCGCCCAGCACGCGGTGTTTATTTTTACCTGGACGCGACCTGCCATTGTGGTCCTTAGTATCCGGACTGCCAGAATTTTTACTGAGGTTGTTGCTGCGAGCTAGCTAGCTATCCTCTCCTGTGCAAAAGCGGGTCATTAATGATGTGAGTGCTGCCATTGATTTCGGCTTTTCCTGTCCCAGGTGCCGGGCTAGCCACTCGTCGCGGATGTTATGCTTGAAGGCTGCAAGGGCCTCTGCATCCGGACAGTCGACAATTTGATTTTTCTTTGTCAAGAACCGTGTCCAGAATTGTCTGGCCGATTCGTCTGGCTGCTAAATTATGTGGCTTAGGTCATCCGCGTCTGGTGGCCGCACGTACGTGCCTTGGAAGTTGTCGAGGAATGCGGCCTCCAGGTCTTCCCAACACCCAATTGACTCTGCGGGGAAGCTATTAAGCCAATGCCGAGCTGGTCCTTTAAGCTTGAGTGGGAGATATTTGATGGCATGGAGATCGTCGCCGCGGGCCATATGGATGTCAAGGAGATAATCTTCGATCCAAACCGCGGGGTCTGTTGTTCCATCGTAGGATTCGATGTTTACGGGTTTAAACCCTTCAGGGATTTGATGATCCATTACTTCATCAGTGAAGCATAGCGGGTGTGCGGCGCCTCTATATTGAGCGATATCACGACGTAGCTCGAGAGAGCGTTGTCTACTGTGTTCGGCCGGGCCGGGGTTATTGTATCCGGCGCGACGGTATTCGTCGTGGGTCGTGGGGCGCCCACGTGATCCGTAGATGGATCTGGATTGCCTTGCTTTGTCCTCCAATACATCTCGCAAGTCCGGCGCGTTCCCTCTTGGCTTCGTACTTTTGGAGCGATGCCGGGGTACGGTCTTGGTGGAGGGCTGGATGCCTCTTCGTCACGACCACGGGTGGTCGATCGGCCGATATCGTCGCCGTGATGAAGGTATGTATGCTTCTTCCTCTAATCGGGAGTAACTTGCGTCTTGGGTAGCTTTTGAGGGGCGTTTGAGTTTATACTCTTAGGCGCGAGGACCTCGATCCATCGATCGGCCAGGTCCTGATCAGCTTGAAGTCTGCTGCTGCTTTTCTTTAGGCTATTTGCCGTGGCGATAAGCCTGCGTTTAAAACGCTCTTGTTCGACGGGATCCTCAGGCACGACGAATTCGTTGTCGTTGAGGCTTGCCTCGTCTTCGGAGGGAGGTGTGTAGTTATATTCCTCGACCTCTTAAATGCCGCCCTCTCGTGGGGCTTGCTACGCATCCTCCTGCCCCGAGTCTTCTTGGAGGGATTGTCTTCGCACTCTCGGGGTATTATTATCTCTGTGCGGAATCTCCATTCTTGCTGTGGCGGGATTTAGAGCGGCGCCGCTGACACCGGGCGCTTGGGCTATTTCTTTAAGGAATCTGCCTCACGCTTCTTCGCCGTCCCGTCTTTTGGGGTGTCCACTATGTATATGTCGTATGACGAGGTGGTCTTCGGTGCCACAGGCGCTGGTTCTGTTAAATCTCGGCATCATCGTCCATAAGCGTCGATGTCTTGAGTCGTAGTCTAGCATGTCGGTTAGATCGTCGACAGTGGCTACAAAGTGGGTGGTGGGTGGGCTCTGAATTTCTTCGTCGTCCATATCCCAACCATCCTGGCCATAATCCGGCCAGGACTCTCCGGATAGCGAGAGATGCTTTAGCGAATTTAGGATGTCGCCAAAGGGTGAGTGTTGGAAGATGTCCGCGGCGGTGAATTCCATAACCGACGTCCTATCAGATTCGATTGGTAGGGGCGTGGGAGGTCTGGAGTCCGGCAAGGAGTCCGGCACCTCGGAATCACGAGTTTTGCGAGGGGCAAGGTTAGTGTTCGGCTCCATCACCGTGGAAGTTGAAGCCCCCGAGGTGGTGTCCATCCACCGGTCCTCGATATGGGCGATCGGCTCCGGACTAAGGGCCGAAGCGGATTCGTGTGCGGCCACCAAGGCACTGTTCGGCGGCAGAGCTAGATCATGCCCATCGCAATAGTGCGGCGCGCTTGGCTTTGGCTCGAGCCCGTCGAAGATCAAGTCCCCGCGGATGTCGGCTGTAAAGTTTAGGCTTCCGAATCTGACCTGATGGCCAGGGGCGTAGCTCTCGATCTGCTCCATATGGCCAAGCGAATTAGCCCGCAGTGCGAAGCCACCGAATATGAAGATCTGTCCGGGGAGAAAAGTCTCACCCTGGACAGCGTTGTTGATTGAAGATGCCATCGAGCCTATCGGCGACGACACAGAGGAACTCTCAATGAAAGCACCAATGTCGGTGTCAAAACCGGCGGATCTCGGGTAGGGGGTCCCGAACTGTGCGTCCCAGGCGGATGGTAACACGAGACAAGGGACACAATGTTTTACCAGTTGGGCCCTCTTGATGGAGGTAAAACCCTACGTCCTGCTTGATTAATATTGATGATATGGGTAGTACAAGAGTGGATCTACCACGAGATCAAGGAGGCTAAACCCTAAAGCTAGCATATGGTATGATTGTTGTGATGTATGTTGTGTCCTACGGACTAAAGCCCTCCGGTTTATATAGACACCGGAGGAGGCCAGGGTTACACAGAGTTGGTTACAATGGTAGGAGATCTACATATCCGTTTTGCCAAGCTTGCCTTCCACGCCAAGGAAAGTCCCATCCGGACACGGGACGGAGTCTTCAATCTTGTATCTTCGTAGTCTTGGAGTCTGACGGATGATGATAGTCCGGCTGTCCGGACACCCCCTAGTCCAGGACTCCCTCAGACCCCATCTCAGATTTCATGGCTTCAAGACATTTTGCGGAATCTGGGCTCAGATCGCTTCCTCATAGTTCGTAGGTTCGTCATGGTCAAGTAACATGACTTCCAGAATAGGATTACCATACCACTCTGGTGCGGATCTTACTCTGGTAGACCTACGAGGTTCAGTAGAAACTTGATCTGAAGTTTCATGATCAATATCATTAGCTTCCTCACTAATTGGTGTAGTTGTCACAGAACGGTTCTTGTGATGAACTACTTTCAATAAGGGAGCAGTACATTACCTCATCAAGTTCTACTTTCCTCCCACTCACTTCTTCCGAGAGAAACTCCTTCTCTAGAAAGGATCCGAATTTAGCAACGAAAATCTTGCCCTTAGATCTGTGATAGAAGGTGTACCCAATAATCTCTTTTGGGTATCCTATGAAGACACATTTCTCCGATTTGGGTTCGAGCTTATCTGGTTGAAGTTTCTTCACATAAGCATCGCAGCCCCAAACTTTAAGAAATGACAACTTTGGTTTCTTGCCAAACCATAGTTCATAAGGCGTCGTCTCAACGGATTTTGATGGTGCCCTATTTAACGTGAATGCAGCCGTCTCTACAGCATAACCCAAAAACGATAGCGGTAAATCAAGAAGAGACATCATAGATCGCACCATATCTAGTAAAAGCACGATTCGACGTTCGGACACACCATTTCGTTGTGGTGTTCCGGGTGGCGTGAGTTGTGAAACTATTCCGCATTGTTTCAAATGTAAACCAAACTCGTAACTCAAATATTCTCCTCCACGATCAGACCGTAGAAATTTTATTTTCTTGTTACGACGATTTTCCACTTCACTCTGAAATTCTTTGAACTTTTCAAATGTTTCAGACTTGTGTTTCATCAAGTAGATATACCCATATCTGCTCAAATCATCTGTGAAGGTGAGAAAATAACGATACCCGCCGCGAGCCTCAATATTCATTGGACCACATATATCAGTATGTATGATTTGCAATAAATCAGTTGCTCGCTCCATAGTTCCAGAGAACGGCATTTTAGTCATCTTGCCCATGAGGCATGGTTCGCAAGTACCAAGTGATTCATAATCAAGTGATTCCAAAAGTCCATCAGTATGGAGTTTCTTCATGCGCTTTACACCGATATGACCTAAACGGCAGTGCCACAAATAAGTTGCACTATCATTATCAACTCTGCATCTTTTGGTTTCAACATTATGAATATGTGTATCACTACTATCGAGATTCAATAAAAATAGACCACTCTTCAAGGGTGCATGACCATAAAAGATATTGCACATATAAATAGAACAACCATTATTCTCTAATTTAAATGAATAACCGTCTTGCATCAAACAAGATCCAGATATAATGTTCATGCTCAAGGCTGGCACCAAATAGCAATTATTTAGGTCTAAAACTAATCCCGATGGTAGATGTAGAGGTAGCATGCCGACCGCGATCACATCGACTTTGGAACCATTTCCCACGCGCATCATCACCTCGTCCTTAGCCAATCTTTGCTTAATCCATAGTCCCTATTTCGAGTTGCAAATATTAGCAACAGAACCAGTATCAAATACCCAGGTACTACTGCGAGCATTAGTAAGGTACACATCAATAACATGTATATCACATATACCTTTGTTCACTTTGCCATCCTTCTTATCCGCCAAATACTTGGGGCAGTTCCGCTTCGGTGTCCACTCTACTTGCGGTAGAAGCACTCGATCTCGAGCTTAGGTCCGACTTGGGTTTCTTCTCTTGAGCGACAACTTGTTTGTTGTTCTTCTTGAAGTTCCCCTTCTTCTTCCCTTTTCCCTTTTTCTTGAAACTGGTGGTCTTGTTGACCATCAACACTTGATGCTCCTTATTGATTTCTACCTCCGCTATTTTTAGCATTGCGAAGAGCTCGGGAATAGTCTTGTCCATCCCTTGCATATTATAGTTCATCACGAAGCTCTTGTAGCTTGGTGGCAATGATTGAAGAATTACATCAATGACACTATCATCGGAAGATTAACTCCCAGTTGAATCAAGTGATTGTTATACCCAGACATTTTGAGTATGTGTTCACTGTCAGAACTATTCTCCTCCATCTTACAGCTATAGAACTTATTGGAGACTTCATATCTCTCAATCAAGATGGAGGAGATAGCAAATGCCCGGATTGAGAGATATGAAGTCTCCAATAAGTTCTATAGCTATAAGATGGAGGAGAATAGTTCTGACAGTGAACACATACTCAAAATGTCTGGGTATAACAATCACTTGATTCAACTGGGAGTTAATCTTCCTGATGACAGTGTCATTGATAGAATTCTTCAATCACTGCCACCAAGCTACAAGAGCTTCGTGATGAACTATAATATGCAAGGGATGGACAATACTATTCCCGAGCTCTTCGCAATGCTAAAAACAGCGGAGGTAGAAATCAAGAAGGAGCATCAAGTGTTATTGACCGGAAACAGTTCTAGGTCATGTCTACATTGTTCTCGAACCCGTAGGGTCCGCACGCTTAATGTTACGATGACAGTTTTATTATGAGTTTATAAATTTTGATGTACCGAAGGTTGTTCAGAGTCCCGGATATGATCACGGAAATGACGAGGAGTCTCGAAATGGTTGAGACATAAAGATTGATATATTGGAAGCCTATATTTGGATATCGGAATCGTTCCGGGTGAAATCGGGATTTTACTGAAGTGCCAGGGGTTACCGGAACCCCCCGGGGGTTAATGGGCCTACATGGGCCATGAGGGAGAAGAGGAGGGCCGGCCAGGGTACGCCGCGCGCCCCCTCCCCCTAGTCCGAATAGGACAAGGAAGGGGGGGCGGCGCCCCCCTTTCCTTCTCCAATAAGGCAAGAGGAGGGAGTCCTACTCCCGGTGGGAGTAGGACTCCTCCAGGCGCACCCCTAGGGGGCCGGCCGCACCTCCCCCTCCCTCCTTTATATACGGGGGCAGGGGGCACCCCATGACACACAAGTTGATCATCGTGATCGTTCCTTAGCCGTGTGCGGTGTCCCCCTCCACCATATTCCACCTCAGTCATATCGTTGCGGTGCTTAGGCGAAGCCCTGCGTCGGTAGAACATCATTATCATCACCACACTGTCGTGCTGACGGAACTCATCCCCGACACCCTGCTGGAAGTCCGGGGATCGTCATCGAGCTGAACGTGTGCTGAACTCGGAGGTGCCGTATGTTCGGTGCTTGGATCGGTCGGATCGTGAAGACGTACGACTACATCAACCGCGTTGTCATAACGCTTCCGCTTTCGGTCTATGAGGGTACATGGACAACACTCTCCCCTCTTGTTGATATGCATCACCATGATCTTGCGTGTGCGTAGGAAATTTTTTGAAATTACTACGTTACCCAACAGTGGCATTCAAGCCTGGTTTTATGCGTAGATGTCATATGCACGAGTAGAACACAAGTGCATTGTGGGCGATACAAGTCATACTGCTTACCAGCATGTCATACTTTGGTTCAGCGGTATTGTGAGATGAAGCGGCCCCTACTGACATTACGTGTACGCTTACGCGAGACTGGTTTCACCGTTACGAGCACTCGCGCTTAAAGGTGACTGTGGGTGTCTGTCTCTCTCACTTTAGTTGAACCGAGTGTGGCTACGCCCGGTCCTTGCGAAGGTTAAAATAGCACTAACTTGATGAACTATCGTTGTGGTTTTGATGCGTAGGTAAGAACGGTTCTTGCTCAGCCCGTAGCAGCCACGTAAAATTTGCAACAACAAAGTAGAGGACGTCTAACTTGTTTTTGTAGGGCATGTTGTGATGTGATATGGTCAAGACGTGATGCTATATTTTATTGTATGAGATGATCATGTTTTGTAACCGAAGTGATCGGCAACTGGCAGGAGCCATATGGTTGTCGCTTTATTGTATGAAATGCAAACATACGTAATTGCTTTACTTTATCACTAAGCGGTAGCGATGGTCGTAGAAGCAATAGATGGCGAACGACAACGATGCTACGATGGGGATCAAGGTGTCGCGCCGGTGGCGATGGTGATCACGACGGTGCCGGAGATGGAGATCACAAGCACAAGATGATGATGGCCATATCATATCACTTATATTGATTGCATGTGATGTTTATCCTTTATGCATCTTATCTTGCTTTGATTGACGGTAGCATTTTAAGATGATCTCTCACTAAATTATCAAGAAGTGTTCTCCACGAGTATGCACCATTGCGAAAGTTCTTCGTGCTGAGACACCACGTGATGATTGGGTGTGATAAGCTCTACGTTCAAATACAATGGGTGCAAAAGCAGTTGCACACGCAGAATACTCAAAGTTAAACTTGACGAGCCCGGCATATACAGATATGGCCTCGGAACACGGAGACGAAAGGTGAACGTGAATCATATAGTAGATATGATCAACATAGAGATGTTCACCATTGAAACTACTCCATCTCACGTGATGATCGGACATCATTTAGTTGATTTGGATCACGTGATCACTTAGATGACTAGAGAGATGTACGTCTAAGTGGGAGTTCTTAAGTAATATGATTAATTGAACTTAAATTTATCATGAACTTAGTACTGATAGTATTTTGCTTGTCTATGTTTGTTGTAGATAGATGGCTTGTCTTTGTTGTTCGTTGAAATTTAATGCGTTCCTTTAGAAAGCTAAGTTGAAAGATGATGGTAGCAATTACACGGATTTGGGTCCATAACACGAGGATTATCCTCATTGCTGCATGAAGAATTACGTCCTGGAAGCACCACTAGGTGCCAGGCCTGCTGCAGATGCAACTAACGATGTTAAGAACGTCTGGCAGAGCAAAGCTGATGACTACTCGATAGTTCAGTGTGCCATGCTTTACGGCTTGGAACCGGGTCTTCAACGACATTTTGAACGTCATGGAGCATATGAGATGTTCCAGGAGTTGAAGTTAATATTTCAAGCAAATGCCCAGATTGAGAGATATGAAGTCTCCAATAAGTTCTATAGCTGTAAGATGGAGGAGAATAGTTCTGTCAGTGAACACATACTCAAAATGTCTGGGTGGAACAATCACTTGATTCAACAGGGAGTTAATCTTCCTGATGATAGTGTCATTGAGAGAATTCTTCAATCACTGCCACCAAGCTACAAGAGCTTCGTGATGAACTATAATATGCAAGGGATGGACAAGACTATTCCCAGAGGTAGAAATCAAGAAGGAGCATCAAGTGTTGATGGTCAATAAGACCACCAGTCTCAAGAAAAAGGGCAAAGGGAAGAAGAAGGGGAACTTCAAGAAGAACAGCAAACAAGTTGCTTCTCAAGAGAAGAAACCCAGGTCTGGACCTAAGCCTGAGACTGAGTGCTTCTATTGCAAGCAGACTGGACACTGGAGGCGGAACTGCCAAAAGTATTTGGCGAATAAGAAGGATGGCAAAGTGAACAAAGGTATATGTGATATACGTGTTATTGATGTGTACCTTACTAATGCTTGCAGTAGTACCTGGGTATTTGATACTGGTTCTGTTGCTAATATTTGCAACTCGAAACAGGGACTACGGATTAAGCGAAGATTGGCTAAGGACGAGGTGACGATGCGCGTGGGAAATGGTTCCAAAGTCGATGTGATCGCGGTCGGCACGCTACCTCTACATCTACCATCGGGATTAGTTTTAGACCTAAATAATTGTTATTTGGTGCCAGCATTGAGCATGAACATTATATCTGGATCTTGTTTGATGCGAGACGGTTATTCATTTAAATCATAGAATAATGGTTGTTCTATTTATATGAGTAATATCTTTTATGGTCATTGAGGGAGTCCTGGACTAGGGGGTGTCCGGATAGCCGGACTATCATCATCGGCCGGACTCCAAGACTATGAAGATACAAGATTGAAGACTTCGTCCCGTGTCCAGATGGGACTTTTCTTGGCGTGGAAGGCAAGCTTGGCGATACGGATATGTAGATCTCCTACCATTGTAACCGACTCTGTGTAACCCTAGCCCTCTCCGGTGTCTATATAAACCGGAGGGTTTTAGTCCGTAGGATGAACAACCATTACAACGATCATACCATAGGCTAGCTTCTAGGGTTTTAGCCTCCTTGATCTCGTGGTAGATCCACTCTTGTACTACCCATATCATCAATATCAATCAAGCAACCGTAGGGTTTTACCTCCATCGAGAGGGCCTGAACCTGGGTAAAAACAACGTGTCCCTTGTCTCCTGTTACCATCCGCCTAGACGCACAGTTCGGGACCCCCTACCCGAGATCCGCCGGTTTTGACACCGACATTGGTGCTTTCATTGAGAGTTCCTCTGTGTCATCACCGATAGGCTTGATGGCTTCTTCAATCAACAACAACGCCGTCCAGGGCGAGACTTTTCTCCCCGGACAGGTCTTCGTATTCGGCGGCTTTGCACTGTGGGCCAATTCGCTTGGCCATCTAGAGCAGATCGAAAGCTACGCCCCTGGCCATTAGGTCAGATTTGGAAGCCTAAGCTTCATGGCCGACACCCGCGGAGACTTGATCTTCGACGGATTCGAGCCACAGCCGAGCGTGCCGCACTGTCACGATGGGCATGATTTGGCTCTGCCGCCGGACAGTGCCCTGGAGGCCGCACACGAGTCCGCTCTGGCCCATAGTTCGAAGCAGACCGCGCAGATCGAGGACAGGTGGCTGGACACCGCCTCGGGAGCTGCAACTTCTATGGCGATGGAGCCGAATACTGACCTTGTCCCTTATAAAGCTCGTAACTCCAAGGTGCCGGACTCCTTGCCGGACTCCGAACCTCCTGCGCCCCTGCCAATCGAATCCAATTGGGCGCCGATCATGGAGTTCACCGCCGCAGACATCTTTCAGCACTCATCCTTTGGCAACATCCTAAATTCGCTAAAGCATGTCTTGCTATCAAGAGAGCCCTGGCCGGACTGCGGTCAGGATGGTTGGGATGCGGACGACGAAGAAATTCAAAGCCCACCCACCACCCACTTTGTAGCCACTGTCGACGATCTAACCGACATGCTAGACTACGACTCCGAAGACATCGACAGTATGGAGGACGATGCCGGAGACGATCAAGAACCGGCGCCTATAGGGCACTGGAAGACCACCTCGTCATACGACATATACATGGTGGACACCCCAAATGATGGGGACGGCAAAGAAGCAGCGGAGGCAGATTCCTCTAAGAAACAGCCCAAGCGCCGACGTCAGCGGCGCCGCTCTAAATCCCGCCACAGCAAGAATGGAGATTCCGGCACCGGAGATAATAACACCCCAGAGAGTGCCTAAGACAACCCCCTCCAGCAAGATTCAGCGCAGGAGGATGCAGAAGCCAGCCCTCATGAGAGAGCGGCAGACGAAGAGGTCGAGGATGATAATTACATACCTCCCTCCGGAGACGAGGCAAGCCTCGACGACGACGAATTCGTCGTGCCTGAGGATCCCGTCGAACAAGAGCGTTTTAAACGCAGGCTAATGGCCACGGCAAATAGCCTAAAGAAAAGCGCAACGACTTCAAGCTGATCAAGATCTACTAGCCGACGGATGGATGAAGTCTGGCGGCGAAGAGTATGAACTCAACGCCCCAAAAGCTACCCAAAGCGGAAGTTGCTCCCCGATTAGAGGAGGAGGCATATAAACCTTCATCACCAGCGCACAATACGGCAGACCGACCACCTCGTGGCCGCGACAGAGAGGCATCTAGGCCCTCCGCCAAAACCGTACCCCGGCATCGCTCGAAAAGTACGAAGCCACGGGGGAATGCGCCAGACTTGCGGGATATATTGGAGGACAAGGCAAGACAATCTAGATCTATCTATAGATCACATGGGCGCCCCACGACCCATGACGAATACCGTCGCGCCGAATACAGCAACTCCGGCCGGGCTGAACACAGCAGACAACGCTCTCTTGAGCTACGTCGTGATATTGCTCAATATAGAGGCGCCGCACACCCACTATGCTTCACAGATGAAGTAATGGATCATCAAATCCCCGAAGGGTTTAAACCCGTGAACATTGAATCCTACGATGGCACAACAGACCCTGCGGTTTGGATCGAAGATTATCTCCTTCATATCCATATGGCCCACGGCGACGATCTCCACGCCATCAAGTACCTCCCACTCAAGCTTAAAGGACCAGCTCGGCATTGGCTTAACAGCTTGCCCGCAGAGTCAATTGGGTGCTGGGAGGACCTGGAAGCCGCATTCCTCGACAACTTCCAGGGCACATATGTGCGACCACCAGATGCCGATGACCTAAGCCACATAATTCAGCAGCCAGACGAATCGGCCAGACAGTTCTAGACATGGTTCTTAACGAAGAAAAATCAAATTGTCGATTGTCTGGATGCAGAGGCCCTTGCAGCCTTCAAACACAACATCCGCGACGAGTGGCTGGCCCGGCACCTAGGACAGGAAAAGCCGAAATCCATGGCAGACCTCACATCACTCATGACCCGCTTCTGTGCAGGGAAGGACAGCTGGCTAGCTCGCAGCAACAACCTCAACAAAAATGCTGGCAGTCCAGATACTAAGGACCACAATGGCAGGTCACGTCGAAACAAAAACAAATGCCGCGTTAACGGCGATAACAATGAGGATACGACAGTCAATGCCGGATTCAGAGGCTCTAAACCCGGTCAGCGGAAGAAGCCATTCAAAAGAACCACTCCGGGTCCGTCCAATTTGGACCGAATACTCGACCGCTCTTGCCAGATACATGGCACCCCTGAAAAGCCAGCCAACCACACCAACAGGGATTGTTGGGTATTCAAGCAGGCAGGCAAGTTAATTGCCGAAAAAAATGACAAGGGGCTGCATAGCGATGACGAGGAGGAGACCCGGCCGCCGAACAGTAGAGGACAGAAGGGTTTCCCCCCACAAGTGCGGACGGTAAACATGATATACGCAATCCATATACCCAAGAGCGGAAGCGTGCACTTAGGGATGTATATGCGATGGAACCAGTCGCCCCGAAGTTCAATCCATGGTCCTCTTGCCCGATCACTTTTGATCGAAGGGACCACGCCACCAGTATCCGCCATCGCGGATTCGCCGCATTGGTTTTAGACCCAATCGTCGATGGATTTCACCTCACTAGAGTCCTGATGGACGGCGGCAGCAGCCTGAACCTGCTTTATCAGGATACATTGCGCAAGATGGGCATAGACCCCTCAAGGATTAAACCTACAAAGATGACCTTCAAAGGCGTCATACCAGTGTTGAGGCCAATTGTACAGGCTCAGTCACACTAGAAGTGGTCTTTGGATCCCTGGATAATTTCGGCGAGGAGTTAATCTTGACATAGTCCCGTTCGCGATGGCTATCACGCTCTGCTTTCGAGCGAACCGCGTTTGCAAAGTTCAACGCGTGCCGCATTATGCATACCTTAAGCTCAAGATGCCAGGCCCTCGTGGAGTCATCACGGTCAGCGGAAATATGAATGCTCCCTCGAACGGAGTAACACTGATGGCTCTCGCGGCGAAATCTGAGCAGCCTTTTAAGGCAATTTTCGAGTCCGGCCGTTAAACGACTGGACATGGCCAAACGCGCCCGGAGTAAAATCAATCAAGACCACCTGGAACGTTCCGAGCACGCGTAGCAATGCGGCCCCAACCCCAGCCCTTGCATGATTGCAAGACCAGCTCTTCGCGTACATCATTACGCTTTGGAGATACGATGGGCATGGGGGAAGGGGCACAACCACGACAGGACCAGAGTGCGGCTCAACCACACCAGGGGCTCCTAAATGTGTCGCTCTTTTTATTTTCCTTTTTTTCCTTTTTATCCACAGGACTCCGTTTACCAGAGACCCTGTCCGGTGGCGAACCTGCCGAACTCACGATGCAACTGCCAGGGAAGGACAAAGGCTACAACGAACACTCAGGTGGTCTCCATTATGAGCATTAAATTTGTTAAATACACTAGTCCGCAGCCTACCCCTGGAGGGGGACATGTTTAATAGTCCAATCCCTTGATTACCGCACTATTTGTATCGTTCTGCACTCATGGCAGAATTCCTTCAATAAACAATGCATCACTTTTCGCTTATAATTGCATTCCTTTTCTCATATATGTTCATTTACGACATCTTGCATCCGTACACTCTGGTACGGCCGAATACACCAGGGGCTTATGTTCCCCGCATTATGGTGTGATAAGCCCGAACACTTTCACAAGTGCGGCACCCCGAACTTATATCACTATATGCATCGGCTCCGAATCTTGTCTTGGGTCAATAGTTGGGTTTGCCCGGCTCCCATGTTTTGGTACCTTACGTTCCGTTCCGTCGGCTAAGGTAGCACTGGGAGAACCACTGCGATTGCGCCCCGGTTGAGCTGGGCGAGCGCATCAATGGAGAAAGCTAAAATTGACTGTCATGATAAGGCGAGAGCTGGTCGCTGTTCGAGAGGTCTTTTCGAGTCCTTAAAGACTTACGCCGCTTAGAGTGAGGAACCGGCTTCGTCCGGCCAAGGCGTGGATAGCGCCCCGAACTCGGTCTTCCGAATACTAGGGGCTTTGCCGATATTTAAAATTATAGAATTCTATGGCTAAGTGAGAGTGTTCAAGCATTATAAGTCCGGTTGCCTTGTTCGTTGTGTTGAGCGCCTCCCTAGATGGACCCATAAATGGGAACAAGAGTGCTCAAGTTTATCCCGAACACCCCAGCACTCGTGGCATGGGGGCTGAAGCCGACGACTTGCCATCTCTCAGATTTAATAAACGGCCGCACAGAAGGTAATATTTTAAATCAATAAGCGTTGCTTAGCGCATATGAACAAAGTTTTCAGCGCACAGGATAACACATTACGAGTTTACTCAATAGTTACATCTTTGGGGCACTCATCCGCAATCTTGCGGGCACCCTTCAGGACACTCTTATAGTACATCTCGGGTGTACGATACTCCTTGCCCGCTGGCGGCGCGTCCGTTATAAGCTTCTCAGCATCCAGCCTGCCCCAATGCACCTTTGCGCGGGCAAGGGCCCGACGGGCACCTTCAATGCAGGCGGAGCGCATGATGACTTCCACCCATGGACACGCATCCACCAGCCGCCGTACCATGCCGAAGTAGCTCCCAGGCATGGCCTCTTCAGGCCAAAGCCGGACTATGAGGCCCTTCATGGCCTGCTCGGCTACCTTGTAGAGCTCGACCAGCTGCTTCAGCTGGTCGGTAAGGGGCACCGGATGTCCGGCCTCGGCGTACTGAGACCAGAAGACCTTCTCCGTTGAGCTCCCCTCCTCGGCCGGTAGAATGCGGCGGCATCGGACATGCTGCGAGGCAGATCTGCAAACGCTCCTGGAGAGCTCCGAATTCGGGTAAGTAACAGGTAATTCACATTCACATGCTTGCTTTGCATGAAAAACGCCTTACCCGCCGCTATTTTCTTCACCACCTCCATCTCTTGAAGGGCCTTATGGGCCTCGGCCTTAGCGGCTTTGGCACTCTCAAGAGCCAAGGCAAGCTCGGACTCTCGAGTCTTCGAGTCGCGCTCCAAACTCTCATGTTTTTCCATGAGAGCCTAGAGCTCTTGCCGCACCTCCGCCACCCGCGCCCCCTGCTTCTCTCGCTCTGCTCGTTCCGCGTCCGCATTGCGTTCGGCCGCGGACACGGCCTCCTTCAGGGTTGCCACCTCGTTCGTGGCCCCTGCAGTGCCCAAGTTATCCTTGTTATTTCTATTGCAACCAAAATCCTTTTCTGTAAGGTACAAATTTATTACGGTGTTACTCACCTTCTTTGTCCTCGAGCTGCTTCTTGGCAAGGTCGAGCTCGTTCTCGGACCGCTCGATGTTCTGCTTCAAAGCACCGACCTCCGCAGTTAGTGCGGCAGAGGTCAGCAGCGCAGCCTGCAAACCCATATTGACATAATTTTTAGAACTCTTGCGTATATCTTTTTAGATCCTCAGTCCGGCTTTTCTTTCCGAACACCGAACTGAGCATCAGGGGCTACTGTCTATGCGGTATTACATTACATATTTTAAACTTCTTACCTCAAAACCTGTTAGAAGGCTACTGCAGGCTTCAGTCAGCCGGCTCTTGGCGAGCTGAACCTTCTGAATCACCGCACTCATGATAGTGCGGTGTTCCTCCTCGATGGAAGCGCCGTTGAGCGCCTCCAACAAGTTATCCGGCGCCTCTGGTTGGACGGAGGCTGTCGGTGCCATGGTCTTGCCCTTCTTACGAAGGGGCCGCTTGCCGGACTCCGGAACCACTGCGGGTTCCGGCATGGAGTCCGACGCAAAGTCCGGGAGGCTGCCTTGTGGCACCTCCGGAGCCTCCTCCTAATGGGTCCCCTCCTGGGATCCCACCTCGGCGTCCTCAGCGTCACGAGGGGTGGAGGCAGTCGGAATGGAATCTACATCCGACGGAGCCAATGACCCGCTTGATGAAGCGGGAAGATCATCCTGGGCCGGACTACAGGTAGTGTGCGGCATTAGAAGGACACTATGTGACACAAAAGAGAAATTATAAATCATTCAGGAATCCGGACACTCACGATCTTGCCGGAGGCTTGGCCCTTGAGGGCCACCCTTCGTCGCCAACGTTGGCATTGGCGGAGCTGTCCGGAGGAAGGGTCCTTCCCCTCTTGGACCCTTCGGCCTCCCCTGTAGGGGAAGCCTTCCTCTTCCTCTCTCCCCCCTCCTGGGGAGAGTCCTCTTTCTCCTCCTCGTCTTCGGGGGAGGAGTCCGCCTCGGAGCCATCGGATGATGAGTCCGATACCACCTGGCGCCGGGAACTCCTTCGGGTTCCCGTGGCCTTCTTCTTGGCCTTCTTCTCTGGCACCACATAAAGTGCCGAGACCAGCAACCCTGTTAAACGGGCGTCCGCTGGGTCTTCGGGGAGGGGAACCAGACAGTTAACCTGCCCGGACATCCTCTGCCAGTCCTGTTAAAGGCATCGGGAGTTTTAGATCCCACAATAGAGTCAAACTACGAAAGAAATAAATGTCCCATAAAGGATAACATATCTTACCACACCGGCCGGGCGCTTGGTGCTGAATCCGCGATCTTCAGTCGCGGACGCGGGGGCTTCTCCGCCCTTGAATAGCACCCTCCGACGGCAACCAGACGTCATGTCGAAGAGCCCGCCAGGTCCAAAGGCTGTGCGGATCGAACTCCCACAGATTGAAGGCCCGCTGTTGGCAGGGGAGAATCCGGCGGACGAGCATGACCTAGATCACGTTGACAAGCTTGAGCTTCTTGTTCACCAAGGTCTGGAGACATGACTAGAGTCCGGTCAGCTCCTCCGAACTGCCCCATAGCAAGCCCTTCTCTTTCCAGGAGGTGAGCTGCATGGGAGTACCAGATCTGAACTCGGGGCTGCTGCCCATTTAGGGTCACGCGGCTCGGTGATATAGAACCACCCCTATTGCCACCCTTTGATGGTTTCCACAAAGGCGCCCTCGAGCCAGAGGACGTTGGGCATTTTGCCCACCATGGCGCCTCCGCACTCCTCTTGGATGCCCTTCACTACCTTTGGCTTGACATTGAAGGTCTTGAGCCACAAGCCGAAGTGGGGCTGGATGCAGAGGAAGGCCTCTCACACGACGATAAACGCCGAGATGTTGAGGATGAAGTTTGGCGCCAGATCGTGGAAGTCCAGGCCGTAGTAGTACATGAGCCCCCGGAAGAAGGGATGAAGTGGGAAGCCCAGTCTGCGGAGGAAGTGGGGAAGGAACACGACCCTCTCATGGGGCCTGGGGGTGGGGATGAGCTGCCCCATGTCGGGCAGCCGGTGCGCGATGTCGCTGGAAAGGTATCCAGCGCCGCGCAGCTTTTCGATGTGCCCCTCCGTGACGGAGGAGGCCAACCACTTGCCTCCTGCTCCGGACATGGCTGGAGGAGGTTGAGGCGAGATGTGTGAACTTGGGCGCTGGAGCTCGAGTGCGCGGAGATAGATAAGCAAAGGAGGAAGAAGGCGTAGGTAAAAGGTGGATCCTTATCCCCTTATATATGGGCGGACAAAGACTATGCGTCCCCACCTGCCTGGTAAGACTCGCTTATCTCCCAAGCGCCACCATCAATGGCGCGGTTGGGTTACCCACGTCCGTATTGATGGGAATCCCGAAATAATGGGAACCCGATCTCTGCTTCGACAAGACGCGCCAAGGAAACCGCTTCGCTAAACGCGCTGAGGTGGTATAATAAAAAATGATTCAAGAGAAGGCTTGGTAGTGGCGTGACGTCATGCCACGGAATACGTCAGCAGATTGAACTTGTGTACATATTATTCTCTCTACGGTGGAATGTGGAATTTATTTTGCAGAGCCGGACACTATCTGGTGTTCACAATCTTCTATGAATTATTCGAGGAGGAACCCGCCTTGCAATGCCGAACAATATCGCTACCGGACTCATCGTCATTGAAGCCTGGTTCAGGGCTCTTGAGGAGTCTGGACTAGGGGTGTCCGGATAGCCGGACTATCATCATCGGCGGACTCCAAGACTATGAAGATACAAGATTGAAGACTTCGCCCCGTGTCCGGATGGGACTTTCCTTGGCGTGGAAGGCAAGCTTGGCGATACGGATATGTAGATCTCCTACCATTGTAACCGACTCTGTGTAACCCTAGCCCTCTCCGGTGTCTATATAAACCGGAGGGTTTTAGTCCGTGGGGACTAACAACCATTACAACAATCATACCATAGGCTAGCTTCTAGGGTTTTAGCCTCCTTGATCTCGTGGTAGATCCACTCTTGTACTACCCATATCATCAATATCAATCAAGCAGGAGTAGGGTTTTACCTCCATCGAGAGGGCCCGAACCTGGGTAAAAACATCGTGTCCCTTGTCTCCTGTTACCATCCGCCTAGACGCACAGTTTGGGACCCCCTACCCGAGATCCGCCGGTTTTGACACCGACAGTCATGCACCTTTGAAGAGTGGTCTATTTTTATTGAATCTCGATAGTAGTGATACACATATTCATAATGTTGAAGCCAAAATATGCAGAGTTGATAATGATAGTGCAACTTATTTGTGGCACTGTCGTTTAGGTCATATCGGTGTAAAGCGCATGAAGAAACTCCATACTGATGGACTTTTGGAATCACTTGATTATGAATCACTTGGTACTTGTGAACCGTGCCTCATGGGCAAGATGATTAAAATACCGTTCTCCGGAACTATTGAGCAAGCAACTGATTTATTGGAAATCGTACATATTGATGTATGTGGTCCAATGAATATTGAGGCTCGCGGTGGGTATCGTTATTTTCTCACCTTCACAGATGATTTGAGCAAATATCGGTATATCTACTTGATGAAACACAAGTCTGAAACATTTGAAAAGTTCAAAGAATTTCAGAGTGAAGTGGAAAATCATGGTAACAAGAAAATAAAATTTCTACGATCTGATCATGGAGGAGAATATTTGAGTTACGAGTTTGTATTACATTTGAAACAATGCGGAATAGTTTCGCAACTCACGCCACCCGGAACACCACAACGAAATGGTGTGTCCAAACGTCGTAATCGTAGTTTACTAGATATGGTGCGATCTATGATGTCTCTTACTGATTTACCGCTATTGTTTTCGGGTTATGCTTTAGAGACGGCTGCATTCACGTTAAATAGGGCACCATCAAAATCCGTTGAGACGACGCCTTATGAACTGTGGTTTGGCAAGAAACCAAACTTGTCGTTTCTTAAAGTTTGGGGCTGCGATGCTTATGTGAAGAAACTTCAACCAGATAAGCTCGAACCCAAATCGGAGAAATGTGTATTCATAGGATACCCAAAAGAGACTATTGGGTACACCTTCTATCACAGATCTGAGGGCAAGATTTTCGTTGCTAAATTCGGATCCTTTCTAGAGAAGGAGTTTCTCTCGAAAGGAGTGAGTGGGGGGAAAGTAGAACTTGATGAGGTAATCGCACCTGCTCCCTTATTGAAAGTAGTTCATCACAAGAACCGGTTCCGTGACAACTACACCAATTAGTGAGGAAGCTAATGATATTGATCATGAAACTTCAGATCAAGTTTCTACTGAACGTCGTAGGTCTACCAGAGTAAGATCCGCGCCAGAGTGGTACGGTAATCCTATTCTGGAAGTCATGTTACTTGACCATGACGAACCTAAGAACTATGAGGAAGCGATGATGAGCCCAGATTCCGCAAAATGGCTTGAAGCCATGAAATCTGAGACGGGATCCATGTATGAGAACAAAGTATGGACTTTGGTTGACTTGCCCGATGATCGGCAAGCCATTGAGAATAAATGGATCTTCAAGAAGAAGACTGACGCTGATGGCAATGTAACTGTCTACAAAGCTCGACTTGTTGCAATAGGTTTTTGACAAGTTCAAGGAGTTGACTACGATGAGACTTTCTCACCCGTAGCGATGCTTAAGTCTGTCCGAATCATGTTAGCAATTGCCGCGTTTCATAATTATGAAATTTGGCAAATGGATGTCAAAACTGCATACCTGAATGGATTTCTGGAAGAAGAGTTGTATATGATGCAACCGGAAGGTTTTGTCGATCCAAAAGGTGCTAACAAAGTGTGCAAGCTCCAGCGATCCATTTATGGACTGGTGAAAGCATCTCGGAGTTGGAATAAACGTTTTGATAGTGTTATCAAAGCATATGGTTTTATACAGACTTTTGGAGAAGCCTGTATTTACAAGAACGTGAGTGGGAGCTCTGTAGCATTTCTGATATTATATGTAGATTACATATTGTTGATCGGAAATGATATAGAATTTCTGGATAGCATAAAGGGATACTTGAATAAAAGTTTTTCAATGAAAGACCTCAGTGAAGCTGCTTACATATTGGGCATCAAGATCTATAGAGATAGATCAAGACGCTTAATTGGACTTTCACAAAGCACATACCTTGATAAAGTTTTGAAAAAGTTCAAAATGGATCAGGCAAAGAAAGGGTTCTTGCTCAGTATTACAAGGTGTGAAGTTGAGTCAGACTCAATGCCCGACCACAGCAGAAGATAGAGAGAAAATGAAAGATGTTCCCTATGCTTCAGCCATAGGCTCTATCATGTATGCAATGTGGTGTACCAGACCTGACGTATGCTTAGCAATAAGCTTAGCAGGTAGGTACCAAAGTAATCCAGGAGTGGATCACTGGACAGCGGTCATGAACATCCTGAAATACCTGAAAAGGACTAAGGATATGTTTCTCGTTTATGGAGGTGACAAAGAGCTAGTCGTAAATGGTTACATCGATGCAAGCTTTGACACTGATCCGGACGATTCTAAATCGCAAACCACGTGTTTTTATTAAATGGTGGAGCTGTAAGTTGGTGCAGTTCCAAACAAAGCGTCGTGGCGGGATCTACATGCGAAGCAGAGTACATAGCTGCTTCAGAAGCAGCAAATGAAGGAGTCTGGATGAAGGAGTTCATTTCCGATCTAGGTGTCATACCTAGTGCATCGGGACCAATGAAGATCTTCTGTGACAATACTGGTGCAATTGCCTTGGCAAAGGAATCCAGATTTCCCAAGAGGACCAAGCACATCAAGAGACGCTTCAATTCCATCCGGGACCAAGTCCAGGTGGGAGACATAGAGATTTGCAAGATACATACGGATCTGAATGTTGCAGACCCGTTGACTAAGCCTCTTCCACGAGCAAAACATGATCAGCACCAAGACTCCATGGGTGTTAGAATCATTACTGTGTAATCTAGATTATTGACTCTAGTGTAAGTGGGAGACTGAAGGAGATATGCCCTAGAGGCAATAATAAAGTTATTATTTATTTCCTCATATCATGATAAATGTTTACTATTCATGCTAGAATTGTATTACCCGGAAACATGATACATGTGTGAATACATAGACAAACATAACGTCACTAGTGTGCCTCTACTTGACTAGCTCATTAATCAAATATGGTTATGTTTCCTAACCATAGACATGTGTTGTCATTTGATTAACGGGGTCATATCATTAGGAGAATGATGTGATTGACTTGACCCATTCCGTTAGCCTAGCACTTGAACGTTTAGTATTTTGCTATTGCTTTCTTCATGACTTACACAAAGTTCCTACAACTATGAGATTATGCAACTCCCGTTTACCGGAGGAACACTTTGTGTGCTACCAAACGTCACAACATAACTGGGTGATTATAAAGGAGTTCTACAGGTGTCTCCGAAGGTACATGCTGAGTTGGCGTATTTCGAGATTAGGATTTGTCACTCCGATTGTCGGAGAGGTATCTCTGGGCCCTCTCGGTAATGCACATCACTATACGCCTTGCAAGCAATGTGGCCAATGAGTTGGTTACGGAATGATGCATTATGTAACGAGTAAAGAGACTTGACGGTAACGAGATTGAACTAGGTATTGGATACCGATGATCAAATCTCGGGCAAGTAACATACCGATGACAAAGGGAACAACATATGTTGTTATGCGGTTTGCAAGGTTTGAAAAAGCGGTAGGCGTAAGCGAGGCGGTTGGCCTTCGCCTAGTGCCTAGGCGGTGCTTAAGCGCCCCAGGCGCAGCCTAGGCGGTTACATATTTTTTAATATCAGGGCGTATATGTGGTTATTATATCTGTATTTTATTAATTTAGAGCATATAAGTATGTTACCTACCAGTTACTACCATTGGAATATGACCCTTTTTGGCATATCAGTGCAATATGGCATGATTTCTCGCTTGGGTAGACAATTTCTTACTTACTCTGCTTAGACTTCTGCTTATGCCCTAGGCGAGGCGTTTGGCCATTGCCTAGCGCCTAGGCGTGCCTAAGCGCCTCCTAGGCACTGCCTTTTCCAACAGAGGCGGTTTGACCAATAAAGATCTTCGTAGAATATGTAGGAGCCAATATGAGCATCCAGGTTCTGCTATTGGTTATTGACCGGAATCAGTTCTAGGTCATGTCTACATAGTTCTCGAACCCGTAGGGTCCGCACGCTTAACGTTACAATGATAGTTTTGTTATGAGTTTATAAGTTTTGATGTACCAAAGGTTGTTCGGAGTCCCGGATATGATCACGGACATGACGAGGAGTCTCGAAATGGTTGAGACATAAAGATTGATATATTGGAAGCCTATATTTGGATATCGGAATTGTTCCGGGTGAAATCGGGATTTTACCGGAGTACCGGGGGGTTACCGGAACCCCCCCGGCGGTTAATGGCCTACATGGGCCATGAGGGAGAAGAGGAGGGCCGGCCAGGCAGGCCGCGCGTCCCCTCCCCCCCTAGTCTGAATAGGACAATGAAGGGGGGCGCGGCGCCCCCTTTCCTCTTTCCCCTCCCCCCTTTTCTTCTCCAACAAGGCAAGAGGAGGGAGTCCTACTCCCGGTGGGAGTAGGACTCCTCCAGGCGCACCCCTAGGGGGCCGGCCGCACCTCCCCCTCCCTTCTTTATATACGGGGGCAGGGGGCACCCCATCACACACAAGTTGATCATCGTGATCGTTCCTTAGCCATGTACGGTGCCCCCCTCCACCATATTCCACCTCGGTCATATCGTTGCGGTGCTTAGGCGAAGCCCTGCGTTGGTAGAACATCATTATCATCACCACGCCGTCGTGCTGACGAAACTCATCCCCGACACCCTGCTGGATCGGAGTCCAGGGATCGTCATCGAGCTGAACGTGTGCTGAACTCGGAGGTGTCGTACGTTCGGTGCTTGGATCGGTCGAATCGTGAAGACGTACGACTACATCAACCGCGTTGTCATAACGCTTCCGCTTTGAGTCTACGAGGGTACGTGGACAACACTCTCCCCTCTTGTTGCTATGCATCACCATGATCTTGCATGTGCGTAGGAATTTTTTTGAAATTACTACGTTACCCAACACCCCTCCCCTAGTCCAATTCGGACTCACCATGGGAGGGGGCGCGCCACCTCCTTGGCTGCTGCCCTCTCTCTCCCCTCAGGCCCACTAAGACCCAATACTTCCCCGGGGGGTTCCGGTAACCCCTCCGGCACTCCGGTTTTCTCCGAAATCACCCGGAACACTTCCGGTGTCCGAATATAGTCGTCCAATATATCAATCTTTATGTCTCGACCATTTTGAGACTCCTCGTCATGTCCGTGATCACATCCGGGACTCCGAACAACATTTGGTACATCAAAACTTATAAACTCATAATAAAACTGTCATCTTAATGTTAAGCGTGCAGACCCTACGGGTTCGAGAACTATGTAGACATGACCTAGAACTGTTTCCGGTCAATAACCAATAGCGGAACCTGGATGCTCATATTGGCTCCTACATATTCTACGAAGATCTTTATCGGTCAAACCGCATAACAACATACGTTGTTCTCTTTGTCATCGGTATGTTACTTGCCCGAGATTCGATCATCGGTATCCAATACCTAGTTCAATCTCGTTACTAGCAAGTCTCTTTACTTGTTACGTAATGCATCATTCCGTAACTAACTCATTAGCTACATTGCTTGCAAGGCTTATAGAGATGTGCATTACCGAGAGGGCCCAGAGATACCTCTCCGACAATCGGAGTGACAAAACCTAATCTCGAAATACGCCAACCCAACATGTACCTTCGGAGACACCTGTAGAGCTCCTTTATAATCACCCAGTTACGTTGTGACGTTTGGTAGCACACAAAGTGTTCCTCCGGTAAACGGGAGTTGCATAATCTCATAGTTGTAGGAACTTTGTATAAGTCATGAAGAAAGCAATAGCAACATACTAAACGACCAAGTGCTAGGCTAACGGAATGGGTCAAGTCAATCACATCATTCTCCTAATGATGTGATCTTGTTAATCAAATGACAACACATGTCTATGGTTAGGAAACTGTTGACGCTCAAAAATGGCATGATTGGAAAGAGTGACTTGAGTCTATTATGGAATGAGGTTAAAATTATGAGTTTATGTCACCATTTGATGGCCTTCGTCAAGATGGACCAAAAAGGAGCTCAAGTGCAAAAGATATGACAATTTCGGATATACCCGTGTTGACATCTGATTAAAGAATGGCATGAAACCTAATTAATAAGACCTCGGATGGGAAAAGTTACAACTGCAAAGTTCTTCGTCTCGTCGAGGCGGACGATTTTGATATAAAGACCGTCCCCACCCGAGTTCGTATGCAAAAATTACAGCCAAAACTATGCGCTGCAGCACTGTATGGCCGGATCATCCGGACCGGGGTCCAGATCATCCGGCCGAGGGCCGAAAAATTAACCAAAACAACAGAAGCTAAAAGTTGAAGCCGGATGATCTGGATCTACTCCCGGATGATCCGGGTAAAGGCCGGACAATCCGGGCAATCGTCCGGGTGTGCGGACACGTTTTTCTGCTGCAGACTTTAGAAAACGGCCCGGAACACCCTCAAGATGGCCTCGGATGAAAACGTGTTCAACATGAAAGTTGTGCGTCTCGTCGATACGGTTGATTTGGATATAAAAAAAGTCCAAATCCGAGGTAGTATGAGGATTCTAGAGCCAAAACAGTGAGCTGCTGTCAAAAAACTGGGCTAGGCCGGATCATCCGGGCCTTGAGCCGGACATCCGGGCCGGGGGTCGTGAATAGTCCGTGTTTTATTAGGTTTTGATGATTTGGACGGCTAGGCAAGTCCTTTTTTTGTACGGGAAGTCCACCCGCCTCTTATATAGACAAGAGGTGGCGGCCGATTGAACAACAACACACAATTGAACAATCATCTACCACTTTTACCTTTACTTTTCCTTCTCCATTGTTCTTCTTCTTCCTCGTTCTTCGTTCGTTCTTCTTATTGCAGGGCGGCGAACCTCGAGGCCCTAAGGGCGGTCAGGCCGACCTAGGGCAGCCCATAGCCACCGCGCGCCCTGACGGGGTCCCTCCCGGGCGTGTGGGGTTTCGGGTCTACAAAAGCACCCGCCGGATTGTCTTATGCATCGAAGCTTCCGCGGGTCTCCTTCGACGTGAGCTGCGGTGCATCACCCTCGGCGTTGGAGGTACACGGTGACGTGTTCGTGTGCGAACACACTTTTTGGCGACTCCGCTGGGGACGAAGCTTCGAACGGTCTCCAGCCCGTTCTTGCTACAAAGAGATCGTCATCTAGGGTTTGTAGTCTACAAAGGTAATATGAATACCCAATCCCTTTATGTAGATGCAAATAATTCATATGGTGTTACTAGATCGTTCAATGAGTATACTCTATCGGCCAACCCTAGTTTTTTCAATCATGCAACTAACTACGTGCAAGGGCCGATTCAAAGTAATTTATATACTTCAACTTCTTATGATATTAGTAACATGCACCATATGTATCCCAACTCACACGCATCGGCAACCCAGCAAATTCATATGCCGATGAGCAACATGATGAGTTCGATTAATCAATTTGAAACACCCCAAGTTAGAATTTCCAATGCCATACGAGAAAGTGGTTCACCCTTTTATTCATCGGCAGCTAATGTGCAATATAGTAATCCAACCATGCCGATGAATGAGAGAATTGGCCATGGTACTCGTGGCTATTCGGCCAGTTACTCTCAACCGTCATATGCTACACCTCATGTTACTAATTCTTCGGCACCATACACAACTATAGATGCTCATAATTCGGCTTCACACCTTCCTGGTTATAGCCGAATGAATGTAAATTTTACAGGAGCGGTTGTGCCCAACATTGTAGAGGATGAGGTAGTGGTGGCTGCATTGAAGAGTTTAGCCCAAAATAAGAGAATTAGTGCTCTTTGCCTTGAACAACATGAAAAGGGGCTATTTCTGATTATGCATAATAAAAGCTAGAGTTTTGCAAGAAGATGAATCTTTGCCAATTGATAAAATTGGCGAGCAAAAGGATGGTCTTACAACAATGCATATGCCTTCACCTAGTACTATATCATATTATACACCCCCTACACAATTTCAAAATTTCAGCAACACCCGTGTGTCAATGCCGAAAGAATCTAAAAGCATTGGGGGGCAATCATATCCGGAGTGGGCTGAAATTGAGAAAAAGCTTAAAGCTAATTTTGCTGCTCGCCGTCAGAAACAAATAGAAAAAGAACTGGCTCAGATAAAAGAAGCATTGCCAATTGGTAGTATCAATGAAAAGAAGGATGATTCGGAACATGAAAGTGCTTCGGTTGAAAAATCTGAATCAAGTAGTATATATTCTGAATCCATCAAATCCAACGAGGCAAGCATTATTGAGAAAGGGCATGGCAAGCATAGGAAAACAACGGTGCTTGATTTTTCTGAAGTTAATGGAACCTACTTCCTGCCCTATGAGTTCGTGTGTCAGAAATTGACAAGCTTCAAGGACAAGAACAAGTAGCCGAACAAAGTTCGGCCGACAAAAATCTTCAAAGCAATGATGCACGGATTCAAGAAAAAGATGATGACAAGGTGTTGGGGAACCATCCAAAGATGGAGCAAGATGTTCTTCAAATGGCACCACCATCATGCTCTCCCAACATATTTGAAGAGGTATGCATAGCGAGTAATTTACCTATTTTCAGATTTGGTCGCAACTTCATTATTGATGCATCTATAAGAAATATTCTCATAAGTAATTTTGAAAGACCAATGAGGAAGGGTAATTTACTTGTTAGCAGTAAAATTGTTATGGAACATATCGGTCAACCCATTGCACCATTTATAAAGACCGATAATGACTTATTGTTACAGCCAAAGCTTTTCCCGTTGCTTTCTCTAAAGTTCATATCTAGTTGGGTAGCTTTGCTTATTTCTTACTTGGCTTACACTTGGTCTCAACTGAGACATGTATGTTCTAAATATCTTCGTTTTAGAAATTTAAAGCCAAGGTTAAATTCTATTGAGAAAACTGATGCTAATATAATATCATATCCAAAGACATCGGAGATAGAGTGGAAAACACAATGCATAGCCGAATGGGGAGATTCCAAATCTGAACCATTCGTTTGCTTATCTCCAAAGCCGTTCAAACAACAAGATCGGCTAGGAAACAAGAAGTATACTTTCAATTCAAGCATGTGTGATAAAATATTTGATTTGTTGCTGAAAAATAATTACATTACAATTCTTGATCACCATGTTAAGCCATCAATCCAAGGACGAATGTATTGTAAGTTGCATGATTCGTCCAAGCATAATTTTGAGGATTGCAACATGTTTTGTCAAATAGTTAAATCGGCCATTGAAAAAGGACGATTGAAGTTTGTTGAAACACCAAGAGATGACCAGTCTATTCCGATTGGTCCCGATGGCAAAAAGTTTTTACATCGGCTGCTTCAAGCCGATCCATTTAAAAAGAATGTAAAAGCTGCAGGTGATGGGATCAAGCTTTCAAGTAAAGAAGTTGTTGAAGAGCATAACGAGCATAATCTTGAGGGCGGGAGTTCCATCGAAGCTACAATGGAGACGCCAAAGACTGGGGGGCAGCAAGCAAATCTAATGATCGATGAAAGCAAACCAAAAGAAAACAAAGGCCGGAATAAGCGCAAGTGTAAGAGATCAAAAATCACCTTTGCTGAACTATTGGATAAATATCAAAAGAAGAGTGAAGAGAAGAATGCTTATCGGCCAGATCATGCAAAGAAACCAAGATCACCCTCAAGGTGCAAATATGAGGATTGGTATTGGCAAAGTCATAATTTTAATGCAACATGTTCATATCCTTATTTTGGGCCGCCAATGCCAATGCCGTGGATGCCTCCCTATGCTCATATAGATACATATTCATCATGGGACAGGTATGATACAAGGGCACATTCTCCATCTTATTCTAGACCATCTCACCAATACTATGCAGCTCCAAGGAGATCAACATTTGAACAATCACTCGTCAAAGACCGTTTTGATCATAAGGAAATTGGTCCAGAGCTCAAGGAAGAAGAAAGAGGTGGTCAAACAAGTTTACCGCATTAAAAGAGATGGTCGTAAGAGTGCTACTTCAGATTTGATCTCAAATGAAAAAGAGCCAATGAAAGTGTTGACATTGGCTACTAAAGGCAATGAGATGAAGCAACCAATTATTGTGAGTCAAAGTGCCAAATCTGAAGAAAAGAAGTTGAGAGTGCACAAGGCCAAGAAAGAATTGCCATTGGTCAAAACAGAATCACAGCTGAGATGCCCACTCGGCTTATCGTATTGGCAAAAGAAGGAATTACAAAATCTTAGTGCACAAGAGCTGAAAAAAAGGAACATGGCATGGGTTCCCAAGAAGATCAATCAAGACAAAACTGATGTGCATGCTTCTATTGCAACAAGTACAATAAAAGTGAAGAAGGAAAATAATGAAAGCCACAAACAATTAAGCCGAAGGTGCGCATCACAACATCAAAGTCTTCGGTTAGCACATCATCCATTTTCTTTAACAATGCCATTGATGCCATTGCCATGGAATTCATCCACAGGTATGATCAGTTACCCTCCATGGACTTATTTTGATCCATGGATGCAACATAATTTTCCATATCATGACAGAGTATTACCAAATCACTATACATTTGGTTAGTTACATTTTTGTTGCTAAGACAAAGGGGCCGAAATATTTTATTGCTATTTTATTTGTTTATTTCGGCTATACATGCTTTAATGGATGAATTCTACATGGACCTCATGATAATGGCCGATAATTAACTATCGTCCTAAGAAACTATCCGATCATGGCCGGTGTGAAATTCTAACATCGTCCTTAGTTCAATTGGAACCGAGACAAGGTATATGTTAAGTGATATTAACCTTGTCTCTCTAGTGCTATGGAGATTATGTTTCGATGGTTGAATTCATAACAATGGCCATGGTGTTGGTGTTGTTTATATATCTCCATATGGTGCTGTTATGTGAAGCCTCATGCCTCTTAAAATATTTATTGCACAATAATCAAAGCCGAATATGCAATGTTATTCGGTTTGGAACTTTTGCCATGTGTGCTAAACATATTGAGGCTTTTTGGTGATTCGTTATGAGTAGTGCAACAAATATCCAAGGGTTATGAATGTTTTGACGAATCACTTGTAGTTTATCTTGAGGTATGCCTAGATGCAAAATTTACCTTGGTTGCTTTAAAACTGTTCATATTTCTAGGCATGACAATTCAAAAGAGTTGGCACAACAAGCATCCGGCAACTATGTTAATCATGGTGTATTGTATTTCATTCAATAGCCGATGCTTAGTCTCGTCAACATAGGAAAGGCTGAATCGAAGTCCATCGCTTCGGCCACTAATGATTTTTTATGCAGGCAAAAAATAAGGATTGAAGAAAGTTTATTGTTGATTATTTGCAAAATCCTAGCAAAAGGGTGAGCAATATGGTTTGGAGGATGACCTTGAGATACATATCTATGGGATTGTTAATGAACTTGAGAAGGTTTCACCCAAGTTTGCATCAAGAATCCGCCTCAAATAAATGGCCGGTATATATTTATCGCTCTAAGCACATGCGAAGTGGCCGATGGAGTGTTGACATCGTCCTTAGAACCAACACGGTACAAGTTATTTTTCGGCATACTACCTTTGCCGAAAAACAGGGGGGCATGTGTTGACGCTCAAAAATGGCATGATCGGAAAGAGTGACTTGAGTCTATAATGGAATGAGGTTAAAATTATGAGTTTATGTCACCATTTGATGGCCTTCGTCAAGATGGACCAAAAAGGAGCTCAAGTGCAAAAGATATGACAATTTCGGATATACCCGTGTTGACATCTGATTAAAGAATGGCATGAAACCTAATTAAGAAGACTTCGGATGGGAAAAGTTACAACTGCAAAGTTCTTCGTCTCGTCGAGGCGGACGATTTTGATATAAAGATCGTCCCCATCCGAATTCGTATGCAAAAATTACAGCCAAAACTGTGCGCTGCAGCACTGTATGGCCGGATCATCCGGACCGGGGTCCAGATCATCCGGCCGAGGGCCAAAAAATTGACCAAAACAACAGAAGCTAAAAGTTGAAGCCGGATGATCTGGATCTACTCCCGGATGATCCGGGTAAAGGCCGGACAATCCGGGCAATCGTCCGGGTGTCCGGACACGTTTTTCTGCTGCAGACTTTAGAAAACGGCCCGAAACACCCTCAAGATGGCCTCGGATGAAAAAGTGTTCAACATGAAAGTTGTGCGTCTCGTCGAGACGGTTGATTTGGATATAAAAAACGTCCAAATCCGAGGTAGTATGAGGATTGTAGAGCCAAAACAGTGAGCTACTGTCAAAAAACTGGGCTAGGCCGGATCATCCGGGCCTTGAGCCGGACATCCGGGCCGGGGGTCGTGAATAGTCCGTGTTTTATTAGGTTTTGATGATTTGGACGGCTAGGCAAGTCCTTTTCTTGTACGGGAAGTTCACCCGCCTCTTATATAGACAAGAGGTGGCGGCCGATTGAACAACAACACACAATCGAACAATCATCTACCACTTTTACCTTTACTTTTCCTTCTCCCTTGTTCTTCTTCTTCCTCGTTCTTCGTTCGTTCTTCTATTGCAGGGCGGCGAACCTCGAGGCCCTAGGGGCGGTCAGGCCGACCTAGGGCAGCCCATAGCCGCCAGCAGCACCGACGGGTCCCTCCGGCGTGTGGGGTTCGGTCTAAAAGCACCCGCCGGATTGTCTTGCGTACCGCGCTTCCGGCGGGTCTCCTTCGACGTGAGCTGCGGTGCATCACCCTCGGTGTTGGAGGTACACGGTGACGTGTTCGTGTGCGAACAGAAACATAACCATCTTTGATTAATGAGCTAGTCAAGTAGAGGTACACTAGTGACATTATGTTTGTCTATGTATTCACACATGTATCATGTTTCCGGGTAATATAATTCTAGCATGAATAATAAACATTTATCATGATATGAGGAAATAAATAATAACTTTATTATTGCCTCTAGGGCATATTTCCTTCAATTCGCCCTTGTTATCCAATCAAATTTGTCATAATTCTCAAGGTACAAAGTTTGAATAATTTCTGAGTAGGGAACTCTCCTCCTAAGGTTGTCGCTGTAAGATTGATAATCTCTAGATTCCAAACTATGCAAAGTTTCTTTATCATGGATAATTTCTTCAATCGGAGGATGTTCAACATATTTATTTGAGAAAGCAAAAATTTCTCTAGCCTCTTGCACTATAAAATAAAATACCCACATAAGGATGATAGTAGCAATCTTTTTAGCCTTAGGATGATTAATATTGGGGAGTTCATAAAACACCTTTTGCAAAGCGGGATGGATGTGCACAAATTTTCTCTCTAATTTATCAACAAGCATGACAATAGCATCCACATAGCAATTTGTATCAAGAAGAATAGACCTCTTATTAATAGGCATTGTTCCCGTGCAATCCTGAATAACACTTTTCCCAATAATAATACGTCTCCCTCATGAAAAGTTTTTGCTTTATAATAAGGTGGGGTTTCAGTTTCATGATCCAAAGAGCAAGACCCAAGTTTTTCGTCAAGATTTATACTAGCAAAACCCTCGAAAGTTTCATCGATAACCTCCCTAGATTGAGACATGATAGCAACAAACCTATCTAGTAACCGAGCAAACGAAAAGCAAATGAAAAGACGAACGGAAGAAGGACGAATAAAAAGGCAAATATTTTTTTATTTTTCTGAAAACGTTTTAGAAGTGGGTGAGAGGAAAATGAGAGGCAAATGACAAATAATATAATGCAAGAGATGAGATTTTATGGTGGGTAATTGGTTGGCTTGATGTAGGTCTCCTCATCAACGGCACTAGAAATTCTTCTTGCTACTTCTTGAGCTTGCTTGGTTTTTTCCTTGAAGAGGGAAGGGTGATGCAACAATGTAGAGATAAGTATTTCCCTCAATTAAGATCTATGCACCTGCACAAACAATCAAACCTTGCACCCAACGCGATAAAGGGGTTGTCAATCCCTTCATGGTCACTTGCAAAGGTGAGATCTGATAGAGATAGATATAAAATATTACTAAAATGTAAAACAAAATAAAAGTAAATAAATTTCAGCAAGGTAATTTTGGGTTTTTCGGTTTATATATCTGAAAATATATGATAGAAAATAGACCCGGGGGCCATAGGTTTCACTAGAGGCTTCTCTCTTGAAGGAAAATAATACGATGGATGAACAAATTACTGTCGAGCAATTGATAGAAAATTTTAAAGTTATGACGATATCCAAGGCAATGATCATGCATATAGGCATCACGTTTGTGTCAGGTAGACCGACTCCTGACTGCATCTACTGTTACTCCACGCATCGACCGCTATCCAGCATGCATCCAGAGTACGTATTAAGTTCATAAAGAATGGAGCAACACCTTAAGTAAGATGACATGATGTAGAGGGATAAACTCAAGCAATATGATGAAAACCCCATCTTTTTACCCTTGATGTCAACAATACAATACGTGTCTCGCTACCCCTACTTTGTGAGGTGAAATCATGCAAGATTGAAACCAAAACTAAGCACCTCTCCCATTGCAAGAAGAACCAATCTAGTTGGCCAAACCAAACCGATAATTCAAAGAGAATTACAAAGATATCAAATCATGCATATAAGAATTCAGAGAACATTCAAATAATATTCATAGATAAGCTGATCATAAATCCATAATTCATCGGATCTCGACAAACACATCGCAAAAGAAGATTACATCGGATAGATCTCCAAGAACATCGAGGAGAACATTGTATTGAAGATCAAAGAGAGAGAACAAGCCATCTAGCTACTAGTTATGGACCTGTAGGTCTCTGGTAAACTACTCACACTTCATCAGAAGGGCAATAGAGTTGATGTATATGCCCTCCGTAATCGAGTCCCCCTCCGGTAGGGTGCCGGAAAGGCCCCAAGATGGGATCTTATGGGAACAGAAGGTTATGGAGGTGGAAAAGTATTTTGGTGGAAGCTTCTGGTCATTTGGGAATATCTGGGGACTTATTGAACTCAGAGGGAGGTCGGTGGACTCCCGTGGGCACACAAGCCACCCCCCCCCCCAGGGTGCTTCTTGAGGGCTTGTGGAGCCCTCGGGACTCTTCTGACTTGGAATCCAAGTTCCGTGGATGTCTTCTGGTCCAAGAAAAATCATCATAAAGTTTCATTCCGTTTGATATTCCTTTTCTGTAAAACTCAAAAACAAGGAAAAAACATAAACTAGCACTGGGTTCTAGGTTAATAGGTTAGTCCCAAAAATAATATAAAATAGTGTATTAATGCATATAAAACATCCAGAACAGGTAATATAATAGCATGGAACAATCAAAAATATAGATACGTTGGAGACGTATAAGACATGCTCCAGGTATAGGTGGTGGAGCTCTGCCATGTACGCCTCGCCGGCTTGCTATGCCTCGAGGCGGTCGAAGGCCTCCAAGTCTTCCTGCATCTCCCGTGCGATGGCCACCAAGGGTTTGACGGGCACCAATGGTGGCAGGCCATCGGGGAAGTTGCGCTCGGCGTTGGTGCCTTGAAGGCACACCGAATTATGTCGTATTCTCGCGCCTCCTACACCATCGAGTGGAAAGATCAAATCCAAATATTCTTATATGTTTCACAGGTTGTGATCTCCCTGAACCACATCCCCCACCACGAATGCCGCATGTCGAGGTATTTCCCATGTGGCGGCGATGACGCTGGGAGGACGGGAAAGCTGGAAGCACCACTGTGGGTGGAGGAAGTGTTGTCACGACCACCGGCTCGGGACGACTTGTGGCAGTGTTGATCCACACTGCGGATCGGCAGTGTTTGGACCCGGCCATTTTGGCAGCAGCAGAGTGGATGGGGCACGTTGACAGGGCTTGTGCGGTAGCGGAATCGAAGAGGAGGGGAAGTGTGGTGTGGGGAATTTTTACTCCACGGGTGGGCGGCCTCCGCGGAGTAAATATCCTCAACTAACGGTTTTAACGGTTCAACTAGGTGCAGTTTAGAGGTGAAAAAGTGAATTTAATCTCCTCTAACGAATTATAAGGGGTCGATTAGAGATGCTCCCAGGCAAAACAACTAGACGAATCAATTAGGCTCGACTTGTGGGTCCGGTTTTGATTGAAAATGAGACAACTGGGCTGATCTTCGAGGATCCAGAGAAGGGTCACCCTAAATCCTAAAAATGGGCACATGTTCTCGCCGCGCCCTCATAACATTTGTTCCCTCGAAAGGGCTATTCAAGGTCTTGGAGCATGCACCGCGATGCAAAGTTCTAGGACATATGCGACAATATATTTGTGCGAAGGTTTGGCAGCAAAGGGGATTGCAACCATGCACTTCAGAACAGGCCATGTCAATCTTAGTGTTGAAGAACTATGATCTAAATACAATGTCCTCGGAGATGATCTTTGAAACTATTGAGGCATGGGTCCGCTGAATAAGAGAACCTAGGCCATGATTTTATTTTTCCTGTTTTGAAATTGAATTTGATTTTTGAATCAATCCAATTCAATTTGGATAACTATTAAAATTCAAAGATATCAAATATATAATATTTCGAGATTGGGAAAAGTATTTCCAGCCCAAATATTAACTGAAATACATATAATAATTTAATGAACCCTACGTTGGCCATTATACATATTTTCATAAATTTAATTTAGGATTCTAAATTATTTCCAAAATGTTTTGGAACTCCAAATAAATAACTAAATAACATTCAAAGTATTTCCAACCTATTAATTTAAATAAGAAAATAATAGTAAGTTTTTTGTCAAATTTTTGCTTTGAATATTTTAATGATCCAAAACGAATATTTGGGAAATGCTGTAATTCCTTGTCAATTTAAACATTCAATTAAAATCTTCAAATCCTAGTCAAATTAGTTAAACTCAAGAAACACAAGCATGTTTAGTTAAATCTATTTGGGATGTTACAACTAATTATTCAACCACCGTACAAAATATTTACTCCACAATGGAGGCTCGAACGGGTGTAAATTCCCCGTGCGGCCTCCAATCTGTGACTTGCAGCCACGCTAGGTATTCCTACTCAGGATGCTAACGGAAATCTACACCGTCAGGCTCCACCTTGGTTTTAGGTGTGCTGGAGTTGTTGGCGTCCTATGTGGTGGCAGTGGTCCGGACTTCCACAAAGCCCCCTCTAATTTGTGTCTAGTTTGTGAGAAAACGGACACTCGGACGCGTCCGCGAACAAATATAGATCCGCGTTCGATGGCAAAGTGTGTCCGAATAGCACGATCCGAATGTTTGCGGGCTGTGTTGGAGAGAACTCTTATATAGTCGACCTTCCACACAGGGAAGGGAACACAAGCTAGCCCATGCAAAATCGCAAAACGTGTGTTGTTGCAAGGAACTCGCGACGTCAAACACTTCTAAGCGTGCTGCTAGCCACTAGACCTTATACCAGGTGACACTTGTGTACCTAGGGGGGTGCCAGGTGTGCCATGGCACACCCGAATTTTGGAAAATACTTTTTATCATGTAATAATTTTCTGATTTTTAAGGCCCATCCAAGCCAATGAAAATAGACCTCAATTTTTTTGAAGTGTGCACACCCTCCATTTTATTTCTAGGTCTGCCACTGCCTGGTGACAAATGAAAAGAGCGAACATTAAAATACCGAAGAGTAGTGGAATATTTATTGTAGCACGCTATTTACTATACCATGTACTGTGGCGTATAAAATTTTGAATTATTTGAACACATTTTGGAACAATAACATATTTTTGAAAATATGGACAAAATTTGAAATTTGAAAATAGCTTTTTAAAAACAAGAACAAAATTAATAATTTCAAACAATTTTCTATAAAATGTAAACATTTTTCTAAAGAAAACAAGAGCAAAATTTGTAAACCTGAAGTTTTCTAAAATTCCAAACATTTTTCAAACAAAATTTGAAATTTTGCACATATTTTTCAAAAGTGATTTTTTTTTGAAATAATTAACAATTTTTTAAAAAGTGAACATAAACTTGTAAGTCCGAAATTTTTTGTCATTTTTCGAACGAATTTTGTAGATTTGAACATTTTTTTGGAACAAAGAACAATTTTAGTAATTCTGATCATTTTTATGAAATGTGAATTATTTTTATGAAATTCCTAAACTTTTTGTAAAGAAGGGAACACTTTTCAAATTTGGATTTTTTTTGAAAATATGAACCCTTTTTTTGAAAAATTTGAATGTATAAAAAATAAAAAGGTAAAATAGAAATTAAAAATGAGAAAAAGAAAGAAAAAATTGAGAGAACGTCTAAAAGTAAGGAAAAAAACTCGACTCAGGAACCCTCTAGATTTTAGAAGGTTCCCAAAACTGGCAAAAATCGACTAAAACCATCCAGAATGTTCTCATGGCTCGATGTGTGCGCCTTTTCATGTTTTTTTTTAAAACACCCCACATATTAATTAAGCCAAAGAAATATTATTACAATCATTCATTACAACATACACCACGCAGGGCAGAACAGAATTAAAAAGAATCCCATTGGATCTAGAACTAAAGCTAAACTTAGCAATCTCATGTGCCACCCCGTTGGCAGTCTGACTTATCTTTGCAATATTAAAATTATGGATCATCCTAGATATACTCAGAGCCTCATCCATCAAATCAGCCCGAGGGGTCCTGTCAAGCTTTTCATTTGCAAGAAACAAATGTAAGAAAGCACAAGCAGTTTCTAAAATAATAGATTGATGAAGGGTGATACCTATATAAAGTCCTGCGAGGCAGGTGCAGAGCTCAGCTTCAATCACACTGGTACACCGATCAATAAAGTCCCACGAAGAAACAATAATATCTCCAGAAGAATTACGAGCTACGACCCCCACACTGACTGCATTAGAACTCTCCACAAAACTAGCGTCAATATTGATCTTGATATGATCATTAGGGGGAGGAGTCCACACCACATGATCTTTTAACGGTGCATAATCCGCTACAACTCCGCTCTCCTTCTCATTACCTTTGTTGCTAGTGTCCAATTGAGCGGTGTCATGACTAGATGTGAAAGTGGTCCAAAAATTGTCCACAAAATGTGCATAGGCATTAACAGATTCTTTCCCCTTCCCAAAAATTAAATCATTTCTCAAATGCCATGCTCGCCAGAAAAGAAACAGGATTTGCTCCCTCGGCCGCAAACCCAATTGCGCCAGCAAAATCAATAACCAATCTGGTCCCGTGCACTTGAATAACTCCTCATCCAGAATATTCCACCGCTCTCTCACGGCCATTCGAAGAGCATGAGCTTTAGAACAACTCACCGGAGCATGAAAGATGTCTTCATCTTCAACCCCACAAATATAACACAAACATGAATCAGTCTGATGGTGCTTAACTCTATTCATATGGACCGCCAAGCTATCGGTAGCAGGTCGCCATGCAAAAATCTTGATTTTCTGAGGTATATTAGCCTTCCATATTATCTCCCAAATCCCTCTTCCCCCCTCCGGTTCGAAACTAGATTGGCCAACAGGATCCTGGCTATCCTTCAAATTAAGCGCAAAATTGTATGCACTTTAGCAAAAAATATACATTCTTCTCATGGTGCTACGCAACAAAATCCCCATCCCTAGAGGTCTGAATATGAATCTTAAGAATTTCCTCCGCATCATATGGATAGAATAGATACTTGATCAAATTTTCATCCCAACCCTTGCGGCCGCCCATGAATAAATCATATACCAATATCAACATGGTATTATGCCTTCTAGCTGAGATTTTTAGGCCATGCATCCTAGGTATCCAATTATCCCTCCATATATTAATACTAAATCCATCACATACCCACCAAATGATCCCCCTCTTAAGTTCCAGACCATGTGAAATACCTTGCCAAGTCACAGAACTAGCATGCGGAAACACTGTATCAAGAATATGTCCCTAAGGGTAATACTTTGCCTTTATCAACTTCGCACATAGCGAATCCGGGTAAACCAACAACCGCCATGCCTGTTTGGCCAAAAGGGCTTGATTAAAAAGCCTGAGATCACGGAAACCCATGGCACCCTTACCTTTCGTCTTGTTAGTTTGTCCCACTCCACTAATGAGTTTTTCTTCTTTCTTTTTCTTCTCCCACCCAAAAGTTCCTTATAATCTGGGATAACTCCTCACAAAGGGAATCTAGAAATTTGAAAATCCCCATAGCGTACACAGGTAAATCATGAATTACTGTTTTGATTAAATCTTCCTTGACTCCACAAGAAGCATATTTTTCAATCCAGTCAGAAAGCCTTTTCAAAAACTTATCGACCTTCATTAGTATACTGAAACATATCGGCCTTCATTCTACCCTCTGGGACTGGTAATCCAAGATATTTATCCTCGAACCCGTCCACAGTAATTTTTAAGATAACCATAATAGTCACTTGTTTCTCCCAGCTGCATTTTTTCCCAAACATTATGGACCACTTATTAGGGCTTAACATCTGTCCAGTTCCCTTCTCATACACCGTCAGAATATTTTTAATTGCTATAGCTTGGTCAAAAGATCCCTTGAAAAATAGCAGACTATCATCTGCAAATAACAAGTGAGAAATACCAGGCGCTCATCTAGTCAGTCTGAATCCCTGGAGAAGTCCCCTGGCACATGTGTCATTAAGCAACAAAGAAAGTGCCTCGGCCACAAATAAGAACAAATAGGGAGATAAACGATCTCCTTGCCTGAGCCCCTGAGAAGGTGAGAACGACTGCAGCAATTGACCATTAAAGCGCACCGCAAATTTCACCGAAGTAACACATGTCATAACCCATTTAATCCATTGTGGCGCAAAACCCAACGCACCCATCATACTTTGCAAAAATTGCCAATCCACACGGTCATAGGCTTTGGCTAGGTCCAACTTATAAGCACAATATTCCCCTCTTAAATCCTTAAGCGTACTTAACGAATGCATACATTCAAAGGCTATAAGAGCGTTATCAGAAATTAACCTTCCCGGAATAAACGCACTTTGGGTAGGGGAAATCATACCATCCAGGAGCGGTCGCAACCTGTTAACAAGACACTTGGAAATAATCTTGTAGATAACATTGCACAAACTGATCGGCGTGAAATCTTTGATTGTTTGGGGATTCTTGATCTTCGTGATGAGAACAATAGTTGTATTATTAATACCATCAAGCACAATTCCAGAAATAAAAAAATTGCTACACAGCCTTGACAATATCATGTTTGATTAGACCCCAGTTGCGCTGAAAAAACCTTGCAGGAAAGCTTTTAACGGTCCCATTTGAAAAAGGGCATCACTTATTTCTTTTTCCATAAAAGGTTTGCATAAATCATCATTCATGCCATCAGTCACACGGGGCTTGACTAATGAAATAATGTGGGATGGATCGACCGAAGCATCACACGAATAAAGTTGTTTAAAAAAACGAGTTTGTGATACCTTTCATTTCCTCCAGATTTTCCGTGAGACAACCATCATCCTTCCTAAGAGCCGAAATAGAAAAAAAATTGCTCTCCAGGAAGCTTTTTGCTGAAAATATTTTGTATTATGATCTCCCCCTTTAATCTTGTCCAGACAAGATCTCTGCTTCCACAAAACTTCTTCCCTGATAAGAAGTTCATCCATCTCCCTTAGAATTTTCTTTCTTTCCAACACAGCAGAATGATCAGTTCTATTTTAACAAAATGCCTAGTCTCTTACGAGCCCATTCAAGTTTCTTAGGCAGATACCCAATATGCACCCGACTCCATCCATGAAGAGATTTCATTAATTTTTCTAAGGTCATATAGGAAATTCCCGTGTTGGAGATGCCCTAAGTTTGATGGCGGATAAAGGAGACATGTCAACCCTAAAAAAAGCCAAGGAGACATGTCGGTAGTGTGGTGGCAGTGGTGCATGGATCACACGAGGTTGCTGCATCCCGGGTCGCCTGTCTCAAGCGAAACGGGAGGAGGCTGAGGTGTTGTTTGGGCCTTTAGGTTTCTCGAGTCAAGATTTGTGGCCTACTGGTATACATTGGGAGTTGTACTATTTTGAGTCAAGTATGTACTTTGATTTGAGCTGAACTGCAATTTTGTACTCCCACACTCAAAGTTTGGTAGTACGAAAAATAATGCTTGGCCTAACAATTTTGCCATAATTATTAAAAACATCCTTCTATAACGAAAAGGAGGGTAAATTCGTTGTTTCCACATTGATCGATGTGCACAACCATTTCTTTCCCCTGCATCCGTCGAGCCAATTTCCTGTAAATTTGTTAGCTTGAAAAGACATGTCATTCACAAAATTGTAATGAGAGTTTTTACTCCATTTAGACATACATGTGTGCGGTGAGAGGAACCAAATGGTTTCTCTTTTTTTTAAAAAAAAGGAGGATTACCCCCGGCTTCTGTACCTGGGCCATTCATGCAGCCATTTTATTATTTATTCACAAATAGAAATCAGCCCTTCTTTTATTAAAAAAAAAAGGCGTGATGAGATTGTGAGGTTCTGAACCTAGGTACATACAACAAAACATTATGCTAACACTCCAAAATTTCGGTGTGATTTCTTTTCCGCATGAGGAAACAAACAACACCACAACTTGCAGGATGCCAAACTTGCATTGCAGCGTTGGGTTCAGTCAACTCCAAGCATGAAAATCTGTACAATTTCATAGAGTAAACTGCTGATCGTTAACAAATTTGCACTGGTAATGAAACCCACAGGCATCTCCTCAGCCATCTCCAACAATTCTTACAGTGAGGTATCACACGGAATATATTTTTTACGGTCATTGTAATCCTAGCTAGAGTCCTAAATCCCCTGACCTTTCTCGTGCTTGCATACCACGGGCTTGCTGCACGTATACTATATATTTTATAAGTTTATAAATCGTTTGAAGTCCAATCGTAGCGGAGTTCTCAATATTTTCTTGAGAAGAATTCAAATTGCAATTAAGTTGGAAAGCTGGAATACAACATGGGAAAAGCTTATCATCAACCGGCGGATCACAGCGGCAGCGTCCGCCACCTCCAATGCATGACACGTGTTCAGTGAGGGCTCGTATACTGTTCTTCATCGAACGCGCTTTTGCAACAGAGGCTATGTTTCTGAAACGTATGTAGTGTTGCAGTAGTTTACGACGGATCTATGTTCTACAACAAAACCTCGGTCATGAAAATTTTCTGCAATCAGACCTCAGTTGCAAAAAGAAAATTGCAACACAAGTCTATTTTTAGGAAGTTTTTGCAACACAGGTCTTGTTTCAGAAAAAAAGCAAAGGTTTTTTCTGCAACAAGGGTCCTGCTTCAGAAACATAGGCCCGGTTACAGAAAGCATTGAAGAAGCATACGATCTCAGAGCGTACACGGCCAAGAATTGCAACACGACGCGTGTTTCAGAAACATAGCTCCAGTTGCAGAAATCGCAAAGGAGTTTTCGGCGTGGGAGCTCGTCACCACCATGCCGGAGTAGAGGTCGCGCCTGTGCTCAAAGCAGGGCCCCTCGGTGAGCTCAATTTGTGTCAGGTCCAACCATCTGACACACGATATGATGCACTGGAGTAGCTCCCGCACGTCGGCGGTGGGCAGATTTTGCGGTGGGTTGGCCGCGGCGCCGCACGGGGTGCAGCTCTGTCGGAGCCAGCGGCAAGAGTGTTGTTTCTGCACCAGAGTATTTGTTGCGGGAATAACGAGTGGGCATACGGAACACGGACATTAGATCAGACGGCTATCAGCTCGGATATCCAACGGCCATCGCGGCGACGGATAAAATCTTAACATCCACCGGCGGACGCGTAGCGTCGCCCATACAACATACACAAGAACTCGATCAAACTGCAAAAGGAGAGAGCTTTATTGGTGATCTAGGTATCACTGGTTGCTGGACGCAACATCTTTCAAATACGACATCTTCACCAATCGCTCTTCTCAAAGTTTGTATTCTGAAGATTACAATTGCAGTATTGCATGTTCGAGAGAAGGTCGATGAAGAGGACACGAGTCGTGATGGATCAACTGCTCATGTGAATCTGCCTCGTGACCGATAACGTCTTCTTGACCATGGAGCTCGCGCAACTAGCCAGGCTCCTCTCCCTCAGGATGGGGTGCATCCTTCGCTGCCTCTGCTTGAGCATCTCCGGCGATTCCACGACCTGCACCCTGCGCTGCCGCTTCGCGTCCGATGCTTGCTGGTACCTTTCATGGAGTTTGCGCTTTGCGGCCTCCATTGCCTTGGCGTCTGGATCGGCCGAGACAATGACATGCCGACCGACGGTGACCTCCTTGGGCTTCGCCGTGTTGATGCCGCCGACGAGATCGGACGCCTTGCTGCTGATCTCCGCCGTCTTCTTCTTCTTCTTCGAGTCAAGATCGGCCGAGGCATGCTGCCGATCGTGACCGACGATCTCTTTGGAGGAAGGCCGCTCCGTCGTCGTTGCGCAGACACGCTGCTGCTCCACGGTCTCCTTGGGCTGAGGCGCGTTGAAGTTGTCCGGCTCTCCGGCGAAGTCGTGCAGGGCGGACGCCCTCCACCCGCTCACGATGCCCCTGGCGAGGATGCGGACCCGCTCGGACTCGTGCTTCTGCAGCGCACGGACGGCCCTGGCGAGGTCCGTGGTGGCGAGCACCTTTGGCGTCACCGGAGTCAACCGCAGCGTCTCGAGGGACTCTGCCATCAAGCCGTCGAGAACCCCGCAGAGCTTCTCCGCCATGCCGTCGTCCGCGGTGTTGCAGAGCCCTTCAAAGATGTCGCCCCTGGCGTGCCTGACCTCGTCGCGGCACATGTCAGGGTCGGCGCCCTCGATGGCGGCGTCGACGGAGTCGAAGGCGCCGAAGAAGCGCTTCCACCGGCGGAGCGGGCTGGTGGTCTGCGCGGCCATGGCAGCGGATTTCTGGCGAGCTGTGATCGATCTTTGGATGGAGATTGGAGAGGTGGGGGAGGAAGAAGCGATCGCGTACAACGAGGTGCCCCATCAAGCTGCTTATATAGATCTTCCGGTGAGGCGGTGAGCAAACCGAGTGACATTCGTCGATCAGAGCAGCAGTCGGAAGCGCGTCGAGCGTTGCGCGCGCGCCACGGAAACATCGTCGATCGGCAATCGGTTTGCATGTGCCGCACCTGCTGTACATAACTACAGTCTACATATTCCAACACGCACCAGCAAGTAGCACCCACATCCATGGCCACCATGTCGCCAGCTGCCGCAGCTGAAGCCGCCATTGGCGCCATGATCGACGACCACGCCGCCGGCTCCCGCAAGAGACGGCGCATCGGGAGCACCGACGACTACGAACCGACGCGCGTGCTCGGGGCGGGCGGCTTCGGCGTCGTCGTCAAGGCGCGCCACCGCGCCACCGGCGCGGACGTCGCCCTCAAGTTCCTGGTCCGCTCACCCGACGGCGGCGGCGGCGGCGGCAAGAGGAGGCGCTACCGTGCACACGTGCTCCACCGCGACCTGCTGCGCGAGGCGTGCTACCTCGCGGCGTGCCGCGGCCACCCCTCGGTCGTCGGCTTTTACGGTATCGCGCGGGACCCCCGCACCGGGCAGTGCAGCCTCGTCCTGGAGCACGTCGGCCCGAGCCTCGCCAACGTCCTGCACGCTCGCCGCCGGCCGTTCACGGAGGAGGAGACGCGCCGCGTCATGCGGCAGCTCCTCAGCGGCGCCGGGAGGATGCACGAGCGCGGCATCGTCCACCGGGACATCAAGCCCGGGAACGTCCTCGTCGGCCGCGAGGGCGCGGTGAAGATATGCGACCTCGGGCTGGCCGTGTCCATGGCGAGCGCGACACCGCCGCTCGGCAAGGCCGGCACGCTCTGGTACATGGCTCCCGAGATGCTCCTGGGGAGGCCGGACTACGACGAGCTCGTGGACGCCTGGTCGCTCGGCTGCGTCATGGCGGAGCTGCTCGCCGGCGAACCACTATTCCCTGGCGACAGCGCGACCGACCAGCTCTTCAGAATCTTCCGCGTGCTCGGCGACGTGGGTGTAGAATGCGCGTCCGCGCCGTTCGCCGCCGTGGGGCAGTTGCCGCCGACACGCCGAGGCGACAGCCGGCTGCGAGAGTTGTTCCCGGAGGAGCGCCTGTCCCGCGACGGGTTCGAGGTTTTAGAGGGGCTCCTCAGGAGCGACCCCGGCGAGCGTCTGCCCGCGGCCACGGCGCTCCAGTGCCCGTGGTTCACTCGCACCGCCGACGTCCCGGCGTCTGCAGCGTAGGATGCGTGCTCTACATCATCGCTTCGGAGTGCTTTTTTGGTCCTGTCTCGAGGGTGCAAATATGATTTGTTTTGCATTGTATGGATGACGAATTTACTGTCAGTGAACACCTTGTAAGCATGCTTGAAATGTGTACAAAGCTTGCTGCTGTAATGGAATTGTAATTTAGGATGTTGACAGCAATTTCCCTGTTACTGTGCTATCAATACAGAAGTACTGAAATCTTGGAAGTTCCATACAGAAATGTTTCAACATGACAGTTCAGCATTGTTACACACAAAAAGAACTCTACATTATTTGTCCACAAGAGAGAAAAAAAGAGGAAAGAAAAGTTGACACACACAGAACTAATAAGCTTACCTGAGAGGAAAACTTGCTACAGCCTGTTACATGTCTTGCAAAAATAGAGGAATGATCCAAGACCATCCATAGATCTCATAACTACCACAGTTTCACAGAATACAAGAGGGGGTTCATCTGTACAAAGTAGTCCTTTTTTTTAACCTAACAGAATGGGTGTCAGAATAGTCTGAGAATACATAAAACTGATACTCATTCCATGAGAGTAGCTTATGAATTATACTTATCTGGTAAAAGACCAAACAAACAGCAACAAGAGAAAAAACATATCACTACCCATTAGCTACATATAAAGCCAACAACCCCGCTTTAAGAGGTTTAATCTTTACTTGAGACCCAACCATATCTCACTTCCAAGCAAATACATCCATTCAGAGCGTCAAACACTCATTGCTCCGGCCCAGTGTTGAAGACAATCATTTGTTTTCATGGAAGCTTGGTTGAAAGACCTTTATATAGACTTCAAACAGAGTTACTACTAGCCAGAGAGAGCTCATGTACTTCGGTGAGCATCCACTCTTCTCCAGTTTGTCCTCCAAGCACTATCGCTTTTGTACCTCCAACAACACAGGTACTGTGGCCCCACGCAAACCGCGGAGGTCGCCCGGGAACATTAAGTATCCTCCAGGTAGGTTTCTCTTCAGTCGGATCCAAGAGATACAGCTGTGACGCCGAGTGGAGGCCTGCCACTGATCCACCAAATATCAACACTCTTCCCCCTGGCAAACTCACAGCAACATGATCAAGACGAGGAGGTGGACCAGCTCCAGCCGGATTTCCCGCCCCAGGCATTCCACTCCCAGTGAGGCACCGCCAACAAGGCTCTTCTTCGCTCAAGTCCATTGTGAACACATCACTAGATCGTAGTCGGAGAGGACCACTCTTAGCAAGACCGCCGAACATCAGAATTTTCCTACCATCATACACAGACATTGAGTGGCCCAATCTAGAAGGTGGTGTCCAAGATGCAGGTACTTCCCTCCATACAGGTCTGTCCATGCTCACATCAAGAAGAAACGTATCACTGAGTAGTACACCCGAGTCTGCACAGCCACCAGAAACCACCAACTTATTCCCATCCAAAGTGCAGGAGCTGTGCCATGAACGCGGAACCGGTGGTGCAACTCCAGGGATCTCCCGCCAAGTTGGGTGTTTCGCATCCAAATCCAACATGAATACATCATTAAGAAGGCCCTGCCTTCCACATCCCCCGAACACAACTAACCAAGATCCATTTAGGCACGATAGTGTATGGCCCCAGCGGCCCGGAGGAGCTGAGCTTACATTGACATGTCTCCATTCCGGATTGCTAGCATTCAAATCCAACACAAACGTGTCATTCATCGGTTGCATGTTAACACCTTCCCCGCCAAAGAGAACGACACGATTCCCTACAGCACAAGCACTGAAGTTGCATCGAGATGGCTCCACTGCACCTCCAACTGTCAGTTTCCTCCATGCAACAGCTTCCAGGGTGGTTAGTTCTCTGGCCAGCCGACCCCAGCCCAATCTTTTCGCAGCAGGCACAGTCTCAAGAGCTCGAGTAGTCTCACTACCCCATGCATTACGGCAAACCATTCTCCAAAGATCTTCATTTTTCGTTAAATCATACAACCGTCGACATACAGAGCTCACAGATGCGACATCTCTTGGTGACAACCTTGACAAAATACTCTGGCAAAGTACTTCATCAGTTAGCTGGAAGAGACTGGAATACTCCCGGCAGAAGTTGTCCTGCTCTAGTCCGGTGGTTATGGGCCGGAAGAAGTTATCCGGAGCAAACCGTGTAGATCTCACAGGTTCCCTTGTAACTGAGCCAGGTACTGGTCCCAAATCAACATTAGCATTGGTGAAGAACTGAATGCCCATATAATGGGTGATGATATCATCATCTCCATATATAGGAGTCAGATGCAACCTATTCATCAATGGAAATCCGTCTTTTCTGAAATTCAACAAATCACCACGGAACTGAGTACCATTGTCTACGCATCTCTGAATCCCAGAAACTACTGCATCATCAACCAAGGGGTGCCTTCTCTGAGCAAATGGGCCTCTGCATTGCAGAAACCGGCTGAAAGAGGGACAAACAGCAGTGTATAAGAACATCAAGGATAGTAAGTTCAACAGTAAACTACTGCGCACAAAGCTACATCATGGACAGCTAAAAAAGGAGAAATAGTTCAAGAAAAGAGCAGCACTTACATACAGGATATATTTTGTTGCCATTAATTACAAAATGCCATTTCCAAACTTAATTAGCATGCAAGAATCTATATATCCCAGGAATGCCATGTAGTATCATAAGGACCCCTTGGTGGTAGGGTCCTGTTTTCTCAGGAGTTTTCATCGGCATTCCCTTAATTATCATGTGTGTTTTGGGGTTCATAATGATGTAGAATGCCAGCCAAAGACAGCAAACGACTTTAACAAATTCAATGTTCATGGTTAAGATGCACAACAGTTGTACGGCAGAACATTGTAGACCATGTTTTCACAAATTCAATTTACTATTTATGTTGTAGCAAACATCCCTTGGGGCCTTGGAATATGCTTCAGTAAATAATGACTATTATTTATTTCCTAGGACAAAGGTCTACAGGCTGAGGTAATTGTGATATCAATAGTAGTAGGTATATAAGTGCTAGACTGCCAATATAGCACAAGATCAATGGAGTACAGTCTACTATAGGTCCAAAAAGTTTGCATGAGTTATCACATAGACTATTGAACTTGGAAATTGCACATTTAGATCTCCAAATTTGTACATGCAAGGCAAGCAGGTTTTATGATTATGAGAGAACAGATATTGAGCACTGCTCTCTTCAGGTAGTGGGGTCAGTGTCTGTAAAGAGGAGGGGGGGGGATCTATACAGGCATGCTGTCGATATCGAATAAATAATTGTCATGTGCCCAGCAAGATTGGCACATATTTTGATACAAACAGAAAACTACTTAAGATTACATGTATGGCGAAGCGTGATAACTGAGCAGGCGTACTCCCCCCATTCGTTTTCTATCAGAAACTCAAAATAACAAGCATGCAATAACTTCTATTATTAAGCCTTCCAAACTTTGAAAAACAGTTGTTCCATCACATAAATCAGTAGCACTAAATTTGTTGTCCAAGTTACTGTCACCATCATAGTAATATACTATTGGCCTTATTTTTTCTTATGATGTAGTATACAGATATCTATGGGTCCCTCCGTAACAAAATATTACAAGATAATCATATGTGAGGTCATTCTACAGAGCAGATGGTACTTAAGAGAACTTCAGAATATTACTATTACTATTTCTGCAAGACCATAATTGGTCACAACTCACAATTTATCACTTATCCAAGTATACCTTAGATCCTTCAGCTACAGATATTACTATTTTTATGTTCTTCCTTTAGTGTTATGCGCCTATGGCTCATTTTTTATTAAGGCTACATACCTTAAAAGTTCCATTTCACAACCTGCTCTAACTCTACAGGTATCATTATTTTCCATGATACTATTGGAAAGTGCAAAATAACATTGTAAACTGTCAGATCATCAAACACCTGGGATTCCGGCATACTTAACATGACAGACAAAATTTGATTAGAATACTACTTTTAACTGAGCAGGTTCACTCCCATTCTGTCATAGAGATCATGATAAATATATGTTCATTTCCATGTGAAGTTGCTAAGTTCCAACAAAAGTATGTTTGCTCAAACCTCAAAGGATACTACAAACAACCTTGGTGCCTTAAAAAATGATTAAAAGTACTTACAAACATGCTTTTGTTTTTCATTACTTATGTAGTATCATGCCAAAAGGAGTTTATAACTGACACAAAAAATACCCATTTCAAGGCATCACTATTTTGAGTTATGTACTTATGGCTCATCTTTCATTGAGGCTAACTACCTTAAACTCCCTTTTCACAAACTGCTCTAACTCTACAGGTATAATTTCCATGATTCATTGAAGAGTGCAAAATAGCATAGTATGATCAGATCATCAAACACCTGGGGGATTCCGGCAGACTGGACATGACAAACAAATTTTGATTGAAAATACTTCTTTAACTGATCAGGTCCACACCTTTCTGTTCTAGTCTTCTAGAGACTGTCATGATAAATATTTGTTCATTTTCATGTGAAGTTGCAAAGTTCCAACAACTATGTTTGCTCAAAGGATACTACATAAGACATGATTACCATAAAACAAAACAAAAAATGATTAAACTACATACAAACATGCTTTTGTTTGTCAAATGAGAATTCAAACAACATGGTTCCAAAACTAGCATATCAGGCCAAGATGTTGTTCAGCAGCTCCAATATAGAGTAAATAAAGCCTCGAGATATGGTCCAAACTCAACAATTTAAGGTAGGAAAACTTCTCCTGGGACTGATGATACAAGACATCATGGCACTTTTTGGTGCTAAGTTACTAACTTCAATCTATTCGGTGCACACAAATAATAGGAGGTCCTACGAGCATTTGTAGCAAGTGTTAACAGAAAGCAAACAATGCTACTGGAGAGTACTCACATCCAAATAAGCACAAACAGGCAAAGGGAATCCTACACGATAACGAACCCACGTCACAGCTTGATATTTGGCCCAAAGAAGAAGCGTTTCAACAAGTAGAGTGTAAACCGAAGAATTCCCCAATCTAGCCACACTTCTATTGCCACAAGTCACCACTATAGAAGCTCAGGACGTAACAACCCAAACAAACAAAAATTAAGTTCTGATCGATCCTAAGTGGCGTCAATTCCAACAATACATGCACGAATCGAACCGAAGGAGAGCAAAAGTAGGAGGGCGGACGGGGGACGAACCAGTTCCTGCCGAGCACCTCCTCGGCGCGGTACCCGGTGGCCTCCTCGAAGCCGCGGTTGACGTAGATGATGGGGCAGTCGGGCTCGAGCGCGTCCGTGACGACCAGCCCGTACGGCCCCGCCCCGCGGAGCATCCCCTCGATGGCGAACGTGAACATCCCGCCGACCCCGTCGCCGCCTCCTCCAAATCCCCCGCCCTCGCTCCCGCTCCCGCTCCCGCCGGCTCCCCCAACAACCATCTCTCCGCCCTCCTCCTCCTCCATCTCGTCCCCGCTCCCGGCGCTGCCGCCGCCGTCGGACTCGCTGTCCCACTCCATGGCTGCGCGGGCGCGTGGCAGCCGAAAACCCTAGGTCCGGATCCGGGCTCCCCCGCCGCCGCGGCTCATCCCATGGCCGCCCGCGCGTGGTGGGGAGGGTGGGCGCGCGGATTGGGGCTCGGTGGCTCGAGGAGTGGGGGGGTTCTGGGGTGGGGAGGCGGAAACGGGAGGAGGTGGTGGGCTGGGGCTCGGGTTGCTGCCTCGCTGTCGGGGGGCGGAAGGGGAGGGGGGAAAGAGGGAAGACGAACGAGTGGACGGGGAAAGGGCGGCGTGCGGAGCACAGTGGCGTGAGCCCGCCTCGTCGACGTCGTCGTCCACTGGCGCCCCGTCACGCTCGGTGGACGGGCCTGCGCCGTCGGATGGGATCTGCGGCGCGCGTGGACGGCTCGGATCGGCCGTTTCTCGAAATGTCGAGGCGTGCACGCGCGAAGCACACGGACTGGGGCGCCCCCGGTGTGGCGTGGTCGGTTTGGCTCCCCTCGGCCTCTCGGTAGAACGCCGCAAACACCACGCCCGCTTTACAAATGAGTTGAATTTCAGCTCAATTCGTCGTATTCTACTAGGATTTGTTTGAAACTTCTAGAGGGGTTCTTTTTCGGCGGGGGGGGGGGGTATCAGGAGGCCCCAAAAGCATGGACCTAGGAGCACTCTCCCCTTCGCTCCGCCGCTCCCCATGTATCGAATGTTGTGCATGGCGATGTACAATGTCGAAATTCAGGAATTTTTGTCCAAAAGGAACATCTACCTATGGATGAAATTGACAGAAGAGACCACCACAGCCGGGACGGCAGACGCGTCAGCCGACACACGGCACTTGCCGCCACGCCCAAGAGGGAGCAAGACTGCCGCCGATGGTGTGTGGCAGGCTCACCACCCGACCTCCGCTTGCGTCGGAAGGCCGCCCCGTGGGCTGGGGGCCACGTGTCGCCTGCCGCCAGGGCCTAGGGGGTCTTTTTGCCAATTTCATTCAAGAGGTGATCCTTTTTGGCAATTCGAGTGGGCAAGTGGTCCTTTTGGACAAAAATTCAAAATTCAGACCATGAAACCCCTTGCATCTTGTTCCTTTAGTAGTGTCGCCCCTTTGCCATCTTCTGTCGCCTCCTTTTCTTCCTTCCACCGTACTAGGCCTTGATTTTTCACCGCCCCATCGTAAGCTAGGCAAGTCAAGACATCACCATATACCAATCATACAAGCGCGCTTGTAGGCTCGACAAGGGCTCATTAGCATTGTAGCAACAATGGCCTGCATCACTGGCCTTATCGCCGGCGTCGTCACACTGAGGTCAATTATGTCACTCTTCTTCCTTTCCGCCTCCTCCTTCGTCCCATTTTTCCTACCATCTGGCGCCGGTGGCCTCATCACTTTGCCTCACAACACCACCACATCGAGGCCAGGTTGGCCTCCTCCTGCCTCTTCATCCTCTTTCTCCTTCCTCCTCTTAGATCTCTCCTCTCTTGCGATCTGATACGACAACAAAGGAATTCTGTTCGGAGTATACATGTCGATAGTTTGGTAGGTATGTAGTTTGATTTAAATGTGGTGCCAACTTTTTTGCGAAAAGAATTCTAATCTATCATAAATTTTACCGGAAGTACAAAAGCACCCCAAACATAATAAAAGTTACATTAAGGTCCCTAGACCACCAACGACTACTATTGCCGCCAGAATGACGTGTCGTTGTCACTACTCCCATACCAGAGCCTGCCTGACCTTCTCGATAGTAGCCAGAAAGTCTTTGTACACGTGCCTCTAAGGAACAGTGCCCTAGAGTCGCAATCACCGTTGAACCCTTTTAATCGATCTAAAGAATCTGACACCAAATTTCGTCATCGTGTACACACGACGAGAAATCCTAACCTCGCCACCCCGAAGAGCTAGCAGAAATCTACAGCAGAGCTCCGTCTAGTCCACCCCGCGCGCCGGACAAACTTGAGGAGGATCAGTACCCGGAGGATTAACTCAAAGAAGAAGCGTCGTCATCCATCCGAATGCCACACTGCAAGGACTAAAACCCTAACCATCTACCGGCCAGAGTTGAGGCATCAAGATTTTTCTCCCGCTACCGGCCACCGGAGCGGTAGGAGAGGTAAATCCACGGGCTCGCTAGCCGAGATCGAGGGGAGGAAGGCTTTACCCTAGTCGCCTTGCGAGAGAGGAAGGAAAATCTCTTCGTAATGTCGTCGTGCCAACTTAAATCATATGCAAAGGTTGTTTGATCGCTAAAAGAGAAAATACTTAATCTTCCAAAAGAAGTTACTAATAGTCAACTTAAATAAACATGAAATACTGTGAATGAATCCTTACAAACAAAATTTCATGTAATGCAATCCTACAAACCAAAATCAGAGAGGTGACGCCCAAGAAAGAAAAAGGGCGACGCTACGCGTCCGCCGGCAGATGTTTATATTTTATCCGTCACCTCGATGTCCGTTGGATGCCCGAACTGATGGCCGTACGATCTACTCTTCGCGTCCCGCATGCCCACTCGTTATTTCCCGCAACAAACGCTCTATTGCGGAAACAACACTATTGCCCCCGGCCCCGACATAGTTGCGCCTTGCGCAGCGCCGCCGCCAATCCACCGCAAAATCAGCCCGCCGCCAGCGTGCAGGAACTAAATTGAAGTTTCTGTAACACTATGGCGCACCATGGTTGGATCTGACGCAAAATCGAGCTCACTGAGGGGGCCTGCTTTGAGAAACAGTCGCGGTCTCTACTCCAGCATGACGGCGACGAGCTCCCACGCTGAGCACTCCTTTGACGATTTCTGCAACTGAAGCTATATTTCTGAAACATGCGTCGTGTTGCAATGCTTGGTCTCGTACGCTCTAACATCTTGTGCTCCTCCAACGCTTTCTGCAACCGGGGCTATATTTCCGAAGCAAGATCCATGTTGCAGGAAAAAAAAACTTTGCTGCGGAACCATTTTTTTTTCCTGAAATAAGATCAGTGTTGCATAAACTTTCTAAAACTAGACCCTGTTGCTGAAATCAAACTTCACCACCGAATCTTTTTTTATTTCTGAAACAAGAGCTTTGTTGCAGAAAACCAACGATCTCTGAAGCGTACCTGCTTAAGTCGTCTCCGGCCACCGCCGATCCTGAGCGAGTCGTTGTCGCCACCACGGTGGATAAGGCCTGGTGGCCCAACGCCTTGCGCCGCCGCGCCCGTCCGCCGGCTCCCAAACCCAGCCGCTCGCCCTCTAATCCAGACGAGCCCCGAAACCCCCCTACTGTTACCCAGTTGCAGGAATGACTTTCTTGAAACAACAGGTGAGTTGCAGCCTTGCGGGAAAACAAATGCGGCTTCCAGACAAGCCCCGGAACCCCCCTCCTGTTACCCAGTTGCAGGAATGACTGTTTTGAAACAACATGTGAGTTGCAGGAAAGCATACGCGGCTTCGGCGGACGCGAGGACGATGTCGACCGTCTGATCAAGACACGATCAAACGGCCACGGAGCCGGCGGACGGGCGCGGACGATCGGCCGGTAGAAAGTAAAGTAAGCTTTTTCCAAAAAAAAAAGTCCCAATAAAAATCCTTTGGAATTTCGAGACCCTACGAAAGTGATAATAGGTACTCCACAAGATTGTTTGGTTTAGCTGTGCATACTAAAATGAGCACGTGATGGCCAACTATCCCCTCTTGCTTGCAAAACAAAATACCAAAGGAGGTTAGAACGTATAACCTGTAACAAAGTGCTATGCTGAGGGGAACCTAACATGTTTTGTATCACCACAAACGACTGTTTTTACTCATCTGAGTCTATCTCGCAGCAATAACACGTTGCCTTCCAAAAGATAAAGTGCTGGTAGGTTGATGTGGTGTCATAAGCTATGCCAGCCAGCTTGGGAACAAGCAGCAACATAATCGCAACAGTTGTGATGGCAAATACCTTTGACGTGAGCCGCTAACCAGATGCATGGAGCTCATGTCCACACCTTCTGGTTCACTCCTCTCCTCTCCACCATGCAAACTCAGCCCAGAACACGCTTTCAAAAAAAAAAAAAATCAGCCCGGAACAAGGCAACATGTCCAACACCACCTTCAAGTGGATGGGCACGCGACAAACCCTAACCTCGCTGCCCTGAGGAGCTGGCAATGAATCTATGCGGGAGCTCCATCTAATCCATTGCGCCAGACGAACTTGAGGAAGATCAAAGCCCGGAAGATTAACTGGAGGAAGAAGCGCTACCATTCGTCCGAGCACCATCCTGCGAGGAGTAAAACCCTAACATGTCGACTAGGCCGAGTCAGGGCACCAGTATTTCCTTCCCCACCACCGGCCGCCGAAGCGGCAAACAAAGGGGAGGTGAATTCACGGGCTTGCCGACGGAGATCGAGAGGAGGAAGGCTTTACCCTAGTTGCCTTGCGAGAGGGGAAGGAAAGTCTCTTCTTAATGTCGTGGCAACTTAAATCATATACAAAGGTTGTTTGTTTGCTAAAAGAGAAAATACATAAATCTTCCGAAGAAGTTAATAACTTAAGTAAACGTAAAATACTGTGAATCAATCCTTACAAACAAAATTCCATATATTGCAATCCTACAGACCAAAATCAAAGAGGTGATGTAGGAGAAAAAAAGTCCCGAGGATTATAAATATCCTTTGGAATTTGGAGACACTAAGAAAGTGATAACAGGTAGTACAAGATTGTTTGGTACATATGGCTATACTAAAATACGTGATGGCCCGCTTTCCCCTCGTAATTGTAGAACAAAATACCAAAAGAGGCTAAAACATATAACCAGTTACAACAAAGTGTTATGCGAACCTGACACATTTTTTTATCACCAAACGGTTGTTTTCTCATCTGAGTCTATCTCGCAGCAATAACACGGTGCCTTCCAAAAGAGAGTGCTGGTAAGTTGATGTGGTGTCATAAGCTATACCAGCCAGCTTGAAAACAAACAGCAACTTAATAGCAACAGTTGTGATGGCAAATACCTTGACGTGAACCTGTAGCCAACCAAACTAGCCCAAAATGCATGGAGCTCATGTACACACCTTCTCGTTCACTCCTCTCCTCCCCACCATGCAAACTCAGCCCACAGAACACACTGTCAAAAAGTAAGAATGAAAGAAACTCAGCCCAGAACAAGACAGTTACATGTCAGACTTAACCGCCGGAATAAATGTCCATTCAACTAGTCTGGCAGTTTTGTTTGACTGTTGAAACCGCGGTTATTTACAGCTCTATGACCAGACCATTGAGCAATCATCCGGTTTTTGCAGCCTCTGCCTCCACAACCTCGGGCGATCCACTTCAGTTCATCATGCATCTCCTCATAGATATCGCCTTGCTCCTCTTCCTACACATCCCAGCATGTTCTGCTGCGACGACGGACACCATCTTGGCCGGCCAAGCACTCGCCGTCAACGACAAGCTCGTCTCCAACAACGGCAGGTACGCGCTTGGCTTCTTCGAAACAAACAGCACCAAATCCTCCCAAGACACCACCAACTGGTACCTTGGAATATGGTACCACACGGTCCCCAAATTCACTTCTGCATGGGTTGCAAATAGGGATAAGCCAATCAAGAACATCACCTCATTGGAGCTCACAATCTCCCAGGATGGCAACCTTGTCATCTTGAACCGGTCCACCAAGTCCATAATCTGGAGTACACAAGCAAACGTCAAAAGAAATAAGACCACTGCTATGCTGTTGAATAGTGGAAATCTCATCCTAACAGACTCTTCAAACTCGGCAGAGGTTTTGTGGCAGAGCTTTGATCACCCCACAGATACATTTTTCCCAGAGGCGAAACTTGGATGGGACAAGCTCACCGGCCTGAACCGTCATATTATTTCTTGGAAGAACTCAATCAACCCAGCTACTGGTCTGTATAGTTACGAGTTGGACCATAGTGGTGTCAACCAGTTATTGATTGCACCACTTAGCAGCTCTGCACCATACTGGTACAGTGGTGTATGGAATGGCAAATACTTTGCCTCAGTTCCAGAGATGGCAGGAAACATTATTTGGAGCTCAAAATTCGTCGACACTGGCCATGAGAAGTACTACACATATAGCTTAGTGCAAGCAAAGAGGATTACTCGTCATGTAATTGACATCTCAGGCCAAGTAAAGGTGTTTGTTTGGAACGAGCGCTCACAGTATTGGCAAATGATCTTCGCCCAACCAAGAAGTCCGTGCGATGTCTATTCAATTTGTGGACCTTACACAATTTGCAATGATAATGCGGTTCCAAATTGCAACTGTATGAAGAGCTTCACCATCACATCCCCAGAGGATTGGGAGGTAGAAGATCGAACCAGTGGGTGCTCGAGAAATACTCCGTTAGACTGCATTAGCAACAAAAACACAACATATACCACAGACAACTTCCACCCTGTGCCATGTGTTGGGTTGCCCCAGAATGCTCCAAAAGTAGAAGCTGCTAAAAGTGTGAATGAGTGTGCACAATTTTGCCTGAATAATTGCTCTTGCACTGCGTATTCCTTCAGCAATAGCGGATGTTCTATCTGGCATAATGAACTGCTCAACATGAGACAACTACAATGTGATGGCAGTACCAATTCAAATGGAGAAACTCTATACCTTCGCCTTTCTGCTAAAGATATCCAAAGTTTGGAAAATAACAGAAAAAGGATTGCCATTGGAGTCGCAACTGGAATAGGTGCTTGTGCTCTAGGTTTATTCGTACTCAGCATCCTAGTAATTATTTGGAGAAACAAAAGGAAGAGCTCTGGCCGCATACTGAATGACGGTTGTAATGGAATCATTGCATTTAGATACACTGATTTACACCGTGCAACAAAAAAATTCACAGAGAAGTTGGGGAGAGGCAGCTTTGGTTCTGTGTTCAAGGGGCTTATAAATGATTCAGTTTCCATAGCAGTGAAGAGGCTTGATGGTGCTTATCAAGGAGAGAAGCAATTCAGAGCCGAAGTGAGCTCGATTGGAGCTGTTCAGCACATCAATTTAGTTAAGCTTGTTGGTTTCTGTTGTGAGGGTTCTAGGAGATTACTTATTTATGAATACATGCCGAACCTCTCTCTTGATGTCCATCTATTTCAAAACAATTCCACTATGTTGGATTGGACTGCTCGTTATCAGATAGCCCTGGGAGTTGCCAGAGGGTTAGCCTACTTGCATGAGAGCTGTCGAGACTGCATCATACACTGTGATATTAAGCCAGAAAACATACTGCTTGATGCTTCATTCCTTCCAAAAATTGCAGACTTTGGGATGGCAAAGCTTCTAGGAAGGGATCATAGCCGAGTCTTGACTACAGTCAGAGGAACGGCAGGGTACCTTGCACCTGAATGGATTACTGGTGTTCCTATCACACCAAAAATTGATGTTTATAGCTACGGGATGGTGTTGCTGGAAATAATATCCGGAAGGAGGAACTCGTGCGGACCATGTACGAGTGATGGCAATCTTGATATTTATTTCCCCGTGCATGCCACACATAAGCTTCTTGAAGGAGACGTAGAGAGTTTAGTAGATCAGAAGTTAGATGGTAATGTCAATCTGGATGAGGCTGAGCTGGTTTGCAAGGTTGCATGCTGGTGCATCCAAGATGAGGAGGTCAGTCGACCAACAATGGGACAGGTGGTTCAGATTCTTGAGGGTCTAGTTGATATCAGAATGCCCCCAATGCCAAGACTACTTCAAGCTATTGGTGGAAGCTCGCATTCGACGCGCGCATAACCTATCTCTCAAGGGAAACTAGTTCGATGAATGCCTTAATGATATGATACGTCTGTTTATAGATTTAAAACAAGAGTTGTATTTACTATGCAAACGTGATAGCATATGGCTGGAGATATATTTGTGCAAGTTTGTTACTTCCAAAATTGCGACGCGTTATAATGTTAGCCATGAAAATTAGTTATGTACCTAATGAGTTTGCTATGCTCTGTACGTGCTTCAAAAAATTGTTTGTCTCCCAGTGCCAATGTATGTTGATCTTTTGATAAGAGTTGACAGGTTCCATGAGAAACAAAACCAAATGACCCTGGCCTATGACCTATGAGACCATGACTTTGACAGTGTCAGCAGGCGAGGCAAGCGGCGGGGTGGCTTGGGGATGTAAGAAATGGAACCTCAGTGCATACATGTGCGAAGGAAGATGTGGGTTGTCTTGACACCCATACCAAGTATATGGTGGTGTGCTGGTGTCGTTGCAAGGCCGAGCCAAAGGCGGCGGCAATCCTTGCTCGGTAATAGCAAAACGGGGTGCACCCGAACGGCAATGTGGTTCAAAGGGGAGCACATAAAGTCAAGGCGGTGATATTGGAGCGAAGAGGCTGTACACAGACTCACCAGAGCACGGGAGATGCGGTTGCAGACAGTTTTTCACAGCACTGGGGAAGACAGCGCCGATCTGGAACTCCATCTCGGGTGCGGGGAACCTGGAAAATTAAATCAGGGGAAAATTAGATATGAGTCCAATGGCGCGCTGTGAAAGTGAGTGAGGGGAGCGAGGCGAGCTCGCCGGGGGTCGCTCGGCCTCTGCTTTTGTGAAGAGGAGGGGGGAAGCTAAGGTCGATGCGACGCGAGCGGGAGTCGGTCCGCTGCGGGTCTGAGCGACGGGAGGCGGGGGAGAGCACGGTCTCTCTTAGCGCGGTGGTGCAGGCGAGAACTGTGCGGCAGCGCCGGCAGGGAGAGGCGGAGCAAGAGGTTAGGGAAAGGTCTGACGAGCGGGACCCGGTGGCAGCGGTGTGTGGCCGGACAGTCTTATATAAAATGATTTATTTTAGGGCGACGCTACGCGGCGGAAATTCAAAAAGGATCCGCCGCCTCGCTGACCATTAGATTAACACGTTAATAACCCTCCGTTCTACCAAGTAACTTAAGCAACCACTCTTTGCAACAGGGGTGTCGCGAACGAGGCGTTCCTGCAAATGTTCGATCTTACTAGAGTGAGATATTTATGCTCAGTGGAATCGGATCATTGTTTTGTCTTGATCGAGACCAAAGAATCACAACATAAAAACGGACCTAGACAATTTCGGTATGAGGATGTGTGGCAGTCCCATGCAGACTATGATAGAATTGTTGGTGAAGCTTGGAAAAGAAATCATAGAGGCCATGGACTTGCAGCTTTAACGGACACTTTGCAAAAACTCCAAGGCGGGCTTGGGGGATGGAGTGCCCGAGAATTTGGTTGTTTTGTCAAGACGGTTCGGAAGTTGCAACAAAAACTTGAGCAGCTACGGCATCGATCCACTCCAGAGGTGCTTCTGACGAAGAGAAAGCAGTTGTGCTTAAACTGCGGGAGGCTCTAAAACAGCAAGAAATATGGATGAGGCAGCGTTCTCGTGTTCCATGGCTCCGACAAGGCGACCGCAACACCGCCTACTTTCGAGCTCAAGCGGCGCAATGAAGAGAATGAACCGCATTGAGAGTCTTCACGTGCGGATGGCTCATCTGCTGAACGAGGAAGAGGATAGAGTGGAAGTTCGATCCTTTTATCAGCGTTGTACACCTCGCAAGGGTATAACGACATGGTCGAGCCGCTCCATTTTGTACCACGTGTAACATCCGATATGAATCAACTCCTTGATAAACCCTTTGAGGCCGATGAGGTGAAGACGGCGCTGTTCCAAATGGCATCGTCCAAAGCTCCTGGCGTCGACGGATTCACGGCTGGATTTTTTCAAAGGCATTGGGATCTTGTCAAGTTGGATCTGGTGCCGGCGATACTTGGTTTTGTTAATGGTGGAGATCTACCTTTGGGTTTTAATGATACTTCCATTACTCTCATACCAAAGGTACGCCATCCACAGTCTATAACACAGTACAGGGCCATCTCTTTGTGTCCAGTGCCTTACAAAATTGCTTCCAAAATGATTACTAACCGGTTCAAAGAGTTGATGGATACAGTGGTGGGAGAAGAACAGAGCGCTTTCGTCCCCGGGCGTCTGATCACGGACAATGTCCTTGTGGCCTTTGAGAGTATCCACTCAATGAGAAGGAGAAAGAAGGGGAAGAATTACTCTTGTGCAGTCAAACTAGATATGATGAAAGCCTATGATCGGGTTGAGTGGCATTATTTGTAGGCTATTATGTTGAAGCTTGGCTTTAGTCCATCTTTCGTGAGCTTGGTGATGAAGTGTGTCTCATCTCTCAGGTTCACAGTCAGAGTGAATGGGGAGCTACTACCTTATTTCACACCAACCAGGGGTTTTCGCCAAGGCTGCCCCATGTCTCCATTCTTGTTTCTTCTTTGTGTGGAAGGCCTCACGTCCATGCTCAACTACTTTGAGAGCCCGCACATTGATAGAGGCATACGGGTGTCCTTTCGAGCACCTTGGGTCAATCATTTGCTATTTGCCGATGACAGTTTAATCTTCATCAGTGCATCAGTGGGTAGTGCTCTGAGGCTGAACAGGATTCTGCAGATATATGGAGAATGTTCAGGTCAAGCAGTAAACCGCGACAAAAGTGCAGTTTTATTCTCCCCAAATACGCCAGCGGATAGGACACATGAGGTGAAAACAGCTCTGGGTATTCAGGTTGAGACTTTCAGTAACAGATATCTTGGTCTTCCAACGGCGGTGGGGAGAATCACCAGTGGCACATTTGATCACATTGGCGAGAGATCAAGGAGCAAGATGGGTGGCTACGCCGAGCGCTTGCTAGCTTGTGCTGGCCGGGAGACGCTAATCAAATCAAATGTGCAGGCAATACCAACGTTCAGTATGAGTTGCTTCCTTTTGACGAAGAAGGTTTGCAAAAGTTTAAGGTCCTCAATGGCAAAATTTTGGTGGAGTGGCTCCCTTGACAGAAGATCTTTGCATTGGTTGTCTTGGGATTAGGGTTAGGGTTTAGGGTTTAGGGTGTGTACTCGGCCGTACAGCCTTATATAAAATGATTTATTTTAGGGCGACACTACGCGGCGGAAATTCAAAAAGGATCCGCCACCTCGCTGACCATTAGATTGACACGTTAATAACCCTCCGTTCTACCAACGTAACTTAAGCAACCACTCTTTGCAACAGGGGTGTCGCGAACGAGGCGTTCCTGCAAATGTTCGATCTTACTAGAGTGAGACATTTATGCTCAGTGGAATCGGATCATTGTTTTGTCTTGGTCGAGACCAAAGAATCACATCATAAAAAGGGACCTAGACAATTTCGGTATGAGGATGTGTGGCAGTCCCATGCAGACTATGATAGAATTGTTGCTGAAGCTTGGAAAAGAAATCATAGAGGCCATGGACTTGCAGCTTTAACGGACACTTTGCAGAAACTCCAAGGCGGGCTTGGGGGATGGAGTGCCCGAGAATTTGGTTGTTTTCCCAAGACGGTTCGGAAGTTGCAACAAAAACTTGAGCAGCTACGGCATCGATCCACTGGCAGAGGTGCTTCTGACGAAGAGAAAGCAGTTGTGCTTAAACTGCGGGAGGCTCTAAAACAACAAGAAATATGGATGAGGCAGCGTTCTCGTGTTCCATGGCTCCGACAAGGTGACCGCAACACCGCCTACTTTCAGGCTCAAGCGGCGCAGCGGAAGAGAATGAACCGCATTGAGAGTCTTCAGCGTGCGGATGGCTCAGTCTGCGCGAACGAGGAAGAGGATAGAGTGGAAGTTCAGTCCTTTTATCAGGCGTTGTGCACCTCGCAAGGGTATAACGACATGGCTGAGCTGCTCCATTTTGTACCAGCTCGTGTAACATCCGATATGAATCAACTCCTTGATAAACCCTTTGAGGCCGATGAGGTGAAGACGGCGCTGTTCCAAATGGCATCGTCCAAAGCTCCTGGCGTCGACGGATTCATGGCTGGATTTTTTCAAAGGCATTGGGATCTTGTCAAGTTGGATCTGGTGCCGGCGATACTTGGTTTTGTTAATGGTGGAGATGTACCTTTGGATGATACTTCCATTACTCTCATACCAAAGGTACGCCATCCACAGTCTATAACACAATACAGGCCCATCTCTTTGTGTCCAGTACCTTACAAAATTGCTTCCAAAATGATTACTAACCGGTTCAAAGAGTTGATGGATACAGTGGTGGGAGAAGAACAGAGCGCTTTCGTCCCCGGGCGTCTGATCACGGACAATGTCCTTGTGGCCTTTGAGAGTATCCACTCAATGAGAAGGAGAAAGAAGGGGAAGAATTACTCTTGTGCAGTCAAACTAGATATGATGAAAGCCTATGACCGGGTTGAGTGGCATTATTTGCAGGCTATTATGTTGAAGCTTGGCTTTAGTCCATCTTTCGTGAGCTTGGTGATGAAGTGTGTCTCATCTCTCAGGTTCACAGTCAGAGTGAATGGGGAGCTACTACCTTATTTCACACCAACCAGGGGTTTTCGCCAAGGCTGCCCCATGTCTCCATTCTTGTTTCTTCTTTGTGCGGAAGGCCTCACGTCCATGCTCAACTACTTTGAGAGCCCGCACATTGATAGAGGCATACGGGTGTCCTTTCGAGCACCTTGGGTCAATCATTTGCTATTTGCCGATGACAGTTTAATCTTCATCAGTGCATCAGTGGATAGTGCTCTAAGGCTGAACAGGATTCTACAGATATATGGAGAATGTTCAGGTCAAGCAGTAAACCGCGACAAAAGTGCAGTTTTATTCTCCCCAAATACGCCAGCGGATAGGACACAGGAGGTGAAAACAGCTCTGGGTATTCAGGTTGAGACTTTCAGTAACAGATATCTTGGTCTTCCAACGGCGGTGGGGAGAATCACCAGTGGCACATTTGATCACATTGGCGAGAGATCAAGGATCAAGATGGGTGGCTACGCCGAGCGCTTGCTAGGTTGTGCTGGCCGGGAGACGCTAATCAAATCAAATGTGCAGGCAATACCAACGTTCAGTATGAGTTGCTTCCTTTTGACGAAGAAGGTTTGCAAAAGTTTAAGGTCCTCAATGGCAAAATGTTGGTGGAGTGGCTCCCTTGACAGAAGATCTTTGCATTGGTTGTCTTGGGATTAGGGTTAGGGTTTAGGGTTTAGGGTGTGTACTCGGCCGTACAGCCTTATATAAAATGATTTATTTTAGGGCGACGCTACGCGACGGAAATTCAAAAAGGATCCGCCGCCTCGCTGACCATTAGATTGACACGTTAATAACCCTCCGTTCTACCAACGTAACTTAAGCAACCACTCTTTGCAACAGGGGTGTCGCGAACGAGGCGTTCCTGCAAATGTTCGATCTTACTAGAGTGAGACATTTATGCTCAGTGGAATCGGATCATTGTTTTGTCTTGGTCGAGACGAAAGAATCACATCATAAAAAGGGACCTAGACAATTTCGGTATGAGGATGTGTGGCGGTCCCATGCAGACTATGATAGAATTATTGCTGAAGGTTGGAAAAGAAATCATAGAGGCCATGGACTTGCAGCTTTAACAGACACTTTGCAGAAACTCCAAGGCGGGCTTGGGGGATGGAGTGCCCGAGAATTTGGTTGTTTTGCCAAGACGGTTCGGAAGTTGCAACAAAAACTTGAGCAGCTACGGCATCGATCCACTGGCAGAGGTGCTTCTGACGAAGAGAAAGCAGTTGTGCTTAAACTGCGGGAGGCTCTAAAACAACAAGAAATATGGATGAGGCAGCGTTCTCGTGTTCCATGGCTCCGACAAGGAGACCGCAACATCGCCTACTTTCAGGCTCAAGCGGCGCAGCGGAAGAGAATGAACCGCATTGAGAGTCTTCAGCTTGCGGATGGCTTAGTCTACGCGAACGAGGAAGAGGATAGAGTGGAAGTTCAGTCCTTTTATCAGGCGTTGTACACCTCGCAAGGGTATAACGACATGGCTGAGCTGCTCCATTTTGTACCAGCTCGTGTAACATCCGATATGAATCAACTCCTTGATAAACCCGTTGAGGCCGATGAGGTGAAGACGGCGCTGTTCCAAATGGCATCGTCCAAAGCTCCTGGCGTCGACGGATTCACGGCTGGATTTTTTCAAAGGCATTGGGATCTTGTCAAGTTGGATCTGGTGCTGGCGATACTTGGTTTTGTTAATGGTGGAGATCTACCTTTGGGTTTTAATGATACTTCCATTACTCTCATACCAAAGGTACGCCATCCACAGTCTATAACACAGTACAGGCCCATCTCTTTGTGTCCAGTGCCTTACAAAATTGCTTCCAAAATGATTACTAACCGGTTCAAAGAGTTGATGGATATAGTGGTGGGAGAAGAACAGAGCGCTTTCGTCCCCGGGCGTCGGATCACGGACAATGTCCTTGTGGCCTTTGAGAGTATCCACTCAATGAGAAGGAGAAAGAAGGGGAAGAATTACTCTTGTGCAGTCAAACTAGATATGATGAAAGCCTTTGATCGGGTTGAGTGGCATTATTTGCAGGCTATTATGTTGAAGCTTGGCTTTAGTCCATCTTTCGTGAGCTTGGTGATGAAGTGTGTCTCATCTCTCAGGTTCACAGTCAGAGTGAATGGGGAGCTACTACCTTATTTCACACCAACCAGGGGTTTTCGCCAAGGCTGCCCCATGTCTCCATTCCTGTTTCTTCTTTGTGCGGAAGGCCTCACATCCATGCTCAACTACTTTGAGAGCCCGCACATTGATAGAGGCATACGGGTGTCCTTTCGAGCACCTTGGGTCAATCATTTGCTATTTGCCGATGACAGTTTAATCTTCATCAGTGCATCAGTGGATAGTGCTCTGAGGCTGAACAGGATTCTGCAGATATATGGAGAATGTTCAGGTCAAGCAGTAAACCGCGACAAAAGTGCAGTTTTCTTCTCCCCAAATACGCTAGCGGATAGGAGACAGGAGGTGAAAACAGCTCTGGGTATTCTGGTTGTGACTTTCAGTAACACATACCTTGGTCTTCCAACGGCGGTGGGGAGAATCACCAGTGGCACATTTGATCACATTGGCGAGAGATCAAGGAGCAAGGTGGGTGGCTACGCCGAGCGCTTGCTAGCTTGTGCTGGCCGGGAGACGCTAATCAAATCAAATGTGCAGGCAATACCAACGTTCAGTATGAGTTGCTTCCTTTTGACGAAGAAGGTTTGCAAAAGTTTAAGGTCCTCAATGGCAAAATTTTGGTGGAGTGGCTCCCTTGACAGAAGATCTTTGCATTGGTTGTCTTGGGATAAACTTGCATCTCCTAAGGCCTATGGTGGCACGGGTTTTCGTGATCTACACCTCTTCAATGTGGCCTTGTTGGGAAAACATGGTTGGAGATTCATCACAAATCCCAACTCATTATGTGCAAGAGTAATGAAAGGACGTTATTTCCCTGACAGTGATTTCATGGACGCCACCATACCGCAATCTGCCTCAGCCATCTGGCGTGCTATAGTGGCCGGACGAGAAGCGCTTCAGTTGGGGATGATCAAAAGCATTGGTGACGGGACTACTATCTCCATTTGGAATGATAAGTGGATACCGGGCACTCCCTCGCTTACTCCTAGGGTGATGCCAGGAGGAACAACATTGGGATTTGTCAATCAGCTCATAGATACCGATAACTGGACTTGGCGATCTCAGCTGGTTCGTGATGTTTTCATCTCACCTGATGCGGATGCAATCTTAAATATTCCCTTGCGCAATGGGGGAGGTGAGGATTTTCGTGTGTGGGCTTATGAAGTCAATGGCATCTATTCTGTCAAATCTGCGTACCGTGCTCTAGTGAATCAGAAAGAGCGTGTCGCTCTAGACGAAGGGACGGTTACAAATACCTCACAGACTGATGAACAGATGTGGAAGCTGTTGTGGAAACTCAAGGTATTGCCGAAGGTTCGTGTCTTTTGGTGGAGAGTGGTGAGGGGCATTCTCCCGGATGAAAGCACACTAAAACATTGGCATATACGACCCATAAGCAGATGTAACGTCTGCCTTGCGATGGATGAGGATTTGATGCACGCTCTAGTGCATTGCTCTCATGCGAAATTGTTCTGGGGACAGGCACATACACTACTTGGTGTGAGAAGACCAAGGTTGCACCCAGATACTTGGGCTAAGGATATGATTTGTGATAGTCAGTTCACAATGGTGGAGAGGGCGCAAATGATCTCTGTAATGTGGGCGATTTGGCACTCCAGAAACCGAATCACACATGATGGAGAGAAGCTTGATCCTCTAACTATAGTGAGACGCATCAGAGAAGATTTGGTGGTACTTGACATCCCTTCTTCACATGCCTCGATCCTTCCTGGACATGGGTGGAGGCCGCCAGAAGGTGAGTTTGTCAAAATCAATACAGATGCGGCTATAAACATGGACTCCAACAAGGCAGGAGCGGGAGGTGTTGCACGTTCAGCTTCTGCTTTGTTGGGAGCTTGGAGTAAACCCCATGACGGGGTGACGAATCCATTCATCGGTGAGGCCCTGGCGCTCCGTGACGGTGTCATCTTTGCAAGTTTGTGAGGTTTCTCACACGTGATAATGGAGACAGACTGCCTAGAGGTTGTCAACCTCTGGAACACTCGCCACAATAGTCTTTCTATAGTGGCACCTCTATTCTTAGAGATTGGAGGGCTAGCTACTCATTTTACTTTCTTTGTTATTCAACATGTAAGTAGATCTGCCAACGTACCGGCCCATCTATGTGCGAAGCATGCTTGCTCGCTGACGGTCACCGAGAGCTGGACAGGTTATAGTCCTTCGTTCCTACTCACCAGCCTCTTGGCTGATGATGCTAGGAGTTCTTTTGTTGAATAAAAAGCTATCAATTCGAACGCAGAAAAAACAAGAGTGGTGTTTCGGCAACAGTCCGCTTGTTGCAACCACCTGAGTTTTTTTTTCAACAGATATCTTATTGCAGAATTTTTTCGCAAAAGAGATCTTGTTGCAGAAATTTAAAAGATCACTTGTGCGTGCTTTTTTCCTGCAACAGACATCTTGCTTCAGAATTTTTCACAGCAAACATCTTGTTGCTGAATTTTAAAAATTTCTGCATATGGTTCTCTTTGCAATAAGAGCTTTGTTTCAGAAACACACTGACTATTGCAACAAGAGATTTATTCAGAAACGTGCTCCTCTGAAACCATCGTTCACCGCGAGCTTCACCAGATGGTTGTGAGGGAGGATCGGCGCCGCTCGTCCCCACCCTCGCGCCGCCGCCGGCGAGCACCGGACCTTCGACCAAAGTCACCTCATCACCATCCTCATCTTCCTTCCGTTTTCTCCATTTCTCTGTATCTCTCCCCGCAACAGCGTCGTTTGCCGGTATCATCACGGGTCCTTGCTGTGAAGCTCGCCGTCAACCCCGCCAGACCTCGCTGAGACAAGCTCCCGACGCTCTCGGGGGTCCCCACCTCCTGCCTACGGGTCATCCTCGTCGGATCTGGCTGAAATCCTCGCCGTCGTCACACTCCTAGCCGCACGAGTCTCCACTCCCACAGCTCCCAGACGTCCCTGCCTCCCGCCCACGCGCCATCCTTGTCGGATCCGGCGAGATTCCTCGCCGCCATCGCCCTCCTGGCCGCATGAGTCACGGCCGCTACAAAACGCCAGGCAGTTGCAAAACTCTCTTTTTTGAAACAAAGGCTCAGTTGCAGAAACACAAGTACACAGGGGTGCTCTCGTCCATCTGATCAACAAGGATCTGACGCACACGGAGCCGGCAGACGCGCCCTCGCGATCGGCCGGCTGAAGATAAGCTTTTCCCTTTATTTTATTATATCTATGTCCCAAAAAACTTGTCTTAGATTTGTCTAGATACAGGTATAAAATTGTATACACCGGTATTTAAAAAAATCTAAGAAAAGATTTTTGGACAAAGGGAGTACATTGCTATTTTGACCTTTACCATACATCATTTTCAAAAATTATTGTTGTTCCCAAAATAACTTAGTTTTTGCAAATTGCATAAGATTTTGACCATAACTAAGGCGTCAATCAGGTGATAATTTTTCCCAAATCAAGCCATGAAGGGCTCACAAGCCAGGGTGGCTTGCCCTAACCCCCGGACTCACCCCCTGCCTTGTGGCCACCTCGTGAGTCTTCTGATCCTCCTAATAAGCTTCTAGAGTCTCTTATTATCCAGAAAAAATCATCAAAAAGTTTTGTCGTTTTGGACCTCTATCGGTATGAATTTTTTGAAAAACCAAAAACATGCAGAAAAGAGGAACTGACACTGGGCACTGAGTTAATAGGTTAGTCCATAAAAACAATATAAAATGACATATACATATAAAACGATAATATAATAGCATGCAACAATAAAAAATTATAGATACTTTGAAGACGTATCACATACTCAATCGAGAATTAATGTCTTCGGTGCTTGAGAGAAGTAGCAAATTTCCTTCCAAAAGAAGGGAATTTAGCAATTATGCACGTCATGACAAACTTGTCTGGTAACTCAGATTTCAGGAGCTTGACCTCCTTAGTGATGCATTATGTCTCACATTCAATAGAGAACGGCTGTCAACCATCATGTCATCATGGAACTGCTCCATAGTATACAACTCACTTTTAGCACCAGTTCCACTGAACTTAGCTTCGAGCGCATCCCACAAGTTCTTGGCAACCCCCATATGCTGATATGCTTCAGCAAACTTGTCTCCGATCACACTCATAATGGCTTCAACAAAGAGAGTTGTGGCCTCCCTAGACACTTTTCTCCTGTTGCGGAGCAATCAGGAGTGCCACAAATGACTTAGAACACATTCATCGTTGTGAGCCACAAGGTAGTCTTGGTCTACCAACACTTAAAATGTGGACTCATAAATGGGCGGCCCGTTTCATTGTATCAACAAAGCCTCGATTTCAAAAAATACCTACAAAAATAAGGTTTTGGATTGCTAGGTATTTTTCGATTGATTCAATCCATAAATAAATCATGAACATGGCATTAATAGTATGAAGCTCATACCGAAATCTAAACATGTGAGAACGTACCAAAACATCTATGAAGAAAATAAGTAGGACTAGCGCATGAATAACTAAATAGGGGATGAACAAGTCATACCCTATAGTAGACCCAATGTTTGAGAAAGCGGTAAGCGTAAGCGGAGCGGAAGGCCACAACTTAGAGCAATTGCCGCTTAAGCGCAACTTAACCGGGATTAAGCGTTTTTTTAAATTGGCCAGAATTTGGATGCTTTTGAATAATATGCACAAGAAAATAGGAAATATAGCACATAGGCAACTGAAAATCTAAAATAGCCAAATAACACATAAGGACAAGGTTCAGTGGTTCACACAACAAGCATAAATGTACAATATAGTCTTAGAGCATATAAGATAAAAGGCAGCAGCAGCAACAATAGCCAAACAGCAGCAACAACCAAGAAGCAACAACAGCAAGCAAGTAGTAGTTCATGACTTCATGGATTAGTCTGCATCCACATAAGTGCGCCCAGTCACCACTTCATCTTCATCATCCTCGTACTCTATGTCTTCCACCTCTGAATCTGTCTCCTCTACTTCTTCGTCTGACTCAAACTCTTCATCATGGAGATCTCTAACCCTTGCACTTCGACGAAGCTCAAGTTGTTCACTGGTTCCCATAGCATCTCCAACCACACTCCAAGGTATGCCATCTGCTCCCTCATCTCCATCTGGAAACACCATGAAAGCATGATCATCTCCTCCCTCAAACAAGAAGCCTTGTGCTTCAGATGCATCAGTAGTGAGGAGAACATCGATGTTCTTCCTCTGCTTGATCTTTCTCTTCTTGGATAACAGCCTTGAGTTGAACTGGATGTACACAAGCTGATTGAGGCGATCTGTTGTAAGTCTATTTCTCCTCTTGGTATGTATCTATAAGTGCCAATGCTACTAGTCAGGAACTAGTTAATATGAACTTGACAAAGCATTGGAACAAATTCAGCTTTGGAAACTAACCGACTCAAAACAACTCCAATTTCTCTCACAATTGGAAGAACTTGAGGTCAAAGAAAGGATCTTCATAGCCATGTCCTTCAGCCCCGGTGTCTCACCTCCATACATTCTCCACCAAGCCACTAGGAAGAGGAATTTTTCATAGTCAGGAACTAATAATACTATAGGAACTTGAGTACTGGACAAAATATGCAGCTAAGTGAAAGTTTTGCAAGTAATGACTAACCAGGATTGTAGTCAAAGTTTTGGCAAGTCCTAGCAAGCTTCTTTGCAAAGGAACCCTCTCTGCTTTGAACTTGCTTATTTCATAGTTCACAACTTGGTCTTGCATGTTTTCATCACCATGATAGAATGTCTCCACACAAGAATAAAAGGCTGTATTGATGTCAACAGAATCAAATATGCTGTCATCTGCATAGCTATAGTGTGGATTCAACAAATATGCAGTCAACTGCAGTGGGGCATCAAGCCTACCTTTCATTTTATTTTCAACTATAGCTAACACATCTTTGTACCACGCCTCGACGTTACCAAAGGCCTCTTTGATTTCTTTCTTTGCCTCCACAATCTCTCCATACACAAGGCCCATTGAGGGCCGTGCATCACCATCAACCAACCGGAGGACCTTCGCCAATGGCTTGAACACCTTGATGCAAAGATTCACACCCTTCCAGAACGGCTTGTTGAGAATTATGGCTGTAGCATCCTTTCCTTTCTTTGAGTGCACATCTTTGATCTTATCCCACTTAGAGGAAACCACCATCTTTCTTAGTGAATCAGCCTTGTCTGCAAGGCTTTGCAAAGTGAGGAATTGGGAAGCAAATCTAGTTAGTCCCGGCCTTATGATTTCTCTCTTCTTGGTGAATGATCTCATGCACTCTAAGGTGCGATGGTGCCCATACACAAATATTGTGAAAGCCTTGGCTTGATCAATTATCTTCTTGAACTTAGCTAAGTTGCCAATCCCTTGGAGCATCAAATTGACAGTGTGAGTCGCACACGAGCTCCAAAATATCTTCGGCCTCTTCACTTTCAAGAGATCCTTAGCTCCCATGTTGTTCGAAGCATTGTCAGTCACAACCTGCACCACATGTTCAACACCTAATTCTTCAATTGTCTTGTCAACTAGATTGAAGACCATCTCACTTGTATGTGGTGTGTCTGATGTTTCCTTTGACTTGATGAAGCTAACACCTTCCGAGCAATGTGTGACCAGATTCATAATGCTTCTCCTCTTCATGTCAGTCCAAGCATCAGTCATGAGAGAGCAACCATGCTTGCCTTTCTCAACCTCTCGGTCCTTGAGTTCACTCTTGGTTCTTGCATACTCAGACTTCAGCAAAGTCTCCCGGAGATCATATTGACTAGGTGGATCTAGATCTGCACCAAATTGACCAATGGCCTAAACCATCTGCCTAAACTCATCATTGTCAATTGCATTGAATGGTATTGTTGCATTGCATATAAGAGAGACACTCTTAGCATGGGAGGGCAGCAAACAATCTACAATTCAATTGGCAAAAACACAGGCGACAAGCTCTTACCATGTGTATACACCCATCTTGCAATGTACTCATGTGCTCAAGTGATCTCTCCTCCCATCTGCCTTGTTAATCTTCATTTGCTTGAGTCTTGCTTCTCAGGAAAACTTGGGGTCAATTGTACGTGTCCACTTATCTATAGGACCTAACACATGAGGTTGTGAGCTACCAATACAAGTGAGTTCATCATCATCTCGAGCTTGACCTTGAGGAGTAGATGATGCATCAATAACAACAACATCTCTCACAGCCTTCTCGTGCTCATACTTTTTTTGCTTCTTTGATGCCTTTTCTTCAAAAGCTTTTAAACAAGCTTCTTTAGCTTCTTGTGGGCACCGCAGTGAGAGGTCCTCACCGCATTTGAGTTTGCGCAATGTGTTGCTTGACGGTAAATACCTCCGTGAAAATCATTGCAGAAATTGCACTTCACTCTCTGAAGATTGTTAGGATCAACAAGTGACCGTAAGCCCAACCCATATCATCGAATTCCTCTTCAGAATCTTTGCTCTCTCTTCTGCTGTTGTTGCTGCAGCAGTAGCACCAGCACCATCTCCTTCTCCTGACTCCATACTAGTACAGTAGTACTAGACAAATTCCTCTTTAGTGCCTACCTTTGCAGCTTTGCCATTCCTAAACAAACCACTAAACTGTTCTTTGTCTACTCCTGCTAAGCAAAGACCAATGAGGCAATGAATGAAACAAAGAACTGAACTAGAAGTCTAGAACAACAAAGAAACTCTTGATGCGTCTTTGCATGCACCTTATGGATGAGAACTGAAGAAAACATTAGAGGAGGATCTATGGATCTAAGGAACAGAGGAGGAGAAGAGGAGTTGAGAAGAAGGAGGAGAGGAGAGGTGAAGATCCTCACCTGAACTGGTAGGAGGGGACGTCCAGGAGGAGGAGGAGGAGCTGCTGGTGGCCAGATCCAGTGGACTGCCAAGGAGGAAGAACGCCAGGAGCTGCCGCTGGATCTAGAGCGGGAACAGCCGCCACAAAACTCTCTTCGTTCCCCTCTTGTGGATCCTATAAACCCTAGCCGAAACAGGCCTGTTTTGGGCCAAGCCCTTTATACCCCTTGTGGCCCTCCAGCCTAACCGTTTTCAGAGCTTTCCCATCGCTTTTCCATCGAGTAGGCGCTCAACAAGACGCAACAACCAGCGCCTAGCGCTAAAGCGACACTTAATCGCCGCTAAAAACCGCTAAATGCTAAAATCACCGCTAAGGTCAGAAGCGAAGCGTTTACTCAGCGCTCAGTGCTTAAGCGCGACTAAGCGACGCTTAAAAACGCTTTCCCGAACATTGAGTAGGCCAGGCTAAAGTTATGGCGGCAGCAGCGACTGCGCCTTCCTCCATAGTCTTCTTCCTAGCGGCGTCGTCAACCATGGCGTCAGTGTGGGGGAGGGAGTCAAAGCAGAGGACAGAGAAGAAGTCGAGCAGTGAGAAATCGCGTAGAGACACTCTCCAAAAACCTTACCGCCCTCCTCCTAGTGCAGGATCGCAAAGGGCGTGATTCTGAAGGCCTGCTCTCCTCAACGGCCGTGCATGCAGTCGACGAGATGGGATTGCTGAAAGCAACAACAGTGAGTGAAACGGTAGTGGCTGCTACGATTATGCGCGAGGAGATAGAGAGAGTTTGTCAGAGATGGATGACCAGTGCCTCCAATATATAGGCCATTGGGTAATGTCTCGTGGATCTGGGTTCAGGCCCATGACCAAGTCAACAACATCCCACAATCCAACGTTTTCAGATCAGTGACTCGTCCACTAGTGACTCATAATTAATCTTGAATTAATTATTCAGTCCTGACAAGCAAACATTTAGCGTACACATGACATAGACTAAGCTTGGCTTGTTCACGAAACGCGTGTGAGGCGTGGCGGCGGCGGAGGAGGAGCATCCATGAACACTCCTCTCCTCATGCTCTAATAGCATATACTCCCTCCGTTTCTAAATATAAATCTTTTTAAAATTACAAATGAACTACAACATACGGATGTATATAGACATATTTTAGAGTGTAGATTCACTCATTTTGCTCCGTATGTAGTCACTTGTTGAAATCTCTAGAAAGATTTATATTTAGAAACGGAGGGAGTAGAATAGAATCCCTTATAAATACATCTTAACTTAACCTCACTGTCCCCTCAAAAAAAAAAAACTTAACCTCACTAGCACTATGGTATACTAAAACTTGGCACCATGTACGTTTATATGGGCCCAAGGCCAATCTATAACTCAACAAGGCTGCATCCGCTCGGTGCATTTCGACACATCGCGAGGGGCGCGTTTACACTTCCTATTTGGCGTTCACGTGCCTGTTTGTATACATTTTGCAAACAGGCGTACCATCCTAACTTTCCCTTCGTGATTTGTTTTTTAAAATGGGAAGTGATCTGTGCCGGCGTGCCGGTCCAACTGTTGGGCCGGTCGAACCCCAGCCACCTGATGCAGCGAGATTCAACCGTCCGATCTTGCACGTGTTGACTTTCTCATCTTCTTCTTCCTCCTCGCGCATAGCGCGAGCGCTGGCCCCTTCTTCCTGGGCGTCCTCCCGGCCGGCGGCGCCATCCTGTGTTGCTGGATGCCGTGGTCGTCGCCGGTCGTTGTCTCTCGTGTTTCTCGTCAGATCCATGTATGCAGCAAGCTTTTACCCGTGGGTTGCAGCTCGTCGTAGCGATGGTCGCAGCTCCAGGGAAGGCGGCCGCAACTTCTAGCGGCGGTCGCCGTTCGGAGCACCTCCGGCGATGCCCTCACAAAAAAAGTACTCTCCCTCGGGGTGCCAATAGTAGCAAAAAAACGGACGCTTGTAGCAAAAAAGTGTATCAGTTCCAACAAAAAAAGCTCGCCGCTACCGCTTGCCGTGGCCGTTGTAGCAAAATTGTTTATCGGATGTAGCTTCCTTGGTTGCCGGTTGCAGCAAAAAATTGATATGGTTGTAGCAAAAACAAAATCAATGTCGGCCGGCCGCTGCGTATGGTGGTAACAAACCTTGCTGTCAGTTGTAGCAAAAATCTTCATGGTTTGCAGCATAAAAAATGTTGACGCCCATCATCGAGGTTGCATCATCTTCACGAACCTGTGTAGCATAAAAATGCCGTCGCCGGTAGTAGCAAATGAAGGCGCCGGTAGTAGCAAAACAAAACGCTGGTTCTAGCAAATGAAAAATAGCGACAAATCTAGTATTTGGTTCCAGCAAAAAAATATCGATTGTAACATCCCTCGCCGCCGGATGTAGCATCTTCCACGGCCGGTTGCAGCACTCCATAATAGAAAAACGAAGCTCTGTATAGGCGCATCCATGGCGACTGCTGCGTTACCGTGAGCGTCAGGTGTGCGCAGGCAGCAAAAACAAAGGGGGAATCGGAGGCAGCAAAAACACTGTCTCCATTTGGTTGCAACTTGCCGTCAAAGGTAGACGTTCCTGCTGTCGATGCTTTCTCGCACGCGAGCATGTCGCTGCCGGTGAGAGGGCTTGCGGGGTCTCGAGCTGTGTGGGGAAGACTGGGAAGGAGCAGAGCCATGGTGCTGGAGGTAGAAGAAACAGGCTGAGTAGAACGAAGGAGGAAGAAGATAAGGCACCAGATTTAATTCACGTGTGGGTCCATTGTACTTACATGTCGTGATCTGAATCATGGGATGTTGCGCGTGTAGACGCGACCGGCCGAAGTTTCGGCCGGCGTGCCGCGTACAAGCGTTTCCCTTTTATCATTCCCTGTTTTTCCTTTTTCTTCTCTTTTTTTCCTTTTACATGCCGCAGGACGGGCCCGGCCAGAAGTAGCGACTGCTTTTGCCTCTGTAGAGCTGATATGGATCAGCTTTACGTCTTCGGCGGTGAGAAGGTCAGCACTGGGCTATTTAAATTTAAGCCGCGTAGAATGTTGCTAGCCGAGCGATGTGGTACTAAACGTTCCAGACGCTGCGTTTGTTTGTTGGCAGACTAGGCCGTCCGAGTCGTGTTCGTCCACTGGCCCACAGCCCTAGCCAACGCGCTAGTGAGCGAGCCGCTGTGTTTGTATCCCGCTGGCTCCCGTTGTGGGAAGAGTTGTTTGCCGTCAGGCAGCCATCGTGTGGACTGACCAAGCAGAGGAAATTAACATGGACTCAGTAGGAAGAAATTGCAGATAAAAATAAATCTACTGTTTGAATAAACACATGAAGAGCTGTGTGTTGGTTTACCTCCAGATGCGACCAGGTGCCGGGACAGTATTGTCTCCCTCACCCTGACGGCGCCCTCATCTGCTAACCTCTTGCTGTAGCTCGCCTTGCGATCCCTCGGCACGCCTTTGTTGGAAATATGCCCTAGAGGCAATAATAAAATGATTATTATTATATTTTCTTGTTCATGATAATTGTCTATTATTCATGCTATAATTGTGTTATCCGAAAATCATAATACATGTGTGAATACTGTTGGGGAACGTAGCAGAAATTCAAAAAAATTCCTACGCATCACCAAGATCTATCTATGGAGAGACTAGCAACGAAGGGAAGGAGAGTGCATCTACATACCCTTGTAGATCGCTAAGCGGAAGCGTTCAAGTGAACGGGGTTGATGGAGTCGTACTCGTCGTGATCCAAATCACCGATGATCCTAGTGCCGAACAGACGGCACCTCCGCGTTCAACACACGTGCAACCTGATGACGTCTCCCATGCCTTGATCCAGCAAGGAGAGAGGGAGAGGTTGGGGAAGACTCCGTCCAGCAGCAGCACGATGGCGTGGTGGTGGTGGAGGAGCGTGGCAATCCTGCAGGGCTTCGCCAAGCACCGTGGGAGAGGAGAAGTACTTGGGAGAGGGGGAGGGCTGTGCCAGAACTTGGGGTGCGGTGCCTCCCACCCTCCACTATTTATAGGTGGGGGAGAGGGGCGGCCCCTAGATCTCATCTAGGGTTGGGCGGCGGCCAAGGGGAGGAGTGCCTCCCAAGTCAAGTGAGAGCCCTCACCTTAGGGTTTCCCCTCTCCCATGCGCATGGGCCTTGGGGCTGGTTCCCTGGCCCATTAAGGCTAAGGCGCCCCCTACAGCCCATCTTGCTGTATTGGACGTGGTGGAACAATTTCCGGACCTCCAGACCCCTCAGGAATCCTCCGGAACCTTCAGAAGCTTCCGATACAATCTGGGAAAAACCCGAACTTTTCCGGAACCCGAACAACAACTTCCATATATAAATCTTTACCTACGGACCATTAGGAACTCCTCGTGATGTCAGGGATCTCATCCGGACTCGAACAACATTCGGTAACCACATACATCTATTCCTATAACCCTAGTCGCCAGAACCTTAAGTGTGTAGACCCTACGGGTTCGGGAACCATGAACAAGACCGAGGCGTTCTCGGCCAATAACCAACAACGGGATCTGGATACCCATATTGGCTCCACATGTTCCACGATGATCTCATCGGATGAACCACGATGTCAAGGACTCAATCAATCCGTATACAATTCCCTTTGTCTAGCGGTATAGTACTTGCCCGAGATTCGATCGTCGGTATCCCAATACCTTGTTCAATCTCGTTACGGCAAGTCTCTTTACTCGTTCCGTAACACATCATCCGTGATCAACCCCTTGGTCACATTGTGCACATTATGATGATGTCCTACCGAGTCGGCCCGAGATAGCTCTGCGTCACACGGAGTGACAAATCCCGATCTCGATTCGTGCCAACCCAAGCAGACACTTTCGGAGATACCATAGTGCACCTTTATAGCCACCCGATTCGTTGTGACGTTTGGTACACCAAAGCATTCCTACGGTATCCGGAGTTGCACAATCTCATGGTCTAAGGAAATGATACTTGACATTAGAAAAGCTTTAGCATCTGAACTACGATCTTTGTGCTAGGCTTAGGATTGGGTCTTGTCCATCACATCATTCTCCTAATGATGTGATCCGTTATCAACGACATCCAATGTCCATGGTCGAAACCGTAACCATCTATTGATCAACGAGCTAGTCAACTAGAGGCTTACTAGGGACATGGTTTTGTCTATGTATCCACACATGTATCTGAGTTTCCTATCAATACAATTATAGCATGGATAATAAACGATTATCATGAACAAGGAAATATAGTAATAATAACTAATTTATTATTGCCTCTAGGGCATATTTCCAACAGTCTCCCACTTGCACTAGAGTCAATAATCTAGTTCACATTGCCATGTGATTAACACTCATAGGTCATATCGCCATGTGGCCAACATCCAAAGAGTTTACTAGTGTCACCAAACTAGTTCACATCATCATGTGATTAAGACTCAATGAGTTCTGGGGTTTGATCATGTTTTGCTTGTGTGAGAGGTTTTAGTCAGCGGTGCGCAACATTGATTCGTATGTACTTCATAAATCTCTAGGTCATATTGTAAATCTGCTTCCACGCTCCACTTGAAGCTATTCCAAATGGTTGCTCCACTATCGTATCCGGTTTGCTACTCGAGTCATTCGGATAGGTGTTAAAGCTTGCATTAGCGTGACCCTTTACGCGAACTCTTTATCACCTCCATAATCGAGAAACATGTCCTTATTACTCCAAGGACAATTTTGACCGCTGTCTAGTGATCCACTCCTTGATCACCTTTGTACCCTCTTGCCAGACATGTGGCAAGGCACACATCAGGTGCGGTACTCAGCATGGCATACCGTATAGAGCCTATGACAAAAGCATAGGGGACGACCTTTGTCCTTCCTCTTTCTTCTGTCGTGGTCAAGCTTTAAGTCTTAACTTCATACCTTACAACTCAGGCATGAACTCCTTCTTTGACTGATCCATCTTGAACACCTTCAAGATCATGTCAAGGTACATGCTCATTTGAAAGTACCATTACGCGTTTTTGATCTATCCTCATAGATCTTGATGCTCAATGTTCAAGTAACTTAATCCAGGTTTTCCCTTGAAAACTCCTTTCAATCAACCCTTTATGCTTTCTAGAAATTCTACATCATTTCTGATCAACAATATGTTAGCAACATATACTCATCAGAAATTCTATAGTGCTCCCACTCACTTCTTTGGAAATACAAGTTTCTCATAAACTTTGTACAAACCCAAAATCTTTAATCATTCCATCAAAGCGCATATTCTGACTCCGAGGTGCTCGCTCAAGTCCATGGAAGGATCGCTGGAGCTAGCATACCTTTTAGCATCCTTAGGATCGATAAAACCTTTCTGATTGTATCACATACAACCTTTCCTCATGAGCTGGTAAGGAAACTCGTTTTGACATCCATTGCCAGATTTCATAAATGCACTAATGCTAACATGATTCCGACGGACTTAAGCATCGCTACGGATGAGAAAATCTCATCGTAGTCAACTCCTTGAACTTGTGAAAACTCTTTGCCACAAGTCGAGCTTCATAAACGGTGACATTACCGTCCACGTCCGTCTTCTTCTTAAAGATCCATTTATCTCAATGGCTGCCGATCATCGGGCAAGTCCACCAAAGTCCATGCTTTGTTACGATACATGGATCCTATCTCGGATTTCATGGCTTCTAACCATTTGTCGGAATATGGGCCCACCATCGCTTCTCCATAGCTCGTGAGGTTCATTGTTGTCTAGCAACATGACCTTCAAGACAGATTCTTGTACCACTCAAGTAATACGCATCCTTGTCACCCCACGAGTGCAGTAGTGACTTGATTCGAAACTTCATGATCACTATCATAAGCTTCTACTTCAATTAGTGTGGGCGCCACAGGAACAACTTCCTGTGTTCTGCTACACACTAGTTGAAGTGACGGTTCAATAACCTCATCAAGACTCCACCATGCTCCCACTCAACTTTCTGAGACAAACTTTTCCTCGAGAAAGGACCCAATTCAAGAAGCAATCCCTATTGCTTTCGGATCTAAATTAGGAGGTATACCCAACTATTTTGGGTGTCCTATGAACATGCATTTTATCCGCTTTGGGTTCGAGCTTATCAACCTGAAACTTTTTCACATAAGCGCCGCAGCCCCAAACTTTTAAGAAATGACAACTTAGGTTTCTCCAAACCATAGTTCAAACGGTGTCATCTCAATGAAATTACGTGGTGCCCTATTAAAGTGAGTGCGGTTGTCTCTAATGCCTAACCCATGAACGATAGTGGTAACTCGATAAGAGACATCATGGTACGCACCATATCCAATAGGGTGCAACTATGATGTTCGAACACACCATCACACTATGGTGTTCCAGGCGGTATTAATTGTGAAACAATTTCCACAATGTCTTAATTGCGTGCCAAAGCTCGTAACTCAGATACTCATCTCTATGATCATATCATAGACATTTTATCCTCTTGTCACGATGATCTTCAACTTCACTCTGAAAATTACTTGAACCATTCAATAATTCAGACTTGTGTTTCATCAAGTAAATATACTCAGTATATACTCAAATCATCCGTGAAGTAAGAACATAACGATATCCATTGCGTGCCTCAGCACTCATTGGATTGCACACATCAAAATGTATTACTTCCAACAAGATGCTTTCTTGTTCCATTTTACTGAAAACGAGGCTTTCAGTCATCTTGCCCATGTTGTATGATTTTCATGTCTGAAGTGATTCAAAATCAAGTGAGTCCAAACGGTCCATTTGCATGGAGTTTCTTCATGCACATACACCAATAGACATGGTTCACATGTCTCAAACCTTTCAAAAACGAGTGAGTCCAAAGATCCATCAACATGGAGCTTCTTCATGTGTTTTATACCAATATGACTTACATGACAGTGCCACAAGTAGGTGGTACTATCATTACTATCTTATATCTTTTGGCATGAACATGTGTATCACTACGATCAAGATTCAATAAACCATTCATTTTAGGTGCAAGACCATTGAAGGTATTATTCAAATAAACAGAGTAACCATTATTCTCCTTAAATGAATAACCGTGTTGCGATAGACATAATCCAATCATGTCTATGCTTAACGCAAACACCAAATAACAATTATTTAGGTTTAATATCAATCTCGATGGTAGAGGGAGCATGCGATGCTTGATCACATCAACCTTGGAAACACTTCCAACACATATCGTCAGCTCACCTTTAGCTAGCCTCCGTTTATTCCGTAGCTTTTATCTCAAGTTCTAACACTTAGCAACCGAACCGGTATCTAATACCCTCGTGCTACTAGGAGTACTAGTAAAGTACACATTAACATAATGTATATCCAATATACTTCTATCGACCTTGCCAGCCTTCTCATCTACCAAGTATCAAGGGTAATTCTACTCCAGCGACTGTTCCCCTTATTACAGAAGCACTTAGTCTCGGGTTTGGGTTCAACCTTGGGTTTCTTCACTAGAGCAGCAGCTGATTTGCCGTTTCATGAAGTATCCCTTCTTGCCCTTGCCCTTCTTGAAACTAGTGGTTTCACCAACCATCAACAATTGATGCTCCTTCTTGATTTCTACTTTCGCGGTGTCAAACATTGCGAACATCTCAAGGATCATCATATCTATCCCTGATATGTTATAGTTTATCACGAAGCTCTAGCAGCTTGGTGGCAATGACTTTGGAGAAACATCACTATCTCATCTGGAAGAGCAACTCCCACTCGATTCAAGTGATTTTTGTACTCAGACAATCTGAGCACAAGCTCAACGATTGAGCTTTTCTCCCTTAGTTTGCAGGCTAAGAAAATCATCGGAGGTCTTATACCTCTTGACGTGGGCACAAGCCTGAAATCCCAATTTCAGCCCTCGAAACATCTCATATGTTTTGCGACGTTTCGAAATCGTCTTTGGTGCCTCAACTCTAAACTATTTAACTGAACTATCACGTAGTTATCAAAACGTGTATGTCAGATGTTCGCAACATCCACAGACGACGTTCGAGGTTCAGCACACTGAGCGGTACATTAAGGACATAAGCCTTCTATGAAGCAACAAGGATAATCCTCAGTTTACGGACCTAGTCCGCCTAATCGCTACTATCAACTTTCAACTAAATTTTTCTCTAGGAACATATCTAAAACAGTAGAACTAAAGCGCGAGCATTACGACACAATTTGCAAAGATATTTTGACTATGTTCAGGATAATTGAGTTCATCTTATGAACTCCCACTCAGATAGACATCCCTCTAGTCATATAAGTGATTACATGATCTGAGTCAACTAGGCCGTGTCCGATCATCACGTGAAATGGACTAGTCAACGTTGGTGAACATCTTCATGTTAATCGTATCTTCTATACGACTCATGCTCGACCTTTCGGTCTTCCGTGTTTCGAGGCCATGTCTGTACATGCTAGGCTCGTCAAGTCAACCTAAGTGTATTGCATGTGTAAATCTGGCTTACACCCGTTGTATTCGAACGTTAGAATCTATCACACCCGATCATCACGTGGTGCTTCGAAACAACGAACCTTCGCAATGGTGCACAGTTAGGGGGAACACTTTTCTTGAAATTATTTCGAGGGATCATCTTATTTAAGCTACCGTCGTTCTAAGCAAATAAGATGTAAAACATGATAAACATCACATGCAATCAAAAAGTGACATGATATGGCCTGCTCCTTTTGATCTCCATCTTCGGGGCTCCATGATCATCATAGTCACCGGCATGACACCATGATCTCCATCATCATGATCTCCATCATCGTGTCTCCATGAAGTTGTCTCGCCAACTATTACTTCTACTACTATGGCTAACGGTTTAGCAATAAAGTAAAGTAATTACATGGCGTTGTTCATTGACATGCAGGTCATACAATAAATTAAGACAACTCCTATGGCTCCTACCGGTTGTCATACTCATTGACATGCAAGTCGTGATTCCTATTACAAGAACATGATCAATCTCATACATCACATATCATTCATCACATTCTTTTGGCCATATCACATCACATAGCATACCCTGCAAAAACAAGTTAGACGTCCTCTAATTGTTGTTTGCATGTTTTACGTGGCTGCTATGGGTTTCTAGGAAGAACGTTTCTTACCTACGCAAAACCACAACGTGATATGTCAATTGCTATTTACCCTTTATAAGGACCCTTTTCATCAAATCCGATCCGACTAAAGTGGGAGAGACTGGCACCCATGTCACACCCTACATTTTGTAACATTTCATTTGCATTATTAAAGCATGAAAATTTGGACCAACAAAAACTTTTGCATTATTTGGCTTTTATTTGGAGTTGGTTTTCTCTCTGTGATTCTTTTCAAGTCCTCTTCAAAGTCAACAACTCCACCCTATATACTTCATCTCCTTGCCCCAAACTTCTTCCCAATGACCATGCCATGTGTATAGTGCAATATAGTATTTTCTTACAAAAATAATTTGGCCAAAAAGTATTTTCTAAAATTAGTTTTTCAAAAACCCCTAAATTGAGGTTTGCACTGCAAGTACTTGATTTGGGGTATGAAAAATATTTCAAAAAGTATATTTGAATCCTATTAGATGTAGGACTCCCATAAACCACAAAAATATAATTTTAAAAGCTATTTTCCTATTTTATTTAAAAGCTTTTTCTTAAGGCCAGAAATGGTCTTTAATAGGGAAAAATTATTTTATTGTTTCAAAAATATTTGACAAAAATTAGGGAAACTCAGTGGACATGTATTTTCCATATATAAGAGTTTAAACACATGGTCATGTTCAAAATATTGGACAAAACCTCCCAAAACCAATTCTGCCCATTTCAAGGATTTGAAATATTTCTACAGGAAATATTTTCACAAAAATCCAAAAAAAATCTAGCAAGTCACAAATGCATATTGTGATCACCTTGCAAAGCCTCATGTCAATTAAAGTCATTTTGGTTCACCAAAATGCCCTAAAACCCTCTCTGACCAGAATCAAATTTGAACAACTTTGTGCTACCAACTTTCTCTCCTTGACCCCAACTTTGGTGAGAATGTTCACATGACCAAATGAGGCCACTACAGAAAGTGGTGCATCAAGGAGAAGTGATTTGCTCAACTAGATCTACACAAGTCTATTTCTGCTCATTTCTAGGGTTTACAAAAAGTTGCATTGGCAACTTTGCCGGTTTGCCCAAATAAGCTCCAAATTGGTGGAAGGGCATATTTATATGTGTCATTTCACCCTGTGGAGTCTCATGGCATTTGGAGTTCATTTGCTTAACCAAACAAGCATCAAACACCTTCTGCCACTTTACCAAAATTCCATTTTTGACCACTTCCACTAATCTCCATGACCTCCACTTTTTACCACAGCTCCTCCTAGACCCCTTTCAACTCCAGTAACAATGGCAAGTCCACAACTCAATTATTGGATGGGTAAAACCCCACTTTCTCTCTCTGGACAGCCCCTTTCTCCCTCTTCCTCAGCTCTCTCCTCACCCCAGCGGCCATCCAGAGCATCCAATGCCTCCCCCTACTTCTTTACTCCACCCTTGAGCTACTGGACACGGTTGGCCGCGCCCACAAGGCATAGAAAATGCCATGCCGACCATTTGGGCGCTCTGGAGCGCGCTACAGTGCGCTCCCGTACTGTAGCCGCCCTCTGCCCAACGCCTCCGACCACCTCGGGCCTCCCCCGCGCGCCTGCCGATGCGCCTCGGCGTCCGCAACACGCTATGCGGTCGGCCCCCTCCTCTCTCCTCCTCCCCGCGCCTCCGCGCTAACAAAAACCGGCCGCCCGAGCGCGCCAATGGCGCGGCTCACACGCGCGCGTCTCTGACCTCTCCCCACTCCCTCTCTCTGTCTCACCCGACGTAGTCGACGTCGAGGAACGCCCCAGACACGCTCATTTGAGCCCCCGTGACCCGTAGCAACCACAGCAGGCTCGCCGGCGCACGGGTCCTTGGTGGACCGCCGATCACCTATTTAAGGGCCTCCCCGAGCCCTACTCTCCTCACCACTTGCTCTCTCACTCCCCTAAATCACCCCCTACACCACTCACTCCTCTCCAGACGAGCCCGAGCTTGAGATCGAGCTCGAGCTCCGCCGCCTCGGGTCGCCGTCGATCTTCGGATACAGGTCCTCTCCGCCACTCCTCTTCCTCGATCTGGAACCAACGCAACTCACTAACCACTCTCCCTCTCTTCCCCGCCTCTTTTGCAGCCGGAAACGGCCGGAGCCACCGCCGCCTGAAGCTCCTCCACCGTGCCTCCTCGTCGCCGACGAACCAGGCCGCTCCGGTGACGTCCACCACCTCCTCCTGAACGGCGACACGACGCTGAGTCCATCCGTGCCCTCGCCCGACCTCGCCATGCCCTGCATCATCGCCGGTGAGCTCGCCAGCCGTCTAGACTCGGTGTTAGGGATGACAGGCGGGCCCCGCTTGTCAGCCTCTCCCCTCCATCGTTCCTCTCTCTCTGGCTGGCGCTTTGGGCCCCGCCGTCGGGTTTAAACTTGGGCAGCGTGCACAGGTGTTGTTGGGCCGCCTCTCTGGCTGGGCTCTTTGATCTGCTTGCTTGTTATTACGGCCCAGCAGAGCCTGAGCCCTTTTCTTTTCTTTTTTACATCACCCTTCCAAATATCCCACAGGATAAAATATATGTCCAAATAAATTAATTCCAATTCCTAAATTCCTAAAATATTGCAACCTATTTAATGGTGCAACATTCATTCAAATCCAACAACATTTTCTTCACTATAAATATTTAAATGTGATTTAAGCATTTAAATATATCTTTGTAAATCCATTTCTCCTATTCTGCTACTCCAAATCCAAAACTAGAAATTCTCCCCTTCTTAGTTTTCACCCTGGTATTTAACAAAAATGAGTTGACATTTTTCTGAGCAATTTGGTTTTTCTGTTTTATTATTGCCTTATTTTTCTCGTTATTATTTTGCGACGATAGATTGGGTTGCTGACGAAGGAGTTGGACCAGAAAACTTTGAAGACCCAGAAGACTTTGTTGAGCCAGGCAAGCAGCCCTTTGACCATGTCTATGAAACCCTTTTTATGCATTGTCATATAGCACTTTTATTGCTTGCATCGGAGACATGATCTTGTGATAACCACATGGGGTGGTTTGCCACGTTACTTCCTCGTTGATACTTGCATTATGCATGACCCTACCTTCTTATGAGGGTTATGCGGTGGGAGATAGATAGGATGCTCTGATAGATGCTACATAAAAGGGACGAGTATATGCATGATGAAGGAGACAAAGTATTTTCAAAGGACTTTTCGAGAACCCGTCGGTGCCACTTATGCAGGGAGATGATGAGATGGGTAACCACTTGATGGCGAAGTGGTGTACCAAGGAAAGTGTGTGTTGTTTTGAAAGCGGATTAGATTTAAGATTTGTCATTGTCCCAACCTTACATGTAACCACTCTACCCTTATATGGGAAAGGGCATTCTTGATTACCTAGGTCGATACTAGCTTGGAGCCCGCATTACTAGTGACGAGGAGAGTTGGTGCTCTCTCTCGGGATGGGGTCGTGCCGGTAGGGCGGCCATATTTGTCTTCTGAGGCACCGGATACACGTTGTGTCCCCTCTCGGATGTTACGATCTCGAGTGTGTCTCGTATGATGTACATCGTGAGGATCTGGAACAACGAGTGGACTCCTTGTTAGTGTCATCTAGGGAAAGGTAGTGATCGGTGCTTACCGGGTACTTGAGGTATCATGGTCGTGGATGACATGGAAGTTCCCGAATCTTGTGGGTAAAGTGTGCAACCTTTGCGAGTGTAAAACTATTGAATAGCCGTGTCCACGGTCAATGACAGATTAGGCGGTCTTTGCTTAAACTATGTCCAGAGTTTACAAACCAGTGTGTGTGTGTTTGGATAACTACGTGGGTCAAGTCAAAGGACTTGGCGTGATTGAGATGGGTTGGTTCCCACTCTATTTATGTTGATATATGTAACCTGTCCTCATGGTTACTTGAATTCTCTTGATGCATGTCTTACAAGTTGTTGAACATGTCATTGCACTCAAAACTAGCTTTCTGCAAAAATTTACCTATATCATGCATTGTTGTATCTTGAACCAAAAACATGGGTTGCTTGCGAGTACATTCAAAGTACTCATTGGCTTGCCACTGGTTATTTAATTGACCAGGCATGGAAGAACCGGAGTTCGAAGAAGAGTTCTTTGGAGGCGAACATGCGAACTAGGGCGTTTCGGTCGAGAATGCATGTAGGGTTAAGGCGAGATGGCATGGGTTCTACTTATCGGCGAAGATTTCCATTGCTTGTGTTTCATTTGATGTTCAGCCCTTAAGGCTTTATCAATGTAAGACTTGACCATAATGGTCATAATTTGTGTAAGACGGTATGTATGGATGTAAGACTCTTGTTATTCAGATTCTGTGTGTTCAGTGAGCATTGATCTCTGGGATCACTGTACACGTGCATTCGGTGATCTCAACTTATGAGTTGGGGTCCCCACAACCCGCTAGCCACCTTATGCAACAAGTGCATGTCAGTCAGTGGAACCTGTCTCACGTAAGCGTACGTGTAAGGTCGGTCCGGGCCGCTTCATCCCACGATGCCGCCGAATCAAGATAAGACTACTAACGGCAAGTAAATTGACAATATCGACGCCCACAACTGCTTTGTGTTCTACTCGTGCATAGAAACTACACATAAACCTGGCTCTGATACCAATGTTGGGGAACATAGCAGAAATTCAAAAAAATTCCTATGCATCACCAAGATCTATCTATGGAGAGACTAGCAACGAAGGGAAGGAGAGTGCATCTACATACCCTTGTAGATTGCTAAGCGGAAGCGTTCAAGTGAGCGGGGTTGATGGAGTCGTACTCGTCGTGATCCAAATCACCGATGATCCTAGTGCCGAACGGACGGCACCTCCGCGTTCAACACACGTGCAACCGGGTGACGTCTCCCATGCCTTGATCCAATAAGGAGAGAGGGAGAGGTTGGGGAAGACTCCGTCCAGCAGCAGCACGATGGCGTGGTGGTGGTGGAGGAGCGTGGCAATCCTGTAGGGCTTCGCCAAGCACCATGGGAGAGGAGAAGTACTTGGGAGAGGGGGAGGGCTGCGCCAGAACTTGGGGTGCGGCTGCCCTCCGACCCCTCCACTATTTATAGGTGGGGAGAGAGGGGGCCGGCCCCCCTAGATCTCATCTAGGGTTGGGGCGGCGGCCAAGGGGGAGGAGTGCCTCCCAAGTCAAGTGGAGGCCCTCCCCCTTAGGGTTTCCCCTCTCCCATGCGCATGGGCCTTGGGGGGGGGCTGGTTCCCCTGGCCCATTAAGGCTAGGGTGCCCCCCTACAGCCCATGATGCTGTATTGGACGTGGTGGAACAATTTCCGGACCTCCAGACCCCTCCGGAACCTTCTGGAAGCTTCCCGATACAATACCGGAAAACCCCGAACTTTTCCCGGAACCCGAACAACAACTTTCCATATATAAATCTTTACCTCCGGACCATTCTGGAACTCCTCGTGACGTCTAGGATCTCATCCGGGACTCCGGACAACATTCGGTAACCACATACATCTATTCCCTATAACCCTAGCGTCATCGAACCTTAAGTGTGTAGACCCTACGGGTTCGGGAACCATCTTGAACATGACCGAGGCGTTCTCGGCCAATAACCAACAGCGGGATCTGGATACCCATGTTGGCTCCCACATGTTCCACGATGATCTCATCGGATGAACCACGATGTCAAGAACTCAATCAATCCCGTATACAATTCCCTTTGTCTAGCGGTATAGTACTTGCCGGAGATTCGATCGTCGGTATCCCAATACCTTGTTCAATCTCGTTACGGCAAGTCTCTTTACTCGTTCAGTAACACATCATCCGTGATCAACCCCTTGGTCACATTGTGCACGATATGATGATGTCCTACGAGTCGGCCGGAGATACCTCTCCGTCTGCGGGTGACAAATCGATCTCGATTCGTGCCAACCAAGCAGACACTTTCGGAGATACCCGTAGTGCACCTTTATAGCCACCCGATTCGTTGTGACGTTTGGTACACCAAAGCATTCCTCGGATGTCAGGGTTGCACAATCTCATGGTCTAAGGAAATGATACTTGACATTAGAAAAGCTTTAGCATACGAACTACACGATCCTTGTACTAGGCTTAGGATTGGGTCTTGTCCATCACATCATTCTCCTAATGATGTGATCCCGTTATCAACGACATCCAATGTCCATGGTCAGGAAACCGTAACCATCTACTGATCAACGAGCTAGTCAAGTAGAGGCTTACTAGGGACATGGTTTTGTCTATGCATCCACACATGTATCTGAGTTTCCTATCAATACAATTATAGCATGGATAATAAACGATTATCATGAACAAGGAAATATAGTAATAATAACTAATTTACTATTGCCTCTAGGGCATATTTCCAACAAATACATAGACCATAACATGTCCCTAGTGAGCCTCTAGTTGACTAGCTCGTTGACCAACAGATAGTCATGGTTTCCTGACAATGGACATTGGATGTCATTGATAACGTGATCACATCATTAGGAGAATGATGTGATGGACAAGACCCAATCCTGAGCATAGCACAAGATCGTGTAGTTCATTTGCTAGAGCTTTTCAAATGTCAAGTATCATTTCCTTAGACCATGAGATCGTAACTCCGGATGCCGAGGAGTGCTTTGGTGTACCAAGCGCCACAACATAACTGGGTGACTATAAAGGTATACTGGTATCCTCGAAAGTATCTCATTGAGTTGACAGTCGAGACTGGATTTGTCACTCCGCATGACGGAGAGGTATCTGGGCCCACTCAGAATGCATCACCATAATGAGCTCAATGTGACCAAGTGTTTGGTCACGGATCATCATTACGGTATGAGTAAAGTGACTTGCGATAACGAGATTGAACGAGGTATTGGGATACCGACGATCGAATTTCGCAAGTAACGCATCGGTTGACAAAGGATTTGTATACGGATTACTTGAATCTCGACATCGTGGTTCATTCGATGGGATCATCATGGAACATGTGGGAGCCAACATGGGTATCCAGATCCCGCTGTTGGTTATTGATCGGAGAGCTGTCTGGCCATGTCTGTAGGATTCCCGAACCCGTAGGGTCTACACACTTAAGGTTTGGTGACGCTAGGGTTGTAGAGATATCAAGATGCAATAACCCGAAGTTGTTTGAGTCCGGATGAGATCCCGACGTAACGAGAGTTCTGAAATGGTCCGGAGGTGAAGATTTGTATATAGGAAGTCGATTTGACCCACCAGGAAAGTTTCGGGGTTCACTGTATTATTGTGCAGGACCACCGGAAGGGTCCCGGGGGTCCATCGGGTGGGGCCACCTATCCCGGAGGGCCCCATGGGCTGAAGTGGGAGGGGAACCAGCCCCTGGTGGTCTGGTGCGCCCCCCTTGGGCCTCCCCCTACGCCTAGGGTTGGAAACCCTAGGGGTGGGGGCGCCCCACTTGGCTTGGGGGGGCAAGTCCCCCCCCCTTGGCTGCCGCCCCCTCCCTTGAGATTCAATCTCTAGGGGGGCGGCACCCCCAGGGCCCCTATATAAAGAGGGGGGAGGGAGGGCTGCGCACCCCTGCTCCTGGCGCCTCCCTCTCCCTCCGTAACACCTCTCCTTCTCGCTGAGCTTGGCGAAGCCCTGCCAAGATCGCCGCTACTTCCACCACCACGCCGTCGTGCTGCTGGATCTCCATCAATCTCTCCCTCCCCCTTGCTGGATCAAGAAGGAGGAGACGTCTTCCCAACCATACATGTGTTGAACGCGGAGGTGTCGTCCGTTCGGCACTAGGATCTTCGGTGATTTGGATCATGACGAGTACGACTCCCTCAACCCCGTTCTCTTGAACGCTTCCGCTCGTGATCTACAAGGGTATGTAGATGCACTCCTATCTCTCGTTGCTAGATGACTCCATAGATTGATCTTGGTGAAGCGTAGAATTTTTTTTATTTTTTGCAATGTTCCCCAACAGTGGCATCATGAGCTAGGTCTATGCGTAGTTTCTATGCACGAGTAGAACACAATCTTGTTGCGGGCGTAGATGTTGTCAATTTTCTTGCCACTACTAGTCTTATCTTTTTTCGGCGGCATCGTGGGATGAAGCGGCCCAGACCAACCTTACACGTACGCTTACGTGAGATAGGTTCCACCGACTGACATGCACTAGTTGCATAAGGTGGCTAGCGGGTGTGTGTCTCTCCACTTTAGTCGGATCGGATTCGATGAAAAGGGTCCTTATGAAGGGTAAATAGAAATTGGCATATCATGTTGTGGTTTTACGTAGGTAAGAAACGTTCTTGCTAGAACCCTATTGCAGCCACGTAAAAACATGCAGCAACAATTAGAGGACGTCTAACTTGTTTTTGCAGCATATGCCTTGTGATGTGATATGGCCAAAAAGGGTTGTGATGAATGATATATATGTGATGTATGAGATTGATCATGTTCTTGTAAATAGGAATCACGACTTGCATGTCGATGAGTATGACAACCGGCAGGAGCCATAGGAGTTGTCTTAATTATTGTATGACCTGCGTGTCAATGAATAAACGCCATGTAATTACTTTACTTTATTGCTAAACCGTTAGCCATAGTAGTTGAAGTAATAGTTGGCGAACAACTTCATGGAGACACGATGATGGAGATCATGATGATGGAGATCATGGTGTCATGCCGGTGACAAAGATGATCATGGCACCCCGAAGATGGAGATCAAAGGAGCAATATGATATTGGCCATATCATGTCGCTATTTGATTGCATGTGATGTTTATCATGTTTTTTGCATCTTATTTGCTTAGAATGACGGTAGTAAATAAGATGACCCCTCACAATAATTTCAAGAAAGTGTTCCCCCTAACTGTGTGCCGTTGCGAAAGTTCATTGTTTCGAAGCACCATGTGATGATCGGGTGTGATAGATTCCAACGTCCACATACAACGGGTGTAAGACAGATTTACACATGAAAAACACTTAGGTTGACTTGACGAGCCTAGCATGTACAGACATGGCCTCGGAACACAAGAGACCGAAAGGTCGAACATGAGTCGTATGGAAGATACGATCAAGATGGAGATGTTCACCGATGATGACTAGTCCGTCTCACGTGATGATCGGACACGGTCTAGTTGAGTCAGATCATGTATCACTTAGATGACTAGAGGGATGTCTAATCTGAGTGGGAGTTCATTAAATAATTTGATTAGATGAACTTAATTATCATGAACTTAGTCTAAAAACCTTTGCAAAATGTCTTGTAGATCAAATGGCCCACGCTCATGTCAACCTCAACTTCAACACGTTCCTAGAGAAAACCAAGCTGAAAGATGATGGCAGCAACTATCTGATTGGGTCCGGAACACGAGATCATCCTCATAGCTGCCAAGAAAGCATATGTCCTAGAAGCACCGCTAGGTGAAGCACCCATCGAGAGAACCAAGACATTATGAGCGCTTGGCGATCGCGTCTTGATGATTACTCCCTTGTTCGGTGCGGCATGCTTTACTGACTTAGAACCGGGGCTCAAAAGCGTTTGGAGCAACACGAGCATATGAGATGTTGAAGAGCTGAAAATGGTTTTCCAAGCTCATGCCGGGTCGAGAGATATGAAGTCTCCGACAAGTTCTCTGATTGTAAGATGGAGGAAAATAGTTACGTCGGTGAGCACATACTCAAAATGTGCAGGTTGCACAACCGCTTGTCCCAGTGGACATTAACCTCCGGACAAGGCGGTCATTGACAGAATCCTTGATCGCTCCCACCTAGCTACAAGAGCTTTGTGATGAACTACAATATGCAGGGGATGGTGAAAACTATTCCTGAAGTATTTTCAATGCTGAAATCAGCGGAGGTGGAAATCAAAAAGGAACATCAAGTGTTGATGGTCAATAAAATCACTAGTTTCAAGAAAGGCAAGGGTAAGAAGAACTTCAAGAAGGACGGAAAGGGAGTTGCCGCACCCGGTAAGCCAGTTGCCGGGAAGAAGCCAAAGAATGGACCCAAACTTGAGACTGAGTGCTTTTATTGCAAGGGAAGGGGACACTGGAAGCGGAACTGCCCCAAATACTTAGCGGACAAGAAGGCCGGCAACACTAAAGGAATATGTGATATCCATGTAATTGATGTGTACCTTACCGATTACTCGTAGTAGCTCACAGGTATTTGATACGGTGCGGTTGCTCATATTTGTAACTCAAAGCAGAGCTGTGGAATAAGCAGAGGTGGCGAAGGGCGAGGTGACGATCTTGGCGTCGGGAATGGTTCCAAGGTCGATGTGATCGCCGTCGGCACGCTACCTCTACATTTACCTACGGGATTAGTTTTAAACCTCAATAATTGTTATTTAGTGCCAACTTTGAGCATGAACATTGTATCTGGATCTCGTTTAATACGTGATGGCTACTCATTTAAATCCGAGAATAATGGTTGTTCTATTTATATGAGAGATATGTTTTATGGTCATGCTCCGCTGGTCAATGGTTTATTCTTAATGAATCTCGAACGTGATGTTACACATATCCATAGTGTGAATACCAAAAGATGTAAGATTGATAATGATAGTCCCACATATCTGTGGCACTGCCGCCTTGGTCACATTGGTGTCAAACACATGAAGAAGCTCCATACAGATGGACTTTTGGAGTCTCTTGATTTTGGATCATTTGACACGTGCGAACCATGCCTCATGGGTAAAATGACCAAGACTCCGTTCTCCGGAACAATGGAGCGAGCAACCAACTTATTGGAAATTATACATACTGATGTGTGTGGTCCAATGAGCGTTGAGGCTTGCGGTAGCTATCGTTATGTTCTCACTCTCACAGATGACTTAAGTAGATATGGGTATGTCTACTTGATGAAACACAAGTCTGAGACCTTTGAAAAGTTCAAGGAATTTCAGAATGAGGTAGAGAATCAACGTGACCGAAAAATAAAGTTCTTATGACCAGATCATGGAGGAGAATATTTAAGTCACGAATTTGGTACGCACTTAAGGAAATGTGGAATCGTTTCACAACTCACGCCGCCTGGAACACCTCAGCGTAACGGTGTGTCCGAGCGTTGTAATCACACTCTATTGGATATGGTGCGATCTATGATGTCACTCACCGATTTACCACTATCATTTTGGGGATACACTCTAGAGAGAGCTACATTCAATTTAAATAGGGCACCATCTAAATCCGTTGAGATGACACCGTATGAATTATGGTTTGGGAAGAAACCTATGCTGTCATTTCTAAAAGTTTGGGGATGCGATGCTTATGTCAAGAAACTTCAACCTGAAAAGCTCGAACCCAAGTCGAAAAAATGCGTCTTCATAGGATACCCTAAGGAAACCATTGGGTATACCTTCTACCTCAGATCCGAAGGCAAGATCTTTGTTGCCAAGAACGGGTCCTTTCTGGAGAAAGAGTTTCTCTCGAAAGAAGTAAGTGGAAGGAAAGTGGAACTTGATGAAGTACTATCTCTTGAACGGTAAGTAGCGCAGCTCGGAAGATGTTCTGTGGTGCTGCACCGACTAGAGAGGAAATTAATGATGATGATCAAGGTACTTGGATCAAGTTACTCTTGAACCGTGAGTCCACGAGGACACGTTCCACACAGTGGTATGGCAACCTGTCACGGAAATCATGTTGTTAGACAACAACGGTGAACCTTGAACTATGAAGAAGCAATGGCGGCCCAGATTCCAACAAATGGCATGAAGCCATGCAATCCGAGATAGGATCCATGTATGAAAACAAAGTGTGGACTTTGACAGACTTGCCGATGATCGTGGCGATAGAAAACAAATGGATCTTTAAGAAGAAGGCGGACGCGGATGGTAATGTTACCATCTATAAAGCTCGACTTGTCGCTAAGGGTTATCGACAAGTTCAAGGGTTGACTACGATGAGACTTTCTCTCCGTGGCGAAGTGAAGTCCGTCCGAATCATGTTAGCACTTGCCGCATACTATGATTATGAGATATGGCAAATGGACGTCAAAACGGCATTCCTTATCGGCTATCTTAAGGAAGAACTGTATATGATGCAGCCGGAAGGTTTTGTCGATCCTGAGAATGCTAACAAGGTATGCAAACTCCAGCGATCCATTTATGGGCTGGTGCAAGCATCTCGGAGTTGGAACATTCGCTTTGATGAGATGATCAAAGCGTTTGGGTTTATGCAGACTTGTGGAGAAGCCTGCGTTTACAAGAAAGTGAGTGGGAGCTCTGTAGCATTTCTCATATTATATGTAGATGACATACTTTTGATGCGAAATGATATAGAACTTTTGGACAGCATTAAGGGGGAAATATCTGGTGCACCGGAGCTTGTGGTGCTACCGGTGCACCGAGCTCACATTGTATTTTTAAAATGTTTAAAAAATTCTGGAAAAAAATTAGCACACTCACACAACATCAATGTAAGTTGTCACGAAATTTCAAGTCAAAATTCAAAACCTAACTTGAAAAACAAAAATGACAAATTCAACACTGAATAGTACATAACATAACTTGGGCTTTAGATTTGGCCCATTATCACACTGAAGTCAAATTTTTCATTTTTTATCTCAAAAAATATTTCAGATTTTTATACGAAATTTTGTGATATCATACATAGATGTTGCGTTAACGTGCTAGATTTTTTTTCAGATTTTTGAAACATTTTATGGCATCCGGTGCACTGGTAGCACCACAAGTGCGGGTGCGCTAGATACATTCGCCAGCATTAAGGCCTACTTGAATAAGTGTTTTTCAATGAAGGACCTTGGAGAAGCTGCTTACATGTTAGGCATCAAGATCTATAGGGATAGATCGAGACGCCTCATAGGTCTTTCACAAAGCACATACCTTGATAAGATATTGAAGAAGTTCAATATGGATCAGTCCAAGAAGGGGTTCTTGCCTGTGTTGCAAGGTGTGAAATTGAGCTCAGCTCAATGCCCGACCACGACAGAAGATAGAGAAAAGATGAGTGTCATCCCCTATGCCTCGGCTATAGGGTCTATTATGTATGCCATCTTGTGTACGGACACTGATGTAAACCTTGCCATAAGTTTGGTAGGAAGGTACCAAAGTAATCCCGGCATGGAACACTGGACAGCGGTCAAGAATATCCTAAAGTACCTGAAAAGGACTAAGGATATGTTTCTCATTTATGGAGGTGAAGAGCTCGTCATAATGGGTTACGTCGATGCTAGCTTCGACACAGATCTGGATGACTCTAAGTCACAAACTGGATACATGTATATTTTGAATGGAGGGGCAGTAAGCTGGTGCAGTTGCAAGCAAAGCATCGTGGCGGGATCTACATGTGAAGCGGAGTACATGGCAGCCTCGGAGGCAGCGCATGAAGCAATCTGGATGAAGGAGTTCATCACCGACCTAGGAGCCATACCCAATGCGTCGGGGCCGATCACTCTCTTCTGTGACAACACTGGAGCTATTGCCCTTGCCAAGGAGCCCAGGTTTTACAAGAAGACCAGGCACATCAAGCGTCGCTTCAACTCCATTCGTGAAAATGTTCAAGATGGAGACATAGATATTTGCAAAGTGCATACGGATCTGAATGTCGCAGATCCGTTGACTAAACCTCTTCCGCGAGCAAAACATGATCAACACCAGAACTCTATGGGTGTTCGATTCATCTCAATGTAACTAGATTATTGACTCTAGTGCAAGTGGGAGACTGTTGGAAATATGCCCCAGAGGCAATAATAAAATGATTATTATTATATTTCCTTGTTCATGATAATTGTCTATTATTCATATTATAATTGTTTTATCCGGAAATCATAATACATGTGTGAATACATAGACCATAACATGTCCCTAGTGAGCCTCTAGTTGACTAGCTCGTTGATCAACAGATAGTCATGGTTTCCTGACTATGGACATTGGATGTCATTGATAACGTGATCACATCATTAGGAGAATGATGTGATTGACAAGACCCAATCCTGAGCATAGCACAAGATCGTGTAGTTCGTTTGCTAGAGCTTTTCCAATGTCAAGTATCATTTCCTTAGACCATGAGGTCGTGTAACTCCGGATGCCGTAGGAGTGCTTTGGGTGTACCAAGCGTCTGGCGTAAGCGGGTGACTATAAAGGTATAGTATAGGTATCCCCGAAAGTATCTGTTGGGTTGACACGGATCGAGACTGGGATTTGTCACTCCGTATGACGGAGAGGTATCTCTGGGCCCACTCGGAAATACATCAACATAATGAGCTCAATGTGACCAAGTGTTTGGTCAAGGGATCATGCATTACGGTACGAGTAAAGTGACTTGCTGGTAACGAGATTGAACGAGGTATTGGGATACCGACGATCGAATCTTGGGCAAGTAACGTACCGATTGACAAAGGGATTTGTATACGGGATTACTTGAATCCTCGACATCATGGTTCATTCGATGAGATCATCATGGAACATGTGGGAGCCAACATGGGTATCCAGATCCCGCTGTTGGTTATTGGCCGGAGAGCTATCTCGGTCATGTCTGTGTGATTCCCGAACCCGTAGGGTCTACACACTTAAGGTTCGGTGACGCTAGGGTTGTAGAGATATTAGTATCACGGTAACCCAAAAGTTGTTGAGTCCGGATGAGATCGAGCGTCACGAGGAGTTCGGAATGGTCGAGGTGAAGATTTGTATATAGGAAGTCCAGTTTTGGCCCAGGAAAGTTTGGGGTTCACGGTATTGTCTTTGGGACCACCGGAAGGGTCCGGGGTCCACCGGTGGGGCCACCTATCCGGAGGGCCCCATGGGCTGAAGTGGGAGGGGAACCAGCCTGGTGGGTTGGTGTGCCCCCCTTGGGCCTCCCCCTGCACCTAGGGTTGGAAACCCTAGGGGTGGGGGGCGCCCCACTTGGCTTGGGGGGCAAGTCCCCCCCCCTTGGCCGCCCCCCCTTGAGATTCAATCTCTAGGGGGGCCTGCGCCCCCCTAGGGCCCCTATATAAAGAGGGGGGGAGGGAGGGTTGCGCACCCCTTCTCCTGGCGCCTCTCTCTCCCTCTGTAACACCTCTCCCTCTCGCTGAGCTTGGCGAAGCCCTGCCGAGATTGCCGCTACTTCCACCACCACGTCGTCATGCTCCTGGATCTCCATCAACCTCTCCCTCCCCCTTGCTGGATCAAGAAGGAGGAGACGTCTTCCCAACCGTACGTGTGTTGAACGCGGAGGTGCTGTCCGTTCGGCACTAGGATCTTCGTTGATTTGGATCACGACGAGTACGACTCCCTCAACCCCGTTCTCTTGAACGCTTCCGCTCGTGATCTACAAGGGTATGTAGATGCACTCCTCTCTCTCGTTGCTAGATGACTCCATAGATTGATCTTGGTGAAGCGTAGAAATTTTTTATTTTCTGCAACGTTCCCCAATAGCCTTCGCCATCCTCCTCCTCCGCCATGCCCATCACAATGTTACGCAACACGCATCATGACATAGTTGCCATGCCCACACCACGTTGATTATTTGGATGCCACCCTTCTCCCTCCAGGCACTTCCTATCTTCCAACCTTGTGTCAGCGTCCACACCACAAGATGTGTAACTGCGGTGTGTCCCCTGTCAAACTCCACTTTTGGGTCTGAGAGTGAGAGGTCGTTCTCCCTCTTGTAAGGTGTGAGGTGCCATGGAGAAAGAGGGTATCCTGGCCATGTTCACGGTCGTCTGGGTGATGTGCCTCTAGTGGTCGACTGAGGGGAGCTCAAGAGACTGAGAGGATGGGCGACTCGGGCGACTCCGCTGGCGCCTCCGTGGGCTCCTCCGCCGCCTCCGCCGCTGCGCCTTGGCGTCCCTCCCCCGCCCCTCCCTGCCTGGCCTCTCCGGCCGCGGCCCAGCCGCCGCCCCGTCTGCTGGTCGCCCGGTGGCTTCCTTCCGGTGGGCGGACTGTGCTGAGCGATCGCCGTTCCCCTCCCCTTCTCCCGGCTCCCTCCACCCCCCTCCTCCCCGGCCCGCCTTGCCCTTGGCCCGCCTTCCCCGACGGCTAGCTAGCTCAGCCCCCACGTGAGGGCTTTGCTTCCGGCGGTGGCGCTGGCTGCCCCTCGGCGCCCGGGCCAGCTCGGGTGCCGCCCTCAAGGTTTGGCCTTGGCGGTAGGGACCCTCACCCGCCCGCAGCGTGCGGGCTGGGCGTGGCAGGCCGCCGATCGGGGCCCGCCCGCTCCTCTGGCGCCCGGCCGGTGGGGGGTAACTGCCCTCCTCCTCCCCGCTGTCCCTCTCCTCCCTCCCTCCTCCGGTCCGTCGCCTCGGCCGCGCGTGATCGGCCGTTCATTGCGCACTTCGACTCCTCCGGGTTCCACGTGCAGACGGCCCGGGCCGCCCGGCCCCCTACCGCTGGCCTCGCCATTCCGGCGCCGCTGGCCGCTCCCGGTAGGGTTTCCTCCTCCCCCCTCGCTCCCCCCCGCGACTCTGGCAACCTGAAAGTGCAACTAATCCCCAGGTGGTTTTGGTAATTAATAACAACATATATATCATTGAACTAATAACTTCTTGAGTATCATTTCAGAAAGTTCAGTGATATGGGTATGGCTATGACTGAAGAAGTGGACCCCTCAAAATGCTAAGGAAAACATTGGCAAAAGCTCAAGACTCTATTTTTGGTTTAGTGATCCAAGATCACATTGAGTCTATAGGAAAGCCAATACTATTAAAAGGGGATGAGGTTATGATAATGATCTGGTTGCTCAAAGTGCTTAGTGATCTATCTCCTAAACTATCAGCAATCTTTCATTCCAACATATACTCATAAGTAATCTCGGTCCCACCGATTCCATAAACTCAGTCACACCGAGATGAACCACCTCGACCATATACCCAAACCCTAGAAATTTGGATTTTCCGATTCCAAACTCGGTCTCACGAAACTAGTGTTGCCAAGCTTCAGAACATACGTCATCATATCGGTGTCACCGAGATGATAAAGTAGAATCCCACCGAGATTGGCAAACCCTAGTCTTTGGAAGAATCGGACTCACCGAGATTGTATTTTCGGTCCCACGAAAATCCCAACGTTCACAAGATTTGAACTTTCGGTCTCACCGAGTTGTCAACTTCGGTCCGACCGAGATTGGTCAAATGTGTGTAACAGTTGGATTTTGTGTGGAGGCTATAAATACCCTCCACCTCCTCTTCATTAGTGGAGAGAGCCATTAGAAAGAACTACCACTCCTACCTTACATTTACGAGAAGAAAACTACCTACCCTTGTGTTGAGATCAAGTTGCTCCACTCCCACCATATGAAACTTGATTTCTAGCCTTCCCAAGTTGCTTTCCACTCAATCCTTTCTTCCACCACAGCCAAATCGGTGAGGAGAGTTGAGTGTTGGGGAGATTATCATTTGAAGCACAAGAGCAAGGAGTTCATCATCACCAACACCATCTATTACCTTTTGGAGGTGGTGCCTCCTAGATTGGTTAGGTGTCACTTGGGAGCCTCCGTCAAGATGTGGAGTTGAACCAAGAAGTTTGTAAGGGCAAGGAGATCGCCTACTTCGTGAAGATCTACCCGAGTAAGGCTAGTCCTCCGTGGGCGTATGCCATGATGGCATAGACAAGGTTGCTTCTTCGTGGACCCTTCGTGGGTGGAGCCCTCCGTGGACTCTATGGCCGTTACCCTCCGTGGGTTGAAGTCTCCATCAACGTGGATTGACGATAGCACCACCTATCGGAACCACGAGAAAAATCTCCGTGTCTCCAAATTGCGTTTGCTCTTCTCCACCTCTCCTTTACTACATGTGCAATATACTTTCCGCTGCCATTACTCTAGAATTGCATGTGTAGGGTGATACTTGACTTGATCATCATTGTGAAATTGCCCAAAACTTGTCCTAATCAAAAGGCTAAACTTTTAAATTGTCAAGTAGTTTAATCACCCTCCCTCTAGACATACTTTCGATCCTACAAGTGGTATCAGAGCTTTGGTCTCCATTGGATTGGTTTCCATTGCATTGGACTCCATAAGCTTGGTTTCACAACCTAGGAGAGTATGGCGTCTAGTGAGGGTAATTTTCAGAGAGGTCCTTACTTTGATGGTTCAAATTTTGCTAGTTGGAAGCATAAAATGAAAATGCATATTCTTGGACATAACCTGCCGCATGGGGCATTATTTGTGTTGGCTTGCAAGGTGAGTTCTTGAGGAAGGAAAAGTTCCGGATCGTGAAGCTACAATGCGGATGAATTGCGGATGTTGCAAAACAATGCTCAAGCTTGTGACATTCTCTTCAATGCTTTGTGTCGAGGAGTTCAACAAAATCAGCCGTCTTGAGAATGCAAAAGAGATTTGGGATACTTTGGTGAAATGCATGAAGGTACCGAGTCCGTGAAGGAATCAAAGCTAGATGTTCTTCAAGGTCAACTTGACAAGTTCAAGATGAAGGAAGGTGAAGGAGTCGCTGAAATGTACTCTAGGCTTGCTCTCATCACCAATGAGATTGCTGGCTTAGGAAGCGAAGAAATGACCGACCGATTCATCATCAAGAAGATTCTCAGAGCTTTGGATGGAAAGTATGACACCGTGTGCACTTTGATCCAAATGATGCCAAACTACAAGAATCTCAAGCCTACCGAAGTCATTGGAAGAATTGTTGCTCATGAGATGACACTTAAAGATAAGGAAGAGCTTCACAACAAGTCAAGTGGTGCTTACAAAGCTACATGTGATGCTCCCACAACCTCAAGTGACAAGCTAGTTTCCAATGAAGAGATAAGCCTAATGGTGAAGAACTTCAACAAATTCTACAAGAGTAGAAGCAAGGAAAGAAGCTCAAAGTCTAGATCATATGATGAAAAGAGATCTTCTAGTCGTGATCGAAACTGCTACAATTGTGGAAGACCCGGACACTACTCAAATGAGTGTTCGGCTCCCCACAAGAGAAGAGAAGAATCTCCAAGAAAAAGAAGCTCAAGAGAAGAGTCAGCCTCGGAAGAGAGAAGGAGTAGAGATGATCGTTATGAGCGAAGATCCTCTCGGAGAAGCAAGGATTAGGAAAGGAAAGACAAGTCATCAAGGAGCTACACAAGAAGAAAACATCAAGCTCATGTAGGTGAATGGGTCTCCGGCTCCGACTCAGACAATCACTCGAAAGAAGCTATCACTCCAACTCCGAATCTGATCAAGATGAAGGTGTTGCGGTCTTGCTCTCGTATCCTCCAACTCCAACTCCTATGACTTATTTGATTCACCAAATGAGGGAATTGGAAGATGCTTCATGGCTAAGGGCCCCAAGGTATCACACCCTGAATTTATTGACTTTGATAGTGATGAGGATGACTTGCTTGGTGAAGATGAGCTTTTACATGACAAATCTAGTGAGCCTAGTAATGATGAACATGCTAGTAGTCTTTATAGTCGAGAAGAGTCGAATGACAATGCTATGAAGGAGATTGAGCGTCTAACTAAAGAACTAAACACTCTTAAGTTAGCTCATGAAACAACTCAAGAAGATCATAGAGAGCTCCTAAGATCTCATGAGAAGCTACGCTCGAGAAGCTCAATCTAGAGCAAGAACATGAGTTTCTAAAAGCTATCAATGGCGATCTTGAAGAAGAGTTCTTCATATCTTGCCAAACGACTTCTCTTGTCTAATTTCTTGCCACCTATTAAAACTAAGCATGACAAGCATAAGAAAAATTCTTCATCTAGTAGTAACAACAACCATGCTAAATCCAATATTGTTGCTTCTAGTAATTCTCTTGATTCCACTAACAATGTTTCAAGCCAAGTTACACTTGAGCAAGAAAATAGTTTATTGAAAGGGATTATAGAAAGGTGTCTACAAGAGCCTTGCGGAAGCAAGAACTTTGAGAAATTGTTACGCAAGCAAGGAAGGCAGGAAGAATCAAGGAATTGGTTTTGAGCGAAAGTTCAACGCCGAGGGTGTTGAATGGGAAGAAGGTCAATATCCCACTCCAAAGTTTGTTTCTCAAAAGGAGAAGTATGATCCTACTTCTTCCAATGTGGAACAAGCTCAAGATGACCTTCCACCACAAGACCACAAGCTAAAAGGCAAGGACAAGCTTCAAGAGGAGATTGATGCATTTATTGAAGCACCCAAGGCCATGGTCAAGTGGATTCCCAAGGAAACGTCAAGTTCTACTTCGTCAAGCTCAACTACTACCCCAAGGATTCCCATCAAGATGATGTGGATCCCGAAGAAGAAGAACTAGAGAGTTCTTGAGGGTGACTCCGCCAACATATTTCACTCACATTCATTTTGGCAAGAACTTGTGCAATCAACTTCCACATCTTGCACTAGTTCATGGAGTCACAAACCCTCTTGTTGGTAAGTCAAGGGACAAGGTAATCATTGCTTTCATGGACATCATTTTTGTGTACTTCAATCTATGTCCATGGATATCCTTGTTTGTTCCTTGTGGGACTAACCCATGTAGGTATTGAAAGTGCCGAATCCAAAGGATTGCTCCCAACTCTTGATGATCTTCATCAACATTGAGCATCCACATCTTCAACATCTACATGAAGTCTTCTCGACAACCCAAGGTTAGTTTGACCCTTTAAAAGGGTTCTCACATCAAGGGGAGCTTTGCTCTAAAGATTTGAGCTAAAGCATCCTCAAATGATGTGAACACATTAATGCTTTATGTAAAAGTGGTAACCCCACTTGTGCTTAAATGATGAGTATGACCTATGATCAAATGTTCTCATTTGACTCCTAAGTCAATATACTCATATATAGATGACCTAGTCATCGACAAATTGTGTGATAGTAGCTAGTGTTTTGTTTGTGCATGTTTGACACATATTTCATTTGCTATCTTATTGTGTGAGCATGTTGGATGCATGATTTTATCCATTCGAGGACATCCATTTGTTGCTTTGGTCTTTTGGATTTTTCTTTTTGACCAAATGGATGGACAAGAATGCCTAAGTTCCTCCCCTAGCTATCTATGCTTTCTTGTCTCAAACTCTATTCATGCTTATATCACAAACTTTGGACAAGTCTTTTTCGGACCCACCGAGTGAGGAGCACTCGGAGCCACCGATCCGTCAAAAACTTAACTTCCAAAACCTTCTAAGTATTTTCGGTCAAACCAACCCACTCAAAATCGGACGGGACCGAAAGCACTTGGATTGATCTAGGTTTTCACCTCGGTGAAACCGAGTTACAAATTCGGCGTGATCAAGTGAGTAAGCGCTCTTGATTAACCATCTCGGTGCCACCGAGTTTTACAACTCGGTCCCACCGACGACTAAAGGGTATATATACCGAGGGCAGCGCGTTGATTCCTTCTTCAAAGCGTCTCGCCCCAAACCCTTTCTTTGCCGTCGCCGTGGTCTCCGGATCGTCTCCGTAAATCGCTTTGCGCCCTCGCCGCAGTCTCCGTCGCCGTCAGCGGTCAATCTCTCGCGCCGTTGCCCGAGAGAAACTCCACCAAGTTAGGGTGAGTTTGATCCTCTCGTGTTTCAACCTCCGATTCAATACGATTGGTTTGCCTAGCTTCTTGCCACGTTTGAGATCTTCCTATCCAGCAGATTTGTTCTTAGAACGAAATTGAGTAAAAGTTTTAGGGTTAGGTTTCCGCGAACACATCTCGGTGTGACCGATTCTACATTCTCGGATGACCGATTTGGCCTCTGGCCATTGCCTTTGCACTTTCGGTCCAACCAAGTTGTGCAAATCGGTGTGACGAAATGAGGATTTAGTGAAACCCTAGTGTTCTCGGCTAGACCGAAACCCATTTCGGTCCAACCGAAAGTGGTGTGAATGGTTACTGTTTAGACACTTGGATTCACGAATTTTAGACTCGGGTCGACCGAAATGCATTCTGTGAAAACCTAAAACTGAAATTTGAACTCATTTTTTTGCAAAATCTTACGCAGTTTGTGATAACTCTTCTATTACGCCTATACCTTATCTATTCACGGGTTGTCGGCCATGTCGGATGCCGGTGACAGCGAACAGTCTGAATCACCATTCTTTGAGATTCGAGGCGGGCACTAGTCCTGAAGCCAGCAGTTTTTCGATGATGGTGAGAGGAGCACACCAAGTGGTTTGCCTCCGGCTGCCACAGGCGGGAAGAAGAGAAATTCGATGAAGAGGATTCGACTTTATTCTTCGAGGAAGAGATCACATCTAAGCCTAAGAGGAAAGTGGTTGCCAAAGAGCATCAAGGGCGACAAACCAAGAAAGGCACCGACAAGGTGAAGAAGTCCCTTGTTGCTAAGAAGTGAGCATGGAAGAAGAGACTTGAGCAAAGTGAAGAAAACTTCCAAGAGGAAGAGGATTGTGCATGATGAAGCGGTGATGATGATTACGATGAGGAAGCTCCCCACCTCCTCGAAGCCTAAGTTGATGGGAGATGCCATCGAGGCAGGAGCACCTACTAAGTCTAAGCCATCAGCTCCAAAGAAAGGCAGCTCAAGCCAAGCCTCTTTGCCAAGCCCAAGAAAAGCAGTGAGAAACATTCACGCTTGAGAGAAGAAGAAAGACAATGTGCCACCATTGAGTCGATGATGAGGCACATGTATTCTGAAACTCCGTCGAAACTGCCATCCACAATGATGCTCATCCTCGAGCTGAAAACATGAAGGAAAGAAAGGACAAAGGTCTCGAGGCTATGGAGACAAGCTGATCCATATCTTGTGAGAAGAAGGACTGCTGTTGACCCAAGGTTCCACACCGAGAGAGCAGCAAGATTTCTATGAGGCAGTGCTCATGGACAAGAAGCCCATTATTCTTGACACTCGCTATGTTGATTGGGCATACATTGACATGAAACACAGAGACTACTTTCCACATGTGCATGAGAGCTTCCTTGCATGTGGTGTTGCGAGTTCGTTGGTCGAAACCGACAGCTTGGAATGATGAGATGATCATGCAATTCTATGCCACAACACATTTCTATCCGGATGGCGGATTGTATGGATGGTGAAGGCGAGATTCTCTTCAACTGTTGAAGAGTGGGCTCCTTCGCTGAATGCTCCAGTGCAAAGAGATGATGATGTTGATGTCTATGGAATTCCCAAGAAAAACCATGAGTCTATGAAGAACATGTATAATGAGGTACCAGCCAAGGATGTAGAGATCTGGAAGCTCGGCTCAGTGTATCATCTTCAGGCAGGTCTCCCTACCACAAACACAATTCTGAGGCATACCCTGATGCCCAAGTCTGGAGATCATCGCATGATAAGAGGCTATTCTATCAACATGCTGCATATTCTAGATCAGAAGGCACCTTTCAAGGTGATGGACCTGATAGTTGAGACTATCAAGAGGGCTGCAGCAGACGAGAAGAGGTCATGTGGTTTTGCCCGCACATTCAGATGCTCATCAATGCCAAGTTTGGCACGGCACCTACTTGTTGGATAGACCCCACTTGCCACTTGCCTTTGAGCATGAGGACAATGAAGTTGTGATGGTGAGGATGATCCACGTCTGTTGAAGGTCAAGCTAAGTCTGAAGCTGCCAAACAAGCTAAAGCTGAGAAGGAAGCGGCTGACAAGCAGCTAAACCCAAGAGCGTTGGAGAGCAGCTCCTTGAAGCTACCAGAGGATTGAACTACACTGGCCAGCATAGTGCAGTCTCGGGAGAGTCTTGAGAGGATAGTTGAAGACAAGTTCCATGCTCTGGATGTCAAGTGATGAAGTGCAAGTCACTTGTCAACAAGCTTGAGGCAGATATCGAGGAAGCCAAGAGGAGAAGGAAGAGCTCATGAAGGAGATGCAGGATGACCTTGTCCAGATGACTATGAGCAGCCTGCTCCGGTTCCCACAAAACCCAGATCATTTGCTATTCGATGGCAGACACGGGGCTCTGCATCAGCACCTCCCAGCTCCATCGGGCCCAGCTCCGGCTCCGGTGTCCACTCCTCCGGCTCCACAGACTTTGGTGAAGCCTTTGCAGATGCAGCTATCTCCACTCCATCAACCTGCATAGAGCCGCCCGCAGAGTCCCTAGTGACGTTTAGCTCTATACCTTCGAACTTTTGGTAACTTGTTGCCAAAGGGGGAGAAATTGTATAGATCATAGGACTTCGAGAGAGAGAGTGCTCGCGTTTGCTCTTTCGTTTCATTTGCGGTTTCTTTGAGATACTTTTGAGTCTTTCGAGACATTTCGTGTGTTTGATACTACGTTTGCTCTACTTTGATGAGTGCTTGATCATACTATGCCTTAATGTGTGCTTAATGTCTATCATATGTTATTCATATCTTGTATGATCATTTACTCATGTCTTGGTGATTGGGTGCATACTATTCATTCTTATCATTTTGTGCGCTCCACCAAGATGTATGTGACATGGAAGAGTGACCCATGATCCTAATCGATTGTGCATTTGCATTCAAACGCAAATCTTAAATAATGCACAAATTTAGGGGGAGCTCTTGCTTATCACATACTTCTCAAAGCGACGATATTATTCATTGATTATATCATTTGTCGAAGCTTTGATCTATATGTTGTCATCAATTACCAAAAAGGGGGAGATTGAAAGTGCAACTAATCCCTAGGTGGTTTTGGTAATTAATAACAACATATATATCATTGAACTAATAACTTCTTGAGTATCATTTGAAAGTTCGGTGATATGGGTATGGCTATGGTGAAGAAGTGGACCCTCAAAATGCTAAGGAAAACATTGGCAAAAGCTCAAGACTCTATTTTTGGTTTAGTGATCCAAGATCACATTGAGTCTATAGGAAAGCCAATACTATTAAAGGGATGAGGTTATGATAATGATCTGGTTGCTCAAAGTGCTTAGTGATCTATCTCCTAAACTATCGCAATCTTTCATTCCAACATATACTCATAAGTAATCTCGGTCCCACCGATTCCATAAACTCAGTCACACCGAGATGAACCACCTCACCATATACCCAAACCCTAGAAATTTCGGATTTTCCGATTCCAAACTCGGTCTCACGAAACTAGTGTTGCCAAGCTTCGTAACATACATCATCATATCGGTGTCACCGAGATGATAAAGTCGAGTCCCACCGAGATTGGCAAACCCTAGTCTTTGGAAGAATCGGACTCACCGAGATTGTATTTTCGGTCCCACGAAAATCCCAACGTTCACAAGATTTGAACTTTCGGTCTCACCGAGTTGTCAACTTCGGTCCGACCGAGATTGGTCAAATGTGTGTAGCAGTTGGATTTTGTGTGGAGGCTATAAATACCCTCCACCTCCTCTTCATTCGTGGAGAGAGCCATCGAAAGAACTACCACTCCTACCTTACATTTACGAGAAGAAAACTACCTACCCTTGTGTTGAGATCAAGTTGCTCCACTCCCACCATATGAAACTTGATTTCTAGCCTTCCCAAGTTGCTTTCCACTCAATCCTTTCTTCCACCACAGCCAAATCGGTGAGGAGAGTTGAGTGTTGGGGAGATTATCATTTGAAGCACAAGAGCAAGGAGTTCATCATCACCAACACCATCTATTACCTTTTGGAGGTGGTGCCTCCTAGATTGGTTAGGTGTCGCTTGGGAGCCTCCGTCAAGATGTGGAGTTGAACCAAGAAGTTTGTAAGGGCAAGGAGATCGCCTACTTCGTGAAGATCTACCCGAGTAAGGCTAGTCCTCCGTGGGCGTATGCCATGATGGCATAGACAAGGTTGCTTCTTCGTGGACCCTTCGTGGGTGGAGCCCTCCGTGGACTCTCATGGCCGTTACCCTCCGTGGGTTGAAGTCTCCATCAGCGTGGATTGGCGATAGCACTACCTATCGGAACCACGAGAAAAATCTCCGTGTCTCCAAATTGCGTTTGCTCTTCTCCACCTCTCCTTTACTACATGTGCAATATACTTTCCGCTGCCATTACTCTAGAATTGCATGTGTAGGGTGATACTTGACTTGATCATCATTGTGAACTTGCCCAAAACTTGTCCTAATCAAAAGGCTAAACTTTTAAATTGTCAAGTAGTCTAATCACCCCTCCTCTAGACATACTTTCGATCCTACACAACCCGACGGGGCCTGCTGGGCTGCTGGGCCCCGGCCCATCACATCCGGTGGCCCCTGGGCGGCCCACCGCGGATCGCCCCCCTCCTCCCCTCGCAGGCCGGCCCTATCCGGGTGGGCCTTCCCCGTGCCCTAGGCCCAGCGAGGGGGGTGTCGGCTCGATTTGGCCCCCCCGTGGCCTCCCTTTGCCCCCGTCCCTGTGCGCCGCCGCCTCCTCTTCCCTCCCCCGTCCCGCCCCCCTGCCCTCACCCTCCCCTTGCCTCGCTCCTCCGGCGCCCCTTGCCGCTCCCTCTCCCTCGTCCGGCCGTTCAGCTCGCCCGTCCCCGCCCGCTCCCTCGCCCGTCCTTGGCCCCCGCCATGCATGATCGGCCATGCCATGGATGGCGGGACCAACTCCCAGGCCAGCGGGCGGGTGACCTTTCCATGACCAGCTGGTTGTCGAGATATCTGAGCCAATACTCGACGCTCAGGCCGTGGCTGTCCTCGACACCGCCTGGATCCTCATCTCCAGTCTCCCCGATATTGCTCGGTCCGAGCTTGTCATCCGTCAGATGTCTCGCCTCTTGGGCAAGGTGGTGGTGGTCGACGAGCTCTCACTGCGCAAGGAGGAGGAGGTGCGGGTCAAGGTCAAGTGCCTCGACTCCTCCAAGTTGCGCACTTCGGTCCGGGTCTTCTTCAACGACCAGGGCTTCCACCTCAGGATCGCCCCCGAGCCTCCCAACCATGTTGGGAGTCCCCGCTCCCTCGACATCGGCCCCCCTGGTGACAACCCGGGGGCCGACGGAGACTACCACGGCCGCCACCGCTCTCGCTCTCACCGCTCCGATGAGGTGGGGGCGTCCGAGGACTCCCGCTCCCGCTCCCCCTCGCCCCCCCTCTGGCTACGGGGGGCAAGGGCCGCCAGGCCGCCTCTCGCCCACCGGTGGATGGCCTGCCGATCTCTGACGTGTCGCCATCCGAGGGGAGCGACATCTCCAGTGTGGGACTGGTGGTCTGCCCGGCCTCCTCCCCGCGCTCCCCCGCCTCGTCCTCGCCTCCTGTGATGGCCCCAGGCGGCCTGATCGGAGGCCTGCTCTCCGACTCGTCGGCGGCTCCCGCGGGTGGGGGGACCCCTCCTGTGGCTGTCCCCCCCACTCCGGCTTCTCCTCCCCCCGTCGCCGTCTCCTCCCCGCAGCCTGACGCTCCCCCGAACCCGTCGTCTCCACGGGTCCCCTCGGTGGCCTGCTCTCCGGCCCCGGGTGCGCCTCCTCCCCCTCTGGCCGCTCCATCTCCCCCGGCCCAGATCTTCCTCGGCTGTGCTGGGCCGGGGCTGCTGACCTCCCCTCCGTCGTCTCCTGGGGCGGGGGTGGCCCGGATCATCACGCCTCTGGCGGCCCAGCCCCCCCTCCCCGGTCTTCCGCCTACTGCCGTCGCGGTCGGTCGGCCTTCTCCCCGGTGGTGGCCTCCCGCCGGAGTGCTTGGCTAGACGCTGCCCACCCCGAGGGCAGCCCGGCGCTGCCCATCCCCGAGCGGGTGGAGCTCCGCGCTGCCGCCCGTAACCTGGAGCCAGGTATGCCCTCCTTTCCCCCCTCTGCTTCGTCTTGTTCTTTCTCTGCGCTTGAGTCTGTTCCGCTGGGTCATCTCGCCAAAGTGGCCTCCGACTCCGCGATCATTTTCCGAGGGGAAGTTGGCCCCCCTCTCGCCCAGATCGCGGCCATCAGGGCCCGGGAGGTTCTCGATGGGAAACTGGCGGAGGCCCGGGCGGCCCTCCTCGTTCCCCCTGCCGCCTCTTCGTCTGGGGGTTCTTCCTCCCTGCCTCGGCCGCAGCCGACGGCCCCCCTTCCCTCGGTGGCCGTGCCGAAGATTCAGGGACGCACCCGCTCCCGCACGGCGGCTCTTCGTGCGCTTAGCGCTTCCTCTGTTCTGGGGTCAAGCAGCCCCCCAATGGCTCCTTGATGCGGGCCCTCTTCTGGAACATCCGCGGCTTCGGCCATGATGGCCGCCGCCGCCAGTTAGTGGAGTACATGCGAGATGAGCACATCGACATCGTGGCTGTGTAAGAGACCATGCGTCGCGATTTTGCGCTCCCTGAGCTTGACCGGCTGAGCTCTCACCTCTTTGCGTGGCACTGGCTCCCTTCTAGTGGGAACGTGGGCCACTCGGGCGGCATCCTTTTAGGTGTGAAGGATGCCACCTTTGAGGTGGGCAGCATGGATAGGGGCGAATTCTTCGTCAGCATGGAGGTTTTCGAGAGGTCGCTCAACTTCAAGTGGGAGATCATCATAGTCTATGGACCGGCCGATCATAGTAGGTCGGCCTCCTTCTTGGAGGAGCTTCACCGGAAAATCTCGGCCGCCTCCCTCCCCGTAGTTGTCGGGGGCGACTTCAACCTGCTGCGCGTTGCGGAAGACAAAAACAATGGCAATGTTTGCCTTGCCTGGATGGACATGTTTAACGACTTCATTGCCGACCTCGCCCTCCGGGAGATTGATCGGGTTGGGGCCCGTTTTACTTGGACCAACCGCCAAGCCTCCCCGACCCTGTCCGTCTTGGACAGGGTCCTAGTTTCCCCGGAATGGGACCTCCGGTGCCCCTTAGCCTCTCTTCGTGCCATCACCCGGATTGGGTCGGACCACGTCCCCTTGCTTCTCTCCTCCGCGGACGAGCGTCCACCGATCCCCCCTCGGTTCCGTTTTGAGACCTTCTGGCTTTCCCAGGCAGGGTTTACCGACGCCGTCTTTGCTCGGTGGATCGAGGCTCGGGCCCACCCCCACCCTCGCCCCCCTTCTGCTATTGACGCGTGGCACTTCTGTGCGAAGCATGGTCGGAAATTTATGAAGGGGTGGGGGGGCCAACTGTTGGGGAACGTAGTAATTTCAAAATTTTTCCTACGCACACGCAAGATCATGGTGATGAATAGCAATGAGAGGGAGAGTGTTGTCTCGTACCCTCGTAGACCCAAGCGGAAGCGATCTGGCGTAGAGGAAGTAGTCGACGTTCTCCTCGCGATCCGACCGATCCGGCGCCGTTACTCCGGCGCCCGAGTTCTTGACACACGTACAGCTCGATGGCGTCCCTCGTACTCGATCCAGCCGAGTGTCGAGGAGAGTTCCGTCGACCGACGGCGTGATGGCGATCTTGATGTTTAGCGGGTAGAGGCCGCCTAAGCTTGCGACGGTATAACCGAGGTGGAATATGGTGGAGGGGGCACGCAGACACGGCTAAAGAGCGATCTAAAGATCAAACTTGTGTGTTCTAGGGTGCCCCTGCCCCGTATATAAAGTAGGGAGGGAGGCCGGCCGGCCTAGCTAGGCGCGCGCGGGAGGAGTCCTACTCCTAGGAGTAGGACTCCCCTTTCCTAGTTGGATTAGGTTTGGGGAAGGAAAGAGGAGAGGCGCGCCCCCTCCTTGTCCTATTCGGACTGGGGGGAGAGGGCGCGCCACCTCTGGCCGGCCCCTCCTCTTCTCCCTCGAGGCCCAGGGGCCCATTTACCTCCGGGGGTTCGGTAACCTCCGGTTTTCCCATAAATTCCGTTTTGCGGAACCATTCGAACTCAAACATAGGCTTCAATATATCAATCTTTATGTCTCGACCATTCCGAGACTCCTCGTCACGTCCGTGATCACATCAGGGACTCGAACTTCTTGGTACATCAAAATACATAAACTCATAATAAGCATCATCGAAACCTTAAGCGTGCGGACCCTACGGTTCGAGAACAATGTAGACATGACCTAGAACTATTCACGGTCAATAACCAATAGCGGGACCTGGATGCCCATATTGGTTCCTACATATTCTCTGAAGATCTTTATCGGTCGGACCGCATAACAACATCGTTGTTCCCTTTGTCATCGGTATGTTACTTGCAGAGATCCGATCGTCGGTATCCAATACCTAGTTCAATCTCGTTACCGGCAAGTCTCTTTACTCGTTCGTAATACATCATCTCACAACTAACCCATTAGTTGTAGTGCTTGCAAGGCTTAAGTGATGTGCATTACCGAGGGGCCAGAGATACCTCTCGACAATCGGAGTGACAAAACCTAATCTCGAAATCGCCAACCCAACATCGCCTTTGGAGACACTGTATTACTCCTTTATAATCACCCGATTCGTTGTGACGTTTGGTAGCACCAAAGTGTTCCTCCGGTAAGCGGAGTTGCATAATCTCATAGTTACGAGGAACATGTATAAGTCATGGATAAGCGGTAGCAACATACTAAGCGATCGTGTGCTAAGCTAAGGAATGGGTCATGTCAATCAGATCATTCGCTAATGATGTGACCTTGTTAATCAAATAACAACTCTTTGTTCATGGTTAGGAAACATAACCATCTTTGATTAACAAGCTAGTCTTGTAGAGGCATACTAGTGACATATTGTTTTGTCTATGCATTCACACATGTATCATGTTTCGGTTAATACAATTCTAGCATGAATGATAAACATTTATCATGAAATAAGGAAATAAATAATAACTTTATTATTGCCTCTAGGGCATATTTCCTTGATCTCCCACTTGCACTAGAGTCAATAATCTAGATTACATAGTAATGATTCTAACACCCATGGAGTCTTGGTCTTGATCATCTTTTGCTCGTGGAAGAGGCTTAGTCAATGGGTGCGCAACATTCAGATCCGTATGTATCTTGCAAATCTCTATGTCTCCCACGGACTAAGTCCGGATGGAATTGAAGCGTCTCTTGATGTGCTTGGTCCTCTTGTGAAATCTGGATTCCTTTGCTAAGGCAATTGCTCGAGATTGTCACGAAGATTTTCATTGGACCCGATGCACTAGGTATGACACCTAGATGGGATATGAACTCCTTCATCCAGACTCCTTCATTAGCTGCTTCCGAAGCTGCTATGTATTCCGCTTCACATGTAGATCCCGCTTCTGACGCTTTGTTTAGAACTGCACCAACCGGCAGCTCCTCCGTTTAGTGAAAATCGTATCCGGTCTGCGATTTAGAATCGTCCGGATCGGTGTCAAAACTTGCATCAACGTAACCGTTCACGATGAGCTCTTTGTCACCTCCATATCTGAGAAACATATCCTTAGTCCTTTTCGGTATTTCGGGATGTTCTTGACCGCTATCCGATGATCCACTCTGGATTACTTTGGTACCTCCTGCTAGGCTTATAGCAAGGCACACATCAGTGCAGTACACAGCATTGCATACATGATAGAGCCTATGTGCGAAGCATAGGGAACATCTTTCATTTTCTCTCTATCTTCTGCGGTGGTCGGGCATTGAGTCGACTCAACTTCACACCTTGTAACACGTGCAAGAACCCTTTCTTTGCTTGATCCATTTTGAACTTCTTCAAAATTTTGTCAAGGTATGTGCTTTGTGAAAGTCCAATTAAGCGTCTTGATCTATCTCTATAGATCTTAATGCCCAATATGTAAGCAGCTTCACGAGGTCTTTTATTAAAAACTCTTATTCAAGTATCCCTTTATGCTATTCAGAAATTCTATATCATTTCCGATCAGCAATATGTCATCTACATATAATATCGAAATGCTCTGAGCTCCCACTCACTTTCTTGTAAATCTGAGGCTTCTCCAAAAGTGCAGTACAAACCCAAATGCTTTGATCACACTATCAAAGCGTTTATTCCAACTCGAGATGCTTGCACCAGTCCATAGATGGATCATTTGGAGCTTGCACACTTTGTTAGCTCCTTTGGATCGATAAAACCTTCGGTTGCATCATATACAACTCTTCTTCGAAATCCATTCAGAATCAGTCTTTACATCCATTTGCCAAATTTCATAATCATAAAATCGGCAATTGCTAACATGATTCGGACGACTTAAGCATCGCTTCTGGTGAGAAGGTCTCATCGTAGTCAATCCCTTGAACTTGTCGAAAACCCTTTGCGACAAGTCGAGCTTTAATAGACGATAACATTACCATCGCGTCGGTCTTCTTCTTGAAGATCCACTTGTTTTCTATTGCTTGCCGACCCTCGGGCAAGTCAACCAAAGTCCATACTTTGTTTTCATACATGGATCCCATCTCGATTTCATGGCCTCAAGCCATTTTGCGGAATCTGGGCTCACCATCGCTTCTTCATAGTTCGTAGGTTCACCATGATCTAGTAGCATGATTTCGAACAGGATTGCCGTACCACTCACAGTGCGGATCTTACTCTGGTTGATCTACGAGGTTACAGAGCAACTTGATCTGAAGTTTCATGATCCACATCATCAACTTCTTCACTACTTGGTGTAGGTGTCTCGAAACCGGTTTCTGCGACGAACTACTTTCAAGTAAGGAGAAGGTACAATTACCTCATCAAGTTCTACTTTCCTCCCACTCACTTCTTTCGAGAGAAACTCCTTCTCTAGAAAGGATCCATTCTTAGCAACAAATATTTTGCCTTCGGATCTGTGATAGAAGGTGTACCCAACTGTCTCCTTTGGGTATCCTATGAAGACACATTTCTCGATTTGGGTTCGAGCTTATCGAGGTTGAAGCTTTTTCACATAAGCATCGCATCCCCAAACTTTAAGAAGCGACAACTTTGGTTTCTTGCCAAACCACAGTTCATAAGGTGTCGTCTCAGCAGTTTCGACGGTGTTCTATTCGGTGTGAATCGGCCGTCTCTAGAGCATAACCCCAAAAGCGATAGCGGTAAATCTGTAAGAGACATCATAGATCGTACCATATCTAGTAAAATGCGACACGACGTTCGGACACACCATTACGTTGTGGTGTTCGGGTGGCGTAAGTTTCTTGAAACTATTCCGCATTGTTTCAAATGTAAACCAAACTCGTAACTCAAATATTCACCTCCACGATCGGATCGTAGAAACTTAATTTTCTTGTTACGATGATTTTCAACTTCACTCTGAAATTCTTTGAACTTTTCAAATGTTTGGACTTATGTTTCATTAAGTAGATATACCCATATCCGCTTAAGTCATCTGTGAAAGTGAGAAAATAACGATATCCGCCACGAGCCTCAACATTCATCGGACCACATACATCCGTATGTATGATTTCCAACAAATCTGTTGCTCTCTCCATCGTCTGGGAGAAGCGGGTTTTAGTCATCTTGCCCATGAGGCACGGTTACATAAGTGCCAAGTGATTCATAATCAAGTGACTCCAAAAGCCCATCGGTATGGAGTTTCTTCATGCGCTTTACACCGATATGACCTAAGCGGCGATTGCCACAAATAAGTTGCACTATCATTATCAACTCTGCATCTTTTGGTTTCAACATTATGAATATGTGTATCACTACTATCGAGATTCATCAAAATAGACCACTCCTCAAGGGTGCATGACCATAAAAGATATTACTCATATAAATAGAACAACCATTATTCTCGATTTAAATGAATAACCGTCTCGCATCAAACAAGATCCAGATATAATGTTCATGCTCAACGCAGGCACCAAATAACAATTATTTAGGTCTAAAACTAATCCGAAGGTAGATGTAGAGGTAGCGTGCCGACCGCGATCACATCGACTTTGAAACCATTTCCCACGCGATCGTCACCTCGTCCTTTGCGAGTTAAGCAATCCGTAGTCCCTGCTTTGAGTTGCAAATGTTAGCAATGAACCGATATCAAATACCTAGGTGCTACTACGAGCTCTAGTAAGGTACACATCAATAACATGTATATCACATATACCTTTGTTCACCTTGCCATCCTTCTTATCCGCCAAATACTTGGGGCAGTTCCGCTTCAAATGACGATCGCTTGCGGTAGAAACACTCGATTTCAGGTTTAGGGCCGGACTTGGGTTTCTTCTCTGGCGACAACTTGCTTGCTGTTCTTCTTGAAGTTCCCCTTCTTCTTCCCTTTGCCTTTCTTCTTGAAACTAGTGGTCTTATTGACCATCAACACTTGATGCTCCTTCTTGATTTCTACCTCCGCAGCCTTTAGCATTGCGAAGAGCTCGGTATAGTCTTTACTAACCCTTGCATATTATAGTTCATCACGAAGCCTTTGTAGCTTGGTGGCGGTGATTGAAGAATTCATCAATGACACAATCATCCGGAAGATTAACTCCCAATTGTGTCAAGTGATTGTAGTACCCGGACATTACGAGTATATGCTCACTAACAGAACTATTCTCCTCCATCTTGCAGCTATAGAACTTATTGGAGACTTCATATCTCTCAATCCGGGCATTACGTTGGAATATTAACTTCAACTCTGGAACATCTCATATGCTCCATGGCGTTCAAAACGTCGTTGAAGTCCCGGTTCTAAGCCGTAAAGCATGGCACCTTGAACTATAGAGTAGTCATCACTTTGCTCGCCAGACGTTCATAACATCTGCGGTTGCATTAGCGGCGAGTCTGCACCTAGCGGTGCATCCGGGGCGTAACTCTTACGTGCAGCAATGAGGATGATCCTCAAATTACGGACCCGATCCGTGTAATTGCTACCATCATCTTTCAACTTTGCTTTCTCAAGGAACGCATTAAAATTCAGCGGAACAACAAAGACGAGCCATCTATCTACAATCAAACATAAACAAGCAAGATACTATCGGTACTAAGTTCATGATAAATTTAAGTTCAATTAATCATATTACTTAAGAACTCCCACTTAGAAAGACAACTCTCTAGTCATCCAAGTGATCACGTGATCCAAATCAACTAAACCATAACCGATCATCACGTGAAATGGAGTAGTTTTCAATGGTGAACATCTTATGTTGATCATATCTACTATATGATTCACGCTTTCGACCTTTCGGTCTCCGTGTTCCGAGGCCATATCTGCATATGCTAGGCTCGTCAAGTATAACCCGAGTATTCTGCGTGTGCAAAACTGGCTTGCACCCGTTGTAGATGGACGTGAGAGCTTATCACACCCGATCATCACGTGGTGTGCAGGCACAACGAACTTTGGCAGCGGTGCATACTCGGGAGAACACTTCTTGATAATTTAGTGAGAGATCATCTTATAATGCTACCGTCGATCAAAGCAAGATAAGATGCATAAAGGATAAACATCACATGCAAATCAATATAAGTGATATGATATGGTCATCATCATCTTGTGCTTCGATCCCCATCTTGCGGCACCACCATGATCACCATAAATCACCGTGCGACACCTTGATCTCCATCGTAGCATCGTTGTCGTCTCGCCAAACTTATGCTTCTCGACTATCGCTACGCTTAGTGATAAAGTAAAGCATTACAGAAGCGATGCATTGCATACAATAAGCGACAACCATATGGCTCCAGCCGATTGCCGATAACCGGTTACAAAACATGATCATCTCATACAATAAAATATAGCATCACGTCTTGACCATATCACATCACAACATGCCTGCAAAAACAAGTTAGGCGTCCTCTACTTTGTTGTTGCAAGTTTTACGTGGCTGCTACGGGCTTAAGCAAGAACCAGTCTCACCCACGCATCAAAACCACAGCGATACTTCGTCAAATAGACTCGTTTTAACCTTCTCAAGGACCGGGCGTAGCCACACTTTTCAGTTCAACTAAAGTGAGAGAGGCAGCACCCACGGTCACCTTTAAGCAGCGAGTGCTCGTGGCGGTGAAACCAGTCTCGCGTAAGCGTCTGGCGTAATGTCGGTGCAGGCCGCTTCATCTCACAATACCGCTGAACCAAAGTATGACATGCTGGTAGGAAGTATGACTCGTATCGCCCACAACTCACTTGTGTTCTACTCGTGCAAAACATCAAACCATAAAAACCTAGGCTCGGATGCCTTTGTTGGGAGCGTAGTAATTTCAAAAATTTCCTACGCACACGCAAGATCATGGTGATGAATAGCAACGAGAGGAGAGTGTTGTCTACGTACCCTCGTGACCCGGCGAAGCGATCTGGCGTAGAGGAAGTAGTCGACGTTCTCCTCGCGATCCGACCGATCCGGCGCCGTTACTCCGGCGCCCGAGTTCTTGACACGACAGCTCGATGGCGTCCCTCGTACTCCGATCCAGCCGAGTGTCGAGGAGAGTTCGTCGACCGACGGCGTGATGGCGATCTTGATGTTTACCGGCGAGGCCGCCTAAGCTTGCGACGGTATAACCGAGGTGGAATATGGTGGAGGGGCACCGACACGGCTAAGGAGCGATCTAAAGATCAAACTTGTGTGTTCTAGGGTGCCCCCTGCCCCGTATATAAAGGAGGGAGGGAGGCGGCCGGCCTAGCTAGCTAGGCGGGAGGAGTCCTACTCCCACCGGGAGTAGGACTCCCCCTTCCTAGTTGGATTAGGTTTGGGGGAAGGGAAGAGGAGAGGCGCGCCCCCTCCTGTCCTATTCGGACTGGGGGAGAGGCGTGACCACCTCTGGCCGGCCCTCCTCTTCTCCCTCGAGGCCCACGGGCCCATTTACCTCCCGGGGTTCGGTAACCTCCGGTTTTCGAGTAAATTCCGTTTTGCGGAACCATTCGAACTCCAAACATAGGCTTCCAATATATCAATCTTTATGTCTCGACCATTCCGAGACTCCTCGTCACGTCCGTGATTACATCAGGGACTCGAACTTCTTGGTACATCAAAATACATAAACTCATAATAAGCATCGCCGAAACCTTAAGCGTGCGGACCCTACGGTTCGAGAACAATGTAGACATGACCTAGAACTATTCACGGTCGATAACCAATAGCGGGACCTGGATGCCCATATTGGTTCCTACATATTCTCGAAGATCTTTATCGGTCGGACCGCATAACAACATCGTTGTTCCTTTGTCATCGGTATGTTACTTGCGAGATCCGATCGTCGGTATCAATACCTAGTTCAATCTCGTTACGGCAAGTCTCTTTACTCGTTCCGTAATACATCATCTCACAACTAACTCATTAGTTGTAGTGCTTGCAAGGCTTAAGTGATGTGCATTACCGAGGGGCCAGAGATACCTCTCCGACAATCGGAGTGACAAAACCTAATCTCGAAATCGCCAACCCAACATCGCCTTTGGAGACACTGTAGTACTCCTTTATAATCACCCGATTACGTTGTGACGTTTGGTAGCACCAAAGTGTTCCTCCGTAAGCGGAGTTGCATAATCTCATAGTTACGGGAACATGTATAAGTCATGGATAAAAGCGGTAGCAACATACTAAGCGATCGTGTGCTAAGCTAAGGGAATGGGTCATGTCAATCAGATCATTCGCTAATGATGTGACCTTGTTAATCAAATAACAACTCTTTGTTCATGGTTAGGAAACATAACCATCTTTGATTAACAAGCTAGTCTTATAGAGGCATACTAGTGACATATTGTTTTGTCTATGCATTCACACATGTATCATGTTTCAGGTTAATACAATTCTAGCATGAATGATAAACATTTATCATGAAATAAGGAAATAAATAATAACTTTATTATTGCCTCTAGGGCATATTTCCTTCACCAACTTGGGCCGTGGCCTTGAGGCGCGAAGAAAGCGTTGCTCACATGATCCGAGGCCCTCGACTTTCGAGGCCGGCGGTGGGTCTCTCCCGGACGAGTGGCTTTCTCGCTATGACCTCAAGACCAGCTCTCCGTGATTTACACGATGAGGAGGCCTATTGGCGCCAGGCGCTCAGCGTTAGGTCTGAAGGGTGATGCGAATCGGCTTACTTCGAGGCGATTGCCAGCAGGCGCGCAGTGAGCCGCAACACCATTCCCTGCCTTTGGGATGGGGTAACCCTCCTCGAGGACCCCCGGGACATCCGCTCCCATGTTGACGGCTTCTATCGTTCCCTCTTCTCTCCCGCTCCTCGGAGCGGTCTCTCTCTCGCCCATGATTGTTGGGCCGGCGCCCAACTTGTCTCTGACGCGGAGAACGCGTCCCTGACGGCCCCCTTCTCTGAGCAGGAGGTCTGGGAGGCCATCAAGGGTATGAACTCCTCCTCTGCTCCGGGCCCGGACGGTCTTCCGGTCATTTTCTTCCAGACCTTCTGGAACGTGATTAAACCAGAGGTCATGGCCATCTTCGATGAATTCTTCGTGGGATCTATTGACCTAGGCCGCCTCAATTTCGGGACCATCTCCCTCATCCCCAAGGTCCCTGGGGCGACTGACATCCGCCAGTTCCGCCCGATTACGGTCATCAACGTAATCTTAGGATCTGGCCAAGAGTGCGCCAATAGGGTGACCACCTTGCGGATCGGATTACCCACCCTAACCAATCAGCCTTCATTAAGGGTCGGTACATCCTGGATGGTGTCCTGGTGCTCCATGAGGTCCTTCATGAGGTCCGGGTCAAACGCCTGAAGGCGGTCTTTCTGAAGATCGATTTCGACAAAGCCTATGATACGGTTAGCTGGTCCTTCCTTAGGGAAGTCCTTCTGCGGAAAGACTTTGACGACCGGTGGATCACGAGAGTCATGCACATGGTCTCTTGCGGTCGCACGGTGGTCAACATTAACGGCGAGATCGGTCCCTTCTTCCCTACCCTATGTGGGGTGCGCCAAGGCGACCCCTTCTCCCCGTTCCTCTTCAATATGGCCGTGGACGCTTTGGCCTCCATTCTAGATAAGGCTAAAGCCGCGGGCCACGTCGAGGTATTACCCCCACCTCTGCGGGGCTCGGGAATCTCCATTCTCCAGTATGCCGATGACACGATCATCATGGTCGAAGGCTCGGAGATGGACATCACCAACCTCAAGTTCCTCCTCCTTTGCTTCCAACAGATGTTGGGCCTCAAGATCAACTTCGATAAGAGCGATGTTATGGTGATGGGATATTCCCCCACTGAGTCTGTGGCAATTGCCAATAGACTTAATTGCCGCCTGGGCTCCTTCCCCACTACCTACCTTGGGACGCCCATTAGTGATTCGCGCCTCTCTGCCGCCGACCTTCGCCCCTCCGTGACCAAGCTCCAAACCAGGTGCGAGCCCTGGCAGGGGAGGTGGCTTTCCAAGGCGGCCCGGACTATCCTTATCAACTCCTCCCTCTCCAGCCTCCTCTTATTTCTTATGAGTTTCTCGGCCTCCATGAATCTCTCCATAAGGAGATCGCCAAAATCCAGTCCGATTCTCTGGGTGGCGAGCATAACAGCGTAGTATCACATGGTCGGTGGCACGACATCCGCAAGCCCAGAGAGCGAGGTGGATTGGGCATCATGTGCTCTAAGCGGATGAATATTGGCCTTCTATCCGGTGGGCTGTGGCGTATCACCTTGAGGCCATGGTGGCCTCTGGCTGGACATTATCCGAAATAAGTACCTGCGCGGCCAACCCCTTGCCTTCTGCCAGAAAGCGGGAGGTTCTCAGTTTTGGCAGTCCCTCGTCCAACTCCTTCCTGTGCTCCGCATTGGTACCTCCATCTCGGTGGGGTCCGGCCTCTCGACGCTCTTCTGGTTTGATCGATGGGCCGGCGACTCTCCCTTTGCGGCCCGCTTCCCCATCCTCTTCTCTATCTCTGTCGACCCCATGATCTCTGTTGATAGGGCCCTTCTTGACTTAGGGCGCCTCGCCTTCGTCGGCCATTTGGGCCGGGCGGAATCTGGCCGCTGGCGTGAGTTGCTTGATGCGTTGCTCTGCATGAGCCGTTGGTGGATGGGGATCAGGATCTAGTGCGCTGGCACCTGGAGCCGTCGGGCCAGTTCTCTACCAAATCGCTATACTTGGCCATTGCCCCTTCCTCCGCTCCCCTCCCCCTACCGATGGTTTGGTCCGTTCGCGTCCCCTTGAAGATTCGCATCTTCATGTGGCAGTGGATCCGTGGACGGATCCCGTCCGGTGTGGAGGTCATAAGCGTAATGGCGAACCGGTATCTGCCCCTCTGTCTTTGTTCGAGAGATTCCAACCACATGTTCTTCGCTTGCGTTTCGCGGTTCCTCTGGAGTGCTTCGCGAGATTGTCGGGGAGTTGGAGCCACACCAATTTCCGGACTTATTCTTTGAACTCAAGCGCCCCTTCGTCCTCTCGCCACATTAGGTTCTTTGGAGGTTGGGGTCCTTGCTTGGGCGCTTTGGACTGTTCGCAATAAGCTAGTGATCGGCGTACTCCTCTTCGTCGCTCTTGACTCTCTACAAATTCTCGGGTTTCTTGCGGCTTTGGCGGCCGCTTAGCCGCCCCCGGATCGCGACGCCATCTCTGCCTTCATCGCCGATCTCCGCTCGATGGCCGTCCTTTGTCGCCCCCGCCCGCCGCCGCCTCCACGAGCTTGACTAGATACTTCTTGTGGACGAGACTTTGTTTTTTCTCTTTCTTTTGGGCTTGTTGAGCTGTGCCCTCAGCAGAACCTTATTATTTTGTTGTGGTACTTGGGTGTGTGTGTGTGTGGACCTTATCGTGGCTGTATGTCTTGTGGCGGTTTGCTTTATTTATAAAGCGGGGCGAAAGCCTTTTTCGGTAAAGAGGGTATCCTGGAGCACCAATTATGTATTCACTGACTTCTGATCCACCATCAGATGGTACCTTCAGCTTGCTGACATTCAGCATCACACCCTTATCACCAGCAGCTTGCATTAGTGTGCCTTCATTCTCCTCATGCTCACAGTTTTTTTTAGTGGGGCCTGGCCACTGTATGTGGTTGTGGTGCAATGCTCGCTCCCACATAGCCTCAACAAACCTCTGAGTGACCATCGAGACAGTCTGCTCACTCACACCAAGGTAGGATCCTATGGTGACCGGTGACTCACTGGAGTTCAGCATTACCAGAGACAGCTACTTGATCTCGTGGACAAAGGTGTGATCCCTTGCCATCATATCTTCAGAAAATGCCCCCCTCGACAAGCTGCAGATGTAACTAAAGGTACTTAAATCCAATCTAATTTGGCTAAAACTCAATGATAGAAAGAAAAAACACTAGGCAACAGCAAAACACCTAGACTTATGTGCGCTTAAGCCTTGAAATACAGTAGAGCAGAACACCTTAGTTTGATATTTCTATACCTTGAAACACAGTAGAGCTTTTCAATGGCGTAATCCTCCAAGGCCAGTCGCTCGAGTGCAGGGATAAACATACATGACTCAACTGCCATTATGTTGCAAGCCTCTCCAGGTTACAGCAACCGGAAGATATAAATCACAAATAGTCTGTCTCCATGCAGCAATACCACTAGTTGTTTTCTCCACCGCATAAAAGCTTGTTGCCAATAATATAAACAACACAACACTTGTGTGCCACATACTCTGTTTTCTATACATAGCATCAACGGTTAAGCACCTCAAAAACTTGCTCCAAGATTTAACCTGAGACACGCATCGCGCCGCGTGCACATGTAATGAAAAATCTCTATCTATATGACTTTAATCTCCTTGAGCCAAGCTGTGTGGAGTGGGCATGGATCTGGCTTTCCTTCCGTGAGGGCCTTTTCGGTGAGCGAGTAGAACCAACCATTCCTCCACTTGAACTGTTACATCGAAATGCTTACATGTTACTAATTTTCAAAAAAAAAAAGCTACTACAGGTGAGCGGGTTCCATTGCATAGATTGGCAGCGGTAGGGCTTGCCTCTTTCACGGCGGTCGGATAGTGTGCCACCGCTCTGGAGTAGGCGCAGAGCCTCTCTTCCATGCCCTCGTCGAAAGAAAGCCCCCGCTCTGCAGCCGCGACAGATGCTAATTCAACTATGAGGCTCGATACCTGCAAAAGGAAAAGAAAGAAACGCAAAACTGATCTTCTGTTGGAAGAGTGACTGTTGTTTGTTCTTGGACAATATATATTGTTAAGCTCAATCGTGGAGCATTATGAAAGGAAATGCCGAAGTAAACCTATTGACATGATGATTGTATTGGTGAATGCGATGTCTTATTATTGTGGTGAGCACGAAGGGCAAATAACTATATTATCGACAAGTCAACAATGTATATAGTCCTACTTTATTTATTTATTCGGCATTTGATCTAGTGGAAGAAAATAGGTCGGAACTGAAACAGCTCCAAGACATTCAAGAGAGACCTTGAGCAAATTACCTGAGAACGGTATTCTTTTTCGACCGCACCGACTGTAGCCCCAGGATGACGAGCTCCAACGAGCATGAAAGCTGAAATCCAAATCAGCTTCTCTAGCATTTGCTTCTCAAAGGCTCCCTTGTCAAGCACCTGAGGATTTTCACAAATGAGAATTGTAGTATCTTCAGATATGGCCCCAACCAAGTCAATCTTCTGGACAAGATTCCAAAGCACAATGAATTGATCGGGATGCATCTTCCAGTTCATCCACTTCACATCAAGCAGAGCCTGACTAACCGTCAATTTCTGTTTTGCAGCACAAACCTTTTCCCCGTCGGATCGGATGATAGGAAAGCTTCTTCTGCTTTTACCAATCTTGTTTTGTTGGTGTACCATTTGTGCGCAGCAAACACAAACAGCAGAAGAGGTCCGCAGCCCCCAAGTCTATCCACGAGCACACTGACCCAGAGAGTTGTGAAGCATTCTACACTGACGAACTGCACGATCACTGAGTCGATATGGGTGATGAAATCACCTTGCAGGTGAGCCCGCCGTTCTGGAGGCGGGCGGCGACAGCGGGGGCCCAGGCGCCGAAGGCGGCGGTGAGGCCCTCGGGGTTGGCGTCGGTGATGCCGTCGACGGGGGGCTCGCCGAGCCTGGACACCGCGAAGTAGGCGAGCACCTGGTTGGCGCCCGCCAGGCCCTTGCTCTCCAGCCACGGCTCCAGCATCCCGTTCTGGAAGAAGACGAGGTCGCGCCACCGGGACCTGGGAGTGGCGTCGAGCACGGCGTCGAGGTCGTCGTTGCGGGTGCAGACTAGGATGGGCCCGGCCGGCGCGGCGGGCGGGAGCGCCTCGCCGCGGCTGAGGAGTAGGTCGTCGCCGGCGGGCGGGCCCATGGAGAGCAGCGCCTGGCCCACGCGGCCGCCGCCCACCACCACCACGGGCTGCATCATCGCCCTGAGAGCGACCCTGGCCCTGCCCCTGGAGGAGGAGGATTGGAGGCTGCGGCGGAGGGGAGTGGCGCCGGCGGGGACGGCGGCTTGGAGGCCCATTAGTTCCGTTCCGGCGGACTGGACGGGGCGGTGGGCCACGTAGATGATAAGGCGAGACAGTCCAGCCCGTACGTGGACTATGTATTTCCATCCTTTTGTTTTCTCATCAATAAAAATGTGTGCCGAAATGATTGCGGTAGTCGCCTCTTCTCGGTCGTGTCCGCAGGATTGCCTCTACCGGCTTGTTGCTGTGAAGTCGAATCTACTATGGCGGGACCCGATAGTGTACGATGAGAAGCAGCGGGTGGTTTCTTCGGTGATCTTCTGCGGCGCTAGCCCGACCTAGTTCTTCTTGGCAGTTCCTTGTTGGAGTCAGAGCCGCGCTATCTTGTCGCAGGTGGCCGAGTTGTGCCATTGTTCTTCATTTAGCCACACACGGCCTCTACAATGTAGGCTGAGTCAACGATCGCCTACAACAAAGTCGGAGTCGAAGTCGTTTGCTCAAGATGGCGATGCATGATGCCACTAATGAAGGAATGATGGTACGGTGACGCCTGTGCATTGTGTCGGCGATGCCATTTTTGAAGTGGTGGTACCTTATGTTTGATCTGGTTTTCGCTTGATTTTTTTTCTAGTGAACCGAGCAACTCTTCTCTTCTTAATTATTGCAAGATTCTGCCATTTCGAAAGAAAAAAGGCAAATGCCCATAGTCATGACTCATGATTGTTTTCTTTTTCGAACGACATGGGTGCAGTACAATGCAATGCAGCTAGATGCATTCATCTCTGCTCTATTCTCTTCTCTCCTGTGAGCATGATGACGGCTACACATGATTGCATTGCATTACATTACATTACATTATATTACAGACGGCAACAATCAACCTACGTAAGATGTGGCGCGTCCGTCCGTTTACCATGCAGCAATACATACATACATACATACATACTCCATTTGTAAAGAAATATAAGACCGTTTAGATCACTACTTTAGTGATCTAAATGCTCTTACATTTGTTTACGAAGCGAGTACATGTTACCGATAAATAGGACAACCGAGATCAGGCGCTACTACTATCTCCTACAGAGTACAGTGACAACACAGTCACAACCAGAAGGCATCCGTCCGTTCGTCCGTCTAAGAGAAAGATGACCCGGGTGACGATGATGGTGTCTTCTTGCCCTCCTCATGATCCTCATCATCAGCAGCAGGAGGCTTGGCCATCTGCATGTAGCCCTGATGGGTGCACATGAGGTCCGGCTCGCCCTTGACCCACAGGTTCCACAGCTCCCCCCGCTTCTACCCCAACGATATCAGCGTCCCTGCACAGAGTCAACAAAAAAGTATTAAACGTGTTAGATATATACCAAAAATGTTCATAGAAAAAATAAAAACCTGAGAGAAAACAAAAGAAAACCAATGAAAAGCAAGAAAAATAAATGAATAGAAAAAGAATGAAAAGAAAAAAAGAGATAGTGAAAATGGAAAGAAACGAAGAATCCAAATAAAAGAAAATAGAAACAGTAAACATAGAGAAAGAAACTAAGTAGAACCGAGGAGAAACAAGAAAAAACAAAAACAAGAGCCAAAAACCAGTGAAAAATTGGCTCTTTTTCTTTAACATGGTTGCAACCTACTAAGTTGACACGGACCGGGTGTTGGCCGAGTGGCTAGCAGTGCTGTGCTGCAACCTGGAGGTGCCAGGATCTCCGGACCGCAACTGTAGACGCTTCTCTTGTCTATTTCTTTTACGTATGCGCGAATGCGTACGCAGCAACTGTAGACACTTCAGACGAGACCGAAGGAAAACTCGCTATAAGCGTGATATAGCCTTTGCGCTTTGCCAGAGGGATATCAATGTTGAACGTTGTCATCGAATTCAGTAAGAACAATACGTAACCTCAATTTTGGGTGCCACAAATTAAACACCTGCTCCACATTAATATAATTGTCTAACGTTTCGGGGCCATAAAACCTAGCGGACGTCCAGCTTCGACCAGTCTCTATCCTGCGCGGCGGCAAACGTCCCAGCGGCCATGAGACACGCCACGTCGCCATAATGGGTGGCTTCCCATTTGACAACGAGTTTTGGGCCCTAACTTCTGTTGGCCGATGAGTAACAACGCCCACTGCGCGCGAGCTTAACCAGAAGCAGTGGGAGGTGGACTGTGGACATGTCCTGTAGAAGATCGGCGCCGTCGCTGTCCCCCGGCAGCAGCCGATGGGACGACGCGATACAGATCGCGGAGGAGATGCAGCTTTATCCCTCTGATCCGCGCCTATAAGTTATGGCCGCGGAAGCTGCGTGGTACTCTCAACTAGACGGGACTAATTAGCGGCGGTGGACACGTGCTTCTGTTCTGCCATGGGGAAGACGCCGGAGAAGGAGAATCCAAAGGAGGAGAAGAAGAAGCTGGAGAAGCTGCGGAGCGCGGCGCAGCGGCAGAAGGCGAAGCTGTACATCGTCGCGGCCTGCATCGCCCTGCTCGTCTGCGGCTGCCGCAGAGACAGCAAACAACCAAAGCGTACGTGTGTGCATTATTATAGTATAACTTATCCAGCCTGACAGTATATATATAAGAGCCATGCATTCGTACGCACGTACAGCGCATGAACATCACATCAGAACTCTACAAGCATCAGTGCTATAATAGCTTTAATTTCTAGCCTGAAAGTACATTTTACTACTGAGGGAGTACTTCAGTATTTGGTGACAACAGTTCATGAGCTTCAACCAACAGTTCATGAGCACCAACATTTCAATTGATGTATCGTAAACTCGACCGACTCCTCTGATTATGAAATGTGCTGGAAAGCTGCTATCATCTGCATAGCGGTTACGGACTGATTTATTCAGTGTAATCATGGAACTACAGCCCTTACTTACATGATTGCAGGTCAGAAACGGGATAGGAAGAAGTAGCGGGCAAAAATCCACAAATCGGCAAAAATAGTACCACCATCATAGTATATATATACTGAACTTGATTGGTATACAGCAGTTTGAAGTTTGAACATGCCAATACAGTTGGTACTTGCCGATTTGTTGACTCGTGAGACAAAATGAAGAACTCAAGCCAGGGAGGGAGGAAAGAGAACACGAACGAGAGCAAATGTCAGATGATTGAGGTCATCTCTCGTCTCCGTTCAGTTTCAAGTGACGAACAATGGAACAGGAACGAGAAGAAAAACATGACGAAATTTGGAGCTAGGCTGGAAGGCCCAGGAAGAGCCAAGACACACACAATCCAGAATAAGAATATATTTTATTTTGCTTTCCCAGGTGATGATGCAGAGCCCTACTGGAGTACTTTGCAAGGACTTGATCGGGGTTTAATGAAGACCATGAGTCAGAATAAGATTATGTACTGCCCACTATTGGACTGTGAAATGAGTCCAGCTGTTAGAATAAATCCGAGGCATACCGTCGATCATCCAAGGATCAAGCAATCACACGAGCACGACACCGAGATTTGTTAACGAGGTTCACCGATATGGCTACATCCCGGGGCCTGACTACGGGCGCTCCTCCCCGTGACACCGTCACAATACCGCACCCGGTCGCCCTGGACACCGGCACATGCCGCCGGCTTCCCCTGCGTTCCGGTGCTATTATGTTGGCATAGGTTACATCGTGCGTCTACCCCCGCTATATATGAGAGGTCTAGGATACAAGTGTCCTACTAGGACACGACTCCATATCCTATCTAAACACAATACTACTCAGAGTCCAACTGTAACCTACCTTGTACACTATATTCGACACAACTCCAACAAACTCCACCTTGGCGAATATACTCCACCACCCTGGATTTGTCCATGCGTCAAACTTCCATGTACATTGGACTTGAGCTTGTCCCATGAGCACCGCTGCTACTCCAAAGATTCCATATGACTCCACCTGCAACTTGTAGTCCCTTCTTTTCTTGACCACAGTCAACACTCGAGCAAAATTAAGTTCCTTGTTACTCTAGTTTGCGCTCCCAACTTCCAGAATATCAGTCCGACGCCATCACACACCGATCACTGACCTGCGTGAAAGTGAACAACTCACATATTGGGTGTCACACATAAGAGTTACCTGAACTCAACATCACCGCTCCTCTTAACCGCTTGTCTGAAACTTGAAGGAATTTCACCATTGCTTGTAGTCACCCCGAGTCAAATTCGCAGTTGTCTCACCACATGTATGACCACCAGAGCCCTGGCCCGTCTCCATGTCCCATGCATACCGCACGCCTCGCCGCTATTACCGCGTCGAGCCTCCGCTGTCCAGGTCGAGTCTCAAGGGTCGCGAAACCACACCACTCAACCCCCACTGCAGAGTACCACCGATCATCACCGACCGATGACGAGTTTCACGCTTCCATCAAACCACTGGGCTCCAGTCCGAACTGCATGTCACTCTCTTTTCCCACCGCTGAATAGGCTTCGATTCTCTGGATCCTTACACCGTAGCCCCTCAATCCAGCTCCACCTTCAACATGACTCCATGGTAGATGATCAGTCCACCCATGCGCCCCGTCGACTTCAAGCTCTCATGTGCACCGACTTGAATCAATCCCGCGCCATAGTCTTGTCGAAGCCACACAAGCCCTCGGGCATGTGCCACGTGTTTCCACGCCCCAGAAGTCGGTCACCATCAGCATCACGCTCCTATGTCGCTATCGCTGATCCCACCACCGTCTTCTGTTCCAACCGACTCACGTCGATCCGTCAGACTGCCAAGTCCAACCCCGCCGAACTCGGTCGACTGTATGACACGCTCAAGGCTCCCAAATCGTGTTCCACGAAATTTCCATCCGTCACAAGATAATTCCATCTCAGCTGACATGACTTCCTGCAACGCATTCAAGCATCCCTGTTGCGCCAACAAATCTTTCACTCTTGTCTGCCATAACTCAAAGTTTTCAGTTCCGTTGAACTTCTCCACCTCAAACCTGGTACCCGTTGGCGCCATGGTCCTTTGTACGGCTGACCATGTGAAAAATTATCTGAGCTTTTCTCACATGATTCCCCAAGTACACGAACAGAACCTCCGCATACTACTAGCAATTCCAACTAGCCGGTCTCCATCTGATCTGCTCTTGGCTCAACCCCGATGCTGCTGTTGCTTTGTCAACGCCCCTGTTTCAATGGATGCGTATCACCAGATGGATATTTTCCTTTGCTTGAAACGATCTACCTCTCTCCCTGTCACATGAGGACTCGGTCCTCTCTTTTTTCCAAAACAAATCTCACAAACGAGCAGCACACGTCCCTCAAGTGGGCCTCGTCCACCAGCGGCACGCTTGGACTAGCACATGCATGCCACCGCGACGCGTTACTTCCTTGCCAACCGTGGCTGCGCGCAACCCTCGTGCACCGTATGCTAAGGCTACGCAGCACCGCCGCCTGCATGCATACACTCGTTCGGCGCCTGATCCAATCGATATTGCCGAGAGCCCGAGACTGAATCATGATGCTCGTGTTATGTCGCCGCAGGATTTACGCTCGCCCGACCGACCATCAAATCGACGCGCGACGCCACGCCTCGCTCCGAGCCATACTCGTCGGCTCTGCTTCCAATTGCTTTTCCCAATCTCGTCGAGAACCACACCGCCATCGGCTGCATCTCAAACTTGATTTTTCCTCTGATCAACAATCCACAACCTCCGAACAACCTAGCTCATGATACCACTTGTTAGAATAAATCTGAGGCATACCGTCGATCATCCAAGGACCAAGCAATCACACGAGCACGACACCGAGATTTGTTAACGAGGTTCACCGATATGGCTACATCCCCGGGGCCTGACTACGGGCGCTCCTCCCCATGACACCGTCACAATACCGCACCCGGTCGCCCTGGACACCGGCACATGCCGCCGGCTTCCCCTGCGTTCCGGTGCTATTATGTTGGCATAGGTTACATCGTGCGTCTACCCCCGCTATATATGAGAGGTCTAGGATACAAGTGTCCTACTAGGACACGACTCCGTATCCTATCTAAACACAATACTACTCAGAGTCCAACTGTAACCTACCTTGTACACTATATTCGACACAACTCCAACACCAGCATTGTAGATTCGCCATGATGTCGATGAACTATATAGGGAATGTAGAAGCCACCACGTGTCTTTTGGAATCTCAAAGCAGTTCTTTGCACACAGACTTGATCCCTTTCTGCATCGGTTTCACTCGACGACCGAGCCTCCGGGGAAATGGAAAAGGAAATGGGCGAGGTCTCGCATCCGGGGCGTCCGAGAGTGGATGGGAGTTAGCAAACTGATAGAGGGGACCAAGGCTAAGAGCATCTCTAGATCCTGCAAATTCAGTAAAATAACCATCAGTTTGCGGGACGAAGGGGGTTTACCCGGTCTGAATATATCTTCCAAATTCGGCTGTCCCGCAATTTTTTTGTGGGATCCCAAATCCACGGGCTCATTTCCTTCATGTCTACGAGATTTCGCTCGCTTTTGTCGGCTCCCCTTTCCTTTAGGGCGAACACATTTCCGCCTGCTATCTTTCGCGCCTCCACTCCCCATCGCCGCCCCCGCAGCCGCACGTCCCCGCTCGTTCTTGCTGCCCCCGGCTGCCCCATTGAAAGTGCAACTAATCCCCGGGTGGTTTTGATAACTCATAACAACATATAGCTCATTGAACTAATATCATTTCAAGTTAAATATTTCAGAAAGTTCAATGGTTAGGGTGGCATGGACTAGAGATGTAGACCCCTCAAAATGCTAAGGACAAATATTGGCAAAAACTCAAGACTCTTCATTTCTATTTTAGTGATCCAAGATCACATTAAGTCCATAGAAAAGCGGATACTATTAAAAGAGGATGCGGTATTGCTTAATGGTCTACTTGTTCAAAGTGCTTAATGATATTGCTCCAAAACCCCTCAGCCACCTTCTCATTTTCACATATGTCCAAAACTCCAAGTCAAACTCAGCCCCACCGATTTGATCTATTCGGCGCCACCGAGTTCAGTAGACATAGCCACTGCCAGAAACCCTAGAAAATTTGGTCACACCAATACGGATCTCGGTCTCACCGGGATTGCTCTGCAAACTCTCCATTGCATGTTGTAATTATTTCAGTCTCACCGAAATGTGCAATTGGTCCCACCGAGTTTGCTTGACCAATTCTCTGTTTGCTCTTTGCTGAAATCGGTCTCACCAAGTTCAAGCAATTGGTCTCACCGAGATGAGGTTTTGCCCTCGCCCTAGCACATCAGCCCCACCGAGTTGTTCCATTTGGTCCCACCGAGATTCCTAACGGTCACATTTTGAACTGAATCGGTCTCACCGAGTTCAAGTAATCGGCCTCACCGAAATGTGGTTTTGCCCTAGCCCTAGCACATCAGTCCCACCGAGTTGTTCCAGTCGGTCCCACCGAGATTCCTAATGCTCACATTTTGAACTGAATCGGTCTCACCTAGTTATTCTATTCGGTCTGACCGAGTTGAGTCAAATGTGCGTAACGGTTGGATTTTTGTGTGGAGGCTATATATACCACTCCATCCCCTTCTCCATTTGTGAGAGAGCCATCAGAACGTGCCTACACTTCCACTACACATTTTCTAAGAGAGAACCACCTACTCATGTGTTGAGACCAAGATATTCCAATCCTATCATAAGAATCTTGATCTCTAGCCTTCCCCAAGTTGCTTTTCACTCAAACCATCTTTCCACCATAGCCAAATCTGTGTGAGAGAGAGTTGAGTGTAGGGGAGACTATCATTTGAAGCACAAGAGAAAGGAGTTCATCATCAATACACCATATATTACCTTTTGGAGAGTGGTGTCTCCTAGATTGGTTAGGTGTCGCTTGGGAGCCTCCGACAAGATTGTGGAGTTGAACCAAGAAGTTTGTAAGGGCAAGGAGATCGCCTACTTCATGAAGATCTACCCAAGTGAGGCAACTCCTTCGTGGGCGATGGTCATGATGGGATAGACAATGTTGCTTATTCATGGACCATTCATGGGTGGAGCCCTCTGTGGACTCGCGCAACTGTTACCCTTCGTGGGTTGAAGTCTCCATCAGCGTGGCCGTACGATAGCATCACCTATCGGAACCATGCCAAAAATCTCCGTGTCTACATTGCATTTGCCTTCTCCAAACCCTTCCCTTTACCTTTATGTGCAATGTTTTACTTTCCACTGCTACACTCTTAGAATTGCATGTGTAGGTTGATTGCTTGACTTGCGCTAGTTGCTAGAATCTGTCAACACTTAAAATTGGAAAAGGTTAGATTTTTATTTGGTCAAGTAGTCTAGTCGTCCCCCTCCTCTACACCTACTTTCGATCCTACAAGCTGGTATCAAAGCTTTGGTCTCCATTTTCCATAGCTTTGGTGATCATAGCATTGGTTTCACAACCTAGGAGAGTATGGAGTCTAGCGAGGGAAATTACGACCGTAGAGGTCCTTACTTTGATGGTACTAATTTTGCTAGTTGGAAGCATAAAATGCATATTCTTGGTCATAACCCCGCTGTTTGAGCAATTGTGCGTATTGGCTTGCAAGGTGAATACTTCGAGGATGGAAGAGAACCGGATCGTGAAGCGTCCGTGGAAGAATTGAAGATGTTGCAATACAATGCTCAAGCTTGTGTTATTCTCTTCAACGAATTGTGCCCCGAAGAATTCAACAATATCAGCCGTCTTGAGAATGCAAAGGAAATTTGGGATACTTTGGTTGATATGCACAAAGGTACCAAGTCTATCAAGGAATCCAAATTGGATGTGCTTCAAAGTCAACTTGACAAGTTCAAAATGAAGGATGGTGAAGGAGTCGCTGAGATGTACTCTAGGCTTGCTCTCATCACAAATGAGATTGTCGGCTTAGGAAGCGAAGAGATGACCAACAAATTCATCATCAAGAAGATCCTAAGAGCCTTGGATGGAAAATATGATATCGTGTGCACCTTGATCCAAATGATGCCCAAATACAAAGATATCAAGCCAACGGAAGTCATTGGTAGAATTGTTGCTCATGAGATGTCACTCAAGGATAAGGAAAAGCTCCACAACAAGTCTAGTGGTGCTTATAAAGCTTCATGTGACGCTTCTACAACATCAAGTGAGAAACAAGTCTTCAATGAAGAATTGCGCTTAATGGTGAAGAACTTCAACAAATTCTACAAGAACAGAAGCAAAGAGAGAAGTTCCAAGTCAAGGTCCTACAATGACAGAAGATCTTCTAGTCGTGATCGCAATTGCTACAGTTGTGGAAGACCCGGACACTACTCCAATGAGTGTATGGCTCCCTATAAGAGAAGAGAATATTCACCTAAAAGGAGAAGTAAAAGAGATGAATCACCACCAAGAGAGAGAAGGAGTAGAGATGATCGTTATGAACGAATACCTCTCGTAGAAGCAAGGATTCTGAAAGGAAGGACAAGTCATCAAAGAGCTACACAAGATGAAGGCATCAAGCTCACGTTGGTGAATGGGTTCCGATTCCGACTCCGACAACTACTCTGAGAGAAGTTATCACTTCAACTCCGAATATACTCAAGATGAAGGTGTTGCCAGTCTTGCACTTGTGTCATCCAACTCGTACGACATATTTGACTCACCAAATGAAGGAATTGGAAGATGCTTCAAGGCTAAAGGCCCTAAGGTATCACAGCCTAAGTATGTTGATCTCAATAGTGATGAAGATGATTTGCTAGGTGATGATGATTTACTTGTTGACAACACTAGTGATGAAAACTATGATGAATTTGCTATTAATCATGCTAATCAAGATGAAATGAATGACAATGATAAGAAGGAGATTGAGCGTCTAACTAAAGAACTAAACACTCTTAAGTTAGCTCATGAAACAACTTTAGAGGATCATCGAGAGCTTCTAAGGACTCATGAGAAGCTACTCTTCAAGAAGCTAAATTTAGAGCAATAGCATGGGTTCTTAAAAGCAATCAATGATGATCTTCAAAAGAAGAGTTCTTCTTACATTGTCAAACATTTACTCTTGTCTACTTATACGCCATAAGTAAAATCTAGCAACAAGAGCAAGAAAGACTCTTCTTCTAGTAGTAACAATAATCATGTTAAATCCAATATTGTTGCTTCTAGTAGTTCTCTTGATTCCACTAATGATTCTCTTAGCCAAGTTACATTTGAGCAAGAAAATAGCTTATTGAAGGGAATTATAGAGAAAGGTGTTTACAAGAGCCTTGCCGGAAGTAAGAAATTTGAGGAAGTTGTACGCAAGCAAGGAAGGCACCAGAAGAATCAAGGTGTTGGTTTTGAATGAAAGTTCAGTGCCAATGGAGTTGAGTGGGAAGAAGATCAATAACCCAAGATGAAGTTTGTTCCTCAACAGGAGAAGTATGATCCCACTTCTTTCAACGGAACACAAGCTCAATATGATCTTCCACCACAAGTCAAAAAACTAAAAGGCAAGGACAAGCTTCAAGAAGAGATTGATTCATTTGAAGAAGCTCATAAGGCCTTGGTCAAGTGGATTCCCAAGACTACATCAAGTTCTACTTCATCAAGTAAGACTACAACTCCAAGGATTCCCATCAAGTTGATGTGGATCCCAAAGAAGAACAACTAGAGAGTTCTTGAGGGTGACTCCGCCAACACATTTCACTCATATTCATTTTGGCAAGGACAAGTGCAATCAACTTCCATATCTTGCACTAGTTCATGGAGTCACAAACCCTCTTGTTGGTAAGACAAGGGACAAGGTAACCTAATGCTTTCATGGACATCATCCTATGTGTGTTTCACTCTATGTCCATGGATATCTTTGTGTGTTCCTTGTGGGACTAACCCATGTAGGTATTGAAAGTGCAACTCACTCCAATGGATTGCTCCAAATGATCTACATAAACATTGAGCATCCACATCTTCAACACCTACATGAAGTCATCATCGACAAAACCCAAGGTTAGTTCATCCCTCTAAGGGGGATATCACATCTAGGGGGAGCTTTGCTCTAAGAATTGAGCTAAAGCAACTCTAATGGTGTGAACACATTAATGCTTTATGTAAAAGTGGAAACCCCACTTGTGCTTAAACAATGAGTATGACCTACGATCAAATGTTCTCATTTGACTCCTCCATCAATATACTCATATATAGATGACCTAGTCATCGCCAATTACTTGATAGATGCTAGAGTGTTTGTGCATGCTTTTCCACATGTTTTATTTGCCATCTTATTGCGTGAGCATGTTGGTTGCATAATTTTCTCCATTCGAGGACATCCATTTGTTGCTTTGATTTTTTGGTTTTTCTTTTTGCCAAATGGATGGACAAGAATGCCTAAGTACTCTTTCTAGCTATCTATGCTTTTTGTCGTCTCAAACTCTATTCATGCTACATCACAAAGTTTGAACAAAGTCGAATTCGGACCCTCGGAGTGAGGAGCACTTGGAGCCATCGATCCGTCAAGGGCTTAACTTCCAAAACCTCTTAATGCCTTTCGGTCAGACCAACTCACTCCCACTCGCTCTCACCAAATACATTAAGTTGATCTAGGTTTTCATCTCGGTGCAACCGATTTGAACAATTCGGTCACACCGAGTTGCAGCAAACAAGGTTTTGGTTACTGGTTGAAATTTCAAGATTTCCCATGGTTACCGCATATTTCCGTGCCCCTCGATAAATCCTCATACCAAGCAAAAAATACCATTTTTTCAAATGTTTGAATTCAAATGCTCCATTTGTAGTAAAGTGCGTAGGATCTAATTAATGCCATGGGAGTTGATTTTGATGCATTTGTAGCAACCAAGTTCTTGTTTTGAAAGGTCTCTGGTTTGAATGTTCATTCATTCATTTATCTGAATTCAAAATTCAACTATAAAATTCGTTCGAAATATTCTCGGTATTTCTCGGTAACCGTGGTAACCACGTTTACCCGCCCCCTCGGTAAAATTGTCTCATTCGGTAACCAAAACCTTGGCAGCAACTGCTAGCAGTTTTGCATCTCGGTGCCACCGATTCGTTACACTCGGTCACACCGATAGCGTCTGGGTATATATACCGCAGGTTGAAATTTTGGAAACTCCTCCAAACCACTCGACCGCGCCTCCTAGCACTTCCGCCCCTTGGTCTCCGGATCATCGCCAGTGACCTCCTGCCACTGGTCTCCGCCGCTTTTAACGGAATCCTCACCGCCGTTTCCGTCGTAGCAAGTCCGTCACCAAGTTAGGGTATGGATTTGAGCCCTTTGTGCTTTCCATAACTCTGATTCTTGCACAAAGTACAATGCCTATGTTCTTCCCACGTATGAGATTGATCTATCCACCAAAATAATTCCATAGAATAGATTTGATGCAAAAACTTAGGGTTAGGTTTCCGCCGAACTCATCTCGGACCGACCGATCTGAGGATCTCGGTCACACCGATTGGCCCTGGGCCCTGGCTGTTGCACAAGTACAACTCGGTCTGACCGAAGTGTACTGATCGGTGCGACCGAAATCACTTTCTCTGTGAAACCCTAGCATCTCGGAGTCACCGAACTACATTTTGGTCTGACCGAAACTGTTTCTTTAGACTTTGTTAGTGCTTCAGTGTCGCCGAGTTTGTCAAATCGGTAGCTCCGGAATGCTTTCTGCAGAAAACTAAAATTAAGTTCTTGTCTCAGTAATTTTGCAAAATAAGCTGCACTTTGTAATGCTCATCCACTCTATCTATACCCAACTATTCACAGGGTCACTTTTAGCAATGTTAGAGGGCAGTGATAGCCAAAACAAGTCTGAAGAGCAGGTCAACCTCAGTGAGGGCACTAGTCCCTCAAGCAGTTATGACGAGGGGAGCAGAAGCACTCCCAACAACTTGCTTAAGGCAGCCACTAGGACAAAGAAGAAGAGAACATCTGAATTTGAGAATGAGGACTTTGTCATTGAGGAGGAGGTGACCTCCAAGAAGAAGGTGCTCAAGAAAGAGTATGATGCTGTGTAGAAGAAAGCTCCTGCTAAGAGAGCTCCAATGTCAAAAGCCAGCCTCAACTCAAGAAACCATGTAGTTCACTCTTGAACCAAGAGAGGAAGAGGCTGCTAGAGGAAAGAAGAGGAAGGAGAGAGTCAGAAAGACTATTGACAGAGCCATTGGCAAACCTTTTCTATGATGAGAGATTCTGATGAAGATGAAGAGGAGGAAGAGCCTGTTGCACCTCCTGCAAAGACTCAGAAGCTTATGGGGGATGCCATAAGGACTGGGGCTGCTCCATCTAAGCCCAAGTCTGCCCCCAAGCCTCTAGCTCAGGCTCCCAAACCATCTGCACCAAAGAGATCAACCAGGAACATTTCTGCTCCTAAGAAGAATAAGGACCCCGTGCCTGAAGCTCAAGAAGAAGAAGTGCCACTAGTGCTCAAAAAACGGAGGCCCAAGATTCTAGATCATAGTGATGATCATTTTGTGGAAGAAAATATGAAGCTAAGAAAGGATGCAGGTCTGAGACTTTGGAGAAAGACTGATCCCTATGCCACCAGGAGGAGAACTGTTGTGGACTACTGCTTTCACACAAAGGAACATCAGGATTTCTATGAGACTGTCCTTTTGGACAAGAAGCCCATTGTCTGTGATATGAAGTGGGTTGGCTGGAAATATATTGATGACAATGAGGACTATTTCCCAAGTGTGCATGAGAGCTTCAGAATGAATGAAATTGACAAGTTTATTGGTCAGAAGTTGACTAAGTGGAACGATGAGATGACCATGCAATTCTATTCCATTGCTCACTTCTACCCTGATGGAAAGATTGTCTGGATGATTGAAGGTACAAGGTATCAATCAACAATCTCAGAATGGGCCAAGCTGATCAATTCCCCAAAGGAAGAGAAGAATGACACTAATGTATATGCCAAGCCTAGGAAGGATCACAACTCCATGACCAACATGTACAAGACTATTCCTGATGATGCCCTGGATACTCACAAGTTTGGGTCAATATACTATCTGCTTGCTGGTTTGACCACTATCAACACTATCTTGAGGCACACTCTTTTGCCCAAGTCAGGAGATCATAGAATGATCTTTGGTCACTTAGTCAATCTGCTTCGCATGTTTGATGTACCACATAAGTTCAAGGTGATGAGCTTGATTGTTGAGACTGTGAAGAGAACAACTGCTGATCAGAAGAGATCTTGTGGATATTCCCCTCACATTCAAATTTTGATCAACTCCAAGATGGGAATCATGACATATCTTCTTGATAGAGAGCATCTTCCCCTGAGGCCAGATTTTGAGGACAACGAGGTTGTCATGGATGCATCCTATCCTACTTGTGCAGAAGCCCAGGAGAAGAGAGAGAAAGCAAAGGCTGCAAAAGCAGCGAAGGCAGCAAGTGCACCAGACGCTTCCATAGTGATGCTCAAGACCAAGCAAGATCAACTCAGTTATCTACTTGAGGCTACAATGAGAATTGAGAAGGTCTTGGCCACCCTGACTCAAAATCAAGAAAGTCTTGAGAGGATCATTGAGACTAAATTTCATGACCTAGATGTGAAAGTCACTAAGATACAGACCACTATGGAGAAGCTCCAAGAAGAAGATGAGAACAGGGAGGATAGACCAACTATAGATACATTCTAGAGAGTGCCAAGGGTACAAAGGTCATCAGCAGTGCCAGTTGTCAGAGACTCCAAGACTACTACTTCAGCACCTGCAGCACCTGCCACGGTTGCACCTCCAATGTCAACCCCTCCAGCTCCACAGACCTCTGTCGAAGCTTTTGCAGATGCCCTCCTGTCCACGCCATCTACGCACACTGGAGCAACAAGCCAGAAGACCTCTTTAGGAGCTCCCAGAGATAGTGCCTAGAGTGTTGCATAGCATTATACGTTTTCAAACTTTTTGGTAACTTGTTGCCAAAGGGGGAGAAAGTGTATAGATCATTAGGCTTCGAGAGAGAGAGAGAGAGAGAGAGAGAGAGAGAGAGAGAGTGTTTTGCCTTTTATTTGCCTCTCTTACTACTTTGATCGTGTGGTTGTTTGATTCCTATGCTACTATTTGTGTTATGCTCGTTAGATACTTTGTGATCATTTGTTTGATCATACTATGCTTAATGTGTGATTGCTTGCTTATATTCATGATATTTGTGTATGATCAATCACTTCTACCCTTGGTGATGAGTGCATGTTATCTAACTCTTATCATTTTGAGCGCTCCACCAAGATGTATGTGACATGGAAGAGTGACCCATGATCCTAATCGATCATGCATTTGCATTCAAAAGCAATATTTAAATAATGCACAAATTTAGGGGGTGCTCTTGCTTATCACATACTTCTCAAAGCGATGATGTATTTCATTCATATTATCATTTGTTGAAGCTTTGATCTATATGTTGTCATCAATTACCAAAAAGGGGGAGACTGAAAGTGCAACTAATCCTCGGGTGGTTTTGGTAACTCGTAACAACATATAGCTCATTGAACATAATCCTTTCAAGTTAAATATTTCAGAAAGTCCAATGGTTGGCATGGCATGGACTAGAGATGTGGACCCCTCAAAATGCTAAGGACAAAGATTGGCAAAAGCGCAAGACTCTTCATTTCTATTTTAGTGATCCAAGATCACATTGAGTCCATAGGAAAGCCAACACTATTAAAAGGGGATGAGGTGTTGCTTAATGGTCTACTTGCTCAAAGTGCTTAGTGATATTGCTCCAAAAACCCTCAGCCACTTTCTCATTTCCACATATGTCCAAAACTCCAAGTCAAACTCGGCCCCACCGATTTGATCTATCCGGCACCACCAAGTTCAGTTGACATAGCCACTGCCAAGAACCCTAGAAAATTCGGTCACACCAATACAGATCTCGGTCTCACCGAGATGGCCCTGCAAACTCTCTGTTGTCTATTGTAATTATTTCGGTCTCACCAAAATGTGCAATCAGTCCCACCGAGTTTGCTTGACCAACTCTCTGTTTGCTCTTTGCTAAAATCGATCTCACCGAGTTCAAGAAATCGTTCTCACTGAGATGAGGTTTTGCCCTAGCCCTAGCACATCGGTCCCACGGAGTTGTTCCAGTCGGTCCCACCGAGATTCCTAATGTTCACATTTTGAATTGAATCGGTCTCACCGAGTTCTTCTATTCGGTCTGACCGAGTTGGGTCAAATGTGTGTAACAGTTGGATTTTGTGTGGAGGCTATATATACCCCTCCACCCCCCCCCTTCAGCATTTGTGAAAGAGCCATCAGAACGTCCCTACACTTCCACTACACATTTTCTGAGAGAGAACCACCTACTCATGTGTTGAGACCAAGATATTGCAATCCTATCACAAGAATCTTGATCTCTAGCCTTCCCCATGTTGCTTTCCACTCAAATCATCTTTCCACCATACCCAAATCTGTGAGAGAGAGTTGAGTGTTGGGGAGACTATCATTTGAGTCACAAGAGCAGGGAGTTCATCATCAACACATCATCTATTACCTTTTGGAGAGTGGTGTCTCCTAGATTGGTTAGGTGTCGCTTGGGAGCCTCCGACTAGATTGTGGAGTTGAACCAAGAAGTTTGTAAGGACAAGGAGATTGCCTACTTCGTGAAGATCTACCCGAGTGAGGCAAGTCCTTCATGGGCGATGGGCATGGTGGGATAGACAAGGTTGCTTCTTCATGGACCCTTCGTGGGTGGAGCCCTTCGTGGACTCGTGTAACCGTTACCCTTCATGGGTTGAAGTCTCCATCAACGTGGACATACGATAGCACCACATATCGGAACCACGCCAAAAATCTCCATGGCTACATTGCGTTTGCCTTCTCCAAACCCTTCCCTTTGCCCTCTATGCAATGTTTTACTTTCCGCTGCTACACTCCTAGAATTGCATGTGTAGGTTGATTGCTTGACTTGTGCTAGTTGCTAAAATCTGCCAACAATTAAAATCGAGAAAATGTTATATTTTTATTTGGTCAAGTAGTCTAATCACTCCCCTCTAGACCTACTTCGATCCTACACCCATGCCGCCCGAAAGCTCCGTCACCCCGCATCGCATCCATTCCACCAAGTTTTGGCGTAGGGGGGGGGTGCACATTTGTGTCCGGGGCTTGCGGCCGGCGCCGGCGCCATGGATCCGCCCAAAAGCTTGGTGCGCGGCCTTGCAGCAGGCAGATCCGGTTGGTTCTGGCGCTGATGAGCCTCGGAATCGATGGGGCTCGCCCGTGAGCGTCGGAGGAAGGGAGCGGCGCGGCTTTCCTTCAGCTGGCGAGGAGAAGAAAGGGGTGGCACGACATTGCTTAAGCCGGCTTCGGGCATGGTATGTCCAACGCCTGCTGGTTTGTGCTCTATTTGGCCCGGAGTAGGTTCGGGTGAAATTTATGGGTGTTTCGTGTGTATTTTGTAGATGGATTGGTGTTCGTCATCGTCGTCTTTGTCCGATGATTCGGACTTAGAAGAGATGATCCTCGACGACAATGTTGACAATCTAATGTTGTTGCATCTCGTGGAGGAATTTGAGGCGAGGCAAGAAAATGCGGCGCGGATCCACTGTCCGCCGACTATGCATTCCCCGCAACCGAGCTCTCGGCGACAAGATGCTCATGAAGGACTACTTTGCCGAGGTACCAACATATCCAGCTCACCTCTTTCATAGGCGATATAGAACGGGCAGGTCATTTTTCATCCGCATTGTTGAAGCTTGCGAGAAAAATTGTCATTTTTTCACTCGACGTAGGAATGCCGCCGATTAGATTGTCTTTAGTGCATATAAAAAAATATCGACGACGATGAGAGTGATTGCATATGGTGTTCCCGCCGACTACGCGGATGAATATCTTCGCATTGGAGAAGATACCACCACCAAATGTGTCCGTGTCTTTGCCAAGACGATGATACTGCTTTTTGGCCCGGTGTAACTTCGTGCTCCAAACGAAAAAGACACAAAGAGGCTCATGGCAATGAATGAAGAAAGGGTATGTCCGGGCATGCTAGGTAGTATTGATTGCATGCATTGGAGGTGGAAGAACTACCCGTGTCTTGGCAGGCCAATACACTAGCCACAAACAAAAACCCACCATTGTGCTTGAAGGCGTTGTCGTGGTTCTAAGTCTGACAGTAGAATAGGGGGTAGGTATGGAGAGGCAAGATCCTAGCTATGGAGCAGTTGTACAGACAAGGGATTTACGAGTTCAGGCCCTTCTCGGAAGAAGTAACAGCCCTACGTCTCGGAGCCCGGAGGCGGTCGACTGGATTATGTGTGCGTAGGTTACAGGGGTGCGAACCCTTTACACTGAGGAGGGGGGTGGCTTATATAGTGTCCGCTGACCCTCCGCCCTCAGTTATGCAGGGTTTAAAGTACATAAAGGTTTGGCGTTACTGGAAACGCCCTACATAAAGTGTCATCAAGGCCATAAAGACTACTTAATTACAGACCGTTTGGATGCAGAGTGGCTCTTGATCTCCTGGTGGTCGAGTGAGTCTTCATGGTCGAGTCCTTCGAGTCCGTCGAGTGGAGTCTCTCTTGGTCGACTGGAAGGCAGCTTCTTCTGAGGATGTCCTTGGGAAGGGTACTTAGGACAGGTTCGTGACCCTACCCTAGGTACATGACTCCATCATTATCCCCCGAATGGATCGAGGTTTGAGTGAGGAAGGAGTTGATAATCTTTCCGACCTGTTTTTTGTGTTCTGAACATGTCTCATCTTGGATCAATAATCTTTTTTAACGATGGCAGCAACTTTTCTTTCAGTCGCCTTGATCCATTCCTTTCTTCTGTCGCGTGGACTTTTGAACTTAGTAACTTCCAAGCGAGGGATCGCAGGAAATCTACCGTCTGACAGATTGATCTGCTGTTAGCGGATTTTGTGGGATCTAAATTTTGGGAAGCGCGCGAAGCGGGGCGGACCGCGGTACTCAGATGGGATAAGGCGTAGACGCCTCGATTTCCGCACCGCCTTTTTCGCCACATATCACGCGTGCGCGACTATTTCGGGATGTGACAGGACCGCCCGGGCCTACTTGTCAGCCACTCGGAAGCGTCCTTATATAAGGCGCCGGGCGAGGGTTTTTGAACAGTGCCTCCTCATTCCCTTCTCCGCCCTCTTCGTCTCCGCCCGCTGTGCCTGCTCTCGCCTCCGCCCATCCACTCCTCGCGTGCTTCACTGGTGACAATGGTGAAGGAGAAGACGGCGGCCTTGGAGCGCGCGAAGAAGGCGACGGCGACGGGGAAAGCAAAGGGAAGAGCGTCCAGTCGGGGCGGATCCTCGTCGAGGTCCCGCTTGCCGCAAGGCTGGGTCCAAGGTGGTTGGATCCGCTCGACCATCACCGAGGCGGGTCTCAACGACCTGGCCAATGAGGGTCTGATTCCCCACGGGTCAGCAAGGCTTCCGGGGACCGAGTGGCAACCGCAACCGCAGGAGGGTGAGTGCGTTCTCCTAGCCACTCATGTAGATCGTGGATTCTCTCTGCCGCAGAGGGTTTTCTTCCGAGGGTTTCTGAACTTCTTTGGGGCACAACTCCACCACTTCACTCCCAATTCCATTGCCTATCTTGCTGCTTTCGTATCCATGTGCGAGAACTTCCTGGGTTGTCGACCACACTGGGGTCTCTTTAAGCACATATTCACCTGTCGCTCACAGACGGTGAAAAAGGCGAGTCCGGATGATGAGAGGACTAAGGTTATCCAGACAAAGGGGGTCTTGGGATTCAGATGAGGAGTAAGAGTACTTTTCCGCCATGACCCTTCCTGAGTCGGTTAGAGGATGGCAATGACTGGTTCTATCGCTAAGACGAAGTCGACGCCGGGCAAGCAGTGGACCGGTCTCCTCCGCTCTCCATGGACCGAGTGAACAAACCCTCTTCTCTCGAAGGTGCTTCCGAGGAGAAAGCTCAGGTAAAAATGTTGATGGAGCGCGTAGTCCAGCTCATTCGGGACGGAGTGACGGGTATGGACCTTCTGGAGGTCTTCCTTAGATGGCGCATCCAACCGCTTCAGTACCGAGGCCACCCGATGTGGCTGTATTGTGGTACCGAAGACGCCACTCGGGTCCATCCAGAAGCGGTCAGCGATGCCACACTGGAGAGGTGGATGGCCGCAATCACAGGGAATAAGGACAACCCTCGAGGGGCTAGGAGGATCCCACCACTCGACCATACCTACACACCGGACATGGTACGATCTCTTATCCCCGATTGTAATCTTGCTTTATTCATTCTGCTTCGCTGCAAATTGGTCGATTGACCTTTGTCTTGTTTTGTTGTCTGTCAGGACACCACTGAGTTGTACTCGATGCCTAATGGAGCGCAAGCGCCGACTGAGGAGGAGGAAGGAAGCGGGGGCGAAAGCCCGGAGGAGTGGGATTCGGATGCTGATGACGATGATGAGGGTGATGACTCTGGTGAGGAGGAAGAGGAGGAGGAGGAGGAGGAAGTTGCACCTCCTCGCTCGAAAGACGCTCGAAGCTTGTCCATGATCCGCGCCGGCGTGGTAAGGGGTCGCGACCGTCGCTTGATCGACTAAGCGCCTTGGACAACTTCTCCGGTGCCGACTGAGAAAGCTCCGAAGCAATCTCGAGTGGCGTCGTCGAAGCCGGCGAAGGTCTTGCCGAAGATGAAGATGGTGATCCCCACGATCTCAGGGTAATGGTGCTACTTGAGTTTTCCTGTTCCACATGAACTTATTCTTGGTCGACTCATGAGTCAACCGACTGACTTCTGGAATTGCAGTGCTACTACTTCTGATACCTCGGCCAGGGCTGAAGATCATGAGATGGAAGACGCTGCCACTTCAAAACCTGGTATGACTTTTATAGTTCCGTCTTCGGTCGATTGGCTCCTTGTCTCTAATTTTGATTCCTTTCTGCAGCTCCGTCTAACGTCGTTATTGACCTTCCTGACGACGACGATGAGGAACCACTGAGGCAGAGGAGGAACAGGAAAACGTCTGCTGGCAAGGCGACACAGGACGTGCCAGCACCCGAGACACTGGTCGTGGAGGGAGACAACGTCACTCGGCCTACCGTATCCTTTGCGGTGCCGTTGACGAGTGCTCGCGCCTCGTCGTCGAGTGCTGCATAGCCTTCAATTTTCTCGACCCACCACGTCCCAGAGGATCAAGCCAGTGCTGCGAAAGAAGCAATACGCCAGGCGGGAGTCATGATGGAACAAGTGAAGGCACTCCAAGATGCCAGTCAGGTAGCATATGACGCCAGTTCAGCTCTTCAGAGTAACGTTCAGGTCAGTCGGTCACCGCCTGTTCTGTTAGGATATGATACCTGAAAATATTTCTCTCTGAAAATTTTAGTATCTGTCATACACCCACTGGGTGTGTTGATTGAAATTCAGGGTTAGTGGGGGCACGCTGAGTACACCCAGTGGGGCACGCTGAGTGCACCCACTGGGTGTAGTCCCCAAGGCTATGGTGGACTGCTGGCAGTCGACCATAGTCTTTATGTCTTAAGCTCTTTCTTTACTCGATCAGGTCGAATGGATTGAGAAACCGGTGGGGGCACACTGAGTGCACCCATCGGGTAGTCCTCGAGATCGTGGTCGATCGCCGCGATCAACTACACCGATGAACATCTTCTGTTTTTTTTGTTGTTGGTCGACTGGTCGACTCTAACTGATAAAACTAGTGGGGGCACGCTGAGTGCACCCACTGGGTGTAGTCCCCGAGACTATGGTCGAATGTTTGTATTTGGCCGTAGTCTTAGAAACGTTATGATTTTTCCTTAATCACTCGGAAGTGAATTGTCTTTGACATCTGTCGATTGGTTCTTCGCAGAAATCCTGTGAGCTTGCGGCTCATTACACTGAGTTGGAGAACAAGCCCATCCAGCTCGAGCTTGATCTGAAACTGGTCCAGGAGAACTTAACGAAGGCGAAGGAGGAAGCACAGGGTATGTTTGGTGAGACCCTCGATGACTGCCTTTGTCTCTCGTCTGCTTTGTAGTCTCGATTCACCAGAATTTTGCGGATAAAGTGAGGGATGCCCAGAAGAAGAAAGACCTTGACTTGGCTGAGATGCAAAAAGCTGCTTTAGAGAAGACCAAGCTCGCAGATGAGAAGCTGCCTTCAGTCACCAAGCTTGAAGAAGAAAACACCAATCTGAAAGCTGCTCTTGATGCGGCCAACAAGGAGGTCAGTCGACTGAAGAGTGACAAGATTGCCCTGAGTGACAAGGCCAGTGAGTTGGTGGGAAAGAAGAACGATCTGGAGGCTTATCTGGGAGGACTCGCCAAGAAGCTATTCCTCATGCTTGAAGGTAATCTTTCATATCAAACAGACATTTTAACTGTGATCTTTCCATCCGACTGTTGCCTTGACTCGCTGGTTGTGCTTGCAGAGTTTTGCCAGAACTTTTAAGAGGAGATTGGTCGACTGGAAACAAACCTGGATCCCATCAAGTCTCCTGTGAAAGATGAAGTCGCCATGAATGTGTTCCGGCTCGAATCTCGCATTGCTGCTGTCGTCGACTATCTCGCAAGGCTGAAGGTCGCAACTTCCCGCATCGACACAACACTCTAGCCAAGAGAGAGGCTCCAGAACGACCTCGAGTCTCTGATGACTCGACTGAATGAGGTCCCAAGTCGAGTGCAGGAGTGGAAGAAGACTTCTGCCAGGTGTAATGCAGATGTTGCTCTCTCTCTGGCCCGCGTTCACTGCAAGGATGCACGAGAGGACAAGCTGGCGGCCCTTAGGGTGGCTAATACCAAGAAGCACGATTTCCGGTCTTTCATGGAGACCTTCATCACCGCTGCCACTCAGATTGCAGATGGAATCGACCTGGATGAGTTTGTTGCACCTTCCAGCCCTCCACAGGAGGGGTAAAAAACTTCTGAGCTTGATACTTTAAATTTGCCTCGGTATGCCGAGTGATTTTTGCAACCGACAAACCTTAACAGGCTTAGCGCCTGAGCACTTTCAGTCCCGTTAGGTGTTACCCGAACTTGGATTCGACGTTGAATATGTTTGCATTTGGTTTGAGGTGTCTTTTGCAGGCTAAGGTGAAGCGCTTATTTCAATCGACTTGTTCCTCAACACACTTAGGCGAGCACAGGGCTGCAGCTAAGCCCCCGAGTGGGAGGTCTGCTCTCCACTCAGTAGGATTTTCAAAAACTTAGGCGAGCACTGGGCTGCAGCTAAGCCCCCGAGTGGGAGGTTTGCTCTCCACTCGGTAGGATTTTCAAAAACTTAGGCGAGCACTGGGCTGCAGCTAAGCCCCCGAGTGGGAGGTCCGCTCTCCACTCGGTAGGATTTTCAAAAACTTAGGCGAGCACTGGGCTGCAGCTAAGCCCATGAGTGGGAGGTCTGCTCACCACTCGGTAGGATTTTTTACGGCGTCTCTCTGAGGGATAAGGCGTTAACCGACCTCGTCTTCCTTATGGAGAGCACATTATACTTGTGGCGTAGCTCGGAAGGAGAGGGTAGCAGTCGACCTGCACCTCGTCTCCCTTGCGGAGCGCACGTTGTACTTGTGGCGTAGCTCGAAAGGAGAGGGTGGCAATGACCAAGACCTCGTCCTCCTTGCAGAGCGATGTTGTACTTGTGGCGAGCTTCGGAAGAAGAGGGTAGCAATGACCTGTACTCGTCCTCCTTGCGGAGCGCACGTTGTATTTGAACTTAGGCGAGTGCTTGGACCGCAGCTAAGCCTCCTAGTGGAAGGCTGACTTACCACTTGGTAGGATTTTGACTAACTTAGGCGAGTACTTGGACAGCAGCTAAGCCTTCGAGTGGGAGGCTGGCTCACCACTCGGTAGGATTTTATTTAACTTAGGCGAGTACTTGGACTGCAGCTAAGCCCCCGAGTGGGAGGCTGGCTCACCACTCGGTAGGATTTTATTTAACTTAGGCGAGTACTTGGACTGCAGCTAAGCCCCCGAGTGGGAGGCTGGCTCACCACTCGGTAGGATTTTCAAAAACTTAGGCAAGCACTGGGCTGCAGCTAAGCCGCCGAGTGGGAGGTTTGCTCTCCACTCGGTAGGATTTTCAAAAACTTAGGCGAGCACTGGGCTGCAGCTAAGCCCCCGAGTGGGAGGTTTGCTCTCCACTCGGTAGGATTTTCAAAAACTTAGGCGAGCACTAGGCTGCAGCTAAGCCCCCGAGTGGGAGGTCCGCTCACCACTCGGTAGGATTTTTTACGGCGTCTCTCTGAGGGATAAGGCATTAACCGACCTCGTCTTCCTTATGGAGAGCACATTATACTTGTGGCGAGCTCAAACGAGAGGGTAGCAATGACCACCTCGCCTCCCTTGCAGAGCGACGTTGTACTTATGGCGTAGCTCGGAAGGAGAGGGTGGCAGTCGACCTACACCTCGTCCTCCTTGCGGAGCGCACATTGTACTTGTGGCGTAGCTCAGAAGATGAGGGTAGCAGTCGACCTGTACCTCGTCTTCCTTGCGGAGCGCACGTTGTATTTGAACTTAGGCGAGTGCTTGGACCGTGACTAAGCCTCCTAATGGAAGGCTGACTTACCACTTGGTAGGATTTTGACTAACTTAAGCGAGTACTTGGACTGCAGCTAAGCCTCCGAGTGGGAGGCTGGCTCACCACTCGGTAGGATTTTATTTAACTTAGGCGAGTACTTGGACTGCAGCTAAGCCCCCGAGTGGGAGGCTGGCTCACCACTCGGTAGGATTTTATTTAACTTAGGCAAGTACTTGGACTGCAGCTAAGCCCTCGAGTGGGAGGCTGGCTCACCACTCGATAGGATTTTATTTAACTTAGGCGAAACGGATTCGCAGCTAAGCCCCCGAGTGGGAGGCTGGCTCACCACTCGGCAAGGTTTTTTTTACAAACTTAGGCGAAACAGATTCGCAGCTAAGCCACCCACTGAGGGGAAATTTTATTGAACAAATAAAAGTGACGACAATCATTGGGGAAATTATGGCACTATTATCTTGTGAAATATGAACTACAGAAGTACTTTTATTACAACTCATCCGAGTGAATACTTAGGTTTAAAAGGGGCGGAGTAGCTCCGCATTCCAGGCTCGGGGCTCGTCGATGTTATGCTCGACGTTTTAAACACGGTACGCTCCATTGTGAAGAACCTTGGTGACGATGAAGGGACCTTCCCAAGAAGGAGCAAGCTTGTGTGGTTTCTGCTGATCCACTTGGAGAACCAAATCTCCTTCCTGGAAGGCTCCACTCTTCACGTTTTTGGCGTGGAAGCGACGCAAGTCTTGTTGGTAAATGGTCGATCGAATCAGAGCCATCTCCCTTTCTTCCTCTAAAAGGTCGACTGCATCCTGCCGTGCTTGTTCTGCTTCAACTTCGGTGTAGAGCTCGACACGAGGAGCATTGTGAAGCAGGTCACTCGGCAAGACCGCTTCAGCTCCATAGACCAAGAAGAACGGAGTTCTTCCAGTCGACCGGTTAGGCGTGGTCCTTAGCCCCCAAAGCACCGAGGGAAGTTCGTCGACCCATGCTCCAACCGCATGTTTGAGATCGTGCATCGGTCGGGGTTTCAACCCTTTGAGGATAAAGCCATTGGCTCGCTCTGCTTGTCCATTCGACTGAGGATGGGCGACTGAAGCATAGTCGACTCGTGTGCCCTGAGATGCGTAACGCCTCAATTCCTCCGAATCAAGCTTGACCCGTTGTCAGTGATGATGCTATGCGGGACTCCATATCTGAATATCAATTCTCTGATGAAGCTAACAGCAGTACCGGCATCAAGGTTCTTGATGGGTTTAGCCTCGATCCACTTAGTGAACTTGTCGACTGCTACCAGCACATGTGTGAAACCGCTTCGGCCTGTTCTCAAGGGCCCAACCATATCCAACCCCCATACTGCGAAGGGCCAGACGAGTGGTATGGTCTTCATAGCTGATGCGGGCTTGTGTGACGTATTGGAGTAAAATTGACATCCCTCACACTTGTCGACTATCTCCTTTGCCATTTCATTCGCTCTTGGCCAGTAAAATCCGGCTCGGTATGCTTTGGCCACGATGGTACGAGAGGACGCATGATGGCCACAGGTCCCCGAGTGGATGTCATCAAGGATTATCTGACCTTCTTCTGGCGTTATGCATTTCTGACCAACTCCGGTCGCGCTCTCTCTGTACAGTTGTCCCCTTATCACAGTAAAGGCTTTAGATCGGCGGATGATCTGTCGAGCCTCTTCCTCGTCCTCCAGGAGCTCTTTCCTCAAGATATACGCAATATACGGTAATGTCCAATCGGGAGTGATCACTAAAGCCTCCATGATCAGGTCGACCACTGATGGAACTTCAACCTCAGTCGGATCTGAGACACTCTTGGGCTGCGGAGCTTCTTCGGTAAAAGGATCTTCTTTGACTGATGGAGCATGGATATGTTCCAAGAACACGCCATGGGAATGGCTTCTCTTGAACCTATCTTCGCCAAATCATCATCGCTTGATTCTTGATCCGGGTATATGATGGAGCTCTAACCCTTCGAATTTCTTTTCAAGTTTCCTCATCGTTGTAAAGATCCAAATATGGTGGGCTTCTAACGCCCCACTCCTTCATCACCGATTTACCACCAAATCTGAGTCGCCATAAACCATAAGGCGACGGACGCCGAAAGTGAAATGGCCATGCGCAACCCATATAAAAGTGCTTCAGATTCTGCTTCATTATTGAGGAATCAAAGTGGATCCGAGCACATATCCGAGCTTATCTCCTCGGGGAAACCAAAACAACCCCAAAGACGGAACCATTTAACATTTTAGAGCCATCAAAGAACATGGTCCAATGCTCCGAGTGAACTTGAGTCGCTGCTGTTGTTCAATCCACTCGGCAAGGAAATCTGCTATCGCTGGGACTTAATGGCTTTTGCCTCAAACTTGATATCAAGGGAAGGAGTTCAATCGCCCATTTTGCCACTCGACCGATTGCATCTCGTTATGCGTAATCTCGAAAGTGGGCGTCACGACATCGTAATGGAATGATCGAGAAATAATGAGCAACCTTCTTCGTGGTCATGTAGATCCCATACACAAGCTTCGATAATGAGGATATCTTTGCTTCGATGGAGTCAAAACTTCGAAGGATAATACACCGGGCGCTGAACTTTGAAGGCTTTCCTTCTTCTTCCCGCCGACCATAAGCATCAGATCGACGACTTGTCCTGTGGCTGCAATATAAAGCAACAGAGGCTCTTTGCTGATTGGAGCAGCAAGCACCGGCTGGGTGGAGAGCAGAGCTTTTAGCTCGGCAAACGCTGCATCAGCTTCTGGAGTCCACTCAAACTTGTCTGCCTTCTTCATCAGTCGGTAGAGAGGTAATGCCTTTTCACCGAGGCGAGAGATGAATCGACTTAACGCGCCAAGCATCCAAAGAAGCTTCGACATCGTGCACCGCATGTATGCTTCATTCGGAGTATAGTGCCATTTTTTCTGGTTAGCGTCGATTCCTCGCTCGAAACGAAAACCGAGTAACTTTCCACCAGGAACTCTGAATGTGCACCTTGATGGATTGAGCTTGATATCATACCTCCCGAGATTGGCAAATGTTTCAGCGAGGTCACCAATGTGTCGTAACCCTTTAGTGATTTGACCACAATATCATCCATGTACGCCCATGTTCACTGATTTGAGTGAGTAAACACTTCAATCATCCTCATGAACGTGGTCGCTTTCTTGAGGCCGAATGGCATGGTGACATAGCAGAAGTACCCGAACGGAGTGATGAAAGCTGTTTTGATCTCATCGGGTCCATACAGACGGATCTGATGGTATCCGGAATAGGCGTCTAGAAAAGACAATCTCTCACATCCCGCAGTCGAGTCGACAATTTGGTCGATGTGAGGGAGAGGAAAATGATCTTTCGGGCAGTCCTGATTGAATGTTTGAAATCAATGCACATGCGAAGTGACTTGTCCTTCTTGGGGACCATGACGACATTGGCGAGCCACTCGGAGTGGTATATCTCTCGGATAAACTCTGCCGCCAACACTCGAGCCACCTCCTCGCCAATGGCCTTTCTCTTCTGGATGGCGGACTGTCAAAGATGTTCGTTGACAGGTTTTGCTTTTGAGTCGAATCTAAGGCGATGCTCAGCCAGCCCCCTCGAACACCCGCATGTCGCCAGCTTCCATGCAAAGATGTCCCAGTTCTCACGGAGGAACTGGATGAGCGCTTCTTCCTATTTAGGGTCGAGTGTTGTGGAAATATGAGTCGGGGCTGCGTTGGGGTCGGTTGGGTGAATGTGAACGGGCTTCGTCTCACCAGATGACTGAAACGCTGATTCTGTGGCAGGCTTCTTGGCCCGCAACAAATCACTCGGGTCTGCATTTTTCTTGTACTCCTCTAGCTCTACCACTGTTATCTGGGAACCGGCAATCTTCGAGCCTTTCTGAAAACACTCTTCTGCCTTCTTCTGATTGCCAATGATAGTGATCACGCCCTTGGGGCCGGGCATCTTCAGTTTGAGGTACACGTAACATGGTCGAGCCATGAACCGTGAGTAAGCTGGTCTCCCCAAAATAGCGTGGTAAGCGCTCTGAAAATCCACGACTTCAAATGTCAGCCACTCTTTGCGGAAATGCTTCGAGTCACCGAACACCACGTCTAGAGCTATTTGGCCAAGTGACTCAGCCTTCTTTCCGGGTATAACTCCATGAAAACTCATGTTGCTGGCGCTTAGTCTGGACATCGGAATGCCCATTCCTTTTAGCGTCTCCGCATACAATATGTTCAGTCCGCTACCACCATCCATTAGCACCTTCGTCAGTCGAGTGCCTTCAACGACCGGGTCGACCACCAAAGCTTGCCTCGGTGGCTATATGAGTCGGGTGATCGGACTGGTCGAATGTAATGGGAGTTTGAGACCATCTCAGATAGCTTGGTGTCGCCGGGGCGACCATATTTACCTCACGGTTGATAACCTTCAATCGGCTTTTGCTCTCCACATCAGCAAAGATCATCAGAGTGAAATTAACATCAGGATATCCTCCATCACTGTCCTCCTTGTCCTCAGCTTTGTCCGACTCCTTTTCCTTGTCCTTGGGTTGTTTTCCTTGAACCGCTGGATCAAGAGCGGCCTTTGGCGTAGTGGTATGTTTCGGGTAGATGAAATTATCCTCTTCGTCTTTCTTCGTGTGGATGTGACACGGTAGATCCATCACGTCATTTCCTTCCTTATCTTTTACCTTCTTGGGGTTCCAAGATCCTTTGGGCTTCCCTTTGAATTTGCCCTGAGTCACGGCTAGAGCCTCTCCAGGAGCCGCTGGCTCGGCCTTCCGCTTCTTCTTCCGACTGGAGTTTCCTTTCTCCGACTGACTCGACTTGTACTTGCCACTCCGGAGTCGGTCCTCTTCTTCACCATTGGCGTACTTGGTGGCGATTTCCATCATTCGACTCAGGGTCATATCTCCGGTCCGACCAAATTTCAGACTTAATTCCCGGTTCTTGACGCCATCCTTGAAGGCATAGACTGCCTGATGATCAGACACGTTCTCCACGGTATGATGCAAAGTGATCCATCTCTAAATGTAATCTCTCAAGGTTTCATTCGACTTCTGCACGCAGACTTGCAGCTCATCAATCCGGCTGGTCGCTTGTAAGTTCCTCGAATGTCTCGACGAACACTGGAAAGATCTTCCCAAGTGTAAATGCTGCTAGAGCTAACTCGATTCAACCACGCCCGCCGAACCTTCCAACATGAGTGGTAAATGCTTCATAGCCACCTCGCATTTCCGCCGCCAATCTGCACCGCCACTCGGTAGTCTTCAAGCCAAGTTTCGTGCTTAGACGGTGAACTTACTTACCCTACCGCCAACCCGAAGTTGGGGGAATCATCGCGCTCTGATAGCCCTCGCTGAAACATCTAGACTGAAACATGGACTCGGCTGCTAGTGGGCGATCTCTCGTCATGGCCACCTCGATGAGCTCGATTCGCGATCGACTGCACCTTGCACGATGATGGATCGCGCACAAAGCTCGGTTCCTCGGGTCGACTGGAGCTCTTCGCCAACACCGAGTGGCGCTGTCATTATTTTGTTGGTCAGGGCGAAGACCCCCCCTCTTGGAGGAGTGGGCACTCGACGCCTATCATCACGATCGAATCGGTCACCGTATTGGTCACGTCAACCTTTGCATCCCTCACGCCATGGAGGCGATCTTGGGCTATGAGCCGACTGAACTGTATTCGCAGCGAAGGATTGATTGTGAATCCTGTTGCATGACTGTGACACAGCTGAATTCTGATCTCCTGCTGCTCGGAGCAAATCCTCGATCTGATCAAGCCTCCGCCACCTCCGATCGAGAGGGCTGAATTGACTCTGCTATACGGGCTACAGCTGCTAAATTCTGAATTGGGGTTCGATATACCTGAGTCGGCTGTGGAAAGAGTTGACGCCGATCGAGTCGTACTCGTTGCCAAGACGCTAAATCGAAAGTGCTTGCTGGAGGTTCTCCAGTCGAGTGCGTTCAGCCAAGTTGGCCAAACGTGCTGTCACATCCTTGGTCCTGGTATGCAGTAGGCTAGCCTTTCATGTGTGCATCATGTTTAACTTTTCAAATGAACTTGAAATGGGGACTGATCAAACCCTAGCACCAGATCAAATCAAATAGGTTCAACATAAAATCATTTTCAATGAACCTGAAATGCCCTTCTAAAATGTTCAGATCTTTGCCTTGGTCTTAAACCTCTGACAAAAATGGTGCACAATTTTCTAGGTCATCCTAAGGTCATTGAATTAAATCATAAGTATTTGAATTTGGACATTTAAATTCTATAAAATATTTTAAATGTCCAAATAATCCCAAACTGAAATGTTTACTGTAGGATATATTTCCAACAGTGGTCATGAGCAGTTGCATGATTTTTGGGATTGATTCAGTATTTTTAATAAAGCCACAAAGCTGCAGGAAAATAGAAAACAGGAATTAAAATAGAAAGAGAGAGAACTTACCTGGCACTTACCTAGCCTGGCACTGTAGCAGCCCAGCCGGGCAAAACCAGCCCAGCCCACCAGGGGCTCCTCCCTGTCGTCTTCCACCTCCTGCCAGTGGGCAGGAGGGTGTGTGGCAGCCATGCACGCACACGCGCCCCGGCCACCTCCACCCTGCTTGCCTGTCTCCCCGTCGCCCTAAGGATGCCACGACACCCTCGGAACCCCCTCGACCTCTCCCATCGCATCTCCCCTCCTCTGTCCCTCTCGCACGCAACCGGCCGAGCGCCATCGTCGCTGCCCCTCGCTGCCCTCGCGGCCACCGCCACCCCCTCTCCTCTCCGACGCGCTCCCGAGCTTCCGCAGTACCTCCCTCGTCCTCTCCGTCGGCTCACGCGACCGGAAGAGCCCCGACGCGTCGTCCTCGACCTCATCTTCTTCCTCGGCCACAGGAGATCGCCGCCGGGATTCCGACGCCGTCAAGCCTTCCCCGAGGCTGCTTCAACGACCCCTGCAACCGCTGTGAGGCCACGGTCCTTTTTCCCCCCTAACCCGTGCTCGTTTGCCTTCCCTAACCGCTCTAACCACCTTGCCGAGTGCTCCTCGCCGCCGGCCATGGCGCCGCCGCAACCACAGCTGCTGTCACTCGCATCCGAGCCCATCAGCGCGCTCAGAACACTCCCAGGAGCACCTATCACTCTTCGGCTTCTCCTCTAGTGCACCGTAGCGTCGACACCGTCCGCGCCCGAACTTCGGCCGCCGTGCAAGTTGCCGCCGCCATCGATTTAGGTCACCTGAGCTGCTATTACGTGCACCACAAGACGCGGACGAGCTCCAGCATCGCGTAGAACCGCTCAGCCATCAATTTGGTCACCGGAGGAGCGTTTCCGACGCCCTCCGCCATCTCTGGCATCGCCGGCGACGAGCCGCGGGTCAACTCCGGTGAGTTTGACCCGGGGTTGACCATAGTTTGACCCCCTTTGGGTCACTGACGTCTGGGCCCCAAGCCACTAACTAAACTAGGTTAGTGTTAGTTTAACGCTAACCAATTATATATGAAAAATGATCAGAAAAATCCAATCTATCCAGCTGTACCATTTTCATGCATGTTAGGACAACTTATAGCTGCTGTTTAACACAAATCATAGGAATGGCATTTAAATAACCACATGTGGAGTTTGAATTTGAATCTTGGATTCAAACCAACTCCATTTAACCTACTGCTAGATGCATTAGCCCAAATCATAGCATATTGCCATGTCATGATCATACATCATATTGTGCATTGCATTGATTGTGTTTCTACCTTGTTTGTCGGTGTTTGTCCCCTCTCGATAGACGTGGTTCCGGCGATGTGATCGATGACACCGATGAAGAACTATACTATCTTAAGAAGTGCCAGGCAAGCAAAACCCCCTTGTTCATTCCGATACAATCCCACTCTCTCGCTCATGCTCTCTTTTACTGCATTAGGACAACAACGATTCAACTGTTACTTGCTGCGGTAGTTGAACCCCTTATCCTCTGCATGACCTGTCATTGCCACAGTAAATAGATGAAACCCACTAGCATGAGTAGGAGTTGTTTGAGCCCTGATGTGCCTACTCATTCATGCTTGTTTGTCATGCATGCTACTGCTTAGAGTTGAGTCAGGTCTGATTCATCGGGGATGAATTGGAGGTGTGTGAACATTTCCTACTGTGTGTGAGCTAAGTGTGTGAACACGATTTGGTAAAGGTAGCGGTGAGAGGCCATGTAGGAGTACATGGTGGGTTGTCTCATTGCAGCCGTCCTCAGGAACTGAGTTCTGTGTTTGTGATCCATGAACAACTACTACCACACATTGGGATCCTTAATTGACTCTCTCGACTTATTAACCGACTTGATCTCTGTCCAGGAGTTGCAACTAGTTTCTGGTGTTTGTAGGTAGTGTTAGTAGTCTACCAAGTGGCACCCGGTACATGTGGGCTTGGGATGATTAGGCACCTGGGGTCTGTGTACCAAGTGGCACCCGGATGGTGGACTTGGGAACCCTGCACACATCGTTTGGGGTCGTGAACGACACCCCGGCCAGATCTCCTTGCGGATGGAACCCGAATAGGCGATAAACCTGGACTAGAGACTTGTGTGGTTAGTCAGGTCGTGGCCGACACCCTCGCCAGGCTTCCACTTGAAGGTTGCCGAGGTACATGACGTGTACATGGCGGTAAGTGGCGAGAGCGTGTGTGACGAAGTACACCCCTGCAGGGTTAATATGAACTATTCGAATAGCCGTGTCCACGGAAAAGGACTTCTGGGTTGCCTGTACAGTTCATAGATAACTTGAAGTGGATACTCTAAAATGCGCAAGATAAGCGTGAGTGCTATGGATGGCGTTCTCGTAGGGAGACGGGAGCGGATCCATAGTGGTGTATTGATATGGTGAGTATGTGGACTCATGTGCGCCACCTCAAAAGAGTTACTTGCAATGTAGTTCAGATAGCCATCGAGTCAAAGCTGGCTTGCTGCAGTTAAACCCCACCATCCCTTTGTTGATAATGATGCATATGTAGATAGTTCTGATGTAAGTCTTGCTGGGTACATTTGTACTCACGTTTGCCTATTTTATGTTTTTGCAGAGAGACTTTCGTCTCACTAGTAGTTCCGCGTGGACTTCGACGTTTAGCTTGTTACCTCAGCTATGATCTTGTGCCCTTGGCAGGATCTAGTAGATAGTCAGGCTTCTCAGCCCTTTTCATTTGTAGATGTCTGTACTCAGACATGTTGAGCTTCCGCTTGTGCTTTGACTTGTATGCTCTGAATGTTGGGTCATGAGACCCATGTTTGTAATATCTCGCTCCTCGGAGCCTATTGAATAAAATACTTGAGTCGTAGAGTCATGTTGTGATCCCATGTTGTATTTGCACATATCGAGCATATTGTGTGTATGTTATTGAAATGCTTGGTATGTGTGGGATCTGACAACCTAGTTGTTTATCCTTGGTAGCCTCTCTTACCGGGAAATGTCTCCTAGTGCTTCCATCGAGCCATGGTAGCTTGCTACCGCTCGAACACTTAGGCTGGTCGGCATGTGTCCTTCTTCGCTCTCGTATCGTCCTTCGGGAAATGTCACCCGATGAATACCGGAGTCCTGTTAGCCGCGCCATGCCCGGTTCACGGAGTCTGCTAGCCAGTGCTACACTGGATCCACTCGCGATGACCGACACGCTCGATGTCGGGTCATGGATGCCTGTCCTCGTAAGTTTGTGCCACTTTGGGTTACGACTAGCCATGTCAGCCGGGCTCCTTATCACATGGATGCTAGCGACACTATCATATATGTGTGCCAAAAGGCGCAAACGGTCCCGGGCAAAGGTAAGGCGACACCCGTGGGAATACCGTGCGTGAGGCCGCAAAGTGATATGAGGTGTTACATGCTAGATCGATGTGGCATTGAGTCGGGGTCCTGACACGTGCCTCCTCCAAGGCGCGAGCCTCGGGAGTTTCTCCTGCGATGGGAGTATGCAGGGCATCCATGTTCCGGCGACAAAGGTCTTCCCTCTGCAGGGAAGTGAGCGGCTCGGGTTGATATTCCTCGTGGGCCTGAGCGGGGTCGCCTCCTCCGTCTACCCCGTCGGTGCGGGGGAAACCGGGAGGACTACGAGGCCCATTGACCATCAAAACCTCCGCCGCCGGATCGCTGCTATCGCACTCGGATGCAGTCTCTACAGAGCCAGTCGATAGATCAAACAGGCCGTAGAGAGATTCGTCGGGCTCGATTGCCGCGACTTGGGAGGTGGCCGATTGGCGAGCCACTGCGTGTCTCACCCACTGCTGAAGCCTCGATCGCCCAGAGGCGCTTATGCCTGGGGAGACAGGAGGAGGACGACACGGGAGTCGACCGATACGGAGTCGACGGTTGCCGCAGCAAGACGCCGCGGACACACGCCCGAAAATGTGTCGCACCGCGGACGGGGAGCGCGTCGATGTCGAGTGGAGCCTCTTTGAGCCAAGCGGAGTCGTCGACGAGGAAGGTGAGCGTGCCGAGACGGATCTCGCGACCCTCGACCAAAACTCCACCAGAAACCATGATGAAAGGAATCGGAACAATTGCAACTTCTCCAAAAATTGCTAAGACACCTGCCCCACGGTGGGCGCCAACTGTCGTGGTTCTAAGTCTGACAGTAGAATAGGGGGTAGGTACGGAGAGGCAAGATCCTAGCTATGGAGCAGTTGTAGGATTTACGAGTTCAGCCCTTTTCGAAGAAGTAACAGCCCCACGCCTCTGAGCCCGGAGGCGGTCGATTGGATTATGTGTGCGAGGTTACAGGGTGCGAACCCTTTACACCGAGAGGGGTGGCTTATATAGTGTCCGCTGCACCCTCCGCCCTCGCTATGCAGGTTTAAAGTACATAATGGTTTGGCGCATCGAAACGCCCTACATAAAGTGTCATCAAGGCCATAAAGACTACTTAATTACAGACCGTTTGGATGCAGAGTGGCTCTTGATCTCCTGGTGGTTGAGTGAGTCTTCATGGTCGAGTCCTTCGAGTCCGTCGAGTGGAGTCTCTCTTGGTCGACTGGAAGGCAGCTTCTTCTAAGGATGTCCTTGGGAAGGGTACTTAGGACAGGTCCGTGACCCTACCCTAGGTACATGACTTCATCAGGCGTGGCTTCACATGATTTATGGATTTGGCGTTGTTTCTTTGATTTACCGGGGTCTCTCAATGATATCAATATCCTACAACGGTCTCATCTATTTACTCAGCTAGTTAGTGGCAAAGCTCCTGCTTCCAACGAGTATAACATGGGGTACTATCTTGCCTATGGTATTTATCCTTCCTGGTCAACATTTGTGAAGACCATTAGTGGCCTCAAAATCAAGAAACACAATTTTTTTTGCCAAGCACAAGAAGCTTGCCGAAAGGATATTGAGAGGGCATTTGTTGTCTTGCAAGCTCGGTTTGCCATTGTTTGAGGTTTCTTGAGACCTACTGAAAGATCGAGAACCGTGACTCACACAACCAACTCAAGCATGATCTTACTGAGTATCGTTGGCAACTCTATGGGGGGAGATAGATTCCCAATTTTATTCATATGTATCTATTTGTGATTTGAACAATTTGTTGTGGTCATAATTATTCGAATTTGAACATTTGTTGTAATGAAAGCGATTGTTGTATTATGAATTCTATTCAGACCATTTATATTTATATGTTTAACTAATATTATTATTTCATTCGGTTTTCTATGTTGAAATCTCTAATTTACGAAGCTATGGAAAATTTGCGGTATCGCGAGCTCTCCGCCTTGTTTTGCAGGACGGGTTTACGGGATCGGTTCCGCCGAAAGGTCCGCGGTACCGTAAAAAAAAATTGCGGACGCCCTTAAACGAGTTTCCAGCCCTTGCAAGATATGCTAGAGATGCTCTAACTCATTGGGGGTGGCCGGCCGGGCTGCACGCTTGGCTAGCAGCGGGGTCGAGCGTGCTGGAAACTAGGCCAATACGATGGCTGAGGGAGGAGCGCCGCGATAGAGCTGGGGCGACGCTAGTGACGGCGGTGCTACTTTTTGGGGGTGCCGGGGCTATACAAGAGGCGGAGCCGAAGGAAAAGCCTTGTTAGTGGGACCCAATGGGCCATCACATTGGTGTGGACCAGTACATTCCATGTACTTTTTTTATGAAAAACAAACTTGGTAAGAACACTCCAACAGATGGAAAATAGGGTATCCAAAAACAGTTTTAGGCACCAAAAAAGTAGTAAAGGCACTAATTGTTTTTGGGAAATTTGCCATGATTTTTTTTGATTTGTCATGGTAAAAAATCTGACGTCAAATTTGTAGTCGAGTCCTTGTTTTTTGTCATAGCAGATGTCAAACTCATCTCAAGTGGATCCAAACGCTCTTATATTTCTTTACGAATGGAGTACTTAATTAGTATTATATAGTTCATCAATCAACATCAAATTCAAATGGAACCACCATGCACTAGTAGAAAAGGGGGCAATGGTCCAGGCAGGGCCAACCCATTAGTCCCGGTTCAGTCTAGAACCGGGACCAATGGGGGCATTGGACCCGGTTCGTGAGCCCCGGGGGCCGGCCGGGCCACGTGGGCCATTGGTCCCGGTTCGTCTGGACCTTTTGGTCCCGGTTGGAGGGACGAACCGGGACCAATGGTCCTCGCCTCCTGCCCACCATTATTGGTCCCGGTTGAGGCATGAACCGACCAAAGGCTGCCCATTAGTCCCGGTTCATGCCACCAACCGGACTAAAGGGTTGGTCCTTGTCATGCTGAGTTTAGTCCCACTCGCCAACCAAGGGGGCTCACACCGGTTTATAAGCCCTCCTCTCTGCCTTGTTGAGCTCCTCTCAAAATGAAAATAGATGCCCTTATATCTGGATTTGACCTAAATTCATCTTGAATTTCTCCGAAGTTAGTAGAAATTTATTATGAATTTAGGTTGAATTTTCTCTATGTTTATCTATGTTCATTTTTTAGTAAAGTTAATCACAACTATTTTTTCTTCTATTTATTTCGAGTAGTTTTTATATAGTTTTTTCTCCTATATTTATTTTTTCTTTTTATTTCGAGTTGTAATAAGTCATTAAAAATAAGCATCTATGCTCATTTTTTAGTAAAGTTAATCACAACTATTTTTTTCTTCTATTTATTTCTCAGTTGTAATAAGTCATTAAAAATAAGCATCTATGCTCATTTTTAGTAAAGTTAATCACAACTATTTTTTCTTCTATTTATTTCGAGTAGTTTTTATATAGTTTTTTTCTTTTCGCTATATTTATTTTTTTCTTTTTATTTCTCGAGTTGTAATAAGTCATTAAAAATAAGCATCTATGCTCTTTTTTAGTAAAGTTAATCACAACTATTATTTCTTCTATTTATTTCTCAGTTGTAATAAGTCATTAAAAATAAGCATCTATGCTCATTTTTTTAGTAAAGTTAATCACAACTATTTTTTCTTCTATTTATTTCGAGTAGTTTTTATATAGTTTTTTCCTTTTCTCGCTATATTTATTTTTTTCTTTTTATTTCTTAGTTGTAATAAGTCATTAAAAGTAAGCATCTATGCTCATTTTTTAGTAAAGTTAATCACAACTATTTTTTCTTCTATTTATTTCTCGAGTTGTAATGAGTCATTAAAATAAGCATCTATGCTCATTTTTTAGTAAAGTTACACAACTATTTTTTCTTCTATTTATTTCTAAATTGTAATAAGTCATTAAAAATAAGCATCTATGCTCATTTTTTTAATAAAGTTAATCACAACTATTTTTTCTTCTATTTATTTCGAGTAGTTTTTATATAGTTTTTTTCTTTTCGCTATATTTATTTTTTTTCTATTTATTTCGAGTTGTAATAAGTCATTAAAAATAAAAAGAGGCATAATGCTTTCGTTAATTAGCTTCAAGCCTTTCGAATAGTGTAAACCGCACTACACATAGCTCGTGCAGTCTACCCTAATTCTCAAGGCTTGAAGCTAAGCAACGTGCAGGTGAGCATTGAGCCTCTTCTTCATCGTCTCTGCACTCAGGGCTTATAAACCGCTGCGAGTGCCTCTGGCTTGGCGAGGTGGGACTAATTAAAAATAACTGCAGAAAGAATCAACTAAAAAACAGCTGCAGAAAATAAATAAGTAATTAGACGGGTGCATTGATAACGGTTGGTGGCACCAACCGGTACCAATGCCACTCTTTAGTCCTGATTGGTGGCACCAACCGGGACCAATGTTTTCTCTTTGTCCCGGTTGGAGCCACCAACCGACCAAAGGTCTTGTTTCCGCCTTTGGGCTCTTGAAAAGAGGTTTTGGTCGGTTCTTGGCACCAACCAGACAAAGGGGCATTAGTCCCGGTTTGTGCTACTTAACCGACCAAAGCCTTCGCTATATAAGTAGCACTTAGGAAAATTTCAGAACCGCGATCCCCACTTCGATCTCTCCTCCTCCTCTCCGCCGCTGCCCTCGCCGCCCGTCTGTCGCCGCCGCCTCCGACGCCATTGTCCCCTACCGCCTCGCCCAGCGCCACATCGCTTCGCCTCGCCCGACGCCGTTGCCGTCGTCTGCCGCCCGGCCAGCGCCGCTCGCCGCCCGGCCTGCGCCGTCGCCGCCGCCGCTGCCCGATGCCGCCATCGCCGCCTCTGTCTCCCGACGCCTTGCCGTCTCGCCGCCTTGGTTCAGCGCTTATCGCCGCCCGCCCGCCCGATGCCGCCGTCCCCTGCCTTGACCCAAGGCCGCCTGACGCTGTGCTGCCCGTCCGCCCCGCCTCACCACAAGACTCGCTGTCGCTGTCGCCGTCGTCGTGAGCAACTTTTTATGATTTTTGTTAGATTTTTTGTAGTTCATAGATTTTTTTGTTAGATTAGATGTGTAGTAATTTAGATGTGTAGTTCATAGTATGTTAATTTAGATTGTGTAATTAATTTGTTCATATTGTGTTAGATTTTTTCTGTTAATAGATTTTTTGGTGATATTATTGTTGAATATGCATGTTTGTATGTTCATATATATGCAAAGATCTAATATGTCAAATTTTTATGATTTTTTCTGTTCATAATTTTGTTGATAGAATTTTGATGATTTATTTGTTCATAGTATTTAGAAAAGGAAAAAATAAGAAGAGAAAGTGTTTAATATAACTAGTTAGAAAAATAATAGTTTATTTTTAGTAAGTACTATTTTACTTTATTTATAGTAAGTGCTTCATATATAGTTGAACTAGCTAGTTGATTTAATAAACTACTTTATTTTACTATATATAGAAGTAGTTTGTTTTAGTAAGTACTACTTTATTTATTTATAGTAAGTGCTTAGTAGTTGAACTAGCTAGTTGATTTAATTAATAAAACTACTTTATTTAACTATATATAGAAGTAGTTCCCGCATCGACGTCGGCGATGCCTATCCCGCATCCTCGTCGTCGTCGACTCGGCGGTGGAGGCCTGCTTGATCAGGGCCATGTTCGGGACTGGTCTCCGCCGGGCTGGTATTGAGAGGTGCTACATTCTGGGGGACGTAGGTTGGTGAGGAGGCAGCCCGTTGTTGACCCGATCCTTATTTGGTGGCGGTCGCGTGGGCCAGTGACGGTGCTGAGGCTTCCGGACACCGCGGAGGTGGTACGTCACCGTGTCAGCGAGGAGGACGAGCAGGTCCGTCGCTACATGGTTGCATTGGAGTGTAGGTTCGACAATACCTGGCAGGTTCTTCAGGGATCTCACTGGAGCTATGATCCTGTGATGGTTCCTTATCTTCGGGTGTCCACCGCCCGCGACGATACCCGTCGGGCGCTACGGTTCTAGTTGTATTAGTGATGCTATATTAGTGATAATATTCGATGATGTACGAACACCAAGAGATGATGTACGTTTGCTTATAATTATTGAATGTATGCTAATTTGAATACTACTTTATTTTATGATTTGGTTTTGCTTATTTTATGATTCGGTTTTGCTTATTGAATGCTCATATTGGATAAGTTCTCCTTCATTCCCGTGTGCTAGACAATTTGGTGTAATAATGCTCGGGAATGAAAGGAGGAGCTACGTACATTATCGATAGTCAACCTGTGATTAATAATAATGATCTAGTTTAATATTTGAATTATGAACATAGGCCGGAAATGTCGTACTCGGACGTCGAAAACCGCCCGGGGGAGTGTGACTGGTGCCACGACGACCCAGGTATGTGCGACAGGTTCATTGAGCTGGACGAAGATCGGCGCTTCAACATTAAGCTCGAGGAGACCTTCGATGTTCATACGGTACGCAAGACAATAATTTTTTTCGTAATTAAGCACGACTTCAACTATTTTAACATGTATTTTTCATCTTTTCCAATTCGACTAGCTTATCCCATGCTATGCAAGACGCTATGTCTTGGAGAGGATGGGTTTTGGAGACCATGAAAGTATGGAAACCAAAAAAATTATCCTAAGTACCCATCATGGTGTGGATTTTCAAGTAAAGTTGTACAATGCTGAGAGTGTAACCCATTTTGGTTGCAAAAATTGGGAAGCACTTTGCAAGATGTATGGTTTTGATGAGGGTATGCTTGTCACCATGGACCTTGGTGATCCTACAATCGAGCAAGAGAGACCTTCGATTTGGGTCCTTGTGGATACACCTCTAATTCTTCTCCCATGTGAGCTTAACATAGTTATTACGTAATTTATATTGTTTATTTTAAAATAGTTGACAACTTATTTCCATTGACAGCTTATTTTCATTCTTCAAAGAATGTGCGGAAGATGGTAGATGTAACCTACTACATCAAGGTCTCAATTAACTTATCAGGAGAAAAATCATCTGGTCTACTGATCTTGAGAATTACAATATCTACAATCAAACTCCTCAACATTATGGTCAATACGTGCAACTAGTGCACGTGTTGAACTACGGTAACTACCATGGAGATACCCTGGTAAGATTGTTTACTATTATGACATCCGTGCATCTTTTTGCACACTTCTAAAACTAGTACATTATTGCTAACTACGAAGTTATTACTATGTTTTTCAACAGATAATCCCGAATGATTGTGTGCCTCATCTGATGTATACGCACGGTACCTTTCATGTTTGAATATACAACCAGGTCTTCCTACGAATCTCAACTGTCCATACCGGGTTTTTTAAAGAAGTGGAGACATGACAATCAAAGAATGAAAAAAATGTATGGACACTCGTAAGGAGCTTCTTGGAAGCAAAAGGCAGTGAAGGGCAAGAATTGGAGACAGGATGATCGCCATTCTTCATAATGGAGAGTCGGGGTCTATATTGTTTTATGCTATTTTACCTTAAGGGTGTTTAGGTCCTAGCTGATACTGATGATCATGTGCTAAGAACAATTATGTAGGGTTGGGTTCGATGACTATGAGGATGATGATCGTATGACTTATTATTAATAACGAGTAGAAGTTGTATGATGATGCATGATTAGTAGGACTTGTTATTATATATGATGATGTATGATGCGAGCATGCATGAGTTATTATATCAGCGGGTGAAATGAACATAGCAGCAGCGTTGGTAAACCAAGAACGAAGATATAAGAGAGGATACTTCTCTCTATTAGCTAGCTAATAACAACCTAAAAATAACCCCCAAAACCCCTAAAGCAGCCACTTTTAAAAAAAAAACATGGACTTTTGGTCCCGGTTGGTGCCAAAGGCCCCCCTGACTGGGCTCGGCGCACCGGCCACGTGGAGGCACATCTGTCCGGGTTCGTGTTTGAACCGGGACTAAAGGGTGAAGGTATTAGTAACGACCCACTAGTCCCGGTTCATGGACCGGGACTAAAGGCCCTTACGAACCGAGACAAATGTCCCCTTTTCTACTAGTGATGTTTCGGTCCCTTGTTCTTGTCATCTAAGATAAAGCAATGGCATCCTCTTCGTTCATGTCATATTCCATTTTGGACGAGGAATCATCCCACTGAGAGGATTCAAATGAGCTCATCTACAACACAATAAGTATCATTACAACTGTCACAACAACAAAATAAAGAAATGTTTTTCTTTACCTTTGAATCTTTTCCTCAAAAACCCAGTGAACAGACAGAAGAGCTGAACCATATGAAAACACGTATAAACTGAATATAGATGGCGTTCTCTTTAATAATGGGTCAGGAGGCGCAGACGCTGTTTTCCAAAATGATAAGGGAGAAGCCATTGCGGGAGCTTGTTGGCCCCTCCAAAACTTCCTTTTTTGAGAAAAATATGCGTGGATTCAAATCACAAAATAATACAAAGTCCTTGATCCGTACAAGCATACTGTAACACACGGACAAAGAACCAGAATAACAAAGAGCATCTAAAACAACCAATAAAACACAAAAATGACCAGAGCTCTGTGTCATCATCCTTGAACCTTGCGAGAAGAACCCCGCAACACAAAATCTGCAACCATACCCCAAGCAACTCATCATCTTCAACCACGGTATAATTGCCGCCGCGCCGCTTCCCCTTTTCTTTGCTCCAGCGTCGAAAAGAAAATGACACACATGTGCATCCAATACGCCTACATCAGCCGTTGTAATGTGTGGCTTTGAATATCGCTATATGTGTCGCTTCCAGATGGAAGGCGAACTAGGATCCAGTTCTGGCACACGATCGGGCCAACCACCCGAGGAAAACAGAATATCCTTCCAGCAGCAACACAAAGGAGGGAGAAACACAATAGAAAATCATACTGGTGATGATGAAGAAGAATATCCGTTTCCACACAATCACCACCCATCCGAGGACCAGCCCAGCCACTGCCGGTCGCCCTCCAGACACCATAGCCTGCGACCCCGCTGGCTCCTAGCCGAAGGCAAGAGCTTTGCCTGACCGCAAACGGCGCCCGAGGAAATTTATCCAGACGCGTCGCCGCCGCAATGTCCTCGACAGTGATTCTCTCAACCCTAACCCTACCGAGAACCCACCCGATGCACAAATCTGAGGTTCCCCTCCCTCCCGCCGTCCAAGCAGCCGATGAAGGGATAGAGAACCAGCGCCAGCGCCAGCGGCTCGCAAAGGAAAGCCTCGGTCACCTCCTTCCTGCCTCGCTACGATCCGCCCTTTCCAAAGGCAGTAGGTTCATCAGGGCAGGTAATAGAAGGCCTTGGGTGCGTTCATGTTGTCATCAAGTTTGATTCTTTGGAACTTGTATCAAGTTTGATTCTTTGGAACTAGTTCAAACTTTCAACGGAACTATCCAGGTTTGGAGCCCGTACTTAGCAATTCTTGCAGATTGTCTCAATTCGTTGGAACTTGTACAAGCTTTAAACGGAATTATCCAGGTTTGGAGATCACTCATCAATTCTTGCAGATTGTCTCGATTCTTTGAAACTTGTTCAAGCTTTCAACGAAATTATCCAAGTTTGGAGCCCATACATACTCATCGATTCTTGCGGATTGTTTTCAGATAGCATAAGCCCATACCCAGCGGTTCTTCCAGATTGTTTCCACATAGCATACAAGATTGGCGAAATATCATTGCACCATTGCAATCGGGAGGCTAATTATATGGCACACAATTTAGTATTTTAACTCCGCCTATGTTGTCTCAACATAGCCGGTCCCAAGCCCGGGTAAAGGAGGAGGGTTGTGATAGGCTTGGCGAGCCAACGTAAAAACTCAGCCACTCTTATGGAGATGAAACCCAAAAGATTTTCGTTGGGCGAACCCTCTCAGCGATGCGCCACATCGAACCGGGTGTGGTGGAAAATGGGCAAGGTCGGGCCGTCACCCCTCAAGTGGCGCTACCGTATCTTGATCCGGATACGGTGGCAAGTGAGCGAGGATCGGGTCGTCGATCCTTAGTGGCGCGCTACATCGGGGCCCGGATGTAGTGGAAAATGAGCAAGGGTCTTCGATTTGACTCGACGAAAGCGAAGGGTAAGGAAGCTAGCCGAGCCTAGGAGGATTCGCTTAGGTAGCTGGAACGAGGGTCTCTGGCAGGAAGCCGGGAGCTAGTTGATGCAGCGGTGAGGAGAGGTGTTGATATCCTTTGCGCCCAAGAAACCAAATGGAGAGGATGAAGGCAAAGGAGGTGGAGGATACCGCTTCAAGCTGTGGTACACGGGACGGCTGCAAATAGAAATGGCGTAGGCATCTTGATCAACAAGAGCCTCAAGTATGGAGTGGTAGATGTCAAGAGACGTGGGGACCGGATTATCCTGGTCAAGCTGGTAGTTGAGGACTTGGTTCTCAATGTTATCGTAGCAGATGCCCATAAGTAGGCTACAATGAGAACACCAAGAGGGAGTTCGGGAAGGCTTGGAAGACATGGTTAGGAGTGTACCGATTGGTGAGAAGCTCTTCATAGGAGGAGACCTCAATGGCCACGTGGGCACATCTAACACAGGTTTTGAAGGGGCGCATGGGGGCTTTGGCTATGGCATCAGGAATCAAGAAGGAGAAGATTGTTGGGGAACGTAGTAATTTCAAAAAATTTCCTACGCACACGCAAGATCATGGTGATGTATAGCAACGAGAGGGGAGAGTGTTGTCTACGCACCCTCGAGACCCGGCGAAGCGATCACAACGTAGAGGAAGTAGTCGACGTTCTCCTCGCGATCCGACCGATCCGGCGCCGTTACATTCGACGCCCGAGTTCTTGACACACGACAGCTCGATGACGTCCCTCGTACTCGATCCAGCCGAGTGTCGAGGAGAGTTCCACAAGACGACGGCGCAGGACGATCTTGATGTTTCACGGCGCAGGCTTCGCCTAAGCTTCGCGACGGTATAACCGAGGTGGAATATGGTGGAGGGGGGCACCGCACACGGCTAAGGAACGATCTAAAGATCAACTTGTGTGTTCCAAGGTGCCCCCCTGCCCCCGTATATAAAGGAGCAAGGGGGGAGGGGGCCGGCGGCCAAGGGGAGGCGCGCCAGGGAGTCCTACTCCCTCTGGGAGTAGGATTCCCCAATCCTAGTTGGACTAGGATTCCCGGAGGGGGGAAAGAGAGAGGGGGGGGCCGGCCCCTTCTCCTAGTCCTAGTAGGACTAGGGAAGGGGGGGAGGCGCGCGCCCACCTAGGGCTGGCCCCTTCTCCTTTCCACTAAGGCCCATCGAGGCCCATTTACCTCCCGGGGGGTTCCGGTAACCTCCCGGTACTCCGGTAAATTCCCGTTTTCGCCCGGAACCATTCCGAACTCCAAACATAGGCTTCCAATATATCAATCTTTATGTCTCGACCATTCCGAGACTCCTCGTCATGTCCGTGATCACATCCGGACTCGAACTTCTTCGGTACATCAAAATACATAAACTCATAATAAGCGCCATCGAAACCTTAAGCGTGCGGACCCTACGGTTCGAGAACAATGTAGACATGACCTAGAACTATTCACGGTCAATAACCAATAGCGGGACCTGGATGCCCATATTGGTTCCTACATATTCTACGAAGATCTTTATCGGTCAGACCGCATAACAACATACGTTGTTCCCTTTGTCATCGGTATGTTACTTGCCCGAGATTCGATCGTCGGTATCCAATACCTAGTTCAATCTCGTTACGGTAAGTCTCTTTACTCGCTCCGTAATACATCATCTCACAACTAACTCATTAGTTGTAGTGCTTGCAAGGCTTCAGTGATGTGCATTACCGAGAGGGCCCAGAGATACCTCTCCGACAATCGGAGTGACAAAACCTAATCTCAAATACGCCAACCCAACATCGCCTTTGGAGACACTGTAGTACTCCTTTATAATCACCCGAGCTTACGTTGTGACGTTTGGTAGCACCCAAAGTGTTCCTCCGTAAACGGAGTTGCATAATCTCATAGTTACGTGAACATGTATAAGTCATGGATAAAAGCAGTAGCAACATACTAAACGATCGTGTGCTAAGCTAAGGGAATGGGTCATGTCAATCGATCATTCTACTAATGATGTGACCTTGTTAATCAAATAACAACTCTTTGTTCATGGTCGGAAACATAACCATCTTTGATTAACAAGCTAGTCTAGTAGAGGCATACTAGTGACATGTTGTTTTGTCTATGCATTCACACATGTATCATGTTTCCGTTAATACAATTCTAGCATGAATGATAAACATTTATCATGAAATAAGGAAATAAATAATAACTTTATTATTGCCTCTAGGGCATATTTCCTTCAGTCTCCCACTTGCACTAGAGTCAATAATCTAGATTACATAGTAATGATTCTAACACCCATGGAGCCTTGGTGCTGATCATGTTTTGCTCGTGGAAGAGGCTTAGTCAACGGTGCGCAACATTCAGATCCGTATGTATCTTGCAAATCTCTATGTCTCCCACCGACTAAGTCCCGGATGGAATTGAAGCGTCTCTTGATGTGCTTGGTCCTCTTGTGAAATCTGGATTCCTTCGCTAAGGCAATTGCTCCAAGATTGTCACGAAGATTTTCATTGGACCCGATGCACTAGGTATGACACCTAGATCGGATATGAACTCCTTCATCCGACTCCTTCATTAGCTGCTTCCGGCTGCTATGTACTCCGCTTCACATGTAGATCCAGCTACGACGCTTTGTTTAGAACTGCACCAACCGACAGCTCCTCCGCTTAGTGTAAACACGTATCCGTCCGCGATTAGAATCGGCCGGATCGGTGTCAAAGCTTGCATCAACGTAACTGCCATTACGATGAGCTCTTTGTCACCTCCATATACGAGAAACATATCCTTAGTCCTTTTCGTGTATTTCAGATGTTCTTGACCGCTGTCCGATGATCCACTCTGGATTACTTTGGTACCTCCTGCTAGGCTTATAGCAAGGCACACATCAGGTCTGGTACACAGATTGCATACATGATAGAGCCTATGGCAAGCATAGGAACATCTTTCATTTTCTCTATCTTCCGCAGTGGTCGGGCATTGAGTCCGACTCAACTTCACACCTTGTAACACGTGCAAGAACCCTTTCTTTGCTTGATCCATTTTGAACTTCTTCAAAATTTTGTCAAGGTATGTGCTTTGTGAAAGTCCAATCAAGCGCCTTGATCTATCTCTATAGATCTTTATGCCTAATATGTAAGCAGCTTCACCGAGGTCTTTCATTGAAAAACTCTTATTCAAGTATCCCTTTATGCTATCCAGAATTCTATATCATTTCCGATCAGCAATATGTCATCTACATATAATATCGTAAATGCTACAGAGCTCCCACTCACTTTCTTGTAAATACAGGCTTCTCCAAAAGTCTCAGACAAACCCAAATGCTTTGATCACACTATCAAAGCGCTTATTCCAACTCCGAGATGCTTGCACCAGTCCATAGATGGATCGCTGGAGCTTGCATACTTTGTTAGCTCCTTTGGATCGATAAAACCTTCGGTTGCATCATATACAACTCTTCTTCCGTAAATCCATTCAGAATGCAGTCTTTACATCCATTTGCCAAATTTCATAATCATAAAACGCGCAATTGCTAACATGATTCGGACGGACTTAAGCATCGCTACGGGTGAGAAGGTCTCATCGTAGTCAATCCCTTGAACTTGTCGAAAACCTTTTGCGACAAGTCGAGCTTTATAGACAATAACATTACCGTCGCCGTCGGTCTTCTTCTTGAAGATCCACTTGTTTTCTATTGCTTGCCTACCTTCGGCAAGTCAACCAAAGTCCATACTTTGTTTTCATACATGGATCCCATCTCGATTTCATGGCCTCAAGCCATTTTATGGAATCTGGGCTCACCATCGCTTCTTCATAGTTCGAGGTTCACCATGATCTAGTAGCATGATTTCGAGAACAGGATTACCGCATTCACTCAGTGCGGATCTTACTCGTTGATCTACGAGGTTACAGAGTAACTTGATCTCAAGTTTCATGATCAACATCATTAACTTCCTCACTACTTGGTGTGGTTGTCTCGTAAACCGGTTTCGTGATTTAACTACTTTCAAGTAAGGGAGAAGGTACTATTACCTCATCAAGTTCCACCTTCCTCCCACTCACTTCTTTCGAGAGAAACTCCTTCTCTAGAAAGGATCCATTCTTAGCAACGAATGTCTTGCCTTCGGATCTGTGATAGAAGGTGTACCCAACTGTTTCCTTTGGGTATCCTATGAAGACACATTTCTCCGATTTGGGTTCGAGCTTATCAGGTTGAAGCTTTTTCACATAAGCATCGCATCCCCAAACTTTAAGAAACGACAACTTTGGTTTCTTGCTAAACCATAGTTCATAAGGTGTCGTCTCAACGGATTTCGACGGTGTTCTATTCAGTGTGAATGCGGCCGTCTCTAGAGCATAACCCCAAAACGATAGCGGTAAATCTATAAGAGACATCATAGATCGCACCATATCCAAGAAAGTACGACACGACGTTCGGACACACCATTACTGTTGTGGTGTTCCGGTGGCGTGAGTTGCTAAACTATTCCGCATTGTTTCAAATGTAGACCAAACTCGAACTCAAATATTCACCTCCACGATCGATCGTAGAAATTTAATTTTCTTGTTACGATGATTTTCAACTTCACTCTGAAATTCTTTGAACTTTTCAAACGTTTGGACTTATGTTTCATTAAGTAGATATACCCGTATCCGCTTAAGTCATCTGTGAAGGTGAGAAAATAACGATATCCGCCACGAGCCTCAACATTCATTGGACCACATACATCAAGATGTATGATTTCCAACAAATCTGTTGCTCTCTCCATAGTACCGAGAACGGTGTTCTGGTCATCTTGCCCATGAGGCACGGTTCGCAAGTGCCAAGTGATTCATAATCAAGTGACTCCAAAAGCCCATCAGTATGGAGTTTCTTCATGCGCTTTACACCGATATGACCTAAACGGCAGTGCCACAAATAAGTTGCACTTTCGTTATCAATTCTGCATCTTTTGGTTTCAATATTATGAATATGTGTATCACTACTATCGAGATTCATCAAAAATAGACCACTCCTCAAGGGTGCATGACCATAAAAGATATTACTCATATAAATAGAACAACCATTATTCTCTGATTTAAATGAATAACCGTCTCGCATCAAACAATATCCAGATATAATGTTCATGCTCAACGCAGCACCAAATAACAATTATTTAGGTCTAAAACTAATCCGAAGGTAGATGTAGAGGTAGCGTGCCGACCGCGATCACATCGACTTTGGAACCATTTCCCACGCCAAGATCGTCACCTCGTCCTTTGCCGTTGTTCGCAATCCGTAGTCCCTGCTTCGAGTTGCAAATATTAGCAATGTAACCAGATCAAATACCTGTGTACTCTGCGAGCTCTTAGTAAGGTACACATCAATAACATGTATATCACATATACCTTTGTTCACCTTGCCATCCTTCTTATCCGCCAAATACTTGGGGCAGTTCCGCTCAAAGGACTAGTCGCTTGCGGAGAAACACTCAGTTTCAGTTTAGGGCCGACTTGGGTTTCTTCTCCGAGCAGACAACTTGCTTGCTGTTCTTCTTGAGATTCCCTTCTTCTTCCCTTTGCCTTTCTTCTTGAAACTAGTGGTCTTATTGACCATCAACACTTGATGCTCCTTCTTGATTTCTACCTCCGCAGCCTTTAGCATTGCGAAGAGCTCGGTATAGTCTTTACTAACCCTTGCATATTATAGTTCATCACGAAGCCTTTGTAGCTTGGTGGCGTGATTGAGAATTCATCAATGACACAATCATCCGGAAGATTAACTCCCAATTGTGTCAAGTGATTATAGTACCCGGACATTCTCGAGTATATGCTCACTAATGTAACTGTTCTCCTCCATCTTGCAGCTATAGAACTTTATTGGAGACTTCATATCTCTCAATCCGGGCATTCTGTTGGAATATTAACTTCAACTCTGGAACATCTCATATGCTCCATGACGCTCAAAACGCCGTTGAAGTCCCGGTTCTAAGCCGTAAAGCATGGCACATCGAACTATAGAGTAGTCATCGCTTTGCTCGCCAGACGCTCACAACATCCGGCGTTGCTCCAGAAGAACTGTCACCTAGCGGTGCATCCAGACGTAGCTCTTACGTGCAGCAATGAGGATAATCCTCGAGTTACGGACCCAATCCGTGTAATTGCTACCATCATCTTTCAACTTTGCTTTCTCAAGGAACGCATTAAAATTCAACGGAACAACAAAGACGAGCCATCTATCTACAATCAAACATAAACAAGCAAGATACTATCAGTACTAAGTTCATGATAAATTTAAGTTCAATTAATCATATTACTTAAGAACTCCCACTCGAAAGACATCTCTAGTCATCCAAGTGATCACGTGATCCAAATCAACTAAACCATAACCGATCATCACGTGAAATGGAGTAGTTTTCAATGGTGAACATCTTATGTTGATCATATCTACTATATGATTCACGCCGACCTTTCGGTCTCCGTGTTCCGAGGCCATATCTGCATATGCTAGGCTCGTCAAGTATAACCCGAGTATTCTCGTGTGCAAAACTGGCTTGCACCCGTTGTAGATGGACGAGAGCTTATCACACCCGATCATCACGCGGGTGTCCGGGCACGACGAACTTTGGCAACGGTGCATACCGGGAGAACACTTCTTGATAATTTAGTGAGAGATCATCTTATAATGCTACCGTCAATCAAAGCAAGATAAGATGCATAAAAGGATAAACATCACATGCAAATCAATATAAGTGATATGATATGGTCATCATCATCTTGTGCTTCACGATCCCCATCTTGCAGCACCACCATGATCACCATCGCCACCGGCGCGACACCTTGATCTCCATCGTAGCATCGTTGTCGCCTCGCCAAACTTATACTTCTACGACTATCGCTACCGCTTAGTGATAAAGTAAAGCATTACAGTATGCGATTGCATTGCATACAATAAAGCGACAACCATATGGCTCTCGCCATTGCCGATAACTTCGTTACAAAACATGATCATCTCATACAATAAAATATAGCATCACGCCTTGACCATATCACATCACAACATGCCCTGCAAAAACAAGTTAGACGTCCTCTACTTTGTTGTTGCAAATTTTACGTGGCTGCTACGGGCTTAAGCAAGAACCAGTCTCACCTACGCATCAAAACCACAACGATACTTCGTCAAATAGACTCGCTTTAACCTTCTCAAGGACCGGCGAGTATACACTCGGTTCAACTAAAGTGAGAGAGACAGCACCCACCAGTCACCTTTAAGCAACGAGTGCTCGCAGCGGTGAAACCAGTCTCGCGAAGCGTCACGCGTAATGTCGGTCAGGCCGCTTCATCTCACAATACCGCTGAACCAAAGTATGACATTTGGTAGGTAGTATGACTTGTATCGCCCACAACTCACTTGTGTTCTACTCGTGCAAAACATCAAACCATAAAAACCTAGGCTCGATACCACTGTTGGGGAACGAGTAATTTCAAAAATTTTCCACGCACACGCAAGATCATGGTGATGTATAGCAACGAGAGGGAGAGTGTTGTCTACGCCCTCGTAGACCCGGCGAAGCGATCACAACGTAGAGGAAGTAGTCGACGTTCTCCTCGCGATCCGACCGATCCGGCGCCGTTACTCCGACGCCCCGAGTTCTTGACACACGACAGCTCGATGACGTCCCTCAGACTCGATCCAGCCGAGTGTCGAGGGAGAGTTCCACAAGACGACGGCGTGGGACGATCTTGATGTTTCACGGCGCAGGCTTCGCTTAAGCTTCATGACGGTATAACCGAGGTGGAATATGGTGGAGGCGGCACCAAGACACGGCTAAGGAACGATCTAAAGATCAACTTGTGTGTTCCAAGGTGCCCCCTGCCCCGTATATAAAGGAGCAAGGGGAGGGGCGGCGGCCAAGGGGAGGCGCGCCAGGAGTCCTACTCCCTCCGAGTAGGATTCCCCCAATCCTAGTTGGACTAGGATTCCGGAGGGGAAAGAGAGAGAGGGGCGGCCCTTCTCCTAGTCCTAGTAGGACTAGGGAAGGGGGAGGCGCGCCCACCCAGGGCTGGCCCTTCTCCTTTCCACTAAGGCCCATCGAGGCCCATTTACCTCCCGGGGTTCTCGTAACCTCCGGTACTCGAGAATTCCGTTTTCGTCCGGAACCATTCAACTCCAAACATAGGCTTCCAATATATCAATCTTTATGTCTCGACCATTCCGAGACTCCTCGTCATGTCCGTGATCACATCCGGACTCAACTTCTTCGGTACATCAAAATACATAAACTCATAATAACATCGCCATCGAAACCTTAAGCGTGCGGACCCTACGGTTCGAGAACAATGTAGACATGACCTAGAACTATTCACGGTCAATAACCAATAGCGGGACCTGGATGCCCATATTGGTTCCTACATATTCTACGAAGATCTTTATCTGTCAGACAGCATAACAACATACGTTGTTCCCTTTGTCATCGGTATGTTACTTGCCCGAGATTCGATCGTCGGTATCAAATACCTAGTTCAATCTCGTTACGTAAGTCTCTTTACTCGTTCCGTAATACATCATCTCACAACTAACTCATTAGTTGTAGTGCTTGCAAGGCTTCATGATGTGCATTACCGAGAGGGCCCAGAGATACCTCTCCGACAATCGGAGTGACAAAACCTAATCTCAAATACGCCAACCCAACATCCGCCTTTGGAGACACTGTAGTACTCCTTTATAATCACCCGATTACGTTGTGACGCTTGGTAGCACCAAAGTGTTCCTCCGTAAACGGAGTTGCATAATCTCATAGTTACAGAACATGTATAAGTCATGGATAAAAGCAAGAGCAACATACTAAACGATCGTGTGCTAAGCTAAGGGAATGGGTCATGTCAATCAGATCATTCTACTAATGATGTGACCTTGTTAATCAAATAACAACTCTTTGTTCATGGTCAGGAAACATAACCATCTTTGATTAACAAGCTAGTCTAGTAGAGGCATACTAGTGACATGTTGTTTTGTCTATGCATTCACACATGTATCATGTTTCCGGTTAATACAATTCTAGCATGAATGATAAACATTTATCATGAAATAAGGAAATAAATAATAACTTTATTATTGCCTCTAGGGCATATTTCCTTCAAAGATGTCTTAAGCTTTGCTCTAGCCTACAACATGATTGTAGCTAACACCCTCTTTAGAAAGAGAGAATCACATCTGGTGACTTTTAGTAGTGGCCAACACTCTAGCCAGATTGATTTCATCCTCTCGAGAAGAGAAGATAGGCGTGCGTGCCTAGGCTGTAAGGTGATACGGAGAGAGTGTTGTACCCCAAAGATAAGCTGGTGGTTGCCGACTTCCGCTTCGGATTCGTGTCCAGTGGGATAAGCGTGCCAAAGTCGCTAGAACGAAGTGGTGGAAGCTCAAGGGGAGGTAGCTCGGTGTTCAAGGAGAGGGTAATTAAGGAGGGCCCTTGGGAGGAAGGAGGGGATGCGGACAATGTGTGGATGAAGATGGCGACTTGCATTCGTAAGGTGGCCTCGGAGGAGTTTGGAGTGTCCAGGGGAAGGAGAAGCGAAGATAAGGATACCTGGTGGTGGAATGATGATGTCCAAAAGGCGATTAAAGAGAAGAAAGATTGCTTCAGACGCCTATACCTGGATAGGAGTGCAGACAACATAGAGAAGTACAAGATGGCGAAGAAGACCGCAAAGCGAGCTGTTGGTGAAGCAAGGGGTCGGGCATATGAGGACCTCTACCAACGGTTAGGCACGAAGGAAGGTGAAAGGGACATCTATAAGATGGCTAAGATCCGGAGAGGAAGACGAGGATATTGGCCAAGTCAAATGCATCAAGGACGGAGCAGGCCAACTCTTGGTGAAGGACGAGGAGATTAAGCATAGATGGTGGGAGTACTTCGACAAGCTGTTCAATGGGGAGAATGAGAGTTCTACCATTGAACTGGACGACTCCTTTGATGAGACCAGCGTGCGTTTTGTGCGGCGCATCCAGAGTCTCGAGGTGAAGGAGGCTTTAAAAGGATGAAAGGAGGCAAGGCGATGGGCCTGATTGTATCCCCATTGAGGTGTGGAAAGGTCTCGGGACATAGCGATAGTATGGCTAACCAAGCTTTTCAACCTCATTTTTCGGGCAAACAAGATGCCGAAGAATGGAGACGGAGTATATTAGTACCAATCTTCAAGAACAAGGGGATGTTCAGAGTTGTACTAATTACCGTGGAATTAAGTGATGAGCCATACAATGAAGCTATGGGAGAGAGTCATTGAGCACCGCTTAAGAAGAATGACAAGCGTGACCAAAAATCAGTTTGGTTTCATGCACGGAGGTCGACCATGGAAGCCATTTTCTTGGTACGACAACTTATGGAGAGATATAGGAGCAAAGGAAGGACTTGCATATGGTGTTCATTGACTTGGAGAAGGCCTATGATAAGATACCGCTGAATGTCATGTGGTGGGCCTTGGAGAAACACAAAGTTCCATTAAAGTACATTACCCTCATCAAGGACATGTACGCTAATGTTGTGACAAGTGTTGAACAAGTGATGTCGACACGGTGACTTCCGATTAAGATAGGACTGCATCGTGGGTCAGCCTTGAGCCCTTATCTTTTGCATTGGTGATGGATGAGGTCACAAGGGATATACAAGGAGATATCCCATGGTGTATGCTCTTTATGGATGATGTGGTGCTAGTTGGCGATAGTCGGACGGGGTAAATAGGAAGTTAGAGTTATGGAGACAAACCTTGGAATCGAAGGGTTTAGGCTTAGTAGAACTAAAACCGAGTGCATGATGTGCGGTTTCAAGTACTACTAGGTGTGAGGAGGAGGAGGTTAGCCTTGATGGCGGTGGTACCTCGGAAGGACATCTTTCGGTATTTGGGGTCAATGTTGCAGGAGGATGGGGTATTGATGAAGATGTGAACCATCGAATCAAAGCCGGATGGATGAAGTGGCGCCAAGCTTCTGGCATTCTCTGTGACAAGAGAGTGCCACAAAAGCTAAAAGGCAAGTTCTACAGGACGGCGGTTCGACCCGCAATGTTGTATGGCGCGGAGTGTTGGCCGACTAAAAGGCGACATGTTCAACAGTTAGGTGTGGCGGAGATGCGTATGTTGAGATGGATGTGTGGCCACACGAGGAAGGATCGAGTCCGGAATGATGATATACGAGATAGAGTTGGGGTAGCACCAATTGAGGAGAAGCTTGTCCAACATCGCTGCGAGATGGTTTGGGCATATTCAGCGAGGCCTCGAAGCTCCAGTGCATAGCGGACGGCTAAAGCGTGCGGAGAATGTCAAGAGAGGGCGGGGTCGACCGAATTTGACATGGGAGGAGTCCGTTAAGAGAGACCTGAAGGATTGGAGTATCGACAAAGAGCGAGCTATGGACAGGGGTGCGTGGAAGCTTGCTATCCATGTGCCAGAGCCATGAGTTGGTTGCGAGATCTTACGGGTTTCACCTCTAGCCTACCCCAACTTGTTTGGGACTAAAGGCTTTGTTGTTGTTGTTGTTGATAGGCTTGTTTTTGTTTTTAACTCTTTTATATTTTGGGACGATGACCCCCCCTAGTTTTATCATTCCGGAAGTTACAGATGATCCATCTCTATTTAAGTTGCAATAAAATGCGACATGAAGGCTTTGCATTAAAAAAAGCAGAAGCATTTTTTTCACATGTAAATGGGCTGCTACATTAGCTGCCCCATGAACAAAACTGAACTGAAAACCAGTAAACCTGCTGCTGCTGAGGTCCTCAACTTCCTTCAGGACTGTGCAACTACCGATATGTCATCACCATCATTGCTCCGTAAGTCCAAAGGGACATGGGCATCACTCTCAAGCATTAGAGCATCTCTAGCAGACCCCGTATAATGCCGACCCGCAAAGGTGGCCGACGCGAGCTGCGGCCGAGCAGACCCTATGTAGCTGACCCGTAAAATAACTGTATTTTGGCAGTTATTTTACTGGTCGGGGCATTATGCGGGGTCTGCTAGAGATGCTCTTACCTTGGTCATTTTTACATGAACCTCTATCTGCACACCACATCGCAAAGACATTGGCAGCAGCCTGGAGTCTTCCATTTCCATCCGTTATCAGACACCCTGCAGTATCCTCATAGGCAGCTTGTTGAAAACTAGCATCAACATTGATTTTCACGATTTCCACACATCAAGAGACTTCCACATTTCCATCCGTCATCTTCTCTGTGTCTTACATATTCTTGACTTCAGCGACCTGTATCTGTTATTTTCCCGAATTTATGAGCGGCACAACTCCAGTGAAAAGACACAATGTCCAGATTCAAAGCGCAGCTCATGAAACAAAACACAAATTCAGTCGCGATAGTTTTATCCACAACCTGGTTTGAATTAACTACTATCCATACTATGTTTTGTAACTTCTTTTCTATCAAGCTAGGGTTTTAAATGGCATCTGAATTTTTGTGACAAGACAAAAAATCACGACCATGTCTAAACAAACAGATTTTTACAGAGTGAGGCCACAACGGTAGCTCCACCACACTGAGTGAGGCCACAAGATACAGCCTTCTATGCCTACAGGGATGCACTTGGTCAAAGCACGTAAAGAAAAACATATATTTCTAGTATTATGTCACTTCAACTTAAATCCCTTTAAAATTCAACAGTATTGAAAAGATATTTCATTACTCAAATAAAAAGTAAAGGAATATTCCGAAGAGGTTGCACTCAATGCACAAAGCAATAGTGTAAACTAACTGTGCAAACTGATCCGTATGAAAATAATTCTATAGACTGCAAAACAAAAAAAGTTCATTCATATAGAAAAAAATAATAGATTTCTTTGGACAGAGAGACAAGACTGACAATAGGTACAAGGCTTTCTTTTTAGATCATCGAGGGTCGAGCTGTAGTCAATACAGGGAAGGAAATAACAGAAGTTCGTGAGATTACATAGTGAAGTGCATATACAGAAGTAAAAGCAATCAGATCAGCTACAGAGTTGTAGCCTCATGAGAAGTACTCCCGCCGTCCCATGGTTGTTGCCCTCTTGTAAATACATAAAAGAGTACCAACAGTCTGATCAAAAGAACACTTTACAGCAGTGTATAATACCAACAAAAACTTAACATGATTTGTATTAACTGCCGTTTAGTTTTCCTTCAAAATATGGCACCTTAAGATCAAGCCAGCGCCTGAAGTGTCCACATACCTGTCATGTTGTGATAGCGAATACTTTTATCTCATACGGTCAAGCCCACACATTTTTCTTTGTTCAGCCCAGTCATCTCCACTCTCCAGTCTCCACCACGCAACCCAGTCTAAGCAAGTTTTTCATTGCTGTCAAAGTAAAAAGGAGTCCAGAATAAGACTGTTGATGCTACACAGTTTTCCACCGGTTTGTATGGTTGTCATGAACTCTTGACTTTTGGCTCCACCGTGCCTTTTACTGCTATGACCAGACAATTGAGGCTTGAGCACTTACATCTGTAGTATCTGCATCCTCCGGTTTGCCATCCTCTTCAGTTCATCATGCATCTCCTCATAGATTTCACCTTGCTCCTCTTCCTGTGCACCCAAGCAAAATCTGCCGCAACAGACACCATCTTGGCCGGCCAAGCACTTACTGTCAACGACAAGCTCGTCTCCGAAAATGGCAGGTACGCGCTTGGCTTCTTCAACACAAGCAGCAGCAAACCCTCCCAAGACACAACCAACTGGTACCTTGGCATATGGTTCAATACAGTCCCCAAGTTTACTTCGCATGGGTTGCAAATAGGGATACACCAATCAAGAGCACCACCGCACTAGAGCTCACAATCTCCCATGATGGCAACCTTGTCATCTTAAACCAGTCCACCAAGTCTATAATCTGGAGCACACAAGCAAACATCACAAGAAATAGCACCACTGCTATGCTTTTGAGTAGTGGAAATCTCATCCTGACAGGCTCTTCAAACTCAGCAGAGGTTCTGTGGCAGAGCTTTGATCACCCCACAGATACACTTTTCCCTGGGGCAAAGCTTGGATGGGATAAGGTCACTGGCCTGAACCGTAAGCTCGTCTCTTGGAAGAACTTGATGGACCCAGCTACCGGTGTGTACTGTTATAGGTTAGACCCCAGTGGTGTTAATCAGTTATTGCTTACACCATTGAACTCCTCCATACCATATTGGTCGAGCGGTGTATGGAACAGCAAATACTTTCTCTCAATAGCAGAGATGACAAGCAGCAACCAAGTTTCGAATGTGAGAAGTTGTGGAAGTGTTCCTACTCTCCTTACAGGGAGAGCCGCATGTTATATATTGATATTAGACGAGAGACGTCTTGTGGCGTTACAGGATGCGATCGTTAGCAAACAACCGAGAGATACAATAGGGAGAAGAGATAGAAAGATAAGAGAGAATTAAAACAAACTCTATCTCTAACTACCTAAGATAAACATGGCGCATATATCACATAATAAACGTGACATGATGTTTAACACTACCCCATAATTAAAACCGAACTAGGTTGAGATTACGCCGAAAATCTTCAAAGCTTCTAGTGGGTAGCGCCTTTGTGAACCCATCTGCAATTTGATCCTTGGAAGAAGTGAATCTGATCTCTAATTCTTTGTTGGCAACTCGTTCCCTGACAAAGTGAAAATTTATCTCAATATGTTTGGTCCTGGCATGAAAAACTGGGTTAGCAGACGAATAAGTTGCACCAAGGTTATCACATCAAAGAGAAGGTGTTGGAGTTTGTGACATTCCCAACTCCTTCAGTATTGCTTGGATCCAAATGATTTCTGCTGTAGCGTTTGCCAGTGCTTTGTATTCTGCTTCAGTGCTAGACCTGGAGACAGTAGCTTGTTTCTTTGCACACCGAGGGACTAAATTCGGGCCATGAAAGATTGCAAATCCCCCGGTGGACCTTCTATCATCCAAGCAGCCAGCCCAATCCGCATCAGAAAAGGCACTAACACCCATGGAGGATGATCGGTTGATGGAAAAGCCCATACTAACAGTGTTCTTTACATAACGTAAGATGCGTTTTGCTGCTGTCCAGTGAGCTGTGGTGGGTGCATGCAAAAACTGGCAAACCTTGTTGACTGCAAATGAAATGTCAGGACTAGTAAGTGTTAAGTATTGAAGTGCACCAACTATACTTCTGTAACTGGTGCTGTCATCCTGATTCAGGAGTGTTCCTTCTGTGAGAGACAATGTTTCTGAACTCGACAAAGGAGTTGGTGATGGTTTACACTCCTGCATGCCAACTCTGCTCAACAAGTCAGTGTCATATTTTCCTTGAGAAAGATGAATGTCATGATCAGTTTTCTTAACTTCAATGCCTAAAAAATAATTTAAATCTCCCAAATCTTTGAGAGCAAATTCTGACCGAAGATCACTGAGTAAGGCTGTAATTGCTTCATTGGAAGAGCTAGTCACAATTATATCATCAACATAAATGAGAACAAAGATAGCAGTTTGAAACTTGTTGTAAATAAACAGAGAAGTATCAGCCTTTGATGGAACAAACTCAAGTGCTTGCAACTTCATACTCAACCGAGAATACCAAGCTCTGGGGGCTTGCTTGAGTCCATACAGAGCCTTGTCAAGCTTACAAACATGGAAAGGTGCACTTGGATCTGCAAACCCAGGAGGTTGTTTCATGTACACCTCTTCTTCCAGAACACCATGAAGAAACGTGTTCTGTATGTCTAGCTGCCGGAGACTCCATCCTCTGGAAACAGCAATAGAGAGCATAAGACGAATAGTTGTTGTTTTGACAACCGGACTAAACGTGTCCTCATAGTCAATACCATACCGTTGCTTGAAACCTTTTGCAACTAATTTGGCTTTGTAGCGGTCAATAGTATCATCAGATTTTCTCTTAACTCGATAGACCCATTTGCAATCAATAAGATTTATACCTTGACGATGAGGAACTAGATGCCATGTCTTGTTACGTTCCAACACAGAGATTTCTTCCTCCATTGCTTGTTTCCATCGAGTGTCTCCAAGAGCAGCAGCGAGCGACTTTGGTTCACTGGATTCTCCTGTTAAACACGTGAGCCCATACTTGGGAATATTTTTGTAATTAATTCTGTTAATAACTTCTTGTTGCAACCAGGTTCGTGTTTGTGTAGGGCGGACTTCGGAAGAGGGAGGCACAGAAGATCCAGGCACCTGAGGAGAAGCAGCCGCAACAGATCCCGAAGGAGATCCCGGCGCGCTGACAGCGCCCGATCCCGAAGACGCCTCGGGATGAGACGGAGCGACCAGGCCCACATCGCAGTCAGGCGCAGCTGTCTCACGGTCGGGCGAGACCGCACGAGTGGAGGGCCCAGGCGCGGGCCCAGGCACAGGTGAGCAGCATGCGGAGCCCTCGGGTTGGTTGGGCTGGCGCGCGCGTGGAGAGGCGGGGAAGCCAGGCGGTGGCCCAGCGGATCGCACCGATCCCGAAGCGAGCCTAGGCGCGGCAGGCGGGACATCGACAGCAGGCACCTGGGTGGATTCCGAGGAGGATTGCATGGCAGGAGGGGGCAATCCCAAGGAGGAGGATACTCCAGAGGATTCCGTGCACATAAAATGCTGCACTGTAGCTCCATTTTCAACACCATTTTCAGCCCCATTTGCACTGTTCCCTTCGTTGTTTATTGCTGAGACACAAAGCTCAGCTATAGAGTTAGGAGGGTTAGGCAAATATTGATCATCACAATTATTTTCTTCCGCATTAGCACCATTGGAGGGACTGGAAGGCAAAAGAAGAATTTCTTTGCGAAAAAGAGCACCGGCATTGGGATGAAGTGTGGCAAAGGGAAATTGGTTTTCGTCAAAGACAACATCTCGGGAGATATACACTCGACCGGTGGAGACATCTAAGCACTTAACTCCTTTATGTTATGTACTATAGCCAAGAAAAACACACTGTTTCGAACGAAACATGAGTTTAAGGTTGTTATATGGACGGAGGTTGGGCCAACATGCACATCCAAACACACGGAGTGGGGCATAATCTGGTTTGACATGCAAAAGACGCTCGGTAGGAGTTTCATTTTTGATGACATGACTGGGTAGAATATTGATAAGATGCACAACCGTGAGAAAGGCTTCATCCCAAAACTTTAGTGGCATGGACGCAGCGGCAAGCAAAGCGAGCCTACCTCAACAATGTGTCTGTGTTTGCGCTCGGCCGAGCCATCCTGTTGGTGAACGTGGGGGTAGGAGACGTGATTAGATATTCCCAACTTCTAAAAAACGGAGTTGAGTTTTTCATACTCACCACCCCAGTAGGATTGGACAGCGAGAATTTTGCTATTAAATTGTCTTCCAACAAGTGCTTGAAATTTTTGGAAAACTTGAAACACATCACATCTTTTCTTAAGAAGGCGTATCCAAGTATATTTGCTCAAATCATCGATGAAGCTGACATAATAGGCATGTCTACCAACAGAAAGGGGGGCAGGACCCCATACATCAGAGAATATGAGCTGTAAAGGTTTAGTAGACACACTAGTTGAAACAGGATATGTCAACTGATGACTTTTAGCTCTTTGCAAGAATCACACACTGTTTCAGAATTATGCTCTCCAACAACTGAGAGATTATTTTTGCTAAGAATTTGCTTGACAATGGAAAAGAAGGATGGCCCAAACGGGCATGCCATCTCTCTATGGAGAGTCTAATGGCACTACACACTTGTTTATTAAATCTGCTAACTTTGGGAATCAAAGGGTAGAGTCCATCCACGCATCTACCTCGATAGAGTATTTGCTTCGTGACCTGATCCTTGATCAAGAAAAAGAATGGGTGAAACTCTAGAAAAACATGATTGTCAAGAGCAATACGATGTACAGAGAGAAGGTTTTTCGATGAACTAGGACAATGATGAATATTGTTAAGATGTATATCTCTATGCGGGGAATGAATAATTGAGTGACCAATATTGCTTATCTCCATACCTGAACCATCAGCATTGTGGACTTGATCATGCACGTTGTATCTTTCATGCATGGTGACCTTCTCTAGCTCATGGGTGATGTGGTCGGTGGCTCCAGAATCACACATACCAATTTGTATCTACACCATAAGTCGTGTTTGCCGCAGCAGCAATTTTCTTCTTTCGTGAGTTATCTTCAGCATATCGCCACTTGAACTCTTTTGCTATGTGATTAGTTTCTTACAAATCTGACACTTGCCCTCATACTCATCATACCCGCGAAAGTTGTTGTTGTAGTGGTTTTGGCCGCCCCTATTGTTGTTGTAGAAGGGACGACCTCCTCCCTGGTGATTGTTGTTGTAGTTGGAGCCGCCACCGCCGCTGCTGTTGGAGTAGTGGCCGCCACCAGCACCCCCGTAGTGGTTGTCGTTGTCACCGTGGTGGCCTCCGCCGCCACCGTTGTTGGGGTAGTAGCCGCCGCCGCCGTTTCCAGAGTCATGACGGGTGCCGCCGCCGCCGCCTCCGCCGTTGCCGCGATAACCTCTGGTCGGGCCACCTCCACGGCCGCGCGATGCGGCGTCGGCCGACGACTTGAAGGCCCCGGCGCCCGTGCCCTGGAACATCTCCACCCTCTGATCGAAGGTGGCAACCATGCCGAAGAGTTCATCTATAGAAACATCATCAGGGCGAACATAAAGGGCAGAGATGATCGGCTGGTAATCCATGTCCAGACCGGAGATGATGTGCGAGACGAGCTCATTTCTGTGATAGGTTTGCCTGCTGCAGCTAGTTCATCGGCAAGGCCTCGCATGTGGCCAAAGTATGTGGCGGCAGATTGGGCTCCTTTCTAGGCGGTGGTGAGAGAGATGCGAACATGATTTGCTTTGGAACGGGACTGGGCAGAAAACATATTGGCAAGGGCTGTCCAGATTGCATGAGATGTATCTAGGGAGGCAACCTGAACTAGCACCTCCTTGGAGAGATTGCGGAGTAGATAGGCGATGATTTGTTGATCCTGGATCAACCAAGGAGCATAAGCAGGGTTGGGAACGACCTGATCTTTGCCCTCGAAGGTTTTACTGACTAGGGTTTTTGCTGGTTCGGCAATGGTTTTGTCAAGATATCCAAAGAGGCTGGCCCCCATGATTTGGGAGCGGGCTTGAGCACGCCAGAGAACATAGCTCGATCTGGTGAGTGGTTCTGAGACATTGTTGTCGAGGCCGGAGGAAACTACAGCGGTGAAGGTCGACATAGTCGGGTTTTGGGAGGAGGATAGCTAGACGAGGTGGAAGAAGATCGCTCTGATTACCAGGTGAGTTGTTGTGGAAGCGTTCCTACCACGGTTTTCAATTTCAGTTTCAGAAATTTTTTAGCATCAACCGAAATCACTGAAATTCAATGAATTTCAGTGATTTTAGTTTGCATTTCAGCCAAATGACCGAAATATTCACTTGAATTCAACTAAAAATTTGAAATTTTGGAAAAATATTTGAATTCTTGTGTTGTACTGAAATTGCTGAAATATTTTGGCTGAAACGTAATATTTCAGTGTCTGCTGAAAATACTGAAATTGAGTGAATTTCACTGAAATCTCACTGAAAGTGAAAACCATGGTTCCTACTCTCCATACAGGGAGAGCCGCATGTTATATATTGATATTAGACGAGAGACGTCTCGTGGCGTTACAGGATGCGATCATTAGCAAACAACCGAGAGATACAATAGGGAGAAGAGACAGAAAGATAAGAGAGAATTAAAACAAACTCTATCTCTAACTACCTAAGATAAACATGGCGCATATAACACATAATAAACGTGACATGATGTTTAACATCGAACACAACATTTGTCCACAACGACCAAGAGAAGTACATGGTATTTAACTTAGTCGATGAATCTATGGTTTGACGTCTCAGGTCGATTAAAACAATCCATTTGGTTGGAGAGTTTACAAGATTGGACAATGATCTATGCCCAACCAAAACTTCAGTGTGATGTCTATGCAAGCCGTGGACCTTTCACAATTTGCAATGATAATGAGCTTCCATATTGCAATTGTATGGAGGGCTTCACCATAACATCCCCCGAGGATTGGGAGCTAGAAGATCTAACCAGTGGCTGCTCAAGAATTACTCCGTTAGAATGCATTAGCAATAAAAGAACAACTCATACCACAGACAAGTTCTACTATGTGCCATATGTTGAGTTGCGGCAGAATGCCCCAAAAGTCGAAGCTGATGCAAGCCCGAATGAGTGCGCACAAATTTGCCTGAATAATTGCTCTTGCACCGCATATTCCTTCAATGATGAAAAATGTTCTATCTGGCATAATGAATTGCTCAACATGAGAGCACTACAATGTAGTGGCACTACATGTTCAACCGGAGAAACTCTTAATCTTCGTGTTTCTGCTAAAGATTTCCACAGATTGACAAACAACAGAAAGGGGATTGTTATTGGAGTTGCAACTGGCGCAGGCATTTCTGCTCTAGGTTTATGTGCACATTTTCTCCTGGTAATGATTTGGAGAAACAGCAGTAAGAGCTCTAGCCATACACTGGATGGTGTTCAAGGTTTGTAACAGAATCATTGCATTTAGATACACTGATTTACAGCACGCCACAACAAAATTCAAAGATAAGTTGGGGGCAGGCAGTTTTGGTTCTGTATTTAAGGGTTTTTTAAATGACTCAGTAGCTATAGAAGTGAAAAGGCTTGACGGTGCTTATCAAGGAGAGAAGCAATTCAGAGCTGAAGTGAGCTCGATTGGAGCTGTCCAGCACATCAATTTAGTTAAGCTTGTCGGTTTCTGTTGTGAGGGTTCCAAGAGGTTGCTTGTTTATGAACACATGTCAAATCGCTCTCTTGATGTCCATTTATTTCGAAACAATTCGACGATATTGAGTTGGACTATTAGATATCAGATAGCCATAGGGGTTGCTCGAGGTTTAGCCTACTTGCACGAGGGATGTCGAGACTGCATCATACACTGTGATATTAAGCCAGAAAACATACTTCTTGATGATTCATTCATTCCCAAAGTTGCAGACTTTGGGATGGCAAAGCTTTTGGGAAGGGAATTCAGCCGAGTACTGACTACAATGAGAGGAACTGCAGGGTACCTTGTACCTGAATGGATCAGTGGCGTTGCTGTTACACCAAAAGTCGGTGTGTATAGCTATGGGATGATGGTGCTGGAAATTATATCTGGAGAAAGGAACTCAGGTGCATCATGTTCTAGTGGTGGCAACCTTGATGTTTATTTCCCTGTTCATGCTGCACACAAGCTTCTTGAAGGAGATGCCAGGAGTTTGGTAGATCAAATGCTACGTGGTGACGTCAATCTAGTTGAGGCTGAACTGGCTTGCAAGGTTGCATGTTGGTGCATTCAAGACAATGAGCTTGATCGACCAACAATGGGACAGGTAGTTCAGATTCTTCAAGGGCTAGTTGAGATCAGGATGCCCCCGGTACCAAGACACCTTGAAGCCATGGCTTAAAGCTCAAATTCAACGTGCTCCTAATCCTTTTGTTCAAGGGAATCTAGATGGACTGCATGTTTGAGACGTCATGACACAGATGTTTATATTTAAAATTATAGACATATTTGCGAATTGTTAGAATAGCAAAGTTCTGTAGGAGTGTGTTCAGTATGGCCGTGTTCATGATGATGTCCTCTCCTGCGTGAGGGACTTGCTCAATTCAACATGCTCATAATCCTTTTGTTTAAAGGAATATACATGGACTGCATATGAGAGATATTATGATACATATGTTTATATATAAAATTGTAGATATATTTGCGTGTTGCTAAGATTTCAGGTTTCATAATGGAGTGGACCATGAGATTGCAAAGTTCTGAAAGAGTGTGTTGAGTATGAGTGTGTCGAATTATATAATAAACAGGTTTAAAAAAGAGTAAATTACACTTTTTACCCCCATGTTTCGCGTTTGTGACAGATTTTACCCATTTTTCGAAAAAAATCTCAATTTATAGAATCCCCATTGATGCACTTTGTAGTTTCATCCTTGCTCGGTGGTAGCAAGCTAGACTGCAGCGAAGAGGTTGCAGAAATACTCACCTGAGCACGCGAGACGTGGTACCAGACAGCTTTTGTTAAAAGGACTCGAGAAGAAAGAAGCTGACAAGTGAAGAAACGGGCAGCTTTCTGTACAGTTAGCTAACTGAAGAACAACAGTGCAGAATATGTAAAACCCAATTGCTTGAATTTAGGTTTTTGATATCTCGGGTTTTATATCCAAACCCGAGCCAGAAAAGCTTTAGCAGTTTACTTAGGATTACATTAACCCCTTTGTTCCTTAAAAACAGGTATTACCTGAGAAACCGTAAAAATCAACACATAGCTCACACTTTGAAGTAGTAGTAACTGAACAAGCGTTCGGCTGGTGAGTGGTGACCGAAGAATTCAGGTTCCTGGCAAGGGCAGGGCAGCAAGCCAGCTTTCTTTGGCGCGGCAGGGCAGCAAGCCAAGCCAGGAGAGGCGGAGCGAGTGGTTAGGGGAAGGTCTGACCATAACCGGACAACCTAGTTTTGCTGCGCAAGAGAGATAATTGATCACACGGATACCAAACGATCACATTTGATCGTGTGCCCTATTTTTCTTATGGGCCAGTTAAAATGTTCGAAAGTACTATGCAGCCGATACTCATTGGCCGATTAATGGACGATGCCTCATCCAGCAGTTCTGCTGCATTTTATCCCATGCATGTGTGGTTAGATCAGTAGGATCGTGCACAAATCGGCTGGACACTGTCGTGTGTGTAGCATGGATGGAAGGGGCGGGAGGAAGATGGCTCTCCTCTCCTCTCCACCAACCAAACCCTAATCCTACCACACTGCCATGGCGTGCAATGATCTAAGCCTCCATGGAAGGGCTTCTACATTGGGACTTCTCCCCCGGCCTTGCGGTCGCGGCTCAGGTGCGTCGACGCTTTGGATCTACTGTCCACTTCTCCAACTCTGGTTCGACCAAGGAGTTTTTCTTGGTTGTAAGTTTCTCCTCTGCCTCCTTCCCCCTCAATGAAGAATCGGTGGCCATTGCCTTGCAATGTTGCATTGGTGGTTTGCCCTCGGGACTCAATGTTCATCATTTGGAGGGTAGAAAGTTTCGGTTTTCAGTTGCATCTAATCGTGTTGGTCACTTCATCTATGGGCTTAAGGATAGAGTTTGGCCGGATTTTGTATGCCATTTCAGTCTCTTTCGATCTACCACTCAGCTGCCCATGGAAGACCCACGGACCTGGTATTTGGATCAAACCAACCAGGAAGTCTTGACTAGATCTCCTTTGGCAGTCAAATCGAAGTACATTTCTGCTCGTAAAACCAGCAATGTTGATGTTGCATCATTGGAGACTCTATCAAAAGCTGGTTTTTCGCCGGCACATCACCGGACTTGTGTTCCTTTGCCGATGGCCAACCAGCCAACGCCGACGAGCCGACAGGATCCCTCTGTTTTGAGTAACTCACGGGCACATAATGAGCATTCATTGCTAGATTCTGTGGTTTTCGGAGCAATTCACATTAATGTTAATGAGCGACTGTCTGGTGTAGACTCGGTCACTGCTCGGCGCTTTCAGGGGGTCCAATTCAAACATGACACATGGAATCAACTTCCGCAATTTATGCTTCTTCACATTCTGGATCATCATCGAATGGGTTTATCAGAGGAATACATTGCCTCTTTATGGAAAATTCCTTCTGTCCCGACCGTGGATTACATATGTAATAAATTGACAATATGCCTTCATTGCCACGGTAAGGATCATTTGGCTGTTAATTGCCCAGGGCCCCTTTGTCAAATTTGCACCAGCAGGCCATGCATGTGCACTTCGTTGGGCCAGGCCAATAATCATTTCTTTGAGGATGCAGCCTGTTCTATTTGCAACTCCAGGGCCCATCAGTTCTTTCAGTGCCCGGCAAAATCTTTGTGTGAGTTGTGTGGATTTCTAGGGCATCAAAATACTCCTGCAATTGGGCTGGGGTAGTCCGTATGAAATGGAATCAAAAAGATAATTCGCGATTGGTTTCCGCTTCAGCCACCAATTTCCATCAAAACAATTCCATTTTGTTTCGGTCAACACATGGAAATACAATTTCAAAGGATAAGGATCCAGTCTTTTCAGGGATACTGCGAATTAATTGCCCCTACCCGTAATTTGGGTCTAGCTGCTAGGCGTCTGCCCACCATCCGATGCAAATCGTGCGGCTCCCAGGGACACGAGACGGCATCTTGCACTGCGGCATGGCACCGTAATCGAGGAGTTTGGAGACCAAAGTCTCAGCACAAGCCTGCCGATACGCATTCCTCTGCTCTCTCTCTATCTGTGCCCGCCTCTGCTCCTGCTCCGCCCACCTCCGCCCCTGCTCCTGCTCCGCCCATCTCCAACGTACCAATGGCGAACTACCCTCTCAACGTCGTCCCCTACCTGCTGCCGGGGATGACAATCGAGCTTGGTCCGGCCGATCGGAAGGTCCGTGAGGATATGGTGGTCAGTGCCATTCCTCCTCTTCGCCATGACTTCTTGGCCATTGGGGAGGCTAATCGGTTCATCCCGCATCACCAGAAGGCCGACATCCGCAACATTGTTGAAGGTTTGCTGCACGAGTCTCATTATTTTCCCACAGAAATTTCAGATCATCCGCTAGGGGTTGGCATCTTTGGCTTCGCGAACTCTGTAGTTCGGGATACAGTAGTAGGCACCACTTTTGAGCTTGATGAGAATGAGGTAGAGGAGCACACTGTGATTTCATTTGTCCCGCACGATGCGGCTTTGAATATGCGCCTCACCACCTTTGGACCGGAAGTGTGGATCCTCTATGTAGGGTTTCTGTATGATTATCAGACCCAGCACTATATGCACAAGTGTGTTGATACGTTTGGTGCCATGGTAGATTGGAATAACCCTAGAGGGGATCGCAGGTTTGTGCTCATTAAGGCTAGAGTCATACACATGCGTCTAGTCCCAAAGAGCTTGGTTGTTCGTCAGTTAGGAGGAGCTCGTCAGAGTTGGGCAGTTGCTGTCACCATGCTCCGTAGCAATGACTGGAATGCACACCTGCCAGAAGTGCCACCAGCTGGAGAGGATCCTCCCCCTGAGAATGGTATCCCGCATCCTTTGCAGGGTGAGGGCCTCAACGCTGAGCAGATGTATCAGCAGCAATTGCACAACTGGCTGGCACAAAATGCAATTCCCAACGGCAACCCTAATGATGATAATGGCAATGTTGTGGTCGACCAGGATAATGACATTGAGATTCATCCTGAGTGGGGTGTTTGGCCTCCCTCACCCCCCTCAAGAGCCACCAATGCTATATAAATATCAGGAGTGGCTTGTTGGTGAAGGTCTGCAGGTTGATCATGGCATCATGCCACCTAATAATATTCATGACAGCCTTGCAGCTGCTTGGAATGCCTCAATCTCCAGGAGTAATAGTACAGACTCCAGTGCCACAATTTCTGATTCTTATGTCTTGGTTCCTCTAACTCTCATGAACCAGTACTGGCCACAGGAAGCTTCCAGTTCTGCTCCACAGGAAATGGTTCCAGTGCCTACTGCACGGCCTGTTAATGGAACATCTGATTCAAGCTCTGCTGCACTGAATTTGATCCCAGCTACTCCTGCTCTGCCTCCCAATGGGCTTGACATTTCACTTTCCATTTCTGCTGCTGGATTACAGGTTGACATAGCTTCTCATGGGGATTTCACACCAGCCATGCTGTTAAGGGATTGCATTCCAATGTTCAGACTCAACACTTATCTCACTGCAGCAATCAGGCCTATCATTGCATCTTTTGGCCCTTGGAATGATCATTTTGGTTTCAGACAAGATTCTGTGACCTTTAACATCACTGTGACTGAAAATGCAGGCTCACTCTATTGTTTCTGCTTCCAAGGTCATCAATCAGTCTGGGATTCTTCTGCGCACACTGAGGAAATTTCTTAAGCATCTCTCTGGGAGCTTAATGCACCCCCTGTGTCTGAAAATGCATTGGTGATTGCTGTTCTGCCTGCTCTGTCTCTGCATAGCACTCCTCTGGAGCATTCAAACACACATGACAGTGAGATGTCTGAAACTGTTACCTCCCTTGTGGCTCTGTGTGATACAGTTCAGAACAATCAAGAAGATGATGATGCAGAGATGTCAGTTCCTGTAGTTGTGGATGCAGTTGGTAACTCCTCCTGAAAGGGGAAATCTGTGGTGCCAGAGTGCTCCGTTTCTCTGCGTAGGAGCACCAGATCTAATAAATATGATGGCTTCAAGGTGCCCTCACTTACTGACAGCAAGATCAAGCTGTCCAAAGTCAAGCCGCGACAGGTACCCTCTGCCCTTACCATCAGGGACACCCCAGCAGAGCCGATTCCTCCTGCAACACCAATCCAGGTAATCCAACAGATTGGCACCAACCTTTGTGGGATTCCTGCTGATGAACTCTCTGAAGAGGCCCTCATGGCGGCCCAGGAGGAGGAGCCAGCCTCTTCCACCTAATATTACCTTGCCTATCTTAATAATATGCCTCTTTTGGTCTCATGGAATGTCCTGTGTTGGAACGTTCGCGGTTTAAATTCAGATGACAAACAGCTAGCTCTATCGAATGCTATTGTCTCTAGTGGATGTGTTGTTGTCTGTTTGCAGGAAACAAAAAAGTCAACTTTTGAACTGTCTTTTGTTAAATCTATTTTCCCTCGTCGATTTGATCAATTTGCTTATGTGCCCTCTCGTGGCGCATCGGGTGGTATTGCCACGATCTGGAACAGTACCATCTTCACAGCAGATGTTCTGTTTTCTGAAGATTTTGCTCTGGTTACTCGTTTTCGTTCCACACAGTCAGCACAATGTTGGACACTCGTTAACATACATGGGCCTTGCCAAGGGGAACGAGTTAACTTCATTAATTGGTTAGGAAATTTGGATATTCCAGCAAATGAGGACTGGCTTTTTGTGGGCGATTTCAACTTTATTCGTGCACCTGAAAACAGAAACAAACCAGGTGGTTCAATTACTGATATGAATACATTCAATGACTTAATCAGATCACAATGTCTAATTGAACTACCAATTAAAGGACGCATGTTTACCTGGAGCAACATGCAACAAGATCCTCTTCTTGAACAACTCGATTGGTTCTTCACAAGTACAAACTGGACTACCTCATACCCTAAAACCATGGTAAAACCACTAGGTAAACCCGTTTCTGATCATATACCTTGTGTGGTTAATATTGAAACTGCCATCCCTAGATCCAAACTATTTCGCTTTGAAACGTATTGGGTCCAACACCCTGGTTTTATGGATGTGGTTGCAAAGTCTTGGGCAAGAAATGTCAATTCCACAAATCCGGCCACAAGTCTTTGCCGTAAACTTAAAACCCTACGCAGAGATCTTAAATAATGGAGCAAAGGAATTTCCAAACTCTCTGTGGCAATTGAGAATTCTAATAAAGCTCTTTGCGAGATTGATGAATTGGAAAATAAACGTGCCTTAACTGTCCCGGAGATTAACTTCAGAAAAATCCTCAAAAACCATATTCTCCGATTGCTCAGATACCAACAACTCTATTGGAAAAAACGGTGCACCATACGGTGGGTTAAATTTGGGGACGAACCATCAAAAAATTTCCAGGCAATGGCTTCAGAAAGGTACAGAAAGAACAATATTGCATCCCTAACTACTGCTGATGGGATTGTTGTTGAAGATCACACAGGGAAAGAGTCAATCATCTTCCAAACTTTTAAAGAAAGAATGGGTTCTTCATCTGGACATGACATGAAATTTGATCTACACAGAATCATCAAGAAGTGCCCAAGGTCTAGATGTTCTCACTGTCCCCTTTTCAAATGACGAAATTGACAAAGTAATTAGAGAGATGCCCGCGGATAGAGCACCTGGCCCGGATGGCTTCACGGGTGTGTTTCTCAAGAAATGTTGGCCGATAATTAAGGAGGACTTCTACAAGCTCAGCCATCAATTTCACTCGGGCAATCTTTCACTTGAGAGCATTAATGATGGCTTCATCACACTCATCCCAAAGATCAGCTCTCCCGAAACGATCAATGATTATAGACCAATCACGCTCTTGAACTATTGTCTTAAGGTCATCACGAAAATCCTGGCCAATCGCTTACAAAAAGTCATACTCAAGATCGTGCATCGTAACCAGTATGGTTTTCTCAAGGGAAGAACTATTCAAGATTGTCTTGCGTGGGCAATATATATATATATATATATATATATATATATATATATATATATATATATATATATATATATATGCTCCTAAAACTAGACTTTGCAAAGGCATTTGATACGATTGAGCACGAGGCCATGATTGATATTATGAAGAGCATGGGGTTTAATGAAAAATGGATAAGCTGGATTCGATGCATCTTCTCAGGTAAATCATCTGTGTTACTTAATGGAACACCTGGTCGGCAATTCCTTTGTCAATGTGGAGTACGACAGGGCGACCCCCTCTCTCCGCTAATTTTTGTACTTGCGGCCGATCTTCTTCAAGCCATTAACGATGCTTTCCAGCGTAATCTTATACGCCTACCATTTCATTCAACAAATCAAAAGGAGTATCCTGTGATCCAGTACGCCGATGACACTATCTTGGTCATTCTAGCATGCACGCAACAAGCTCAGATTGTCAAGACTATATTAACTGACTATGCCTCCTCAGTTGGACTTAGAATAAACTTCCACAAATCTACCCTTATCCCAATCAATTGTGGTACAGAAAAAAGTAATGAGATTGCCAATATCTTCGGATGTGTCATGGGGAAAATGCCATTCACTTACCTTGGGCTGCCGCTTGGCACTACTCGGCCCTCTGTCCAAGAGCTTATGCCCCTTGTTTGCTCACTCGAGCGACGTTTATCTGCCACCCTCAACATGGTCTCTTATGGCGGCAAACTTTCGCTTCTCAACTCGGTCATTACATCGCTCATTATCTTTGCCATCTGTACTTTGAGAATGCCAACAAAGATCATTGAGTTACTGGACAAAATAAGAAGGAAATGCTTGTGGATCAAAAAAAGGGACCACGGTGACAAAATTAACTCCCTTGCTTCCTGGGACATGGTGTGTCGGCCCAAGGCCAGTGGTGGCTTGGGAGTGTTAAATCTGCATGTCCAAGGTGATGCCCTGCTGCTTAAATACCTCCACAAGTTTTACAATAAATGGGACACACCATGGGTGCAATTGATTTGGGACACTTACTACACAGACCAAATCCCACATGCATCCGACCCATGTGGGTCATTTTGGTGATCAAGCTAATACCAACTTACCGAGGTATCTCAAAGGTGAGCGTGGGGAATGGTGAAAATGTACTCTTTTGGAAAGACATGTGGAGAGAGGAGATACTTGCTGCATCATATCCTCGAGCTCTCTCATATGCCAAAAATGAGGATCTGTCTGTCCAACAATTCTTGGGCATCACCACTCTACAAGAGGCGTTTCATCTACCACTCTCCCCACAAGCACATGCAGAATTGAGATAGTTACAGTTTGAAGTTTCGGAGGTTCAGCTCTCCAATGAGATTGACAAGTGGACATATGTTTGGGACACCAACCTGTTCTCTGCAAAACAATATTATACATTCTATTTCAAAGAAATTCAAGCACATGAATCTTTTGGATGGATTTGGAAATCTAAGTCAACCATGAAAATAAAAGTCTTCGGGTTGGCTGTTACTTTCTGACCGCCTCAACACCAGGAATATGCTAAAACGACAGCATTACAATATTGGAGATGTTCATGGCTGCATTCTTTGTGGATTACCAATTGAGGAGACGTTGGAGCATCTCTTCTTCGGGTGCCACTTCAGCTCTGACTGCTGGTCCCACCTTGGCCTCTCTTGGCCTCAGGGCAACACAAGATTGAACAACATCTCCAAAGCAAAAGAAGACTGGAATAGGCCACTCTTCATGGAGCTATTTTTGCTGGCGGCCTGGAGTATATGGAAGGAGCGCAATAACAAACACTTTAGAAAGATCATACCATCCAAATCTTCTTGGTTGGCTAGAATTAAGGCTGACTTTTCACTGCTCACCCATAGGGTTAGAGAAGAACACAAACAATACATTTCAATAATCCTTGCTTCCCTGTAAACTAGTACCTGCTTCCCACCCCCCCAAAGGGGGATGGATACTAATTACAATGTACAATGTTACTAACCTATATTAAATTATTAATATATAACACAGTGGGAGGTACTCCTACGGTTTCTGGTAAAAAAAACGCTGTAAAATGTTCTACTCCCTCCGGTCCATATTAATTTTCGCTGATTTAGTACAATATATTTTACATTGCTATATCTTGACCATATGCCATTTCAATTCTACATACACGTCTTCTCATGTGAGCCAGAAAAAATTTGTTTTTTTTGCGGGAAAAATTATATACTAGTTTGATTGGTGTGATATCATCAACTGTATTATTAAACCCATTAAGCTATGCGGGAAGGGCGGCCAACCAGCTATGCCACATGGCGCAAACTGGTTGGCCGTGGTGAGAACTCTTTTGGATTTTTTTAGATGGAAGTGTGGATTATTTTTATATGTATTTTTTTAGACGGAGGTGAGGACCTCTGATATTGTTTAAATGGGGGGTTATGCAAAGTGGCACTCGCTGGTAGGCTGCGGTGGTAATTTTTTTTTCTTTTTTTCCTTTTAACCTTTTTTTAGATGAAGGTGAGTATTTTTTTCTGAGATGTTTTTTTAGACGGAGGAGAGGACTCTATGTATTTTATTTTAAATGAAAACGTACGCACAGCTTTCTCTCAAGCGGCGCCACAGGGTGACGCCCCAACCACTAGTATACATATAAGGCAGCTCAAGAAAAGAGCACCCCGAGTGTGACATGCCTGTGGACTGTGTTGGTCATACCTTGATGTGAGCCGGTAACCAAATGCCTGGAGCTCATGCTCTCATTCACTCTGCTCTACACCACGCAAACCCAGTCCACAACCCTGCCGTGGGTGGTATGCACTAGATCATCACCACATGATAGTATTCGTCCAGCTAATTTGGCTGTTGCGCTTGACTGTTGACTCCAGAGTGCTTATCCACTGCCATGGCCATTGAGCACCCAACTCAATTACATCTGTGGTCTCTTCTGCAGCTGCAAGCTCGCCATCCTCTTCAGAACACCATGCCTCTCCTCCCCATTGTTTTCACCTTGCTCTTCTTCCTACGCACCCCAGCAAGTTCTGCTGCGACGAAAACCATCTTGGCCGGCCAAGCACTTGCTATCAACGATAAGCTCGTCTCCAAGAATGGCAGGTACGCGCTTGGCTTCTTCAACACAATCAGCAGCAAACCCTCCCAAGACACCACCAACTGGTACCTTGGCATATGGTTCAATACAGTCCCCAAATTTACTTCTGCATGGGTTGCAAATAGGGATACACCAATCAAGAACACCACCTCACTGGAGCTCACAATCTCCCACGATGGCAATCTTGTCATCTTAAACCGGTCCACCAGGTCCATAATCTGGAGTACACAAGCAAACATCACAAGAAATAGCACCACTGCTACACTCTTGAGTAGTGGAAATCTGATCCTAACAGACTCTTCAAACTCATCAGAGGTTCTGTGGCAGAGCTTTGATCATCCCACAGATACACTTCTCGCCGGAGCAAAGCTTGGATGGGACAAGCTCACTGGCCTCAACCGTCGTTTAGTTTCTTGGAAGAACTTGAACGACCCAGCTACTGGTGTGTATAGTGATGAGATAGGTCTCTCGTTTAGCCTAAACCAGTTCTTTCTAGCACCACATAACAACTCCATGCCATATTGGTCGACAGGTATATACAATGGCGAAAACTTTTACTCAAATTCAGGGATGTTGGCACAAAATCCACTTTTAAATGCAACAGTTGTTGGCACTGACCAAGAGATGTACTGGACATATAATTTAGTAAAAGAAGACATCATTACTCGAAATATTATTGACAGCTCAGGTAAAGTTAAGATGTTCTTTTGGTCCAAGCAGGCACAGGATTGGCAAGTGCTCTATGCCCAACCACGAGCTCTGTGTGAAGTCTATGCAATCTGTGGACCTTTCACAATTTGCATTGATAATGAGCTTCCATATTGCAATTGTATGGAGGGCTTCACCATAACATCCCCCGTGGACTGGGAGCTAGAAGATCGAACCGGTGGCTGCTCGAGAATTACTCCGTTAGAATGCATTAGCAATAAAAGCACAACTCATACCACAGACAAGTTCTACTTGGTGTCATGTGTTATACCTCAGACTGCCCCAAAAGTAGAAGCTGCTATAAGCGCGAGCGAATGTGCACAAGTTTGCCTGAATGATTGCTCTTGCACCGCCTATTCCTTCAGTGACGGCAGATGTTCTAGCTGGCATAATGAATTGCTCAACATAAGAGCACTAGAATGTAGTGGTACTTCAAGTTCAACTGGGGAAACTCTTTACCTTCGCGTTTCTGCAAAAGATTTCCCCAGATTGAAAAACAACAGAAAGGAGATTGTTACTGGAGTTGCAACATGCGTTTCTGCTCTAGGTTTATTTGCAGTTGTTCTCCTGGTAAAGATTTGGAGAAACAGAAGTAAGAGCTCTAGCCATATACTGGATGATGTTCAAGGTTGTGATAGAATCATTGTATTCAGTTACGCTGATTTACAGCGTGCCACAACAAAATTCACACATAAGTTGGGGGCAGGCAGTTTTGGGTCTGTATTCAAGGGGTTTTTAAACGAATCGATAGTTATAGCAGTGAAAAGGCTTGACGGTGCTTACCAAGGAGAGAAGCAATTCAGAGCTGAAGTGAGCTCGATTGGAGCTGTCCAACACATCAATTTAGTTAAGCTTGTTGGTTTCTGTTGTGAGGGTTCCAAGAGGTTGCTTGTTTATGAACACATGCCAAATCGCTCACTTGATGTGCATCTATTTAGAAACAACTCTACACTGTTGAATTGGACTGTTAGGTATCACATAGCCCTGGGAGTTGCGAGAGGGCTAGCTTACTTGCATGAGAGCTGTCGAGACTGCATCATTCACTGTGATATCAAGCCAGAAAACATACTTCTTGATGCTTCATTCGTTCCAAAAGTTGCAGACTTTGGGATGGCAAAGCTTTTCAGAAGGGATTATAGCCGAGTACTGACTACAGTAAGAGGAACTGTAGGGTACCTTGCACCTGAATGGATTACTGGAGTTGCTATTACACCAAAAGTCGATGTTTATAGCTACGGGATGGTGTTGCTGGAAATTATATCTGGAAAGAGGAACTCATGCTCACCATGTACTAGCGGTGGCAACCTTGATATTTTTTTCCCTGTGTATGCTGCACATAAGCTTGTTGAAGGAGAAATCGGGAGTTTGGTGGATGAAATGTTACATGGTGATGTTAATCTGGAAGAGGCTGGACTGGCTTGCAAGGTTGCATGTTGGTGTATCCAAGATGATGAGTGTGATCGACCAACAATGGGACAGGTAGTTCAGATTCTTCAAGGGCTAGTAGAGGTCAGGATGCCCCCGATACCAAGACTGCTCGAAGCTATGACTGGAAGCTCACATTCAGTGTGCTCCTAATCCTGTTTGAAGGGAAACTAGATGGATTTCATGTCGGGATGTTACAAGACAGATGTGTATATCTAAAACTATAGATATATGTACTATAAGAATGTAGTGCTAATGATTGGAGATGCATTGTATTCCATATAATAAAGTTGTAATGGTTTGAATGTACTCAGTGCGGTCGTTGTCTTGATCCATGTTGTAATTTTTTTGAACACATTGGGTTCGATCCATGTTGTAATTGGCAGCATAGATATTTCTCTTCCTTTTCATTTTCTCCGCTTAAAACGGTAACACCAATTCTGGTAGTTTCAACCTTGCTGGTGATAGGCTGATAGCAAGCAAGACTGCAGCGAGAGGTTGCACAGAGACTCACCTGAGCACGCAAGACGCGGTAGCAGGCAACTTTTGCCGGCGGTGGGGAAGACGGCGACTATCTCAATCTCCGGCGCGGGAAGCTGCACAATTAAATGAGGGGAAAATTAGATAGAGTCCAATGGCGCACTATGGGACCGGTCTGGAAGATCTGCGGCGGGGGACTCGATCCCAACCTCACCTCCCGGGCATCGGAGAGGTTCATGGGCAAACTCGCTGGGGCTTGCCCGGCATATGCTTTTGTAGAGGGAGGTGGTCACGGGCAAGGCAAGTCGGCGGGTGCTCGATTCGAGCGGGCGCCGGTGCGGCGAGGGCGGACGAGGCGGGGGCGGAGGCCCTCGAGCGCGCGCTGGACGCTAGGCCGACGCGACGCGGGCCGGAGTAAGACCGCGGCAGGTCTTGCCGACGCGACGCTACGCATAAGAAGCCGCGGTGACGCTGGTGGTTATGGCGGCGCTGATTCGGCGCGGGCGGCGGGGGTTACAGAGGAGCCGGAGGTCAGGGGAAGGCCTGACGAGCGGGACCCGGTGGGCAGGGGCATCTTCGAACGGCGTTTTGTTTCATCAACGGGAAACAGTCAAACAGCAGTATCACAGTCAGCCTGAAGGCAATTAAAGGAAGCCTTTTCTTTTACACTATTAGAGCATTTCTAGCAACTGTTTTTAGTCAGTATACTTCGTGTCATGTTTATCCAACCTCACCCTCTGGTGTAGAAAACCGTTATTATGGACTGCTGACCATTTGGCCAACAGAAGGAGCCTTCTCAGCGTCTGCTATTTTCTATTTTTTATGAGCAAAGGGGAAAAACATAGGTCTTTAGTATCATGTCACTCTATATCCCTTAAAAAAATTCCACAGTATTGAGAAGATATTCGATTGCTCAAATAAAAAGCATATGAATATTCCGTAAAGGTTACAGTCAATGCACAAAGTAATGATGTAAACTACTCAAGCATAGGAGCATTGTGCAAATGGATCCATACGGAAAAAGTAATTCTATAGACAGCGAGCCTACAAAACAAAAATGTTCATGTAGAGCAAATTACTCCCTCCTATCCAAATTAATTGGCGCAACCTCTATACAATGTTTTACTTAAACTAGCAAAAATCCCGTGCGTTGCAACGGGAGAAAGAAAACCATAATGTCCAATGATGATGACCACATTTTGTTCACATCTCATCGCATGCCTTTAAAAATTCGTTCACAAATGCATGAAACTGTTTCTTTTTTATAAAAAAATTCACAAATCGAAGCAATGTGCACATTTTCAAAATAATATTGTGGTTGTCAAAAAACTTGGTAATTCAAAGAATTATTCTGAAATTCAAGCAAAGTATTTAAAAAAACATACTATAATATTTCAGTCCACCCTGGCAGTTAATTATTCAAAATTCATGCCGGTATATAGTCACAAACATTCAGAAGCATTACTGTTTAACTACATACCTTCGATCATTCATGAACATTTTTATGAATTTGGGAATATTTTTGAATCGGCGAACAATTCTAGAATAGACAAACATTTTTTTTGAAGTCAGCAAACATTTTATGAATCGGTAAACTCTATTATAATTCACAAACTGTTATGCTAAGGGAAATGTTCCCAGACGGTGCACCGGCCGAGCGTTTCGGCCGGTCCCGCGCACGCCGCTCGATCGGGTAGCGATCCAGCGCTCCCGCACCTCCCGATCCACGTTATTTTTTTTTCTTGGCCCATCATGGCCTTGGCCCATCACTTTTACTCGGTCAGCTTTTTTTTTCACCAACCGCTCAAGCTGTGGGGTGGGAAAAATATCTACAACTGCAGACGGACGGAAGTTGCATCCGTTTTTTGCTGCAACAACGACATTTTGTTGCTGCAACTGCCGTTATCTTTTGCTACGACCAGCGTGTTTTTTTGCTACATCCTTTTTTTAATGGTGATGATTAGTGGCCGGCGTTCGTGCAGATGAGTGGGACAATGATTTTTGCTGCAACTATCGTCGGATTTTGCTACAACTGACGAAGAAATTTGCTAAATTAATTCATGGCAGAGATGCACCCGGAACAACAACAATGATGATTTTTGGTTGCAAATGTCGTTATCTTTTGCTACCACCAGAGAGGTTTTTGCTACATCTATCTTAATGGTGATGTTTGGTGGCCATCATTCGTGCAACCCGTGCAGCGAACGACGACGGTGTAGAAAAGCTTCAACTATCGATTTCTTGCCCAAATGAAAAAAGCTGCAACCGTTTACATGAAAGCTTCAACCCTACATTTAAAAAGCTTCAACCCTTAAACTTTTTTGCTGGAACCAACTACTGTATTTGTCGCTGATTCTTTTTTGCTGGAACTAGTGTTTTGTTTTGCTACCACCGACGGCTTCATTTGCTACCACCGGCGACATGGTTTGCTACCACCATATGCAGCGGCCGATCGACGTGTTTTTCTTGCTACAACCGTGTCATGTTTTTCTTTGCAACCGAGCAGCCACGAAGATACAATCGGTTAACATTTTTGCTACAATGGTGCGGCGAGCTTTTAATTTGTTGGAAGCGTTGCCTTTTTTGCTACAACCGGTCGTTCTTTTGCTACTACCGACACCCGACGGAGAGTACAGTTTTCTTACGAGCTCGTCGCGGAGGTGTTGCGACTGCAACCGCAGAACGCCGGAGCTGCGTTCGTCATCACCGAGTTGCGACCGTCGTCACGGGAGATGCAACTACGGGATACGCTGCCGCATGCATGGAGCCAACGAGAAACACATGAGACATCGGGGTTGTAGTACCGTTGCAACACGGTCCACTACCACCGTGGCCCCGCCTCCTCGGGGACTCCGCCATGAACGGCAATGAGCTCGAGCCTAAATCCATGGCGGCAAGGAGGTCATGCGTATGTACGACATGATTGAAGCAATTCAAGGCGGCTTGATAGGTGGGGAGCCCTCCTAGACGTGATTCGCCGCGGTAACGAAGAACAGGCGGATCCGGTCGCCCCGCCGCGGATCGGGGACGGGCGGACGCGGGGGATCGAGCTCCCCTGTTTTTCTCGTTGTGGCTGTTCGTACAACGGTTGCAACAAAAACGTGTTCTTTTTGCTGCAACGGTTGGTTCGGTGGTGGCCTCGCGCGGAAATCTAACGGCTGGGGCTGACCGCATCGCACGGCTTATGCTAATACCGTTTTATAAGCTCACTATTTATTTCCCAAGGTGACTGATGGCAATCGTATGAGAAAGTATATATAAAGTGATGGTAATCAGTGTAACTGAGCAAGGTGGGACTATTGACAAAAAAGATGCATCATATACAGGCATACGCTAGCTGAGAAGATTTTTAATTCCACTGAAAGCTGAGACGTATCTGTTGGCCCATAAGGCCCATCCGGACGACTGATTTTTTGTTTAGAAAAAAAAACTAAAACAACTTAAGGGAGTGCATAGGAAACAGGAAGAGCTAGATCGCCTGCTCGATCCCTTGCGGGAGAATGTAGGATTCTTAAAAAAACAGAAACTACCTTTCCTTTTTAGAAATAAAACTGAAATAACCTGAGGGGCCTAATCGCAACGTACGTGTGTGAAGGCCCAAGTGGAGGAACGCATGCCCAACTCAGCTGATACGAACCTTTTTTTAATAGCTGATACGAAACTTTGCTTTACAAATTAATATCAACTCATGTATTTCACATAACGTAGGAGATGCGGGACGAAATCAAGAATATCATCTTGCTTTAATAGTAGGTATAGAAGTGCTTTCCTTTTCCGTTCCAAACTTGTCCAAATCCTATGCATTTATTACTTGAAGTATGCTCTCCAAACATTGCCACTGATTCTTGTTGCATTTATCCAAGCTCCACCAAAATCTCCAGAAATTTTGGACACTTCTAAAACCTAGACCTATTTCAAACCCATTTTAATTAAATTCACATGATTTGGAATCTAATTTCCAAATCATGCCGACAACCAATTTTCTTGGGTTACACATATTTCAAGGAAAGAAAATTTATCCCTTGCACATATTCATCCCCTAACCCTCTCTATCTAATATCCTTTTTTGTAAAAGAAAAATAAGAAGAAGAGCAGCAGCGCAGCCTAGCAGCTCGATCTGCTCTGCAATCGGCCAACCTAATCCAATCCCCTCGTCCTCCTCCTCGATCCCACTCTCCCTCGTTCCCCTCGAGAGCCGCCTCTGCTAGTCCCGCCAGCGCCAGCAACTGCTAGTCCCGCCAGTGCCACCATCTTCCCCCGCTCCGGACGGCGAGGCAGACCGCGCCACCATCACGTCGTTCCTCACGCCGCTGCCCTCCCTCTCCTAGCGCCTTCCCGCAGCTCGCCCGAGCCGCTGGCTCTGTTGCACGCGGCTATGGACGCCCTTCGAGGATCCGCGCCCATCGGGAGGCCGATCTCCTCTGCAGTCAGGCACCTCCTTTTCCTCCCTGGCTCCTCTCCTCGTCCGTCCGCGCCCAGCCTCCCGCGCCTTCTCTTCTCTCTCTATCTCTCTGAACCCCCTCTCTTCTTCTCTCTGGTCCGCGCGCCGTCAGGCCCAGCCAGGCCCATCCGAGTGACGGAAGAACTTCCACAAGGATGTGCGGACCCCAGATTAGTACCACCTCGTTTATATTACGATTTTGTCTATACAAATCGTAAAAGCGTATTATGACATGAGAAGAAAGCGTATTGTGACGGTGAACCCGGAGACCCAATCCGTGCTTTATTATTAGGGAAAGATTGTATAGAGACTGCGTCAAGTAATTCGGATAGGAGGGAGTGTAAAGTAGGGTCTAGTATATTGTCCTTGTACACGTATTTGTATACGTATGTAATTGTAATTGTAACCCTCTATATATTGAGACGTGAGGCTGGATGTCAACCACCCACGCAAAACCCTAAACCCTGTGTTTCAACTTGGTATCGGCCCAGTCGGGCCGCCGCCGCCGCCAGTTCCTCGCGCCGCCGCCGATCCTCTCTCCACGCAGCCGCTACTTCCGATCGCTGCGCGAGCTAGTCAAGCTAGCCATCCATCCATCCGCCGCGTGAGCTAGCATCCATCCGCCGCGGGTGCGTTCCATCCATCCGTGTCGCCGCTTCCGATCGCAATTGCCGTGTGTGCCATCTTCGCGCCGCCATCGCGATTTGCTCTGCCGCCGCGCGTTGTCTCATCCGCGCCACCGCTGCGATGTCGTCCGCCGCTCGTCCGACGCCCAAACTAGCGGCGCGCTCGTCTCTTCTCCCGTCGCCTCGATCTCGCCGCTTCGCCGTCCGGCGATCTCCGTCGCCTCGGTCGCCACAACTTCATGCTCGGGGGCATCACCAGCACCGTTCTTGCGGTGCCAACCTCCATGGACACCTCGATGGCACCAAGGCGGCACCGCCAAAACACTCGTTGTCGGCACGGCGACGCCGCTACCACCGTTGTTAACGCGAGTACCACCAATGGTGGGTTCAAGATCAACGCGTCAAGGGCTTCTTCTCACCTCCATGGATGAAGATATTGCATGCCAACTTATTGGCTGCGAGTCGGCGATGCGGTGTGGACAGCCGTCGCTGCCATGTTCGGCGCCAGAGCGCGCCAATGTCCGCCACATCCGGCGGCAACTTGATCGGCGAGAAAGGATGATCCGTCGCGCGGAATACATGCACAAGATGAAGGCCCCGCCGACACTATGGCCGCCGCCGGCTCTCCGATCCGTGATGATGAGCTTATCGATCACATCCTCACGGCCTCGGCCCGCCTACAACTCCATCGCCACCTCCTTGGGCGTGAGTAACGCACCCATGCCCTACTCCGGCTTTTACTCATTGGTTACGTCTTCGAGGCGCTGCAGAACAACAGAGTGCCGTGGAGGGTGGTCTCCTCCGCGAACGCCGTGACCCGCTCGGTTCAGAATGCGCGGGCGGACGCGCGCCCTACTCCGATCCCTATCCTCCCATGTGGGGCGCCGGTGATGGACATGGCAGCCAGGCGAATCGCCAGGCGGTAATGGCGGCAACACCGGCGGCCGTGACCGCAATGCTGGTTATGCGGCAATGGCCGGCAAGGTGGAGGAGGCAACGCCGCCGCAACAACAACAGCGGAGGAGGTGGGCGTCGCAACACCTGGCGCCCCGGTGCCAAATTTGCAAGAATGGGGCCATGAAGTCGACGATCGCCGCAAGCGCTATGATCGGGATCACAACTCCCGCTCCGCCAACTCGGCCTCCACCAACACCGTCGACTTTCCTTGGGTGTTGGATACCGCTACGGATCACTTGACTAATGATCTTGGCGTCTCGAGTTCATGAGCGCTATGACGGCAAGGATCGAGTTCGGTGGCCAATGGTGCAGGTTTGTCTATTTCACACATTGGTCATTCGCGTTTACGGTTCATCTCTTAAACTGCGTAACATCCTTCATGTTCCACACATCAGCCAGCATCTTCTCTCATTTATCGTCTTCTTTGTGATAATGACGTCTTTGTTGAATTTCACCATCGTTTTTTCCTTGTTAAGGACAAAGCAACCAGGCGCGTCATCCTTCATGGTAGAAGTTACGGGGGTCTATCCGGTCCCCTTCGCTCGTGCGTCATCTTCATCGTCTCACCATGCCTCCTCCGGTGTTCGAGTTTAAATCGTCGCAATGGCATCAACGTCTTGGTCATCCTACAAATAATGTGGTCACTTCCATTGTTCGAGTCATGAACTTCCGTGTTCTAGTTCAAATAATTCATCGTTAGTTTGTGATGCTGTCGGCGTGCTAAGAGTCATCAACTACCTTATTCTACTTCGTTTCACATCACTCTGTACCTCTTGAATTAATACATTCAGATGTTTGGGGTCCCGCTCTTGCTTCGTCGGGAGGGTACAAATATTATGTCAGTTTTATTGATGACTACACGCGCTTCACTGGATTTATTTGCTTAAACACAAGTCGATGTTGAGCAAGTTTTCTACAACTTCAGGCTCATGTCGAACGCATATACGGATTATAAAATCAAAGCCGTTCAGTCCGTTGGGGTGGTGAATACCACAAACTCCATCGCTACTTTCAGCGACGGGCATCACTCACCGAGTGTCATGTCCGTGATACCTCTCAGCAGAACGGCATTGCCGAGCGCAAACACCGACATTTGGTCGAGACTGGTCTTGCCTTGCTTGCGCCTCCTCTCTTCCACTTCGGTTTTGGGATGAGGCTTTTCTTACGGCATGTTATCTCATCAACCGTATGCCCACCGGTTCTCAAGAAGGACACACCTTTGTTTCGCTCATTTCATGTTCAGCCCAACTTCTCCTCCTTGGATTTTTGGGTGTGCTTGCTGGCCTAGTCTCCGCAAGTACAATGCTCACAAGCTTGAGTTTCGGTCCAAGATGTGTGTTTTCCTTGGCTATAGTCCTTTACATAAGGGCTATAAGTGTCTTGACCGTACCTCGGTCGGATATACATCTCTCGTGATGTTGTTTTCGACGAGACTGTGTTCCTTACTCTCAACCCGGAGTTTGGTTGATGCTTCTCTTGAACATGCACTCACTTTTCCATCCGATGAACCGTTCCGGATGTCCATGTGCGCAAATATGACCTGTCCTATTTGTCATCTAACTTATCTTCTACAGGTGATATTGCTCTAAGTTCCCCCCAGTACATGTTGCTGCTCCGCCGCCTCCTGATGCGCCAGACGTGCATGTCCCGCCGCCCGAGGCGGGCGCGGCTGCCTCGCCTGATGGCATGACCGCGGACATGCATGTCCCGACGCCCGAGGCGGGCGCGGCTGCCTCGCCTGATGACGCGACCGAGGACGCGGCTGGGTCGCCACCCTCGCCCAGGGTGGCTGGGTTGCCATCCTCGCCCGGTCCGTCGCCCGGGCCGCCGTCCTCGACTGGGCCGGTCCCGCACATCATCGTCTCTCGGCCCGTGTCGCCTATTGCTGGGGTCCCCTCAGCCGCGACACCCTCGGCCGAGCCCTCGTTGCCGTCGTCTTCTCTTACTGGCGATGCAGCTCCGGCGCATGCTATGGGTACACGACATCGTGATCATATGCGCAAGGAGAAGTCTTACACTGATGGCACGGTTCGGTACGACTCTCGCCGTCGTGCCTTCTTCGCGCGCCGGTTTCCCATCGTGATGCTCGGTGAACCTGCGGCGTGCCGCCATGTCGAGGAGTTTGCTGCTCTCCGTCACATTAACACACAGGTGTTGGTGCCTCGGCCACCGGTGTTAATATTGTGAGCTGCAAGTGGATTTTCAAAACCAAGCACCGTCCGGATGGGTCTGTTGATAAGCACAAAGCTCGTCTTGTTGCTCGTGGTTTCACTCAACAAAGACGGGATTGACTACGGAGATACTTTTAGCCCGGTGGTGAAGCCTGCCACGGTTCACTTGGTTTTGTCTCTTCTTTGTGTCTCGTGGGGTGGAGCCTCCGATGATTGATGTGAGCAATGCCTTTTTACATGGGTTCTTGGCCGAAGATGTATACATGCAGCAGCCACCTAGGTTCGAGGATGCCACTTATCCCTCTCATGTCTGCAAACTTCAACGGTCTATTTATGGTCTCAAGCAGTCACCCCGTGCCTGGTATGCTCGTTTGAGTCAGCGCCTTTCACAGCTCGGTTTTGTTGCTTCCAGATCGATGCATCTCTGTTCATCTTCTCCCGTGGTCCTACGGATATACATGCTGGTGTACGTTGATGATATTGTGATTGCTGGCTCTACCCCGCCGTGGTGGATCGTCTTGTGCGATCGTTGTGCGCTAGCTTTCCCATCAAAGATTTGGGTCGCCTCGAGTACTTTCTTTGTTTGGAAGTGTCCTTTCATTCAGGGGGCATGACCTTGGACGAGAAAAAGTATGCTTTAGATCTTCTTCATCGCGTCAACATGGAGAACTGCAAGGCCACTTCCACTCCGCTTGCTACATCCGAGAGTCTCTCACGTCATAGTGGTGCACTACTGGGTAGAGATGACTCCTTTCGGCATCGCAGTGTGGTTGGGGCACTTCAGTATTTGACCCTCACGCGTCACGATATCTCCTTCGCGATGAACAAAGTGTGTCGGTTCTTGTCTCAGCCAGCGGTGGATCATTGGGAAGCGATCAAGCGTATTCGAGATATGTCAAAGGTACGCTAGACATGGGACTACGGATTCGTAAGTCCAGATTCACCGGAGTGAGTATATTCACCGATGCGCATCAAGGTAGGCAGGTGTGTTGATGATAGGCGCCCACTGGTGGTTTTGCTATATTTGTTGGACCTAACCTTGTATCTTGGAGCTCGAAGAAGCAACCCACAGTCTCGAGATCAAGCACCGAGGCAGAGTATAAGGCATTAGCCAATGGCGCGGCTGAAGCCATTTGGATAGACTCGGTTCTCACAGAACTTGGAGTCCCACGGTAGCGCACTCCTATATTGTGGTGTGATAACTTAGGGGCAACTTACCTGACGGCGAATCCGGTGTTTCATGCTCGGACCAAACACATTGAGATTGATTTCCACTTTGTGAGAGAACGAGTAGCTGCTTGTGAACTGGAAGTCAGGTTTATTTCTACAGATGATCAGTTAGCGGATGTATTTACTAAACCCGCTACTAGACAGATGCTAGACCGTTTTAGAACCAATATGAATCTTGTATGTAGTTCAGATTGAGGGGGCATGTAAAGTAGGGTCTAGTATATTGTCCTTGTACACGTATTTGTATACGTATGTAATTGTAATTGTAACCCTCTATATATTGAGACGTGAGGCTGGATGTCAACCACCCACGCAAAACCCTAAACCCTGTGTTTCAACTGGGAGTGCTAGATTTCTTTGGACCGAGAAATGCGGTTGAAAATAGGTACAAGGTTTCGCTTCTCATGATCATCAAGGTTGAGCTGTAGCCAAAGAGGCCAAGAAACAAAGGAGACAACACTAGTACATATTTCTTGTAACCAACTAAAATACACGAAAGAACACAAACAGTTGTGATCAAAAGAACATTTTAGCAGCAAAGTGTACGCTCCAAAAACCTAACATCATTTGTTTTTTTTGAGGAATCTAACATCATTTGTATCAACTGATGTTTGCGCAATACATGCCAACTTCAGATCAGAGCTAGGGCCAGAAGTGTTTGCATACTTGTTAAGCTGTGATGGCAATTGGCAAGCACGGCGTGGGGTGGTAACCAAATGCCTGATCTCAATCATGCCCACACGCTTTTCCTCTTCACGCAGACCTAGTCCAGATTCTAGAACAAGCTTTTCACTGCAATCAAGAAGAAAAGAACAGCAGTCCACAACAAAGACCGGGCTATTGAAAATCACACAGTATTGAAAAGATACTTGATTGCTGAAATAAAAAGCATAGGAATGTTTCAAAGAAGCGAAGAGGTTACAGTCAATGCACAAAGCAATAATCTAAACTATCATGCATATGGATCTATGTGAGAAAAAATTCTACACGCTGCAAATCTGCAAGCCTACAAAACAGAAAAACTCAGTGTATGCCCAACCAAAAGCTCAGTGTGATGCCTATGCAATTTGTGGACCTTTCACAATTTGCGATGATAACGTGCTTCAGTGTTTCAATTGCATGGAGGGCTTCACCATAACAACCCATGAGGACTGGGAGCTAGAAGATCGAACTAGTGGGTGCTCAAGAAATACTCCGTTAGACCGCCTGAGCAACAAAAGCACAACACATACCACAGACAAGTTTTACTTTGTCCAATGTGTTAAGTTTCCGTAGAGTGCCGCAAAAGTAGAAACTGCTGCAAGCTCAGGTGAGTGTGCACTAGTGTGCCCGAATAATTGCTCTTGCACCGCATACGCCTTCAGAGACGGTGGATGTTCTATCTAGCATAATGAATTGCTCAACATAAGACAACTACAATGTGGTGGCACCACCAATTCAAATGAAGATACTCTTTACCTTCGCCTTTCTGCTAAAGATTTCCAGAGATTAGAAGACAACAGAAAAAGGATTATTATTGAAGTTGCAATTGGTGCAGGCATTTCTGCCCTAGATTTATTTGCACTCATTGATTTGGAGAAACAAAAGGAAGAACTCTCGCCATAGACTGCATGGTGTTCAAGGTTGTAATGGAATCATTGCATTTAGATACAATGATTTACAATGAGCAACAAATAAATTCAAATATAGGTTGGGGGTGTATTCAAGGGGTTAATAGATGACTCAACTGCCATAGCAGTGAAGAGGCTTGACAGTGCTTATCAAGGAGAGAAGGAATTCAGAGCAGAAGTGAGTTCGATTGGAGCTATCCAGCACATCAATTTAGTTAAGCTTGTTGGTTTATATTGTGAGGGTTCTAAGAGGTTGCTCGTTTATGAACACATGCCAAATCGCTCACTGGATGTCCATCTATTTCGAAACAAGTCTATGATGTTAAATTGGACAATTAGGAGCATGTTCGGATTCCATCCACTCCACAACTCTGCTCCCAGAGCAGCTGGAGCAGACCCGAACAGCATAGCTCCGCGGAGTCAGCAGCATGCAGTGGAGCGGGCTGCAGGTATAAATCCTGGAGCGGGGTAAAGGGAACTCCGTAGATCCTGAAAACAAGGGAGTTCATCAAAATTTACGGAGGATGCCACCGATAAGTGAAATGTACCGATTCGTTCTGTACGTCTCTCGTGCTGGTAGCCTTTCCTATCCTCCCAGCATGGGCCACAGAGCAGATTGTTGGGCTTTTCGGCCCAACTTGTGAACACGAGCGGAACGAACAAGCCGAACAGTTTTCCTGGCTCCTACGATCGATGAGGAGTGGGAATTCGCGCGGACTCCGCGGAGCGCTGGATTTCGTGGAGCCGGTGGTTTACCGAACAGGGCTTAGGTATCAGATGGCCCTGGGAGTTGCCACAGGGTTAGCCTACTTGCATGAGAGTTGTCGGGGCTGCATCATACACTGTGATATTAAGCGAGAGAACATACTCCTCAATACTTTAATCGTTCCCAAAATTGCAGACTTTGGGATAGCAAAGCTTTTCAGAAGGGATTATAGCCGAGTACTGACCACGATAAGAGGAACTGTAGGGTACCTTGCACCATGAATGGATTACTGGAGTTGCAATTACACCAAAAGTTGATGTCTATAGTTATGGCATGATGTTGCTGGAAATAATATCTGGAGAGAGGAACTCATGTGCACCATGTTCTAGTGGTGGCAACCTTGATGTTTATTTTCCTGTGCATGCCGCACATAAGCTTCTTGAAGGAGACATCGGGAGTTTGGTAGATCAAATGCTACATGGTGATGTCAATCTGGATGAGGCCGAACTGGCATGCAAGGTTGCATGTTAGTGCATCCAAGACAATGAGCTTGATCGACCAACAATGGGACATGTAGTTCAGATCCTTGAAGGGCTAGTTGAGACCGGGATTCCCCCGTTACCAAGACTGCTTGAAGCTATGACTGGAAGCTCGCACTCAGCTCGCTCCTAATCCTTTTTTTAAGGGAGACTAGATGGATTTCATGTCCAGATATTACAAGACATATGTGCATATTTAAAACTAAGATAGATATATGTAATTTATACAAATGTAGTCTGCCTATGATTGGAGGTGCAGCATCAATCTGGTAGTTTGAATAAAGTTGTAATGGATTGGTGCCCATAGATATAGGTATATGTATTCCATATAATAAAGAAAGTTGTAATGGTTTGAATGTACTCACATACTATTATATAATAATAAAACTATAGATGTATGTACAGTCGTACTTGCATTGTCTAGATCCATATCCAAATAGGCACCACCAATCTGGTAGTTTCATCCTTGATTGTAATGATTGATGATGACAAGCTAGACTGCACGAAAGTGGCAACAGGGCCGACAAGGAATGGGAGAGGTCGACGTTATACTCATCAGACACCTGTAGAGTGACAATCAGAGTGACAAATCCTAATCTCGATCTATGCCAACTCAACAGACACCATCAGAGACACCTATAGAGCATCTTCATAATCACCTAGTTACGTTGTGACATTTGATAGCACACTAAGTGTTCCTCCGATATCCGGGAGTTGCATAATCTCATAGTCATAGGAACATGTATATGTCCGAAGAAAGCAATAGAAATAAACTAAATGATCGTAGTGCTAAGCTAACAGATGGGTCTTGTCCATCCCATTATTCTCTAATGATGTGATCCCGTTCATCAAATGACAACTCATGTCTATGGCTAGGAAACTTAACCATCTTTGATTAACGAGCTAGTCAAGTAGAGGCATACTAGGGACACTCTGTTTGTCAATGTATTCTTACATGTACTAAGTTTTCGGTTAATACAATTCTAGCATGAATAATAAACATTTATCATGATATAAGGAAATATAAATAACAACTTTATTATTGCCTCTAGGGCATATTTACTTCACGTTGCTACTAGATACTATTAATTTTCAGAGTAACATCAGCATATCAAAGAAGAATTTTCTAATGACCTTAAACATTTAGAACCGTGCCAAAATTTCAAGCATCTTGCACCACATCACTGCATTATTGCAAGCAAACAAAAGACAAAGATCCAAAGTGGTAAACAGAAGTAAGATCTTGTCCATGGCTGCGAAATATTACAACGAAAGGCGGAGATCCAAAATAGTTAACAGAAGCAAGAATTATCGGTGGGAACTTGACAATGGTCGAGTGGATTAAGACGGGTCGCAGGCAATGTCGATGGCGTGTATGAGTCCCAGCCTAGGATGTTTTCCACCTCTCCATAATAATTGCAAGAGCAAACTGTATGAAAAGATGGCATGGATACAATTCTAATTCAGCAACTTAGTAATTTTCTATATTATTGACCACTTAGGTATGATGAATGGTAGTAAAGTTCTGCCTGTAACCTAAAGATAGGCATAAATTCTTTAATATTTGTATGAGAAGTAAGTGGATCCACACCATTTCTTTGGTTTGCAGCCGGGTAAAGTTTCTCTGTAGGTCGAGCTATACGGAACCTTTTATTTTCAGCCCTTCAACATCTCTTTGAGATCCGTACTCTCCAACTAACTTGCAACAAGAAGATTTCTCTTTTTTGTTTCTCTCAAATGAAAGAACATATGGACTTCAAACTTTGCAGATCAAACAAACTTTACAAGTTCAATGTGTGAAAAAACTTTCAGATTTTTTGGACCAACATAAATAAAACAAATAAGGATTTTTTTGATTAAAAAATAATTTTTAGCATTTTAAATGCATGAAAAGTCTGAAAGTTTTTTCTCATGTAGTAATTAGAATGTTTTGTTGTCCTGCAAAGTTTGAAATTTATACGCTGTTTCATTTGAGAGAAACAAAAATGACAAATGTGCTTGCACGGATCGCGATGCAAGAATGGATGGCTAAGATAAGGGGTACCATGTAGCTCAAGCTACACATAACCACACTCTTGCAGCCGTGAGCTGCAAAGTAGCAATTAGATCATATCAAGTTTGAGCATCCCTGACAGAATTCTACAATTTGAGGTTTGCGTCAACCAACAGATGAATTTTGAACACAGTTAACTTGTGTAGTTCTAGGGAGCAACTGCTCTAAAATATACAGAATAAGAACTGGACATGTAAAAACCGGATGGGCGGGGGCAAAATCAAGGACGCCGCGAGGAAGAGGTTGTAGAGAGAACCTTGCACGGAGAGGGGAAATGACGAGGAGGGTTGCATGTGTGTCCCCATGAGCACGTGCGGCACCAGTACATGATTATCGGCGGCTTCAAACTCAGGACATCAACATCAACCATTATCGAAGGGCGAAACATGGCGACTCTACAGCAGAGATGTGGCCACGAGACGATGGGAATGAATCAGGTCCACGACTTCAAAAGGGGAGAGGTATTGCTTCGGTTACCCGCGGATGAGTAGAGAGCAGTAAATCCATCCATTCCATCTTTGGGCATTATTCCATCTATTTCTCTTGCAAGACAATACTGGGATCGGTTGGGATTGGAGAAGGTGGAGAGGGAGAGGGGTTGCTGTGATACAATTGGTTGTGAGGGGAGCAGAGGCGCCGTGGGTAAGAAAGGGAGCGGAGGCGTCATGATGGGGAAGAAAGGGAGGCGTCATGTCAGGTAGCTTGGAAGACCAAAGAATCGGTGAAGCTAGGAAGGAGCGTGATGCGGTAATATCTTTGGGAAAGAAATACGGGAAAAAATAGGAAACAAAGTCATCAAGTGGTGCGACATCAGCAAAACTCAGGAAAAATTTGTAGTGGGAGGCAACTATATAGGAATAGAAGAACTTTGAAGTAAGCATAATATAATAATATACTGCATATGCTTCACAAAGTTCTCAAACAAAAATCATGGTCTTGGTAAAATTTATCGGTAAAATGGTAAAACATTTTTAAAAGAATATCATTGTGTGTGAACTGTTAAAGGATAGCAAGTCTTTGCATCTTCTGTAGTGCATTGACTTTCTATGACATGTGATTATCCCCACAAACAATTGCCGGAAACCTAACCATAGCTAGAGTTGATGATCTGGTTGTTTGTTTCTTTTCCAAAATAGCCGTGGTCCTTCTGGTACTGGGACAACATCATCATCGGCTAACAAGGTTATACTTTCACTCATAGACTCAGTTTCCCTCTACCTCCTATTCCAAGTATTCATGATCGCAAGTGAAGAACATGCATCAATTTCTCTAAACATATATCTTTCTTATGCTCGCATAACTGATACCATAAATTTTCCCTGATTCATCTGAATTTTCCAACACAACAAGTGTGTGCTATTTACCAAGCAAGGCATGAGAGTTTGACGATGTAACTGCAACACAAGTGCCACACCAACCGAACTATCATGCAATTAATGATGTCCAACTTTTATCAAGTGTGCCAAATGACACTTTGAACTTTATAAGTAATAGGACCATTCTACCGCATAAACGCTGAAAATATCTATTGTACCCCTATAGTCCTTGTAAAACCAAAACAAAAATAGCTTTTAAAAAAAAGATATTGTTCATTTTACCATATTAAATTATTATTGTTATTATTACCCGCCACAACGATGAGTGCTTCTTACCACTACATGCCTAAGCGAAATGTTACAAATTGCCAAGCTTTCTTTGCTGCTTTTTTGTATTTATTTTATCTAGGTCAATTGACCACTATGAATAAATCTCACAAGTGTGCTAATAAAACAGAACACAAACTAGATGGTAACACATGTCAATCTAAATTCATGAAACTTGATACAAATGTGAATATTACCAGTGATCTCTTTTTTACTTCATGAGAAACGCATTATTCCAACTAATCAGTATAAGTAATGAAGAGTGTTGTGATCATTCCAACTTGTTCTTCATGTAGTGTAGTGCATCCTCTCGGTATTAGAACTCCTGAGGCGTCCTCGGTTAGTACCATTGAACATCTATGTGGACTACACTAGTTTTCAAGCCGCCTCTTACTACATGAATTCTGTACAAGAGAGGAAACATTGTATGTTAGAAATTTGCATTGTTTTCCATGAAAATCTTCCTTATGCTTAGCTAGCAAATACCATTAATATTCTCCCTTACATGCAATGTTTTCACTATTGTGAATTCAGCACCTTAAAATGTTGATTATACTATAAATCGAGAAGGTCCATGTACAAAGACATGGGAGAATGAATAAATCTTATTTGAATATGACACTGATATAACTGAAGGTCCACACCAAGCTTCAGAGTAAGGACCGAGAAGGGGTGGGATGCGGTGCCGCCGAGTAAGATGTGACCTTTCCATGGAGATGTAAAACTTGGAGCATACTAGATGGACTCGATGAATCAGAACAAGGTGTGCATATGTATGTCTGGTCTGCTACTCCTGCAACTAGTTTAGGCTGATCACCGAGTTTAGATGTATAAAGATATATGAACCGAACAGATCTTAAGGAGATTTGACCGCCGGGATAACATTTGCAAGCGCGCAGCCGTACCAAAATTTGTCTCCTATGCTGTTGGGACAACATCATTGACTAACACATCTAGAGATTCACCTTGGACATCGACTGAGTTTCCCTCTAACTCATATTCCAAGTATTCACTGTCACAACGCATCAGTAACATGCATCAATTTCTTTGAATCTTATGCTTGCATAATTGGTACTCCTAAAAACCTGACTGTTTTGAACATCTCGACACCGCAAATGTGGGCTATTCACCAACCTAAAGATGAGGGTGTGAGGGCGCTTAACTGTCACAGAAGTGTCTCACCAAGTGAATAGTCATGTTAAGGCACTATAGAAAAGATACTCTACCACATTCCTCTATTCTAAGTATGCTGACTTTTAGTGATGTGTGCCTCTTCCCCGCAAAAGAATTCTTGTGAACTAACATGTGGTTGTAGTTCGTGGTGCAGTCACATCTGTATGACAACATCATTGTTTGCTAATACATGTTTACATGGATGCCACCCACATACTTAGTTAACCTCTACCTCCCATTCCAATAACAATAACTGGTACTCCTATTAAAAAATGGGTGTTTTGAACTTCCCAACACTACAAATGAGGGCTATAAGCTATTTACCAACCGGTACATGAGGGTGTGATGAAGTAATTACAATAGAAATGCCTCACCAACTGAACAATTATACAATTAATGATTTGAAATTTTCATTAAGAATGACACCCACATTGTTGGTTTCGGATCAAATCCTTATTTATTTGTTTATTTTAAGCATGACACCTTGAACTTCTATAAATGCTTTGGCAATCTGCCACCTAAACTGTAACATATCTATTGTGCCATGTTGCCCTTGTAAACCAAATAAATATCGTTTAGAATGTCTTACATTATTCCTTATAATTTATCATAGTAAGTTACCCACGACAATGATAATTTTTTTCTTGGGGGTGTTTCCTATCACTAGAAATTTACCAAAGACTAAATGCTACAAAATTCTAGGCTTCCTTTGCTAGCATTTTTTTGTTCCTTTGATCTAGGACAAGTGACAAGTGTGAATAAATCTCATTAACGTGCCAATGAAATTAAGAGGATGAGCCAATCTAAAATTGTGAAACTCAATATCAAAAAGTAGCTTCTCTTTTTTACTTCATCAGAACAATATTAGGTCAATTAGTTAACACGCGTAGTAAAGATAAAAGAGTACCAAATAGTGGCGGACACCTCTTCCTCGGTTCAAGTGTCATCTCTCTCTCTCTCTCTCTCTCTCTCTCTCTCTCTCTCCTCTCCCCTCTCCCCCTCTCTCTCTCTCTCTCTCTCAGATGGTCCGCCCATCGAGCCGTGGAATAGTAGGTAAGGTCATTTTCGATCTTGATTGATCGATGGAGTTTGTATCCTTGCTTGGTTCTGAATTTAGGTTGTTGTGACGGAGTAACTAGTGTTTTGTCCGTTGTTGATAATCTTCTCAGTCAGTATGGTCCATATGTAGGCTTTAAATTGTAGAGATTGAGGGATAGTAGGTAAGATTGTTTTTGATCTTTGGATGGCGAGAAGACTGATCAACGGAGCATGTAGTGTTGCTTGGTTTCCTTTATATTTCCAGTATCTCTAAATCTGAGCTAGTTATTTTTTTGCCCAATGTAGAATTTTTTTTATCCAAGTGTCGTCTATTTATGGTTGAATGCATCGATTGATGCACAGGCCGCGGGTTATCCTCCTTTAAAAAAGTGTCGTCTATTTGAAATGCAAGATCTTACTCTTCTGCTGGATGGCATGATGAGCATTAAGGCTACTCACGAGAGAGTAGCGGTGATGACTCGTGACCATCCAGACTAGATCTCCCTGAAGAAGGACGGCGTGATGAACACTGAGGCTATCATGATGGGGTGCACTGTTGGTGACGAGTAGCAGAAGCTGGTCGTCTTGCCTTCTTATTTTCAGACTTGTGTTGAAGAGTTGTGTTTTTTTGTGGAACATGTTTCTTGCCTTCTTGGCATGATGATGATTTGGAATGGGTTAGCTTTTACAAAGCATAGCATGAGAGAAATTTTGAATTCTACAATAGTCGTTGTTCATCCTTGATTTTGAGGGCATGCATGAATGAATTTTTGAATTCCCTACATACGTGATTTGCTTAGCAAATAGAACCTTCTTCCTGTGAATTTACATTTTGGATGATGCATTGGGTGTGTGTATGTAAAGGAGATGAAGAAAGTGTTAGGGAACGTAGTAATTTCAAAAAAATTTCCTACGCACACGCAAGATCATGGTGATGAACAGCAACGAGAGGGGAGAGTGTTGTCCACATACCCTTGTAGACCCGAAGCGGAAGCGATCACAACGTAGAGGAAGTAGTCGTACGTTCTCCTCGTGATCCGACCGATCCGGCGCCGTTACTCCGGCGCCCGAGTTCTTGACACACGACAGCTCGATGACGTCCCTCGTACTCGATCCAGCCGAGTGTCGAGGAGAGTTTCGTCAAGACGACGGCGTGGTGACGATCTTGATGTTTTATCGCGCAGGCTTCGCCTAAGCTTCAGAACGGTATGACCGAGGTGGAATATGGTGGAGGGGGCACCGACACGGCTAAGGAACGATCCGTAGATCAAACTTGTGTGTCCTAGGGTGCCCCTGCCCCGATATAAAGGAGCAAGGGAGGGGCGGCCGGCCAAGGGGAGGCGCCAGGAGTCCTACTCCCCTGGGAGTAGGATTCCCCCAATCCTAGTTGGAATAGGATTCCTGAGGGGGAAGAGAGAGAGGGGCGGCCCCTTTCCTTGTCCTAGTAGGACTAGGGAAGGGGGAGGCGCGCCACCTAGGGCTGGCCCTTTCTCCTTTCCACTAAGGCCCACTATGGCCCATTTACCTCCCGGGGTTCGGTAACCTCCGGTACTCAGATAAATTCTGCCGCCGGAACCATTCGAACTCCAAACATAGGCTTCCAATATATCAATCTTTATGTCTCGACCATTTCGAGACCCTCGTCATGTCCGTGATCACATCCGGGACTCGAACTTCTTCGGTACATCAAAATACATAAACTCATAATAACCGCCATCGAAACCTTAAGCGTGCGGACCCTACGGTTCGAGAACAATGTAGACATGACCTAGAACTATTCTCGGTCAATAACCAATAGCGGGACCTGGATGCCCATATTGGTTCCTACATATTCTACGAAGATCTTTGTCGGTCGGACCGCATAACAAAATCGTTGTTCCCTTTGTCATCGGTATGTTACTTGCCGAGATTCGATCGTCGGTATCCAATACCTAGTTCAATCTCGTTACGCAAGTCTCTTTACTCGTTCCGTAATACATCATCTCACAACTAACTCATTAGTTGTAGTGCTTGCAAGGCTTCGATGATGTGCATTACCGAGAGGGCCCAGAGATACCTCTCCGACAATCGGAGTGACAAAACCTAATCTCAAATACGCCAACCCAACATCGCCTTTGGAGACACTGTAGTACTCCTTTATAATCACCCGATTCGTTGTGACGTTTGGTAGCACCCAAAGTGTTCCTCCGTAAACGGAGTTGCATAATCTCATAGTTACAGGAACATGTATATGTCATGGATAAAAGCAAGTAGCAACATACTAAACGATCGTGTGCTAAGCTAATGGAATGGGTCATGTCAATCGATCATTCTACTAATGATGTGACCTTGTTAATCAAATAACAACTCTTTGTTCATGGTTAGGAAACATAATCATCTTTGATTAACAAGCTAGTCTAGTAGAGGCATACTAGTGACATATTGTTTTGTCTATGCATTCACACATGTATCATGTTTCCGGTTAATACAATTCTAGCATGAATGATAAACATTTATCATGAAATAAGGAAATAAATAATAACTTTATTATTGCCTCTAGGGCATATTTCCTTGATCTCCCACTTGCACTAGAGTCAATAATCTAGATTACATAGTAATGATTCTAACACCCATGGAGTCTTGGTGTTGATCATGTTTTGCTCGTGGAAGAGGCTTAGTCAACGGGTCTGCAACATTCAGATCCGTATGTATCTTGCAAATCTCTATGTCTCCCACGGACTAAGTCCCGGATGGAATTGAAGCGTCTCTTGATGTGCTTGGTCCTCTTGTGAAATCTGGATTCCTTTGCTAAGGCAATTGCTCCAGTATTGTCACAGAAGATTTTCATTGGACCCGATGCACTAGGTATGACACCTAGATCGGATATGAACTCCTTCATCCAGACTCCTTCATTAGCTGCTTCCGAAGCTGCTATGTACTCCGCTTCACATGTAGATCCCGCTACGACGCTTTGTTTAGAACTGCACCAACCCCAGCTCCTCCGCTTAGTGTGAATACGATCCGGTCTGCGATTTAGAATCGTCGGATCGGTGTCAAAGCTTGCATCAACGTAACTGCCACGATGAGCTCTTTGTCACCTCCATATCGAGAAACATATCCTTAGTCCTTTTCGGTATTTCAGATGTTCTTGACCGCTGTCCAAATGATCCACTCTGGATTACTTTGGTACCTCCTGCTAGGCTTATAGCAAGGCACACATCAGTCTGGTACACAGCATTGCATACATGATAGAGCCTATGGTGAAGCATAGGAACATCTTTCATTTTCTCTCTATCTTCTGCGGTGGTCGGGCATTGAGTCTTACTCAACTTCACACCTTGTAACACAGGCAAGAACCCTTTCTTTGCTTGATCCATTTTGAACTTCTTCAAAATTTTGTCAAGGTATGTGCTTTGTGAAAGTCCAATCAAGCGTCTTGATCTATCTCTATAGATCTTAATGCCCAATATGTAAGCAGCTTCACCGAGGTCTTTCATTGAAAAACTCTTATTCAAGTATCCCTTTATGCTATCCAGAAATTCTATATCATTTCCGATCAGCAATATGTCATCTACATATAATATCAGAAATGCTACAGAGCTCCCACTCACTTTCTTGTAAATACAGGCTTCTCCAAAAGTCTGTACAAACCCAAATGCTTTGATCACACTATCAAAGCGTTTATTCCAACTCCGAGATGCTTGCACCAGTCCATAGATGGATCGCTGGAGCTTGCACACTTTGTTAGCTCCTTTGGATCGATAAAACCTTCGGTTGCATCATATACAACTCTTCTTCCGTAAATCCATTCAGAATGCAGTCTTTACATCCATTTGCCAAATTTCATAATCATAAAATGCGGCAATTGCTAACATGATTCGGACAGACTTAAGCATCGCTACTGGTGAGAAGGTCTCATCGTAGTCAATCCCTTGAACTTGCCGAAAACCTTTTGCGACAAGTCGAGCTTTATAGACGATAACATTACCGTCGTCGTCGGTCTTCTTCTTGAAGATCCACTTGTTTTCTATTGCTTGCCTACCCTCGGGCAAGTCAACCAAAGTCCATACTTTGTTTTCATACATGGATCCCATCTCGATTTCATGGCCTTAAGCCATTTTATGGAATCTGGGCTCACCATCGCTTCTTCATAGTTCGTAGGTTCATCATGATCTAGTAGCATGATTTCCGAACAGGATTACCGTACCACTCAGTGCGGATCTTATTCTGGTTGATCTACGAGGTTCTGCGATAACTTGATCTGAAGTTTCATGATCAACATTATCAACTTCCTCACTACTTGGTGTAGATGTCTCGTAAACCGGTTTCGCGATTTAACTACTTTCAAGTAAGGGAGAAGGTACTATTACCTCATCAAGTTCCACTTTCCTCCCACTCACTTCTTTCGAGAGAAACTCCTTCTCTAGAAAGGATCCATTCTTAGCAACGAATGTCTTGCCTTCGGATCTGTGATAGAAGGTGTACCCAACTGTTTCCTTTGGGTATCCTATGAAGACACATTTCTCGATTTGGGTTCGAGCTTATCAGGTTGAAGCTTTTTCACATAAGCATCGCATCCCCAAACTTTAAGAAACGACAACTTTGATTTCTTGCCAAACCATAGTTCATAAGGTGTCGTCTCAACGGATTTCGACGGTGTTCTATTCAGTGTGAATGCGGCCGTCTCTAGAGCATAACCCCAAACGATAGCGGTAAATCTGTAAGAGACATCATAGATCGTACCATATCCAAAGAAATACGATTCTGACGTTCGGACACACCATTTGTTGTGGTGTTCGGGTGGCGTGAGTTGCGAAACTATTCCACATTGTTTCAAATGTAGACCAAACTCGTAACTCAAATATTCACCTCCACGATCGGATCGTAGAAATTTAATTTTCTTGTTACGATGATTTTCAACTTCACTCTGAAATTCTTTGAACTTTTCAAATGTTTCAGACTTATGTTTCATTAAGTAGATATACCCATATCCGCTTAAGTCATCTGTGAAGGTGAGAAAATAACGATATCCGCCACGAGCCTCAACATTCATCGGACCACATACATACGTATGTATGATTTCCAACAAATCTGTTGCTCTCTCCATAGTACCGAGAACGGGTTCGGTCATCTTGCCCATAAGGCACGGTTCATAAGTGCCAAGTGATTCATAATCAAGTGACTCCAAAAGTCCATCAAGATGGAGTTTCTTCATGCGCTTTACACCGATATGACCTAAACGGCGGTGCCACAAATAAGTTGCACTATCATTATCAACTCTGCATCTTTTGGTTTCAACATTATGAATATGTGTATCACTACTATCGAGATTCATCAAAATAGACCACTCCTCAAGGGTGCATGACCATAAAAGATATTACTCATATAAATAGAACAACCATTATTCTCGATTTAAATGAATAACCGTCTCGCATCAAACAAGATCCAGATATAATGTTCATGCTCAACGCAGCACCAAATAACAATTATTTAGGTCTAAAATTAATCCCGAAGGTAGATGTAGAGGTAGCGTGCCGACCGCGATCACATCGACTTTGGAACCATTTCCCACGCGCATCGTCACCTCGTCCTTTGCCGTTGTTCGCTAATCCGTAGTCCTGCTTTGAGTTGCAAATATTAGCAATGAACCAAGATCAAATACCAGTGCTCTATGTGAGCTCTAGTAAGGTACACATCAATAACATGTATATCACATATACCTTTGTTCACCTTGCCATCCTTCTTATCCGCCAAATACTTGGGGCAGTTCCGCTTCAAAGGACTAGTCGCTTGCGGTAGAAGCACTCGATTTCAGGTTTAGGGCCAGATTTGGGTTTCTTCTCCGAGCAGACAACTTGCTTGCTGTTCTTCTTGAAGTTCCCTTCTTCTTTCCTTTGCCTTTCTTCTTGAAACTAGTGGTCTTATTGACCATCAACACTTGATGCTCCTTCTTGATTTCTACCTCCGCAGCCTTTAGCATTGCGAAGAGCTCGGTATAGTCTTTACTAACCCTTGCATATTATAGTTCATCACGAAGCCTTTGTAGCTTGGTGGCGGTGATTGAAGAATTCATCAATGACACAATCATCCGGAAGATTATCTCCCAATTGTGTCAAGTGATTGTAGTACCCGGACATTACGAGTATGTGCTCACTAATGTAACTATTCTCCTCCATCTTGCAGCTATAGAACTTATTGGAGACTTCATATCTCTCAATCCGGGCATTCTGTTGGAATATCAACTTCAACTCTGGAACATCTCATATGCTCCATGACGCTCAAAACGTCGTTGAAGTCCCGGTTCTAAGCCGTAAAGCATGGCACATTGAACTATAGAGTAGTCATCAGCTTTGCTCGCGGACATTCTTAACGCCGTCGGTTGCATCAAGAAGAGGCTGGCACCTAGCGGTGCATCCGGGACGTAACTCTTACGTGCAGCAATGAGGATAATCCTCGAGTTACGGACCCAAATCCGTGTAATTGCTACCATCATCTTTCAACTTTGCTTTCTCAAGGAACGCATTAAAATTCAACGGAACAACAAAGACGAGCCATCTATCTACAATCAAACATAAACAAGCAAGATACTATCGGTACTAAGTTCATGATAAATTTAAGTTCAATTAATCATATTACTTAAGAACTCCCACTTAGAAAGACATCTCTAGTCATCTAAGTGATCACGTGATCCAAATCAACTAAACCATAACCGATCATCACGTGAAATGGAGTAGTTTTCAATGGTGAACATCTTATGTTGATCATATCTACTATATGATTCACGCCGACCTTTCGGTCTCCGTGTTCCGAGGCCATATCTGTATATGCTAGGCTCGTCAAGTATAACCCGAGTATTCTGCGTGTGCAAAACTGGCTTGCACCCGTTGTAGATGGACGAGAGCTTATCACACCCGATCATCACGTGGTGTGCAGGCACGACGAACTTTGGCAACGGTGCATACTCGGGGAGAACACTTCTTGATAATTTAGTGAGAGATCATCTTATAATGCTACCGTCAATCAAAGCAAGATAAGATGCATAAAAGGATAAACATCACATGCAAATCAATATAAGTGATATGATATGGTCATCATCATCTTGTGCTTCATGATCTCCATCTTGTAGCACCACCATGATCACCATCGTCACCGGCGCGACACCTTGATCTCCATCGTAGCATCGTTGTCGTCTCGCCAATCTTATGCTTCTACGACTATCTCTACCGCTTAGTGATAAAGTAAAGCATTACAGGGCGATTGCATTGCATACAATAAAGCGACAACCATATGGCTCCTGCCATTGCCGATAACCGGTTACAAAACATGATCATCTCATACAATAAAATATAGCATCACGTCTTGACCATATCACATCACAACATGCCCTGCAAAAACAAGTTAGACGTCCTCTACTTTGTTGTTGCAAATTTTACGTGGCTGCTACGGGCTTAAGCAAGAACCAGTCTCACCCACGCATCAAAACCACAACGATACTTTGTCAAATAGACTCCGTTTAACCTTCTCAAGGACCGGGCGTAGCCACACTCGGTTCAACTAAAGTGAGAGAGACAGCACCCACCAGTCACCTTTAAGCAACGAGTGCTCGCAGCGGTGAAACCAGTCTCGCGAAGCGTCTGGCGTAATGTCGGTGCAGGCCGCTTCATCTCACAATACCGCTGAACCAAAGTATGACATCTTTGGTAGGTAGTATGACTTGTATCGCCCACAACTCATTTGTGTTCTACTCGTGCAAAACATCAAACCATAAAAACCTAGGCTCGGATGCCACTGTTAGGGAACGTAGTAATTTCAAAAAAAATTCCTACGCACACGCAAGATCATGGTGATGAACAGCAACGAGAGGGGAGAGTGTTGTCCACATACCCTTGTAGACCCGAAGCGGAAGCGATCACAACGTAGAGGAAGTAGTCGTACGTTCTCCTCGTGATTCGACCGATCCCGGCGCCGTTACTCCGGCGCCCCCGAGTTCTTGACACACGACAGCTCGATGACGCCCTCGACTCGATCCAGCCGAGTGTCGAGGGAGAGTTCGTCAAGACGACGGCGTGGTGACGATCTTGATGTTTTTATCGCGCAGGGCTTCACAGTAAGCTTCAGAACGGTATGACCGAGGTGGAATATGGTGGAGGGGGCACCGACACGGCTAAGGAACGATCCGTAGATCAAACTTGTGTGTCCTAGGGTGCCCCCTGCCCCGTATATAAAGGAGCAAGGGGAGGGGGGCGGCCGGCCAAGGGGAGGCGGCCAGGAGTCCTACTCCTCTAGGAGTAGGATTCCCCCAATCCTAGTTGGAATAGGATTCTGAGGGGAAGAGAGAGAGGGGCGGCCCCTTTCCTTGTCCTAGTAGGACTAGGGAAGGGGAGGCGTGTGCCACCTAGGGCTGGCCCTTTCTCCTTTCCACTAAGGCCCACTATGGCCCATTTACCTCCCGGGGTTCCAGTAACCTCCGGTACTCAATAAATTCTGTTTTTACCGGAACCATTCGAACTCCAAACATAGGCTTCCAATATATCAATCTTTATGTCTCGACCATTTCGAGACCCCTCGTCATGTCCGTGATCACATCCGGACTCGAACTTCTTCGGTACATCAAAATACATAAACTCATAATAACCGCCATCGAAACCTTAAGCGTGCGGACCCTACGGTTCGAGAACAATGTAGACATGACCTAGAACTATTCTCGGTCAATAACCAATAGCGGGACCTGGATGCCCATATTGGTTCCTACATATTCTACGAAGATCTTTGTCGGTCGGACCGCATAACAACATCGTTGTTCCCTTTGTCATCGGTATGTTACTTGCGAGATTCGATCGTCGGTATCCAATACCTAGTTCAATCTCGTTACGGCAAGTCTCTTTACTCGTCCGTAATACATCATCTCACAACTAACTCATTAGTTGTAGTGCTTGCAAGGCTTCATGATGTGCATTACCGAGAGGGCCCAGAGATACCTCTCCGACAATCGGAGTGACAAAACCTAATCTCGAATACGCCAACCCAACATCGCCTTTGGAGACACCTGTAGTACTCCTTTATAATCACCCGAACACGTTGTGACGTTTGGTAGCACCAAAGTGTTCCTCCGTAAACGGAGTTGCATAATCTCATAGTTACAGGAACATGTATATGTCATGGATAAAAGCAGTAGCAACATACTAAACGATCGTGTGCTAAGCTAATGGAATGGGTCATGTCAATCAGATCATTCTACTAATGATGTGACCTTGTTAATCAAATAACAACTCTTTGTTCATGGTTAGGAAACATAATCATCTTTGATTAACAAGCTAGTCTAGTAGAGGCATACTAGTGACATATTGTTTTGTCTATGCATTCACACATGTATCATGTTTCCGGTTAATACAATTCTAGCATGAATGATAAACATTTATCATGAAATAAGGAAATAAATAATAACTTTATTATTGCCTCTAGGGCATATTTCCTTCAGAAAGATGGCAGTAGTGTTGGCTTTTAGAAATCCTTCGTGTTATTGATATTGATGGTGTGAGTATTGATCAGTTGTCTTGGTATAAACAGGAGGAGAGTCGGTTAGGAAAGCGTCCAAATACAAAGAAGATAGTTATTAAGCTTAATTTATTTTCCTCTAATAGTACTCCCTTTTCATCCTCAAATAAAGAAAGAAATCACCGGGAGTTTCTTTAGCTGCTATATTTTGTCTCGAGTATCTTTTTCCAGACATCTAAAAATAAGTATCATTGTTCCAGAAAGTACAATATTTGCTCCTTCACAAAAGTCTTGCTATTTGTAATACCTGAATTTATCACCGATACATGATCGTTGACTTATTTTGAGGGTGCGAGTCCATAAAGACGCAACAAACCGAATCCGGCCTGCTACTTGCTGAATATGTAAAGAAAAAGGCCCAACCAAAACCACAGAGGCATTCGTCATGTTTCAGCTAAATGAGCCGGGCATCTAAAAAAACTAAATAAGCCATGCAAACCCGAGATCTGCCTAATAATGGCCCGAATTTAGGTAGAAAATGGCAAAGATTTGTCAAATCTCATAATCCATCGCCTTACGCCAGGATCCATCGAGTTAGGCGAGAATTAGGCTGGTTGTACGGTTTTCGGCTAGATTTTAGGTCGGATGCCTCATACTTACCTCGCACTTGGTGGATCGGTGTGCTCGTGCCACTGCATTATGTGGACCTGTGCATGGCTATTAAAGCACCGTGGTAGGCCGGCTATCGAAATGTGGGCACGTTTGGCTGCCTCTGTTAAAAGTATTCTCGCAGGTCCGTTGCATTCGTTCGGCTCTTTGGAATTGGCACGCACCAAATGGATGTCAAGGGACTATTCCTGTGTGTACGGTGTTGAAATATATTGCCCATCTTCCTCCATCAGTTCGGGCTGATGGGTGAACTCGTCAGGTGCATAAGCTTGCAACCAAGAGGTTCAGGGTTCAAAACCCAGTAAACGCAATAAATAATTACGGCCCGAGTTCAATGTACGCATCCTTCTACTACAGGAACGTGCATATGTACGTGTATTTATCTCTATCTCTACCTCTCTACCTAATCTCTATCTCTATCTCTACCTAATAATAAAGCGCCGTGGGTTTCTGTCGTCCGTCGCTGGCCTTTTTGCAAAAAAGCCCTCCCATTTATGAGAAAATAACCCGCAGTCCTATCTTAAAGGGATAACGTTTCGTTCCTCCACCCCTTATCCATTGCTCGCCTCCACTTTACCGCCGGTCACGCCCCGCGCCCCGCAGCTTGCCGCCGGCGTCAACTCGCACAAATCAAGGAAGGGGGATGTGTCTCGGCGGGCGTCCGCGCCGCCCGAGCCCAGGAATGGGCGAGGCGTCGCCGCGGTAGCCAAGGAAGGGGAGAGGTGTCGCGGCGGGCGTCCGCGCCGCCCGAGCCTAGGAAGGGGCGGCGTCGGTGGTAGCCTTTCGCTTAGGCGAGGCGTCGCGGTGGAAGACGATAAGATGGAAGGCATGCTCGCTTGGGAGAATGGAGGCCGCCTCGCCGGTTCGGGCGCGGCAAAGACGGCGTCGGTATGTTGGTGGAGCTGTGGCGGGCGGTGGTTTGACGGGCGACACGGAGGAGGTGCTGCCCTGGACCCAGCGACGGCGGCTGCAGCGGAACGATGCGGGCGTCCACATCTTGCTTCAGTGGCTGCGGGCTGCGGGCCCTGGGCGGTGCGATGCTCGCCATGCAAGAAGACGTGTCTCGATTTGGATCGAATTGCAGACCGTGTCCTCGAGGTGCAAAGAAGAAGCGATGGCGCCGCCGAGGACTCCCATAGAGGAAGCGAGCGGCGGGGAGGGTAGTCGGCGCGAAAGGGGCGGCTTGCCTCGCGATCGTCGAGCACGGGCCGATGTCCGGATTGGGCACTCGAAGCCCTCGGGCCGTGCCCTCGGTGGTCGACGGCGGCGGCGCAAAGCTCGCTGGCGAAGTGGGCGGCGGTGGCAGGACCATCCGGTGGACTCGCCGGTGAAGCCGTGGACAACGGCGATGACGCCGAGGACGGGGGCGCCGCCGCTGGGCACCCAGCGCTGCGTGAAGATGCGGAGCCCCCGCGGGTTGACCAAGGTGGAGGAGTGCGTGACGCCGTGGCGCGCGCAGTACGCCTCCGTGGTGAGCCGGTCGAAGGGGCTCCGCTCGTCGGCCTCCGCCACCGGATGCACCATGGCTTCTCTGCGCGCTCCCCTTGATTTAGTGTGTTCTTGGAGTAGTAGATGCAAACGAGGGCGAGAGGAGGGTATATTTTCTTTAGTACTCCTACAGTGGCGGCCGTTGAGAGGGGGAGTGCTGCGCATGGTCCTCGCCGGACAGAGGAGGGAGTGCGTTGGGGAGAGATAAGATAGGGGATGATTGGGAGGGTGAGAAGATAAGCTTGGAGGAATGGACAGCGGTGCGTGCGGCCAAACGATACGCGTCTGCCAGCGTGTGATGCATGCACGCGTCCATCCTGATCATTTGTTTCTCGCCGTGCATTGCCGGGTTTGGTTCTATTTTTTTTCTTCTAGACGTTGGATTTGCATCTGTTTGTGTTATCATTTTTCTGCTTTCTAAATTGCTTCAACTGAAAACTGAAAAACGCAAGCCTATCAACTTAATAAATAATAAAAGATTCGACCCAGTTAAAAAAGACACAAAAGTAAAGAAGAAATATGCAAACATGGCGTCAACACAGAAGATAAAAAAGTGTGCATGAAAAATACACCCCCCGGTGATTCCTCAAAATTTTTTTTTTGCAGAAATACACCAATATGCAACCAGAGAAAAAAGCTACTCCCTCCCTAAACTAATATAAGAGCGTTTAGATCACTATAGTGATCTAAACGCTCTTATATTAGTTTACGGAGGGAGTAGAAGATAGCCGTGAATTGAGGCGCAACACACTAAGCAAATATTCAATTCCGATGAAGAATCCTTCATATATTGCGACAGGTAACGAAGTTAGTACATCTATAGAGAAGGACTTTGTGGATAGCACACACACAATATGGTTGGGCGCTAGGCAAAGTATGCAACATTTTATTTGTGCGATATCAGTGCACTCAACATAAGTGTTGCGTGTATGATATTTTTAGTATGCGTTGTCACTATATATTGACAGTTTAATCTACGATGTCATGTTGAAGACAGACGAAAAACATCATATGTGCTCTTACTTCAAAATATTTAAATTAGTAACTAAACTCTTGAAAAATGTGCTTCAAAGTCGAGAAAAATGCACTACGTGGAAGTCCTCCGGGCACCCCTCTCTCGAACCACTGCCCCTCCGCCCCGTAGCAACGCACGTGCATGTTTGCTAGTATTTAAAAAAATATTAGACTAGTTATACTAAAGATCTAACAACTTGTCCGTGCCTGTAGTTCATCACCATCGTCATCCGGTGTACCGCCGGATCTCTAGTACACTGCCATGATGATATTAGGTCAATTAATTAATACAGGTAGGAGCATCGCACAATTTTAAGGAAAATTAATACAGGTAGGAGCATCGCACAATTTTAAGGAAAAAGGAAGAAAAAATGGGGAAGTGGCAAGGATCGAACCCAGGTCTTTAAAATAGCGGGCAAAAACGCTAGCCAGCCGGACACGGATCAACTTTGCGATCGTTAGCAGGGCGCAAACCGAGTTGAAGTTTTCCGTTTTTCTTTTTTAAACGGGTTATGTTAGTTTTTATTCCTATTTATTTTTCTTTAATTTTCTTTTTCCTTTCTGTTATTCTTATTTTTCCTTTCTATCATATGCGCAAAAACTTTAAAATAAAAAAATCAAATTCGTGAATTTTTCTGAAATTTCTCAATCTTTTTCAACTTCTCAAACTTTTTTCTGCAACTTTTTAGGTAAGTTTTTTTTACATAATCAACAAAATTCAAAATTGATGTTTTTTTCTTTAAAATCTGTGAATGCTGGGGCAGGCCCAACAGGCGCCAGACTGGAGCGATGCCATCATACTTGGGCCAAGGTCTAAGCGTTTTTCTTCTTTTCTTAGTTTTCATTATTCTTTGATATTTTCGTTAATTCATTTTTCTCTGTTGTGCAATTTATTATTCTTTTTGAAATTTCTTCAAAAACTTGAAATATTGTTTGGAATATCAAAAAAATTCTTGTTTACAAATATTATTTACAGTTTTAAAAAATACTTAGAATTTTAAAATATGTTCCCTTTTTTAATTTATATTCACAAATTTAAGAAATGTTTTTTTCATAAAAATTTTATTTTTTTAAAGTATGTGGTTTCAATTTGTGTTCAAAACATTCATCTATTGTTGGGAATTTTTTATTTTTTTAAAAAAAGTGATCAAGTTTGTAAAATTTCATACACAATTTTAAATTCAAAATTGTTGATAAATTTCAAGAAGTGGTTAGGAGTCTTAGGACATAACAAAATGTTCATTGGTAGTGATGGAAATTGCAAATAACAGAAGCATTCAAATTAGGGAAAACATTCGAATTGGTTATACAAGGCCATAAAAAAATTTAGGACATTTAAGGGATGTCGAGAAACGAGGTACTCCCAAATGAACCCTTCTGGTCTACCCGAACACTCTATGTTGAACATAGTATTTTTTTTGGAAATCTCAAGACTGACCCCAACTTTTGCAAGCATGTGGTCATGCCCATGTTAGGCATCCATGCTTAATTTGAACGACTTCTGACACCATACGCACGTTGCAACACGTCCGACCATGTATTTGCCTTTTTTCACCGGAAAAACTCTAGAAAATGCAAAACATGTCAAAAATCCAACAACTTGGTATGGTGCCTTGAGTTCATCATACAAGCTAGTGGAAAAAAATATTCAAGTATTTGGCCCAAATTTAAGAATTGTTCCAGTTTTAAATTTTCTTCAGATATGTTAAAATCGTTTGCTTATACAAAATATTCAGAAAAAAATAATCACAAAATAAAATAAATGCTCGGATATTTCAAAAAATGTTCTCGTTTTCCAGCTTTGTTCAGAAATTAAAAAAATATTCATGTTTAAAATTTGTTCGCAAATACCAAGAACGTTTGGTAGAGTTTGGAAAATGTTTGCGAATTTAAAAAATATCCTTGTTCTACGTATACGTTCCAGCGACCCAGTATAATTTATGAAAAGTCCATCTTACCCTTCATACGTTTTGTAAGGGGTTGTACCGAAGCGGGTCTCAATGACCTCATGGTGTCCTAAGGCATCCTCGGCTAATACCAACCAACATCCATGTGGGGCGCTAGTTTTCTGCTGCCTCACTTACTCCATTAAATTGACAAAAACTTAAATCAATTTTCATGAAAATATTCCGTAGGATTTGCTAACCAGTACCGTTACTCTCCCTTACAAATTCATTGTTGTCGTGGATTCATCACATTGAAAATGTTGATTATTTTTATCAACAAGGAGATGCCTTGTACAAAGGCATGGGCGGATAACTGAGACACACACATGCTGAATAAGAAATTTGATCCCATTAAAAGAACTCAAGAGCCCAACAACCCTTATTTTGCAATTTGTTGCCTTGAAAGAATTAGTGTATTCGGTATGCAAAAAAGCAATGGAGGAAACAATTTTGACAAAAAATTTTGGACAATGGTTGGTTCCATATTAATCTCTGCTACATGTGTGGAAGAGAACTTGTAATGTTTTGTTCAGTGGTTGCATTTTGCAACCCACTTGTGTCTCCCCCAATGTAGTTACGGTCCTTGTGGTGGGACACAACATGATCAGCTACACAACTAGAGATTCACTAGAGTTGTGTATACATGCATTCCAATAAACCACTGAAACAATGTGCACGCATAAAACCAAATCATGTTTAACCAGTGATTACGTTCTAAACTAGAATTAATTACTATGTCACAACTTTATATTACAGGAAGATGCAACGCAACGTGCATATCTACATAGAAAATAATAATTAAAACCAGTGATGCTATAAAGATCTAACAAGCTTAGAGTTCATCATGTTCGTCTTCCTCGGTTGGTGCACCTCCAGACCTCTGGTACACCGCCGTGATGATAGGGCTGCACACGTCTTCCAGCTCCCGGAGCTTCTCATCGTAGTCGTCCTTCTCCGCCTCCGCGGTGTCATCGAGCCACTCGTTCACCTCCCTCACCGCATCCTTGATCTTCTCCTTCTCATCGCTCTCCATGGCATCGCCCATCTTGCCATCGACAGTGTTCTTGATGCCGTACACGTACGTCTCTAGCTTGTTCCGAGCGTCGACCCGCTCCTTGAGCTTGTGATCCGCCTCGGCGAACTCCTCTGCCTCGCGCACCATCCGGTCGATGTCCTCCTGGCTATGCCGACGGTCGTCGTTGGTGATGGTGATCTTCTCCGACTTGCCGGTGCCCTTGTCCGCCGCCTTCACATGCAGGATGCCGTTGACGTCCACCTCGAACGTCACCTCGATCTGCGGCGTGCCCCTCGGAGCCGGCGGGATTCCGGAGAGATCGAACTTGCCGAGGAGCCTGTTGTCCTTGGTCATGCTCCGCTCGCCCTCGTAGACCTTGATGGACACGGTGGTCTGCTTGTCCTGGTACGTGGTGAACACCTGTGTCTTCTTCGTCGGCACCACCGTGTTCCTCGGGATCAGCTTGGTCATCACGCCGCCGACCGTCTCCATGCCTAGTGTAAGCGGCGCGACGTCAAGCAGGATCATGGTTTTGGTGTTCTCGTCGACATGTCCGCTCACGATGCTGGCTTGCACGGCGGCGCCGTACGCGACGGCCTCGTCGGGGTTGACCCCCTTGTTGGGTTCCTTGCCGTTGAAGTAGTCCTTGAGGAGCTGCTGCACCTTGGGAATTCTGGTGCTGCCACCGACGAGCACGATCTCATCGATGTCACCCTTGTTGAGCCCGGCGTCCGCCATGGCCTTCTTCACCGGCACCATCGTCTTGCGGAAAAGGTCGTTGTTGAGCTCCTCGAACCGTGCCCTGGTGAGCGGCTCCGAGAAGTCGACGCCGTCGAAGAGCGATTCGATCTCGACGCGCACCTGGTGCTGGTTGCTGAGGGCACGCTTGGCGCGCTCGCACTCCCGGCGCAGCTTCCCAAGAGCGCGCAGGTCGCCGGCGATGTCCCGGCCGTGCTTCCGCTTGATGAGCTTGATGAAGTAGTCCATGAGGCGCTGGTCGAAATCCTCACCGCCTAGGTGCGTGTCACCGTTGGTGGCGAGGACCTCGAAGACGCCATTGTCGATGGAGAGCACGCTGACATCAAAGGTGCCGCCGCCGAGGTCGAACACCAGGACGTTCTTCTCGGGGCCCTTCTCGTCGATGCCATACGCGATGGCCGCGGCGGTGGGCTCGTTGACGATGCGGATGACGTTGAGCCCGGCGATGACGCCGGCGTCCTTGGTGGCCTGGCGCTGCGCGTCGTTGAAGTAGGCCGGAACGGTGACGACGGCGTGCGTGACCTTGTCGCCGAGGTAGGCCTCGGCGGTCTCCTTCATCCTGGTGAGCACCATGGCGCTTACCTCCTCGGGGCTGAAGACGCGCACGTCGCCGTCCTTGACCTGCACCTGGATGTGCGGCTTGCCCTTGCGGTCGACGACGGTGTAGGGCAGCAGCTTGATGTCCCGCTGCACGACGGCGTCGGCGAAGTCGCGGCCGATGAGGCGCTTGGCGTCGTAGATGGTGCGCTCCGGGTTGGCGGCAGCCTGGTTCTTGGCGGCCTCGCCGATGAGCCGCTCGCCGCCGTCGGTGAAGGCGACCCAGGAGGGGGTGATCCGGTTGCCCTGGTCGTTGGCGATGATCTCGACGCGGCCGTTCCGGTAGACGCCGACGCAGGAGTAGGTGGTGCCGAGGTCGATGCCGATGACGGTGCCCGTGCTGCCGCCTTCCGTGGGCGCAGCGGCGGAAGCAGCAGCTGGGATCGCGAGAAGCAACGCGGCGAGGAGCGTAGCCAACATCCAGCACGTCGACGCGGAACGAGCCATGTCGACTGACTTGTTTTGCTTCGTCTCTGTTCCTTTTTGGAGAGGAAGAGGAGGCCGTCGTACGTATTTATTGCGTGCGTGCGTGCTGCGTAAGGACTAAGGAGGAATCGGCCTGAGGCGGTCTCTGACTACAGTTTAAACTTGGACGCGTCACGTTGGTGATCTCCGCCGTGAGTTCTGCCGATCTGACGGTCATCAAGATGCCGTGACGTGTCGATGCGAAGGCACACGTATGCATGTCGTTCCCGACTCGATCGATGATATAAGAACGTCAATTTTTTTTTGAGCAACGATAAGAACGTCGATGTGTTTAGTTTTCGGTTTTCACTTTGTTTATGGGCCTTTCACGGCCTTCTGTTTATTCAAGTATGAGCCTCATGGAAGCTTTTTACGCTAAAAAATACTAGGGTCTTTTACATCTGTTTCCCTAACTCGAACCACCTAATCAGATATACCCTAATTCGAAAGCCTGCTCAAAAATGCCCCTCCGCCGTTATGTGCACTTATAGAAATGCCCTTCCGCTCCGTTACCGTCCGGTCAAAGGCCTTTGACCGTCAACGGGACATTTTCTGGACATTTCTACCACTCCCTCCATGTGTCACTTACGTGTGGGACCCACTCAAACAAAAATAAAAAGAAAAGGCTCTATCTCTCCTCTGCCTGTCTCACCTACATGTAGGACCCACCCTAAAAAATCTTTCATGTCTCTCTCTCTCTCAACTCCGTGGGCGACGAACTAGCAAGCGACCTCGCCGGGGGGTGAGTCTTTACATGGCTCCGGCCCCTCATGACCTCCTCGATCCGGTCCACCCCCCCCGCGCACCCTCTTTTCTCTCTGCCACGTGACAAAGACGTGGTCTGCGGGAATCATGGCCGTCCACCCCGATGCTGTTCGTCATGCAGGCGGCCAACGGGAACCCCACGATCCGTAGCCTTGTCCAAGGGATCCGCCTGTTCGTCCTCGACTTCCACACCGAATTAATTGAAGTATAACGCCTCAAATCAGTGTGGTTGATGTCATCTTCTCCCCCTCTGGTGATGCTTTGCCGCGCCCCGATCTCCTCTACTACGCCTTCCCTATGCTCTATCTTGGTTGCCTCGTCGACATTTGGTGCTTCTAGACCCTGTGGACCCCTCGATGCGGAGCCCTTCATTCCCGAGCCACCGTGTCAGCGTCACCTCGCTCCGCCGTCCGCCGTGGACGACTTGGTCGTCGCTCTGGTGAATCCCAAGCCTCCTGGATCATGCCTTCATCAAATAAGTGAGCCACTTATGTGTTTGCTCACGTTCTTTAGTCCCCTCCCCCTCTGTAGCTTGCCCGTGCCTAGCGCCTTCCGCCGTTGCCACGGGACCTCGTCGCCGGCGAGCTTCCTGCTGCTCTACAAGCTCCGGTGCCCTTGCGGACCATCCGTGACCCGCCTTGCTCGGGACCGTTCCTTTGCCGCGCCCTAAGCGTGCTCCCGCGCAGTCCCGAGCCAACTCCGGAGCGCCCGTGCTCGCCGGAGTTCAAGCTCCGTCGTGTTGATGAGAGGTGGGCCCGCCCCTAAAATAAATAAGTGAGTACCATTTCAGAAAACAATAAAACAATGACATGTGGGCACCATGTGAAATTGATATTTTTTCTTTTCAGTCCCACGTGTAAGTGAGACGACAGAGAGCTTTTTCTTTTTTATTTTTCTTTATGTGGGTCCCACGCGTAAGTGACACATGGAGGAGGGTAGAAATGTCGAACGTCCGTTGACGGTCAAAGGCCTTTGACCGGACGGTAACGGAGCGGAAGGGCATTTCTATCAGTGCACATAACGGCGGAGGGGCATTTTTGAGCAGGCTTTCGAATTAGGGGTATATCTGATTAGGTGGTTCGAGTTAGGGACAGAAATGCAAATGGCCCAAAATACTAACTGATTCTGAAAAGGGAAATGCTTGGCTTCAGCCGGCGAATCTATCGCGGGGGTACGTCGCCTCGTCCCTGCGACGCGTGTCCCGCGGACTCACCTCGCATTGTATCTTGCGGTTTTGCAATTAAGCCCTTGTTGCAGTCTGCCCATCGCAACAACTCGTATGTTGCAGGATCTGGATCTGGATCCCTCGCCTCCCGTGCTCCTCCCAGACTCCCATTCTACACGATGTTCTACCTCTAATTTGTGCAACATCATTCACGTTGCAAAAGTCCTTCCGCAACATCATGTATGTTGCAAAAAAGTGAAGGCGAGAAAAAAAATCTGCAACACAATCTCTATTGAATGTTTCTGCAACATGAGCTCCGTGGCAAACGGTTCTGCAACACTAACTTTGTTGCAATAATAAGGACGGGGCTAACTCTAACGAGTGCTGAAGTGGTGGATCTGTTTAGATTATCCACCGGCCCACCGCAAATTGCAACCGCCTCATTTTTTTCAGTGCTTGTTTGTGCAAAATATGCATGCCACTGATTAAGGGTGTACAACACGGTGCTTCAATAGCTGCCTTTTTATAGATAAGATCTGAACTTGCAATTTGTTTCGAGGATGCGTACACATAGGAATAGTACCTTGACATCCATTAGTACGTGATGATTCGAAAGAACCGAATGAATGAAAGGGGCCTGTGAGTACTTTTAACAGAGGCAGCCGAACGTGCCCACATTTCAATAGCCGGCCTGCCACAGAGCTTTAATAGCCATGCACCGATCCACGGAATGCAGCGGCATGAGGCACACCGATCCACCAAGTGTGAGGCAAGTATGATGCATCCGACCTAAAATCTAGCCTGAAACCGTACCCGGCCTAATTCGTGCCTAAATCAATGGATTCTGGCCTAAATCGATGGATTATGAGATTTGACAAGGCTTTGCCATTTTCTACCTAAATTCAGGCCATTATTAGGCCGGGCATGCCTATATCATTTGGCTGAAACCTAGCGAATGCCTCCATCAAGTTGTGGTTTTGGCTGGGCCTTGTCTTTTTTTATATATGCACCAAGCAGCAGGCCGAATTCGGTTCGTTGAGTCTATGTATTGGTGATCAATCCTAGGTATTACAAACAGCAAGACTTTTGGGAAGGAAAAAAATTCTATTTTCTGGAACAATGATAGTCCCTTCGTTCCTAAATATAAGTCTTTACAGAGATTCTACTATGAACCACATATAGAGCAAAATGAGTGAATCTACACTCTAAAATGCATCTAAATATATCCGTATGTGGTACATAGTGGAATCTCTACAAAGAGTTATATTTAGGAACGAAGGGAGTAATTTTTTAGATGTGTGGAAAAATGGTACTTGAGACAAAATATATCAGCTAAAAGAACTCCCAGCGATTTATTTCTTTATTTCAGGAGGAAAAGGGAGCTAGAGGAAAATAAATGAAGCTTAATAACTATCTTCTTTGTATTTGGACACTTTTCTACTAACCGACTCTCCTCTTGTTTATACCAAGACAACAAATTGTTATTACCCCATCAATATCAATAATAGTAAGGATTTCTAAAAGCCAACACTACTGCCATCTTTCTTCATCTGCTTTAAATACACACATAATACTATACACCCACCCATACATCAGCCAAAATGTAAATTCACAGGAAGATGGTTCTATTTGGTAAGAAAATCACGTATGTAGGGAATTCATAAATTCATTCATGCATGCCGTCGAAATCAAGGATGAACAACGATTGTTGTCGAATTCAAATTTCTTTCATGCTACACTTTGTAAAAGCTAACCCATTCCAAATCATCATGCCACAATTCTTCAATAAACATGTTCCACCACAAGAATCAAACACAACTCTTCACCACAATTCTTAAAATAAGAAGTTGTTGAATCTAATCCAAGATAGCCAGCAATGCACCCAATCATGACACATCAGTGTTCACCACGCCGTCCTTTTTCAGGGAGATCTAGTCTGGATGGTCATGGGCCATCGACGCAACTCTCTCATAAGTAGCCTTAGTGCTCATCACTTCATCCTGCAGAAGAGTAAGATCTTGCATTTCAAATAGATGGCACTTGAATAAAAAAATCTACAACGGGCAACAAAACAAGAGCCCATCAGGCACTCATTGGAACTGATCCACACCACCCAAAAAAACATCATGTTTAGCAATAACCCAATACTACTAGCTCAGGTTTACAGATACTGGAATACAAAGGAAACCAAGCAACGCTACAAGATCCATTGATCGGTATTCTTGCCATCCAAAGATTGAAAACAACCTTACCTACTATTCCTTAATCTCTACAATCTAACAACAGTAGCAAGGCATGCATAGGAACACTATGCACTACATTGTATAGCAAAATCACAACAAACTAAGGCCTACATATGGACCGCACTGACTGAGAAGATTATCAATAATGGACAACAACACTAGTCCCTCCATCACAACAACCTAAATTCAGAACCAAACAGGGCTACAAGCTCCATCGATCAGTCAAGATACAAAATGACCTTACCTACTATTCCATGTAGGTAGAGAGAGAGAGAGAGAGAGAGAGAGAGAGAGAGATTTGAACTGAGGAAGAGGTGTCTGAGGGTGTCCTGGATTAAGGTGTCCCCACATGTATGACCTGTTAAGCTAAAGAATATGCGACTACACCACGGACTACAACTACATGTTAATTAGTTCACAACGACTGTTTGTGGGGAAGAGGCACGCATCACTAGAAGTCAGCATACTTAGCATAAAGGAATGTATGGAGATGAACAAAAAAAAGTAATGTGATAGAGTATCTTTTCTCCGGTACATTCACATGACTATTCAGTTGGTGAGATACTTCTGTGGCAGTTAAGCGCCCTCACACCCTCATGTTTCTGTTGGTAAATAGCCCACATTTTCAGTGTTGAGATGTTCAATACAATCAAGTGTTTTAGGAGTACCAATTATGCAAGCATAAGATTCATAGAAATTGATGCATGCTCTTGACTTTTTGTGACCGTGAATACTTGGAATATGAGTTAGAGGGTACCTCAAACCATGTCCAAGGTGAATCTCTAGATGTGTTAGTCGATGATGTTGTCCCAGCACTTTGGTATGGGTGCACGCTTGCACTTGTTATCCCGGCGGACAACTCTCCCTGAGATCCATTCGGTTCTTATATCTTCATACATCTAAATTCGGTGATCAGCCTAAACTAGTTGCTGGAGTAGCGGGCCAGACATGCATATGCACACCTTGTTCTAATTCGTCAGGTCCATCTAGTACGCTCCAAGTTTTACATCTCCACTAGACCAAAGAGGCACGCATTACTGCGCCCATCCATCTTAAGGAAAGTAATGATGGAAAGTTTTGAGAAATGCAGGGTTGTAGTAACATCTAATTGAATTTGTATGGTTTGCATTATTGTACATACGCATAGACATTGAGTTGAATGGCCGGGAGCCACGATACCGTGAGGATGCACTGCGCTACATGAAGCACAGGTTGGACTGATCACACCACTCTTCATTACATATAATGGTTAGTTGGAATAATAGGGTTTTCCCGAAGTAAAAAAGGGAAATCACTATTAGTATCACATTTGTATCAAGTTTCACGAATTTAGATTGACGTAGATAAAAAAGAGAAATCACTATTGGTTGTGTTCTCTTCTATTGGCATACTTGTGAGATTTATTCATAGTGATCAATTAACCTAGATAAAAAAATACAAAAAAACAGCCAACAAAGAAAGCCTAGCATTTGTACCATTTAGCTTAGGCGTGTAGTGGCACGAAGCACCCTTATCATTGTGCTAGGAATTAGTAATAATTTAATATGGTAAAAATGAAGAAATAATTAGAAAAACAATTCTAAGCGATTTTTTTGGTGCAAGGTTCTCTATACATCCTCTCCCTGCACTTTCGGAGGTGCCAGGAGCCGGATGCGGAGCTCCTTTACTATATACATATATGCACAATACTATAGACCCACCCAATGCATCAGCCAAAATGTAACCTCACAAGGAGAATATTTAATTTCATAAGAAAATCAAGTATGTTCGGAATTCAGAAATTCATTCACGCGTGTTCAAAAACAAGGATGAACAACAGCTGTTTCGAAGTGTAGGAGGCAAACAACTGCGCCCTTTGAAGAAAGTAGGTATCATGTCGGTATTATTAGTTTTCGTTGCAATATCAGTTTCCATGCTTCCATCCAAGGCTAGTTCTGCTCCTGAAGTACCATGTTCATGCTTCTTTGTTATGCATCATCTAAAATTGCAAACATAGATGCTTCTGAACCGTATACAAGCCTTCATACTACTACACCTCCAAGAAGCTCACAAACTCCACCGGTACGGTTCCTTACATCGTCGATGTTAACGCGGCGCCGCTCTTCTCCGAGTATTCATCACCGTCGATTGTTCTAGCGAGGACTGTCGGTGTCAAAACCGGCGGATCTTGGGTAGGGGGTCCCGAACTGTGCGTCTAGGCGGATGGTAACAGGAGACAAGGGACACGATGTTTTTACCCAGGTTCGGGCCCTCTCGATGGAGGTAAAACCCTACTCCGCTTGATTGATATTGATGATATGGGTAGTACAAGAGTGGATCTACCACGAGATCAAGGAGGCTAAACCCTAGAAGCTAGCCTATGGTATGATTGTTGTTGTGTCCTACAGACTAAAACCCTCCGGTTTATATAGACACCGGAGAGGGCTAGGGTTACATAGAGTCGGTTACAATGGTAGGAGATCTACATATCTGTATCGCCAAGCTTGCCTTCCACGCCAAGGAAAGTCCCATCCGGACACGGGACGAAGTCTTCAATCTTGTATCTTCATAGTCTTGGAGTCCGGCCGATGATAGTTCGGCTATCCGGGCACCCCCTAGTCCAGGACTCCCTCAGTAGCCCCCGAACCAGGCTTCAATGACAACGAGTCTAGCGTGTATATTGTCTTCGGCGTTGCAAGGCGGGTTCTCCTCCAAATTCCATGTGCTTGCCGAATAGTGTCCGGCTTCCTCATAAATGTTGCGCTCCTTGGCTTCCATGCCAATAATGGCCCTCTTCCACGTGTCGTATGAATGAAAAAAGCTAGGGTATTTTTACGTTTTACCCCCGAGCTGCTCGAATAAGCTGCCTATAAGAGAGGCAAGGATCTAGATCCAAATCACACCATCCTCCTTCCATGAGTACTCATCGGGCGCCTCAAAAAATCCACTCCATCATGGATGGCCGTCGGCGGCTCCTCCGCGCTCCCGGCCCTCGGCCAGAGATTGGAGGAGATGTTCGATTCCACACAGTGGTGGCGCTCAAGCGGAGGATACCTTCCTCCGGCCTTCATGGTCCCGGTTCGAGCGGATGGCCACCTACAAAGGTGGAAAGCAAAGGAGAACATCCCCAATCCCTCCAAAGGAGGCGGGTGTGCTTCGTCCCTTATCTAATAAGGGGGCTCGGATTTCCCATACATCCGTTTCTCCGGGGGCTCCTGGAGTTCTACGGCCTCCAGCTTCATCACCTTACACATGCCTCCATTTTGCACATTGCGGGTTTTGTAGCTCTTTGCGAGCTATTCTTGGGCATAGAGCCCCATTTTGGGCTGTGGAAGAGATTGTTCTGCCTCGTACCCCGTTCTCACAAGGGGTCGATATATCAAGTGGGCGGAGCCGAAATATGGCGCATTGCCGGGACCAGATATCTACCCGGAACCCCGAAGAAGGCATCCGAAGACTGGCCTTCGAAATGGTTTTATATGGAAGACGCTCCACTGCTGGACCCAGTTCGGATCGGTCTTACGGAGTTCAGCAATGCTTCTCTGAAGAAACGCCTGAGTTGGCGCCCGCGGAGCCCTTAATGGGAAGATGATAGGAGCGTCCAATATCTGATGGGCCGGATAAGGTTGCTGGCCCATTTCGGATTGACCATGATTGGATTCATGGCCACGTGCATTATGCGAGGGGTGCAGCCGCTCCAATATAGGGGCCACCCCATGTGGGATTTCAACGGGGAGAATGACGCCACCCGTCATGGCCGCAAGGGACCGGGATTGGCCGCCGATCTGGTGAAGATCCTGCCCGGCTTGTACAAGGGGGAGAAGGAGGACTTCCTCCGCACGAGTCCATTAAATGGATTCTCCATGAATAACCCTCGGAGCTGGGTAAGTGGACGTCTATCTATCCAATCTGTGCTTTCAAAGTTAAGTGTCTTACTTTATGATTTTGACGCAGGAACTGCGCCGGGATGTGGAGGGCATACACAGTCCGACTCCACAACCCGAGGATCCGGGAAGATCCCTTGATCCGGCCTCCGGAGAGGATCCGGACATAGAGGTGGAGCTAATTGACGGGGTGTTCCACCAACTCAGCATGACAATGCTCTAGTCGCCATTACGGCTGACTACCCCGGTTTATCTCCGGCTTCCCAGGTAACTATGATCGGAGTCCCAACACCATTACTTCATCCGTGCTTATCTCTGACCACCGTATACCAACGGTGTCTCGCAGGAGGTGCCTTCAAGGCGGGAAGCCAAACCCACGGGGGCTGACCGACAAGGGTCAGTTTGGCCCAGCAGGCGGAAGAGGGGTGCGGTGCGAATCGAAACGTCGCCACAACGATATAGTACGCCACCGTTTTTAAGGGAAAGATTCCTGGGAGGTGTACTAATGCTCATGACTTTTCCAGGAGAAAGAGCGCTCGCCGGACTGTGCCCGGAGAGGTTGCCAACCAAGCCTCCGCCAGCCAGGCTCCAGCGCCTGGTCCGGAGGGGGAGGCTAGCGCAAGGCACGAGCCGGATGCTCCTCCAACGGAGGATGCCGACAGGCTGTCCGCCACCAGGTCTGAGGTGGAGAGCGCCATGAATCACAGGCACCGCCTGATAGTTCTTCGTGACGCGTGTTTCTCCCCAGAGGCGTTGAATGCCTTTAATGCGGGAGACGCGCACCTCCATGCCGCTCAAGATGGTTTAACCAGAGCCACGGAGCAGTATGTGAAAGACATACGAGTAAGGAATTTTAATAGTGATATATGCCAGTAGCCCCCGAGACTTAAAGTAGTTCGAATAACTGATTTAAGGATCATTTGATATGCAGGATCTTATGGAGAAGAATACCCAATTGTCCCAGGAGCTTCAAGAGTGCAAGGCCCAACTTGAGGCCGCACTAGCCGCCGCAGGAGGAGACACAGAGATCCCCTCTGGTAACACCTATTTCAAAAAGATAAGCGGTTTATGGCGTGCGGCGTGTGTATAAGTTTGATAATAATATTGCAGAGGGCGCCGGACTAGATCCGGACAAGCAACATTTGCTACGCCCGGTGAAGGCGGCGAGAAGGTGCTTATGAGGGTGCAGCGAGAGCGGAACAAACTCAAGATGCCAACACCCGGTGGGCGAAGAACTAAAAGATGTTCGGGTCCATTTGTGCGACTTCGAAGGAGAATCGGCGGCTTCGCGGCATCTCTGATAAGTTCTTGAGCAAACTCTTTTGAAAAGAAGAGTTCGGCGAGGAAGTCGATTAGCGAAATGTGTGCAGTAGGTGTGCTCACAGTGTCGCCTGCGGAGGAAATGCCGGTTCAACGGGTGACCAACTTCGAGCTCGTGAATCGCACGAACGTGTTCGGCAGGCGATGAGTGGCGTCGCCCAGGACTTATGGCCGTCCGTCTCCCTACCCGAGGGTCTTGGAGGGCTTGCGGAGAAGCTTCAGGGAGCACGGCAGCGCTTCCGTCTGTGGAAGATATCGGCCTGCCGTCAAGGTGCCAGGGAGGCCTGGGCCATGGTGAAGACGCGGTACACGAAGGCGGATCCGAACCACATGGCCGAGGTCGGACCTGTGGGGCCCGATGGGAAGGAGATCCCTATGAGCTTAATGTACGACCAAGTAGAGTTGGCCACTAAGTATTCCCAACGGGACTGTAAATTAGACAGCCTGTTAGATGGGATTGAAGAGGAGTACAATCAGTCAATTTGATGATGTATTTTAAAATGACATGTATAATGCCTTCTAGCCGGATTGTAGATCGTTTGTCTTTGCGGACCTTTTCGCTTCAACCTCGGGACCCAACAGTCCGGAGTGTGTCCGAATACCCTCGCGGTTATGCAAAAACCGGGGCATGCATGGAGACCAGGCGTAGGGGTCATTAGTGCTTTATCAGACAAGTGCCCAACTAGTTATGTTATATTACATGGTTAGTAAGAAACATCTTCCAGGGAGAATAGTTTCGTTAGGGGTTCCTTTCCCTGGGAGGCATGCCCTAAAGTGCATGTCCGGATTGCGAAAAGAGCAGAAAAGCATCTGGGGGCAGACAAATAGATAGGTAAAAAAGAATCATCTTTCAAGTCACCGACCGAATATTCCCTTAAGAACACTAGATTTCGGCTTCACCCAGTCTGAGGTACACATCCGGCTGACCCGACAGTAAAAATCACAGAGGTGCTCCCTTTACCTCCTAGCCGAACAATCGGGAACGTAGGGGTAAGCACAGGAGCCAGGCAACCCAGCTTGGCCAAAACTTAAGTCATATCGATGCATATAATGGTGAATAAAAGGTACATGTGGAAGTTTGACACATGTGTTGGGCATAAAGCCCGTATAGATAAGCTTCTGTTAAAGAAGCCCCCAGGTATAATGAGTGCGAGTAGCACGTCAAGTGTGTGCGAACAATGCGCAGATCAGCCCTCAAAGGCTCTATGAAAAGGGGAGGAGAAAAGAGAGAAACAAAAGACAACTGAAGTATAAAATGTGGACGGAGGAAGGAGACGAACTCGAGTCGGCGCTAAGCGTAGAATCTTGAGGCGGGCTGCATTCCATGGGTTCGGCTCGAGTCGGTTGTCCGATGCGTTTCGCAGACGGTATGCTCCGCCGGCCAGGACTTGGTCGATGATGAAGGGACCTTCCCATTTGGGCTTGAGTTTGTCCTTTTTCTTGTCCGGCAGGCGTAGAACTAGTTCGCCAACATTGTAAGTTTTGGCCCGTACTTCTCTGCTTTGATATCTTTGAGCCTGCTGCTGATAGAATGCGGAATGAGCTTTCGCCACGTCGCGCTCCTCTTCTAGGGCGTCCAAACTGTCTTGCCGATCCAACTCAGCCTCTCTTTCCTCGTACATGCGTACGCGAGGTGAGTCATGAATTATATCGCAGGGCAAAACTGCCTCTGCCCCGTATACCATAAAAAGTGATGTGAATTCGATAGTACGGTTTGGCGTGGTCCGCAGCCCCCAGAGTACGAAGTCGAGCTCCACTACCCAGTGCGTGTTAGATTCCATGAGGGACCGCACTAGTCTGGGTTTGATGCCGCTCATGATTAGACCATTTGCTCATTCGACTTGACCGTTAGTTTGAGGGTGATAGACTGAAGCGTAGTCGAGCTTGATGCCCATATTTTTGCACCAGAGTTTAACCTCGTCATCCGTGAAGTTCGTGCCGTTATCGGTGATGATGCTGTGGGGGACGCCATAACAGTGTACTACCCCGGATATGAAGTCTATCACAGGTCCGGATTTGGCCGTTTTAACTGGCTTGGCCTCTGTCCATTTGGTGAATTTGTCCACCATGACCAATAGGTACTTTTGCTTGTGGGTTCCCCCTTTAAGGGGTCCAACCATGTCAAGCCCCTGGACATGAACGGCCAGGTGATGGGTATAGTTTTGAGGGCGGTGGGTGGCATGTGGCTTTGATTAGCAAAAAGCTGGCACCCGATGCATCGTTGGACTAAGTCCTGAGCATCTGCCCGGGCCGTCGGCCAATAAAATCATGTACGGAAGGCCTTGCCTACAAGGGCTCGGGCTGCGGCGTGGTGCCCGCCGAGTCCAGCGTGAATTTCAGCCAGCAGATTTCTCCCTTCCTCTTCAGAGATGCACCTTTGAAGGACTCCGGTTGTGCTTTTCTTATAAAGCTCTCCCTCATGGACCTTGTAGGCTTTAGATCGCCGTACTATGCAGCGAGCCTCATTTTGGTCTTCGGGGAGTTCCTACCTAATTAAGTAGGCTAGGAATGGTTCCGTCCATGGGGCAATGATTGCCATTATTTCGTGGGCTGAAGGTGTTATTTCATTGGCTGAGCCATCGGTTGTGTCAGAATGTTCGGTGTTGGGCGGTGCAGTTGGTTCCGAATTGTTGTTTCCGGACTCCTCTTCCCATACTACGGACGGCTTAAAGAGCCGCTCCAGGAAGATGTTTGGAGGGACGGCGTCGCGCTTTGCGCCGATGCGCGCCAACACGTCGGCCGCCTGGTTATTATCCCGGGCTACATGGTGGAATTCGAGTCCTTGAACGAGTGACATTTTAAGACGGCGTTACGGTGAGGCTGCCATTTTCGGATCTTTGGCATCAAAGTCTCCATTTACTTGGGATATTGCGAGGTTTGAATCGCGGACCTCTAGGCGTTGAATGCCCATGGAGATTGCCATCCGGAGACCATGTAGAAGGGCCTCGATTCGCTGCGTTGTTGGAGTCCGTGTACATTATTTGAAGTACGTATTGGACTGTGTCTCCGGTTGGGGACGTCAAGACGACGCCTTGACCCAGTGCCGCCAACATTTTAGAGCCGTCGAAGTGCATGATCCAATTGGAGTATCGCCATACTCTTTAGGAGTTCGCTTCATCCATTCAGCGATGAAGTCGGCCAAGACTTGCAACTTTATAGCTCGCCGTGGTTTGTAGGTTATGTCGAATGGTAAGAGCTCAATGGCCCATTTGCAATCCTGCCCGTCGCGTCGCGGTTGTTTATAATGTCGTTGAGAGGTACTTGAGGCCATTGTTATCGAACACTCTTGAAAGTAGTGTCGCAGCTTAGGGATGCCATGAACACCGCGTACGCTATCTTTTGATAATGTGGGTACCGGGACTTGCATGGAGTTAAGACAGTGGATACGTAGTACACTGGTTTTTGAAGAGGGAATTTGTGCCCTTCCATTTCTCGTTCGACGACGAGCACCGCGCTTACAACTTGATGTGTTGCCGCGATATATAACAACATTGGTTCGCCAAAGTTGGGCGCGGCCAGGACCGGATTTGTTGCCAATATGGCCTTTATTTCTTTGAGTCCGGCCGTGGCAGCATCCGTCCATTCGAAGTGTTCGGTGCGCCTGAGGAGGCGATAGAGGGGCAATGCCTTTTCTCCCAAACGGGAGATGAAGCAGCTTAGAGCCGCCACACATCCAGTCAATTTTTGTATTTGTTTGAGGTCTTTTGGGATATCCAACTATGACAGAGCTCGGATCTTGGCTGGGTTTGCTTGAATTCCTCTACCGGATACAGTGAAGCTCAAGAGCTTTCCGGCTGGTACGCCGAAAACGCATTTTTCCGGGTTGAACTTGATGTCATATGCTCGGAGGTTGTCGAATGTGAGCCTCAAATCGTCTACTAGAGTTTAGACGTGTTTGGTCTTGACGACCACATCGTCTACATATGCCTCCACTGTTTTGCCGATCTGGGTAGCCAAACATATCTGAATCATGCGCTGATATGTTGCACCGGCGTTTTTGAGTCCGAAGGGCATTGTGTTGAAGCAGAATGGTCCGTATGGAGTAATGAATGCTGTTGCGGCTTGGTCTGCCTCCGCCATCTTGATTTGATGGTAGCCGGAGTATGCGTCGAGGAAGCACAATGAATCGTGCCCTGCGGTAGCATCGATGATTTGATCGATGCGGGAAGGGGAAAGGATCCTTTGGACAAGCCTTGTTAAGGTCTTTAAAATCGGCCTTACGGCAGCCAGGATTTATTCTTTTTGGTACCATTACCGGGTTTGCTAGCCAGTCCGGATGTTTGATGTCTCGATGAATCCGCTTCTAATAGTTTGGCTAGCTCCTCTCCCATTACTGTCTTTTGGGTTGGAAAATTGCCGAAGAGCCTGTTTGGTGGCTTGAATCCTTTAGGATGTTTAGGCTGTGTTTCGCCAACTGCGTGGGATTCTGGCATATCTGAAGGGTGCCAGGCAAAGATGTCCTAATTTTCCCGAAGGAATTCTCGTAGTGCGGCGTCTACCTCAGGGTTTAATTGTGCCCCAATGGAGGCCGTCTTTGTGGGGTCCGTTGGATGGACTTGGAATTTGACTATTTCGCCTGCTAGTTAAAAAGAGGTGGACTTGGATCTCTTATCGAGTATCACATCGTCCCTGTTCACCGTGGAGCGCAGCGCAGTGAGTTCCTCTGCCGCTAGGGCTTTGGATAGAGCCTCTAGGGCTAGTGCGGCTGTTTTATTTTCTGCGCGGAGTGCTACGACCGGATCACTGACAAGAGTGATTATTCCGTTGGGCCCCGGCATTTTAAGCTTCATGTACCCATAATGGGGTATAGCTTGGAAAATGTAAATGCCTCTCGCCCTAGTAAAGCGTGATATCCGCTGCTGAACGGGGCCACCTGGAACGTGACCTCCTCGGACCTATAATTGTCCGGCGAGCCGAACACCACATCTAGTGTAATTTTTCCTGTGCAGCGTACTTCCCGACTAGGGATTATTCCTCTGAAGGTTGTGCTGCTTCGCTCAATGCGGCTCCAGTCTATTTCCATTTTTCGAAGGGTTTCCTCGTAGATGAGGTTTAATCCGCTGCCGCCATCCATGAGTACCTTGGTAAGACAAAAGCCGTCCACTATTGGACTGAGGACCAATGCGGCTGGTGCTCGGGCTGTTCGAATTTAGGTTAAATCATTTGGCGTTGAAGGTGATAGCCGTGTCGCTCCATGGATTTTTTGTTGCTACTTGGTATACTTCGGCGAGGCTGCGGATTGTTCATTTCCGCATATTATTTGATGTGAAAGTCTCGAAGACTGTTAATACCATACTGGTACTGTTGGGCTGGTTCTCCGGGGCTAGAAGCTCTTCGCCACTTTTGGCCACCTGCCGTAGTATCCAACATGCTCGAAGGCTATGTGTTGGAGTGGCGTCCTCTGTACTATGGATTTTACAGGGTCTGCTGAGCCATCCCTCTAGTATGGTTCCATGCCCTTTATGGGGTTTTTGCTTTTTGGTTTTTATCCCGGGTGCCTGAGCATGATGCACCCTTTTGTTTCAGACTAGGGCTATGTTCGGAGCCGGATTGTCCCAAAACTTAGTTTCGATTTTCCAAGTACTCTCCATCGCACAGTACTTTCGTACTATGGACGCCAGGTCGGTGAAGCGTGTAATTTCGCGGCGACTTATGGCGTTAGTGATTCCCTTGTCCGTGCAATCGTTGCAGAAAATTGAGATTGCGCTTTCCTCACGGCAGTCCTATATCCTGTCCATAACTAGGAGGAATCTGGCCTAGTAATGATGTACTGTCTCCGTGGGCTCTTGCCGGATTTGAGATAGATCGCTTATGTTTGGGTGGGCGGGTGGAATTAAGTCCGGAACCCTGCCCGACTTGAGGCTCAAGGGCCGAAAAGTTTCCGAATTTGGAAGCTTGGATTGCTGGACGTTGTCCAATGAATCTGGTCGGCTGCCTGACTTTAGGTTCAGTACTTGATTGATGTCCGTCCCTCTGCGGGAATCCGGCATGGAGGGATCGGGAGTCCGGACATAACTGGTCTTCAATACAGAAGAAGAGTCGCCGCGTTGTTCCTCTACTACCGCAACATGGTGGGTAACCTGGGGAGAGTTAATCTCTCTCAGATTGGTTTTAAGCCCAATCTGATCATAGTCTCTAGTGACTCCCAGGGCGGCGATGCGATCCAAGAGCTCATTTACGGAAAAGAGCTCCATCGGATCCAGCTGCTCGGTGAATTCCGAGTTGACATGAAGATTGCTTTTGATGACCCAAGAGGTCATCGTCGAAGCGGCGCCCGAACAGGCGGTCATAAGAAAACCACCTAGCCGGATAGTTTGGCCGGCGGCCAAAGCTCCTTTGGAAATGGTACCGTCTTTAAAGACGGGAAGAGGCATCCTTCCTGATCGTGACGGCACAAAGGAACTCTCAATGAAAGCACCAATGTCGGTGTCAAAACCGGCGGATCTCGGGTAGGGGGTCCCGAACTGTGCGTCTAGGCGGATGGTAACAGGAGACAAGGGACACGATGTTTTTACCCAGGTTCGGGACCTCTCGATGGAGGTAAAACCCTACTCCTGCTTGGTTGATATTGATGGTATGGGTAGTACAAGAGTGGATCTACCACGAGATCAAGGAGGCTAAACCCTTGAAGCTAGCCTATGGTATGATTGTTGTTGTGTCCTACGGACTAAAACCCTCCGGTTTATATAGACACCGGAGAGGGCTAGGGTTACATAGAGTCGGTTACAATGGTAGGAGATCTACATATCCGTATCGCCAAGCTTGCCTTCCACGCCAAGGAAAGTCCCATCCGGACACGGGACAAAGTCTTCAATCTTGTATCTTCATAGTCTTGGAGTCCGGCCGATGATAGTTCGGCTATTCGGACACCCCCTAGTCCAGGACTCCCTCAAGGACGATGGGCGAAGAGCAAATGGGTGCCCGCGCACTATTTACTGCAATGCCGAGAGCGGGGGAGCAAGCGTACGATGCGGACAGGGAGATGCTCGATGTCATTCATGATGGAGGCGACGGAGGAGGAGGGGTCAATGAGGATGGGCAGGTGGAAGACTTGGGTCCCGCCTAGTGCGGCAACTACCAGCAGTAGCAGTCCAACACCCAGACGGCCACGCAACAGTCCTACACCCAGACCGGTGATGCACACATCGCATTGGGCCGCCAGAGAGCAGCATTTGGAGGAGGGGAGGAGGAGTAGGACAACGATGATACGTCTCCAACGTATCTACTTTTCCAAACACGTTTGCCCTTGTTTTGGACACTAACTTGCATGATTTGAATGAAACTAACCCGGACTGATGTTGTTTTCAGCAGAACTGCCATGGTGTTATTTATTGTGCAGAAAAAAAAGTTCTCGGAATGACCTGAAAATCCACGGAGATAACTTTTGGAAAATATAAAAAGTACTGGCGAAAGAATCAAGGCCAGGGGGCCCACACCCTGTCCACGAGGGTGGGGGGCGCGCCCCCTGTCTTGTGGGCCCCCTGGTGCTCCACCGACCTCAACTCCAACTCTATATATTCCGTTCCACGGAGAAAAAAACCAAAGAGAAAGTTTCATCGCGTTTTACGGTACGGAGCCGCCGCCAAGCCCTAATCTCTCTCGGGAGGGCTGATCTGGAGTCCGTTCGGGGCTCCGGAGAGGGGGATTCGTCGCTGTCATCATCATCAACCATCCTCCATCACCAATTTCATGATGCTCACCGCCGAGCATGAGTAATTCCATCGTAGGCTTGTTGGACGGTGATGGGTTGGATGAGATTTACCATGTAATCAAGTTAGTTTTGTTAGGGTTTGATCCCTAGTATCCACTATGTTCTGAGATTGATGTTGCTATGACTTTGCTATGCTTAATGCTTGTCACTAGGGCCCGAGTGCCATGATTTTAGATCTGAACCTATTATGTTTTCATGAATATATGTGAGTTCTTGATCCTATCTTGCAAGTCTATAGTCACCTATTATGTGTTATGATCCGACAACCCCGAAGTGACAATAATCGGGATACTTCTCGGTGATGACCATAGTTTGAGGACTTCATGTATTCACTAAGTGCTAATGCTTTGGTCCAGTTCTCTATTAAAAGGAGGACTTAATATCCCTTAGTTTCTGTTAGGACCCCGCTGCCACGAGAGGGTAGGACAAAAGATGTCATGCAAGTTCTTTTCCATAAGCACGTATGACTATATTCGGAATACATGCCTACATTACATTGATGAACTGGAGCTAGTTCTGTGTCACCCTATGTTATAACTATTACATGAGGAATCACATCCGACATAATTATCCATCACTGATCCAATGCTTATGAGATTTTCACGTATTGTGCTTCGCTTATTTACTTTTCCGTTGCTACTGTTACAATTACTACAAAACTGCTATCATTACTTTTATCACTATTACCATTACTATCATACTACTTTGCTACTAAATACTCTGATGCAGATACTAAGTTATCAGGTGTGATTGAATTGGCAACTCAACTGCTAATACTTGATAATATTCTTTGGCTCCCCTTGTGTCAAATTGAAAGCACAAGTGCTCCCTAGGTGGTTTTGGTAATTAATGTCAACATATCTCTTGTTGGACTAACACTTTTATCTAGTATATTTCAGATAAGTTCAACAATGGAGTGGCATGGACTAAAGGATGTGGGAAGTCCTTCAAGATGCTAAGGACAAAGGATTGGCTCAAGCTTCAAGCTCAAGACTCTTCTTTTTACATTTTAGTGGTCCAAGATCACATTGAGTCTATAGGAAAAGCCAATACTATCAAGGAGGGATGAGGTGTTGCTTAATGAGCCTCTTGCTTCATGTGCTTTGTTATATGCTCCAAAACCCTCAGCTACTGTCCCACTTCCACAAATGACCTAAACCCAAAACCAAAATCGGTCACACCGATCCTTCCTACCCGGCGCCATCGATTCCAAAAGTCATAGCCACTGCCACAAACCCTAAGCAAATCGGTCTTACCGATAGGGATCTCGGTCTCACCGAGATGGGATTGTAATCTCTCTGTGTATGTCCATTATCAAAATCGGTCTCACCGAGTTTGAGAAATTGGTACTACTGAGATTACAATGCAAACTCTCTGTTAACTCATTACCAAAATCAATCCTACCGAGTTTGTGTAATCGGTCAAACCGAGTTTGCCTGACCAACTCTCTGGAAAGCTTATTACCAAAATCGGTCTCACCGAGTTTGTGTAATCGGTCTTACCGAGATTATGTTATGCCCTAACCCTAACCGAATCGGTCTCACCGAGTTGCATTTCGGTCCCACCGAAAACCCTAACGGTCACATTATTTGCTAAATTGGTCTGACCGAGATTAATGATTCGGTCCCACCGAGTTTGGTAGATTGTGTGTAACGGTTAGATTTTGTGTGGAGGCTATATATACCCCTCCACCTCCTCTTCATTCGTGGAGAGAGCCATCAGACTGAACCTACACTTCCAAAGATACATTTTCGAGAGAGAACTACCTACTCATGTGTTGAGGCCAAGATATTCCATTCCTACCATATGAATCTTGATCTCTAGCCTTCCCCAACTTGCTTTCCACTCAAATCTTCTTTCCACCAGATCCAAAACCTATGAGAGAGAGTTGAGTGTTGGGGAGACTATCATTTGAAGCACAAGAGCAAGGAGTTCATCATCAACGCACCATTTGTTACTTCTTGGAGAGTGGTGTCTCCTAGATTGGCTAGGTGTCCCTTTGGAGCCTCCGACAAGATTGTGGAGTTGAACCAAGGAGTTTGTAAGGGCAAGGAGATCGCCTACTTCGTGAAGATCTACCGCTAGTGAGGCAAGTCCTTCGTGGGCGGCGGCCATGGTGGGATAGACATGGTTGCTTCTTCGTGTACCCTTCGTGGGTGGAGCCCTTCGTGGACTCGCACAACCGTTACCCTTCGTGGGTTGAAGTCTCCATCAACGTGGATGTACGATAGCACCACCTATCGGAACCACGCCAAAAACATCCGTGTCTCCAATTGCGTTTGAATCCTCCAAACCCTTCCCTTTACATTCTTGCAAATTGCATGCTTTACTTTCCGCTGCTCATATACTCTTTGCATGCTTGCTTGATATGTATTGTGAATGTTAAACTTGTGCCTAAACTCAACTTAAATTTAATGAAACTCAAAAACTGCAACTTTGGTACTTAGTGTTTAATCACCCCCCCTCTAGACACCTCTTCTCAAGGTCCTACAAGTGGTATCAAAGCCTTGGTCTCCATTGCTTTGGTTTAATCACCATTGGAGGAAGATGGATGAGTCTACTATTGGGAGTCTTAGACATAAAGTGCCTATTCTTGATGGAGAGTATTTTCATGAGTGAAAAAATGAGATGCTTTTTATTTTCAATCAATATCATTTGAACAAGTACATTGCTAGCCCTTGTGCTCCTTATGTTGATCCTATACATCCTACCGATGATGAGTCAATTGACATGATTAGGAATCTTAGAACTGCCGAACTTATCATTAGAGGATTGCCTAGAAACTTGATTGGATGTTTGCCTACTTTTAAGTGTGCCTACACCATATGGAAATTTCTTGAGGAACGATTTCCAGAATATTCCTTGAAAAATCTTGATGAAATTCTTCATAAGTCTATTGCTTTGAGTAAGATGAATTCTAGTGATCCTATGTTTGGTGATCGTCTATTTGAGCTCACTAACCTTATGTGTGCCAAAGGAAATGTTGGTATTATTAGTGATATTATTTCCGAAGCTATAAAAATTCATAAGCAAGATCATTGTCAAACTCATTCTAATGAATCACCCTCTCTAGGACTTGATCCACCACATGACGATGTTGAACATGGATACTATGATGATGATGATAGTGACTTCGATCTTGATGATGCAATGAGACACTTTGGTCTTATGGCAAATCTTCAGGGATATATGTCAGGAGGAAAGGAATGGGTTCTTGATAGTGGATGTACCGATCACATGACCGGAGATAAAGACATGTTTCGTGAGCTTGCTGATAATGATAGTCCTCGAAAGTATGTCACTTTTGGTGACAACTCAAAGGTTAAGGTGGTTGGCCTCGGTAAGGTGGCCATATCACATGATAGCTCCATACAAAATGTCATGCTCGTTGAATCTCTTGGATACAACTTACTTTAAGTATCTAGACTTGCTGATTTCGGTTTCAGTGTTCTATTTACTGAAGTAGATTGCCAAGTGTTTCGTCGAGACAATCATAAAATGGTCTTTACCAGTGTGCGTAGAGGTGATCTATACATTGTTGATTTCACTAAAAAGGCTCAGCCTAAAACTTGCTTCATTTCTATATCCTCAAAAGGTTGGTTATGGCATAGACGACTAGGTCATGTTTGTATGCGAAACCTTGACAAGCTTATTAAAGGAAATCATATCCTTGGAGTTAACGATGTCATATTTGATAAAGATAGACTTTGTAGTGCTTGTCAAGCATGTAAACAGGTTGGAGGAAGGAATCCTGTGAAGAACATCATGACCACAAGGAGGCAACTCGAGCTACTTCACATGGATCTTTGTGGTCCCAACTCTTACAAGAGTCTCGGTGGAAATTCTTTTGGTCTAGTTATAGTTGATGATTTTTCAAGATTTACGTGGGTGTTCTTTCTCGATGATAAATCGCAGGTCCAAAATATCTTCAAAAACTTCGCAAGGAAGGCCCAAAATCAATTTGAAGTGAAGATCAAGAAGGTTTTGCAGCGACAACGGAACGGAATTCAAGAACGCAAATGTGGACACCTTTCTTGACGAAGAAGTGATTTCACACGAGTTCTCGGCTATGTACACAGCTCAACAAAACGGAGTTGTTGAGAGGAAGAACCAGACGCTCATTGAAATGGCGAGAACGATGCTTGATGAGTACAAGACGCCGAAGCACTTTTGGGCAGAAGCGGTTGAGACAGCTTGTCATGCAACAAATCGCTTGTATCTTCACAAGCTACTCGGCAAGACGGCATACGAGCTCCTCACCGGTAACAAACCCCAAGTTGGATACTTTCGAGTATTCAGCTCAAAGTGCTACATTCTTGATAAGCATCGTCGCTCTAAATTTGCTCCTAAGTCTCATGAAGGTTTCCTACTAGGTTATGGCTCAAACGCTCACACTTACCGTGTCTACAACAATTTCACGCGAAAGGTTGAAGAGACGGTAGATGTGAAGTTTGATGAATCTAACGGCTTGCAAGTAGAGCAATTGCCAATTGATGTAGGTGACAAAGATCCTTTGGAAGCAATTCAAGACTTGGCTATTGGCAAGGTTTGTCCAACGGAGGTGAAGGAGAGTACCTCGTCCGTCAAAGTGGAAGCTTCAACTTCATGACAAGGTGAAACAAGAGTTGATACAGAAGCATCCACAAGTGGGACACACCAAGATGAAGAAAACGAGGAAGTGCATCAAGATGAACATCAACAACCTCCTTCTCCACCACGACAAGAGAACGACAACGCCAACAATGAAGAAGGCGAAGAAGAAGAAGAACAAGATGAAGAAGATGTTCAACGAAGACCCAAGCAAAAGCTTTCACGAGTTCGAGCAAGAATTGCTAAAGATCATCCCGTCGAGCAAATCTACAATGACATTCAAACCGGGAGAATCACTCGCTCTAAAACTCGTTTAGCTAACTTTTGTGAAAACTATTCTTTCATCTCTAGCATTGAACCTATGAAGGTTGAAGAAGCATTGGAAGATCCGGATTGGATAAATGCCATGCATGAAGAGCTACATAACTTTGAGAGGAACCAAGTTTGGACATTGGTTGAGAAGCCCGACAACAACCACAACGTCATCGGTACCAAATGGGTGTTTCGCAACAAGCAAGATGAAGATGGACAAGTAGTTCACAACAAAGCACGTCTAAATCGCCCAAGGCTACACACAAGTCTAAGGTATGGACTATGGTGAGACTTATGCTCCCGTTGCTAGACTTGAGTCCATTCGCATCTTACTTGCCTATGCTAATCATCATGATATCACTTTGTACCAAATGGACATTAAAAGTGCTTTTCTAAATGGTGAAATAGAGGAGGAAGTTTATGTTAAGCAACCTCCCGGCTTTGTCAATCCTAAGAAACCCAATCATGTTTACAAACTTCACAAAGCTCTTTATGGTCTTAAACAAGCTCCTAGAGCATGGTATAAATGCTTGACCAAGTTCCTTATTAAAAAGGCTTTGAAATTGGGAAAATTGATTCTACTCTTTTTACTAAAAGGGTTAATGGAGAACTATTTGTGTGCCAAATATATGTTGATGATATTATATTTGGTTGAACTAACCCTCATTTTAGTGAAAAGTTTGGGAAGCTAATGTCGGAGAAGTTTGAGATGTCTATGATGAGTGAACTCAAATTCTTCCTTGGGTTGCAAATTAAGCAAACAAAGGAAGGTACCTTTGTTTCTCAAACGAAGTACACCAAGGACTTATTCAAGAAGTTCAATATGCAAGAATGCAAAGGTATGCCTACACCCATGCCTACTAGTGGACATAATGACTTGACAAAAGATGGTGAACCGGTTGATCAAAAGGTTTATCGCTCTATGATTGGATCATTGTTATATCTCTATGCTTCACGTCCCGATACCATGCTAAGTGTGTGCATGTGTGCACGATATCAAGCTGCTCCTAAAGAATGTCATCTTAAGGCCGTGAAAAGGATAGTGAGATACTTAATCCATACACCAAATTTTGGCATTTGGTATCCTAAGAGGGCCTCTTTCGATCTTGTTGGCTATTCCGACTCAGACTATGACGGAGACAAGGTTGATAGAAAGTCCACTTCGGGTACTTGTCAATTTATTGGTAGATCTCTTGTGTCTTGGTCCTCCAAGAAACAAAACTCGGTATCCTTATCCACTGCCGAAGCTGAATATATTGCCGCTGGTTCATGTTGTGCTCAATTACTTTGGATGACCCAAACTCTTAAAGATTATGGGATTTATGTGAGACATGTTCCATTGCTTTGTGACAATGAAAGTGCTATCAAAATTGGTCATAATCCTGTGCAACATTCTCGAACTAAGCATATTGAAGTTCGACATCATTTCATTCGAGATCATGTTGCTAAGGGTGACATTGATCTTAAGCATGTTCGCACCGAAAAGCAATTAGCGGATATATTTACTAAACCTCTTGATGAGAAAGTGTTTTGCAGGTTAAGAGGAGAATTGAACATCATTGATGCTTCAAACTTGGAGTAGAAACTCCATTGGATACATGCAAGACATGAGCTTATGACTAATCCTTGATATTTCTCTTATGATGAAAATCTGATGTCTTGGAAATATTTGTATCTTGCATGTTATCTAACCCATGTAGGTACTTGGTGGAATCCAACTCCATGAGATTGTAATCTACTCATATCTTGAGCAATCTCTACATCACCAAGTCTCTACACCACGGTGGATGAAGACAAGGAAGCACGGAACCACTCAAACATATCCTTTGACAAATTCTCTATTGAGCTTCATAATTGTTGTTTTTGGATACACAAGTGCTCTTCCTTGCAAGAACTAAACCATGTAGGTAGATGGACTAAAATTCCAAGTGGTGCTCCAAATTTTTGATGAGCTACATCAACCTTGAGCAACCCACGCAAGTTCAACTACATGGACTACACCACCAACCAAGGTATGTCATTCCATCTTAGAGAAGCTTTACTCCAAGCCATGAGCTAAAGCAACTCGACAAGATGTGAATACATCAAGATGCTTAAACGAAAAATGGTAACCCCATTTTCAGCTTAAACGATGAGTATGATCTATGATCAAGTGATCTCACTTGACTCCTAAGTCAATATACTCTAACATAGGTGACTTTGTCGCCGACCATCTCTGGATGAAGTTCTCTTGTGTTCTTGTCTGTGTTTTTGCATTTGTCTCATGCATATTTGTTTCCCCTTTCAAAAAAAACTTAATCTAGATTTCTTTCTGTTTGCTCTGCATTTTTCTGCAATCCAATTCATTGCAAATCTTTGTGAAATCTTACTAGTCTAAGTGAGCTGAGGTGACAAGTGTTTTCTCTGAGATGAACTCGGTTTCACCGATTTGTTATTTTCGGCCCAACCGAATCCTTTCGGTCCAACTGAAGCTTACCACTCGGTGCCACCGACTTCACATCAGGAAAAACAGTTTGCCACATATTCCGTGTTTCTTTTGATCCAGCTCTACTCAATGAATCTTGTCCTCTACAAGCATCACATTTTTATTATTGCTTTGTGCTGTGTCTCAAGGACCAAACCCATTAGACAGATTCCGGAAGACCCTTCTTGGAAATTGATGTCAAAGGGGGAGAGAGAGAACATCAAAGCTTATCATTTGGAGAGAGAGTGAACATCAAAGCTTATCATTTAGAAAGAGATCCTTAAGGGGGAGAGAGATCTTCTAAGGGGAGAGACCCTCAAAGGGAAGAGAGAGATCTCCAGGGGGAGAGAATACTAAAAGTAGTAAGTATTTCTCAAGGATCCCAGATGCTTGGTGTTCAAGAGGAGAGATGCTCACATGTCTTCTTGAGGGGAGAGACATGTTCTTATGATCTTTTGTGCTTATTTGCTTTAGCATACATTAGCTCTGATCATCATTCATATCTTTCAGCTCTGATTTTTAAGCTCTGACTTTCTATTCCCTATCTTCTCCCAGTATCCCATGCTAGATTCAGGGGGGGCAAGACATCTAAGGGAAAGAAATCAATTAGATTCATTGCATATCTTTTACTCTTGGGGACATGTCTAATCCAGTGTGGTACTTAGTACTCACTCTCTACATGTCATCCCAGTCTGGGTATTCTTGTGGCTTCTTCTGTTTGCTCTGGCTAGTAGATGTATCTGTGTTATCTAACCTTGTTTACACAGGTTCATTCCATCCTAAGCCAACTCAAGACTACAAGGTAAGTATATGCATCACAATCATGTGTATGAGGAATTCTTGCTGATGTACATATTGTTTGCAAGAAGGACTCATGAGCATGATGGTATTTTCCTTAATATTCTTTGCTCTGATGCATATGGCCAAGATACATGTAACACATTGCCTACTCTATCATGGTTATGCTCTCATATGCTTCTACATTCCATATTCACATGATTGCATACATGTAGGGGGAGCCTATGGTTGTTACATGTCTTTCCAAAGCTTTACTTGCTACTCTTTATATCTTTATCTAAAGCTTTGATGTATGTTGCCATCAATTACCAAAAAGGGGGAGATTGAAAGCACAAGTGCTCCCTAGGTGGTTTTGGTAATTAATGTCAACATATCTCTTGTTGGACTAACACTTTTATCTAGTATATTTCAGATAAGTTCAACAATGGAGTGGCATGGACTAAAGGATGTGGGAACTCCTTCAAGATGCTAAGGACAAAGGATTGGCTCAAGCTTCAAGCTCAAGACTCTTCTTTTTACATTTTAGTGGTCCAAGATCACATTGAGTCTATAGGAAAAGCCAATACTATCAAGGAGTGATGAGGTGTTGCTTAATAAGCCTCTTGCTTCATGTGCTTTGTTATATGCTCCAAAACCCTCAGCTACTTTCCCACTCCACAAATGACCTAAACCCAAAGCCAAAATCGGTCACACCGATTCTTCCTACCCAGCGCCACTGATTCCAAAAGTCATAGCCACTGCCACAAACCCTAAGCAAATCGGTCTTACCGATAGGGATCTCGGTCTCACCGAGATGGGATTGTAATCTCTCTGTGTATGTCCACTATCAAAATTGGTCTCACCGAGTTTGAGCAATCGGTACTACCAAGATTACAATGCAAACTCTCTGTTAACTCATTACCAAAATCGGTCCTACCGAGTTTGTGTAATCGGTCAAACCGAGTTTGCCTGACCAAATCTCTGGAGAGCTTATTACCAAAATTGGTCTCACCGAGTTTGTGTAATCGGTCGTACCGAGATTACGTTATGCCCTAACCCTAACCGAATCGGTCTCACCGAGTTGCATTTCGGTCCCACCGAAAACCCTAACGGTCACATTATTTGCTAAATTGATCTAACCGAGTTTAACAATTCGGTCCCACCGAGTTTGGTAGATTGTGTGTAACGGTTAGATTTTGTGTGGAGGCTATATATACCCCTCCACCTCCTCTTCATTCGTGGAGAGAGCCATCAGACTGAACCTACACTTCCAGCATACATTTTCTGAGAGAGAACTACCTACTCATGTGTTGAGGCCAAGATATTCCATTCCTACCATATGAATCTTTATCTCTAGCCTTCCCCAAGTTTCTTTCCACTCAAATCTTCTTTCCACCAGATACAAAACCTATGAGAGAGAGTTGAGTGTTGGGGAGACTATCATTTGAAGCACAAGAGCAAGGAGTTCATCATCAACGCACCATTTGTTACTTCTTGGAGAGTGGTGTCTCATAGATTGGCTAGGTGTCACTTGGGAGCCTCCGACAAGATTGTGGAGTTGAACCAAGGAGTTTGTAAGGGCAAGGAGATCGCCTACTTCGTGAAGATCTACCGCTAGTGAGGCAAGTCGTTCGTGGACGACGGCCATGGTGGGATAGACAAGGTTGCTTCTTGGTGGACCCGTCGTGGGTGGAGCCCTCCGTGGACTCGTGCAACCGTTACCCTTCGTGGGTTGAAGTCTCCATCAACGTGGATGTATGATAGCACCACCTCTCGGAACCACGCCAAAAACATCCGTGTCTCCAATTGCGTTTGAATCCTCCAAACCCTTCCCTTTACATTCTTGCAAATTGCATGCTTTACTTTCTGCTGCTCATATACTCTTTGCATGCTTGCTTGATATGTATTGTGAATGTTAAACTTGTGCCTAAACTCCACTTAAATTTAAAGAAACTTAAAAAACTGCAACTTTGGTACTTAGTGTCTAATCACCCCCCCCTCTAGACACCTCTTCTCAAGGTCCTACACGAATCAATAAATTTGGGTTGAATACTCTACCCTCAAAAACTGTTGCGATCCCATATACTTGTGGGTCATCAAGACTATTTTCTGGCGCTGTTGCCGGGGAGCATAGCTCTATTCTTTGAGTCACTTCTGATTTATATATTCTGATCACTATGAAGAACTTGAAAGATGAAAGAACTAAGATTTTTCCCTCAACTACGAGGGGAGGTAAGGAACTGCCATCTAGCTCTGCACTAGATTCTCCTTCTGTTTTGAGTAAGCTGGCGACACCTAAACCTGTTACTGCTATGAATTCTGATATGTCGCATGTTATTGATGATGCCATTTCTATGCATGATACTTATGATGAAACTACTTCTATGCTTGATACTACTTTAGCATTAGGTGAATTTCTTGATGAACAACTTGCTAGGGTTAGAGAGAATGAAATTATTGAAGATGAAATTATTGATGATAGTGATGATGAAGGTGCTCCCCCTAAGTATGAGTTGCCTGTTGTTCCTGAGGGTTATGTTATGGATGAAGAAGCTGCTAGAGCTATTCTTGCTTGCAATGATAGATAAGATCTTAAGAAGTTATTAGCTAAATGGAAGCAACAATCTTTGAATGCTAGAATGAAATATGACCCTGCTTTTGCTACTTCACCTATCTTTGTTACTGATAAGGATTATGAATTCTCTGTTGATCCTGAGATAATTACTTTGGTTGAATCTGATTCGTTTTATGGCAATGAATCTGAGACTGTTGTGGCACATCTTACTAAATTGAATGATATAGCCACCCTGTTCACTAATGATGAGAAGTCTTGCTACTATTATATCCTTAAGATATTTCCGTTCGCATTAAAGGGTGATGCTAAAACTTGGTTTAATTCTCTTGATCCTGGTTGTGTGCGTAGTCCCGAGGATATGATTTATTACTTCTCTGCTAAATATTTCCCTGCTCATAAGAAACAAGCTGCCTTGCGAGAAATATATACTTTTGTGCACATCGAAGAAGAGAGTCTCCCACAAGCTTATGGGAGGCTGCTCCGATTACTTAATGCTTTGCCTGATCATCCTCTTAAGAAAAATGAAATACTTGATATCTTCTATAATGGACTAACCGATGCTTCCAAGGACCACTTGGATAGTTGTGTTGGTTGTGTTTTCAGGGAAAGAACAGTCGACCAAGTTGAGTTGTTATTGAATAATATGTTGACTAATGAAAATAATTGGACTATTCCTGAGCCAATTCCTGAGCCAACTCCTGAGCCTATTCCTAAACCAACTCCGAAGAAGAGGGGTGTTTTATTTCTCAGTCCTGAAGATATGCAAGAGGTAAAGAAATCAATGAAAGAAAAAGTTATTAAACTGAAGATGTTAAGAATTTACCCCCTATTGAAGAAATACATGGTCTTAATATACCGCATGTCGAAGAAACACATTGTCTTGATAACCCGACACAGGTAGTAAAGGTAAATTCTCTCTATAGATATGACAAAGTTGAAATCCCATCTATTAAATTTCCTAGCCAATGCTTAGATGAATTTGATGACTTTATGGCTAGGCAAGAAAGTTTTAATGCTTATGTTGGTAGAGAATTAAAGAGTAATGTTTCATGATAGGACGCTTGAGTGATTATATGGCTAGAGTTAAAGGTGAACTTAAACTCATTAGCAAATATGCTTATATGGTTACCACTCAAGCTGAACAAGTACTTAAAGCTCAAAGTGATTTGCTCGATGAATTAAATAATAAACATGATTTTTCTGTTAGAGTGGCTACTAGAACTGGTAGAATGACTCAGGAACCCTTGTATCCTGAAGGCCACCCTAAGAGAATCGACCAAGATTCTCAGAGAAATAATTTAGATGCACCTAGTCCTTCTAAAAAGAAGAAAAAGAAAAACGATAGGACTTTGCACGCTTCTAGTGAACCTGTTGTAGACACACTTGAAAATCCCAATGATATTTCTATTTCTGATGCTAAAATACAATCAGGTGATGAACATGAACCTAGCGATAATGTTAATGATAATGTTCATGTTGATGCTCAACCTAGCAATGATAATGATGTAGAGATTGAACCTCCTGTTTATCTTGATAACCCACAATCAAAGAATCAACGTTATGATAAAAGAGATTTTGTTGCTAGGAAGCACGGTAAAGAAAGAGAACCATGAGTTTAGAAACCCATGTTTTTTCCTCCTAAACCATCCAAGACAAAGGATGATGATGATTTTGAGCGCTTTGCTGAAATGATTAGACCAATCTTCTTATGTATGCGCTTAACTGATATGCTTAAAGTAAATCCTTATGCTAAATATATGAAGGATATCATTACAAATAAAAGAAAGATACCGGAAGCTGAAATTTCCACCATGCTTGCTAATTACACTTTTAAGGGTGGAATACCAAAGAAACTTGGAGATCCAGGAGTACCAACTATACCATGATCCATTAAAAGAAACTATGTTAAAAATGCTTTATGTGATCTTGGAGCCGGTGTTAGTATTATGCCTCTCTCTTTATATCGTAGACTTGAATTGAATAGGTTGACACCTACTGAAATATCTTTGCAAATGGCTGATAAATCAACTGCTATACCTGTCGGTATTTGTGAGGATGTGCCTGTCGTGGTTGCAAATGTCACTATATTAACGGACTTTGTTATTCTTGATATTCCTGAGGATAATAGTATGTCGATTATCCTTGGTAGACCCTTTTTGAATACTGCAGGGGCTGTTATTGATTGCAACAAAGGCAATGTCACTTTTCATGTTAATGGTAATGAGCATACGGTACACTTTCCGAGGAAACAACCTGAAGTTCACAGCATCAATTCTATTGGAAAAGTTCCAACTATCATTATTGGAGGTTTTGAATTTCCTCTTCCTACTGTCAAGAAACAATATGATATTCTTATTATAGGGGATGTTCATATCCCCATTGAGGTAACCTAGTGTTATTCGAAATTTCTCCGGTTCCATGTTATCCGGAATGAGTTTGTTAACAAGACTTGATCAACCTTGTTAGTGGATTCCTTTTGATGATCATGAGATGGATGAAACTAGAAGGCACAACCTTATGTACGCTCTTTTTACTTTCTGTTATTTAGAATAAATATAGAAAAAATAGTATTATATGTCTATTTTCCGAATTATCCATGCAATAAAAAATATCCCAAAAATAAAAGTGCTCCAAATTCCTGCAAATTTAGTATGATTTCTTATGGAATATTAGAGGATTTTAGGCACTGAGAACACAACAGGGGGGCAAGCACCTAGCCATGAGGGTCCAGGGCACGCCCCTCCCCCTGGGCGCGCCCCCTGCCTCGTGGGCCCATGGTGGCCCCCCTCCACTTATTCCTGCACCCACACACTCCATCTTCCTCCCAAAAAAATCCCCATCCAGCTCAAGCACGAGTTCTAGCTCATTTTGCTATGATTTTCGATCTCCTTGCTCAAAGCTCCATTCACAAAACTGCTTTGGGAGATTGCTGCTTGGTATGTGACTCCTTCATTGGTCCAATTAGTTTTTGTTCTAGTGCTTTATTCATTGCAAATTTTTGCTGCCTAGTTGACCCTATTTTTGAGCTTGCATGTCAAATTTATGAGGTCCCAAGTAATTCTAATGCATGATATAGGTTCTAGGCACTTGTGGGAGTAGTTGCTATCAATCTTGTTTAGTTTGATTCACTTTTATTTTGAAGTTACTAAAAATTTCAGAAATTTTCAGAAAAAGATGAAGAGATTGTTCTTGAGGGGCTCCTCTAGCCAAAGCTCCAAGGATAAACAAGCTAAGGAGAAAGAAAAGGCCAAGTATAATCTTCCTCGCATAGCGGAAGTAAGGCCGTGTGAGTGGCCTTGTGATAATTTCTTGAGGGCAGCCGAGATTTATGAAATTTTTTATTCTTTGGCTGAAAATGCGGGCCTCACCGACTTCCTCCATGACCGGATCGAACAATATCTCTTACTTACCAATACTTTCGTGCAAAACTTTTACTATTATCCTAAGAATTCACCTCCTTCAGTATCTTTTCATTTATATGATGAGGCTAAGGAAATGTCATTACGTAATTTTTGTGCGGCTTGTAGAATACCCTTTGAGGGCAGCTTAGATGAACCACATCATAAAGATGTGGATGGTTTTATTGACACTATTACTATAGGGGAATCAAGGAAGGGTTCGGATGCGAGAATCACTAGAATACATTTTCCTGTTTTACGCTACTTTGCCATATTTGCTAGTCGATGCTTAATTGGTCATGGAAATAGTGGAAACTTCAGTGTTCCTGATATTATTATTCTACTCCATGCCTTATTCGGTGATAACACATTTAGTATGGGTGCCGTTATTGCTAAACGGTTAAGCCTAAACCGTACAAAGGGCTCCATCTTTGGAGGTATCTATGTTGCACGCCTTGCTAAACATTTTGAGATACCTATTAGGCATTATGAGGAAGAGGAGACACTGCTGCCCCCTACCTTTTTAGATTACAGGAGCATGGTAGCGCATGAGTTTATTGTTGACAATGATGATAAGATGCTTCTGTATAACCTGCGATTTAATAAGAAACACATTGAGATTATTACCTTGCCTGCGCCTTCTTTGTTTGATTTAACTGCAGGCCATTACCTTATCTTGCCGAAGGCTGTGTACGCGCATCGAGGCCAGACATCCTCTCCAGAGCCTGAGCCGGAACCTCCACTGGACCCTTATCGTCCATCCTGTTATCAGTGGGATCTGGAGGAGATCGGCAGCCAGTGGTATCCAGATGACACTCCTCAATACATGGGGGAGAGTAGCCACGATCCTTGGCATTAGACCAACTTAGGCCAAAAGCCTAAGCTTGGGGGAGTACATATTTCTCACCGACTTTACATTCATGTTCACACACTTATTCTAGTTGTCGGTGCTCATACTTTTTCATTGTATTATCCATGCTAGTTTAATTTTCTTTTTCTAGTTTTCTTCTTGTGTGTTTGATAAACCTTAAGAAAAACCAAAAAAATAGTTAGTTTAATTTCCATGCTGGTAATAGTAATTAAAAGAAAACCCAAAAGGATTTCTCGTTCCTCTTTTGCTTGTTGGGAGCTTTCCAATGTAAATAGTTTTATTTCTTTTCTTTCTTTTGGGGGTTGAGAGGAGAAGACCACATTGAAAATGTTTAATGGCTCTCATATGCATGATTGTTGATTTAACTTAGAGCCCATATTACCTTGTCTTCTCCCTTGAATTGAATTCTTGCAGATTCCAGCTTAGTCCAATGCACGTGCACTATTATTATTATCAACACCGTTCGGTCGTGCAAGTGAAAGGCAATAATGACGATATATGATGGGCTGATCAAGATGATAGAAGCTGGTATGAACTCGACCTCTCTTGTTTTTGTAAATATGATGAGTTCATCCTTCCTGATTCAGCCTATTATGAATAAACATGTTTGCAACGACAATTAGAGATTATAGTTGCTTATGTCATGCTTAATTAGCTATGAGCTTATAATGGTTTACCTTGCGTGCCAACATGCTATTAAAATGGTTGTGATGTGGTATGATAGGGTGGTATCCTCCTTTGAATGATTCGAGTGACTTGACTTGGCACATGTTCACGCATGTAGTTGAAAAAAAATCAACATAGCCTTCACGATATTTATGTTCATGGTAGATTATATCCTACTCATGCTTGCACTCAGTGTTGATTAATTTTAATGAATGTTCATGACTGTTGTCGCTCTCTCAGTTGGTCGCTTCCCAGTCTTTTGCTAGCCTTCACCTGTACTAAGCAGGAATACTTCTTGTGCATCCAAACTCCATAAACCCCAAAGTTATTCCATATGAGTCCACCATACCTTCCTTTATGCGGTATTTATCTGCCGTTCCAAGTAAATTTGTATGTGCCAAACTCCAAACATTCAAATTAAATTCTGTTTTGTATGCTCGAGCAGCTCATGTTTCAACTAGGGTTGTCTGTATCTTCCATGCTAGGTGGGTTATTCTCAAGGAGAGTGGACTCCGCTCCTCATTCACGAGAAAATGGCTGGTAATCAGGATGCCCAGTCCCATGATCAAAAAGATCAAAGCAAATTGAAATAATTAAACAAAACCCCCCAGGGTTGTTGCTAGTTGGAGGCACTCGTTGTTTCGAGCAAGCCATGGATTGATGCTTCTTGGTGGTGGAGGAGTATAAACTTTACCATTCTGTTTGGGAACCGCCTATAATGTATGTAGCATGGAAGATTGTATGTAGCATGGAAGATATCGAGATCTCATAGTTGTTATGTTAACAGTGATAGTATACCGCTCAAAATATTATTCATCTCTATTTTAAAATTGAGCTTTGGCACCTCTACAAATCCCTGCTTCCCTCTGCGAAGGGCCTATCTATTTACTTTTATGTTGAGTCATCACCCTCTTATTAAAAAGCACCCGCTGGAGAGCACATTGTCATTTGCATGCATTACTATTAGTTTATATTGCGTATGACTTGACTGGATCTCTTTTACCATGAATTACAATGTTTAGTCAGTCCTTGAGCTTTAAAGGTGCTCTGCATTTATGTTTTGTGGTCTCAAAAAGGGCTAGCGAGATACCATCTTGTTATATCATATTATGATTGTTTTGAGAAAGTGTTGTCATCCGATTTTTATTATTATTGCTTGCTATTTCATTATGCCATTGATATGAGTAAACATGAGACCTAAGTGTTATTGTGATTATGGTTAGTTCATAATCTTTGCTGAAAACTTGAATGCTGGATTTACATATTTACAACAACAAGAGCAAACAGAGTTTGTAAAAGTATTACTTTATCACTTCAGTTTATCAACTGAATTGCTTGAGGACAAGCAAAGGTTTAAGCTTGGGGGAGTTGATACGTCTCCAACGTATCTAATTTTACAAACACTTTTGCCCTTGTTTTGGACTCTAACTTGCATGATTTTAATAAAACTAACCTGGACTGACGCTGTTTTCAGCAGAACTGCAGTGGTGCTATTTATTGTGAAAACAACAAAAGTTCTCGGAATGACCTGAAAATCCACGGAGATAACTTTTGGAAAATATAAAAAATACTGGCAAAAGAATCAAGGCCAGGGGGCCCACACCCTGTCCACGAGGGTGGGGGGCTTGCCCCCTCCCCCTGGGCGCGCCCCTGTCTCATGGCCCCCCTGGTGCTCCACCGACATCAACTCCAACTCTATATATTCCGTTTCGCGGAGACAAAAATTGGAGAGAAAGTTTCATTGCGTTTTACAATACGGAGCCGCCGCCAAGCCCTAATCTCTCTCGGGAGGGCTGATCTGGAGTCCGTTCGGGGCTCCGGAGAGGGGGATTCGTCGCCGTCGTCATCATCAACCATCCTCCATCACCAATTTCATGATGCTCACCGCCGAGCGTGAGTAATTCCATCGTAGGCTTGCTGTACGGTGATGGGTTGGATGAGATTTACCATGTAATCAAGTTAGTTTTGTTAGGGTTTGATCCCTAGTATCCACTATGTTCTGAGACTGATGTTGCTATGACTTTGCTATGCTTAATGCTTGTCACTAGGTCCCGAGTGCCATGATTTTAGATCTGAACCTATTATGTTTTCATGAATATATGTGAGTTCTTGATCCTATCTTGCAAGTCTATAGTCACCTATTATGTGTTATGATCCGACAACCCCGAAGTGACAATAATCGGGATACTTCTCGGTGATGACCATAGTTTGAGGAGTTCATGTATTCACTAAGTGCTAATGCTTTGGTCCGGTACTCTATTAAAAGGAGGCCTTAATATCCCTTAGTTTCCATTAGGACCCCGCTGCCACGGGAGGGTAGGACAAAAGATGTCATGCAAGTTCTTTTCCATAAGCACGTATGACTATATTCGGAATACATGCCTACATTACATTGATGAACTGGAGCTAGTTCTGTGTCACCCTATGTTATAACTATTATATGAGGAATCACATCCGACATAATTATCCATCACTGATCCAATGCCTACGAGCTTTTCACATGTTGTGCTTCGCTTATTTACTTTTCCGTTGCTACTGTTACAATTACTACAAAACTGCTATCGTTACTTTTATCACTGTTACCATTACTATCAAAATACTTTGCTACTAAATACTCTGCTGCAGATACTAAGTTATCCAAGTGTGGTTGAATTGACAACTCAACTGCTAATACTTGAGAATATTCTTTGGCCCCCTTGTGTCGAATCAATAAATTTGGGTTGAATACTCTACCCTCAAAAACTGTTGCGGTCCCCTATACTTGTGGGTCATCAAACGACGACGACAGCAAGAATGATGATCCAAATTATACAGATGGCGATCCAAACAAGAAGGGTAGAGGAGGAAGTTTCAACATGCGAGAGGACGAGCTATTGTGCGACACATGGTTGGCCACTAGCCTTGATCCGGTCCATGGCACGGAGCAAAAGGGCACAACCTTTTGGAGGAACATTCACATATGGTTCCATGATCACAAGCATTTCGCGCCCTACTCCGACCCGTTGATCCATAACCATGAGTGGAGGTCTCTCAACCATCGATTGTACACCATCCAAGTGGCTGTCTCCAAGTATTGCGGGCATTTGAAGCATCTCATCGCACTGTGGCCTAGCGATGCACAAATCACTGAGCAAGTAAGTTGATCACTAGCCGGATATGCTTTAGTTTTGTTGATCACTGGCCAGGCATGCTTTACTTTTGTTGATCACTAGCCGGATATGCTTTAATTTTGTTGATCACTAGCCGGATATGCTTTAGTTTTGTTGATAGCCGAATATGCTTTAGTTTTGTTGATCACAAGATGGATATGCATTGTTTGGCTTTGTAGCCTACTCGTGCTTTTGTGGTGTACAAGAAGTTGGAGAAGTCCTTCACCGTCATGCATTGCTGGTTGAAGTTGAATGGGCAGCCAAAGTGAAACCTTTTCATTGCCAAGACCACCGCCCAATCCAACTAGGAAGAAACCGGTGACCCTACCAACCCAACCCAAGAACCACCGAAGAAGGTTAGAAGAAATCTGTGGGGCAAGCAGTGGGAGGTGGAGAGGGCAAAGCGAGAAGCTGCGGCGGCAAAGCTAACGGGGAGGTTCTAGGAGATCCTGGTGAAGAAGGAAGAGACATGCTTGAGGCACTCGGGCATCAAGTTGGAGAGGAAGGCAGAGAGGTTCAAGCAGTTGATGGAGGTGACAGAGAAGAAGATCAAGCTCGAAGAGAGGAGGACTGTCGGTGTCAAAACCGGCGGATCTCTGGTAGGGGGTCCCGAACTGTGCGTCTAGGCGGATGGTAACAAGAGACGAGGGACACGATGTTTTTACCCAGGTTCGGGCCCTCTTGATGGAGGTAAAACCCTACGTCCTGCTTGATTAATATTGATGATATGGGTAGTACAAGAGTGGATCTACCACGAGATCAAGGAGGCTAAACCCTAGAAGCTAGCCTATGGTATGATTGTTGTAATGTATGTTATCCTACGGACTAAAGCCCTCCGGTTTATATAGACACCGGAGGAGGCTAGGGTTACACAGAGTCGGTTACAATGGTAGGAGATCTACATATCCGTATTGCCAAGCTTGCCTTCCATGCCAAGGAAAGTCCCATCCGGACACGGGACGGAGTCTTCAATCTTGTATCTTCGTAGTCTTGGAGTCCGGCGGATAATGATAGTCCGGCTGTCCGGACACCCCCTAGTCCAGGACTCCCTCAGTAGCCCCTGAACCAGGCTTCAATGACGATAAGTCCGACGCGCATAATGCTCGGCATTGCAAGGCGGGTTCCTCCCTTGAATAATCCAGAGAAGATCATGAACACCAGGATAGTGTCCGGCTCTGCAAAATAAATTCCACATTCCACCGTAGAGAGAATAAAATTTACACTTAGTTCAATCTGCTGACGTATTGTGTGGCATGACATCACACCGCTACCAAGCCTTTGTTTGAATCGTTTTTTACTATACCACCTCCCATGCGCTTAGCGGCGGTTTCCTTAACACGTCTTGTCGAGCGAGATCGTGTTCCCCTTATTCCGGATTCTCATCAATACGGACGTGGGTAACCCAACGCGCCATCGATGGTGGCGCTTGGGAGATAAGCGAGTTTTACCGGGCGGTGGGGGCGCGCAGTTTAAATCGCCTATATATAAGGGATAAGGATTTACCTTCTCACCTACGCCTTCTTCCTCCTTTGCGTACACATCTCCGCGCACTCAAGCTCCAACGCCCAAGCTCGCGCATCTCACCTCGACCTTCTCCGAATATGTCCGGAGGGGGAGGCAAGTGGTTGGCCTCCACCGTCAAGGAGGAGCACATCACTAAGCTGCGCAACGCCGGATACCTCTCCGGCGATATCGCGCATCGGCTGCCCGACGAGGGGCAGCTCGTCCCTACCCCTGGGCCTCACGAGAGGGTCGTCTTCCTTCCCCACTTCCTCCGCGGACTGGGCTTTCCGCTCCATCCATTCGTCCGGGGGCTCATGTTCTATTATGGCCTGGATTTCCACGATCTGGCGCCGAACTTCATCCTCAACATCTCGGCGTTCATCGTCATGTGTGAGGCCTTCCTCTGCATCCGGCCCCACTTCGGCCTGTGGCTCAAGACCTTCAACGTCAAGCCGAAGGTTGTGAAGGGCACGCAAGCGGAATGCGGAGGCGCCTTGTTGGGTAAATTACCCAACGCCCTTTGGCTCGAAGGGGCCTTTGTGGACTCCGTAAAGGGATGGCAATTGGGGTGGTTCTACATCACCGAGCCGCGCAAGCCCACATGGGCGGCAGCCCCCGAGTTTAGATCTGGCGTCCCCACGCAGCTCACCTCCTGGAAAGAGAAGGGCTTGCTGTGGGGCGATCCGAAGGAGGTGACTGGACTCCGAACCTGCATCCAGAAGCTGGTGAGCAATAATCTCAGGCGCGTCGACATGGTCCAAGTCATGCTCATCCGCCGGATTCTCCCATGCCAAGAACGGGCATTCAATCTGTGGGAGTTCAATCCGGAACAGCACCAGGTGCTGAGCGGGCTCTTCGATCGACATCTGAAGGCGCTGGAGGGTGCTGTTTAAGGGCGCTGAAGCCCCGCATCCATGACGAAGATCGCGGATTCAGCTCGCGATATCCAAGCGGCGAGGTAAGTGATTCAACCCCATTACGGGACACTTTATAGTAATTGAATTGATTATAAGAGGGTTTCATCCCTTCCTTTCCTTTGACAGGAATGGATGGAGAAAGCCAGGCAGCTTATCAGCCCGGCTCCCATGCCAGAAGATCCAGTGGACGCCCGCTTAGCAGGGCTGCTGGTTCCGGCACCGCACGTGGTGCCGGAGAAGAAGGCCAAGAAGGTGGCCGCGGGGACTCGAAAGAGTTCCCGCAATCAGGCGTCTGACGACGACACAAACTCCTCCCCCGAAGACGAGGAGGAGGAGGAGTACTCTCTCCGGAGGGGGAGAGAAGAAGAGGAAGGCTTCCCCAATAGGGGAGGCGAAGGTTCAAGAGGGGAGAGTTATCCCCCCGGACAGTTTCGCCAACACCAGCGTTGGCGAGGATGAATGGCCTCCAAGGACCAGGCGTCCGGCGAGATCGTAAGTGTCCGGATCCTTTATACGCAATATTTTTTATGTCACGTAGTGTCCTTCTAACGCCGCATTCTGTCCGTAGTCCGGCCGATGACGATCTCCCCGACTCATTGAGCGGGTCGTTGGCCTCGTCGGATGTGAATTCACTTCCGACTGCCTCCACCCCACGCGCCAACGAGGACGCCGAGGTGGGATCCCAGAGAGGGACCCATCAGGAGGAGGCTCCGGAGGCGCCGTCAGGCAGCCTCCCGAACTTTGCGCAGGACTCTACATCGGAACCCGCAGTGGTTCCGAGTTCGCAAGCGACCCTTCAAAGAAGGGCAAGACCGTGACACCGCGGCCTCCGCCCAACCGAGGCGCCGGATAACTCTTGGAGGCGCTTAAAGGCACTTCCATTGAGGAAGAACACCGCACTATCATGAGTGCGGTGATTCAAAGTTCAGCTCGCCAAAAGCGGGCTGACGAAGCTTCATGCAGCCTTTTTAACAGCTTTGAGGTAAGAAGTTAAAATTATGTAATGTAATACTGCATAGACAGTAGCCTCGATGCTCGTTCGGTGTTCGGAAAGAAAAAGCCAGGTGAGGATCGAACAAGATATCTGTGAGGTTGCTAAAAATATGTCAATATGGGTTTGCAGGCTGCGCTGCTGCCTCTCGCCGCATTGGCGGAGGTCGATGTGTTGAAGCGGGATCTCGGCGGTCGGCGAGAGCTCGCCATCTTGAAGAAGCAGCTCGAGGATAAAGAAGGTGAGTAACACCACTTTGAATAGGTACCTTCTGAGAAAAGGGTTTTGGTTGCACTAAAATTAACCAGGATAATATGTGTATCGCAGGGGCCACTAACGAGGTGGCTGCCCTAAAGGATCTTGTGTCGCGGCGAACACAGTCTTGGCGGCCATGAACGGGCAGAGCGAGAAAAGCAGGAGGCACGGGTGGCGGAAGTTCGGCAAGAGCTCCAGGCTCTCATGGGAAAGCATGAGAGTTTGGAGCGTGACTCCAAGACTCGAGAGTCCGAGCTTGCCTCGGCTCTCGAAAGTGCCAAGTCCGCCAAGGCCGAGGCCCATAAGGCCCTTCAGGAGGTTGAAGATATAAAGAAAATAGCAGCGGGTAAGGCATTTTTCATGCAAAGCAGGCATGTTAATGTAAAATACCTGACACTTACCCGCATTCGGAGCTCTCCAGGGGCGTTTGCAGATCTGCCGCGTAGTGCGTCCGATGCCGCCGCATTCTATCGTGGCGAGGAGGGGAGCTCGACGGAAAAAGTCTTCGGTCTCGGTATCTTTGAGGCGGACACCAGTGCCCCAAGCGACCAGGTGAAGCGGTGGTCGAACTCCTAAGGTAGCCGAGGAGGCCATGAAGGGCCTTATAGTCCGGTGTGGCTGGACAGGCCATGCACAGGAGCTACTTTGGCCTCGTCGGCGGCTGGTGGATGCATGCCCCGGGTGGATGTCATCAAGCGCTCGCGCTTGTATTGAAGGTGCTCGCCGGGATCTTGCCCGCACAAAGGTGCAATGGGGCAGGTTGGATGCGGAGAAGCTTCTCACGGACCCACCGCCGCCGGGCAAGGAGTATCGCACGCCCGAGATGTATTATAAAACTGTCCTGAAGGGAGCCCGCAATATTGCGGATGAGTGCCCCCGAAATGTAATCTTTGAATGAATTTGCTGTGTATTATCCTGCGCGCTGAAACTTTGTTCATGTGCGCGTTAAGCAACGCTTGTTTAATTTAAAATATTACCTTCTATGCGGCCGTTTATAAAATCTGAGAGATGGCAAGTCGTTGGCTTCAGCCCCCAAGCCACAAGTGCTGGGGTGTTCGGGATAAACTTGAGCACTCTTGTTCCCATTGTTGGGTCCATCGAGGGAGGCACTCAACACAACGAACAAGGCAACCGGACTTATAATGCTTGAACACTCTCACTTAGCCATAGAATTCTATAATTTTAAATTTAGTGAAGCCCTGGTATTCGGAAGGCGAATCGGGCGCTATCCACGCCTTCATCGGACATTGTCCGGAACTTCGCTCGAAGCGGCGTGAGTCTTTAAGGACCCGAAAAAACCTCTCGAACAGCGACCAGTCTCTCGCCTTATCATGCCAGTCAGTTTTAGCTTTCTCCACTGAGGTGCTCGCCCGGCTCAACCGGGGCGCAATTGCGATGGTTCTCCCGTGCCACCTTAGCCGACGGAACGGCGTAAGGCACCAAAACGGGAGCCGGGCAAACCCAACTATTAACCCAAGACATGATTCGGAGCCGATTCATATAATGCTATACGTTCGGGGTGCCGCACTTGTGCAAGTGTTCGGACTTATCACACCATAGAGTGGGGAACATAAGCCCCCGGTGTATTAGGCCGTACCAAAATATATGGGTGCAAGATGTCATATAATGAGCATATATACAAAAGGTAATGCAATTGCGATCAAAAAGGTGCTGCATTATTTATGAAAGAAAGTCTGCTAGTGGAGCGGACTGATACAAATAGTGCGGTAAGCAAGGGATTTGGACTAAGTAAACGTGTCCCCCTCCAGGGATGAGCTGCGGACTTGGTGTATATAATCGAATTTAATGCTTGTAATTGAGACCACCTGAGTGTTCGTCGCGGCCTTCTTTAGTCCCTAACTGTTGCATCATGAGTTCGGCAGGTTCGCCGCCGGACAGGGCTTCTGGTTAACAGAGTCATGTGTACATAAGAGAAGAAAAATAATAATAATAAAAAAAGGGGGGCACACTTGCGAGCCCCCGGTGTGGTCGAACCGCACTCTGGGTCCGTTGCGATCGTGCCCCCTCCCCTGTGCCCATGGTATCTCCAAAGCGTAATGATGTACGCAGAGTGTTATTCTTGCGATCATGCGCGGGCGAGGGTTGGGGCCGCATTGCTACGCGTGCTCTGATCGCGCCAGGTGGTCTTGGTTGGTATTGCTCCGGGCGCGCTTTGCTGTATCCGGCCTTTTAACGGCCGGACTCGAGAATTGCCTTAGAAGGTTGCTCTGTACTTCTGCCACGAGAGCCACTGTATGTTCCTCCGTTCGGAGGGAGCGTTCCGTATTCCCATTGACCGTGATGACTCCACGAGGGCCTGGCATCTTGAGCTTTAGGTATGCATAGTGCGGCACCGCGTTGAATTTTGCAAACGCGGTTCGTCCGAGCAGAGCGTGATAGCCGCTGCGAAACGGGACTATGTCGAAGATTAACCCTTCGCCCGAAATTATCCAGGATCCAAGACCACTTCGGTGTGACCGAGCTCGCACGATTGGCTTCCACTCTCGGTATGACACCTTTAAAGGTTGTCTTTGTAGGTTTAATCCTTGATGGGTCTATGCCCATTTTGCACATTGTATCTGATAAAGCAGGTTCAGTTCTTGCCGCCGTCCATCAGGACTCTCGTGAGGTGGAACCCATCGACGATTGGATCTAAAACCAATGCGGCGAATCCGCCATGGCGTATGCTGGTCGGATGGTCTCTTCGATCGAAAGTGATCAGACAAGAGGACCATGGGTTGAACTTTCACTACTAGGGAAAAGGCTAGCAGCAGCGCGGGTTTTCAGGCTAGCAGCAGCGCGGGTGGCCGCGCTACTAATAAGGCGCTACAGCTAACTCATAGTAGTAGCGCGGCCCGAACCAGCGCTACTACTGTTGAACGATATCGCAGCGCTTTTAGGACGCGCTACTATTAGCTAGCGATAGCGATTTTCTCATCAACGCCACTGCTATCTCTTTCATCATTTTCCATTTCAACTCTCCTTGAGATGCTAGAAACTAGGTACTATCTTTCATCAAATTCATAAACCATTACTAGATGCGGTAGTACTTTTTCGTTTCAAATTACTCGTCGTGGTTTTAGTTCAAACCACGACGAGTAATTTGGAACGAAGGAGTACTAAGATAACAATTTCATGCACAGCCAAAATGTATCCTCAAGCGGTACATGCATGGTCATATCAACGGCCATCATCATATGTAGTTTTAGATGATATCGACGGCGATCATCATATGTAGTTCTAGATGATATAGCCACACACACATATGTAGTTCTAGATGATATAGCCACACACACATGTAGTTCTAGATGATATTGAAGACAATCATCATCCTCAAGCACGGGCGGTTGGTGTTCTGATAGTAATTAGGATAGCCTGTCCAACACGAAGATTCTTGCCATCGAGGAATTTCTTCCACCCAACCGAGCTTAAGTGTGTGCGACCGTCCGTGTCCACGCTTGGTAAGTACAGGTTGTGACGGAGCCCCTTGCGATGGCGTAGTCCAGCTGAGCCTTCTTCATCGGGCTCGATACCATAACTCACAGATATGCTCTTTGCAAATTTCTGAATAAGAAAAACATATCAATTAATAAGCATGTGATCGAACTCTACACTAAAACATATATATCATCGACTAGATTCCACACAACATATACCATATCATTGGACTGTACACTAAGTAATTCACACTATTAATTTGCATTTGTAAGTATAACATACCATATCATGTCGATCAACCATGGTATTTGTCAAGCGGGTCACGAATGGCACCCGACAAAGTCAAGACGTGGCGGAATTATGTCCCACAGGTTGGACACCTCCTCCTCACTCAGCCTTGTTCTTTGAGCTACGATGGCTTCATGAAGTGGGTCCTCATCATCTTCATCATCTTCATCATCTTCATCATCTTCGTCATCTTCATCATCTTCCACCAGGTTGAGATAAATGACAGCTAGTTTGGGTCTTTCTACTCGGAAGTTGAAGCTGATCAACTCACCACCAAGAAGATGCATGCGAGCATTTAAACGGGCCCATCCATCTCCTCCAATCTGCGACATATTGCGTCCTTTCTCGACCTCCATAGTGTACGGCCCCCAGAGCCTCAAATGTCATAGTGTCTCTGTCACTTGTTGAATTTCAACCTCACATTGCATGGGACGATCTGTAAACTAAGCAAAATGACACAATGCAGTAATGCCAACACTAAAAATAAAATAGTTATTACATTTCATCTAATTTCTTACACGCATGACTTAAAACTTCGGCGGAAGTAGATGCCGAACAGCTAGCCGGTTGCAAGGCTCTTTCAAGATCTTGACTTGCACAGATTGACATAGTGGTGGTGGTGGCGCCATTCTTCCTAAAGCAATATGAGCAAAGGATTACTAAATCAACTAAATCAAAATGTTCTAAGTCAACTAAATCAACTAGCCTACTAAATCAACTAAATCAAAATGTTCTAAGTCAACTAAATAAACTAACCTACTAAATAAACTAAAGCAATATGTTCTAAGTCAACTAAATCAACTAAATCAAAATGTTCCAAGTCAACTAAATCAACTAGCCTACTAAATCAACTAAATCAAAATGTTCTAAGTCAACTAAATCAACTAGCCTACTACATCAACTAAATCAAAATGTTCTAAGTCAACTAAATCAACTAGCCTACTAAGTTAACTAAAGCAATATGTTCTAAGTCAACTAAATCAACTAAATCAAAATGTTCTAAGTCAACTAAATTAACTAAATGAATTAGCCTACTAAATCAACTAAATCAAAATGTTCTAAGTCAACTAAATAAACTAACCTACTAAGTCAACTAAATCAAAAATATTCTAAGGCAACTAAATCAACTAGCCTACTAAATCAACTAAATCAAAATGTTCTACTAAGTCAACTAAATCAACTAAATCAAATGTTGCATATGAGCAGGAGGGAGAAGGAGGCGACTCGAGGAGGGAGAAGAGAGTAGGATGGAGGAGGAAGGCGGAGGCGGAGGGCGGCCGGCGCGACCATTGAGGGAGAACGGAGGAGGAAGGCGGAGCGAGGAGGGGCGGCCAGCGGCGAGTGGAGAGGAGGACGAAGGAGGAGGCCGGCACCGAGTCCAGCAAGGAGGAGGAGGTGACGGCGGCTTGGCCTTGACGGAGGAGCGGCGACGGGCGCGCGCGACGCGACGGAGGAGAGGGCGACGGCGAGGCGCGCTTGGCGCAGAGTAGAATTTGTGGCTGTGTGTGTGAGTGGATCCGAAGGAGGAGATAGATGGCTTAGCAAGAGCGCTCGAAAAACGCGCTCATTGTTAGGCTATCTAGCAGCGCTTTTCAAGATAAAGCGCTCTTGATATATGTCAACATGCAAAAATACACATTGATCATCAACGATCTTTTGTGTACAATCTGATTCGACAATATGAGTCCTCACGGTTTAGGAACAGGTGAAGACTCATATTGCAGCCACAAATTCTACACATAGAGTTCAATGAAGATCAAGTGCTTGTCAAAGTGTGGGAAGTAACATATTTAAGGTGGTATAAACTCTCTTCACGGAGCGAGGTGGGACTAAATTTTGTAGGAAACTTAGCAGTAGTGCTTATGGGAAAGGCGCTGCTACTATGCTAAGTAGCGATAGCGCAGCGTCGTGTTAACGCGTTGCTGCTATAACTAGCCTCATGGCGGCCTCAGGAATTATAGCAGCAGCGTCTTTCGTTGGACGCGCCATCGCTATATTTTTACCAGCAGCGGGTTTTTGTGGACCGCGCATCGCTAGTTAGCAAAGAACGAAGTTATTTTGAGGCGCGCTGCTGATAAGATTATGTGTATAGGCTTTTCCCTAGTAGTGTTTGGGGCGACTGGCTCCATCGCATAGACGTCCCTTAGTGCGCGTTTCCTCTCCCTCTTGGGTATGTGGGTCGAGTATATCATATTCACCGTCCGCACTTGTGGGGGAAAACCCTTCTGTCCTCTGTTGTTCGGCGGTCGGGTCTCTTCCTCGTCGTCGCTGTTTAGCCCCTTGTCATTGTTTTCGGCAATTAACATGGCGGCCTGCTTGAACACCCAGCAGTCTCTATTAGTGTGGTTAGCTGGCTTTTCAGAGGTGCCATGTATCTGGCATAAGCGGTCGAGTATTCGGTCCAGATTGGATGGACCCGAGTGGTTCTTTGAATGGCTTCTTCCACGACGGGTTTAGAGCCTCGAATCCGGCGTTGACCGCCGATCCTCCTTATATCGCCGCCGCACGCGGCGCTTTGTTTTGTTTTGACGTGACCTGCCGTTGTTGTCCTTAGTATCCGGACTGCAGAATTTTTACGGAGATTGTTGCTGCGGGCTAGCTAGCTGTCCTCTCCGCGCAAAAGCGGGTCATTAACGATGTGAGGGCTGCCATGGATTTCGCTTTTCCTGCCCAGTGCGGGCTAGCCATTCGTCCCGGATGTTATGTTTGAAGGCTGCAAGGGCCTCGCATCCGGCAATTGACGATTTGATTTTTCTTCGTCAAGAACCGTGTCGTAATTGTCCGGCCGATTAAATCTGGCTGTTGAATGATGAGGCTTAGGTCATTGGCGTCTGGTGGTCGCACATATGTGCCTTGGAAGTTATCAAGGAATGCGGCCTCCAGGTCTTCCCAACACCCAATTGACTCTGCGGGCAAGCTGTTAAGCCAATGCCGAGCTGGTCCTTTAAGCTTGAGTGGGAGGTACTTGATGGCGTGGAGATCGTCGCCGCGGGCCATATGGATGTGTAGAAGATAGTCTTTGATCCAAACCGCGGGGTCTGTTGTGCCATCGTAAGATTCGATGTTTACGGGTTTAAACCCTTCGGGGATCTGATGATCCATTACTTCGTCAGTGAAGCATTACGGGTGTGCGGCGCCTCTGTATTGAGCAATATCGCGATGCAGCTCGAGAGAGCACTGTCTGCTGTGTTCGGCCCGGCCAGAGTTATTGTATTCTGCGCGACAGTATTCGTCGTGGGTCGTAGGGCGCCCACGTGATCCGTAAATGGACTTGGATTGCCTTGCTTTGTCCTCCAATATTTCTCGCAAGTCCGGCGCGTTCCCTCTTGGCTTCGTACTTTTGGAGCGATGCCGGGGTATGGTCTTGGCTGGGGGCCTGGATGCCTCTCTGTCACGACCACGGGGTGGTCGGTCAGCCATATCATGCACTGGTGATGGAGGTATGTATGCTTCCTCCTCTAATCGGGGGAGCAGCTTGCGTCTTGGGTAACTTTTGGAGGGACGTTCGATTTTATACTCTTCGGCCGCGAGGACCTCGGTCCATCGATCGGCCAGCAGGTCCTGATCAGCTTGAAGCTGTTGTTGCTTTTTCTTTAGGCTGTTTGCTGTGGCGATATGCCTGCGCGTGAAGCGCTCTTGTTCGACGGGATCCTCGGCACGCAGCGAATTGGTCATCGTTGAGGCTTGCTTCGTCTTGGAGGGAGGCATATAGTTATGATCCTCAACCTCTTCGTCTGCCGCCCCTCGTGAGGGCTTGCTTCGCATCCTCTGCGCTGAGTCTTCTTTGAGGGGATTGTCTTCGGCACTCTCGGAGTATTATTATCTCTGTGCGGAATATCCATTCTTCTTTGTGGCGAGATTTAGAGCGGCGCCGACGCCGGCGCTTGGGCTGCTTCTTTAAAGAGTGCGCCTCCGCTGTTTCTTCGCCGTCCCGTCTTTTGGGGTGTCCACCATGTATATGTCGATGACGAGGTGGTCTTCCGATTGCCCTGTAGGCGCTGGTTCTGTTAAATCTCCGGCATCGCCGTATATAGCGCCGATGTCTTGAGTCGTAGTCTAGCATGTCGGTTAGATCGTCGGCAGTGGCTACAAAGTGGGTGGTGGGTGGGCTCAATTTCTTCGTCGTCTGTACCCCAACCATCCCGCCATAGTCCGCCAGACTCTCCGATAACGAGAGATGCTTTAGTGAATTCAAGATATCGCCAAAAGGCGAGTATTGGAAGATGTCCGCGCGGTGAATTTATAACCGCGCCCAATCCGGATCGATTGGTAGGGCGCGGAGGTTTGGAGTCCGCAAGGAGTTGGCGCCCGGAATCACGAAGTTTCGCAGGGACAAGATTAGTGTTCGCTCCATCGCCGTGGATGTTGAAGCCCCAGAGCGGCGTCTATCGACCGGCCCTCGATCTGGGCGATCGGCTCCGGGCTAATGGCCGAAGCGAACCCGTGTGCGGCCACCAAGGCACTGTTCGGTGGCAGAGCTAGATCATGCCCGTCGTGCCACAAAGGCTGGCGCTTGGTTGTGGCTCGAGTCCGTCGAAGATCAAGTCTCCGCGACATCGGCCGTGAAGTTTAAGCTTCCTAATCGACTGACGGCCGGGGCATAGCTTTGATCTGCTCCGGATGGCCAAGTGAATTGCCCCGCAGGCGAAGACGCCGAATACGAAGATCTGTCCGGGAGAAAAGTCTCACCACGACAGCGTTGCTGGTTGAAGATGCCATCAAGCCTATCGGTGACGATACGGAGGAACTCTCAATGAAAGCACCAATGTCGGTGTCAAAACCGGCGGATCTCGGTAGGGGGTCCCGAATCGTGCGCCTAGGTGGATGGTAACAAGAGACGAGGGACACGATGTTTTTACCCAGGTTCGGGCCCTCTTGATGGAGGTAAAACCCTACGTCCTGCTTGATTAATATTGATGATATGGGTAGTACAAGAGTGGATCTACCACGAGATCAAGGAGGCTAAACCCTAGAAGCTAGCTTATGGTATGATTGTTGTAATGTATGTTATCCTACGGACTAAAGCCCTCCGGTTTATATAGACACCGTAGGAGGCTAGGGTTACACAGAGTCGGTTACAATGGTAGGAGATCTACATATCCGTATTGCCAAGCTTGCCTTCCACGCCAAGGAAAGTCCCATCCGGACACGGGACGGAGTCTTCAATCTTGTATCTTCGTAGTCTTGGAGTCCGGCGGATAATGATAGTCTGGCTGTCCGGACACCCCCTAGTCCAGGACTCCCTCAAGGACCATGATAGAAGAGAGGAAGGCCACACTCGAGGAGAAGAAAGCCGCGCTCGAGGGAAAGAGGGTGAAGATCGCCGCCAATGCGGACGACGCCAAGATATGACCTTGAATATCGACTCTCTAGATGCGAATGCTAGAATTATCGTGCAATCCGTCCATACCAGATGCTGGAGCGGCAGAAAGATGAGTTGGTGGCGGCGGAAGATTAGGACGCGACGGAGGCAGAGGTGGGAGGCAACGCGAAGGTTGCTGCTACATCTCGAGCTTGCGTTGGTTTTCCCCGAAGAGGAGAGGATGATGCAGCACAGTAGCGTAAGTATTTCCCTCAGTTTTTGAGAACCAAGGTATCAATCCAGTAGGAGGTCACGCGCAAGTCCCTCGTACCTGCACAAAATGATAGCTACTCGCAACCAACGCGATTAGGGGTTGTCAATCCCTTCACGACCACTTACGAGAGTGAGATCTGATAGAGATAATATTTTTGGTATTTTTCGTATAAAGATGCAAAGTAGAAAGTAAAGGCAAACCAAGTAAATAAAGTGATGGAGATTAATATGATGAGAATAGACCCGGGGGCCATAGGTTTCACTAGTGGCTTCTCTCAAGAGCATAAGAATTCTACGGTGGGTGAACAAATTACTGTTGAGCAATTAACAGAATTGAGCATAGTTATGAGGTTATCTAGGTATGATCATGTATATAGGCATCACGTCCGAGACAAGTAGACCGAAACGATTCTGCATCTACTACTATTACTCCACTCATCGACCGCTATCCAGCATGCATCTAGAGTATTAAGTTAAAAACAGAGTAACGCCTTAAGCAAGATGACATGATGTAGATGAATAAATTCATGCAATATGATAAATACCCCATCTTGTTATCCTCAATGGCAACAATACAATACGTGCCTTGTAACTCTTTCTGTCACTGAGTAAGGACACCGCAATATTGAACCCAAAGCCATGCACTTATCCCATTGCAAGAACTACCAATCTAGTTGGCCAAACCAAACGGATAATTCGAAGAGACTTGCAAAGATAACTCAATCATACATAAAAGAATTCAGAGAAGATTCAAATATTATTCATAGATAAGCTGGATCATAAACCCACAATTCATCGGTCTCAACAAACACACCACAAAAAAGAAGATTACATCGAATAGATCTCCACGAGAGAGGGGGAGAACATTGTATTGAGATCCAAAAAGAGAGAAGAAGCCATCTAGCTACTAGCTATGGACCCGAAGGTCTGAAGTAAACTACTCACACTTCATCGGAGGGGCTATGGTGTTGATGTAGAAGCCCTCCGTGGTGGATGCCCCTCCAATGAGCTCCTAACAGGCCCCAAGATGGGATCTCGTGGATACAGAAGGTTGTGGCGGTGGAATTAGGTTTTTTGCTCTTTCTCTGGTCTATTGGGGGTACGTAGGTATATATAGGAGGAAGGAGTACGTTGGTGGAGCGTCAGGGGGCCCACGAGGTAGGGGGCGCGCCCAGGGGGCGCCCTCCACCCTCGTGACCGCCTCTGGCGCTTCTTGGAGTAGGGTCCAAGTCTCCAGGATCACGTTCCCGAAGGTTTCATTCCGTTTGGACTCCGTTTGATATTCTGTTTCTTCGAAATACTGAAAAAGGGAAAAACAACAATTCTGGGTTGGGCCTCCGGTTAATAGGTTAGTCCCAAAAATAATATAAAAGTGGAAAATAAAGCCCATTATAGTCCAAAACAATAGATAAAGTAGCATGGAGCAATCAAAAATTATAGATACGTTGGAGACGTATCAGGCATCCCCAAGCTTAATTCCTGCTCGTCCTCGAGTAGGTAAATGATAAAAAGAGAATTTTTAATGCGGAGTGATACTTTGGCATAATTTCAATGTAAATCTTCTTAATCATGGTATGAATATTCAAATCCGAAAGATTCAAGACAAAAGTTCATATTGACATAGAAATAATAATACTTCAAGCATACTAATCAAAGTAATCATGTCTTCTCAAAATAGCATGGCAAAAGAAAGTTCATCCCTACAAAATCATATAGTTAGGCTATGCTTCATTTTCGTCACACAAAGATGTTCCCAACTTCTATACCCCTGATGACAAGCCAAGCAATTGTTTCATAGTTAAATAATCTCAAACTTTTTCAACCTTCACGCAATACATGAGCGTGAGCCATGGATATAGCACTATGGGTGGAATAGAATATGATGAGGGGGATTGTGTGGAGAAGACAAAAAAGGAGAAAGTCTCACATCAATGAGGCTAATCAATGAGCTATGGAGATGCCCATCGATTGATGTTAATTCAAGGAGTAGGGATTGCCATGCAACGGATGCACTAGAGCTATGAATGCTCAACAAAAGAAAACTAGTGGGTGTGCATCCAACTTGCTTGCTCATGAAGACCTAGGGCATTTTGAGGAAGCCCATCGTAGGAATATACAAGCCAACTTATATAATGAAAAATTCCCACTAGTATGAACAAGACAACTTATGAGACTCACTATATAAAAAACAAGGTGCTACTTTGAAGCACAATATATGAGACTCACTACATGAAGAACAAGGTGCTACTTTGAAGCACAAGTGTGGAAAAAGAGATAGTAGCATTGCCCTTTATATATATATTTTTTGGGCCTTTTTTATTATTTTGGCCTTTCTCCTTTTTTTTGGGCAATGCTCTAATAATGATGATCATCACACTTCTATTGATTACAACATAAGTATTACAACTCGATGCTAGAACAAGATATGACTCTATATAAATGCCTCCGGCGGTGTACCGGGATGGTGCAATGAATCAAGAGTGACATGTATGAAAAATAATGCATGATGGCTTTGCCACAAATACGATGTCAACTACATGATCATGCAATGGCAATATGACAAAAGTAATGTATGTCATGATGATGATGGTGGAAGTTGCATGGCAATATATCTTGGAATGGCTATGGAAATGCCATAATAGGTAGGTATGGTGGCTGTTTTGAGGAAGATATAAGGAGGTTTATGTGTGATAGAGCGTATCATATCACGGGGTTTGGATGCACCAGCGAAGTTTGCACCAACTCTCAAGGTGAGAAAGGGCAATGCACGGTACCGAAGAGAGTGTGTATAATCCATGGACTCAACATTAGTCAAAAGAACTCATATACTTATTGCAAAAATTTAGAAGTCATCAAAAATCAAGTACTACGCGCATGCTCCTAGGGGGATAGATTGGTAGGAAAAGACCATCGCTCGTCCCCGACCGCCACTCATAAGGATGCACAAGCCAGGTACCCTTCATGTTTCAAATTTGTTACACAACTTTAACCATACGTGCATGCTACGGGACTTCCAAACTTCAACACAAGTATTTCTCAAATTCATAATCACCCAACTAGCACGACTTTGATATTATCACCTCCATATCTCAAAACAATTATCAAGCATCAAACTTATCTTAGTATTCAACGCACTCAAAAGAAAGTTTCACATATCTTGAATACCAAGTATATTAACATTAAGCAAATTACCATGCTATTAACGACTCTCAAAATAATCTAAGTGAAGCATGAGAGATCAAGTTTCTTTAAAACAAATCCACCAACGTGCTCTAAAAGATCTAAGTGAAACTAGAGCAAAAATTATCACGCTCAAAAGGATATAAGTGAAGCACTATGAGCAAAACTATCAAGCTCAAAAGATATAAGTGAAGAACATAGAGTATTCTACAAATTTCAATTCATGTATGGCTCTCTCAAAAGGTGTGTACAGCAAGGATGATTGTGGTAAACTAACAAGCAAAGACACAAATAATACAAGACGCTCCAAGCAAAACACATATCATGTTGGTGAATAAAAATATAGCTCCAAGTAAATTACCGATGGAAGTGGATTTAAAGAGGGATGCCTTCCGGGCATCCCCAAGCTTTGAATTTTGGTGTCCTTGGATTATCTTGGGGGTGCCATGGGCATCCCCAAGCTTAGGCTCTTGCCACTCCTTGTTCCATAATCCATCAAAATAATTCACCCAAAACTTGAAAACTTCACAACACAAAACTCAACAGAAATCGTGTGAGCTCCGTTAGAGAAAGAAAACAAAAGACTACTTCAAGGTACTGTAATGAACTCATTCTTTATTTATATTGGTGTTAAACCTACTATATTCCAACTTCTCTATGGATCATAAACTATTTTACTAGCCATAGATTCATCAAAATAAGCAAACAACACACGAAAAACAGAATCTGTCAAAAACAGAACAGTCTATAGTAATCTGTAACTAACGCAAACTTCTAGAACTCTAACAATTCTCCCAAAATAGTAAGTCCTGTACAATTTTTTTATTGATCAGCAGCAAAAATAATCAATGCAAAAGCACGTTCCAGTGATTTATCATAACCAAATTCGTGCGCGCAAAGTTTCTGTTTTTCAGCAGAATCAAATCAACTATCATCGTAGGTTATCCTATAGGTCCTACTTGGCACAAACACTAATTAAAACATAAAACCACATCCAAACAGAAGGTAGATGGATTATTTATTCCTAAACAGAAACAAAAACAAAAAAACACAAAATAAAATTGGGTTGCCTCCCAACAAGCGCTATCGTTTAACGCCCTTAGCTAGGCATAAAAGCAAGGATAGATCTAGGTAGTGTCATCTTTAATTTTCAGTTTTTTGGTGGAGTCATGCTCGAATCCGGGAGGTTCTTTCCTCTTCCCTTCATACTCGGAAATTTTTAGATCTAAAGAATCCAACCGCTTATTGCAAAGAGTAATCAACATATTCATGCGGTGAAGATTTCCGCTAACACTTTTAAGAGGCTCAAGAGACTTTTGTAAAACATTTGTTACTTCGCAAATCTTCTCAAACACTTGGGTTTCTCCTTGGGTAGGATGAGATCCTCCCTTTTGGGGTAGTGTTCCCACTATTCCCTCTATAATTTCATGCGCAATACTGGGATCAATCTCAATGAAATTTCCCTTGGCAATGCAGTCCAAGAGTTGTCTATGCGTCATATTTAACCCAACATAAAAATTTCGAAGAAGAATTCTAAAGTTCACCTCTAGGGTGCACTTATGATAAGATTCCGTCATCCTATACCAAGCATCTTTTAAGTTTTCTCCTTGCCTTTGCTTGAAGTGTAGAACTTCAAACTCGAGAGACATAGGAGCGGATAAGGAATTAGACATGATGACAAGCAAGCAAACTAACACACGAGAAAACAAAAGGCAAAGGGAAAAAGAGGAGGAGATTGGGAAAGAGAGGGCGAATAAAACGGCAAGGGTGAAGTGGGGGAGAGGAAAACGAGAGGCAAATGGAAAATAATGTAGTGCGATAGATAGGGATTGTGATGGGTACTTGGTGTGTTGACTTTTGCGTAAGCCTCCCCGGCAACGGCGCCAGAAATCCTTCTTGCTACGTCTCGAGCTTGCGTTGGTTTTCCCCGAAGAGGAGAGGATGATGCAGCACAGTAGCGTAAGTATTTCCCTCAGTTTTTGAGAACCAAGGTATCAATCCAGTAGGAGGCCACGCGCAAGTCCCTCGTACCTGCACAAAATGATAGCTACGTAGGGGTTGTCAATCCCTTCATGGTCACTTACGAGAGTGAGACCTGATAGGGATAATATTTTTGGTATTTTTGGTATAAAGATGCAAAGTAGAAAGTAAAGGCAAAGCAAGTAAATAAAGTGATGGAGATTAATATGATGAGAATAGACCCGGGGGCCATAGGTTTCACTAGTGGCTTCTCTCAAGAGCATAAGTATTCTACGGTGGGTGAACAAATTACTATTGAGCAATTGACAGAATTGAGCATAGTTGTGAGGTTATCTAGGTATGATCATGTATATAGGCATCACGTCCGAGACAAGTAGACCGAAACGATTCTGCATCTAGAGTATTAAGTTAAAAACAGAGTAACGCCTTAAGCAAGATGACATGATGTAGAGGAATAAATTCATGCAATATGATAAATACCCCATCTTGTTATCCTCAATGGAAACAATACAATACGTGCCTTGTAACTCTTTCTGTCACTGAGTAAGGACACCGCAAGATTGAACCCAAAGCCATGCACTTCTCCCTTTGCAAGAACTACCAATCTAGTTGGCCAAACCAAACGGATAATTCGAAGAGACTTGCAAAGATAACTCAATCATACATAAAAGAATTCAGAGAAGATTCAAATGTTATTCATAGATAAGCTGGATCATAAACCTACAATTCATCGGTCTCAACAAACACACCGCAAAAAAGAAGATTACATCGAATAGATCTCCACGAGTGAGGGGGAGAACATTGTACTAAGATCCAAAAAGAGAGAAGAAGCCATCTAGCTACTAGCTATGGACCCGAAGGTCTGAAGTAAACTACTCACACTTCATCGGAGGGGCTATAGTGTTGATGTAGAAGCCCTCCGTGGTGGATGCCCCCTCCGGCGGAGCTCCGGAACAGGCCCCAAGATGGGATCTCGTGGATACAGAAGGTTGCGGCGGTGGAATTAGGTTTTTTGCTCTTTCTCTGGTCTATTGGGGGTACATAGGTATATATAGGAGGAAGGAGTACGTCGGTGGAGCGTCAGGGGGACCACGAGGTAGGGGGGCGTGCCTGGGGGGGCGCCCTCCACCCTCGTGACCGCGTCTGGTGCTTCTTGGAGTAGGGTCCAAGTCTCCTGGATCACGTTCAGTGAGAAGATCATGTTCCCGAAGGTTTCATTCCGTTTGGACTCCGTTTGATATTCTGTTTCTTCGAAATACTGAAAAAGGCAAAAACAGCAATTCTGGGCTGGGCCTCCAGTTAATAGGTTAGTCCCAAAAATAATATAAAAGTGGAAAATAAAGCCCATTATAGTCCAAAACAATAGGTAAAGTAGCATGGAGCAATCAAAAATTATAGATACGTTGGAGACGTATCAGTTGCCTACGCAGCGGCGATCGCACCTCCTTGATTGAGGATTAACCATCTTGCCGGGATGGCCGGTTCGGCGGGGCAGAAATGCACGGACTACCAGACTGATGTTTTTTGGATTCGGGCATGTAAAAACTAAGCATGTTTGCCTCTTTTTGGTTGTGCTTGTGGACGCGATCCAGGGCGGGTGTGATCCAGCGTGTTGTGTGGATCGGCATAGATTTGAATTTGAATTTTCTGGCGGACATATACAGGCTACGGTTGGATGGTATCCTCCCACATTCGTGTCCACGGACTAGTCCCCTCTGTCCACGGGAAAATGCGGGATGAAATTTGCGGGTTGCCGTTGGAGATTGTAGGATCGAAAGTATGTCTAGAGGGGGTGATTAGACTACTTGACCAAATAAAAATCTAGCCTTTTCCCAGTTTTAAGTCTTGGCAGATTTTAGCAACTTAGCACAAGTCAAGCAATCAACCTACACATGCAATTCTAAGAGCATAGCAGCGGAATGTAAATCATTGCATATGAAGGTAAAGGGGAGGAGTTTGGAGGGAGCAAACGCAATGTAGACATGGAGATTTTTGGCGTGGTTCCGATAGGTGGTTTATCATACATCCACATTGATGGAGACTTCAACCCATGAAGGGTAACGGTTGCGCGAGTCCACAGAGGGCTCCACCCATGAAGGGTCCACGAAGAAGCAACCTTGTCTATCTCACCATGGTCATCGCACACGAAGGACTTGCCTCACTAGGGTAGATCTTCACGAAGTAGGCGATCTCCTTGCCCTTACAAACTCCTTGGTTCAACTCCACAATCATGACGGAGGCTCTCAAGTGACACCTAACCAATCTAGGAGACACCACTCTCCAAAAGGTAATAGATGGTGTGTTCATGATGAACTACTTGCTCTTGTGCTTCAAACGATAGTCTCCCCAACACTCAACTCTCTCACACAGATTTGGCTATGGTGGAAAGATGATTTGAGTGGAAAGCTACTTGAGGAAGGCTAGAGATCAAGATTCTTGTGGTTGGATTGGAATGTCTTGGTCTTAACACATGAGTAGGTGGTTCTCTCTCAGAAAATGAGTAGTGGGAGTGTAGGCACGTTCTGATGGCTCTCTCTCAAATGTAGAAGGGGGTGGAGGGGTATATATAGCCTCCACACAAAATCTAACCGTTACACACAATTTACCAAACTCGGTGGGACCAAACAGTGAAACTCGGTGGGACCAACTTGGTTCAAAATGTGAACATTAGGCTTTTCGGTGGGACCGACGATATCAACTCGGTGAGACCGATGCGCTAGGGTTAGGGCAAAACCTCATCTTGGTGAGACCGATCACATGAACTCGGTGAGACCGATTTCAGTAATAAGCAAACACAGACTTGGTCAGGCAAACTCGGTGGGACCGATCGCTCATTTCGTGAGGCCGAAATGTTACGAAAAGGAAACAGAGAGTTTGCACTGCAAACTCGGTGGGACTGGTCGCTCATCTCGGTTAGACTGAAATGTTACGAAGGGAAACAGAGAGTTTGCAATCCCATCTCGATGAGACTGAGATCCCTATCGGTAAGACCGAATTGATTAGGGTTTGTGGATATGGCTTTGTCAGGTGAACTCGGTAGCGCCGAATAGATCAAATCCGTGGGTCCGAGTTTGACTCTTTGTTTAGGACATATGTGGAAATGAGAAAGTGGTTGAGGGTTTTTGGAGCATATCACTAAGCATTTTGAGCAAGCAAGTCATTAAGCAACACCTCATCCCCTTTTAATAGTATTGGCTTTCCTATGGACTCAATGTGATCTTGGTGTTCGACGAGTTTTTGTGCAATATTGCATAAAATAATTTTCTTTTTCTAATGAGTTTTCATGCAGGGCCATTTATATGCAAAGGCAAGTTAATTAATAATACAAAGAAAAAAATGGTTTAGCATGGCACAAGGATGCATAGCAAGCTTCCCACGATTCTTGGACATGCACGTGCATGCAATCTTGGTGCAAGTTGCACATATCTTGGCCACATGCACGTAGATTAGATGTGATAGTCTAGTTTTGTACATGTACGTATTCGGGTATCCACGGCCGGACGGCAAGGTCGCGTTTATACGTACTCGAATACCTGCTCGTTGAAATACTCTTTATAGGTAGCCGGCAAGCGCGCAGATATACGCCTCCGACCAATATCAGGTAACTAAGATGCTCACGATGCATTGTTCGGTATGCATATGACTTGTTTGCGCACATGAGAAGGCCAGTGCGGCACATTTGGAAAGTAAAGGAGCCAATACATACACGGATCAGGTTTCGTTTCCTTTTTCTTAAGCAGACTTGTGCTTCAAGAAGAGTAATAAAAAGGAAGCTTTGGCCATGCCCAACCAAGGCTAGTCACCTATAAATACGTGAAGAGAGCCGACGTATTGAGGCAGAGAGAGAGAGAGTTGGATGCAGCCGGCGAGGAGACGCGACCAACGCGGCAGCGGCGAGTAGAAGGGACGCGGCAGCAACGAACTCAGACGCCCCACAATACGGGAGCGCAGTACACCACGGCATGGAGATGCAATAAAGGAGATGCATCCACGTGCAACAGCCGTGTTCTTTTCTTCTTATATGATATGTATAGTTTGTTTCCCAGGTTTGTGGAGGACGACCGAGGAGAAGACAATGGCTCGGCGGCGGAAGCCAGCCGATGAGGCGTGCCTGGCGGCAGCACGCCAGACGTACACATGCGAGAGGATGCGGTGGCGGCAGTGACACCCATCCGAGCTCGGCGACGGCAACGGCAACACATACGAGGCCGAGCTAGCTCACGGCGAGCATGCAGATGGCCGAGGAGACGAAGAAACAGGAGCGTACCAAGCCCCATTGACCAACTTTATTTGTTATTATGCCTTCTATCTATCAGGTGCTACATAAAGGGCAAGGCAAGAATAACCAAGTCGGAGCGCCACGCAGTCAAAGGCGATACATCTGCCCAGCAGCAAAGCCATCAACCGGGAGACCACGGAGATGAAGAAAGTCGGGCACTCGGGAGATATGTGCAATGGCTAGCACGTCCTCTTCTTTCTCTATCGTACGTACGTTTTTTTATGTACCAGGTGCAACGCAGCTGGTGGACAACGCGCCCATTGGGAAAGATCGCGGACGATGCGGCGCTCTTATCGCAATGGAGGCGGCGCACGACGCACCCAACAGAGGTGGCCGCGGACGATGCGGCGCTCTTCTCGTACCCGGTGCTATGGTGGCGGCGGATGACACGCTCAACGGAGGTTGCTGCAAACGATGTGGCGCTCTTCTCGTAGGAGCATTTGAGGCGGTGGACGACGCGCTCAATGGGGGTGGCCGCGGATGAAGCAACGCTCTTCCCGTACAAGGTGTTGTCGAGGCGGTCGATGACGCGCCAACGGAGGTGCCGCAAATGATGCAGCGCTCTTCTCGTACCCGGTGCAATGGAGGCGGCGGATGATGACACACACAGCGGTTGTGGCCACGGACGATGCAGCGCCCTTCTCGTACTAGATATAATGGAGGCGATGGTCGACATCGCGGGACCAGTAGACTACATCAATATCGCCAGGCCCATCTCCAACATCATCAACCCGACGCCGCGGAGTACCGCGGTGTGGAGCTCGCAAGGACGCCGCCGCCATGCCATGGAGGATGGCGACACGGAGCCCGCCAGGACGACGCCCGTCGTCTTTGTCATCAAAGACGCCACGGAGGACGGAGGTTTGGAGCTCCCGAGGATGCCGCCGTCATGCCGTGGAGGGTGGTGACACGGAGCCCACCAAGATGACGCACATCATCAGCATCATCAAGCAGGTGCCGCATAGGACGGAGGCATGAAGCTAGTGGGATAACACGACGAAGTCTACCTCGTCAAGCTGGAGCCCGCAACCCGGATGACACGCGCCCCCGGTGCTTCCCGCAACACGGAGCCCGCGATACGAAGAAGATGGCGCTATGCGATGACACGTCTTCACCGACCCTTACTACAATTCTGCTATGTGTTTCCTTTGTCTTGATGGACCACCGAATATGGCGTCCAACCGAGATGAGGTGCACTCTTCAGGGCGTACAGGTCTTGGCGTATAGGCGGCGTGCTCCTTGTCTTAGCAGACCACCGAATACGGCGTCTAGCTTAGTCGAGGCATCAACCACGCCCCTCCGTGAAGACATATTTCTTCAGCACCACAATGTTTTTCCCTTGTCTTGGTGGACCACCAGCGTCAAGCCGAGACGAGACGCACCCTTCGTTGCACAGATCTCGTTGTCGTACAGGCGGCGTGCTTATTGTCTTAGCAGACCACCGAATACGGCGTCTAGCTGAGACGGACATCAACCACGCCCCTCCATGTCATCTTCTTCGGCCCCATGTTGTGTTCCCTTGTCTTGGCGGACCACCGAATACGGCGTCCAGCTGAGATGAGGTGCACCCTTTGTTGCATAGGTCTCATCATCGTACAGGTGGCATGATCCTAGTCTCAGCGGACCACCGAATACGGCATCTAGCTGAGACGAGGCATCAACCACGCCCCCCTAAGACGTTACCTCTCACGGCCTCGTGATGCGGAGTCTTTGTCCCCGCGGACTGCCGTAACCTCGGTGTTTAGTCGAGACAAGACGCCAACCACACCGGCCATGCCGATGCGAGTGTGTGTTGGTTTTACACTGACGACATTCTCCGTAAAAGAATAGTCCAGCGAGGCAACCCCTTGTGTACCCCGACGAAGCCGCTACATTGTCAAGAAGTCCGAGCCAAGCAGGATCCATGCTACCCCAACACCGACTACATCAGTGCTTTCAACACCGATGAGGCGCAATAGCAAGGGCGGACTTGGCTAGCACAAAGCCATGTTTTGAGTGGCACGTGTACCGATGAGGACACGGGCTTTGCTGCTGCCCGCACCTACACACACAATCATCATATGCATGGAGAACGTGAAGCTAAGACGACGAGGACGACCACACAGCTTAATCGGAGGTATCTCGCGGAGCAACCCGCAGGAGTAATTAACCGGGAGCTTTTCGAGGCCCCGGGAACCAGGAGACCGCACATCGCCATAGTCAGGCAGGCCGCGCTAGTAGGCCACGGAGCGCAACCATTGTTTTATGGGATCTTGTAATTTTGTTCATCCTAAGAGATAAATGAAATACTTGTTTCCCGTATCACTTTTCTTTGTCTACTACGGTACACTGGCACGCCCGCATTTTTCTTGTTCCCCGGCGTATGAGAGAAATCTATACTCCTTCTCTTCCCTTCTTCCGGAGTGCAGAATAGATTTTTCTCGTGTCAAACAAATTGGCACGCCCAGTGGGACGTGGTTCTCCTCCCATCTTTGCTTCGCTGTGGTCATCGATTTTTTTCCGTCAAGATCTTCTCCAACAATATGAGATGGTGCCAACCCGTGGGTGCAACTTTCATTTGCCTCATCATCGTCGAGCATTGGAGGCCAAATTCGTGTCCATGAGATGCTACTGTCTAGGGGCAATACAGTGATCCTAGGGCAATGGGGCGGGTGCATGCTCTATGCCTTAAGTTCTTCATTAGAAGGGGCACAAGCGACACGTGCACCAAGGAGATGTCCCTACGATGGCAGCATGGAGGGCAAGTGTGTGGTTGCGGCATACTCACTCGATAGCACACGTGCCCTAGCTCCATCACCGACAGTCGTGCAATGGGGAGACAAACTGCAATGGCAGCGTCTGCGGGGCACATGGAGAAGTTGCGCCAACAGGGACGGGCACCCACAGTGGTGGCGTCCAATGGTCACAAGAAGGCGGTACTATGCCTGGCTCGATGGACATGCCGACGGCGGCAACGTCATGCTGCAAAACGCATGTGAATGCATTTTTTCCTCTGTTTTATTTTCTTTCTTGTAGAAGGGCATGCATCCGGAGGAAGTTTGCCTACATGGGATCAGCTCGCATCTGGTGGAGAATCACTGAAGGGAGGCAACCCAGCCAGGAGGAGACTGCCAGATGCCCGTGGCGGTAGCGTCAAGGAGGGCGCACCCGATAGAGCATAGTTCACACCGGCGCCACGCCGGTGGTCTGTGAACTACGTCCAAGCTTGAAGATGCACCAACGACGGCGACCAGGGGAGTCGCGGAAGAGGCCCGGACATACAACTGGGTGCGCGCTCCCATGGAGACCGCAGACAACACTAGAAGAGGCAGCGGCGCCGACGTAGGGATCACGCCAAAGAGGATGATGTGCAGGGTACACCAGTAGCTGAGGCGGATGCGGATGACATGCCGGCAGTCGCGGCAGTGATGCCGGACACACGCCAGAGAACCAGCCAGCAGAGCCTCTTCCAATCTACTTGAACACGCTACATCAACCCATATGACATGTACTAAGTACACGCGTCAGCGGAGGCTACGGACAATGCGCCAAGCGGAGAAACAACGCCGAGGAGTCGACGGCGTGCCAACGGAGGTCGCGTCGTGTAGATCGCACTCATCGGAGATGGCACAACCTGACCTCGGCTACGCGTGCGCTACCAGGGGCAGTCTACATGAGACACGTGAGGTTGCGTACGCAGCCGCCCACGGTATCGTGCAGGCACTGGTGCCCTTGCCCACACATCTTGCATGCTGGATTCCGCGGACACGCCGTGCAAAAGAACATGCCATGCACGCGTAAGGTATGGTCGTGTTGTTTTCCATCTTGCAGATAGCCTACCAATGAACATGGGTGAAGCACGGGTCCATGTGTGGCCATGCATGCGTACACAAGCTTGTGAAGAAATTCCAGCGGCCACACATGCTACTTATGTTGGCAGGAGAGTATCCCGGCCGATCAGTCCCTTTGACGCCGATACTGAAGCCAAGGAGATAGACGGAGGGGAGCCGCAACACATAGTACGCCCCACATGCAGAAGAAATGAAGAGGCGGTGACTGTAGGCGCATGGATCATGAGCACCGCGCCGAGGGGGACCACATGCTATATCAACACAGAGTATGCTCCGACGGAGGATGCATAGACAACTAGAGGCAGCGACACACGCTCTAGTGGATGTCACGCCAAGGATGGTCCTGCACCGGGCATACTCGAAGTCACCACGGAAGTCGCGGATGATGTAATGGCGACTGCAGATCCATGGGCGCAGACGCCTGGCATGTGTGGCGGAACAGGCCGGCGGTGCCTCCTTCTATGGGTGCCCACACATTACATCAGTTACACGCGCCAACAGAGGCTGCAGACGACGCAACAGCTGCCTCAGAGCCATGGACGCCGATGCCGGACGCATGTCGGAGAAGAGGCCGCGATGCTTTCTTCTATCTGCAGCAACACTCACATCCCGAAGTAGCCCTTGCCTTTTCCCATCTACACCAACATCCTACACTAATGCATACGAAGTATAGAAGTAGCGAAGGCATCCATCATCAAGTGAAACACCTGCACACTCAGGAAGGAGGAAGCCAGCATCAAGCGAGCAATGACGCATAGCGCACCCCAGTGGACGACGCACACACTCAGTCAGAGGCAGTGACACTACACCGCCAATATAAGCTGCGCCAAAGGGAAGCTGCAGAAGAGACCCTAGCACTTGACGCACGTGTACCCAACGCAGTCATGGACGATGCGCCAGCGATTGCACCCCATGGATGTACAACAACATTGACGGACACTTGCTAGAAATCTCGTCGGCGGTGTCTTCTTCCATGCATGCTTCCACAACGGCAGTAGCAAGGCTACCGGCGAATAGCTCGGCGTTAACTCCACACCGCCAATGACGTCAGAGGGGTTGCAGTGTGCGGCCTGGCACTATCTACACCACCCATGACCATGTTGGAGTCGTCATCATCAACCTCCGACATAACAAGGAACGCTGCTACATCAACATGTCGTCACCATCTTCATCAACATCACACTCGGCGGGGCCGCCGACTACATTGACACGCTGCCATCCGACTACATCGACACGGTGTCGCAATCTTCATCAACTCTTCATCTGGCGAGGGTGTCATCTACATTGATGCCGACGGATGTCCACATGACATCGTCATTTTCTTTGACTTACTACCTCGCGAGGACACAGACTCCACCGACACACCGCCTTTCTTCTACACCGAGCGAAGGTCATCCCCGTAACTGCCTCGCCCCAAGGTCTACATCGACGAGCTAGTATCATCATCATCTTTTAGCACCGCTGTCATGCGGCGACACGCAAGTCTTCTCCAACTTCTACATCAACATGCTTCCCCGACATCATCCAAGCTCCGACAAGGCGAAGCTGTACTCCATTGACTTGTCATTACCGTTGAAGCAATCCATATCTTGCCAGGCACCGACAAAGCGAAGGCAAGTCATCCAGTCCGACACCGACAAGGCGGACATCACCAGGCCGGGCACCGACGAGGCGAAGGCCGCCCACTTCATCATCGGACAATTGACAAGACGAAGGTATATGGCTAAGCATGGCCGGAGCGATGGGCATACCGCTCTCCACTTCACTTCATCACCACATCCCCACCATATACACCAAGCCAGCGGCGCAACCGGAGCCTTCAACAAGACACTCGGCAAGATACTCAAGAAGACGGTGACAAGGAACGAGAGAGACTGACATGACCATCTCCTCGAGTCCTTATGGGCGTACCGCATTATGGTCCGTACCCCAACACGGGCGACTCCATTTTGTCTCGTTTACGGGAGTGAGGCGGTCCTACCATGGGAGGTCGAGCTACCCTCTTGAGGGTGGCTATCCAAGATGAGATCACCCAAGACGTACAGGTACAACTGCAATTTCAGGAGCTCGACGCCCTTGAAGAGGGGCGACTTCATGCCCTATAGAACCTGAATCTTTACCACCAGAATCTGGTGAGATCCTACGGCAAGCTCGTCGAGCAACGTGTCTTCCAAAAGGAGAGTTGGTCCTCGTGCTTAGGCGTCCCATCATCGTCAAGCAAGACGAAGGGAAAGTTTGAGCCAATGTGGGAAGGACCATACATCATCAAGAAAGTCTACAATGGGGGAGCATGCCAGCTCGTCGATTTCTAGGGTGTCAGATCTATGCCTCCAATCAATGGAAGGTTCCTTAAAAAACATTTAAAAAATTGTCTTTCGGATTTTCCATTGGGGAAACTTTTTTTGTGGGCTATCGGATCCATGATGCATTCTCCTTAGCATTTCGTGGATATATCTAGTTTTCCCCAACTTTTACGGACTAAGTCCAACAAAAAATGGCTTCCCCCTTTCGCACTACGCTGTTGATTGAAGTTTCGGCTACCCTAGGACTTGTTGGAGGGCGGCACAATGTGTCGATTTGCAGGTGGAGCTGCTCCTACACCCACAATGCACGACACGTACCAGATGTACGCTTCCGAAGGCAGCGGAGATGATTGCTTGGGCACTTCCGAGTATTGAGACCCCACGCTCTTCATGTTTCCCGGCATGCCTTGTGTTCACAGAGACTCGCGCTCTAGGGAAGACTATAGGAGAAGATCATGGAGGGCTGCCTAACTCAACACAAGTTGGTTTGGTGCGTAGTCACATGGCAACCCTGGGGTGCGCCACCAGAAGCCCAGATAATGTGCTAGAGGGTTTTTCCTAGTCCACAGAGGTGAACAGTTCCCTTCCAAGTTCTCAAGGTGGGTCCCGAAGAATCCTGGAAGAAGAATCCCCAAGAAGTTTGAGCCGAATGTCAAAACAAGTCCGTGAAGTCCGCGGCCAATCAATCATCCGCGTGAGCAATCAAGATGAAATTCCGAAAGTACAAGAAGCAAATTCAAGAAAGAAAATCCCAACAATCCAAGAAGAAATCAAGCGTTCCCAAGCAGTAAGGGACCCACTAGAAGGAAGGTGGGAGGTAGCTGTTCACCACCCCTCAATATGCATGAAGAAAAATCGCCAAGCTATTGTCCCAAAACCATTTACCCTGAACTTATCACACCCAAGTCTCTGGGCTCATGGGGCATGTGCAGGGGGCATGTTGAGCTATGGGGGCCCTCAGTATGATGATGGGCTAGAGTATGAATTTTTGTTGCCTCTCAGAAGCATCCCAAAACACGACGTCTGCATACAAATACACCAAAGCTATTTAAGTTGTTGAGTTGCAATCGTCAAGGTCTTTTGACGGTTCCCAATGACAAGTCCTTCAGTAGCCTTCTCGGATATCACGCCTATAGCTGGTGTATAACGGGAAAGCCAACATTTTAAATCTTGCAACTTTTTTTCCTTTCTCTTTTCGCCTGTTTTAGTTGGTGTTCCTAGTTGTGCTCCTATAACATCTTTGCAGCCATGGAGAGGCACTCCCTGTCATCTTCAACGGCTTTCCGACAACAACCACTGCATCGAACTACGTCCTGGGTGCAGCAATACCCATGCGTCCCTGACAACACCGACGACAGCCCGACAACCAATGGTCTACACCGACACGCATGATGGGCGCCAGAAGGCAACACCGGCGCTCACGAAGGTGGAGACGGTTCGTCTCCGCAACACCGTCTCCAACAACAATGAAGCGTGGGGGCAACGTCAACCCCTCGATTATTCGTAAGGCCGATGGCGTCCCGGCGCACCACCGATGCCTCGCCTACATCAATACGAAGAGATCACGGGAGCAGTGTAACGCGCCAGTGCGACCAGCGTGAATCTGTGAAACCCTCCAATCAAGTCGGCTGGCACCGTAGCAGCTAGACGGTCGCAGCAAGATTGGTAAAAAAATTCTTCTCGTTTTCAGGATAAGGCATGATGTTTCGCCATGGGACGAAGACGGGATAGGGTTTCTTCATTGACTGGCATCATGGCTGTTATACGATCCAACGAGCTCCCTAAAGAACACAAGTGTGGATGGACGTACCTACACTAAGTCATGTTGTTTTCTCATCATCTTCAGAATGGTGCACACAAAGTCACGGAGATGTCAACTCCGAAATGGTTCTTTAGTCTGCACACAAATTATGCGGAAAAAAAAGTATTTCATCATGTCAAGCTTGATTTGCTTCGCACTCAAGCTCTATTTGACGAGGGGGCATTTGTTCGACGAGGGGGCACAAGGATGCATAGCAAGCTGCCCACGCTCTTGCACATGCACGTGCATGCAATCTTGGTGCAAGTTGCACATATCCTGGCCACATGCACGTAGACTAGATGTAATAGTCTAGTTTTGTACGTGTACGTATTCAGGTATCCACGGCCGGACGGCAAGGTCGCGTTTATACATACTCGAATACCTGCTCGTTGACATACTCTTTATAGGTAGCCGGCAAGCGCGCAGATATACGCCTCCGACCAATATCAGGTAACTAAGATGCTCACGATGCATTGTTTGGTATGCATATGACTTGTTTGCGCACATGAGAAGGCCTTGTGCGACACATTTAGAAAGTAAAGGAGCCATTGGTGGCTAGCTAGCTAAAATTGGCAATACATACACGGATCAGGTTTCGTTTCCTTTTTCTTAAGCAGACTTGTGCTTCAAGAAGAGTAATAAAAAGGAAGCTTTGGCCACGCCCAACCAAGGCTAGCCACCTATAAATATGTGAAGAGAGCCGACGTATCGAGGCACAGAGGGAGAGAGTTGGATGCAACCGGCGAGGAGACGCGCCCAAGGCGGCGGCGGTGAGTAGAAGGGACGCAGCAGCAACGAACTCACACGCCCCACAAGACGGGAGCGCAGTACACCACGGCATGGAGATGCAATAAAGGAGATGCATCCACGTGCAACAGCCGTGTTCTTTTCTTCTTATATGATATGTATAGTTTGTTTCTCAGGTTTTAGGGAGGACACACCGGAGGAGAAGACAACGGCTCGCGCGACGGAAGCCAGCCAGTGAGGCGTGCCCACGGCGACGGCGCGTACGTACACATGCAAGAGGATGCGGCGGCGGCAGTGACACCCATCCGAGCTCGGCGACGGCGACGGCAACACATATGAGGCCGAGCTAGCTCACGGCGAGCATGCAGATGGCCGAGGAGACGGAAAAACAGGAGCGTACCAAGCCCCATTGACCAACTTTATTTGTTACTATGCCTTCTATCTATCAGGTGCTACATAAAGGGCAAGGCAAGAATAACCAAGTCAGAGCGCCACGCAGCCGAAGGCGATACATCTGCCCAGCAGCAAAGCCATCAACCGGGAGACCACGGAGATGAAGAAAGTCGGGCACTCGGGAGATATGTGCAATGGCTAGCACGTCCTCTTCTTTCTCTATTGTACGTATATTTTTTATGTACCAGGTGCAACGCAGCTGGTGGACGACGCGCCCAGTGGGAAAGACCGTAGACGATGCGGCACTCTTCTCGCAATGGAGGCGGCGCACGACGCGCCCAACGGAGGTGGCCGCGGACGATGCGGCGCTCTTCTCGTACCCGGTGCTATGGTGGCGGCGGACGACACGCTCAACGGAGGTGGCTGCAAATGATGCGGCGCTCTTCTCATAGGAGCAGTTGAGGCGGTGGACGATGTGCTCAATGGGGGTGGCCGCGGACGAAGTGACGCTCTTCCCGTACAAGGTGTTGTCGAGGCGGTCGATGACGCGCCAACGGAGGTGGCCGCAGACGATGCAGAGCTCTTCTCGTACCCGGTGCAATGGAGGCGGCGGATGATGACACACACAGCGGTTGTGGCCACGGACGATGCAACGCCCTTCTCGTACTAGATATAATGGAGGCGATGGTCGACGTCGCGGGACCAGTAGACTACATCATTATCGCCAGGCCCATCGCTAACATCATCAACCCGACGCCGCGGAGGACCGCGGTGTGGAGCTCGCAAGGACGCCGCCGCCATGCCATGGAGGATGGCGACACGGAGCCCACCAGGACGACGCCGTCGTCTTTGTCATCAAATACGCCACGGAGGACGGAGGTTTGGAGCTCCCTAGGATGCCGCTGACGTGCCGTGGAGGGTGGCGACACGGAGCCCGCCAAGATGACGCCCATCATCAGCACCATCAAGCAGGTGCCTCATAGAACGAAGGCATGGAGCTAGTGGGATAAAACCATGAAGTCTACCTCGTCAAGCTGGAGCCCGCAACCCGGATGACACGCACCCCCGGTGCTTCCCACAACACGGAGCCCGCGATACGAAGAAGATGGCGCTATGCGATGACACGTCTTCACCGACCCTTACTACGATTCTGCTATGTGTTTCCTTTGTCTTGACGGACCACCGAATATGGCGTCCAACCAAGATGAGGTGCACTCTTCAAGGCGTACAGGTCTTGGCGTATAGGCGGCATGCTCCTTGTCTTAGCAGACCACCGAATACGGCGTCTAGCTGAGACGGGGCATCAACCACGCCCCTCCGTGAAGACATATTTCTTCAGCAACACAATGTTTTTTCCCTTGTCTTGGAGGACCACCGGCGTCAAGTCGAGACGAGACGCACCCTTTGTTGCACAGATCTTGTTGTCGTACAGGCGGCGTGCTCCTTGTCTTAGTAGACCACCAAATACGGCATCTAGCTGAGACGGACATCAACCACGCCCCTCCATGTCATCTTCTTCGGCCCCATGTTGTGTTCCCTTGTCTTGGCGGACCATCGAATACGGCGTCCAGCCGAGATGAGGTGCACCCTTCGTTGCACAGGTCTCGTCATCGTACAGGCGGCATGATCCTAGTCTCGGCGGACCACCGAATACGGCGTCTAGCTGAGACGAGGCATCAACCATGCCCCCCCTAAGATGTTACCTCTCACGGCCTCGTGAGGCGGAGTCTTTGTCTCCGCGGACTGCCGTAACCTTGGTGTCTTGTCGAGACAAGATGCCAACCACACCGGCCATGCCGATGCGAGTGTGCGTTGCTTTTACACTGACGACAGTCTCCATAAAATAATACTCCTGCGAGGCAACCCCTTGTGTACCCCGACGAAGCCGCTACATCGTCAAGAAGTCCGAGCCAAGAAGGATCCATGCTACCCCAACACCGCTTACATCAATGCTGTCAACACCGACGAGGCGCGACGGCGAGGGCGGACTTGGCTAGCACAAAGCCATGTTTTGAGCGGCACGTGTACCGACGAGGACACGGGCTTTGCCGCTGCCCGCACCTACACACACAATCATCATATGCATGGAGAACGTGAAGCAAAGAAAACGAGGACGACCACACAGCTTAATCGGAGGTATCTCGCAGAGCAACCCACGGGAGTAATTAACCGGGAGCTTTTCGGGGCCCCGGGAACCAGGAGAATGCACATCGCCGTAGTCAGGCAGGCCGCGCTAGTAGGCCATGGAGCGCAACCATTGTTTTATGGGATCTTGTAATTTTGTTCATCCAAAGAGATAAATGAAATACTTGTTTCCCGTATCACTTTTCTTTGTGTACTATGGTACACTGGCACGCCCACATTTTTCTTTTTCCCTGGCGCATGAGAGAAATCCATACTCCTTCTCTTCCCTTCTTATGGAGTGCAGATTAGATTTTTCTCATGTCAAACACTTGGATCACTAAAATGAGAATGTAGAGTCTTGAGCTTTTGCCAATATGTGTCCTTAGCATTTTGAGGGGTCCACATCTCTAGTCCATGCCATACCCATCATTGAACTTTCTGAAACATTGATCTTGAAAGAATGTTAGTTCAATGAGCTATATGTTGTTATGAAATACCAAAACCACCCACGGATTAGTTGCACTTTCAATCTCCCCCTTTTTGGTAATTGCTGAAAACATATAGATCAAAGCTTCGACAAATGATAATACAAATGAAGTACATCGTCGCTTTGAGAAGTATGTGATAAGCAAGAGCTCCCCCTAAATTTGTGCATCATTTAATATTTGCTTTTGAATGCAAATGCACAATCAATTAGGATCATGGGTCACTCTTCCATGTCACATACATCTTGGTGGAGTGCTCAAAATGATAGAATATGAAATATGTACTCATCACCAACAAGATATGAATGATCATACATGAGAGATAGAATATCATCATTAAGCACAAGCATTAAAGTATGATATGATCAAACATATGATCATAGAAGTATCTCGCACACAAGCATAAATATTGTATCACCCAAACAATCAAAGCAAATAGAGTATCAAGAGAGGCAAAAAGAAGCAAACACGCAAACACACACACACACACACACACACTCTCTCTCTCTCTCTCTCTCTCTCTCTCTCTCCTCTCTCTCTCTCTCTCTCAAAGCTTATGACCTATACACTTTCTCCCCCTTTGGCAACAAGTTACCAAAAAGCTTGAAAATGCATAGTGCTATGTGGCTCTCTAAGCATGATCTCCGGGAGCTCAAGAGTGCAAAGGTGGCGTGGATAGGAGTCCTGCAATGAATGCACCCGAAGAAATCTGAGGAGCTGGTGGAGTTGCAACTAGAGGAGCAACTGAAGCTGTAGCTGCAGGTGCTGACCCTGTAGGTCTGGGATCAGTAACAACTGGCACAGCTGATGACCTTGATCCCCTTGGGACTTGCTGAAAAGCATCTGTTGTAGGTCCCTCATCCCTATCTTCAAGTTCTTCTTGGATCTTCTCCACATTTGACTGTATTTTTGTGACCTTCACATCTAAGTCATGAATTTTTGTCTCAATTATCCTCTCAAGACTCTCTTGATTTTGAGTCAGGGTGGCCAATCCTTTCTCAATCCTCAAAGTAGCTTGAATGAGATAACCAAGTTGATCTTTCTTGGACTTCAGGAAAATCTGGGAGGCTCTTCAACACTTGGTGTCTTGGTTGCCTTCTCTGCTTTTGCTTTTTCTTTCTTCTCCTGAGCCTGCATAGATGTGGGATGTGATGGATCTATGACAACCACATTGTCTTGAAACTCTGGCAGCAGGGGAAGATGTTCCTTGTCCAAAAGATACATGTCCTTGCCCATCTTGGAGTTGATGAGCATCTGAATATGTGGAGCATAGCCACATGATCTCTTTTGGTTTGCAGCAGTCCTTTTGATAGTCTCAACTATCAAGGACATCACCTTGAATTTCTCAGGCACATCAAACATATGCAGCAGATTTATTGAGTGCCCTCTAATCATTATGTCATCTCCAGACATGGGCAGCAAAGTGTGTCTGAGGATTGTGTTGATTGTTGGCAGACCTGACAGCAGATAGTAAACTGATCCAAACTTATGAGTGTCCAAGGCAGCATCTGGAATCTCCTTGTACATGAGTGCCATAGAGTCATGTCCTTTCCTTGGCTTGGCATACACATCAGTGTCCTCCTCATGCTCTTCTGGGGCATTGATCAGCTTTGCCCACTCAGAAATAGAAGATTGGCACCTAGTACCCTCAGTCATCCAAATAATTTTACCGTCAGGGTAAAAGTGTGCTGTAGAGTAAAACTGCATGATCAACTCATCACTCCATTTAGTCAACTTCTGACTAACAAATGTGTCAACTCCTGTTCATCTGAAACTCTCATGGACTCCTGGGAAATAGTCAGCATTGTTGTCAATGAATTTCTAGTCAACCCATCTCATGTCACTTACTATGGGCTTCTTGTCCAGGAGCACAGTTTCATAGAAGTCTTGTTGTTCCTTTGTATGGAACCTGTAGTCAATAGCAGTCCTCCTTCTTATGGCATATGGGTTTGTTTGCCTTTATAGCCTGATACCCGCATCCTTTCTTAGATTCATGTACTCAGCCACATGATGTGTGTCATCATGATCAGAGATCTTGGGCTTCAGTTTCCTATGCACTTCCCCTTCCTCTTCTTCTTCCACTTTAGGCATTGGGGCCTTCTTCTTCTCAGCTGCTGGAATGTTCTTGGTGGATCTCTTGGGGGCTTGAGCAGCAGCTTTGGGGCAGTCTTGGGCTTTGATGGAGCAGCCACTGACTTGATTGCATCCCCCATCAACTTCTGAATTTTGGCAGGAGGTGCATCTTGCTCTTCTTCCTCCTCATCTAGGTCTCTGATCATAGAAGATCTGCCAATAACTCTGGCCATGGTAGTTTTGACCCTCTCCTTCCTCTTCTTGCCCTTGATGTCTACTACACAACCTTCTTCTTGTAGATGTTGTTGGGCCTACAAGTGCACAGGTTTGTAGGACAGTAGCAAATTTCCCTCAAGTGGATGACCTAAGGTTTATCAATCCGTGGGAGGCGTAGGATGAAGATGGTCTCTCTCAAGCAACCCTGCAACCAAATAACAAAGAGTCTCTTGTGTCCCCAACACACCCAATACAATGGTAAATTGTAAAGGTGCACTAGTTCGGCGAAGAGATGGTGATACAAGTGCAATGTGGATAGTAGATAAAGGTTTTGTAATCTGAAATTATAAAAACAGCAAGGTAACTAATGATAAAAGTGAGCGTAAACGGTATTGCAATGGTAGAAAACAAGGCCTAGGGTTCATACTTTCACTAGTGCAAGTTCTCTCAACAATAATAACATAGATAGATCATATAACAATCCCTCAACATGCAACAAAGAGTCACTCCAAAGCCACTAATAGCGGAGAACAAACGAAGAGATTATGGTAGGGTACGAAACCACCTCAAAGTTATTCTTTCAGATCGATCTATTCAAGAGTTCGTACTAGAATAACACCTGAGGACACAAATCAACCAAAACCCTAATGTCACCTAGATACTCCATTGTCACCTCAAGTATCTGTGGGCATGATTATACGATATGCATCACACAATCTCAGATTCATCCAACCAACACAAAGTACTTCAAAGAGTGCCCCAAAGTTTCTACCGGAGAGTCAAGAAAACGTGTGCCAACCCCTATGCATAGGTTCATGGGCGGAACCCGCAAGTTGGTCACCAAAACATACATCAAGTGGCACGTGATATCCCATTGTCACCACAGATAAACACGGCAAGACATACATCAAGTTTTCTCAAATCAAAGACTCAATCCAATAAGATAATTTCAAGGGGGAAACTCATTTCATCACAAGAGAGTAGAGGGGGAGAAATATCATAAGATCCAACTATAATAACAAAGCTCGCGATACATCAAGATCGTGCCATAGAGAGAACACGAGAGAGAGAGAGAGAGATCAAACACATAGCTACTGGTACATACCCTCAGCCCCGAGGGTGAACTATTCCCTCCTCGTCATGGATAGCATCGGGATGATGAAGATGGCCACCGGTGATGGATTCCCCCTCCGACAGGGTGCCGGAACGGGCTCCCGAGAGGTTTTTGGTGGCTACAGAGGCTTGCGGCGGCGGAACTCCCGATCTGTCTTCTCCATGGATGTTTTAGGTGCATGGGACTATATAGGCGAAAGAAGTCGGTCGGGGGTGCTCGAGGGCCCACGAGACAGGGGCACGCCCAGAGGGGCGCCCCTATCTCTGGCCTCCTCGAGGATCTTCGACGTAAACTCCAAGTCTCGGGATCATATTCTTCCCAAAAATCACGCTGCCGAAGGTTTCATTCCGTTTGGAATCCGTTTGATATTCCTTTTCTTCGAAATACTGAAACAGGCAATAAAACAGCAATATGGGCTGGGCCTCCGGTTAATAGGTTAGTCCCAAAAGTAATATAAAAGTGTATAATAAAGCCCGTAATCATTCAAAACAGATAATAAAATAGCATGAATGCTTCATAAATTATAGATACGTTGGAGACGTATCAGCATCCCCAAGCTTAATTCCTACTCGTCCTCGAGTAGGTAAATGATAAAGAAAGAATTTATGAAGTGTGAATGCTAGAAGGTGCACAATTTTGATCAATGATAATTTCAATCACCTTTTCTAGCATGAAAATATGTCATAACAGTAGTTCATCTCATAAAACTTCTCACGATAAAGTAACAAGCAATTCACATGTCAAAGCATAGACCATAAACTTTCTTGAAAACTAGCAAACTTCATTCTCAGTCATCAAACAATTGCAATTCATCTTATTTTCAGGAATAGCAAACTCCACATACTCAACTATCGTATAGTCTTCTACACTTGCTAACACTCACGCAATACTAATGGTTATGGAGTTTCAATCGGACACTGAGAAAGATAGGGGCTTATAGTGTTGCCTCCCAACGTATTCAACTTTGGGTGATGTCAACAATAATAGTTCATGCTAACTTACATCCAATTGGATATATATATCAGGATCTTCCCAACACGAGGTGCTTGCCAAAGGATAAAATGAAAAAGGGAAAGGTGAAGATCACCTTGACTCTTGCATAAAGTAAAAGACATAAAGTAAAAGATTGGCCCTTCGCAAAGGGAAGTAGAGGTTGTCATGCGCTTTAAGGGTTGGATGCACAAAGTCTTAATGTGAAAGAATGTCACTTTATATTACCACTTGTATATGGACCTTTATTATGTAGTACGTCACTTTTATTGGTTCCATAACAAGATCGTATAAAGCTATTTTCTTCACACCAAAAGATCATACATATTTGGAGAGCAATTTTTATTGCTTCCACCGATGACAACTTACTTGAAGGATCTTACTCAATCCATAGGTAGGTATGGTGGACTCTCATGGAAAAACTGGGTTTAAGGATATTTGGAAGCACAAGTAGTATCTCCACTTAGTGCAAGGAATTTTGGCTAGCATGAGGGGGAAAGGTAAGCTCAACATGTTTGAATGATCCATGACAATATACTTTAATTGAGATGTCGGAAAACATAACCCATTACGTTGTCTTCCTTGTCGAACATCAACTCTTTAGCATGTCATACTTAACTAGTGCTCCCAATTATAAAAGGTGTCTAGGATAGTGTATTTATATGTGAAATATCTCTTCCTTCAATATTCTTTCATGAATTGTTCAAATGACCAATACAATGCTTGCTAACCTCCAATAAATTTACAACCTCTACTTCCTAGACGTGAAGTCATTACTCCCCATGGGATAAGCAAATGAGGCATATATAATTTCATATTTATGACAATAAACTCATTCAACAATTTACTCATAGGATATAAGTGAAGCACACGAGTGAATTAAAAACTACTCCAAAAAGATATAAGTGAAGATCAATGAGTAGCTAAATAATTATGTAGCTATGTGAAGACTCTCTCTCATTAAAGAATTTCAGATCTTGGTACTCTAATCAAACAGCAAGCAAAACAAAATAAAATGACATTGCAAGGATAGCACAACTCATGTGAAGAAGCAAAAACTTAGGCTCAACCGATACTAACCGATAGTTGTTGAAGAAGAAAGGTGGGATGCCTACCGGGGCATCCCCAAGCTTAGATGCTTGAGACTTCTTGAAATATTATCTTGGGGTGCCTTGGGCATCTCCAAGCTTGAACTTTTGTGTCTCCTTAATTCCTATCATATCATGGTTTCTCTTTTTATAAAAAGCTTCATCCACACCAAACTCAACAAGAACTCATGAGATAGGTTAGTATAAACCAATGCAAAACCTTATCATTTTCTACTGTAACAAATCACTAAAATTATTATTCCACATTTCATATTAAATGCATCTGCATATTTCATACTCCTATCCTCAAATAGAATCATTAAACAAGCAAACATATGCAAACAATGCAAACATAACAGCAATCTCCCAAAACAATACAGTCTGTAAAGAATGCAAGAGTATCAATACTTCCCTAACTCCAAAAATTATGAAATAAAATTCCCACTGTAGTAAATTTATCAGAGCTTGATATGCAAAAGGTTTCAACATTATATCATGCTCTGACTTTCCTAGGGAATTTTTGCAACAGCGGTAAACTTTTTGTTTTCAAACAGCAACATGTATACTAGCAAAATAAGCATGGTAAAGGCTATCCTTGACATTTTTATTGAAACTAAAGATGCAAAACATCTATCTATTATATAACTAAAACAAGAGACAAATAAGCCACCACGTTCATCCACATAGATTAAATTATTTTGATCATTAATTTGAGAAATTAAGGGCCGAGATTTAAAGATGAAAGCATTACATATAAATAACCTTGTTAGGTACAAATAGTTCAATATGTCATGTACAAACAGATATATGTTAGACCAGAGCCAAACACGTAGGGAAAAAGGAGTCCGACTTCAGCAACAGATATATGTTAGACCAGAGCCAAACATGTAGGAAAAAAAGGTAGTCCGACCTCAGCAGGAGTCCGGCCAGAGCTAAACAAAATTAACAAGGAAAAAGGGGGAGTAGTCCAGTTGGCGCACGTACATATGGATTAGCGGTAGCAAGGTGCAATCGTATCTGTATTGCCATCCCAAAGTGCAATATTTTATTTGGCTTCTTTGTCTCTTAGCATGTAGGTAAGCATATAACCTATGTACGCTCAATTTGTATCGGATGCAAAAGGCATGCACATGTTTTTTTATTAAAAGTATAAAAAATTCTCATAAATAGCTAAATTTTATATTTACTGTATTGAAATTACCATCTTGACTAAGTCAAAGATAAGGTACACATATGCTTAAATTGTAGGCATGCACATGTTTTTAGATTAAAAGTAAAAAAGAGTTCTTATAAATAGCTAAATTTTATATTTACTGTATTGAAATTACCATCTTGACTTAGTCAAAGATAAGGTACAGATATGTTAAATTCTAGGACGACGTTGTGTCTCATGACTATTGAAACTAACAATAAGATGGTATAAAATGGTATGCTTCCAAAAATCAAAATGTACAATGGGCGTGGTATCAAGTATGCAAGAGGAATAGAAATATACATTTTAATGTCCTACATGTGCGAGCAATCTATCATACGAAAGAAGTAAATTGAGGATGTAGGTATCATAGTACATGATGAAACTAAGAAATCATGTCGAGATGTGTTTAATTTTTTGACTTGCGCTATATAATTTTGCATACAAAACAATACGACTACAACCACATAGAACAAGTTACGACAGAGAGAGAGAACGAAATGTGGCATATTAAATATACCTAAGCTTTAGGTCAACAACCAAAAAAAATAAAAACAAAAACCATATGAGACCGGTAACAAAGAATAAACAAAGGCAAGAATTGTTATGACGATTAAAAGACATAATAACATTGAAAACACATTTGTGATTCAAAGTGATTCACAAGAAATAGAAGGCTCGGAAATAAGAGTTAGTGTGAGAAAATATTTTTGGCAAAAAGCCATAAAAAGTAATGTCAAGTATGTAATACATCTTTGTATTGCAGAAAAATGATATGTGTTCACCTAAAACAATATAGAGATGACCAGCATAAAATCTGAGACCGGTCCAAGTGAAACAGAGCATGTTTTTCAAACTTTCAATAATAATCGTGCCTTAAGACCGATGGCAAGCGACATGGTTAACTAAAGTAAGATGAGTCATCGGTGACACGCCTAACAAACAAAATGGTTAAAGCCAAAGATTTTTTTTAATGGAAGCCTAGCATAACATTGTAGGCGAGAAAATAATGGAAAAGCGTAGGTCAAGGCTTAGCAATTGAGAGGTCAAGGAAATCTCACAAAGATGATTCAAAGAAGAAATATGACATATTCATGTTGTTTTTGGCATATTAATTCTATCTCGCAAGTACAACATACAAGACGTTTAAACAATACAAATTCGTAGGGAACCCCTGCCATAAACATGTAAGTGAGTAAATATGCAAAAAAAACACGTGCTAAAAGCTTGGCACTAGAGAAGCCGAGGAAATTTGATTAAAGTGTAATGCAAAACCCCTTATGCCGGTCACACTTGACCAAATAGGTGCGTTGACAACATGATGGTAATTCACAACCAGATTAGTTGAAAAAAAATCAAGAACTTACAAAATATAATGAAAGAAAGTACAATATCAAACTACAAATAGAATTGCAAATAAGGATGAAAACTAATACTCACACTTCATATCCTTGTGTACCGACTATGTAATGTGCTTCTATAGTAAGTGCTCCAAACTTAATGGATAATATCTTTATAACCAACATATATGTACTAACTAAGGTAATAAACATGGCTTCTCCAATGCATACATAAATTTATTGAAATATAAATGATTATTTAAAAATAAAAAATTTGTAAACAATTTTGTATTTTTATTCTTAGAAATGCAAATCTAGCCGCGCAAATGCGCGGGTAACCCCGCTAGTTATTTCAAATAACAGCAAGCAAATACTAACAAAAGAAAATGACGCTCCAAGCAAAACACATATCATGTGGTGAATAAAAATATAGCTCCAAGTAAGGTTACCGATAGACGAAGACGAAAGAGGGGATGCCATCCCGGGGCATCCCCAAGCTTAGGCTTTTGGCTACTCTTGAATATCTTGGGGTGCCTTGGGCATCCCCAAGCTTAGGCTCTTGCCACTCCTTATTCCATAGTCCATCGAATCTTTACCCAAAACTTGAAAACTTCACAACACAAAACTCAATAGAAAACTCGTAAGCTCCGTTAGTACAAGAAAATAAAACCACCACTTAGGTACTGTAATGAACTCATTATAAATTCATATTGGTGTAATATCTACTGTATTCCAACTTCTCTATGGTTCATACCCTCCGATACTACTCATAGATTCATCAAAATAAGCAAACAACACACGAAAACCAGAATTTGTCAAAAACAGAACAGTCTGTAGTAATCTGTATCAAACGTATACTTATAGAACTCCAAAAATCCTACCAAATTAGGAAGTCCTAATAAATTTGTGTAGCAATGCACAGCAAAAATAATCAGATCAGAAGCACGTTTCTGTGAATTAACAAAACTAATTGACTGGGTGCAAAAGTTTCTGATTCTTAGCAGGATCAACACAACTATCACCGTAAGCTATCCTAAAGGTCTTACTTGGCACTTTATTGGAACAAAAGCTATAAAACATGATTACTACAGTAGCATAATCATGTGAACACACAAAAACAGTAAGGATAAATATTGGGTTTTCTCCCAACAAACGCTTTTCTTTAATGCCTTTCTAGCTAGGCATGATGGTGGCAATGATGCTCACATAAAAGATAAGAATTGACACATGATGGGAGCATCATGAAGCATATGACTAGCACATTTAACCCTAACCCACTTCCTATGCATAGGGAGTTTGTGAGCAAACAACTTATGGGAACAATAATCAGCTAGCATAGGGAGGTAAAACAAGCATATCTTCAAGATTTTCAACACAGAGAGGAAACTTGACATTATTGCAATTCCTACAAGCATGTATTACTCCCTCATAATAATGTTCAGTGGAATCATGAATGAATTCAACAATATAACCAGCACCTAAAGCATTCTTTTCATGATCTACAAGCATATAAAATTTACTACTATCCACATAAGCAAAATTCTTCTCATGAATAGTAGTGGGAGCAAACTCAACAAAATAATTATCATGTGAGGCATAATCCAATTGAAAACTAAAATCATGATGACAAGTTTCATGGTTATCATTATTATTAATAGCATACAAGTCATCACAATAATCATCATAGATAGCAACTTTATTCTCATAATCAATTGGAACCTCTTCCTAAATAGTGGAATCATCACTAAATAAAGTTGACACTCTTCCAAATCCACTTTCATATTTATCACAGTAAGATTCATCATCCTCCAAAATAGTGGGATCACTACTTCCTAAAGTTGACACTCTTCCAAACCCACTTTCATCAATATAATCATCATAAATAGGAGGCATGCTATCATCATAATAAATTTGCTCATCAAAACTTGGGGGACAAAAAATATCATATTCATCAAACATAGCTTCCCCAAGCTTGTGGCTTTGCATATCATTAGCATCATGGATATTCAAGGAATTCATACTAACAACATTGCAATCATGCTCATCATTCACATATTTCATGCCAAGCATTCTATGTAATTCTTCTTCTAGCACTTGAGCACAATTTTCCTTTTCATCATACTCGCGAAAGATATTAAAAAGATGAAGCGTATGAGACAAACTCAACTCCATTTTTTGAAGTTTTCTTTTGTAAACTAAACTAGTGATAAAACAAGAAACAAAAAGATTCGACTGCAAGATCTAAAGATATACCTTCAAGCACTCACCTCCCCGGCAACGGCGCCAGAAAAGAGCTTAGTTGACGGGGTGTGAGTGCCGCTTACCTAGCCTCCCCGACAACGGCGCCAGAAAAGAGCTTGATGTCTACTACACAACCTTCTTCTTGTAGACGTTGTTGGGCCTGCAAGTGCACAGGTTTGTAGGACAGTAGCAAATTTCCCTCAAGTGGATGACATAAGGTTTATCAATCCGTGGGAGGCGTAGGATGAAGATGGTCTCTCTCAAACAACCCTGCAACCAAATAACAAAGAGTCTCTTGTGTCCCAACACACCCAATACAATGGTAAATTATATAGGTGCACTAGTTCGGCGAAGAGATGGTGATACAAGTGCAATATGGATAGTAGATAAAGGTTTTTGTAATCTGAAATTATAAAAACAGCAAGGTAACTAATGATAAAAGTGAGCGTAAATGGTATTGAAATGGTAGAAAACAAGGCCTAGGGTTCATACTTTCACTAGTGCAAGTTCTCTCAACAATAATAACATAGATAGATCATATAACAATCCCTCAACATGCAACAAAGAGTCACTCCAAAGCCACTAATAGCGGAGACAAAACGAAGAGATTATGGTAGGGTACGAAACCACCTCAAAGTTATTCTTTCGGATCAATCTATTCAAGAGTTCGTACTAGAATAACACCTTAAGACACAAATCAACCAAAACCCTAATGTCACCTAGATACCCCATTGTCACCTCAAGTATCCGTGGGCATGATTATACGATATGCATCACACAATCTCAGATTCATCCAACCAACACAAAGTACTTCAAAGAGTGCCCCAAAGTTTCTACCGGAGAGTCAAGAAAACGTGTGCCAACCCCTATGCATAGGTTCATGGGCAGAACCCGCAAGTTGGTCACCAAAACATACATCAAGTAGCACATGATATCCCATTGTCACCACATATAAACACGGCAAGACATACATCAAGTGTTCTCAAATCAAAGACTCAATCCAATAAGATAACTTCAAGAGGGAAATTCAATTCATCACAAGAGAGTAGAGGGGGAGAAATATCATAAGATCCAACTATAATAACAAAGCTCGTGATACATCAAGATCGTGCCATAGAGAGAACACGAGAGAGAGAGATCAAACACATAGCTATTGGTACATACCCTCAGCCCCGAGGGTGAACTACTCTCTCCTCGTCATGGATAGCGCCGGGATGATGAAGATGGCCACTGGTGATGGATTCCCCCTCCGGCAGGGTGCCAAAACGGGCTCCTAAGATGTTTTTGGTGGCTACAGAGGCTTGCGGTGGCGGAACTCCCGATCTATCTTCTCCGTGGATGTTTTTAGGGTACGTGGGACTACATAGGCGAAAGAAGTCGGTCGGGGGGTGCTCGAGGGGCCCACGAGAGAGGGGGCGCGCCCCTATCTCCTGGCCTCCTCGAGGATCTTTTGATGTGAGCTCCAAGTCTCTAGGATCATATTCTTCCAAAAAAAATACGCTGCCGAAAGTTTCATTCCGTTTGGACTCCGTTTGATATTCCTTTTCTTCGAAATACTGAAACAGGCAATAAAACAACAATATGGGCTGGGCCTCCGGTTAATAGGTTAGTCCCAAAAGTAATATAAAAGTGTATAATAAATCCCGTAATCATTCAAAACAGATAATAAAATAGCATGAATGCTTCATAAATTATAGATACGTTGGAGACGTATCAGCCCTCACCAGCCTCTTTTGGTTCAAGTGTGAACTCCATGGTTTCCTGGGTTGAGGCTCTAGCTTTGGACGTAGGAATCCTTCTGGCAGGAGCTTTCTTATTCATCCCTGGCTTGGTGTTAGCAGAGTGCCAAGCTCTTTCTTGTCACATTTCCTTTTGGAAGTGACTTCCTCATCAACCTTAAAATCCTCATCCTCGGAATCTGATGTCTTCTTCTTCCTCTACCTAGTTGCAGCTTTTGGCAGTTTGCTGGGAGTGCTTCCTCCCATCATCATAGCTATTGTTAGATGGACTAGTACCCTCACTCATCTGAACCTGTTCCTCAGACTTATTCTGGTTGTCACTGCTGTCAGACATTGCTGAAAGCTAAAGGCTGGCCCTGTGAATAGATATAGATGAGATAGAGTGGATGGGCATCCCAAAATGCAGAGATTTTGCAAAACAAATGAGCCAACAACTTAGTTTTAGTTTTCTACAGAAGTCATTTCGGAGCTACCGATTTGTTGAACTCGGTGACATTGAAGCAATGTTGGAGTCTAAACTCGTGAAATCGGTCAGACCGAGCCATAGTTCGGTGACTTCGAGATTGCTAGGGTTTCACAGAGATCTGAACTCGGTCAAACCGATTTGCAAGATTTGGTCAGACAGAAAATCACAAGTGTAATGGCCTGGGCCAAATCGGTGAGACCAATTTCTACAACTCGGTCGGTCCGAGATGAATTCGGCGGAAACGTAACCCTAAGTTTTCAAATCAAAACTAATCTAAAGATGTTTTTGATTGGATAGAATTCCTTCAAACTTGGTAAGATTCATGGCATTGTCCTAGGTGCAGGAATCAGATGAAAAGATTGCACATAGGGTTCGAGCTCATACCCTAACTCGGTGCTGAGCTCGCTACGGTGACAATGGCGGAGAAGAATCCGTTGACGGCGGCGGAGACCAGGGAAGGAGGTCGCTAGTGACGGAGGCGACGATCCTGAGACCTCGAGTCGGCAGAGTTGGACAGCGTGGGCGAAGGGTTTCGGAGAAATTTCCAAAATTCGACCCGTGGGTATTTATATCTAGACCCTGTCGGTGTGACCGAGTGGAACAACTTGGTGGCACCGAGATGCAAAATAGCAAGCCGTTACTACAACTCGGTGAGACCGAAGTATTAAAATCGGTTGCACCGAGATTGAAACCTAGATCAACTCAATGAACTTGGTATGACCAAAAGGAATGAATCGGTTAGACCGAAACGAACGAGTCGGTCAGACCGAAATACATCAAGACGTTTTGGAAGTTTAAGTCTATGACGAATCGGTGGCTCCGAGTGCTCCTCACCCAAAGGGTTTGAATCTGACTTGATCAAACTTTGTGATGTAGCATGACTAAAGTTTGAGACGAGAAAAGCATAGACAGCTATCGGCATTCTTGTCCATCCATTTGGCAAAAGAAAAAGATCAAACAATCAAAACAACAAATGGATGTCCTCGAATGACGAACATTATGCAACCAACATGCTCGCACAATAAGATAGCAAATGAAATATGTGGCAAAGCATGCACAAACACTCTAGCACCTATCAAGCAATTGGCGATGACTAGGTCATCTATATATGAGTATATTGACTTAGGAGTCAAATGAGAACATTTGATCATAAGTCATACTCATCATTTAAGCACAAGTGGGGTTACCACTTTTACATAAAGCACTGTTGTGTTCACACCATTAGAGTTGCTTTAGCTCAATTCTTAGAGTAAAGCTCCCCCTAGATGTGATATCCCCTTTTAGAGGGATGAACTAGCCTTGGGTTTTGTCGATGATGACTTCATGTAGATGTTGAAGATGTGGATGCTCAATGTTGATGTATATCATTTAGAGCAATCCATTGGAGTGAGTTGCACTTTCAATACCTACATTGGTTAGTCCCATAAGGAACAAACAAGGATATCTATAGGCATAGAGTAGACATAGAGTGAAGTACAGACAAGATGATGTCCATGAAAACATTAGGTTACCTTGTCCCTTGACTTACTAACAAGAGGGTTTGTGACTCCTTGAACTAGCGCAAGATATGGAAGTTGATTGCACTTGTTCTTGCCAATATGAATATGAGTGAAGTATGTTGGCGGAGTCACCCTTAAGAACTCTCTAGTTCTTCTTCTTCGGGATCCACATCATCTTGATGGGAATCCTTGGGGTTGTAGATGTACTTGATGAAGTAGAACTTGAGGTAGACTTGGGAACACACTTGACCAAGGCCTTTGGAGCTTCTTCAAATGCATCAATCTCCTCTTGAAGCTTGTCCTTGCCTTTTAGCTTGTGGTCTTGTGGTGGAAGATCACCTTGAGCTTGTGTCCCTTTGAAGGAAGTAGGTTCATACTTCTCTTGTTGAGGAACAAACTTTGTCTTGGGGTATTGATCTTATTCCCACTCAACTCCATTGGCATTGAACTTTCGTTCAAAACCAACACCTTGATTCTTCCGGTGCCTTCCTTGCTTGCGTACAATTTCCTCAAATTGCTTACTTCCGGCAAGGCTCTTGTAAACACCTTTCTCTATAATTCCCTTCAATAAACTATTTTCTTTCTCAAGTGTAACTTGGCTAAGAGGAACATTAGTGGAATCAAGAGAACTACTAGAAGCAACAATATCGAATTTAGCATGATTATTGTTACTACTAGAAGAAGAATATTTCTTACTCTTGTTGCTAGATTTTACTTGTGGCATGTAAGTAGACAACAGTAAACGCTTGGCAATGTAAGAAGAACTTTTCTTCCGAAGATCATCATTGATGGCTTTTAAGAACCCATGTTCTTGCTCTAGGTTGAGCTTCTCAAAGCATAGCTTCTCATGAGTTTTTAAAAGTTCTCGATGATCTTCTAAAGTAGTTTCACGAGCTAACTTAAGAGTGTTTAGTTCTTTAGTTAGACGCTCAATCTCCTTCTTATCATTGTCATTCGTTTCATCTTGATTAGCATGATTAATAACAGTTTCATCATAGTTTTCATCACTAGCATTGTCAACAAGTAACTCATCATCACCTAGCAAATCATCTTCATCACTATTGAAATCAATATACTCGGGGTGTGATACCTTGGGGCCTTTAGCCATGAATCATCTTCCAATTCCTTCATTTGGTGAGTCAAATATGTCATAGGAGTTGGTTGACACAAGTGCAAAGACCGGCAACACCTTCATCTTGAGTCTATTCGGAGTCGGAGTGATAACTTCTCTCGGAGTGGTGGTCGGAGTCGGAACCGGATACCCATTACCAACATGAGCTTGATATCTTTGTTCTGTGTAGCTCTTTGATGACATGTCCTTCTTTTCCGAATCCTTGCTTGTGCGAGAGGTTCTTCGTTCATAATGATCATCTCTACTCCTTCTCTCTTTTGGAGGTGATTCTTCTCTTCTACTTCTTCTTTTAGGTGAGTCTTCTCTTCTCTTGTAGGGAGCTGTACACTCAATGGAGTAGTGTCTAGGTCTTCCACAATTGTAGCAATTTCGCTCACGACTAGAAGATCTTTTGTCATGGTAGGATCTTGACTTGGAGCTTCTGTCTTTGCTTCTACTCTTGTTGAATTTGTTGAAATTCTTCACCATTAAGCTCAATTCCTCATTGAAGACTTGTTTTTCACTTGATGTGGCAGGAGCATCACATGAGGCTTTATATGCACCACTAGACTTGTTGTGAAGCTCTTCTTTATCCTTGAGTGACATCTCATGAGCAACAATTCTTCCAATGGATTCCGTTGGCTTGAGATCTTTGTAATTGGGCATCATTTGGATCAATGTGCACACGATATCATATTTTCTATACAAGGCTCTTAGGATCTTCTTGATGATGAATCTGTCAGTCATCTCTTCACTTCCTAAGCCGGCAATCTCATTTGTGATGATAGCAAGCCTAGAGTACATTTCAGCGACACCTTCACCATCCTCCATTCTGAACTTGTCAAGTTGACTTTGAAGCACATCCAACTTGGATTCCTTGATGGACTCGGTACCTTCGTGCATATTAATCAAAGTATCCCAAATTTCCTTTGCATTCTCAAGACGGCTAATTTTGTTGAATTCTTTGGGGCACAATCCATTGAAGAGGATATCGCGAGCTTGAGTGTTGTATTACATCATCTTCAACTCTTCTGCAGTCGCTTCACGATTTGGTTCTCTCTCATCGAAGAATTCACCTTGCAAACCAATACACACAATATCCTAAGCGGCGGGGTTATATCCAAGAATATGCATTTTCATCTTATGCTTCCAACTAGCAAAATTTGTACCATCAAAGTAAGGACCTCTACGGTGGTAATTTCCCTCACTAGACGTCATACTCTCCTAGGTTGTGAAACCAAGGCTATGATCACCAAAGCTATACAAATCAAGGCAAATGGAGACCAAAGCTCTGATACCACTTGTAGGATCGAAAGTATGTCTAGAGGGGGGTGATTAGACTACTTGACCAAATAAAAATCTAGCCTTTTCCCAATTTTAAGTCTTGGCAGATTTTAGCAACTTAGCACAAGTCAAGCAATCAACCTACACATGCAATTCTAAGAGTATAGCAGCGGAATGTAAATCATTGCATATGAAGGTAAAGGGGATGAGTTTGGAGGGAGAAAACGCAATGTAGACACAGAGATTTTTGGCGTGGTTCCGATAGGTGGTGCTATCGTACATCCACGTTGATGGAGACTTCAACCCACGAAGGGTAACGGTAGCGCGAGTCCACGGAGGGCTTCACCCACGAAGGGTCCACGAAGAAGAAACCTTGTCTATCTCACCATGGTCATCGCCCACGAAGGACTTGCCTCACTTGGGTAGATCTTCACGAAGTAGGCGATCTCCTTGCCCTTACAAACTCCTTGGTTCAACTCCACAATCATGACGGAGGCTCTCAAGTGACACCTAACCAATCTAGGAGACACCACTCTCCAAAAGGTAATAGATGGTGTGTTCATGATGAACTCCTTGCTCTTGTGCTTCAAATGATAGTCTCCCCAACACTCAACTCTCTCTCACAGATTTGGCCATGGTGGAAAGATGATTTGAGTGGAAAGCAACTTGGGGAAGGCTAGAGATCAAGATTCTTGTGGTTGGATTGGAATGTCTTGGTCTCAACACATGAGTAGATGGTTCTCGCTCAGAAAATGAGTAGTGGAAGTGTAGGCACATTCTGATGGCTCTCTCTCAAATGGAGAAGGGGGTGGATGGGTAAATATAGCCTCCACTCAAAATCTAACCGTTACACACAACTTACCAAACTCGGTGGGACCGAATAGTGAAACTCGGTGGGACCAACTTGGTTCAAAATGTGAACGCTAGGCTTTTTGGGGGGACCGACGATATCAACTCGGTGAGACCGATGCGCTAGGGTTAGGGCAAAACCTCATCTCGGTGAGACCGATCACATGAACTTGGTTAGACCGATTTCAGTAATAAGCAAACAGAGACTTGATCAGGCAAACTCGATGGGACCGATCGCTCATTTCGGTGAAACCAAAATGTCACAAAAATGAAACAGAGAGTTTGCACTGCGAACTCGGTGGAACCGATCGCTCATCTCGGTTAGACCAAAATGTTATGAAGGGAAACAGAGAGTTTGCAATCCCATCTCGGTGAGACCAAGATCCCTATCGGTAAGACCGAATTGATTAGGGTTTGTGGATATGGCTATGTCAGGTGAACTCGGTGGCGCCGGATAGATCAAATCGGTGGGGCCGAGTTTGACTTTCACTTTAGGACATATGTGGAAATGAGAAAGTGGTTGACGGTTTTTGGAGCATATCACTAAACATTTTGAGCAAGCAAGCCATTAAGCAACACCTCATCCCCTTTTAATAGTATTGGCTTTCCTATGGACTCAATGTGATCTTGGATCATTAAAATGAAAATGTAGAGTCTTGAGCTTTTGCCAATATGTGTCCTTAGCATTTTGAGGGGTCCACATCTCTAGTCTATGCCATACCAATCATTGAACTTTCTGAAACATTGATCTTGAAAGAATGTTAGTTCAATGAGCTATATGTTGTTATGAATTACCAAAACCACCCGAGGATTAGTTGCACTTTCGAATATGCCCTTAGTAAATATGTTTCCAAAGCCGACCAATTTTAGCTGCCCCAAACCCACTCGTCCCTCATTCCCATCTCAGCTGCTCCCGATCCATCTACATCCCTGAGCTCGACACTCCGGTCATTGCCCGGATATCCACCTTGAATCAGCCTTCCCTAGGAGTGGCTATGCGATTCACTGCACCAGTATGTTGTCACATTTGTTGGCTGCATCTGGCCTTATCCATGATGCTCATGAGCGAGCTCCTGACCCCGTCGCCGTCCTTGGCATCTTCACTAGGTTTGGGCCACCGCGGCGGAGCGTCATCTCAGTTGAGGAATGAAGACAACAAGCGAAGAAAATTGTAGGATTCGCCCGCTTCCCTCGCATGCATCATGAACTCACTAGACCTAGACCTAGGCGCCTAGTCCTCTAATCTTGATTCTTCTGTTCATATCATGGTTCTATCTCACACGTAACTGGTCACTGAAGTTTTGTTGATTTTGTATGCACATCACAACAATATGCATCAAAATCCTGCTAGTAATATTAGTTTTCGTTACAATATCAGTTTCCATGCTTCCATCCAAGACTAGTTCTGCTCCTGAAGTACCATGTTCAAGCTTCTTTGTTATGCATCATATAAAATTGCAAATATAGATGCTTCTGAACTCTATAATTTGCTTCTATAGGTTATAAAAATGTGATCAATTTTATTTTGGTGACACAAAACATCCATCCCCCTGTTGGCCACAATACTAGTTTGCGTCAAATTTCATTGTTCTGTGAATCCAATTGAGCTCCTGTATATATAGCTCATGTTCTATGTCATGTGTCATATTGTCATCTTGCAAATGGAGCTTGTATGTATGGTTTTTGATCCAAGCTTCCTTGATTTCTGCTACTTACTTCTTGTTTTATTTTTGCTTCTCCTAGTTATAACTAGCAAAATAGTTCATGCTCCCACATAGTACATAGTTGAGTTCGTTGTAGGTGCTCTGATATGTACAGATGGAATGCCAATTATTTGCCATGCTTCCTAGGAGCTTCATATGTACAGATGTTTCAAGCTATTTCATTCTGGTTTTTGATGCATATATGCAACTGTGTAATTAGCATTTTTATTTAGAGATTCGCTTCAGTGCATCCATTCTTCCAGTTCACATGTAAAGATCACTACTCAGCATTCATGCTATTCATTCTTCTCATGCAAGCAAACAATTATAGTCATGTCTTGATTGTAGTATATTCCATCCTACTTTATTATTGTTTCAAAATGCCAAATTATACATGAACAAAGTCCTAGACATCAACAAGGTTTAATAGGATTGATATGCTAGATATATCAACAAGTGCATGTTAAGTGAGCTGGTGTTGGGGTTGGATAGAACTCCGAAGTTAAGCGTGCTTGCGCTAGAGTAGTGTGAGGATGGGTGACCTTTTGGGAAGTTTGACCACGGAGTGCGATTTGACTTGAGATTAGGCATATTGACCCGAGATTAAGCCTTAGTGACCCGAGATTAAGAAAAAACGAAAAAAAAATTGAAAAAAAAATGACAAAAAAATTTCTGAAAAAAAATTGAAAAAAATTGTTAGTAATGGCGCATTTCTATGCGGTGCACCATTACTAAAAATTGCTAGTGGCGTGATGCTAGTGGCGCACTAGTAGTGCGCCATTAATGGCCAAAACAGGTGCGCCACTAGCAAGCCTTTTCCTAGTAGTGTACCTACTCCCTTATTGGAAAGTAGTTCATCACACAAATCAGTTCCTTCGATCCCTACACCAATTAGTGAGGAAGATGATGATAATGATCATGTAACTTCAGATCAAGTTACTACTAAACCTCGTAGGTCAACCAGAATAAGGTCCGCACCAGTGTGGTACGGTAATCCTGTTCTGGAGGTCATATTACTGTTGGAAATATGCCCTAGAGGCAATAATAAAAGTATTATTACACTACTAGGGAAAAGCCTATACACAGAATCTTAGCAGCAGCGCGGTTCAAAATAGAGTGCTGCTGGTAAGTAGTTGTAGCGCGCTTTGTGTAAACTCGCTGCTGCTAAATATTTAGCGAAGAGCGCCGCCGTAAGCACGCTGCTACAAATATCGACCGGCGGTGTTCCCCACCTCTAAGTAGCAGATGGCGCGATCGCGAAACAGCGCTCATTGCTAAGTGCATAGTAGTAGCGCGGTTTCCTCGAGATCGCTCTTTGGTAAGTTTCAAATTGCCGCCATTTTTTTTCCCGATTAGCGATGGCGCCTTACATGAAAGCGCTGCTGCTGCTTTTCCTTAGCAGCAGCGGTTTCTCACCAGCGCCATCTGCTAACCCCACCAACCCAAAACCGTCCCTCCCTCCCCTTGCTTTTTTCCCTTCCCCTACCTCCCCTCTCCTCTCTTCCCTCCACCACATGCTCCCCTCTCACTTTTTTCCCTTCCCCTACCTCCCCTCTCCTCTCTTCCCTCCACCACATGCTCCCACTCTCACTCTTCTTCTTCTCAATACTTCTCCCCATTACTCCCTCTCTCTCTATCCACCTTCTCTCTCTTCATTACTCCTACATAACTACACCACCTCCATTAATGCATCTCCTTTCTCTTTTCCTTCCCCTCCACTAGTTGAAGTTGTCTCCTTCCAAATTAGGTAGCTAGGTAGATGTAGGATTTAGTTAAGTGACCTATTTGCCCCTAACTAGATCTATCTTTGTCAAGAAGAGCTTAATTTGTGCACTTTTGATCCCCACAACATCATTTTCGATCCATCAAGATAGAGGTGATGAAACTTTCATGCTTTTGCAAAATGGAAATGTGTTTATGTGTGTGTGATATGTTTGTGGAAATTGTGTGTGTGGCATGAGTTGGACTTGTAAATTGTGCTTTTGAGTTGCCTATGTTTTGCGAAATGTCGATTTATTTCCGTTTCGCTAATTCCGGCAAACTCTAGATCCATATATGTCCTATTTTTAGGAAGGTCATGCCAAATTTTTATGACTTTGATGCATGCATGCATTTTTACAATCAATTTTTTTATTATTACCGTGCAGAGTTGGCGATGGTCGATGGAACGATGGTGGACAGGTGGTTGCGTCGGTGCAAGACATGAAAGAAAATAACCGGACAGAGGTTTTATGTCCGTGTCGAAAATGCAAAGGAATAGTTTAGCTCGACCCCCATGACGATGGTCGTGTCGAAGCGCACCTGCTCATGACTGGTTTCATGGATGGCTATACTAGGTGGATAATTGAAGATGAGGATGACGATGTTGAGGATGCCGCACGGGCAGGAAATGATGACACGGGCAAGACGAAGAGATGATCGATAATGGCGGCGGGAAGAGGCCGGACATGGCGGCGGAGAAGGGGCCGGACATGGCGGAGGAGAAGGGGCCGGACATGGCGGGAGAGAACGACATGGACTCCACGCAGCAGAGTTCGTCGGTACTAAGTTCAATTGTGCGGGACCCTCATGTTCAAGCATTGCTTCGCAAGGAGACAATCTTGAGAGAGCTGCTTCTAGAGAGGAGGCTAAGCTGGAGCAACGGTGGTAGACTCGAACACTCCATTGTATGATGGTTGCAATCCTGAGGTGACCCGGTTGAGTTTCACGCTCCAACTCCTGAAGACGAAGGCTAAAAACAAATGGACCGACACTAGCCTCGATGAGCATCTCAAGTACCTAAAGGATGTTCTTCCCGCGGGTAATCTATGTCCTACTAGTGTTGATGAGGCCAAGAAGATCGTGTGCCCTCTTGATCTGCCACACGTTAGATACCATGCATGCATCAACGATTGCATAATTTATCGGAAGGAGCACGCGGAAAAAACAAGCTGTCCGGTGTGCAATGCTTCTCGATACAAGAAGGCCGGGAAGAAATGTCCCCAGAAAGTTGTATGGTACTTACCGATCACTCCCGTCTCCAGAGGTATTTTTAGATCCCAAGGAAGCAAAGCTAATGCGCTGGCACGCGGAGAGGAAGAAGCCCGACGATGGAGATGATCCGAAGCTGAGACACGTGAAGGATGGAAGCCAGTGGAGAGCGTTGAACAGCTTCTATCGGTATTTTGAATGTGATGCAAGGAACATCGTGCTCGGCGCGTGTACCGATGGCATGAATCCGTTTGGCAACCAGAACACCAACCATAGTACATGGCCCGTGTTTGTATGGATGTACAACCTCCCCCTGGTTGTGCATGAAATCGAAATACATTCACATGAGCACGCTTATTCAAGGGCCGAAACAACCAGGAAATAATATTAATTTGTATCTGGGACACGTTATGGAAAACACCGGCCAATACATCGGACGCCAGCAAAAGTGAGTATTTCAACATGAGAGCCACGCTGATCATGACAGTGCAGGACTATCTCGGTTACGGATATGTGGCAGGCCAGGTGTGCCATGGATATTGCGGATGCACGCGGTGCATGGATGATACAACGTCTCAGCAGCTAACATCAAGGAAAGATGGCGGGTCTGGGAAAATCGTGTACATGGGGCATCAAAGATGGCTTGAACAGGACGACCCGTGGAGAAACCGTGGAGATCTATTCAATGGTCACGCTGAGCATCGAGGACCTCCACGTAAGCGGAGCGGTGCCGAAATCGATGAGCTGTTGAAAAACTGGAATGAGTGCCCCGCGCCGGGAAAGACGATGAGAAAGGCGCCAGAGCCGCTGAAGGTATGGAAGACGAGGTCGTGTTTCGGGACTTGAGTATCGCACAAACTCGATACACCTCATTGCCTAGATCAAATGCATATCTGTAAGAATGTCCTTGAGAGCTTGCTCGCAACATCGATGAACATGCCGGAGAAGACCAAGGATGGGCCAAGGCAAGAAAAGACTTGCAAGATTTGAAAATCAGGGAAGATCTGCACATGCCGCCCGTAAAATGTCGACGAGACAGAGACGGAGACAGAGGCACGGAGAAGAAGGGCAAGAAATTAAAGAAAGAAGATTATTGCCCCCTCTTGCTTCACCTTAAGTCAGCTGAGATCAATCAATTCTTTAAGTGCCTTACGGAGTGAAAGTTAGTTCGATTCATTGTGGCAAGATAAGCGGATATCTAGACACAGACAAGAAAAGGTTCAGCGGGATGAAGTCTCATGACTGTCATGTGATGATGACGCAGATACTACCTGTTGCCCTTAGAGGGATAATGGACAAGCACGTCCGTGAAACGCTTATTGGTCTCTGCAACTTTTTTGACGTCATCTCTCGAAAGTCGATCAGTGTGAAGCAGCTCCAAAGGCTACAGGAAGAGATCGTTGTGATACTGAATGAGCTTGAGATTGAAGGAAATATGCCCTAGAGGCAATAATAAAGTTATTATTTATTTCCTTATTTCATGATAAATGTTTATCATTCATGCTAGAATTGTATTAACCGGAAACATGATACATGTGTGAATGCATAGACAAAACAACATGTCACTAGTATGCCTCTACTAGACTAGCTTGTTAATCAAAGATGGTTATGTTTCCTAACCATGAACAAGGAGTTGTTATTTGATTAACAAGGTCACATCATTAGTAGAATGATGTGATTGACATGACCCATTCCCTTAGCTTAGCACACGATCGCTTAGTATGTTGCTATTGCTTTTATCCATGACTTATACATGTTCCTGTAACTATGAGATTATGCAACTCCCGTTTGCGGAGGAACACTTTGGTGCTACCAAACATCACAACGTAATCGGGTGATTATAAAGGAGTACTACAGGTGTCTCCAAAGGCGATGTTGGGTTGGCATAATTCGAGATTAGGTTTTGTCACTCCGATTGTCGGAGAGGTATCTCTGGGCCCTCTCGGTAATGCACATCACCTAAGCCTTGCAAGCACTACAACTAATGAGTTAGTTGTGAGATGATGTATTACGGAACGAGTAAAGAGACTTTGCGTAACGAGATTGAACTAGGTATTGGATACCGACGATCGAATCTCGGGCAAGTAACATACCGATGACAAAGGAACAACGATGTTGTTATGCGGTCCGACCGATAAAGATCTTCAGAGAATATGTAGGAACCAATATGGGCATCCAGGTTCCGCTATTGGTTATTGACCGTGAATAGTTCTAGGTCATGTCTACATTGTTCTCGAACCGTAGGGTCCGCACGCTTAAGGTTTCGATGGCGTTTTATTATGAGTTTATGTATTTTGATGTACCGAAGAAGTTCGAGTCCCGGATGTGATCACGGACATGACGAGGAGTCTCGGAATGGTCGAGACATAAAGATTGATATATTGGAAGCCTATGTTTGGAGTTCGAATGGTTCGGATGTAAAACGGAGAAAATCGGAGTGTCGGAGGTTACTGGAACCCCGGGAGGTAAATGGGCCTCGATGGGCCTTAGTGGAAAGGAGAAGGGCCAGCCCTAGGTGGGAGGCGGCCCCCCTTCCCTAGTCCTACTAGGACTAGGAGAAGGGGCGCCCCTCTCTCTCTTCCCCTCCGGGAATCCTAGTCCAACTAGGATTGGGGGAATCCTACCCCTGAGGGAGTAGGACTCCTAGGGCGCGCCTCCTCTTGGCCGCCCCCTCCCCCCTGCTCCTTTATATCACGGGAGGGGGCACCTTGGAACACACAAGTTGATCTTTGGATCGTTCCTTAGCCGTGCGGTGCCCCCTCCACCATATTCCACCTCGGTTATATCGTCATGAAGCTTAGGCGAAGCCCGCGCCGTGAAACATCAAGATCGCCACCACGCCGTCGTCGACGTGGAACTCTCCCTCGACACTCGGCTGGATTGGAGTACGAGGGACGCCATCGAGCTGTACGTGTGTCAAGAACTCGGGCGCCGGAGTAACGGTGCTTGGATCGGTCGGATCGCGAGGAGAACGCACGACTACTTCCTCTACGTGTGATCGCTTCCGCTTAACGGGTCTACAAGGATATGTAGACAACACTCTCCCTCTCGTTGCTATTCATCACCATGATCTTGCGTGTGCGAGGAAAATTTTTGAAATTACTACGTTCCCCAACAAAGTGGCATCCGAGCCTAGGTTTTATGGTTTGATGTTTATGCACGAGTAGAACACAAGTGAGTTGTGGGCGATACAAGTCATACTACCTACCAGCATGTCATACTTTGGTTCAGCGGTATTGTGAGATGAAGCGCCCGGACCGACATTACGCCAGACGCTTACGCGAGACTGGTTTCACCGCTGCGAGCACTCGTTGCTTAAAGGTGACTAGTGGGTGTCTGTCTCTCTCACTTTAGTTGAACCGAGTGTGACTACGCCCGGTCCTTGAAGAAGGTTAAAACGAGTCTATTTGACGAACTATCGTTGTGGTTTTGATGCGCGAGGTGAGAACGGTTCTTGCTTAAAGCCCGTAGCAGCCACGTAAAATTTGCAACAACAAAGTAGAGGACGTCTAACTTGTTTTTGCAGGGCATGTTGTGATGTGATATGGTCAAGACGTGATGCTATATTTTATTGTATGAGATGATCATGTTTTGTAACCGGTTATCGGCAATCGGCTGGAGCCATATGGTTGTCGCTTATTGTATGCAATGCAATCGCTCTGTAATGCTTTACTTTATCACTAAGCGGTAGCGATAGTCGTAATAGCATAAGTTTGGCGAGACGACAACGATGCTACGATGGAGATCAAGGTGTCGCGCCGGTGACGATGGTGATCATGGTGATGCCGCAAGATGGAGATCATGAAGCACAAGATGATGATGACCATATCATATCACTTATATTGATTTGCATGTGATGTTTATCCTTTATGCATCTTATCTTGCTTTGATTGACGGTAGCATTATAAGATGATCTCTCACTAAATTATCAAGAAGTGTTCTCCCGAGTATGCACCGCTGCCAAAGTTCGTCGTGCCCGGACACCACGTGATGATCGGTGTGATAAGCTCTACGTCCATCTACAACGGGTGCAAGCCAGTTTTGCACACGCAGAATACTCGGGTTATACTTGACGAGCCTAGCATATGCAGATATGGCCTCGGAACACGGAGACCGAAAGGTCGAGCGTGAATCATATAGTAGATATGATCAACATAAGATGTTCACCATTGAAAACTACTCCATTTCACGTGATGATCGGTTATGGTTTAGTTGATTTGGATCACGTGATCACTTAGATGACTAGAGAGATGTTTTTCTAAGTGGGAGTTCTTAAGTAATATGATTAATTGAACTTAAATTTATCATGAACTTAGTACCTGATAGTATCTTGCTTGTTTATGTTTGATTGTAGATAGATGGCTCGTGCTGTTGTTCCGTTGAATTTTAATGCGTTCCTTGAGAAAGTAAAGTTGAAAGATGATGGTAGCAATTACACGGACTGGGTCCGTAACTTGAGGATCATCCTCATTGCTGCACGTAAGAGTTACATCATGGATGCACCGCTAGGTGACAGGCCTCGATGCAGAGAGCAACACGGCGTTAAGAACGTCCGCGAGCAAAGTCGATGACTACTCTATAGTTCGATGTGCCATGCTTTACGGCTTAGAACCGGGCTTCAACGACGTTTTGAACGTCATGGAGCATATGAGATGTTCCAGAGTTGAAGTTAATATTCCAAGCAAATGCCCGGATTGAGAGATATGAAGTCTCCAATAAGTTCTATAGCTGCAAGATGGAGGAGAATAGTTACATTAGTGAGCATATACTCAAAATGTCCGGGTACTACAATCACTTGACACAATTGGGAGTTAATCTTCCGGATGATTGTGTCATTGATGAATTCTCCAATCATCGCCACCAAGCTACAAAAGCTTCGTGATGAACTATAATATGCAAGGGTTAGTGAAAAACTATACCGAGCTCTTCGCAATGCTAAAGGCTGCGGAGGTAGAAATCAAGAAGGAGCATCAAGTGTTGATGGTCAATAAGACCACTAGTTTCAAGAAGAAAGGCAAAGGGAAGAAGAAGGAAATTCAAGAAGAACAGCAAGCAAGTTGCTGCTCAGAGAAGAAACCCAAGTCTGGCCCTAAACCTGAAACCGAGTGCTTCTATTGCAAGCGATCGGTCATCGGAAGCGGAACTGCCCCAAGTATTTGGCGGATAAGAAGGATGGCAAGGTGAACAAAGGTATATGTGATATACATGTTATTGATGTGTACCTTACTAGAGCTCGAGTAGCACTGGTATTTGATACTGGTTCTGTTGCTAATATTTGCAACTCGAAACAGGGACTACGGATTAAGCGAACACTAGCAAAGGACGAGGTGACGATGCGCGTGGGAAATGGTTCCAAAGTCGATGTGATCGCGGTCGGCACGCTACCTCTACATCTACCTTCGGGATTAGTTTTAGACCTAAATAATTGTTATTTGGTGCCTGCGTTGAGCATGAACATTATATCTGGATCTTGTTTGATGCGAGACGGTTATTCATTTAAATCAGAGAATAATGGTTGTTCTATTTATATGAGTAATATCTTTTATGGTCATGCACCCTTGAGGAGTGGTCTATTTTTGATGAATCTCGATAGTAGTGATACACATATTCATAATGTTGAAACCAAAAGATGCAGAGTTGATAATGATAGTGCAACTTATTTGTGGTAATCGCCGCTTAGGTCATATCGGTGTAAAGCGCATGAAGAAACTCCACACCGATGGACTTTTGGAGTCACTTGATTATGAATCACTTGGCACTTATGAACCGTGCCTCATGGGCAAGATGACTAGAACACCGTTCTCGGTACTATGGAGAGAGCAACAGATTTGTTGGAAATCATACATACTTGATGTATGTGGTCCAATGAATGTTGAGGCTCGTGGCGGATATCGTTATTTTCTCACCTTCACAGATGACTTAAGCAGATATGGGTATATCTACTTAATGAAACATAAGTCTGAAACATTTGAAAAGTTCAAAGAATTTCAGAGTGAAGTTGAAAATCATCGTAACAAGAAAATTAAATTTCTACGATCTGATCGTGGAGGTGAATATTTGAGTTACGAGTTTGGTCTACATTTGAAACAATGCGGAATAGTTTCGCAACTCACGCCACCCGGAACACCACAACGTAATGGTGTGTCCGAACGTCGTAATCGCACTTTACTAGATATGGTGCGATCTATGATGTCTCTTCTGATTTACCGCTATCATTTTGGGGTTATGCTCTAGAGACGGCCGCATTCACATTGAATAGAACACCGTCTAAACCGCTGAGACGACACCTTATGAACTGTGGTTTGGCAAGAAACCAAAGTTGTCGTTTCTTAAAGTTTGGGGATGCGATGCTTATGTGAAAAGCTTCAACCTGATAAGCTCGAACCCAAATCGGAGAAATGTGTCTTCATAGGATACCCAAAGGAGACAGTTGGGTACACCTTCTATCATAGATCCGAAGGCAAGACATTCGTTGTTAAGAATGGATCCTTTCTAGAGAAGGAGTTTCTCTCGAAAGAAGTGAGTGGGAGGAAAGTGGAACTTGATGAGGTAATAGTACCTTCTCCCTTACTTGAAAGTAGTTCGTCCGCAGAAACCGGTTTCGAGACACCTACACCAAGTAGTGAGGAAGTTGATGATGTTGATCATGAAACTTCAGATCAAGTTACCGCAGAACCTCGTAGATCAACAGAGTAAGATCCGCACTGAGTGGTACGGTAATCCTGTTCGAAATCATGCTACTAGATCATGATGAACCTACGAACTATGAAGAAGCGATGGTGAGCCCAGATTCCGCAAAATGGCTTGAGGCCATGAAATCGAGATGGGATCCATGTATGAAAACAAAGTATGGACTTTGGTTGACTTGCCCGAGGGTAGGCAAGCAATAGAAAACAAGTGGATCTTCAAGAAGAAGACCGACGCCGACGGTAATGTTATCGTTTATAAAGCTCGACTTGTCGCAAAAGGTTTTCGACAAGTTCAAGGGATTGACTACGATGAGACCTTCTCACCCGTAGCGATGCTTAAGTCCGTCCGAATCATGTTAGCGATTGCCGATTTTATGATTATGAAATTTGGCAAATGGATGTAAAGACTGCATTCTGAATGGATTTCGGAAGAAGAGTTGTATATGATGCAACCAGAGGGTTTTATCGATCCAAAGGAGCTAACAAAGTGTGCAAGCTCCAGCGATCCATCTATGGACTGGTGCAAGCATCTCGGAGTTGGAATAAACGCTTTGATAGTGTGATCAAAGCATTTGGGTTTATACTGAGACTTTTGGAGAAGCCTCAGATTTACAAGAAAGTGAGTGGGAGCTCAGAGCATTTCTCGATATTATATGTAGATGACATATTGCTGATCGGAAATGATATAGAATTTCTGGATAGCATAAAAGGATACTTGAATAAGAGTTTTCAATGAAAGACCTCGTGAAGCTGCTTACATATTGGGCATTAAGATCTATAGAGATAGATCAAGACGCTTAATTGGACTTTCACAAAGCACATACCTTGACAAAATTTTGAAAAAGTTCAAAATGGATCAAGCAAAGAAAGGGTTCTTGCTCGTGTTACAAGGTGTGAAGTTGAGTCGACTCAATGCCCGACCACCGCAGAAGATAGAGAGAAAATGAAAGATGTTCCTATGCTTCAGCCATAGGCTCTATCATGTATGCAATGCTGTGTACCAGACTGATGTGTGCCTTGCTATAAGTTTGGCAGGAGGTACCAAAGTAATCCAGAGTGGATCATTGGACAGCGGTCAAGAACATCCTGAAATACGAAAAGGACTAAGGATATGTTTCTCGATATGGAGGTGACAAAGAGCTCATCGTAAATGGTTACGCCGATGCAAGCTTTGACACCGATCCGGACGATTCTAAATCGCAGATCGGATACGATTTACACTAAACGGAGGAGCTGTCGGTTGGTGCAGTTCTAAACAAAGCGTCGTGGCGGGATCTACATGTGAAGCGGAATACATAGCAGCTTCGAAGCAGCTAATGAAGGAGTGCGGATGAAGGAGTTCATATCCGATCTAGGTGTCATACCTAGTGCATCGGGTCCAATGAAAATCTTTCGTGACAATATGGAGCAATTGCCTTAGCAAAGGAATCCAGATTTCACAAGAGGACCAAGCACATCAAGAGATGCTTCAATTCCATCCGGGACTTAGTCCGATGGGAGACATAGAGATTTGCAAGATACATACGGATCTGAATATTGCAGACCGCTGACTAAGCCTCTTCCACGAGCAAAACATGATCAGCACCAAGACTCCATGGGTGTTAGAATCATTACTATGTAATCTAGATTATTGACTCTAGTGCAAGTGGGAGCTCAAGGAAATATGCCCTAGAGGCAATAATAAAGTTATTATTTATTTCCTTATTTCATGATAAATGTTTATCATTCATGCTAGAATTGTATTAACCGGAAACATGATACATGTGTGAATGCATAGACAAAACAACATGTCACTAGTATGCCTCTACTAGACTAGCTTGTTAATCAAAGATGGTTATGTTTCCTAACCATGAACAAGGAGTTGTTATTTGATTAACAAGGTCACATCATTAGTAGAATGATGTGATTGACATGACCCATTCCCTTAGCTTAGCACACGATCGTTTAGTATGTTGCTATTGCTTTTATCCATGACTTATACATGTTCCTGTAACTATGAGATTATGCAACTCCCGTTTGTCGGAGGAACACTTTGGGTGCTACCAAACGTCACAACGTAACCGGGTGATTATAAAGGAGTACTACAGGTGTCTCCAAAGGCGATGTTGGGTTGGCATATTTCGAGATTAGGTTTTGTCACTCCGATTGTCGGAGAGGTATCTCGGCCCTCTTGGTAATGCACATCACCTAAGCCTTGCAAGCACTACAACTAATGAGTTAGTTGTGAGATGATGTATTACGGAACGAGTAAAGAGACTTGCCGTAACGAGATTGAACTAGGTATTGATACCGACGATCGAATCTCGGGCAAGTAACATACCGATGACAAAGGAACAACGATGTTGTTATGCGGTTCGACCGATAAAGATCTTCGTAGAATATGTAGGAACCAATATGGGCATCCAGGTTCCGCTATTGGTTATTGACCGTGAATAGTTCTAGGTCATGTCTACATTGTTCTCGAACCGTAGGGTCCGCACGCTTAAGGTTTCGATGATAGTTTTATTATGAGTTTATGTATTTTGATGTACCAAGAAGTTCGAGTCCGGATGTGATCACGGACATGACGAGGAGTCTCGGAATGGTCGAGACATAAAGATTGATATATTGGAAGCCTATGTTTGGAGTTCGAATGGTTCCGATGTAAAACGGAATTTACCGAGTACCGGAGGTTACCGGAACCCCGGGAGGTAAATGGGCCTCGATGGGCCTTAGTGGAAAGGAGAAGGGCCAGCCCTAGGTGGGCGCGCCCCCCTTCCCTAGTCCTACTAGGACTAGGAGAAGGGCCGCCCCTTCCTCTCTCTTTCCTTCCTCCGGAATCCTAGTCCAACTAGGATTGGGGGAATCCTACTCCCTGAGGAGTAGGACTCCTAGGGCGCCTCCTCTTGGCCGCCCCCCTCCCCTGCTCCTTTATATACGGGGAGGGGGCACCTTGGAACACACAAGTTGATCTTTGGATCGTTCCTTAGCCGTGCGGTGCCCCTCCACCATATTCCACCTCGGTTATATCGTCATGAAGCTTAGGCGAAGACCTGCGCCGTGAAACATCAAGATCGCCACCACGCCGTCAGGCCGACGGAACTCTCCCTCGACACTCGGCTGGATCGGAGCGAGGGACGCCATCGAGCTGTACGTGTGTCAAGAACTCGGAGGCGTCGGAGTAACGGCGCTTGGATCGGTCGGATCGCGAGGAGAACGACGACTACTTCCTCTACGTCAGATCGCTTCGCTTAACGGGTCTACAAGGGTATGTAGACAACACTCTCCCCTCTCGTTGCTATTCATCACCATGATCTTGCGTGTGCGTAGGAAATTTTTGAAATTACTACGCTCCCCAACAGAGATGTACTTCCGCCCGCGTTCTTCGACGTGATGGTGCATCCGTGTGTCCATATTGTGGATGACATAATAGACCTAGGGCCGCCATTCCTGCACAACATGATGCCGTTTGAGAGGATGAATGGGATCATCAAAGGATTCGTTCAGAATATGTCCCGTCCGGATGGAAGCATCGCCCGAGGCTATTTGGCACAAGAGTGCATCTCTTTTCGTGAGAATTTTCTATATGGTGCAGACCAGCCACCGGTGTTAGTGTTGGTTTGCCCGCTAACAAGCACGATGGGAGGCTCAAGGAGATGGTCATCGAACGGTCGCAGGAACCGCACGTGGCATACTCAGATCGACGCAGCGATTTTGACAGAGCAAACTTGGTAGTGCTACAACACCTAGACGAGGTAGATCCTTTCGTGGCACTCGCACAAAGAAATTATCGCAAAGAAGTATCGTGACCGGGGTATATGGGACGGACGCCGGTTACTAGAGAGCACAACTCCACTTTCCTGCATTGGTTCAAAGAGCATATTATTGCTAATCCCGGAGGAGGGCTCTAAGGACGGATTGCTCATATACGCCTTAGCACATGGCCCTCGCCCAACCTCGTAACCTATCGTGCATATGATATCAACGGATACACGTCTACACGGAGGCAAAAGATATGGACAGTGATGATCAAAACTCGGGGTGACGATGGAATGCATGACCGCAGTGACAACGGCACAATCGAACGATTTTATGGAAGGGTCGAGGAGATCCGGGAGCTTGACTACTCTGGACTGCACAACACGACGATGTTCCGTGTCAAATGGGCTAAGAATGTCGAAAGAGAAAGCCGGATGTTCACTACCATGACTATACCCGACGCCAAGAGCGCTACCGTCAATGCTATCGCAAAAAACGAGCCATGGGTACACGCTAAGCATGTGACACAATGCTTCTTCATAACTGACCCGCGCAATCCCAGCCGTGTTGTCGTGAGGAGAGGCAAAAGGAACATCATTGGAATGGATGGAGTCGCCAACGAGGAAGACTATGATCAGTACGGCAACCCAATGAGGGAAGATGACGACGATGATGAAGTATACGTCAAAAGAAGAATCAATACTACGTTACCTAAGAAAAATCGCACTCCATGGAAAAGGCAAAGTCACAATGAGGGGCTCAATTATTCTTCGACTAACAAGAAGGGAAAGAAGCTGACTCAAAACGAAAACGCCAAAGACCGAGGAAACGATGTTATGGGTCCAATGATGTGTAATAGATATATGTTCCTATTTTGTATACACACTTAGCCATATGATGTGTAATATATATGTTCCTATTTTGCATACATATTTAACCGCCAAATGATGCAATATATATCGCCTCCCTTCGCTCACGCCTCGGAAATAAAAGTGGGATAAAATAAAGGAAAAGAAAATGAAAACTGGCGCTACGAAAAGAAAAAGTAGCGACGGTAGTAGCAGCTGCTTTTCTTATAAACCGCTGCCGCCACGCAATTTAGTAGCAGCGTGTTTACCATCAAGCGCTGCAGCTACAGATCATAGTAGTAGCGCGTTTGGCATAACGCTCTTTGCTACGCCCACTTAACCCAAAATTTTCACTCGCGCAGCTTCATCCCGCCACATTTCCCCAAATCCCCACTCTCTCTCCGTCGCTCCGCCGCGCCCGTCGCTCCGCTGCGCCCGACCTGCCCCGGCCGCTCGCCCTTCGACTCCATGGCGCAAGGCTTAGCTTCGCCCCATCCGCCCTCGATCCCGACTCCTCGCTTCGCCCCGACTCCAGCCGCTCGGCTCGACTCAAGGCCTCGCCCCGACCAGCCAGCGCTCGCCCCGACCCCGGCGCGCTCGCCCGACCCCGTCGGCCTCGCCTCCCTCCTCGCCCCTGCACTCTCAGAACTCCCCCCCTCTGCTAGGGTTCATGTTAATTAATTAGGTTATCTATTTAGTTATGAATTTAGCTAGGTTTCAAAATTAGCTGAATTTATATGGAAATTTGAACTGGACATGTGATATGTGCATATGTCATGTTTTGGACACGTCATGTTTGGAAAATGATCCGAGTGGCCTATGTTACGCCGAAATGTTGATTCATTTCCGTTTGGTGAATTTCAGCGCCGATATGTCCATTTTTAGCAAAGGTCATGCCGAAATTTCCGTGAATAAAGGCATGATTTGTGCTACATAGTTGGCATATCGAGTCTTGGCACATAGATTTCTTTTTACGTCATTTCTCATTTATTCATACTTTTAGAAATAAATGAGGCCACTTAATCATAGGAAACATGTCGAACAACGAAGAAACCGGGCCTTGACCAAGATGCGATTTAGATGGATTATGATGGTGAACAAGAGTACCTCGACTATTTGATCGCTAAGCAAGGTTTGCAGGTCGGCCTCGATGATGGTGCTCGACGCCGACATCGACACCGACGGCGCAAGCACCGACGGGCGCCGACACCGATGGCGGCGCCGAGACCGTGGGGAAGGTACCGGCGGGAAGGTACCGCCTCGATGCCGATACCGAAAAGAGGAAGCATAAGAAGCAGAGGATACGAAAACCTAACAAACTAGGGATTGGACGACTTGTGATCACAAAGATGGCACTGGCAAGTTTGAGCCATTAGAGCCGGAAGAACCTCGCAAGTGCTATGGGAACCAAGTAGGATGCATCCTACGGGAATGCGCGAGCATCAATGACGATGACTTAAGGAGTAAAGAACATTTGACGCAGTTGCTCCTAACGGTTGCACAAGAGATTCAAGTTCCCGACCGGGATGATAACATAGAACAACCGTGGATGATCCAAGATGAAAAGATTAACAATCACGCCATGGGCATGTTCAGCAATGATTTGGCCTCCGGAAAGGGAGGGTAAAACGAGCTATTGAGGCTGATGAACCCCTGTCCAAGATTCGGAGGAAAATCCCACACTTACGGAAGAGGAGTTCGAAAAGTTCAAGGACACTTGCGCTACCGAGGCAGCCAAGGCTAAGGCTGCGAAATTCAAAAGCCTTCAGCCCGAACACGGGAAGCATCGCCGAAGCCGTGGCTACCTCGGTAAAAGGCCCATATGGGATAAGGAGGACGCGAACGTGAAGCCGCGGGTCTCCTGCACCCTTCGCTGAAGTTCACCAACCCCTTGGAGCATGACTTCATCAGGCCCGCTACAAGTGGGACAAGGAGAAAAGGTTTTTACACGGACAAGATCACGAGGAAATTGATTAGACCATCGAGAAGCAACACCGCTTGCAGCCGAAAGCCCTACTTCTCGATGAGGCCCAAGTGGGACACCCTCTCAACCGGCCTTGAACGAACTTAAGGGACTCCCGCTGGACCAGCGGCCGCAATATGGTCGTGTGCACGGCGCCGAGACGGCGCCACGTGGAAGGTGTTTACAACGACGGCCCGGAGGCCAAGAAGCGAAAAAGAAGTTTAGTCAGCAAACATCGATGCAAAGGTGAAGCTTGCGGTCGAGAAAAAGCAGCCGAGGACGCGAAAAAAGCAGCCGAGGACAAATATGAGTTGCTACAAGAAAATCAATGCAGCAGAATCGCTGCAGAAATGATTTCGCTACTAACTTGGTTCCATTATCATCAATCGGGCGAAGGAAAATCCGCATAAGACGGTACATGATTTCCCGATGCCCGGTTTAAATCGAAAGCAACTCCATGAACAACAACACCATCGCACCATCACTTGCTCAAGCAACCGGCCTCCTCTCGCAGCCGCTCCCGCCATAGCAGCCCGTCCTCGGCCTCAGCGCGCTAGGTGGGCCTTCGTCTTTTGGCTGAGCTTGGCGCCGCCATGGTAATTACATGTCGCACCAACATATATATATATATATAATATTCCATTTTGTTGCCTTTCGGTTGTTTTACACCACAAACATATGTGTTTGCAAAGTAAAGAAACCCCATGCACCATACTCTACTTGATCAAAGGCCGAAGGTGGACGGGAAAGGGATGATAATGGACCCTCTCAACGACATTCCACAACCACCCGATCTCACTGGGCACTTCAGGTTAGCTTGACCAGTGTGAAATCGGGCACGAGGATTTGCCTCCTCCAAGACAAAGATGTGGGAGCGGACGACGAGACCCCGCCATGGATTGGACGATGCAAGGGTTGGGTGCTGCTATGGTCAAGAATCTTATTCGTCTCGAGCCGCCGAGAGCACACCAATAACTACCACACATCAACAAGCATGTGCGGAGACCACCACCCCACCCACGCAATTACCAGCCCTGTAGTAGTGCCGGTGAGAGCGGCGGACGACATGATGAAGGGGTGCAATAGTATTGGCTGATGTACCAGAGAACAGAGAATGGATGATGAGACGGAGGTCAACCCTATGGATTACCTCAATACAAACGCTGTATGGTGTGACATAGATATGATGAGTCAACCATATGACTAATCGGGCTATCAACTTGCCAATGAGGATATGGATGATATGACGGGCAGGGCCGTACCATGGAATGCAAAAGTCTCTCTTCATGAAATCCTCACAGACACGCTCAAGATGCCGCCAACACAAGCTCAACTAGCCGGGCGCGAGGGTCGTGACAAGATTTAGCCCGGGAACACTTGGGCAGGGGTTAAGGAAGGGTCTGGAAGGTGTGCCCAAGAAAAGGAGAGGAAGAGATCGGGAAGGTAATCGCCTCCAAACAAGCGAGCACACAGCAGCCGACGATGCATTCTCAAGAGCGTGTACCCGTGAAAGGTGCGGTCATGTTCCATCTCACGGGCGAGCCGATGCTACCGCCGAAACCGCTGGAGGCACTATCGGGGATCTCGTGAGATCGCACGACCATGTGCCGCCGTCGAGAAAAGCCTACTAGCCTCAAAGGATCCAGATATCCGACATACGCGGCTCGTGTGCCTGAGGGGAAGTGCTACGTCGACACACGGCCCGCGGAGGTGTTCTTCCTGCGGTTTGACCATATCTTTGAGATGTTTCTAACAAGGCGGCTTGATTTTACTATCGTCCGCCTTTTTGCGCTACATATGAGCTCCGTCGTGAAGAGTGAAGAAGTCTCGCAAATCTGTGTGGCGGATCCGTACTACATGCACGAAGTCTTTCTTGAGTCTCGCGACTTTGAGCGTGAAACTGCTAGGGAGTACCTCCAAAACTTCATGGTACGAATAAGGACCGGAAATTGTCCTCCGCCTTATCATCCAAAGTAAGTCAGTTCCGGACAACCCTTTCGTACATTTCAATCATTCCTTCTCTCTCATATGGGGAATAATTTGAGGTGTCTTTTCCCCGCAGCAACGGGCGCGCCGTTCTTATCGTTCTTTACCCGCAAGTCTCCCACGCCGTGTATTTTGACCCTTCGAGAGACTACGAGAAAAAAGACTACACCCACATAATGAATATTCTAGATGATGCTCTCCAAGGCTTCAGCTATAGAGGTGGCCACACGCATATCGAAACAAAGGAACAAGAAGATGGGTTTCGCAGATAAAACTAACTTCTCCCGCATCCATGTCCCAAAACCAAGCAAGAAGGATGGATTCTACATCGTCCATCTCATGATTCAGTTCAACACGGATCACCAAAGCTTCAGATTAACAGCAGAAATGATGATCATATCCACAAGTGGCTAGAATCTCATGGAGAAGCGAATTATAAACTTAGAGATGACTTCTTTCGCATCCAAAGCGACATTGCGACGATCATCATGAAAGAAGTCGTCGATGAGAAGGGATGTTCCACCACGGCCCTATATCGCGAAATGACGTCCGAACTCGCATAGGCATGCAATGTCTAGACCTCACGCCGCTCAAGCAGCTAGGGTTCGTCCTCGATGATATGGAAGGATGGAACTTCTAGTGAGTTATGATGCCGATGATGATGATATGTGTCGGTTGAACTTGTATACTTTTGTAGCGATGAAACTTTGTGATGTCCACGGTCCATGCCGAACTTGCGTAACGCTACTTTGTTAGTTGGCGTCACGATGACCTGCGCACCTCTAGTTAATTAATTTGCATCTTGTATATGTTGCATCTAGTTGCTAACCTTTCTTTTTGGTGTTGCTCTAGTATATTTTTTGCATATATATGATTGTACATCCTCTTCATGAACATGCATCTCTAACAGTACCTAGTTTCTTGATGGCGAGATGGAAATGCTATGTCGTGTACAAAGGGAAGGTTCCGGGTGTACAACGAGTGGCATGAGTGTCAAAGCAAGTGAATGGGTTCACGGGCGCCAGCCATAAAGGCTTCAAAAGGACAAGAAGGAGAAGCTGGTTACTTGAGGTTCACGCTAGCGAGAGAGGACTCAGAATCGCCACCTCATGTATTGCATGGTTCCGCTCTCACTCATAGTGATAGCACTTCTTGCGTATGCCTTTGTTTAGATGGATGACGTTGTTGTAGTTGCAAGTATTCGAGACTTGCATGTATTGCTATTTTCGAGATGATAACAAGATATCACTTTGTGTTGGATGATGATTATGAAGAGACTATTTGTATGTACATGCTATGATTACATTTGTGGTCTCGCAGCATTTGTATGTGTATCATGATGAAATTTCTATGTGCTAAAGATTCTTCTACAAAGCCGTGCAAATACAAAACAAATATGCCAAAAAACTACTTAAATTAGCGATGGCGAGTGTACAAAAGTTAGCAAAGAAGCGCCCTTATAGCAAAGATGGCGTCTCCGCCAAAGAGCGCTTAGCGCTAATAGCGGTAGCGAAGCTTCCGCAATCAGGCTGTTGCTACACTTGTATAGCAGATAGCGATGGGGGCACGCGCCACTGCTATGAGTTAGCTATAGTGTCAGTATTAGTAGCGCGGGTACCCGCGCTACTGATACATGTAAAACCCGCGCTGCTGCTAGCCTTTTCCCTAGTAGTGTTATATTTCCTTGTTCATGATAATTGTCTTTTATTCATGCTATAACTGTATTATCCGGAAATCGTAATACGTGTGAATACATAGACCACAATATGTCCCTAGTGAGCCTCTAGTTGACTAGCTCACAGATCAACAGATAGTCATGGTTTCTGACTATGGACATTGGATGTCATTGATAACGGGATCACATCATTAGGAGAATGATGTGATGGACAAGACCCAATACTAAGCATAGCACAAAGATCGTAGTTCGCTTGCTAGAGCTTTTCCAATGTCAAGTATCTCTTCCTTAGACCATGAGATCGTAACTCCCGGATACCGTAGGAGTGCTTTGGTGTATCAAACGTCACAACGAATCGGGTGACTATAAAGGTGCATTACGTGTATCTCTCGAAAGTGTCTTTTGGGTTGACACGGATCGAGATGGGATTTGTCACTCCGCAAACGGAGAGGTATCTCTGGGCCCACTCGGTAGGACATCATCATAATGTGCACAATGTGATTAAGGGGTTGATCACGGATGATGTGTTGCGGAACGAGTAAAGAGACTTGCCGTAACGAGATTGAACAAGGTATCGGTATACCGACGATCGAATCTCGGGCAAGTAAAATACCGCTAGACAAAGGGAATTGTATATGGATCGACTAAGTCCTTGACATCGTGGTTCATCCGATGAGATCATCGTGGAACATGTGGGAGCCAACATGGGTATCCAGATCCCGCTGTTGGTTATTGACCGGAGAACGCCTCGGTCATGTCTACATATCTCCGAACCCGTAGGGTCTACACTTAAGGTTCGATGATGCTAGGGTTATAAAGGAAGCTTGTATGTGGTTACCGAATGTTGTTCGAGTCCCGGATGAGATCCCGGACGTCACGAGGAGTTCCGAATGGTCCGGAGGTAAAGATTTATATATGGGAAGTCCTGTTTTGGTCACGGAAAAGTTTCGGGTTTATCGATATCGCTGGGACCACGGGAGGGTCCCGGGGGTCCACCAAGTGGGGCCACCTGCCCCAGAAGGCTGCGTGGGCCAAGTGTGGGAGGGTACCAGCCCCTAGGTGGGCTGGGGCGCCCCCCACCAAGGCCCAAGGCGTGGGAAGTGGGGAAGGGGGGCAAACCCTAGGGCAGATGGGCCCTAAGGCCCACCCTGGGTGCGCCTCCCCCTCTCTCCCCCTCTTACCGCCACCCAGATGGGATCTGGGGGCTGGCCGCCGCCCCCTAGGGGTGGGAAACCCTAAAGGGGGCGCAGCCCCCTCTCCCCCTATAAATAGTGAGGCATAGGGCTGCCCAGAGAACACACAGAATACACGTGATTCGATCTCTGCCTTTGGTTGCAGCCCTCTCCTCTCTCCCAAGTACTCCTCCTCTCCCGTGGTGCTTAGCGAAGCCCTGCTGGATTGCCACACTCATCCATCACCACCACGCCGTTGTGCTGCTGCTGGATGGAGTCTTCCTCAACCTCTCCCTCTGTCCTTGCTGGATCAAGGCGTGGGAGACGTCACCGGCTGTACGTGTGTTGAACGCGGAGGTGCCGTATGCTCGCACTTGATCATCGGTGATTTGAATCACGACGAGTACGACTCCATCAACCCTGCTCACTTGAACGCTTCCGCTTAGCGATCTACAAGGGTATGTAGATGCACTCTCTTACTACTCGTTGCTGGTCTCTCCATAGATAGATCTTGGTGACACGAGGAAAATTTTGAATTTCGCCACGCTCCCCAACAAAGGGCATCATGAGCTAGGTCTATTGCGAGATTCTTTGCACGAGTAGAACACAAAGTAGTTGTGGGCGTTGATGTTGTTCAATATGCTTACCGCTACTAGTCCAATCTTGTTTCGACGGTATTGTGGGATGAAGCGCCCGGACCGACCTTACACGCATTTCCACGTGAGACAAGTTCCACCGATTGACATGCACTTCGTGCATAAGGTGGCTAGCGGTGCCGCTCTCCCACTTTAGTCGGAACGGATCCGATGAAAAGGGTCCTTATGAAGGGTAATAGCAATTGGCAAATCACGCTGTGGTTTTATGAGGTAAGAAACGTTTGCTAGAAACCCATAGCAGCCACGTAAAACATGCAAACAACAATTAGAGGACGCCTAACTTGTTTTTGCAGGTATGCTATGTGATGTGATATGGCCAAGATGAATGTGATGAATGATATGTGATGTATGAGATTGATCATGTTCTTGTAATAGGATTCACGACTTGCATGTCGATGAGTATGAATACCGGCAGGAGCCATAGGAGTTGTCTTTATTTATTGTATGACCTGCGTGTCATTGAACAACGCCATGTAATTACTTTACTTTATTGCTAACCGGTAGCCATAGTAGTAGAAGTAATAAGTTGGCGAGACGACTTCATGGAGACACGATGATGGAGATCATGATGATGGAGATCATGGTTTCATGCCGGTGACGATGATGATCATGGAGCCCTCAAGATGGAGATCAAAGGAGCAAAATGATATTGGCCATATCATGTCACTATTTGATTGCATGTGATGTTTATCATGTTTATGCATCTTGTTTACTTAGGACGACGGTAGTAAATAAGATGATCCTTACAAAATTTCAAGAAGTGTTCTCCCCGACTGTGCACCGTTGCTACAGTTCGTCGCTTCTAAGCACCACGTGATGATCGGTGTGATGGATTCTTACGCTCACATACAATGGGTGTAAGACAGTTTTACACAGCGAAAACACTTGGGGTTAACTTGACGAGCCTAGCATGTGCGATATGGCCTCGAACACGGAGACCGAAAGGTCGAGCATGAGTCGTATGGAGGATACGATCAACATGAAGATGTTCACCGATGATGACTAGTCCGTCTCACGTGATGATCGGACACGGCTAGTTGACTTGGATCATGTAATCACTTAGATGACCGAGGGATGTCTACTGAGTGGGAGTTCATAAGATGAACTTAATTATCCTGAACATAGTCAAAAGACCTTTGCAAATTATGTCGAAGCTCGCGCTTTAGTTCCACTGCTTAGATATGTTCCTAGAGAAAATATAGTTGAAAGTTGATGAGAGCGATTATGCGGACAGAGAAAGCTTATGTCCTTAATGCACCGCCAATGTGCTTAACCCCAAACATCGCTTGTGGATGTTGCGAACATCGGACATACACGCTTTGATAACTACGTGATAGTTCGGATAAACGGTTTAGAATTAAGGCACCAAAGATGTTTTTCAAACGTCATGAAACATATGAGATGTTTCGAGGGCTGAAATTGAGATTTCAGGCTCGTGCTCACGCCAAGAGGTATGAGACCTCCGACGATTTTCTTAGCCTGCAAACTAAGGGAGAAAAGCTCAATCGTTGAGCTTGTACTCAGATTGTCTGAGTGCAACAATCACTTGAATCGAGTGGGAGTCGATCTTCCAGATGAGATAGTGATGTTTCTCCAAAGTCATTACCACCAAGCTGCTAGAGCTTCGTGATGAACTATAACATATCAGGGATAGATATGATGATCCTTGAGGTATTCGTGATGTTTGACACAGCGAAAGTAGAAATCAAGAAGGAGCATCAATTTTTGATGGTTGGTGAAACCACTAGTTTTAAAGAAGGGCAAGGGCAAGAAGGGATACTTCATGAAACGGCAAATCAGCTGCTGCTCCAGTGAAGAAACCCAAGGTTGAACCCAAACCCGAGACTAAGTGCTTCTATAATAAGGGGAACAACCACTGGAGCGGAATTACCCTAGATACTTGGTAGATGAGAAGGCTGGAAAGGTCGATAGAAGTATATTGGATATACATTATGTTAATGTGTACTTTACTAGTACTCCTAGTAGCACCAGGGTATTAGATACCGTTCGGTTGCTAAGTGTTAGTAACTCAAATAAAGGCTACGGAATAAACGGAGACTAGCTAAAGGTGAGTCGACGATATGTGTTGGAAGTGTTTCCAAGGTTGATGTGATCAAGCATCGCGCTCCCTCTACCATCGAGATTTGGTGTTTGCGCTGAGCATAGACATGATTGGATTATGTCTATCGCAATACGATTATTCATTTAAGGAGAATAATGGTTACTCTATTTATTTGAATAATACCTTCAATGGTCTTGCACCTAAAGGAATGGTTTATTGAATCTCGATCGTAGTGATACACATTTTCATGCCAAAAGGATATAAGATAGTAATGATAGTACCACTTACTTGTGGCAATCGCCATGTAAGTCATATTGGTATAAACGCATGAAGAAGCTCCATGTTGATGGATCTTTGACTCACTCGCTTTTGAAAAGTTTGAGACATGTGAACCATGTCTATTGGTGCATATGCATGAAGAAACTCCATGCAGATGGATCGCTTGGACTCACTTGATTTTGAATCACTTGAGATATGCAAATCATACCACATGGGCAAGATGACCTGAAAAGCCTCGGTTTCAAAGAAGATGTAACAAGATAGCAACTTGTTGGAAGTAACACATTTTGATGTGTGCAGTCCAATGAGTGCCGAGGCATGCAAATGAATATCGTTATGTTCTTACTTCACGATGATTCGAGTAGATGTAGAGTATATTTACTTGATGAAACACAAGTCTGAATTATTGAATGGTTCAAGTAATTTCAGAGTGAAGTTGAAGATCATCGTGACAAGAGGATAAAATGTCTATGATATGATCATAGAGATGAGTATCTGAGTTACGAGCTTTGGCACACAATTAAGACATTGTGGAAATTGTTTCACAATTAATACTACCGAACACCATAGTTTGATGGTGTGTCCGAACATCATAGTTGCACCCTATTGGATATGGTGTGTACCATGATGTCTCTTATCGAATTACCACTATCGCTTATGGGTTAGGCATTAGAGACAACCACATTCACTTTAAATAGGGCACCACGTAATTCCGCTGAGATGACACCGTATGAACTATGGTTTAGAGAAACCTAAGCTGTCATTTCTTAAAGGTTTGGGGATGCGACGCTTATGTGAAAAAGTTTCAGTTGATAAGCTCGAACCCAAAGCGGATAAAATGCATCTTCATAGGACACCCAAAACAGTTGGGTATACCTCCTAATTCAGATCCGAAAGCAATAGGGATTGTTTCTTGAATCGGGTCCTTTCTCGAGAAAAAGTTTGTCTCGAAAAGTTAAGTGGGAGGATGGTGGAGACTTGATATGGTTGTTGAACCATCACTACAACTAGTGTGTAGCAGGGCACAGGAAGTTGTTCCTGTGGCACCTACACCAATTGAAGTAGAAGCTTATGATAGTGATCATGAAACTTCGGATCAAGTCACTACTGCACTCGTAGGGTGACAAGGATGCGATCGCTTGAGTGGTACAAGAATCTTGTCTTGAAGGTCATGTTTCTAGACAACAATGAACCTACGAGCTATGGAGAAGCAATGGTGGGCCCAAATTCCGACAAATGGTTAGAAGCCATGAAATCCGAGATAGGATCCATGTATCAGAACAAAGCATGGACTTTGGTGGACTTGCCCAATGATGGGCAAGCCATTGAGATAAATGGATCTTTAAGAACAAGACGGACGTGGACGGTAATGTCACCGTCTATGAAGCTCGACTTGTGGCAAAGAGTTTTTCACAAGTTCAAAGAGTTGACTACGATGAGATTCTCTCATCCGTAGCGATGCTTAAGTCCGTCGGAATCATGTTAGCATTAGCTGCATTTATGAAATCTGGCAGATGGATGTCAAAATGAGTTTCCTTACCGGCCAGAAGGAAAGGTTGTATGTGATACAATCGAAAAGTTTTGTCGATCCTAAGGATGCTAAAAGGTATGCTAGCTCCAATGATCCTTCTAAGGACCGGAGTAAGCATCTCGGAGTTGGAATATGTACTTTGATAAGATGATCAAAGATTTTGGGTTTATACAAATTTATGAGAAACTTGTATTTCCAAAGAAGTGAGTGGGAGCACTATAGAATTTCGGTGAGTATATGTTATTGACATATTGTTGATCGAAATGATGTAGAATTTCTGGAAAGCATATAGGGTTATTTGGAAAGTGTTTTTCAATGGAAAACCTGGATTAGGCTACTTGAACAATAAGCATCAAGATCTATAAGATAGATCAAAATGCTAAATAGTACTTTCAAATGAGCACGCATTTTGACATGATCTTGAAGGTGTTCAAGATGGATCACCAAAGAAGGAGTTCTTGCCCGAGATGTAAGGTATGAAGTTAAGACTTAAAAGCTCGACCACGGCAGAATAGAGAGAAAGGACGAAGGTCGCCCCTATACTTCAGACGTAGGCTCTATAGTATGCTATCTTTGTGTACCGCATCGAAGTGTGCCTTGCCATGAGTCGGTCAAGGGTACAAGAATGATCCAGAATGGATCATTGGACAGCGGTCAAAATTGTCCTTGGAGTAAATAAGGACATGTTTCTCGATTATGGAGGTGATAAAGAGTTCGGCGAAGGGTTACATCGATGCAAGCTTTAACACCTATCCGAGTGACTCGAGTAGCAAACCGGATACGATAGTGGAGCAACCATTTGGAATAGCTCCAAGTGGAGCGTGAAAGCAACATTTACAATATGACCTAGAAATTTTGAAGCACACACGGACCTGAAAGGTTCGGACTCGCTGACTAAAACCTCTCTCACAAGCAAAACTTGATCAAACCCCGTAACTCATTTGATGATGTTGGTCACATGGCGATGTGACTGTCAATGTTAAATCACATGGCGATGTGAACTAGATTATTGACTCTAGTGCAAGTGGGAGACTGTTGGAAATATGCCCTAGAGGCAATAATAAAAGTATTATTATATTTCCTTGTTCATGATAATTGTCTTTATTCATGCTATAATCAGTATTATCCGGAAATCGTAATACACGTGTGAATACATAGACCACAATATGTCCCTAGTGAGCCTCTAGTTGACTAGCTCGTTGTGATCAACAGATAGTCATGGTTTCTCGCTATGGACATTGGATGTCATTGATAACGGATCACATCATTAGGAGAATGATGTGATGGACAAGACCCAATACTAAGCATAGCACAAAGATCGTAGTTCGCTTGCTAGAGCTTTTCCAATGTCAAGTATCTCTTCCTTAGACCATGAGATCGTAACTCCCGGATACCGTAGGAGTGCTTTGGTGTATCAAACGTCACAACGAATCGGGTGACTATAAAGGTGCATTACGGTATCTCCGAAAGTGTCTTTTGGGTTGACACGGATCGAGATTGGGATTTGTCACTCCGCAAACGGAGAGGTATCTCTGGCCCACTCGGTAGGACATCATCATAATGTGCACAATGTGATTAAGGGGTTGATCACGGATGATGTGTTGCGGAACGAGTAAAGAGACTTGCCGGTAACGAGATTGAACAAGGTATCGGTATACCGACGATCGAATCTCTCGCAAGTAAAATACCGCTAGACAAAGGGAATTGTATATGGGATCGATCGAGTCCTTGACATCGTGGTTCATCCGATGAGATCATCGTGGAACATGTGGGAGCCAACATGGGTATCCAGATCCCGCTGTTGGTTATTGACCGGAGAACGCCTCGGTCATGTCTACATATCTCCGAACCCGTAGGGTCTACACACTTAAGGTTGGATGATGCTAGGGTTATAAAGGAAGCTTGTATGTGGTTACCGAATGTTGTTCGAGTCCGGATGAGATCCAGGACGTCACGAGGAGTTCCGGAATGGTCCGGAGGTAAAGATTTATATATGGAAGTCCTGTTTTGGTCACCGGAAAAGTTTCGGGGTTTATCGATAACGTACCGGGACCACCGGGAGGGTCCCGGGTCCACCAAGTGGGGCCACCTGCCCCAGAAGGCTGCGTGGGCCAAGTGTGGGAGGGGACCAGCCCCTAGGTGGGCTGGGCGCCCCACCAAGGCCCAAGGCGTGGGAAGTGGGGAAGGGGGCAAACCCTAGGCAGATGGGCCCTAAGGCCCACCCCAGGTGCGCGCCCTCTCTCCCTCCGCCGCCACCCAGATGGGATCTGGGGGGCTGGCCGCCCCTAGGGGTGGGAAACCTAAAGGGGCGCAGCCCCTCTCCCCTATAAATAGTGAGGCATAGGGCTGCCCAGAGAACACACAGAATACACGTGATTCGATCTCCGCCTTTGGTTGCAGCCCTCTCTCTCTCCCAAGTACTCCTCCTCTCCCGTGGTGCTTAGCGAAGCCCGCTGGATTGCCACACTCATCCATCACCACCACGCCGTTGTGCTACTGCTGTATGGAGTCTTCCTCAACCTCTCCTCTCTCCTTGCTGGATCAAGGCGGGAGACGCCACCGGCTGTACGTGTGTTGAACGCGGAGGTGCCGTATGCTCGCACTTGATCATCGGTGATTTGAATCACGACGAGTACGACTCCATCAACCCCGTTCACTTGAACGCTTCCGCTTAGCGATCTACAAGGGTATGTAGATGCACTCTCTTACTACTCGTTGCTGGTCTCTCCATAGATAGATCTTGGTGACACGTAGGAAATTTTTTGAATTTCTGCTACGTTCCCCAACAATTACTTGACCATGACGAACCTACAAACTATGAGGAAGCGATGATGAGCCCAGATTCCACGAAATGGCTGGAGGCCATGAAATCTGAGATGGGATTCATGTATGAGATCAAAGTGTGGACTTTGGTGGACTTGCCCGATGATCGGCAAGCCATAGAAAATAAATGGATCTTCAAGAGGAAGATAGACGCTGATAGTAGTGTTACTATCTACAAAGCTCAAATTGTCGCAAAAAAGTTTTCGACAAGTTCAAGGTGTTGAATACGATGAGATTTTGTCACTCGTATTGATGCTTAAGTCTGTCCGAATCATGTTAGCAAATTGTCACATTTATGAAATATGGCAAATGGATGTTAGAACTGCATTCCTTAATGGATTTATTAATAAGAGTTGTATATGATGCAACCAGAAGGTTTTGTCAATCCTAAAGGTGCTAACAAAGTGTGCAAGCTCCAGTGATCCATCTATGGACTGGTGCAAGCATCTCGGAGTTGGAATATACGCTTTGATGAGTTGATCAAAGCATATAGTTTTATACAGACTTGCAGTGAAGCCTGTATTTACAAGAAAGTGAGTGGGAGTACTACAGCCTTTCTGATAAGTATATGTGAATGACATATTATTGATCAGAAATAATGTAGAATTTTCTGGAAAGCATAAAGGAGTGTTTGAAAGGAGTTTTTCAAAAAAAGACCTCGTGAAGCTGTTATACATTGAGCATCAAGATCTATAGAGATAGATCAAGACGCTTGATAAGATTTTTCAATGAGTACATACCTTGATAAGATTTTGAAGTAGTTCAAAATGGAACAGTCAAAGAAGGAGTTCTTGCCTGTGTTGCAAGGTGTGAAGTTGAGTGAGACTCAAAACCCGACCATGGCAGAAAATAGAAAGAGAATGAAAAGTCATTCCCTATGCCTCAGTCATAGGTTCTATAAAGTATGCTATGTTATGTACCAGACCTATTGTATACCTTGCTCTGAGTTTGGCAAGGGAGTACAATTTTTGATCTAGAAGTAGATCACCGCACAACGGTCAAGAATATCCTTAGTAAGGACTAAGGAAATATTTCTCAGTTATAGAGGTGATAAAGAGTTCATCGTAAAGAGTTACGTTGATGCAAGCTTTTACACCGATCCAGATGACTCTAAGTCTCAATCTGGATACATATTGAAAGTGGGAGCAATTAGCTAGAGTAGCTCCGTGCAGAGCATTGTAGACATAGAATATTTGCAAAATACATACGGCTCTGAATGTGACAGACCCATTGACTAAACTTCTCTCACGAGCAAAACATGATCATACCTTAGTACTCTTTGGGTGTTAATCACATAGCGATGTGAACTAGATTATTGACTCTAGTAAACCCTTTGGGTGTTGGTCACATGACGATGTGAACTATGCATGGGTGTTAATCATATACATATATGAATATTGGTGTTAAATCACATGATGATGTGAACTAGATTATTGACTCTAGTGCAAGTGGGAGACTGAAGGAAATATGCCCTAGAGGCAATAATAAAGTTATTATTTATTTCCTTATTTCATGATAAATGTTTATTATTCATGCTAGAATTGTATTAACCGGAAACTTAGTACATGTGTGAATACGTAGACAAACAAAGTGTCACTAGTATGCCTCTACTTGACTAGCTCGTCGAATCAAAGATGGTTAAGTTTCCTAGCCATAGACATGAGTTATCATTTGATTAACGGGATCACATCATTAGAGAATGATGTGATTGACTTGAACCATTCCGTTAGCTTAGCACTTGATCGTTTAGTATGTTGCTATTGCTTTCTTCATGACTTATACATGTTCCTATGACTATGAGATCATGCAACTCCCAAATACCGGAGGAACACTTTGTGTGCTACCAAATGTTACAACATAACTGGGTGATTATAAAGGTGCTCTTCAGTGTCTCCGATGGTACTTGTTGAGTTGGCATAGATCAAGATTAGGATTTGTCACTCCAATTGTCGGAGAGGTATCTCTGGGCCCTCTCGGTAATGCACATCACTATAAGCCTTGCAAGCAATGTGACTAATGAGTTAGTTGCGGGATGATGCATTATGGACTGAGTAAAGAGACTTGCCCGTAACGAGATTGAGCTAGGTATTGAGATACCGACGATCGAATCTCAGGCAAATAACATATCAATGACAAAGGGAACAACGTATGTTGTTATGCGGTTTGACTGATAAAGATCTTCATAGAATATGTGGGAGGCAATATGAGCATCCAGGTTCCGCTATTGGTTATTGACCAGAGACGTGTCTCGGTCATGTCTACATAGTTCTCGAACCCGTAGGGTCCACACGCTTAACGTTCGGTGACGATTTATATTATGAGTTATGTGTTTTGATGTACCGAAGGTAGTTCGGAGTCCCGGATGAGATTGGGGACATACCGAGGAGTCTCGAAATGGTTGAGACGTAAAGATCGATATATTGGACGACTATATTCGGACATCGGAAAGGTTCCGAGTGATTTGGGTATTTATCGGAGTACCAGAGAGTTATGGGAATTCGCCGGGGAGTATATGGGCCTTATTGGGCTTCAAGGGAGAGAGAGAGGCAGGTCGTGCGCCCCCCCCCCCAAGGCCTAGTCCGAATTGGACTAGGGGGAGGGGTGGCGCCCCCTCCTTCCTTCTCTTCTCTCTTCCCTTTCGTTGACTCCTACTCCTACTACATGGAAGGGAGGGAATCCTACTCCCGGTGGGAGTAGGACTCCCCAGGGCGCGCCATAGAGAGGGCCGGCCCCTCCCCTCCTCCACTCTTTTATATACGCGGAGGGGGGCACCCCGTAGAGGCACAAGTAGATCATTGATCTCTCTTAGCCGTGTGCGGTGCCCCCCTCCACCATAATCCATCTCGGTCATATCATAGCGGTGCTTAGGCGAAGCCCTGCGTCGGTAGCTTCATCAACACCGTCATCATGCCGTCGTGCTGACGGAACTCTCCCTCGAAGATCTACTGGATCGTGAGTTCGTGGGACGTCACCGAGCTGAACATGTGCAGATTGCAGAGGTGTCGTACATTCGGTACTTGGATCGGTCGATCGTGAAGACGTACGACTACATCAACCGCGTTGTCATAACGCTTCCGCTTACGGTCTACGAGGGTACGTGGACGACACTCTCCCCTCGCATTGCTATGCATCACCATGATCTTGCGTGTGCATAGGAAATTTTTGAAATTACTACATTCCCCAACAGGTGTATGGTACCAGTGAAAGTTGCGCGGCACAAGAGAGGCTAGCAATGGTGGAAGGGTGAGAGTGCGTATAATCCATGGACTCAACATTAGTCATGAAGAACTCATATACTTATTGCAAAAATTTACAAGTTATAAAAACGAAGTACTACGCGCATGCTCCTAGGGGGATAGATTGGTAGGAAAATACCATCGCTCATCCCCGACCGCCACTCATAAGGAAGATAATCAATAAATAAATCATGCTCCAACTTCATCACATAACGGTTCACCATACGTGCATGCTACAGGAATCACAAACTTTGACACAAGTATTCCTCAAATTCACACCTACTCCACTAGCATGACTCTAATATCACCATCTTCATATCTCAAAACAATCATAAGGAATCAAACTTCTCATAGTATTCAATGCACTTTCTATGATAGTTTTTATTATACCCAACTTGGATGCCCATCATATTGGGACCAATATTATAACCATAGCAAATACAATGATGTTCTAAAATAATCTCAAAATAATATAAGTGAAGCATGAGAGACCAATAATTTCTACAAAATAAAACCACCGCCGTGCTCTAAAAAGATATAAGTGAAGCACCCGAGCAAAATTGTCTAGCTCAAAAGATATAAGTGAAGCACATAGAGTATTCTAATAAATTCTGAATCATGTGTGTCTCTCCCAAAAGGTGTGTACAGCAAGTATGATTGTGGTAAACTAAAGAGCAAATACTCATATCATACAAGACGCTCCAAGCAAAACACATATCATGTGGTGAATAAAAATATAGCTCCAAGTAAAGTTACCGATAGACGGAGACGAAAGAGGGGATGCCTTCCGGGGCATCCCCAAGCTTAGGATTTTGGTTGTCCTTGAATTACCTTGGGGTGCCATGGGTATCCCCAAGCTTAGGCTCTTGCCACTCCTTATTCCATAGTCCATCAAGTCTTTACCCAAAACTTGAAAACTTCACAACACAAAACTCAACAGGAAATCTCATAAGCTCCGTTAGTGCAAGAAAGAAAACCACCACTTTAAGGTACTGTAATGAACTCATTCTTTATTTATATTGGTGTTAAACTGTATTCCAACTTATCTATGGTTCATACCCCCCGATACTAGCCATATATTCATCAAAATAAGCAAACAACACACGAAAAACAGAATCTATCAAAAACAGAACAGTCTGTAGCAATCTGTAACTTTTGAATACTTATGGAACTCTAAAAATCCTACCAACATAGGAAGTCCTAGGAAATCTGTCTATTGTTCTACTGCAAAAAGAATCAACTAAAAATCATGTTTTGGTGATTTATTAAAATTATTCTCGTGCGCGCAAAAGTTTCTGTTTTTCAGCAAGATCAAATTAACTATCACCCAAGATGATCCTATAGGTTCTACTTGGCACAAACACTAATTAAAACATAAAACCACATCTAAACAGAAGCTATATGAATTATTTATTACTAAACAGAAGCAAAAATCTAAGAACAAAAATAAAATTGGGTTGCCTCCCAACAAGCGCTATCGTTTAATGCCCCTAGCTAGGCATGAAAGCGAGAATAGATCTAAGTATTGCCATAATGATAAGGTAAATCACGAAAACTCATCTCATATTCTCTATGTTCAGCAGCAAGTTTTCTTTGAGCCAAGCAAAAGTAATCAAAAGGGCTAAATTTAATGGGACAAAAGTCCCCAAGATCAATCTCGGGAGGTATGGATTCCTCCTTTGGCCCCACATATTGCACAACCAATTCATCATTATAAGCATTCTTTTGGCAAAAAGTCATGAGCCTATGCTCAAGAGAAAATCCTAACCCAATGTTTTGAATAGCAAAGTCATCATAAAGGTCAGAAATTCTATCAACTAGAACATCGGTAGGAACCTTTTTTCTAAGGTTTTCATTATAAGCAACAGGGTTTAAAGATTGTAAACGCATCATGTCTTCTTGATTAAATAGGATCACCTCTATGGGAGGGATACCACCGCCCACTCTATAGTGCGCAAAAAATTCTTTAGCTTTTTTCATTATAAATCTAAACTCATGTGCCAAAAAGATAGTAGTTGCATGCTTAACAGAAGAATGCTCAATATTGGAAAATTCTAGGAAAATCCTTTGTATGCAAGGATGCATATGAATAAATTGTCTTGCAAGTTCCACTATAAGCAAGGATATATCATCCGCAAGACTACTAGTTCTATGAAGAATAGATCCACCCATAGCGGGCAAAGCACCGGCAAAAGTAAAGAAATCTTGAATAACCCCCTTTCCAATAATATTACCACTACCGATTCGAAACTTTTTATTGTGTAAGATGTTGGGTGGTTCAACAGGATCATCAAAAGCATCAAAGTTTCCCATGTTATTACTATTGTCCTTATCAACGATAACCTCCCCAGTTTCAAACATAGTGGCAGCAAATACTAGGAGCAAGCGAAAAAGAGACGAACAAAAAAGAGAGGGCGAATAAACGGCAAGGGTGAAGTGGGGGAGAGGAAAATGAGAGGCAAATGGCAAATAATGTAATGCGAGGGAGAAGAGTTTGTGATGGGTACTTGGTATGTCTTGACTTGTGCGAAGACCTCCCCGGCAACGGAGCCAGAAATCCTTCTTGCTACCTCTTGAGCACTGCGTTGGTTTTCCCTAGAAGAGGAAAGGGTGATGCAGCAAAGTAGCGTAAGTATTTCCCTCATTTTTGAGAACCTAGGTATCAATCCAGTAGGAGGCTACACACTAGTCCCTCGTACCTACACAAACAAACAAGAACCTCGCAACCAATGCGATAAAGGGGTTGTCAATCCCTTCACGGCCACTTGTGAAAGTGAGATCTGACAGAGATAACAAGATAAGATAAATATTTTTGGTATTTTTATGATATAGATTGAAAAGTAAAGATTGCAAAATAAAGTAGACTGGAAACTTATATGATGGAAAGTAGACTCGGGGGCCATAGGTTTCACTAGTGGCTTCTCTCAAGATAGCATAAGTATTACGGTGGGTGAACAAATTACTGTCAAGCAATTGATAGAAAAGTGCATAGTTATGAGAATATCTAGGCATGGTCATGTATATAGGCATCACATCCGCGACAAGCAGATCAAAACGATTCTGCATCTACTACTATTACTCCACACATCGACCGCTATCCAGCATGCATCTAGAGTATTAAGTTCATAAGAACAGAGTAACGCATTAGGCAAGATGACATGACTCAAGCAATATGATATAAACCCCATCTTTTTATCCTCGATGGCAACAATACAATACGTGCCTTGTTGCCCCTGCTGCCACTGGGAAAGGACACCGCAAGATTGAACCCAAAGCTAAGCATTTCTCCCATTGCAAGAAAGATCAATCTAGTAGGCCAACCAAACTGATAATTCAAAGAGACTTGCAAAGATAACCAATCATACATAAAAGAATTCAGAGGAGATTCAAATATTTCTCATAGATAAACTTGATCATAAACTCACAATTCATCAGATCTCGACAAACACACCGCAAAAATAGTTACATCAAATAGATCTCCAAGAAGATCGAGGAGAACATTGTATTGAGATTCAAAGAGAGAGAAGAAGCCATCTAGCTAATAACTATGGACCCGAAGGTCTGTGGTAAACTACTCACAACTCATCGGAGAGGCCTTGGTGTTGATGTAGAAGCCCTCCGTGATCGATTCCCCCTCCGACGGAGCGCCGGAAAAGGCCCCAAGATGGGATCTCACGGGTATAGAAGGTTGCGGCGGTGGAAATAGGGTTTCGTGGTGCTCCTGGATGTTTTTGGGGTACGTAGATATATATATAGGCGAAGGAAGTTGGTCAGGGGAGCCACGAGGGTGGGGGGCGTGCCCACCCCCCTAGGGCGCGCCCTGGGCTCTCGTGGCCACCTCGTCTGCTTCTTGACGTCCACTCCAAGTCTCCTGGATTGCGTTTGCTCCAAAAAGATCTCTCCCGAAGGTTTCATTCCGTTTGGACTCCGTTTGATATTCCTATTCTTCGAAACACTGAAATAGGCAAAAAAACAGCAATTTGGGCTGGGCCTCCGGTTAATAGCCTAGTCCCAAAAATGATATAAAAGTGTATAGTAAAGCCCATAAACATCCAAAATGGGTAATATAATAGCATGGAACAATCAAAAATTATAGATACGTTGGAGACGTATCAGCCGGCACGGTGGCAAGCACGGCGGTGCTCCCGTGCCTACGGCAGCGCCATGCAGGCAGAGACAGAAGTCGGGTGCATGGAGAGCGACGAGTGGGTTGCCAGGTTCTCCGTGTCCGCCGCCATCATTGATGAGAAGTAGAACACAGGAGTCCGCCACCACTTGGGTCCCATGAAGGCCACCGCCGAGGCGATGACTGCGTATACACGTGGTTTCTTTGCTGCTTCGTCTCTTCCAAGGACCTTCGTCGACCCCGCAATTGTCTGCCGGACATGAGGAAGACAAAGGGATCCGCGGGTGGTGTCGGTGTCAAAACCGGCGGATCTCGGGTAGGGGGTCCCGATCTGTGCGTCTTAGGCTGATGGTAACAGGAGGCAAGGGACACAATGTTTACCCAAGTTCGGGCCCTCTCAGTGGAGGTAAAACCCTACTTCCTGCTTGATTGATATTGATGATATGAGTAGTACAAGAGTAGATCTACCTCGATATCATAGAGGCTAAACCCTAGAAGCTAGCCTATGATGATTATGATTGTGATCGTCCTTCTAAGGACCAACCTCTCCGGTTATATAGACACCGGAGAGGGCTAGGGTACATGGAGTCGGTAACAAAGAAGGAAATATAATATCTGGATCGCCAAGCTTGTCTTCCACGCAAAGGAGAGTCCCATCCGAACACGGGACGAAGTCTTGAGTCTTGTATCTTCACGCTCCAACAGTCCGGACAAAGTATATAGTCCGGCTGTCCGGATACCCCCTAATCTAGGACTCCCTCCATAGCCCCTGAACCAGGCTTCAATGACGATGAGTCTGGCGCGCAGTCTTGTCTTCGGCATTGCAAGGCAGGTTCCATCTCCGAATACTCCAAATTAATTATCGAACACTTAGACCGTGTCCGGATCTGCAAGACGATCTTCATACACCACCGTAGAGAGAATGATATTTCACAAATATAATCTGCTAACAACTTTAGGCAAAGTGACATGACACTACGGTCGAGTCATTATTCGAACCGTTTTCCCACAAACCAGCCATAGCGCATATTGCGAGGCGGTTTCCTTGGCACGTCTTGTCACAGCAGAGATCACGTCCCCTTATCACGGGATTTCCATCAATACAGGTATGGGTAACCCAACCGTGCAATAAATCGTGGCGTTTGTGAAATAAGCGATTCTCAACGGGAAGGTGGGGAGGCGCATCATTTGTCGCCTCTATAAAGGGATAAGGGTTCCCCATTTTCACCCATGCCTTCTTCCTTCTTTGCTTATCCATCCTTGCCTCCTCGAGCTCCAGCACCCTAGTCCATGCCTTCTCCGCACAGCCAAACATGTCCGGAGCAGGAGGCAAGTGGGTGGCCTCCACTGTGAAGGAGGGGCATATTGCGAAGCTCCGGGCGGCCGGATACTTGGCGCAGCATATCGCGCACCGCTACCGCATTTAAGGGCGATCATTCCAACTCCGGAACCCCATGAGAGGGTTGTGTTTCTCGCCCACTTTGTACGTGGACTGGGGTTTCCACTTCATCCCTTCGTCCGCGGGCTCATGTTCTATTACGGGCTAGATTTCCATGATCTAGCCCCAAATTTCGTCCTCAACATCTCGGCGTTTATCGTCGTGTGCGAGGCCTTCCTCCGCATCAAGCCTCACTTTGGCTTGTGGCTACAAAATCTTCTGTGTGAAGCCGAAGATCGTGAGCGGCCAGCAAGCGGAGTGCGGAGGGGCCATGGTGGGCAAGATGCCTAACGTCACCTGGCTTGATGGCTCCATCACGGAGACCGTGAAAGGGTGGCAATCGGGGTGGTTCTACATCACCGAGCCGCATGACGCCAACTGGGCAGCGCCCCCCGAATTCCGATCTGGAATCCCCATGAGGCTCACCTCCTGGGAAAAGAAGGGCATGGCCTGGGGCGAGCCTGCGGAGCTGACCGGGCTTCAGAACTGCATCAAGGACATGACGGACAAGAAAATCAAGCTTGTCAACATGGTCCAGGTCATGCTGGTCCGCCGGATTCTTCCGTGCCAAAGACGGGTATTTAATCTGTGGGAGTTCGTCCCGGCCAAACACCAGATGCTTCAAAAGCTCTATGGCATGACGCACAAAGACGCATGGAAGGCGCTGTTCAAGGCCTCTGAAGTACTTCTTCCCACATCCGAGGACCGTGGACTCCATGCCCCCCCCCCCCCCCGTCCGGTGAGTTTTCTGACTACCACCGGATTCAGTTTTTCCCAATATATTCATGAGGGAGTCTAAAGTCATTATGTATATTTGACCAGGAGTATGTGGAGACAGCGGAGCGGATTGACTGTCCGGCTCTGCTGCCAGAAGGTCCAGCCGATGCTCTCCTAACGGAGATGCTAGTCCCGGCGCCCTACAAGGCGCCGGAAAAGAAGGCCCCGGGGACCAGGAAGGATCCCCGGCGTAAGGTCGTACCGGACGCCTCGTCTGAAGATGACGAGGCACACTCCTCCCCCGAAGGGGCGGAAGAAGAGGAAAGGGCCGCCCCATCCGAAGAGGATGGGGGGCCTAAGAAGGCGGACCAGGGGGCCGGGAAAGGCCCCCAGTGCAAGGCCGTCATACCCTCGTTGTCCGAAGACGATGAGGCAGATTCCTCCCACGGAGGCGGGGGGAAACACAAAGAAATTCTTCCTCCTCGCACTGGGGAGGAGAAGAAGAGGAAAGCTGCCCCAGAGGAGGAGGCTAGGACATCCAAGAAGGGAAAGGCGTCCCTTCCGGACTACTCCACCACGGCCGCCTATAGCGAGGAGGGGTGGCTGCCCAGGGGGAAGCCCCTAGTTGGATCGTAAGTATCCGCACTCTATTGTACTTTTAGTGCGACTTTGCTTCATAGTCTTGTTATAACGCCGAACATATATGCAGTCCGGCCAGGCTCCATCCCGAGGTATCGTCTTCGGATGGGTCCTTGAGTGATTCAGCGATGAACTCGCTCCCGACGGCCACTACTCCTCGGCCTGCAGATGACATGGAGGTGTTGTCCAAAAGGCTCCCGGAGCAGGGGGAGGTGACTCTGGAGACACCCCAAGGCGGAATTCCAGACGCCGGGCTCACGGGGTACAGGATCCCCGCGGATCGTGCCGATGAGAGCCACAACAAGCCGGGCTCTCAGCCGGATACTGTGCCAGAACCTTCGATGGTTCCGGATTTGGGCAGGTGGCCCCTTGATAGGGAGGGCGAGCCGTCCGTGCCGATGACTTCAGTTACGCCAGAGGCATCGGATAGTCTGCTGGAAGCGCTCCGCGGCGCTTCCATGGCTGAAGAGCACTGTACTCTTATGAGTGCGGTGATTCAGAAGGTTCTGTCTGACAAGAGCGGACTAACCGAAGCCTGCACCAGCCTCCTGATGGGCTTTGAGGTAAGTAATTATCACCCGATAGGTAGTAGCCCCTGATACTCTATTTGGTGTTTGGAAAGAAGAGCCAAACGGAGGGTCAATTAAAATCCGTAGGAGTCTAATAGTAGGTGTGCCTATGGATAAGCAGGCAGTGCTGCTTGCCGCTGCTGTACGCAGGACCTAGAGCAGGCGTAGGGAGAGCTCAGCCTCACGAAGAGGCAGCTCGAAGAGAACAGAGGTTTGTGATTCCCCGTTCTCATATAATAAAGGATAGACAAAATTGGTTATTCTAACGACAAAGCGTCGTGACATTGTAATAGGGGCCACCACCGAATTGGCGTCTCTAAAGAAAGCGCTGTCCGAGGCCGAAGACAAGGCGGCCTTGGAGCGCAAGGAGCACGAAAAGAAAGATGCTAGAGTGGGCGAGGTACAGCAAGAGCTCCAGGAACTCGGCAAGAAGTTCGAGTCCTTGGAGCATGATCTTAAGATGAAAGAGACTGAGCTTACGAAGGCCCTTGCGAGTGTGAAAGACGCCAAGGCCGAAGCCGAAAAGGCACATCAGGAAATCCAGGCAGCCAAGAAGATAGCGGCGGGTAAGACATCCTTTATGCAAAGCAAGCATGTGGAGGAGGCCTTTCTTTTACTTACCCGAATTCGGAGCTCTCCAGGGGCATTCGCAGATCTGCCATGCAGCGTATCACATGCCGCGGAGTTCTACCGTGCCGAGGAGGGGAGCTCAACAGAGAAGCTGTTCTGGTCCCAGTATGCTGGGGCCGAACACCCAATGCCTCTGAGTGACCAACTGAAGCAGTTGGTTGAACTCCACAGGGCGGCCGAAGTGGTTATCAAAATTTTTATAGTCCGTATGTGGCCTGGTGATCCCCTGCCCACTAGCTACTTCGGCCTGATCAAGCGGATGGTCAATGCCTGTCCGCGGCTGAAGTTATCAAGCGATCCGTTTGCATTGAGGGTGGCCGCCAGGCCTTTGCCCGCGTGAAGGTGCAATTGGGCAAGCTGGATGCAGAGAAGCTGGTGAAGGAAGGGCCGCCGGAGGGCAAGGCGCATCATTGTCCCGAGAAATATTATGATGGCGTTATGAAGGGTGCTCGTCTCGTGGCCGATGAATGTACCAAGGACATGATCCTTGAGTAAATGTACTTTTGTCATTGTTGTAATATAAAGACGAAGTTACTTGTGCTATGTAGCACTTTTTGATTTAAAATATTACTTTCTGTGCGGCTGTTTATAGAATTTTGAAAGTAGGCCAGTCGTCGGCTTCCGCCCCTTACCGGAGTGTTCCTGGAAAAACCCGGACACTCTTTATCCAAATTTTTGGTCCCTTAAGGAGGTATCCGGCGCAGCGAACATGGCAATCGGACTATGTGGCTTTATAACTTTCACTTAGCCATAGAAGTCTACAATTTTAAATTTCGGCGAAGCCCCTAGAATTCGGAAAGCCGAATTGGGGCGCTATATACGCCTAAATCGGACGATGCCGATTCCTCACCTAAAGCGGAGAAAATCTTTAAGGATTTTAAGACCTCTCGAACAGCGACCAGCTCTCGCCACATCATGCCGATCAGTTTTTGGCTTTCTCTACTGAGGTGTTCATCCGGAAGAACCGGGACACAATCGCAGTAGTTCTCCTTGCGCTACCTTAGCCGATATAACGGAACGTAAGGTACCAAAACAAGGGAGCCGGGCAAACCCAACTATTGACCCAAGACATGATTCGGAGCTGATGCATATAGTGCTATAAGTTCGGGGTGCCGCACTGTTGAAAGTGTTCGGACTTGTCTTGCCGTATTATGGGGCGCCATAAGAAGCCCCTGGAAAGCTGAACGTACCAAGGTGTACGGATGCAATATTAAACAAACATTTATAGGCAAAATGTGCCAAATAGGAATAATAAGCTGACGCTATATATTATCTCCCACTGATGAATAATACGTTTAAGCGTGTGTGTACAATGAGTGTGTTTAAGCAGAAGTAAATAGGACTATTTAACATGTCCTTTCCAAGGTCAGGCTGCATGTAGGTATATAAAACAGGTATAACGATCGTGAACAGATTCCACCTGGTTATTTCCTTTGTGCGCGAAGCCTGTTGCCTCCTTGGTTTTCTCTCTTGTGTAAGTCCGACAATCCGGATCTTCTGAAGAGGCTGCCCTAAAGCAGTGTCCTGGAAGATAAAAAAGTGGGGGGGGGGGTATTAAGGTATGTTGCGGTTATACTGCACTGTTGACTGGGTCACTATTGCGCCTCCGCCTATGCCTATGGTATTTTGAGTGTGTAATTGTGTACGCGTGGCACGAATGCTGCTTTGATGGGGCCTGAGCGGAGGCCGGACTGCTAGTCGCGCTCTTGGTGTGCCTGGCAATCCTGTTGCGGGGTGCTCCGGACTCACTTGACGGTGTTCGAGGTTGTCGTCGCCGGATTGGTGGTTTGTCGGAGAAGGCCGCATTGTACTTACGCCGCGAGGGCTGCAGTATGTTCTTCTGTACGGAGAGAGCGGTCCATGTTTCCGTTGACTATTATGACCCCATGAGGTCCTGGCATCTTGAGATTGAGGTATGCATAGTGTGGTACCGCATTGAATCTAGCGAATGCGGTTCGTCCAAGCAGTGCGTGGTAACCACTACGGAAAGGGACGATATCGAAGATTAACTCTTTGCTTCGGAAGTTATCCGGAGATCTGAAGACCACTTCCAATGTTATAGAGCCAGTGCAACGGGCCTCTACTCCAGGAATTACACCTTTAAAGGTGGTTTTGGTGGGCTTGATCCTTGAAGGGTCGATGCCCATTTTGCACATTTTGTCTTGGTAAAGCGGGTTCACGCTGCTGCTGCCGTCCATAAGGACTCGCATGAGGTGGAATCTGTCAATGATTGGGTCTAGGACCAATGCGGTTGAACCTCCATGACGGATGCTGGTAGGGTGATCCCTATGATCAAAGGTGATCGGACAAGCTGACCATGGGTTGAATTTGGGGGCGACTAGCTCCATCGCATAGATGTGCCGTAGTGCTCACTTTCGTTCCCGCTTGGGAATGTGGGTGGCGTAGATCATGTTGACCGTTTTCACCTGGGGAGGAAATTTCTTCTGTCCCCCGTGTTCGGACGCCGGGGCTCCTCCTCATCGTTGTTGTGTGATGTCTACTACACAACCTTCTTCTTGTAGACGTTGTTGGGCCTGCAAGTGCACAGGTTTGTAGGATAGTAGCAAATTTCCCTCAAGTGGATGACCTAAGGTTTATCAATCCATACGAGGCGTAGGATGAAGATGGTCTCTCTCAAACAACCCTGCAACCAAATAACAAAGAGTCTCTTGTGTCCCCAACACACCCAATACAATGGTAAATTGTATAGGTGCACTAGTTCAGCAAAGAGATGGTGATACAAGTGCAATATGGATAGTAGATAAAGGTTTTTGTAATCTGAAATAATAAAAATAGCAAGGTAACTAATGATAAAGTGAGCGTAAACGGTATTGCAATGATAGGAAACAAGGCCTAGGGTTCATACTTTCACTAGTGCAAGTTCTCTCAAAAATAATAACATAGATAGATCATATAACAATCCCTCAACATGCAACAAAGAGTCACTCCAAAGCCACTAATAGCGGAGAACAAACGTAGAGATTATGATAAGGGTATGAAACCACCTCAAAGTTATTCTTTTGGATCAATCTATTCAAGAGTTCGTACTAGAATAACACCTTAAGACACAAATCAATCAAAACCCTAATGTCACCTCAATACTCCATTGTCACCTCAAGTATCAGTGGGCATGATTATACGATATGCATCACACAATCTCAGATTCATCCAACCAACACAAAGTACTTCAAAGAGTGCCCCAAAGTTTCTACCGGAGAGTCAAGAAAATGTGTGCCAACCCCTATGCATAGGTTCATGGGCGGAACCCACAAGTTGGTCACCAAAACATACATCAAGTGGCACGTGATATCCCATTGTCACCACAGATAAACACGGCAAGACATACATCAAGTGTTCTCAAATAAAGACTCAATTCGATAAGATAACTTCAAGAGGGAAACTCAATTCATCACAAGAGAACAGAGGGGGGAGAAACATCATAAGATCCAACTATAATAGCAAAGCTTGTGATACATCAAGATCGTGCCATAGAGAGAACACGAGAGAGAGAGAGAGAGAGAGAGAGAGAGAGAGAGAGAGAGAGAGAGATCAAACACATAGCTACTGGTACATACCCTTAGCCCCGAGGGTGAACTACTCCCTCCTCGTCATGGATAGCGCCGGGATGATGAAGATGGCCACCGGTGATGGGTTCCCCCTTCCGACAGGGTGCCGGAACAGGCTCCCGAGAGGTTTTTGGTGGCTACAGAGGCTTGCAGCGGCGGAGCTCCTGATCTATCTTGATATTCGATGGTTTTAGGGTACGTAGGCATATATAGGCAAAAGAAGTCGGTCGGGAGGTGCTCGAGGGGTCCACGAGACAGGGGGCGCGCCCTGTAGGGGTGGGGTGTGCCCCCTATCTCCTGGGCTCCTCGAGTATCTTCTGACGTGGACTCCAAGTCTCCAGGATGATGTTCTTCCAAAAAATCACGTTGCCGAAGGTTTCATTCCATTTGGACTCCGTTTGATATTCCTTTTCTTCGAAATACTAAAACAGGCAATAAAACAGCAATATGGGCTGGGCCTCCGGTTAGTAGGTTAGTCCCAAAAATGATATAAAAGTGTAGAATAAAGCTCATAAACATCCAAAAGGGGTAATATAATAGCATGGAACAATCAAAAATTATAGATACGTTGGAGACGTATCAAGCATCCCCAAGCTTAATTCCTGCTCGTCCTCGAGTAGGTAAATGATAAAAAAAGAAATTTTTGATGTGGAATGCTTCCTAGCATAACTCTCAATGTAATTTTCTTTATTGTGGCATGAATGTTCAGATCCAAATGATTCAAAATAAAAGCTTATAAAACATAAAAATAATAATGCTTCAAAGCATACTAACAAATAATCATGTCCTATCAAAATAACATAGCCAAAGAAAGCTTATCCCTACAAAATCATATAGTTAGGCCATGCTTCATTTTCATTACACAAAATACTCCAATCATGCACAACCCCGATGACGAGCCGAGCAATTGTTTCATACTTTTTAACACGCTTCAGATTTTTCAACTCTTACGCAATACATGAGCGTAAGCCATGGACATAGCACTATGGTGGTATATGGTGGTGGTTGTGAGGACAAAAAGGGAGAAGATAGTCTCACATCAACTAGGCGTATTAACGGGCTATATGGAGATGCCCATTAATAGATATCAATGTGAGTGAGTAGGGATTGCCATGCAACGGATGCACTAGAGCTAATAAATATATGAAAGCTCAACAAAAGAAACTAAGTGGGTGTGCATCCAACTTGCTTGCTCACGAAGACCTAGGGCATTTTGAGGAAGCCCATCATTGGAATATACAAGCCAAGTTCTATAATGAAAAATTCCCACTTAGTATATGAAAGTGATAACATAGGAGACTCTCTATCATGAAGATCATGGTGCTACTTTGAAGCACAAGTGTGGGAAAAGAGATAGTAGCATTGTCCCTTCTCTCTTTTTCTCTCATTTTATTTTTTTTCTCTTTTTTTCTTTTTTCCTTCTTCTTTTTTTTCTTTGGCCTTTTTTTTCTTTTCTCATCTCATTTTGTTTTCTTTTTGTAAAGTCCGAAGTCTCATCCCGACTTGTGGGGGAATCATAGCCTTCATCATCCTTTCCTCACTAGGACAATGCTCTAATAATGAAGATCATCACACTTTTATGGATTTACAACTCAAAGCTAGAACAAGATATGACTTTATATGAATGCCTCCGGCGGAGTGGAGATCCGTTTGGAGGACTACATCATAGTGGGCGACACCGACACGGACAGTGATGCAAATGACGACAGTGATGATGACTATGAAGATGAAGCTGGAGCTGACATTATGGAGTCTTCCACCGATCAAAATTTCTAGACGACCACCATGATATTAGTAGTATACTTCCAAGTAGTTAGTATCGATCGATTTGTAATAGTAGTTTAGATCGTTTGTGTGAACCTAGTTTGATATTGAGTAGAGTGAATTGATTGTATTTGCCTCATATGCATATGGGTAGTGAAATCTCTCTTAGACCTCATTCCATTTTGTTTTCTCACCCCCTCTAATCCATCATATGCCTCCGAGACGTGACAGCAGATTCACTTTCCCGCCGGAGCTCACCTAGTTGATCCAGCAGCTGTTGGAGTAATGGGCCACGGGTAGCCTAACCCGAGTCCCTGAGCCTTTCAAGACTTTGGGCCGAATTCACCCCACGAGACTCCAGAATGAAGCACCGCCTTCCGATGGCCGGCTGCCCAAAGACGGCCGAGCACCAGCAGACGGCACCAAGACGGGCCGACTCCTAGCAGGCGGCCTCCTTTGAGGCCGGCTTCTAGCAGGCGGCCGCCCGGCGCCCTCGGAGTCTGCGCCCCTCATCAAGAGGACAAGACAGGGTAAGGCTACAGTCTAGTCCCTCACCCCCGAATCCCGGGCTTGGCATGGACACAGTGCCCCGTACAGGCGAAGAACTCCGCACGACGAGGCACTGTTGCCACCTCCCCCTTGACGTCATTCCTGATAGGCGGAGCCATGTTCCCATGATGGCCTGTCGGTACGGCCTACAGGCGGTAGGCCCTACCAGGCAGTGAGAGCCCGGAGGACGGCTGAAGCCAGACCAGCCGGACCTAAGGGAGGCCGGCTTCTAGCAGGCGGCCCGTTCCTCCCTCGGGGCCCGTGCACCATTAACAAAGTAAGGCGTGGTGTGGCTACAGTGATCTCCCACCAGGACGCGGGACTGTAGCCACACTCCCCTGACCAAGCCTGCATCATTAGCATCACGGCTACAGTGATCAGCCACCAACCAGACCCGCCAATGGTGGAGGCGGCCTATCGGCTCCATACCAGACCAGTCGGCGAGGCCCGCCAGGCAGCGGACCCCAGCTGCCGGCGGAGAAGCCGGCGACCAGAGAAACAGACAGCCGGGTCCTACACCCGGCCAAGTTACCATTGTACCCCTGGGGGTAGGACTATATAAACCCCCCAGGGCACCCATGGAAGGGGTTCCCAACCTGTTAGAACTAGACTCGCACCTAGAGGGAGAAGAGAGCTAACCCTGCCTCCTTCCACCTCTAGCATACAGCTCGACGAGCACCATTGTACTCACTAGTGCTTTAGTGATCATGCGGAGACCCCCCCCCCCCAGAGCAGTACAAGGGGTGTTATCTCCTAGGAGAGCCCCGAACCTGGGTAAAGTGCGCCGGCGTTTGTGTCTATGCCTCATCCCACTTCTAGGCACCGGTGACGTTCTACTCGCTCCCACCATGATAAGCCATCCTTTGGCATATGTCGCACCCAACCCCCGACATTTGGTGCCCACCATGGGGCGAGGTGCACCATCATCCGGAGACCTGTTCTGGATGGGAACCTTGTTCCTTCCTGGCAAGCGCAGCCAGCCCAGCATGCTCGACAGCGGCAGCCTCGACGCGCTGCATGGTGCGGAGATCGTCTGCGCCGTGAGCTGCCTCGCTGACCTTGTTGGCGAGATCCGCCTCTTCAACGAGCCTGCATCCGACGCGGGCACCGACTGCCCTGAGAGCCGCCTCGTTAGCCTGCTCGACCAGCTCCATGTCACCAGCAAGCCTACTATGGACTTGTAGTCTGTTGGCTCCACCGACCCGATGATCGTCGCCTCCGACACGGCGTCGCTTGACGCGTTCCCCACCAACGTGGTGGTCTACGACGAGCCACCTCCTCGCGAGCACAGCAGAAGGAGCACCGTCACGGAGGTGCTTGTCATCAACAGTGGTGAGCACTCGGACGGAGGCTTTCGAAACCCACTCGATGCGGCGCTGCGAGACTTGTCAGCGCCCATCCCAGAAGACGCAGACGCTGAGACACTGGAGGCATGCCGCGTCCAGCTCATCGAGAGCGCCAACCGACTGGCCAGCATGAGACGCCTCTCGGAAGCCTACCGGCGCGAGATGGACCGAGCCGTCGGTGGCACGCCGGCTCTTGAGGGGCCTAGCCGCATCGGCTCAATCCGGCAGCATGGCGCGACCATTTCCAGCATGTTCGGGGCGGATCGTCCTGTCTACGCCACACCTGCGGAAAACATATGAGCTGCCCAGGCGGTGACAGATGAGCTGGACAAGTACGAGGGCGACGAGCGTCGCCACATGACGGAGCGCGTCCAGCAGCTCCTTGACGCGGCTACCGAGCAGCATGAAGCCGGCTGCTGCGCCGAAGCGCCCATCCGGCAGAATGACGAACCGCCCCTTCGCCAATATCACAGCATGACATCTTTGACACCGACTGGTGGCGTCCGCGGTAGAAGAGGCAATGAGTCGGCTGCCAGCCGCAGTCGTACTCACCTCTCCATCGAGCGTGACGCAGAAGGCCGCCCCGATCCGTGGAGCGGCAAGGCGACCCGCCTCCTCCTCAGCCTCTTGGAGAAAGGCACCCCACTCCGCCGCTTGTCACACACCCGACACTCGGCGACTGCCTTGTCCGCCGGGAAGGAGTCGGGGAGAACGACGCCCGCCATCGGATCGACCGCCTCAATCGTTCCTTGGCGCTAGAAGAAGAAGACGCGTTGGGTCCGCCCTGTTTCGGCCCTCGAATCTGAGATGAGCCCTTCCCTTGAGGGTTCACGCTCCCAAGAGATACACCCAAGTACACAGGCTCCGTGAAGCCGGAAGACTGGCTGGTCGACTACTCCACGGCCGTCAGCATAGTAAACGGCAACAAGCGTGTTGCTGTGAAGTATGTCTCGCTCATGCTCCAGGGCATAGCCCGGACGTGGCTTAATAGCCTGAAGCCCCGTAGCATCAACAGCTGGGTTGATTTCACTGAAGCCTTCATCCGCAACTTCACCAGCACGTACAAGCGGCCTCCCAAGCCCCATCAGCTCTCCTTGTGCGTCCAAGGGCCCAGCGAATCAACTCGCGACTATCTCACGCGCTGGGCCGAGCTGCACAACTCCTGCGAAGGCGTGCACAAGGTGCAGGCCATCAAATACTTCACCATCGCGTCCCGAGAGGGCACCCTCCTCAAGCACCGACTTCTCTGTGATGAGCCGGCGACTCTCGACGAACTGCTGATCATCGCTGACAAATACGCCACAGCCGACTCCTCCATGAAGGCGGAGATCCAAGTCGACACATCCGGCAAGGTAGCTCCTCAGGCTCCTCGGACACTGGCTGGTGACACCAATCGACGACAGCAACCAAGCGACAACAAGAGAAAGGCCATGCAGCCAGCTTCCACCAGCCGGCATGTGGCGACAGTTGAGGACCAGCAGCCGGAAGGGCAGCCTCCGCCCAAGCGCAGAAAGGCGGAAAGCCCAATTGGTTGCACGCCTTCTCGTACGAGCAGACCCTTGATGCCCCCTGCAAGTTCCATAGTAGTGCGAAGCCGTCCAACCACACCACTCGGAAGTGCCATTAGCTCACCAGAATTGCTAAGGGAGATGGACTCCTGCCTCCACCGCCTGCCAGCCCGCCGCCTCCTCTGCCCCAGCAGCCGGCGGTTCGGCCAGTCGGCGCCATACAAGATGAGTATCCAGAGGAGCACGGAGCCTACATCGTGTTCACCAGTATGGCCGACGACAAGCGCAGAGGATGGCTGCAGCAGCAAGAAGTACATGCAGTGGCGTCAGATGCCCCTGAGTTCATGCACTGGTCTGAGAAGCCTATGAGTTGGAGCAGGGCTGACCACCCGGAGGTGATGCCCTCTCCTGGTTCTTATGCCGTGGTCTTAGATGCCACCTACGCAACAGAGAGGCGGGCAGCTCGTTTTTCCCGAGTCCTGATAGATGGCGGCAGTAGCATCAACATACTGTACCATGACACGATGGAGAAGTTGGGAATCAAGGTATAGCTTCACCCCACCGGATCAGATTCCACGGCATAGTCCCTGGCCTTTCCTGCTCACCAATCAGCAAGACCCAGATTGATGTTCTCTTCGGGGACAAAAATCACTTCCGCCGAGAGCCAGTCTGGTTTGAGGTGGTGGACCTTGAGAGCCCCTACCATGCGCTACTTGGCCGGCCTGCTCTGGCCAAGTTCATGGCGGTCCCCCACTATGCTTACCTCAAGATGAAGATGTCGGCTACCAAGGGAATCCTTACCATAGTCGGAGACTACAAGAAGTCGTCTGCCTGCGCTGCAGACAGCAGCCGGCTGGCCGAGTCCTTTGTGATTGCAGCTGAAAAGTGGCTCCTTGACCGGGTTGTGGCAATGGCAGGCAAGCAGCCAGAAATGTCACCCAATCCCAAGGAGTCGGAAGTTGAGGGCTTGTTCAAGCCGGCAAAGGAAACAAAGAAGATACCCTTGGACCCGGAGCACCCGGAGAGGCACGCTGTCATAGGTGCAAACCTTGATAGCAAATAGGAAAGCGAGCTCGTCGATTTCCTCCGTGAGAATCGGGACATTTTCACATGGTCTCCCAAAGACATGTCAGGTGTTCCAATGGATTTCGCCGAGCACAAGTTACATGTCCGACCTGACGCCAAGCCGGTCAGGCAGCCCTTGTGCCGCCCATCATAAGAAAAGAGAAGAGTTGCTAGGGAAGAGATAGCCCGGCTTCTAGCAGCCAGCTTTATCATGGAAGTATTCTTCCTAGAATGGTTGGCCAACCCAATTCTTGTGCTGAAGATGAATAAGAAGTGGCGCATGTGTATTGATTATACCAGCCTCAACAAAGCTTGCCCCAAAGATCCCTTTGCTTTGCCAAGAATCGACCAAGTGATAGACTCCACAGCCGGATGCGAGCTATTGAGTTTCCTGGATGCATACTCAGGGTACCATCAGATCAAGCTGAACCCGGCCGATAGACTGAAGACCGCCTTCATCACGCCATTCGGAGCCTTCTACTACCTGACCATGACGTTCAGCTTGAGAAATGTCGGCGCCACGTTTCAGCGTTGTATGCAGAAGTGTCTCCTCAAGCAACTCGGCAGAAACACCCACGTTTACCTGGACGATGTGGTGGTGAAGACGGATAAGCATGGCACGCTACTAGAAGACCTCAAGGAGACATTCGAGAACCTGCGCCGATTTCAGATCAAGCTCAACCCAGAGAAATGCGTCTTCGGAGTACCAGCCGGCCAGCTTCTCGGTTTCCTAGTCTCGGAGCGCGGCATAGAGTGCAACCCTGTGAAGATCAAGACCATCGAGAAGATGGAGGTGCCCACCCGACTGCTGGACGTGCAGAAATTCACCGCCGCTCGGCATCTATCACCGTTTATCACCGGCCGGGCGAGAAGGCTCTCCCACTGTACCAACTCATGAAGAAAACCACTTTTGTCGAGTGGAACAACAAGGCAGACGAAGCTTTCCTCCAGCTCAAGAAGATGTTGACCACTCTGCCTATCCTGGCGGCCCCAACTAATAAAGAGCCCATGCTCCTCTACATCGCGGCCACTAGTCGGGTCATCAGTACAGTCATAGTGGTGGAGCGCAAGGAGGAGGGCAGAGCACTGCCAGTCCAGAGGCCGGTGTATTACCTAAGCGAAGTATTGTCCGCCTCCAAGCAGAACTACCCCCACTATCAAAAGATGTGCTATGATGTGCACTTTGCCACCAAGAAGCTGAAGCCTTATTTTCAAGAGCACCCAATTAATGTTGTCTGCACTGCTCCACTTGCTGAGATCATTGGAAGCCGAGACACTTCAGGCCGAGTGGCCAAATGGGCCATAGAGATGGCCCCCTACACCATCTACTACCAGCCTCGCACCGCCATCAAGTCACAAGCACTGGCCGACTTCCTCATCGACTGGGCCGAGACCCAGTACCTGCCGCCAGCGCCAGACTCCACCCATTGGCGGTTGCACTTCGATGGTGCAAAGATGCACACCAGTCTGGGAGCCGGCATCGCCCTCACCTCTCTCAAAGGCGACAAGCTCAGATATGTGCTGCAAATCCACTTTGCCGCCTCCAACAACATAGTTGAATACGAAGCACTCATACACGGGCTCCGGCTTGCCAAGGAACTCGGCATTCGTCGGATCCTGTGCTATGGTGACTCCGACTTGGTGGTCCAACAGTCGTCACGCGACTGGGATGCCAAGGATGCAAATATGGCAAGCTACCGCTTCCTCGTGCAGCAACTTAGTGGATACTTTGACGGGTGCGAGTTCCTCCATGTGCCAAGAAATGACAACGAGCAAGCAGATGCCCTGGCACGGATCGGCTCCACCCGGCAAGCAATACCGGCCGTCATCGCTCTGTAGCGCCTCCTCAAGCCGTCTGTTAAGACGTCACCAGAATTCGACTCCATCTTCGTGTCGGCCCCTCCTGAGGCAGTCGGATCCGACTTGAGGGCCCCAGAAGCCGGCGCGGGGACTTCGGCAGGCAGCCCGGGGACTGCAGCAGTCGCACCCGGCCCGGGGACTTCAGAACCCGGCCCGAGGACTGCAGCAGTCGGCCCGGGGACTTCTCCAACTCAACAGGCGGCAGCCAACTCCAAACCGCCGCCTCCCGGCCCAACCGCCCTTATGCAAATTGCAGTCGTGGTAGTCGAAGAAATAGCAGCACCGTCATGGGCTCAACCCATCCTCAACTTTTTGGTGAACAAAGAGCTGCCGACTGATCAGATCCTAGCCCGACAAGTGCAACGGCGGGCAGCAGTGTATACCATCGTCAACAGAGAACTGGTGCGGCGCAGTGTCACTGGTGTGTACCAGCGCTGCGTGGAGCCGGACCAGGGCCAAGCAATCCTCAAGGATATCCACCAAGGCGAATGTGGTCACCACGCGGCTTCAAGATCACTCGTTGCCAAAGCTTTCCGCCATGGTTTCTTCTGGCCGACTGCTCTAGAAGACGCCAAAGACTTGGTCCAGAAGTGTAACAGGTGCCAGAAGTTCTGCTCCAAGCCACATCTGCCGGCTTCTGCACTCAAGACCATTCCCATTGCCTGGCCCTTTGCCATCTGGGGGCTGGACATGGTAGGGCCATTCAAGACGGCTCGCGGCGGCATGACTCATTTGCTTGTCGCCGTTGACAAGTTCACCAAGTGGATAGAAGCAAAGCCAATAAAGAAGATGAATGGGCCGACTGTTGTGACTTTCATCGCCGACATCACCACTCGGTACGACATACCACATGGCATCATCACCGACAACGGCACAAACTTCGCCAAAGGAGCCTTGGGTCATTTCTGCGCGACGCAGGGCATCCGACTGGACTTAGCGTCTGTTGCCCATCCGTAGTCAAACAGCTAAGTGGAGCGAGCAAATGACCTCATTTTGTCCGGCATCAAGCCCCGACTGGTCGAGCCTCTAGAGCGTCCGGCCGGCTGCTGACTCGATGAGCTGTCGGCCATCCTCTAGAGCCTGCGCACAACTCCGAACAAATCAACCGGCTTTACACCCTTCTTCCTCGTCTACGGTGCCAAAGCCGTCATCCCGACGTACATAGAATTTGACTCCCCTTGAGTCACCATGTACACCGAGGAGGAGGCCAAAGAAGAATGAGGATAGCGTCGACTTGCTGGAAGAGAGCCGGCTGTTGGCACTTAGCCGATCTGCCATCTACCAGCAGAGTCTACGTCGGTACTACAACCGCAAGGTCAAGCCAAGATCCTTCCAAGAAGGAGACCTTGTGCTCCGGCTGATACAGCGAACAGCCGGCCAACACAAGCTCTCGGCACCTTGGGAAGGCCCTTTCACCGTCAGCAAAGTACTGGGCAACGGTTCCTACTACCTGATCGATGCTCAGAAGTCCAGAGCACGCAAAAGAGATGACTCAGGCAAGGAGACGGAGAGGCCATGGAATGCAAACCTCCGCCAAAGATTTTACAGTTAAAAGCAGTATGTATCACGCTACCTTTTGTATTAAGTACAAAGACTCCGGGTCCCCCGAGAAGAGCTCGGGGACTACCCTCTTTTATCTATATGATAAGTATTATGCCTATAAATGTGTTGTTTTATTATTCCGCCTGGCACCGGGTTTGACTAGTCGGCCTGGAGGCTTGCCGCCTTCTACTATGTGTCATTTCCCGCAGTCGGACAAGTAGTGTGTCGGCACCAAAAAAACTTCTCCTATCAGAAGCCGCATCTTGCAGAGCGATTGTACGATAGACAGGGGTTGCAAAGCGGTGCCCACACGAAAAATGGCTAAGGAAAAATGCGCACATAGCCAGGGCCGACATCCCACCTCTTCGACCGGCTGCCGAGCAGCCGGCCGGCTTCTGCTTACCTTGCCAACACTCCAAACGGCTAAGTACTTGCCCTCCTGTAAATAGCTAAGTACTCGACCCAGCCGCAGTCCGCAGAGCAGTTGTTTGGCTGGCAAGAGGGTAGCCAAGGGAGGGCGGCAAAGGAAAAAATCAAGGAGTAGAAAGCAAGAAAAGTCTGAACTCGGAAAATAAAGCACAATTTGTGACGAAGGATATTTACATAGCAAAAGGCCCATTGGCCAGCATTCAACAGAGTTTGAAATACACCCCGTGGGTGGAATTGTGCAAATTTAACAAATGTTTGTCGAGACCAATGAGCTGGGAAAATAAAGGCAACAGCCTAAGGAGCAACAGAGGGTTCCGGCTGGACGGCGGAGTCGGTAGCACCGACTGGTGCAGCAGACAGCTGGACGGCGGAAACGGCAGTGCCGGCTGGTGCAGCAGACGGCTGGACGGCGGAATCGGCAGCACCAGTTGGTGGAGCAGACAGCTGGGCGGCAGAGTCGGCAGCATCGGTTGGTCGAGCGAATGGCTTGTCAGTCTCCGCCTGGTCGCCTCCAGCAGCAGTCGGCGCGCTTGAGCGCGGATCATTGCTTGAGGCGCGGTCAGGTTGAGGCTGGCTGTCCGCTCCGACCTCCGGCACGTCTTCCTCGCTTTCCTCCTCCTCCGCGTCTTTCCCTTCGTTGCTGGAATCAATCACCTCGACCGAGTCCTCGCTGTCCTCCGAATTCAGCCCGAACCACTCCGGTGGCGCCTCGGCGCCGTCATCAACCAGCTCCGAGACGAAGACGCTGGTGTCGGTGTAGTCGGCGATCGCCGCCGCCCTCTTGACAAGGTCGCCCTCCACCGCCACCAGCTCCTCCTGCGCCTCCAGCCGAAATGTGGTCAGCTGGGCTAGATCTAGCCCAAGGTACCACGCCTTGACGAATTCCAGAGCCCGATGCGCTCCAGCCCGAGCCGAGGAGCCCTTCCAGGCTTCCAGGCGACCGACCGCCACTTCCAGCCAGTTAGCAGTCCGACTGGGAGTGTGTGGAGCCGGCACGCCTAGCTAGAGGGCGGAGATCACCTGGGCCCTGACGCGTTGAAGACAGCGCAACATCTGGTGAGCCAGCTGAAGGCGGGCCTGGATGCTGAGAAGTTGCTCGTTAAGGGTCCGGGGAGCATCGGCAGCAATCTACACGCCATCTACCCTCCACTCCTAGCGATAAGCCTCAATGGCCTAGTTTGCAGCGACGGAGTGGCCTGGGAAGAAGTCTGTTTGGATGAAGGGTAAGGAAGCCAGAGGTTAGAAGCCAGCAGTCGGCCTGAATAAAGGTCGGCGATTCAAAGAAAGAAAAAAAAAAGAAGCTTACCGTCGACCATGTCCTCAATGCTACCGAAGCCAGCTGTCAGCTGTGCCTCCTTGTTGGCCCAGGCGGAGCGCTCGGTCTCAAACTCAGGGAGGAGGCCGGTCTCCTTCGTCTCTGCCTCCTTCTAAGCCGTCTTGAGATGCTCCGTCTGCTCCGGCAGCTGCGTGACCAGTCGGTCACGCTCCTCGGCCAGCTTGCTGCACTCTGCCTCCTTGGCGTGCAACGCGTTGTTGGCTTTGCCCAGCTGCTGCTGCAAGGCGGCGTTGGCCTCTACAAAGAGAGAAGAAGAAAGGACCTCAACACTCAACAAGGAAGGGATGCAGTTGCCGGAGAGATCCGGCCCGACTGCTCAGCAGTCGGCCTGAATCTCGGGGACTTCAGCCCGCGGGTGCGGTATCGTGGCCCCACATAGAAAGAAATTATTAATGATCAACCAAAGAAAATACAGTGGCCGGGGAGATCCGGCCCGACTACTCGGCAATCGGCCCGAATCTCGGGGACTACAGCCCGCGGGTGCGCCAGTGCGCCCCCGCAGAGAAAGAAAGCCAAGACTTACTTCGGGTCTCCGACAAGTTGGCGGTCTGCCTCTCCAGCTCCCAAACTCCAGAGTTGAAGGTGGCCGCGTGGAGGTTGTGGTAATCCTGCAATAGGGATGTCAGACAGAGTTAGCATTTGATGCTCGCAAGTTAAAGTTCCGGACCGCCCGCTCAGCAGCCGGCCCAAAACTTGGGGACTACACCCAGCGGGTGCGCTAGCGCGCCCCCACCAAGAAATAAAAGGATCAAAAATAAAGAAGTGAGAAGCATACCCGGATGGCTGCTCGCGAGTCCAAGAATGCCTCGTTGCACCGCTTGAGGGTGTCGGCTTCAGCTCAGAGCTTGGCCTGGACGTCGAGGCCCGCCTGGTTCAAGGATCCCGTCCCGCCTCCGCACACCCAGCCGGAGGGCACGGCGCTAGTCGCCTTGGTGTCCGGGACCGACAAGCTCGCGGCGCCTGCCTCCAGCGGGCGCGGTGCCGAGACTGACTTCGCGAGAGGACAGTGCACGGGTGTGCGGGCCTCAGGAGTTGGGCTCGTCACCACCTTGTTCCCGGCTGGTGGCGCCGGCGGGGCGGCCGGCTGCCTGTCTTGTGCTCTGCCGGTCGGCGGTGGCGGAGGCACGACAACGTCCGGCATGGCAACGTCGCCGCCCTCCCTCTCCATGACCGGCTGCTCGTCGCCGGCTCCCCCAGTCGTCGCCACGAACTCTAGCAGAGGTGGCACGGAATTCAGGGGAGCCACGAGCAGCGGCTCCTGGCGGCGCGCGGCCTCCGCGAGCCGCTCCTTTGCCTCGGCATCAGCTTCCGCCTCCGCCAGCTTCTTCAGTGCAGACGCCTCCGCCTTGTCAGCCTCCGCCTTCTCCAGGCGGGCGGCTTCCTGCTCCTCGCGCACCTCCCGCGCGTTTCGCTCCTGCGCCTCCCGGAGGTCGGCGGCCGGATCGATCGGCCGGGTGGTGGTGGAGGTCTCCGCCAACCTGATGACAGAGGCTGCGACCGACTTGTTGAGGGTGAGCGGGGCCCTGAGATAAGAAAGCAAGGCAAAGAAATTTTTAGGCCAGATCAGCAAGAAAGGGAAAGCGTAAGTGAAATACTTACACAGACACCATGGGCGGCACCTTCAGCTGCCTCTGGAACTTGGCCACCTTTGCCGCGGCCTCTTTCTGCCTGGTCGTGGCGGCCGAGTTCTTGGGCTTCTTCGGCACGCTGCCAAACAGGGCGACGCCTTGTTTCCGCTTGTGCTTGTTGCCTCGAGCAGACGGCCCGGCGGAGGGGCCCGCGCCTGTATTAACGGCAACCCGCGCAGGGCGCAGCTCGTCCTCCTCGTCGTCGTCATCAGGACAGGTCTCCATGCCGCCCCCCTCTTCGGAGCCGCCTGCTACGCCGCTGCTGCTTATGGAGTCGTCCTCCAAGGCGGCCACCCCAAAGTCGGGGTCGTCCACGTCGCTCACCTCCCGGTCCGGCTGGTAGTCACCACCCGGCCCCATGATGGCGGCCATCGCCGAAGACATGTAGATCTGTGCTCCAAAGGACCACTTCATACCAAGACCAAGACCAAGACCAAGGCAAGAACTAAAAAGGGGAAGCTAAGAGACTTACAGCAAGCGGCGGGTTGTCGCGGGAGTATGCCGCTTTCCGAACCGCCGGGACCCCTCCGACACCTTGAGGTCGGTGATCTCGTTCACCATTCGGGCCACCTCGGTCGGCATCTCCTTCGTGCACATCCGGCTTGGGTCGCGGTGCCCGCTCATCCGATAGATCAGATGAGGACAGCCTTGGAGCGGGAGAACCCGGCACTCGATAAAGGCGATCAGCAAGTCGGACGCCATGAGACCCTACACCTCCATCAGCACCCGGAGCCGGTTGATGGCGGAGGCCGTGTCGGCCGATACGGGCTTCGGCTTGTAGCCCCAGTTGGCCCGAGGCCCAACAGGGGGGGCCAGCCTCGTAGGGCGGCAGGTTGATGAAGTCGACTGCCGGGTCGATGTTCTCCATGTAAAAGTACGATTGCTGCCATAGTTTCACCGACTGTGACAACTTGATGACCGGGAAGGCATTCTTCTTCGACGGTCGGCGCATAGCGACGAAGGCGCCGCACTTGGCTGCCATCTCCTTGGTGGAGGTTCCCAGTTTGGCGTAGAAGAAAGCTCCCCATAGCTCGATGGTGGGGAGGATGCCGAGGTAGCACTCGCATGCCGTGATGAAGGCGGACAGCAGCGTCACGGTGTTGGGTGTCAAGTGGTGCGGCTGGATGTGGCAAAACTCCATGAATGAGCGGAGGAACCCGCTCACCGGGAGGCCGAAGCCGCGGAGGAAATGCGAGCGGAAGATGACCTGCTCGTCCCCCTGCGGCACTGGCGAGATCTCCTCCCGTGGCGGCACCCGCACCTTGACGAAGGCTGCGTTGGGCATCCGGCATGTGGCTCGGAGAAAGGTGAGGTGATCCTCAATCACCATCGAGCCATCCCAGTCTCCTCCCTTTTCACGCGCCATGGCGTTCGAGCGAGGCTGCGTGGGAAGAAGAAGCTTGGCGACGGTGAGCTGCGGTGGTGCTACGGCGGGCACGGAGCAGCAGCAGCAGAGAGAGAAGGAAGAGAGAGCAGGGAGGAGGGCGTGCGTGCTCCGCCGCTCCCTTGCCTCCCCCTACTTATAACCCTCGAGCTGCGAAGCTGAGGGGGCGGGACGTGGGATCGTGGGATTAACTGCGCCCATGACCCCACGACCCCCCAATTACTACGTAGAGTTACTGCGCAGTAAATCCCACGAGAATCGCAATCGCCCGCCTCGGCTGCAGCGGATCCGCCCGCGTGCCGAGGCCCGGTGGTGGCGGGCCTGGCTCGCTGTCACGTCCCATCAAGAGCGTGGGATGGCAGGCTGGCCAGGCTCACGTGCGCCGCATGGCATGCTCGTGGCGGGCGGCATGTCTAGGGAAGCTTAGCAGGCACACCATCTGTTTCCCGCCTTGGCGTTCGAAACCAGCGGACGAGCCTGATACGTCTCCAACATATCTATAATTTTTTATTGTTCCATGCTATTATATTACCCCTTTTGGATGTTTATGGGCTTTATTTTACACATTTATATCATTTTTTGGGACTAACCTACTAACCGGAGGCCCAGCAGTATTCTTTGTTTTTTTGCCTATTTCAAGATTTCAAGAAAAGGAATATCAAACGGAGTCCAAATGGAATGAAACCTTCAGGAGCGTGATTTTTGGAACGAACTTGATCCAGAGGACTTGGAGTGCAAGTCAAGAAGCAACCGAGGCTCCCACAAGATAGAAGGGCGCCCCCCCTATAGGGCGCGCCCCCTGTCTCGTGGGCCCCTGCATCCACCGACGCACTTCTTCCTCCTATATAAGCCTCACGCACTCGAAAACATCCAGGGAGCAGATGAAACACAATTTCCACCACCGTAACCTTCTGTATCCGCGAGATCCCATCTTGGAGCCTTCGCCGGCGCTCCAACAAAGGGGGAATCGACCATGGAGGGCTTCTCCGATGAGTTGTGAGTAGTTTACCACATACCTATGGGTCCATAGTTATTAGCTAGATGGCTTCTTCTCTCTTTTTGGATCTCAATACAATGTTCTCCCCCTCTCTTGTGGATATCTATTCGATGTAAACTCTTTTGCGGTGTGTTTGTCGAGATCCGATGAATTGTGGGTTTATGATCAAGTTTATCTATGAATAATATTTGCATCTTCTCTGAATTCTTTTATGTATGATTGAGTTATCTTTGCAAGTCTCTTCGAATTATCAGTTTGGTTTGGCCTACTAGATTGATCTTTCCTGCCATGGGAGAAGTTCTTAGCTTTGGGTTCAATCTTGCGGTGTCCTTACCCAGTGATAGAAAGGTTTGCAAGGCACGTATTGTATTGTTGCCATCGAGGATAACAAGATGGGGTTTATATCATATTGCTTGAGTTTATCCCTCTATATCTTGTCATCTTGCTTAATGCGGTACTCTGTTCTTATGAACTTAATACTCTAGATGCAGGTAGGAGTCGGTCGATGTGTGGAGTAATAGTAGTAGATGCAGGCAGGAGTCGGTCTACTTGTTACGGACGTGGTGCCTATATACATGATCATGCCTAGATAATCTCATAATTATTCGCTTTTCTATCAATTGCTCGATAGTAATTTGTTCACCCACCGTAATACTTATGCTATCTTGAGAGAAGCCACTAGTGAAACCTATGGCCCCCGGGTTTATCTCTTATCATATTTGCTTCCAATTTATTTTTATTTGCATCTTTACTTTTTGCATCTATATTATAAAATACCAAAAATATATTTATCTTATCTTATTATCTCTATTAGATCTCACTTTCGCAAGTGGCAGTGAAGGGATTGACAACCCCTTTATTGTGTTGGTTGCGAGTTCTTTGTTTGTTTGTGTAGGTGCGTGGGACTTTTGAGGAGCCTCCTACTGGATTGATACCTTGGTTCTCAAAAGCTGAGAGAAATACTTACGCTACTATTGCTGCATCACCCTCTCCTCTTCGAGGAAAACCAACGCAAGCTCAAGACGTAGCAAGAAGGATTTCTGGTGCCGTTGCCGGGGAGGTCTTCGCTCAAGTCAAGACATACCAAGTACCCATCACAAACTCATCTCCCTCACATTTACATTATTTTCCATTTGCCTCTCGCTTTCCTCTCCCCCACTTCACCCTTGCCGTTTTATTCGCCCTCTCTTTCCCAATCTCCTCCTCTCTTTTCGCTTGCCTTTTTCTTGCTTGTGTGCCTGTTTGTCCTTATGGCTTCGCCTAAGGGTCCTGACCACCTTCTCAGAAGGATGGAAGAGATTGAATCAAATATTAGAAGCTTTATGAATTTGCAATTTGAGCATAATAATTTCTTTAGAAAAGAGCTTAAGCAACAAAAAGATTTTTTGGGGTTTATATACAAAGAGCTTGATGATATGAATAAAGAATTTTATGGTGTTAATGCTCAAATTGCCCGGCTTGAAAATTCCATAGCCAAAATTTATGATAAGCAAGCCACCTTAGTCAATAAGATGGCCGCTAAACCAGAAAAGTTAGATGAAAATAATGATGAGGATCTTAAAGTTATTGATGCGTCTCCTATTAGATCTATGTTTTGCAATATGAATCTTGATAATTATGGGACTGATGATGAATCAACTTTGCATAGAAGCTTCTAGGCAAGAATTCGGAGTTTTTAGATCTTTATGCTAAATTTGGTAAAAGTGGGATTGGAGAGGCCACAACTTTAAATAGCGTTGAACCCACTATCTCAGATTTCAAGGATTTTGATTATGATAATTGTTCTTTAGAAGGTTCTATTTCCTTGTTGAAATCCGTTGTTAATTCTCCTCATGCTTATAGTCAAAATAAAGCTTTTACCAAACACATCGTTGATGCCTTGATGCAATCTTATGATGAAAAATTTAATTTGGAAGTTTCTATACCTAGAAAACTTAATGATGAGTGGGAACCTACTATAAAGATTAGAATTAAAGATCATGAGTGTTTTGCTTTGTGTGATTTGGGTGCTAGTGTTTCCACGATTCCAAAAACCTTATGTGATATTCTAGGTTTCCATGATCTTGATGATTGCTCTTTAAATTTGCACCTTGCGGATTCCACCATTAAAAAGCCAATGGGAAGGATCAATGATGTTCTTATTGTTGCAAATAGAAATTTGGTTCCCATAGATTTTATCGTTCTTGATATAGATTGCAATCTTTCTTGCCCTATTATTCTTGGTAGACCTTTCCTTAGAACGATTGGCGCGATTATTGATATGAAGGAAGGGAATATTAGATTCCAATTCCCATTAAAGAAAGGCATGGAGCACTTTCCAAGGAAGAAAGTCAAATTACCTTATGAATCTATCATGCGGGCTACTTATGAATTTAGTGCCAAAGATGGCACTAGTTAGATCTATCTTTGCTTTTATGCCTAGCTAGGGGCGTTAAACGGTAGCGCTAGTTGGGAGCCAACCCAATTTTCTTTATTTTTTGTTTTTGCTCCTGTTTAGTAATAAATCTTGCATCTACCTTCTGTTTAGATGTGTTTTTATCTTTTAATTAGTGTTTGTGCCAAGTAGAACCTATAGGATAACCTATGATGTTGGTTGATTTGATTCTGCTGAAAAACAGAAACTTTGCACGCACGAATTTAGTTTTGTTAAATAACAGAAACGTGCTTTTGCGTTGATTCTTTTTGCCGCTGATCAATAGACGAATTGTCCAGGACTTAGTATTTTGTTAGGATTTTTAGTATTCCAGAAGTTTGCGTTAGTTACAGATTTCTACAGACTGTTCTGTTTTTGACAGATTCTGTTTTTCGTGTGTTGTTTGCTTATTTTGATGCATCTATGGCCAATAAAATAGTTTATAAACCATAGAGAATTTGGAATACAGTAGGTTTAACACCAAAATAAATAAATAATGAGTTCATTACAGTAACTTATGTGGTGGTTTTGTTTTCTTTCACTAATGGAGCTTATAAGATTTCCTGTTGAGTTTTGTGTTGTGAAGTTTTCAAGTTTTGGGTAAAGCTTTTATGGACTATGGAATAAGGAGTGGCAAGAGCCTAAGCTTGGGGATGCCCAAGGAACCCCAATATATTCAAGAATAGCCAAAAGCCTAAGCTTGGGGATGCCCCGGGAAGGCATCCCCTCTTTCGTCTTCGTTCATTGGTAACTTTACTTGAAGCTATATTTTTATTCGCCACATGATATGTGTTTTGCTTGGAGCGTCGTGTATTATATTAGTCTTTGATTTTTAGTTTACCACAATCATCCTTGCTGTACACACCTTTTGGGAGAAGCCTATTTGATTATAATTTGCTAGAATACTCTATGTGCTTCACTTATATCTTTTGAGCTTGATAGTTTTTGCTCTAGTGCTTCACTTATATTTTTTAGAGCACGGCGGTGGCTTATTTTTGAAGAAATTGCTAGTCTCTCATTCTTCACTTATATCTTTTTGAGAGTCTTTTAGAACAGCATGGTATTTGCTATGGTTACAAAGTTGGTCCTAGAATGATGAGCATCCAAGTTGGTATAATAAAAACTATCATAGTAAGAGAATTGGATGCTATGATCAATTTGATGCTTGATAATTGTTTTGAGATATAAAGGTAGTAATGTTAGGATCATGCTAGTGGGTAATTATGAAATTGAGAAATACTTTTGTTGAAGTTGGCAAGTCCCGTAGCATGCACGTATGGTAAAAGTTGTGTGACAAATTTGTTGCATGAGGTGCTCTTTTGATTGTCTTCCTTATGAGTGGCAGTCGGGGACGAGCGATGGTCTTTTCCTACCAATCTATCCCTCTTGGGGCATGCGTAGTAGTACTTTGCTTCGAGGGCTAAGTAGACTTTTGCAATAAGTATATGAGTTCTTTTTGACTAATGTGAGTCCATGGATATACGCACACTCATCCTTCCACTTTGCTAGCCTTTATTATTACCGCGCAACTTTCGCCGGTATCATGAACCCTTTATTTACCTTCCTCAAAACAGCCACCATACCTACCTATTATGGAATTTCCATAGCCATTCCGAGATATATTGCCATGCAACTTTCCACCGTTTCGTTTATGACACGTTCCATCATTGTCATATTGCTCTTTGCATAATCATGTAGTTGACATCGTATTTGTGGCAAGGCCACCTTCATAATTTTTATACATGTCGCTCTTGATTCATTGCATATCTCGGTACACCGCCGGAGGCATTCATATAGAGTCATATCTTGTTCTAGCTTTGAGTTGTAATTTTTGAGTTGTAAATCCATAAAAGTGTGATGATCTTCAGTATTAGAGCATTGTCCTAGTGAGGAAAGGATGATAAAGACTATGATTCCCCCACAAGTCGGGATGAGACTTTGGACTTTATAAAAAAAGAAAAAGAAAGAAAAAAAGAGAGAAAGGCCAAAAATAAAAAAAAGAAGGCCAAAGAAAAAAAAGAAAAAAAAGAAGAAAAGAAAAAAAAGAGAAAATAAAAAAATAAAATGAGAGAAAAAGAGAGAAGGGACAATGCTGCTATCTCTTTTTCCACACTTGTGCTTCAAAGTAGCACCATGATCTTCATGATAGAGAGTCTCCTATGTTGTCACTTTCATATACTAAGTGGGAATTTTTCATTATAGAACTTGGCTTGTATATTCCAATGATGGGCTTCCTCAAAATGCCATAGGTCTTCGTGAGCAAGCGAGTTGGATGCACACCCACTTAGTTTCTTTTGTTGATCTTTCATATATTTATAGCTCTAGTGCATCTGTTGCATGGCAATCCCTACTCACTCACATTGATATCTATTAATGGGCATCTCCGTAGCCCGTTAATATGCCTAGTTGATGTGAGACTATCTTCTCCCTTTTTGTCCTCACAACCACCACCATATACCACCATAGTGTTATGTCCATGGCTTGCGCTCATGTATTGCGTAAGAGCTGAAAAAGCTGAAGCGCGTAAAAAGTATGAAAGAATTGCTCGGCTCGTCATCGGGGTTGTGCATGATAGGAGTATTTTGTGTAATGAAAATGAAGCATGGCCTAACTATATGATTTTGTAGGGATAAGCTTTCTTTGGCTATGCTATTTTGATAGGACATGATTATTTGTTAGTATGCTTTGAAGCATTATTATTTTTATGTTTTATAAGCTTTTATTTTGAATCATTTGGATCTGAACATTCATGCCACAATAAAGAAAATTACATTGAGAATTATGCTAGGTAGCATTCAACATCAAAAATTTCTTTTTTATCATTTACCTACTCAAGGACGAGCAGGAATTAAGCTTGGGGATGCTTGATACTTCTCCAACGTATCTATAATTTTTGATTGTTCCATGCTATTATATTACCCCTTTTGGATGTTTATGGGCTTTATTTTACACATTTATATCATTTTTTGGGACTAACCTACTAACCGGAGGCCCAGCCCGTATTCTTTTTTTTTGCCTATTTCAAGATTTCAAGAAAAGGAATATCAAACGGAGTCCAAACGGAATGAAACCTTCGGAGCGTGATTTTTGGAATGAACGTGATCCATAGGACTTGGAGTGCAAGTCAAGAAGCAGCCGAGGCTCCCACGAGATAGGAGGGCGCCCCCCCTGGTAGGGCGCGCCCCCTGTCTCGTGGGCCCCTCGGACGTCCACCGGTGTACTTCTTCCTCATATATAAGCCTACGTACCCCGAAAACATCCAGGGAGCTGACGAAACACAATTTCCACCACCGTAACCTTCTGTATCCGCGATATCCCATCTTGGAGCCTTCGCCAGCGCTCCGCCGGAGGGGGAATCGACCATGGAGGGCTTCTACATCAACATCCTTGCCCCTCCGATGAGTTGTGAGTAGTTTACCATAGACCTACGGGTCCATAGTTATTAGCTAGATGGCTTCTTCTCTCTTTTTGGATCTCAATACAATGTTCCCCCCCTCTCTTGTGGAGATCTGTTCGATGTAAACTCTTTTTGCGGTGTGTTTGTCGAGATCCGATGAATTGTGGGTTTATGATCAAGTTTATCTATGAATAATATTTGAATCTTCTCTGAATTCTTTTATGTATGATTGAGTTATCTTTGCAAGTCTCTTCAAATTATCAGTTTGGTTTGGCCTACTAGATTGATCTTTCTTGCCATGGGAGAAGTGCTTAGCTTTGGGTTCAATCTTATGTGTCCTTACGCAGTGATGTAAAGGGTTGCAAGGCACGATTGTATTGTTGCCATCGAGGATAACAAGATGGGGTTTATATCATATTGCTTGAGTTTATCCCTCTACATCATGTCATCTTGCTTAATGTGTTACTCGTTCTTATGAACTTAATACTCTAGATGCGTGCAGGAGTCGGTCGATGTGTGGAGTAATAGTAGTAGATGCAGGTGAGTCGGTCTACTTTTTATGGACGTGATGCCTATATACATGATCATGCCTAGATAATCTCATAATTATTCGCTTTTCTATCAATTGCTCGACAAGAATTTGTTCACCCACCGTAATACTTATGCTATCTTGAGAGAAGCCACTAGTGAAACCTATGGCCCCGGTCTATGTCTTATCATATTTGCTTCCAATTTACTTTTATTTGCATCTTTACTTTTTGCATCTATATTATAAAATACCAAAATATATTTATCTTATCTTATTATCTCTATTAGATCTCACTTTCAAGAATCGGGTGTGAAGGGATTGACAACCCTTTATTGCGTTGGTTGCGTTCTTTGTTTGTTTGTGTAGGTGCGTGGGACTTTGAGGAGCCTCCTACTGGATTGATACCTTGGTTCTCAAAAACTGAGGGAAATACTTACGCTACTATTTCTGCATCACCCTCTCCTCTTTGAGGAAAATCAACACAAGCTCAAGACGTAGTAGAGCCCGCCTTGTCAAATCGGCTCCGGCGGCTGGCGCGTCACAAGGCGGACTGAGTGTTCGATCAGAGCACGGCAAGGAAGGAAACTGCTGAGGCTTCACGACCTGTCAACCGCGACGCCTCACCATCTTCGGGGACTACTGTGAGAGTAATGGGCCATGGGTAGCCTAACCCGAGACCCTGAGCCTGTTAAGACTTTAGGCCGGCTTCACCCCACGAGACTCCAGAATGAAGCGCCGCCTTCCGATGGTCGTCTGGCTCAATGGTCGGCTGCCCAAAGACGGCCGAGCACCAGCAAATGGCACCAAGACAGGCCGACTCCTAGCAGGCGGCCTCCTTGAGGCCGGCTTCTAGCTGGCGGCCGCCCGGCGCCCTCAGAGTCTGCGCCCCTCATCAAGAGGACAAGACAGGGTGAGCCTACAGTGTAGTCCCTCACGCCCGAATCCCGGGCTTGGCGTGGCCACAGTGCCCCGTACAGGCGGAGATCTCCGCACGACACGGCACTTTTGCCACTTCCCCCTTGACGTCATTCCTGATAGGCGGAGTCTTGTTCCCACGACGGCCTGTCGGTATGGCCTGCAGGCGGCAGGCCCTACCAGGCAGTGAGAGCCCGGAGGACGGCGGAAGCTAGACCAGCCGGACCTAAGGGAGGCCGGCTTCTAGCAGGCGGCCCGTTCCTCCCTCGGGGCCCGTGCACCATTAACCAAGTAAGGCATGGTGTGGCTACAGTGATCTCCCACTAGGCGGCGGGACTGTAGCCACACTCCCCTGACCGAGCCTGCGTCATTAGCATCATGGCTACAGTGATCAGCCACCAACCAGACCCGCCAGCAGCAGAGGCGGCATGTCGGCTCCGTACCAGACCAGGCGGCAGGCCCAACTGCCGACGGAGAAGCCGACGACCAGAGACATAGACAGCCGGGTCCTACACCCGGCCAAGTTACCATTGTACCCCTGGGGGATATGACTATATAAACCCCCCCAGGGCACCCATGCAAGGGGTTCCCAACCTGTTAGAACTAGACTCACACCTAGAGGGAGAATAGAGCTAGCCCTGCCTCCTTCCACCTCTAGCATACAGCTCGAGGAGCACCATTGTACTCATTAGTGAATTAGTGATCATGCGGAGACCCTGCAGAGCAGGACTAGGGGTGTTATCTCCTAGGAGAGCCCCGAACCTGGGTAAAGTGCGCCGGTGTTCGTGTCTACGCCTCATCCCGCTTCCAAGCACCGGTGACGTTCTACTTGCTCCCACCATGATAAACCATCCTTTGGCATATGTCGCACCCTACCCCCGACAGCAGCAGAATGCCTTGATGCAGATGTTAGTCCAGAACCAGAACTAGAACCAAGGCAACAACAACAACCCACCTCCACCACCCCATGTTGACAACGTAGCCCATTTTCTAAGGTTGAATCCATTGGTGTTTTCTAGCAGTACCGAGCCGATTGTTGCAGATGATTGGCTCCGCAAGATTGGAAGAGAGCTGACCACTACCGAATGAACGGATGCGGAGAGAGTGCGCTTTGCCGCACATCATCTTGATGGACCCACAGCATCTTGGTGGGAGAATTTCACCACCACTTACCCCATAGCTACAGTTACATGGGATCAGTTTCAGCAGGCCCTCTGCACTGCACATGTTTCAGTGGGAGCCATGAGTTTGAAGAAGCGTGAGTTCCACAACTTACGCCAAGGGAGTCGTACAGTGGGACAATATGTTGATGAGTTTAGCAAGTTAGCACACTATGCCCCAGATAATGTGGCCATAGATGCCGCAAAGCAGGAGAAGTTTCTTGAGGGACTCAATGATGAGCAAAGTATGCAGTTGATGGTGGCAACTTTCAACAACTACCAGGAGCTGGTAGACAGGGCCCTCATGATAGAAGGCAAGTAGCAACGGATTGACAATCACAAGAGGAAGTACGGACAGGGAAGGTACACTTTTGGAGCTCAGCAGAAGTCTCGCTATTCCCTATACTCGGGAGGACACACTCATAACCACAGAGGGCATAACCATGGAGGACATTCGCACAATGGAGGAAGTTCACACAACCATAGTGGCCCTAAGAATGGTAATGGTAATGGAGGAAGCAACATTCAGAACCGTTCCAACCCCGCGACACCCGCCAAGAAGGATCTGAGTCACATTACTTGTTTCAAGTGCGGGAAGACCGGACACTACGCCACTGAATGTTCTGAAGCAAAGAATGGGAATGGCAATGGAAGTTCTAGAAAGAAGCCCATCCCCTTCACCAGAGGTCAGGTGAACCACGTCAGTGTGGAGGAGATTGAGGAGCAGCCCGACGCAGTTGTCGGTATGCATTTACAACACTTGTTCTTTTTTATACTGGTGCATCTCATTCATTCATATCAAGGGGATTTATGGACAAGTTTAAGTTGCCAACTGTAGCCCTTAAGTCACCTATGTTAGTAAGTTCCCCAGGAGCAGAGTATATGGCTAGTTGGGGATGTTATCAGTTGCCAATAACCATAAGTAGACATGTTTTCCCCACCGACCCTATTGTCCTGGAGTCACAAGGATTGGACGTGATCCTGGGCATGGATTGTCTATCCAATTTTGAGGGAAACATCGATTGCACCAGTAAATCAATTCTACTCACCACCCCAAAGGAAAAAAGGATCAATTATGTGTCTAGGCATGTGCCAAGGAGAACCCAAGTAAATTTCCTATAGGCAATTGTTCAGGAGGAAGTACCAGTGGTGAAGGAGTATCCCGATGTATTTCCGGAGGAGTTACCAGGCATGTCACCAGATCGAGATATTGAGCTTTTGGTTGAGTATTGCCAGGCACCAGACCAATATCAAAGAGATCGTATCGGATGCCCGCAAATTATCTGGAGGAAATTAAGAAGCATATTAAAGAGTTATTGGAGAAAGGTTATATTCGACCAAGCTCATCACCCTGGGAGCCCCAGTGCTTCTAGTTGAGAAGAAGGATGGATCTTTAAGGATGGTTGTTGATTATCATGCGCTGAATGAGGTGACTATCAAGAAAAAATACCCTCTACCGATGATCAATGATTTGTTTGACCAGCTGCAGGGAGCCAAGATTTTATCCAAAATTGATCTTCGGCCAGGTTAGCACTAGCTGAAGATCCGAGAGCAGGATATAACTAAGACAACTTTTACCTCGAGGTATGGGCTATATGAGTATACAGTTATGTCATTTGGTTTGACTAACGCCCCTGCCTATTTCATGAGTATGATGAACAAGGTGTTCATGGAGTTTTTGGATAAGTTCGTCGTGGTGTTCATTAATGAAATATTGGTCTACTCGAAGAATGAAGAGGAGCATAAGGAACCTTTGCGTTTGGTTCTCGAGAAGCTCAGGGAACATCAGTTGTATGCCAAGTTTAGCAAATGTGAGTTTTGGTTGAAAGAAGTTGGATTTCTCGGACATGTTATATCAGGAGAAGGAATAGCAGTAGACCCTAACAAGGTTGCATCTATCACTAAGTGGTTGGCACCCACCACAGTTGGAGAGATCAGAAGTTTTCTTGGACTCACAGGTTATTATCAAAGATTTATTGAGAATTTTTCCAAGATAGTGAAGCCCATGACGGAGTTATTGAAGAAGGACTCCAAGTTTAAATGGACTAAAGATTGTGAGGCCAGCTTTCAGGAGTTAAAGAAACGTTTGGTTACAGCCATAGTGCTGATTCTCCCAGACATACGCAAGGATTTCCAAGTATATTGCAACGCTTCACGTCGAGGACTTGGAGGTGTGCTTATGCAAGACGGAAGAGTTGTTTCATATGCCTCACGACAACTTCGACCTCATGAGTTGAATTATGCTACCCATGATTTGGAGTTAGCAGCCGTAGTACATGCGCTCAAGACATGGAGACACTTTATCATCAGAAACCGTTGTGATGTTTACACATATCATAAGAGTTTGAAATACATCTTCACGCAGAAGGAGTTGAACCTCGGGCAAAGGAGATGGTTGGAGCTCATAAAGGATTATGATATGAGATTACATTATCATCCAGGAAAGGCCAATGTCGTAGCAGATGCGTTGAGCCGCAAGATTATGTTAACACGCTCATAACCAGAGGATTACCTCAGGAGTTAGCTGATGATCTCCGAGAACTTCGATTGGAGATAGTTCCAAGAGGTTATGTTGTAGCACTGGAAATTCATTCCACTTTGCTCGGAAAGATCCAAGAAGCCCAGAAGACGGACAAGGAGATTGCAGAGATAAAGGAAAGATGAGTAAAGGAAAGGCTAAAGGTTTTCATGAGGATGAACATGATACTTTATGGTTTGAGGATCGTATCTATGTGCCTAATGACCCTAAGATTAGGAAGTTGATTCTTCAGGAGGCTCATGATTCGCCTTATTCGATTCACCTAGGCAACACCAAGATGCATCTAGATTTGAAGGAGAGTTTCTGGTGGACATGAATGGAGAGGGATACTGCCGAGTATGTAGCAGTATGCGACGTATGTCAGAGAGTTAAGGCAGAGCATCAGAAACCAGCAGGGTTACTTCAACCTTTACTGGTACCCGAATGGAAGTGGGATAAACTTGGCATGGATTTTATCACTGGACTATCAAGGACCCGTTCAGGCTATGACTCTATCTGGGTTGTAGTTGATCGCTTGACCAAGGTAGCCCATTTCATCCCTGTGAAGACAACTTACACGAGTGTTAAGTTGGCTAAGATATACATGACCAGGATCATATGTATGCATGGGGTTCCGAGGACCATCGTATCAGATAGGGGAACACAGTTTACTTCAAAGTTTTGGAATTAGTTGCACAAAATTTGGGTATCAGGCTAGAGTTCAGTACAACCTCCGTAGACAGATGGACACACCAAGAGAGTCAATCAGATTCTGGAGGACATGTTGAGAGCTTGTGCGCTAGATTATGGATCTAGTGGGGATGATAATTTACCCTATGCAGAGTTCTCCTACAACAACAGTTATCAAGCCAGTTTGAAGATGGCCCCTTTCGTAGCCCTGTACGGAAGGAGGTGCAGGACACTATTGTCGTGGGATTAAGTTGGAGATCGACAGCTATTTGGACCAGACTTAATCAGAGATTCTGAGGAGAAGGTTAAGTTGATTCGAGATAGACTCAAGATAGCCCAGTCCAGGTAGAAAAGTTATGCACATACCAAACACAAGGAGGTAGAATATGAAGTCGGAGATAACATATCTTCGTGTGTCCCCACTTCGAGGAGTTAAGCGTTTTGGAGTCAAGGGAAATCTAGCACCACGATTTGTGGGACCATACAAAGTTTTGGAACATATGGGAGAAGTTGCCTACAAGTTGGAATTACCCGAAGGATTGTCAGTAGTTCATGATGTGTTTCATGTTTCCCAGTTAAAGAAGTGCCATGCAGAGATGGCCGACATCCCTCTGAGAGATAGAGTGCCACTAGAAGCGATTCAGTTGGATAGTGATCTGACCTATGAGGAGAAACCCGTTAAGATTCTCGAGATTTCCACCCGAGTTACTCGCAGCAGAGTCATCAAGTTTTGCAAAGTTCAGTGGAGCCACCATTCCCAGGAGGAAGCCACCTGGGAGCGAGAAGAAGACCTCCGCAAGGACCACCCACACCTTTTTGCTGGCCAATCCGAATCTCGAGGGCGAGATTCATCTTAAGGGTAGGTTTGTAACATCCCAATTTTCATTTTGGATGTTATACATAGATCATTCATATGCATACATGATTTATTGCATTTTGTTGTTTAGTTTTGGTTGCTTTTTGATCCAAGAGGCCTTAAGCAACTCAAGGACCAATTTGAGAGAGTTGGAGGTTTCACAAAAATCCAATTTTGATTTATCAAAATTTGGTAATTGGATCAAATTGTTTTTCAAAATTCCTTTTCCAAATATTTTAAAAATAATGAGAAAAAATAATATGACTTCTTCAATTCAGTAGAAAAATATTGGAAATTGAATTTTGAATCTTTCAGAGTTTATTTGATTTTATTTGCTAGTTTATTTATTAGTTAGCTGAGTAATTAGAATGTAATGTTTGTTTTTAGTTTAGGCATTTAAGTCCAGAAAAATGTTCATGAGGTCGATAATAAGGACATTTAGCTACGTGATTTTTTTTGGAATTTTTAGGACTATATTTATTTTTATTTTGTGTATTTCTAGTCTTTGGAAAATTGTTTTTTAAAGAAAAAATGTACCGCCTAAACTGGGCCGGCCCAGCTCAAGCCAAGCCACGGCCCAGCTGCGCCACCACCTCCGCCTTGACTCCCGAAGTGAGTCCGCACTGCCACGACCGGAGTCCGACTGAACTCGCCCCCGCCTTCCCTAAGTCGCCCTAAGTTTTATATACGGAGCCCCCGGCCCCTCTCTCCTCAAGCCGCGCCGCCTTCCGCCTCTGCCACCGCCGCCGAAAGCACTGGCTGCCTTTGTCATTGTCATTGCCACCTCACGCAAGCCGTTGTTGCCGCCGCCATACCGAAGCCGCCAAGACCAAGACCGAACCCCGTCGTCGGAGCCCGCCGCCGCCGTTGAGCCGCCTCACCCGCAAGTCACCGCCGCCGACGTTGGCCGAGCCGCCGCCGTCGACCGAACCGACCAAAGACCGGTAAAAACCAATCGGTTTTTCTTACGTTTTTTCCGTTTATTAGTTAGATCGGTTTATTTTTTTATAAGTTAGTCTAATTAGTGAACGTTCACCCATTTAGATCTGTCAACAAATGAATTCGTTCGTTAGTCTCTGTTAGCGGACGTTCGTCCGATAGATTTTTCTTTTTACGTTTATTTTCGGCCAGGGACCTATCCGTGAATAGTTTTATTGCAGTTTAGCCCCTGATCTTCAAACTAGCACAACTTTTAGCTTGTTTGTCCAGATTAGACGAAACCAATGCCTAAATCTTCAGAGCGATCCCCTCTATCCAGTAGACCAACTTGAACATGATTTTGACAATTTAAAATTTGAGTTTAGTTCAGATTAGTATTTGATCTTGTTTTGTTTGTATCTTGAGTTTCGTAGCTCCGTTTGAGTTGATTCTTTTTGCTGATCATAGCTAATCACATGTACCTACTGTTAAGATCTAATCCACATAAATATAATGCTGTTGATTTGGTTTTCTGTTTAGATTAGCTATTTGCTTGTTTCGAGTTTTATTTCGATCTTTTCTCGTTTCTTCTTGCATCGTTTGCTTGTTTGCTTATGTATGCTATTGCTTGTCTACGCTATATTTTCCGGAGTGTGAAGCTTGTTACTGCGAATCTCTAGAGTTTTCCGATCATCAGCAAGGCAAGTTACACTTTGATCATACTTTTTCATACCCAATTTTTACTATGCATTAGTTTTGCCCCTCAAATATTTGCATGAGTAGGATTGGGAACATGTGGTTTGGTTGTAGTACTTGAGGCAGGAACCTATTACCTTTGATCACCCCAGGAATATATGTTATGTGTAATTATTGCTTAGCCATGCTCGTAGACAGGGATTGGATCGTGATGTGCATGGAAGTTGTGACAAATAATAAATTTTGGACAACATTAAGGTGGCAACTTTAATACACATCTGGGTGGATTGGTTGGGGCACCTGGAGAAACCAGTGTTTGCCCATTGGGAAATCCCGGAGTACCTGTGTGATTTTTCCTCGTTCGCCACCCAGGCTCAAAGGGATCATATGATATTTCATACCTAGAAACTTCCGTGTGCAGCCACAAGCCATTATGGGCTCTGGCATAGTTGAGTAAGTTGTGTGAGCTCTTGAAGAGGTGGACTAGCAGATGCAGGGGAAAGTAGGTGTACCGGTCTACCTAGAGTAGAGAGTTAATGCTTCAGAAAGACTATGTCTCGATCTTCCGATCATGGATGCGGTAGAGTCTTGCGGGGAAAAGTGTGCAACCTCTGCAGAGTGTATAAACTAATCATGGTTAGTCGTGTCCCCAGTTATGGACATTTTGAGTATCTAGAAGTGGATATTATTGTTGATCTCATCACTCTTTAATTAATGATTTGGGTTTAATGATGATACTTGTTTAATGTTGGGATTTGAGTCGGAGGAACCTTCTCAAATATTGGTATAACTTTGTAGTAAACAAAAATTATTCCTTTGATGTAGGAAAAAATTAGCTTTATGCAAAACTTTAAACTCAGAGCCTCCACCAGCCAAATATGCATGTAGATGTAGTTTCTTGCATTCATTTTGCTCTACAGTGTAACTCTGCCAACATATTCAATGTGCTGACCTACACGGCTGCAACGTCTCATGTTGCAGACTTTACCGACGAAGAATAATGTGCATAGGTCGTTGTCATGCACTCAACTATGCCGTTGGAGTTGATGGACTCATTTACCTTCGAAGCTTCCGCAGTTATTTTGCTTATATGGCCTTCAGTCATATTATTTGTGTAATAAATACTCTTTATGAGGACCTTGATGTAATAAGTGTGTGATTGAAACTTTGTTATAATTCTTCGAGTATTGTGTGTGTCAGCATACCGATCCAGGGATGACACTTAAGCACAGAGACTTCGGTCCATTGGGATCATGGTCGCTATAGTGAGAGGTGTGGGTGCGGTGAGAGAGTGGCTGAGGTCAGGATAAGGCTGGACAGGTAAGCTAAAAAAATTGGATAGACAACATTTTTGATATTGTGCGAGAATTTCGTAAGCACATCAAAGTAGATTTTAATTTGTAACAGATTTTTGGTTAGATAATCATATTATATTTATACATCAACAAATTACCTTTTTAATCAATTTACATTACAAGTAAAGTGGACTTCATTTATTACCCGATTGTGTCGTGCTATCTTTTCTCTACATGAGAAAATTAACATGTATTATGTTTACATATCTCCAGTAAAATAATTCAAAAGCCCGTGGCAACGCACAGGTATACTCCCTTCTAAATTTAAAGAACTCAGGCCCATGAGGCCGTTGCGGTTTAACCGACTCCAAAGCTCAGGACAAAAATGAGCGAAGCGGCCTGCATCGAAAGAAAAAAAAAACCCAGAAAGCAAGCCCGGCCCGAGTGAAGCTACCCTTTAAACCCTAGTTCGCAGCTGTCCTCCCATTGAGAATTCTCGCCGGCGGCGGCGGCGTCAGCCATGCCCATGGATGCGGGGAACAACGGGAAACAGCGGCCGCAGGACAAGTTCGACCTCCTTGCGAAGGAGCAAGGGTACCGGAGTCGCGCGACCTTCAAGCTGCTCCAGCTCGACACGCTCTTCCGTTTTCTCCCGACGGCTCGCGCGGTGCTTGATCTCTGCGCCGCGCCTGGGGGGTGGGTCCAGGTGGCCGTCAGCCGCGCCGCCCCCGGCGCCTTCGTCGTCGGCGTCGACCTCGCGCCCATCCGCCCCATCCGCGGCGCTCTCTCTCTCAAGGAAGACATAACTGCCAGTGCCAGGTGCGGCGCCGCCGTGCGGCGGCTCATGGACTCGAGGGGCGTCACGTCATTTGAAGTCGTCCTCCACGACGGTGTTGGACGAAAGAAAAAGAGAGGAAATCGTTCCGTGTGCGGTGGCACCAGTGCATCGGCTGCGCAGGAGGCCACAACCACGCAGTCAGCGCTTGTCATGGACGCCGTGCGCCTAGCTACCATGTTCCTCGCCCCCAATGGCACCTTCATCACCAAGGTATGAATGATGTATTTGTTTTGCGGGGTGAATTCATGATCCGAGGCTTCTTACACAATGTCGTGTCCTTGCCTTGGGACGAACCCTAGGAATTGGGACCAAGATGGGGAACGAGTTGGAGAAACGAGAGAAGGAAGAAGTCAAGCGGAAAGGGGAAAGGAGAAACTGTTTCTTTTCATTTCTTTTTCTTTTCATTTCTTTTTCGATGCCGAATGGCTACAGTGACTCGAGCTTATATACAGCTCCACACTCACGCTCTCTCTATTACACGGCCCATGGCCCACGGCCCACATCTACCAGGCCTACCTTTGCATAACACTCACTCGCTGGTGTTTTCCTCTGACTGAACTTCTCCTCTGTTCTGCCCTGTCTCGCCTGACGACGTTGGGGCGATGGCAGTGCCCTCTCCTTGAGAAGCTGCTTGTCCCCAAGCAGCAGCTCGTGGAAATCTCTTCTGAAGTGCCACATAATCCTCCCAAGTTGCAAAGTCAGCCGGCAAATCAGACCAACGAATCAACACTTGTAATAACGCTGCATTTCCTCGCTTTACCAGACGGCGGTCCAAAATTTCTGATGGAGTCAACTCTTCAGTATCCAGCCTTGGAAGCTTTGGTAATGTTTGGAAAACTGGAGTGTGATCAGGTACTTGTTGCTTCAACTGAGACACATGAAACACTGGATGAATTTGTGTATCAGGAGGAAGGGCCAACTTGTAGGCTGCTGGACCAAACTTCTCCAGAATCTGAAATGGTCCAAAGTACTTGAAAGCCAGTTTAGGACAAGGTCTGTTGAGCAAGGATAATTGTCCATAAGGCTGCAATTTCAGGAAGACAAATTCCCCTACTGCAAACTCCCTCATTGTCCTGTGCTTATCAGCGTCTGCTTTGAACTTCTGCTGAGCTCTCTGAAGTTGATGTTTCAAATGTTCGGCATGGGCTTGTCTGCCCTGCAACCACTGCTGAATATCAGGAGAAGTATTTTCAGGTGGTCTGAGAAACTGACCCATATGTGGATCTTGCCCATACAAGGCCTTAAATGGTGTGCATCCCAAGGAAGAGTGGTAAGTGGTATTGTACCACAGTTCTGCCAGTGCCAGCCAGTTGTGCCACTTGGTAGGTGAGTCGTGAACTGCACACCTCAAATACATCTCCAAACATTGATTCACCCTTTCTGTTTGACCATCTGTTTGAGGGTGTCTGGCAGTGGACATTTGTAATTTAGGGCCCCAGATTGCCAGCAGCTCTTTCCAGAAATGGCTAGTAAACACTGTGTCTCTGTCAGATGTTATAGTCAAGGGCATGCTGTGGAGCTTCACCACTTGTTGCATAAATGCTTGGGCTACTGTAGCAGCAGAGTATGGATGTTTCAGAGGGATGAAATGGCTGTATTTGGAGTATCTGTCCACCACTACCAAAATGACACTGTATCCATTGGATTTTGGCAGTCCTTCCACAAAATCCATAGTGATATCTTCCCAAGCTCTGACTGGTATGGGCAATGGATTGAGCAACCCTGGGTATTTACAGTTTTCATGTTTAGCTTGCTGACATACTTGGCACTGGTGTACAAAATTCTGTACATCTTGCTTTATCCCATTCCAATGAAACAACTTCTTCACTCTCTGATATGTAGCCTGAATGCCGCTGTGTCCTCCAATGGGAGAAGCATGGAAAGCTTCAATTAATTTCGTATGTAAACCTGAATTAGAGCCCACCCAGACCTTTCCTTTAAATCTGATCAGTCCTTGAGAGAGAGAAAATCCAGGCTCATCAGCATCAGTTATTGCTAATTTAGTTAACAGCTCTTGTGCTCTTGTATCCACTGCATAAGAATTTGCCACTTCTTGTAGCCAAACTGGCTGAGCAGTAGATACAGCTTGTATAGCAAACACATGTCCCACTCTTGATAGTGCATCAGCTGCTTTATTTTCTATGCCCTTCTTGTACTGAAACTTAAATTGTAGCCCAGCTAACTTGGACATTGCTTTCTTTTGTAACTCAGTGTGTAGCACCTGATCTTCCAGGTTACATAAGCTTTTGTGATCTGTTTTAATCACAAATGGCCCTCTGCTCAGATATGATCTCCATTTATCTACTGTCATCATTACTGCCATGAATTCCTTCTCATAAGTAGGCAGTTTTTGATTTTGCACACCTAGAGCTTTACTGTAGTAGGCCACTGCATGTCCTTGTTGACTCAGCACAGCTCCAATCCCAGTATCACAGGCATCCGTTTCCACTGTGAATGGTTTATAAAAATCTGGCAGAGCCAGGACTGGAGTGGAGCTCATGGCTGTTTTGAGTTTTTCAAATGCGGTTTGCCCTGTGTCCATTGGAATGTTTTGAGCTGCAACAAGGAAGTGAGGGGTTTTGCTAGTATGCCATATTGAGCCACAAATTTCCTATAATACCCAGTGAGTCCTAGGAATCCTCTCAACTCAGTGAAAGTGGTTGGCCGGGGCCATTGCTCCATTGCCTTTGTTTTCTCAGGATCTGTGGCCACCCCTTTGTCAGAGATCACATGGCCCAAGTAGCTCAACTGCTGTGTAGCAAAACAACACTTGCTCATTTTAGCATACAACTGATTTTCCCTCAAAGTTTGTAACACTTGTTTCAGATGTTCCCTGTGTTCTTCTAATGTTCCACTAAACACCAGTATATCATCCATGAATATCAAAACAAATTTCCTGGCATATTTCTTGAAAATAATATTCATCAGACACTGAAAAGTAGCAGGAGCATTTGTCAGTCCAAATGGCATTACTTTGAACTGATATTGCCCATGATGAGCCTTGAAAGCAGTTTTTTCTTCATCAGTCTCAATCATCCTTATCTGGTGGTATCCAGATCTTAAATCCAATTTGGAAAACCACTTTGCTCCAGCAATCTCATCCAGCAACTCATCTACCACTGGCATGGGAAATTTGTTTTTGATTGTTAGAGTGTTCAGTCTTCTATAATCTACACAAAA